>BSQW01000003.1:23100456-24440750 GCA_030161315.1 Eutrema japonicum
CATCAAAGTGTACAGCTTTCTTCGACTTCCCGATCAGAAGATCCAGCTTGGCCTGAACTTCAGCAATCTGCGATCCATCCATGTTCCCATTATGTCTCTTTCGCTCAAGGTCTGCATTTTTAGTGCTATTGCTAGACGCAAAATTCTCAATAAGCACATAAGCATCATCTGGATACCTGATATTGAAATTCCCATTGCTCGAAGCATCCAAAGCCATCTGATACCTCCAATAAATCCCTCTGAAGAAGATACCCAGCAGCTGAACACCAGAGTACCCGTGATGTGGACAATATCTCTGATACGATCTAAATATCGTCCAAGCAGCCTTGAACGCTTTAGTCGGGCCTTGAGAAAACTGAGAGATCTTGTTCCTCAGATCCTCAGATCGTGCATCATCATAGAAATTATTCAGGAAAGCAGTCTTACTCTCCTCCCAGGTAGTCAGTGATCCAGGAGGCAACTGCTTCAAACAGTAAGTCGCATCTCCACCTAGAGAGTAGGGGAAAAGATTGCAGAAGAGTTAATCGTATGACACTCCATTACTCTTGATGCTAGTGACCAAGTCATCGAACTTCTCAATATGATCCATGGAATGTTCATGAGAAAGACCATGAAAAGGGTGCTGACCCACAAGAGTGTAGTATGCAGGTTTCAGCTCAAAGTCATTCCTCTGATATGGTGGAGGGCGAATCGCTGATCGATTAGCATAAAACTGATCAGACCTGTTGTACTCTCCAATTGTTCTACCACGATCAGCCACAACATTCCCTGCATTCGCAGCAACAACCTCCTCGATAGCAGCAGGAGGTAGGATGATGTTCCCCTCTCCATCCAATCGTTGCCCTATCTCATTACACAATTGACCCTCTCGGTCTCTGTAAGCACCAGCTGCATCTTGAACCAAAATCACTGGATTGTTGTTCATCTCTGCTGGCTTCTTTGTTTTTCTGTTTGTGTGTTACAAAAATGCTAGCTGCTGCAATGATAGTTCAACGAGCTGAGTGCTCTTATTCCTCCTAGTTTCGCGAGTGGGCATACACCTGAAACACACTAGGCAAGGCATGTAAGTAACAAAAACACGATGAGTATCGACCGACACTGGGTGGTGTCGATCGACACTAAGTACTATCGATCGATACCGACAAGCTTAGTCGAAATTCTCAAACTAAAATCTAATGGCGAATTGAGTCCCCGGCAATGGCGCCAAATTTGACAAATTTGATATGCTCAAATTAATACCCTAAAAAGTACTAAAGCAGTTGCTGCAGTATATCAGGGGTCGAACACAAGAACTCAGAGAAATCGCGCAATAGACTGAATAATATCGAATTAAGCTAAGCAATTCAGATGAAACAAAAAGCAAATAACAGTAAAAGAGTTGTAAAATCGATGGGAGAAAGATAGGTTCAGGGTATTTCTTAGGAAATCCATGAATGCATGTAAACTAACTAACAAGATTTAGATTTAGCGCGATTCTTGAACTCAAATCACTAAGCTATAATTAACCAACTGTCGTTGCGAGAATTATCTAAATCTAAAATTCAGAATCCCAAATCTCTTTGCAAATTACTAAGAATAAATCAGCCTTAATATCGAGTTTGATATGTTCACAAATCAATTAAACCAAATCTCTTTGCGAATAATCAATTTGCCCACCCTAGGTTCTATCAGGTAATTAATCGCACTCTCGTGCCTAATCAATTATCCTAAGATCTAAGTTCCAGATTCGTCAACCTAGAATTAGCTTTGAGAACAACCTATGGTGAAGAACTAATTCAGATGGTGAATCCTAATCAACTAATCAACCTAGCATTCAGAGAAAATACTTACGAGAACCCTAAACCTAAAGTAGATCTACTCAGACATGGAGAATGAAAACAACATGATTGAATAGATAATCAAAGAAATCAATAATAAACAGGAGTTCAGAGTTGTCTCTCCAAAAACCAAAGTAGAATAAAGCGTAGCCATCAAAGTGGCTGTAAAATCCTAATAAATAACCTAAGTCACGTTTTGGGGATTCTTGTAAATAATAAAGTCTTCTGGGCAATTTTTCAATTCTTCAACTCTTGGAAAAGTCGCGTCTGCTGCAGTGAGTATCGACCGATACCAGTCAGTATCGATCGATACCGATGCTTCAAATCGGGTACTCAGCTTCACGAACTTCTGCTTTGCTACAAAATGCTCCAAAAAGTTCTAATATCTCCAATTATGCTCCAAACGTGCTAAAACCTGTAAAAGACTCTAAAACACTACGAAATAGTAGAAAGACTCTATAAAACGGACTTATATCATGGCCTAAAAGAGGTAAAAACCATGATATATCAGTTTACAACATACTTTGCCTTACATGTTTTTAATTTGATTCAATTTTACAAAATTTAATTTTAATACTTTGAAATCGTATATATTTAATTTATGTATACGAATTTTTTAACAAAATAATTTTTTACAATTTTTAAATTTAAATTTACTAATTAAATCTGTCTCAGACTTCTTCGAGAAGGCTGATATTTATTGAGGTATAGGCATAATTAACTAACCTTGTTTAATTTGATTCAATTTTATGAAATATTAATTTCTATACATCAAAATCGTCTATATTTAATTATTGTAGAAAAAAGTTTTAACAATTTTTTTTTAATTTTTAAATTTAAATTTACTATTTTAATCTGTATCAGACTTCTCGAATACGTCTCAGAGAAGTCTGGTAAGAGAAATCAATCAGATTTCTATTAGAGTCTAAATGTCAGACATCTATAGAAGTCTGACATGTCGCAAAGGTTAAAATGGTAATAGCGGTTTGTTTGGTCATAAGGGGGTACTGTAATTTTCCACCTCCGAAAGTGTAGCGCAGCATTTGATTGAAAGTACAGTGTATTTTTGTCATAAAAATGAAATTTTGGGGTAAAAACAGCAATTTGCCATTTTTGAACTCATATTCAACATTTCTAGGTTCTTAAAGTTTAGGGTTTAGGGCAAAAAATTTTGATTGTCACAAAATAGTTCCAAATTTGCGACCGTTTATCAACTCCAGACGATTTTTTTTAATAGTAGTCACAAAATAGTCCCAAATTTGCGACAAATTTGCGACTAAATGACAAAAATAATAAAAGCTTCTCATTAGCTAATTCATTGAGAAAAGGATGGAGATCCTCCACCGTTGATTAGTTTAATCGAACGGTGGAGAATCTCATTTTTTTTTGTTATCAAATTTTGTCTTTTTCTCTTTCTCCTTCTACGATTTCATCTTCTTCCTTCTCTTCCTTGAGTTTCTCCTTCTACAATCGAACTCTCTTTTTTTCCCCCGATCTGATGATGTCAACGAGAAGCTTCATCTCGGAGGAGGAGTAGGCAGTGAGCAGAGAGGAATTGTAGATTTGAGCTCGTGGCGGAAGTCGGCGAGGGGTTCGGTGTGTCACGGCCGAAGGATTCGCGGAGCTTAGGAGGATTTGCGGAGGTCGTCGATGCGATTCTGTCACGGCCGGCGAGGCTATCACGTAGATGTTCAACGAGGCTGGGTTCACCACCGGAGATGTTCAACGAGGTTGGGTGTGCGTTCGCCGGCGAGGCTGTCACGGAGATGTTCACCGGAGGATCTCGCGGGACTGGTTCACCATCGGAGGATCTCTCTTGGGAGCCAGACGGAGGAGCCCGCGAGTCAGGCAAAGCTCGGCGGTGGAGCATATCTGGCCGGAGGAGCAGAACCATGGCCGGTGGTGAAGAAGATCGATCGGCACTGATGATCGATTTTTGTTTTTTTTGTATTTAGATATTTTCCTTTTTTATATATATAAATCAATTTAATTTAATTATTTTCTTTTTTTGTAATTTTTTTTTCTTTTGTTTTAACTGGTAGTCCCAAATCAGTCTCTAAATTAAGACTGATTGTGGAGTCACATATTAGTCGCAAAAATGCGACTATTTTGTGACCACTTTTTTTAGCGACCAAATATTTGCGACTATTTTTTTTAGTCCCAAAATAGTCCCAAATGAGTTTTTTAGCGACCAAATATTTGCGACTATTTGTTTTTGTCCCAAAATAGTCGCAAATTACTCATTTCAGACTATTTTGGCAGTCTCAGAAGCTGTGTTTTCTTGTAGTGATCCAAAAATGAGATTTTTAACATATAAAAAGGTGTTTTTCTTAGTGGGTCGCACCGAATCAACCCGGAACAAACCAGGTATTGATCTGGTCAAGTTCTGGTCGAAGTTCTGATACCGGCCAAATTGGGTATGGTTGGACTGGTATGGAGACTTTGCTTCTTTGAGCATAACTCGTTTGGGCGCTAGTCAGACATGTCCCTTCTAAATCTGATGTATCTTTCACATCACAGATTAGAACGACTTGAAAACACCTCCAAAAGACAGCTAACTCAATTACCTACAACTTCTATGAAGACGTTAGAGGCTAAATCCGAGCGTACGGCCTTCGTCTAGCCTGATCTTTCAGACACTTTGGCTGGCTTCGACGAGAGCTTCTACGCCGGGCAAATTGGGGACGGTATGTGAGGCCGGTATTCGTCCTGGTCGGGAGTTGGTGCAGCACCGGATGTGTGTACCGGTCATAATTGGGGCGGTATTGATGGTCATGTTCCATGCGGGGTGAGACGTAGTCTTTGGTCGAGCTTACCATACCGGGCAAATCGGGGCCGGTATGTGTGGCCGGTATGGAAGTTGTTGGTCGAGGTTCTGATACCGGCCAAATTGGGGTCGGTATGTGTGGCCGGTATTCTTCCAGGTCGGGTGAAGGTTGCATACCGGACGTGCATGCCGGGCGTAATTGGGGCGGTAAAGGTCTTGGTCTATCGGCCAGGCGGATATGTCTTCCTTAAAACTGCAATAACTCCCTAACCAGATTTCTGAATGACCTCATTCAAACTCCCCTGGATATCTAACTAACTCCTCTGCAACTTCTATGAAGGTTGTGATAGCTAATTCAGATCGGAGGTCCTCCGTCTATCCCCATCTTTCCGGCGTCTCGGATGAACTTTGCATTCTACTTCGGCCCATTTCTCCAAATATAGCCAAACTGCATCCAATAACCTAGAAAGTACTCTAAAACATACAAGAACTCACTAGACCTAATGCAAATGTCCTAATTTCTAAATGAAACCTAAATGCAAGACAAAATCATGATTATGCATGTAAATGACACAAAGCTCTAAGTGAAATGTATGCTAAAACTTTGAAAGAGGAGATCCTCAATGAATTCCCGTTTGAGTATGGAGCTTTTCCAGTAAGATATTTGGGCCTCCCTCTGTTAACTAGAAAGATGACAAGATCGGACTATACTCCCCTAATAGAAAAGATTCGAAATAAGATAGGATCTTGGTCTACTAAGTATCTCTCCTTTGGAGGTAGACTTCAGCTGTTACAGTCAGTGATATTCAGCTTAACTAACTTCTGGATGGCTGCTTTCAGGCTACCTAAAGCTTGTATCAAGGAAATTGATAAGCTGTGCGCTGCATTTCTATGGTCAGGGCAAGACATGAATGCGAAAAAAGCAAAGGTCTCATGGAAAGTGGTTTGTTCACCAAAGAAAGAAGGAGGATTGGGGATCAAACCATTGATATCTGTCAACAAAGTTTGTGTTTTGAAACTCATATGGAGAATTTTATCGGCAAAAGACTCCCTTTGGGTGAATTGGATACACAAATACCTGATTAGGACCAGCTCCTTTTGGGCTCTGAAAGACACAACGTCTCACGGATCTTGGATCTGGAAAAAGATACTGAAGTACCGAGAGTTGGCTAAGGAATTCTATAAAGTGGACGTTCATAATGGAAACAGAGTATCTTTCTTGTTCGATAAATGGAGTACAATGGGCTGTCTATTTGATGCTTTTGGACCACGAGGCTGTATTGACCTTGGGATCTCCATCAATGCCACTCTTGGAACGGTGATGGAGGAAACTCGACGACGAAGGCACCGTAACCAACTGTTAACTCAGGTGGAGGAGGAAATCAGAGAAAAACAGAGGAGCCGAGTGTGTGACAAGGAAGACTCACCTTTATGGCGTGCTAAGGAGGATGATTATAAACCTCGGTTCATCACAAAAGAGACCTGGGAATTGCTGAGAACACCAAATGCAGAGTGGGCTCCTCATTCTGGCATATGGTTTTCTTTTGCTACACCAAAGTTCTCCTTCATTACATGGCTAGCTGCAAGAAACAGATTGTCGACGGGGGATAGAATGGAGAAATGGAACATAAATGTCGTGACCGGTTGCTCCTTCTGCAACGATCCGCAAGAAAGCCGAGACCACATTTTCTTCCTCTGTTCTTATACCGCAGAAGTTTGGAAAACACTAGTATGTGGGCTATTGGGGCTAGATTTCACAACGGATTGGTTGAAGATCATGCACCACACGTCAACCTCAACGATGAATGCAACCAAATCCTTCATATTGCGGTACGCCTTTCAAGCCTCAATTCACGCAATCTGGTGCGAAAGGAATGCAAGGAGACATGGAGAACAACCAACCCCTAGGGAACTCCTCACAAAGAAAATTGATGTAATGGTCCGAAACAGGATGAGCGCAGCCCGAAGCCAAGGAAGAAAGAAGTATGAAGATGGTCCACGGACTTGGTTTGCAACGAGAATGAATTCATAGTCACTCAAAAACCAGTTTCTTTCCTTTGAAAGTTAAAATCAGTTTGTAAAAGACGTTTATTTTTTCTTTGAATATAATTTAACAGTTATTCAAAAAACAATGTATGCTAAAACATGCAATATATGAGTATATCAGAATGCTCGGGCCGGTATGTCTCCGCGGAACGCATTTTGTCGACACTCCCGGCTCCGACTATCGTAGCACAAGTCAGGGGTGTTACAATCCTGGCCCCAAGATAGTGTATCTCGCAATAGCTCAACTCACCGACAACGCTTAGATTTGGTGGGATCGAGTCGCCGCCGAACGGAAAAGGAATAAGCAACGGCCTATCGATTCATATATCAACTTGAAGGACATCATGCGAGATAGGTATATTCCACCCTATTTCCATAGAGATTTACAACGTCGTTTCCGTTCTCTTAAACAGGGAAACAAGACCGTAGAGGAATACTTCGAAGTGTTCGAGCGCCTAAGGAACTGTCTTGAGCTACATGACGATGAAGAAGACCGTATGGCCCAATTCATCGACGGCTTGCAAGAATGGATCAGCCGCAAAGTGGAGAAGCAAGTCTACCATGACTTCAAGGACTTGTTCCATTTGGCAATCCAAGCCGAAAAGCACATCAAGCAAAAGACTACCGTTTCTCGGCCTAAGCCCCAAGTTCCGTGGAACAAAAGTCAAACCAAACCGGTGGACAAAGGGAAAGCAATTGCAATCGATTCTCGATTCAAAGGCAAATCCCATGAGCCGTCCAAGGACTACAAAGCCGACACATGTATGTCTACTAACCCTAGTCAAACACGTTCCCGGGATATCACATGTTTTAAATGTAGGGGACGAGGACATATGTCTCGGGACTGCCCAAACCAACGTGTGATGCTCATGACCGAATTCGGAGACTACAAGTCTCAAGACGAGGAAGAGGCTGAACCACAAGGCGAATATGGCGATATTGAATATCCCGACATCGGAGAAGCCTTAGTGACTCGCCGAGTCCAATGGTCGATCCATCCGAGACCATCCAATGCCAGAATATTTTCATAGCCGATGCACCATAAAAGGCAAGGTATGCAATTTAATAATTTATGGTGGATCTTGTACTAATGTGGCAAGTTGCCACATGGTAGATAAGCTAGGCCTTGAGAGAACTAAACACCTACGACCCTATTGGCTAAGGTGGCTCGATGACAAGGTAGAGCTTCGTGTTAGCGATCAAGTAGCTATTCCATTTAGTATTGGTCGTTACCAAGATCAAGTAATTTGCGATGTTGTCCCCATGAAAGCTGGTCACCTATTGTTAGGCCGACCATGGCAATTTGATAGGGAAACTAAACATGATGGTCGCACTAATTTTTATACTCTCATGCATGATAAACGTAAAATTAGTTTAGCACCACTCACACCATCGCAAGTGCATGATTTACAATTGCAAATGGTTAAGGAAATTTAGTCTAGCATTAAATATAATTTTCTTGTGCAACCAAGTCATGTTAGAAAAGCTTTTGCCTCTTCTAGCCACACAATGCTACTAATGATCTTCAAGGAAGTGTTAAGTACAGGTTTTGGCGAGATGGAGCTTCCCCCGGAGATTGCTAATCTTCTCAACCGATTCCAAGATGTCTTTCTGGACGAGATGCCTGCTGGTCTTCTACCAATCCGAGGGATTGAGCACCAAATCGATTTAGTTCCCGGAGTCCCTTTACCAAACCGACCGGCGTACCGAATGAATCCCGAGGAGACTAAGGAGCTTGAGAAATAAGTAAGGGAGTTACTGGCCAAAGGATACGTGAGGGAGAGCCTCTGTCCATGTGATGTACTGGTCTTACTAGTCTCCAAGACAGACTGGATGTGGCGAATGTGCGTAGATTGCCGGCAATCAACAATATCACCGTGAAGTATCAGCATCCGATTCCGCAGCTAGATGACATGCTGGACGAGTTAAGTGGAGCCACCATATTCTCCAAGATTAATCTTAGGAGTGGCTATCACCAAGTGAGAATGAATGAGGGTGACGAATGGAAAACCGCCTTCAAGACGAAGTAAGGGCTCTACGAGTGGACCCTCATGTCATTCGGTCTCACCAACGCCCCTATCACCTTCATGCGCCTAATGAACCATGTTCTTAGAGCGTATATTAGTAAGTTTGTTGTTGTTTATTTCGATGATATTTTAATATATAACAAATCTTTGTCCGATCATGTGACACACCTTGAGCATGTGCTAAAGACACTTCGGAAGGAAGGACTTTATGCAAATCTCAAGAAGTGCACATTTTGGACTGATCAAGTAGTTTTCCTAGGTTTTGTTGTGAGTTCACAGGGCCTACAGGTTGATGAAGAGAAGATCCGAGCCATCAAGGAATGGCCTGCCCCAACCAACGTTAGCCAAGTGCGGAGTTTCCACGGATTGGCAAGCTTTTACCGGCGTTTCGTCAAGGATTTTAGTAGCCTAGAAGCACCTCTCACGGCTGTGGTGAAGAAGAGTGTTGGGTTCACGTGGGGACAAGCAAAACAAGACGCATTCCAAGCACTCGAGGATAGCCTTACCAACGCCCCGGTTCTTGTTTTGCCAGATTTCAACCGAACGTTTGAAGTAGAGTGCGACGCATCCAACATTGGAATTGGAGCTGTGATGACACAAGGAGGAAAACTAGTGTCGTATTTCAGTGAGAGGCTAGGAGGAGCCTCACTCAACTACCCGACTTACGACAAGGAGTTGTACGCACTTGTCCGTTCGCTAGAGACTTGGCAACACTAGTTGTTGTCTAAGGAATTTGTGATCCACACGGATCATGAAACGCTTAAGCACTTATAGGGCCAAAAAAAGCTCAAGAGGAGACATGCTCGCTGGATGGAGTTCATAGAAGCATTCCCCTACATAATCAAGTACAAGAAGGGCAAGGAGAACATTGTTGATGATGCCTTATCCCGAATATACGCGTTAATCTCAACTGTGGAGGCTAATGTCCTGGGTTTTGAAACTATCAAGAGTTCATATGAAGATGATCCCAAGCTAGGAGAGATCTACCAAGGAGCCGGAAAGGGAGAATTCGGGAAATTCTACCTTCACGATGAATTTCTATTCCGGGAAAAAAGATTGTGCGTTTTGCAAGGCTCTATGAGGGACTTGGTAATCCGAGAGGCTCATGGATGAGGTCTTATGGGTCACTTTGGCATTGAAAAAACCTTGGCCATCGTGACCGAGCATTTCTTTTGGCCGCATTAGAAAAAATCCGTGGAGAACCATTGTGCCCGATGCGTGGTGTGCAAGAAAGCAAAATCCCGAGTGCATCCCCATGGTCTCTACCTGCCCCTGCCCATCCCGACGACACTTTGGGTAGATGTGTCGATGGACTTTATCCTCGGCTTGCCAAAGATTCAACACAAAGTCTCCATCTTTGTTGTTGTAGACTGATTCTCGAAGATGGCGCATTTCATCACGTGTGCTAAGGTGAATGATGCCTCTCAAACCGCCGAGATATTTTTCAAGGAAGTAGTTCATCTACATGGCGTCCCTAGAACCGTCGTATATGATCGGGACAGTAAGTTTCTAAGTCACATTTGGAGAACGCTTTGGAAGAAGCTCGTAACGAAGCTTTTGTTCTCAACAACTTGCCATCCGCAAACCGACGGCCAAACCGAAATTGTCAACCAGACCTTATCAACGTTACTAAAAGCAACCATTGGGAGAAATCTCAAGAATTGGCTAGAGTGCCTTCCATTCGTAGAGTTTGCCTACAACCGTTCAAAACACTCGGCCACCAAGATGTCACCGTTCAAAATCGTCTATGGTTTCAATCCCTTGACGCCGTTGGATATATCACCACTGTCCCAAGCCGAAGCTATCAGCCTAAATGGAGCAAAGAAAGCCGATTTCGTAAGGAAGCTTCACCAAAAATCTTAGGAGAATTTGGAGAAGAAAACCGAGCAATACGTACGAACCGCCAACAAGGGACGCAAGGAGATCATTTTCGAACCAAGAGATTGGGTGTGGCTACACATGAGGACCGAAAGGTTTCTGGACCAGAGGAGTTCGAAGCTGGCACCACGAGGAGACGGACCGTTCAAAGTTTTGGAGAGGATCAACAACAACGCCTACCGACTAGATCTTCCCGGTGAGTTTAAAGTTTCTCCAACTTTCAACGTTACTGACTTGGCTTATTTTGATGCAGATAATCAAGTTTGAGGTCAAAACCTTCTCAAGAGGTTGAAAATGATGAGGACATCCCTACCGAACTGGACCAAAACCAACCCGAAGCGGAACAAGTGACGATCATTCCGCAAGGAGCAATCACAAGGACCCGTGCAAGACTTCTACAACATAAGTTCAACATGTTTGCCAAAGGAGTTACGACGCAAGACCAGCCAGATCAACGACGTGACCAAGACAGGTTCCTCAAACTTCTTCTCGGCTATAAGGAGGATTTTAAGGTTGGGATAGAAGGACATCAAAACGATGGAACTTCTACTAACGGAAACCATTTCCACCAACCAAGCGACCCTAAAAATCACTTTGATCGAGCCACTTTTGAGTTTACTCAAGTGGAACAAGTGGAGCCCATAAATGAGCTTTTTCTCGGCCCATATGATGATCTAGAGGAGGAAGACCAAGATGATGCCAAATCCACTAAAAAGGATGGTTTTGTCGACCAAAGGCCCATGGGGAACAACTTGGTCGAGCCCAAACATGCCCAGAACAAGCCGAGCTAGAAGCCCCTTCACAAAGCTCATTTCGCGGCCCATTCACTACCAAGGAAGAAGCATGGCCTCTTTTCTCAACAAAGGCCCAAATCCACTTGATCATATCTTGTGAGGATCACCAAAATGGAGCAGCTTAAGGAGAAGAATCAGCTCAAATTTAAACTCAACAAATCACACCTTCCATGTCCGGCACCAATCACATTTAACCAAAGGTAAGTTTTGAATTTGATTAAACTAATGTGATTTTATTTATTGTTTCTTTTGCAGCTTTTAATTTAGCATAAGTTTAGGGATTTTAATTTTGAATTATTTTGCTAGAATTTCTCTTTGTAATATTTGATTTTTTCCTTTTGTGTTTTTTCGTTTAAATTTGGCATTTAATGCCCAATCCTAGTAGGTCACAACTGATGAGCTTTTTATAAAGCTCCCCTGCATCATTGTATTTTTCACACAATTTTGATATCAATAAAACGAGAGTTTCTTTCTAAGTTCTTTGACAAAAAGCCTTCATCGCTTAACGTCTTTTCTTGTTTTTTGTCGAGACCAGGCCTCCAAGAAATCTACCGTGATTTATATTGTGACTTTCACATCACAAGTGGTTCACCTCACCCCACTGTTTGTGATCATCCTTCGGATCCAACCGGCTGAGTATCTCGCTTGTTGCCTCCAACCCTCGTTTTTGCGAAACGTTCACTCTCATGCCAATCTTGTATCACGTTTCCCTCACAAAAACTCTACAAAAACATGGATTATCTCATTTCAAGAATACCTAATAAAGATAAAATTAAGGACCTTATATGGTTCTTTCGTTGGCTTATTTAGTTCCATCTAGAAAGCACGTAGTGACAAGCTTTTCATAGAGATGCTGTTGATATGCTCAATTTAATACCCTAAAAAGTACTAAAGCAGTTGCTGCAGTAAATCAGGGGTCGAACACAAGAACTCAAGAATCACTCAATAGATTCTATAGATCAGAAACAAGCTAAACCAGATGATGTAATTGAAAAACAGGGTTGCAAGTAAAACGTTTGTAAATTCAATTGGGGGAATGTAGGCTTAGGGTATTTCTCAGGAAATCAATGAATGCAGGTAAACTCATTAATAAGATTCAGATTAAGCACTGTTCTAGAACTCAAATCACTAAAATATAATTAACCAACTCTCGTTGCGAAAACTATCTAAATCTAGATCCTAGAAATTCCAAATCTCTTTGCGAATCCTAAAGTCTAAATCAGCTTTAAAATCAGGTTTGATATGTTCACAAATCAATTAAACCAAATCTCTTTGCGAATAATCAATTTGCTCACCTAAGGTTCTATCAGGTAATTAATCGCACTCTCGTGCCTAATTAATTATCCTAAGATCTAAATTCTAGGTGATTAATCTAGAAGTAGCCTTGAGACCAACCAAAGGTGAAGAACTAATCAGATAGTGAATCCTAACAGATAATCAACCTAGCATTCAAAGAAATCCCTATGAGAAAACCCTAAACCTAACAGGAGATCTACTCAGACATGGATATTAAATTAATAAACATGTTGAATAAATACTCTTATATTAAATCAGAAAGAGAAACAAGGTTTTGAGATCTGATCTCGGACGAAGGGAAACCAGACTTGTCTCTCTCCAAAATCTCTCTTAAACTAAAGCAAAAATAAAGCATAGCCTAAACAATGGCTGTAAAATCCTATTTATAACCTAAATCACGATTTGGGGCCTTCTTGTAATTATCAAAGTCTTCTGGGTGCTTTTTGCAATTCTTCAAACTTCATTAAGTCGCGACTTTGAAATCTGCTTCGATGGGTATCGATCGATACCAGGGGGTATCGATCGATGCTCGGTGCTCAGATCGGGCTCTTAGTCATCAGACTTCAGTCTCGCTCCAGAATGCTCCAGAAAAGCTCCAATAATTCCAATTAAGCTCCAGACGTGCTATAACCTGTGAAAGACTCTAAAAGACTCCAAAACACAAGAAAAGACTCTATAAAAGGACTTATATCATGGCCTAAATAGGGTAAAAACCATGATATATCAACTCCCCCAGACTTAGCCTTTTGCTTGCCCTCAAGCAAATAGAAGACTAAACCAGAAAAAGAGGTTTGAAAACGTAGAGACTCACCTGTTCCTGAACCATCGAAAAGACCCTTTTCCCAAGTACCCAAATGTCACCTGATCAGCTTTCGATCTAACCACCATGTACTTCTCCGTAGACATTTGCAGCTTTTCCAGACTCCACACAAAATCCCACAGCATTATTCAAGTAAAGCCCTCATCGCCAGTTTCATCTCTGCAGCTAATTTTTAAGAACCTTCTAGACTCTTTACCAGACAATATCTTGACAAAGGAACCACCCTTTTCACACTTCTTTTGTATCAATTTCTCTCCCCCAGACTTATTTCTTATTATATCCTTATTATTATTATTTTTTTTTTTTTTTTTTTTTTTTCAGCTTAGCATATACATATCAAGGTAGGAGACGCGAGTATTGATGGTGTTTGCCACCAAATCCCCGGTTCTTCCCTCTCTATGTATCAAAGGATGTAGGCGAATAATGGCATCATAGGAAAATCCTAGCCTCGCTTCCAATCCTTTGTGTGATCATCCCCTCTTAAGTAGAATAATGGGATCGCTGGAAATTTTCCTAACCCTCTACTCAGAAGAAAATCATTTCAATCTTTTATGCTCTTAATCTATCAACTTATTTCAGGGGAGAGAGATACCATAATCCTAAACACACGGGTTCCTTTATCAGATATGAATGATGAATCAAGCTCTATGAACACTAACCACATTGATGAAGTGCAAAAATTTGGCTCAGGCTTCAGAAGAACTCTGCTGGAGACATGAATGTTTTCTAGTCAACTGGTCAGTCTTTGGATTTTTCATTAGTCGATCTAGAACTGATCCTGTAACACTGTGCACTCAAAAACAAAATCACATCAATAGGTTCAAGCACAGGATCATAATCTCCAACAAATTTTGACTCAATAAAACAGTTTTGACTCTATAAAATGACTGACTCTAAGAAAAACAAAAACGTTGTCAGCAGACACCTCCCCCAGACTTGAACAACACTGTCCCCAGTGTTATCTAGCCTAGAGTAGGTGAAAGAAACAAAAGAAAAGGATAGAATGAAGAGAAACAAGAAATTACCTTCCTGGAATACCGAGTGTCGATCGACACACAGCATGGTATCGATCGATACCACGCTGAGATCGACTTAGTGAACTTTCATCTGCGATTGGTGTCGATCGATACCAATGGGGTATCGATCGATACTTAGGCGATTTCGAGTTGCTCCTTGTTCATCCTGGTCGTTCGGCTCGAAGTGTCTGGAGATGATCTTCTTATCATGATAAGCTTTGGTTCTCTCCTTGTACAGCCTCGAGTTCTCATAAGCATGGTGCCTGATCTCATCCAGCTCGTTCAGCTGAATCAACCTCCTCTCAGCAGCAGGCTTGATGTCGAAGTTCAGCATCTTTGTTGCCCATGCAGCCTTGTGCTCAATCTCCACTGGAAGGTGGCATGCTTTCCCATACAGCATTTGGAAAGGTGTAGTACCCAGCGGTGTCTTGAAGGCAGTCCTGTATGCCCAAAGTGCATCATCCAGCTTTGTAGACCAATTATTCCTAGAAGCATTCACTGTCTTCTCCAAGATCTCCTTGATCTGCCTGTTGGAGACTTCAACTTGCCCACTTGTCTGAGGGTGATATGGAGTAGCCACACGATGGTTTACACCATACTTCTTCAACAACCTCTCGAACACCTTGTTGATAAAGTGAGAGCCACCATCACTTATCACAACTCGAGGTACTCCAAAACGAGGGAAAATGATGGTCTTAAACAGCTTAAGAACCACCGCAGAGTCATTCTTCTCACTAGCTATCGCTTCCACCCATTTGGACACATAGTCCACAGCAACCAGGATGTAGTTCTTCTTGTGTGAAGATGGGAAAGGACCCATAAAGTCAATGCCCCAGCAATCAAAAACTTCAACCTCAAGGATGAAATTTTGTGGCATCTCATGTCTCTTACTGATCTTCCCTCTCCTCTGACAAGTGTCGCACTGTGAGACGAAAGTGTGAGCATCCTTGAACATGGTAGGCCACCAGAAGCCTGCTTGAAGAGCCTTGGATACTGTCTTGAAGGTGGCAAAGTGTCCAGCATAGTCTGATCCATGGCAATGAAACAAAACATCTGAAACCTCTGACTCAGCAATGCATCTCCTGTATATGCCATCAGAACAATGCTTGTACAAGTAAGGTTCATCCCAAAAGAATCTCCTTATGTCGCGCATGAACTTCTTCTTGTCATACTTCTTGAGGTGGTTTGGCTTTGCATCTGCAGCGAGATAATTGGCAATATCAGCGTACCATGGAGTATCAGAATCTGCTGCAGCGACGAGATGGTGGTTAGAAGCGACTGAATGATCGATGATGAAAACAGCTTCTGAATCGTCAGGGTATCGACCGATACCATCATGGTATCGATCGATACCGAAACCTGCAACTCGTGGAAATTGCTGATTCTCGGCCAGATTCATCTGAAACCCAGTTTCAATGAAGTAGATGGCTTCCTCAGGTAGTTGATCATCAATGGGGACGTCTTCATCGATCCGCATCCGCGAGAGATGGTCAGCTACTCCATTCTCTATGCCTTTCTTGTCCTTAACCTCAATGTCAAACCCTTGTAGCAAAAGAACCCAACGACAGAGACGAGGCTTGAGATCCTTGTTATTCATCAGATACTTGAGAGCAGCATGATCAGTATGAACAACCACCTTGCTCCCAATCAAGTAAGATCGGAATTTCTCAAAGGAGAAAACAACAGCAAGTAGCTCCTTCTCTGTGGTGCTGTAATTCCTCTGAGCATCATCCAAAGTCCTGCTGGCATAGTAGATGACGTGCAGCTTCCTGTCTTTCCTCTGACCCAGAACTGACCCCACAGCAAAGTCACTGGCATCACACATGATCTCGAAAGGCAGAGTCCAATCAGGAGGTTGCACAACAGGAGCACTCACTAAAGCCTTTTTGATCTCCTCAAAGGCTGCAAGACAATCAGTTGTGAAATCAAATTTGATCTCTTTGCACAGCAGAGCAGTGAGTGGACGTGCTATCTTGGAGAAATCCTTGATGAACCTCCTGTAAAACCCGGCATGACCAAGGAAGCTCCGAATATCCTTTACAGAAGTAGGTGGTTGGAGACTTGTCATGACCTGAATCTTGGCTTTGTCAACTTCGATTCCAGCTTCAGAGACCTTGTGCCCAAGTACAATGCCATCCTGAACCATAAAATGACACTTTTCCCAGTTAAGGACCAAGTGTTTCTCTTCACACCTCTGTAGCACCTTGCACAGATTAGCCAAACAGATCTTGAATGATGACCCATATACTGAAAAATCATCCATGAACACCTCCATGAAGTCCTCGATCATGTCTGTGAAGATAGACATCATGCACCTCTGAAAAGTGGCTGGAGCGTTGCACAATCCAAATGGCATTCTCCTGTATGCGAACGTGCCATAGGGACACGTGAAAGTGGTATACCCTTGGTCATCTGGATGGATAGGAATCTGGAAGAAACCTGAATATCCATCAAGGAAGCAGTAGTAGGGATGACTGGCCAACCTCTCCAACATCTGGTCAATGAATGGCAATGGAAAGTGATCTTTCCGTGTGGCCGCGTTCAACTTCCTGTAATCAATGCACATTCGATGTCCAGTGATAGTCCTTGTGGGAATCATCTCATCCATGTTGTTCTTCATCACAGTTATCCCTCCTTTCTTAGGAACAACGTGCACTGGACTGACCCAAGAGCTATCTGAGATGGCATAGATAACTCCTGCATCCAAGAGTTTCATGACCTCTTTCTTAACCACCTCCTTCAGGTTTGGATTCAGCCTCCTTTGATGCTCAACTGAAGCCTTTGACTCGTCCTCAAGATGAATCCTATGCATGCACAGGTTCGGTGAAATACCTGAAATGTCATCAAGAGAATAGCCAAGAGCTTTGCGATACTTGCGCAGCTTGCTTAGCAGTAAAGTGACCTCTGCGTTGTTCAAAGAAGAATTAAGGATTACAGGGTACGTGGAATTAGGACCAAGAAAACCATACCTTAGATTCGCAGGAAGTGGTTTGAGTTCCACTTTAGGAGCGTTCTCCTCGCTCCAATCTCCAAGCCCAGCAGCTTGCATAGTTCTTTCGGCCAAACTTCTTTCTGGCCGTAGGGTATCGATCGATACCATCAGAGTATCGATCGATACTGGTCGTGCTGAATCGAGTATCCTTCCGTAATCAGCAGCAGCATCGTGTGGCTTAACCTCTGACTCAACCGAGCAGTCTAATGCTCTCTCCAATGGGTCCTCAGGATGCATCTCTAAGAAGTACTCCTCAGCAATATCACAGAAGGTATCAACGAAGAAAGTCCGCCCATCGATGGTTGGTCTCTTCATCATCTTCTCCATGTTAAAAGTCATGACCAACTCACCAATGTTAAGAGATATCTTCCCATTCCTGCAATCAATCAGAGCACCAGCTGTTGCTAGGAATGGCCTTCCCAAGATGAGAGGATCTCTGGGTTCCGAATCATACTCCAAGACAATGAAATCAGTTGGGATTAAGCAGTTCCCAATCACAATCGGAACATCCTCTAGCAATCCTTCTGGAAGTCTAATTGAACGATCAGCGAGAATCAGCGAGATTCTAGTAGCAGTGAAGTCTGTCATTCCCATCCTCTTAGCAACCGAGTATGGCATGAGGTTGACACTTGAGCCAAGGTCACAGAGAGAACGCTCAAACCTGTCAGTAGCGATTGTGCAATCCAAGACAAAGCTCCCTGGATCTGGAAGTTTCGTTGGGATCCTGTTGCTTAGGATTGCACTGCACTCATGAGTGATCATCAGACAGCCTTCTTCAAGGTTCACATTGCTGGACACCATCTTCTTGACATACCTCTTGAAAGCTACAGAGGTCTTGATAGCATCGATGAAGGGAAGTTCAACAACCAGCTTGTCCAAAATTTCTTTGCACTTAGCATCCTCTACTTCCTTCTTAGTCTTCCCAAGAGCTCTGGGATAGGGTACCCTCGGGATGTAGACCCTCTCTGGTGCTGCTTTAGGCTTCTCCTTCACAACCTCAACTTCTGCATCGTCTTCAGGTTCGGTATCGATCGATACAGGGGGGGTATCGATCGATACACGGGAATTTGAGTCTTCCCGTCTGAGAATCGCGATCGGTGTCGATCGATGCTGAGTAGTGTCGATCGATGCCTTAGCGATTTCAGTGTCTTCATCGTCAGACATCTCGAAATTTACAGTAGGCTGATCCACTTTTGCCCCTGATTTGACCTCCTTACCACTTCTCAAGGTAATGGCATTGATGTGTGCCCTTGGGTTCTCTCCTTTTCCTGGTAGAAAACCTTCTTGTCTTCTTGAACTCTCTGAAGTCTGAGCTACCTGAGTTTCCAGCTTCTTCTGACCAATACCCAGAGAATCGATCCTTCCACTCAGATCTTTGTACATGGCGTCCATCTTACCATTGAAGGTCACTGTAATCTGCTGCTGTCCTTGAACGAGTGTTTCAAGCATGGCTTCAATCTTGTTCTCTGATGTCTTAGCAGTCACAGGCTCGTAAGAAGGACTTCCGTAGTTCCTGGTGTAACCACTGATGTGGGCAGGTTTCTGGTTGAATCCTCCTTGCTGGAAGTTGTTGTTGAAGCCCCGATTGTTGTTGAACTGGTTCCTCTGTCCCTGATAGCCAGAACCACCAATGTAGTTCACGTCTTCTGCTTCATTCTCATTGAAAACCTCAACATCCTCAGCAAAATGGACAGCTTTTGTTGTCTTTCCCAGCAGAAGACTGTGCATAGAATCTAGTTGAGCCTTAAACTCAGCGATCTGCGATCTATCTTGATTACCAGCCAGCTTCTTGCGCTCGAAATCTGCACTCTTTGTGCTGCTGCTAGATGCAAAATTCTCAATCAACACATAGGCGTCCTCAGGGTAGTTGGTGTTGAAGTTCCCATTGCTTGAAGAGTCCAGAGCCATCTGATACCTCCAATCTACTCCTCTGAAGAAGATACCTAGCAGCTGCACATCAGAGTATCCATGGTGTGGACAGTCTCTTTGGTACGATCTGAATCTTGTCCAAGCAGCCTTGAACGCCTCAGTAGGTCCTTGAGAAAAAGTGGAGATCTTATTCCTCAGATCTTCAGATCGTCCATCATCATAGAAGTTAATTAGGAAGGCTCTCTTGGTGTCTTCCCAATTAGTCAGTGATCCAGGAGGTAACTGCCTCAGCCAGTAAGTAGCTTCCCCACCAAGAGAGTATGGGAAGAGCTTGCAGAAGAGATAATCGTAGGACACTCCATTGCTCTTGATGCTAGTGACCAAGTCCTCGAATTTCTCTACATGATCCATGGGATGCTCATGAGGCAAACCATGGAAGAGATGCTGTCCTACTAGAGTGTAGTAAGCAGGCTTCAGCTCAAAGTCATTCCGCTCATACGCAGGGGGACGAATCGCAGAGCGATTGGCGAAAAATTGCTCTGGCCTGTTGTGTTCACCAATCGTTCTACCACGATTAACCACAGCATCCCTTGCGTCCCTAGCGGCATTCTCAGCGACAACAGGAGCAGGTGGAATGACAATCCCCTCTCCATCCAGACGTTGTCCTTGCTCATTGCACAACTGACCCTGTTGGTCCCTGTAAGCTCCAGCAGCATCACGAACCAACCCAACTTGATTGTTGTTCATCTTAGCTGACTTCTTTGCTTTCCTGTTTGTGCGTTCCACTTGTGCTAGCTGTTCCAGTGATAGATCAACTAGCGGAGTGCTCTTTTTGCTTCTGGTTTCAAGATTATGCATGCACCTGAAATCACAAGTAAAGAGCGTAAGTAACTGAAATTTACGACGGGTATCGACCGATACTCAAGGGTATCGATCGATACTCGGGCGATTTAGACGAATTTCCTAGCTAAAATCTAACGGCGAATTGAGTCCCCGGCAACGGCGCCAAAATTGATATGCTCAATTTAATACCCTAAAAAGTACTAAAGCAGTTGCTGCAGTAAATCAGGGGTCGAACACAAGAACTCAAGAATCACTCAATAGATTCTATAGATCAGAAACAAGCTAAACCAGATGATGTAATTGAAAAACAGGGTTGCAAGTAAAACGTTTGTAAATTCAATTGGGGGAATGTAGGCTTAGGGTATTTCTCAGGAAATCAATGAATGCAGGTAAACTCATTAATAAGATTCAGATTAAGCACTGTTCTAGAACTCAAATCACTAAAATATAATTAACCAACTCTCGTTGCGAAAACTATCTAAATCTAGATCCTAGAAATTCCAAATCTCTTTGCGAATCCTAAAGTCTAAATCAGCTTTAAAATCAGGTTTGATATGTTCACAAATCAATTAAACCAAATCTCTTTGCGAATAATCAATTTGCTCACCTAAGGTTCTATCAGGTAATTAATCGCACTCTCGTGCCTAATTAATTATCCTAAGATCTAAATTCTAGGTGATTAATCTAGAAGTAGCCTTGAGACCAACCAAAGGTGAAGAACTAATCAGATAGTGAATCCTAACAGATAATCAACCTAGCATTCAAAGAAATCCCTATGAGAAAACCCTAAACCTAACAGGAGATCTACTCAGACATGGATATTAAATTAATAAACATGTTGAATAAATACTCTTATATTAAATCAGAAAGAGAAACAAGGTTTTGAGATCTGATCTCGGACGAAGGGAAACCAGACTTGTCTCTCTCCAAAATCTCTCTTAAACTAAAGCAAAAATAAAGCATAGCCTAAACAATGGCTGTAAAATCCTATTTATAACCTAAATCACGATTTGGGGCCTTCTTGTAATTATCAAAGTCTTCTGGGTGCTTTTTGCAATTCTTCAAACTTCATTAAGTCGCGACTTTGAAATCTGCTTCGATGGGTATCGATCGATACCAGGGGGTATCGATCGATGCTCGGTGCTCAGATCGGGCTCTTAGTCATCAGACTTCAGTCTCGCTCCAGAATGCTCCAGAAAAGCTCCAATAATTCCAATTAAGCTCCAGACGTGCTATAACCTGTGAAAGACTCTAAAAGACTCCAAAACACAAGAAAAGACTCTATAAAAGGACTTATATCATGGCCTAAATAGGGTAAAAACCATGATATATCAATGGACATGACCAATCCTCTGTTAAAACCCTCGAACTTGCACTCTGGGAAAGCGAGGCATGGTTCCTAGCCAATCAAGATATGGGAATCTAGTGATCTTCAAACAGAAGATAATATCCCCCAAAATATAGAGCCACCAATTTTCACCTGTTTTCACCTGCCGAATAGATGGATATTTGAAAAAGAGATAATTTTACAAATTACAAATCTTATGGGCCTTCAAAGGAGTCGAAGAAGGATATTTGATAAAGGACTTTTTGGTTTTTCTAGATATCAATTCTCTAGATACTAGGTAGTATAAGACGTATCGAATCCAATGGGTTAAGTTCCAAAACACCAAGAATGCATAGAACTACTTAAGTTAAGCAACAAGGTTGGTTTTAGTTTGTATTCTAGCAATCCTAATTCAATTCAAGAAAACAAATAAGTAAGCAAGTTAACAAGTACTAATCGGGTTTGAAAACACGGAGACTCACCTTTTCATGAACCATCGCAAAGGCCCTTTTCCCAAGTACCCAAATGTCACTTAACCAGCTCCAGATCTAACCACCATAAACTTCTCCGTAGACATTCGCAGCTTTCTCAGACTCCACACATTATCTCGCAAAATTGTTCAAATAAAGCCCTAATCGCCAGTTTCATTGCTGCAGCCAATGTTCAAGAACTTTCTAGATTCTTTACCATACAATATCATGACAAAAGAACCACCCAATTCACACAAGTTTTGGTATTATTTTCTCTCCCCCAGACTTGTTTCTCATCATGTTCTTTCTCTTTTTTTTTTAGATCTGCATATACACATTAAGGTCTGAAACGCGAGTATTGATGGTGTTTGCCACCGAATCCCCGGTTCTTCCCTCTCTATTTATCAAAGGCGTAGGCGAATAGTGGTATCACATGAAATTTTCCTAACCTCGCTTCCAACCTTTGTGTGATCATTCCTTCACAAGTAGAATAATGGGATCGCTGGAAATTTTCCTAGCCCTCTACTCAGAGAAAATCATTTCATCTTTTTATGCTCTTATTTATTAACTTATAACAGGGGAGAGAGATACCATTACTTTAAACACATGGGTTCCTTTGTCAGATATGAATGAGGAATCAAGCCTTGTAAACATCAACCGCATCGATGAAGTGCAAAAATTTGGCTCAGTCTTTAGAAGAACTCTGCTGGAGGCATGGGTGTTTTCTAGTCAACTGGTCAGTTTTTGGATTTTTAATTAGTCGATCTAAAACTGATCCAATAACACTTGTCACTCAAAGGCAAAATCAGAACAATAGATTCAAGCACATGATCATAATCTCCAACAGGTTTTGACTCGATAAAATAAATTTTGACTCAAAAACGACTGACTCTAAGAAAAACAAAAACAATGTCAGCAACTACCTCCCCCAGACTTAAACAACACTGTCCCCAGTGTTATCTAGTCTAGATTTGGTAAAAGAAACCAAAACCGTCGAGTTCATGTGTGAAAATCAGAGAACTTATGAGATTGGAGTAGGAGTGTCGACCGACACACAGCACTGGTATCGGTCGATACCAGGCTTAGGTCGACACATAAAATCCTTTTCAACGACAATGATGATCGTGGGGTCGATAGATACAATGATTGGTATCGCTCGATACAGATCCTCTGTAACTGATTCACGCCAAACACAAGACACAAAACATAAAACGAAAAAAAAAAAGACTTATATACAGACTTACCAGTGGGTTCCTCCCATCAAGCGCTTGTTTTACGTCATGAGCTTGACTTTACGGACGATCAGTCAGGATAAGAATGAGAACTTGCTCCAAAACAATCTCCACAACTTGACATCTCCAGTTTCAGAATTCTGCTCAACATACCTTTCACAACATCCTTTCCTTTCTCTTTCAGCTCTGAAGTGAGAATAACTCTAACCTTAGAGAATGGTTTCGAAGTTCCCTTGCACTTCACCTTATATTCAATTGAATCTCCATCACACTTCTGAGGGATTAAGGTCACATGGGTACCACTCTCGACTCTTTTGTTCTTCACTTTATTCTTTGCCTTAGCCGTTTTGATGTCTTTATTGGTGATGATAGAAGGACCATCTAAAACGTCTATGACAGTTGGATCATCATAAGGCTCGTCCAAAAGATCAACCATCAACGTCTCTCCTGTGACAACAGTGATGCAAGAGATATGTTAGGGGATCTCTTCTAGAAGGAATGGCTTTGTATGAGACATGTTCGTCAATGTATAAGAACAAGATCCTCTTACTAGGCGTGTCTATAACCGTACAACCCGTAGCCATGAACGGTATTCCAAGAATCAAAGGTGTACTAGATCTTGCACTCATCTCCACAACCTGAAAATCAGTAGGAACCAGACAGTCTCCTACTTTAACCATCAAATCAAGGATTGTACCGTATGGAACTGAGGTGGAAGAGTTCGCGAATGCGAGAGTCATCTGAGTAGATCTAATATCACCAATTTTCAACCTCTCTGCAAGTGCCTTTGACATGACATTGACGCTCGACCCTGAATCAACGAGAGATTCCATGAATTCAACTCCAGAGATAGAGCATGGAACTGAAAATTTTCCTGGATCTTCCCTCTTAGTCAACTGCTTCATCGGTGGTGGTGTGATTCTTGCCTTGATGAAGAGTGCCTCGATCTCTTCCTCAGTTTCTGTGCAATTTTGGAAGTAACAATCCAAAGGGAGATTTTTAAAAGATTCTTCAAAAGACATAGTATTGGGAATCCTCCTTACCATCTTCTCAAAAGCGAGCAACTTCTCTGCAGTGATGGGATTCATGAGATGTCTAGGTGGTCGGGATATGGGACTTTAGGCTTGTAAACGCGTTCCTCAGTCATCTCCGGCTTTTTCACAATTTTCGGCTCAGTTTGCGAGTGGGTATCGATCGACACAGGAAGGGCATCGATCGATACTCGGGGCTTTGACACGTCTCGAGAAAGTGTATGGACTGGTGTCGATCGATACTCGGTGGTGTCGGTCGATACTCTGGGATTTTTTGAATCCTCATCGTCATCTTCTACATGGTTTTCGAAATTTCCTGCACTTCTTAAGGTGATTGCATTGACGTATTCATTATGTGAATGAACCATCTTTCCCTTGATAGCTGCTTGATATGCTCAAATTAATACTCTGTTTAGATACTAAAGCAGTTGTTATAGTATAGCTAGGGGTCGAACACAAGGACTCACAGAGACACACACTAGATTATAGATGTGAGAATTACGCTAAGCAATCAATGGTATTGAAAACATAATGTAAATTAAATAGGTTGTAAATTCAATTGGAGAAAGATAGGTTTAGGGTATTTCTTAGGGAATCACTGAATGTAGACAAGTTAACTAACATGATTCAGATTTAACGCGGTTCTTAAACTCAAATCACTAAGATATAGTTAACCAACTTCCGTTGCGAAAACTATCTAAATCTAAATCCTAGAAATTCCAAATTTCTTTGCGAATCCTAAAATCTAAATCAGCTTTTTAAATCAGGTTTGATATGTTCACAAAACAACTAAACCAAATTCCTTTGCGAATAGTTATTTTGCTCACCTTAGGTTTTGTCAGGTAATTAATCGCACTTCCGCGCCTAATCAATTATCCTAAGATCTAAGTTCTAGGTGATCAATCTAGAATTAGCTTTGCAAATAACCTATGGTGAAGAACTAATTCAGATGGTGAATCCTAATAATAAATCAATCTAGCATTCAGAGAAAACCCTATTGAGAACCCTGAACCTAACAAGGGATCTACTCAAACATGGAGAATGAAACAATCAACATAACTGAATAAATCATCAATAGAATAAAATAAGAGTAGAATACAACAGGGGTTCGAAATCTTCTCTCAGACGAACAGAGTTCTGACTTGTCTCCCCTCTCTCAAGCTCTTTCAGAAATCCTCAAACCAAACGTAATGAAAAGCACACAGTCAAAGTGGTTGTAAAACATAATTTAATAGTCTAAACACGAATTGGGGTCTTCTTGTAAATATTAAAGTCTTCTCGGTAAGTTCTGCAATTCTTCAAACTTCATTAAAAGACGTGACTTGTAATCTGCTTCGATGGGTGTCGATCGATACCAGGGGGTATTGATCGATGCTTGATGCTTCGATTGGGCACTTAGTCACCAGACTCCTGTTTCGCTCCAAAATGCTCCATAAAACTCCAATATCTCCAATAATGCTCCAAATGTGTTAAAACCTGTAAAAGACTCTAAAAGACTCTATAATAGAATAAAGACTCGATAAAACGGACTTATATCATGGCTTAAACGAGGTAAAAACCATGATATATCACTGATGCAGTCTGAGCTATTTGAGTTTCCAGCATCTTCTGATGAGTGTTGAGAGACTCAATTTTCCCGTTCAGATCTGTGTACATAGCGTCTATCTTCCCATTGAAGTCCAATGTCATCTTCTGCTGTCCCTGAAGAATCTGTTCAAGCATAGACTCAACCTTGCTCTATGGGATTTTAACAGGTAGAGGTTCATAAGAAGAATTCCCATAGGTGCGGGTGTACCCTCCTTGCTGAGCATTGTTGGTGAAGTTTCGGTTGATGTTTTGCTGGTATTGATTTCTCTGACCTTGAAAACCAGAACCACCAATGTAGTTAACACCTTCCACTTCATCCTCATTCAAGTTCTCAACTTTATCAGCAAATCGCAGCTTGATTGGCATAGAACTGATAAGGTCTGTTGTGCTCACCAAGTGTCCTCCCACGATCAACTGCATCATTCCCAACATTCACAGCAACTGCAGGGACAATGATGTTTCCACCTTCATCAAGTCGCTGCCCTCTATCATTGCAAAATTGACCATCTTGGTCTCTCAAAGCTCCAGCATCATCATGAATCAATACCACTGGATTGTTCATCTCTGCTGGCTTCTTTGCTTTCTTGTTTGCACGTTCCAAATTTGCTAGCTCCTTATTGGAAAGATCAACTAGCTGAGTGCTCTTGTTCCTCCTGGTTTCGCGAATAGGCATACACCTGAAACACAAAACTTGACAAGGCAGGTAATTAACAAAAAAAATTCACGACATGTATCGACCGATACCACTAGGGTGTCAATGGATACTGGTCGAACTTAGTCGAAATTCTCAAACTAAAATCTAATGGCGAATTGAATCCCCGGAAACGGCGCTAAATTTGATAAGCTCAAATTAATACCCTAAAAGTACTAAAGCTTTGTCGATTGTAATACTTAGGGATCGAATCCACTTAGACTCAAGAAAACACACAATAGATTTTAATGATTGAATTAAGCTAAGTGATCAATGGAATTGAAAGCAAATACGTAAATTAAACAATTTGTAATTCGATTGGAAGAAAGATAGGTTCAAGGTATTTCTCAGGAAATCAATGAATGCAAATAAACTAACTAATCAGGGTTTAGGTTATGCACGGTTCTTGAACTCAAATCACTAAAGTATAATTAACCAACTCTCGTTGCGAGAATTATCTAATTCTAAATCCTAGAATTCTAAATCTCTTTGCGAATCCTAATGTCTAAACCAGCTTTTAGTTCAAGTTTGATTTTTTCACAAAATAACTAAACCAAATCTCTTTGCGAATAGTTATTTTGCTCAATTGGTTCTATCTGGTTTCTCAATTGCACTCTCGTGCCTAATCGATTAACCTAAGATCTAAATTCTAGGTGATCAATCCAGAATTAGCTTTGAGAACAACCTATGGTGAAGAACTAATTCAGATTATGAACCCTTAAACAATAAATCAACCTAGCATTCAAAGATATCCGTTATGAGAACCGTAAACCTAATAGGAGATCTACTCAGACATGGAAATTTAGACAATAAACATGACTGAATAAATACTTGAATAAATAATAAAGAAGAGAGTAAAACAAGGGTTCGAAATCTTCTCTCGGACGAACATAGTTTCAGACGTGTCTCCCTCAAAAACTCTCTCACAAAAAACCAAAGTAGAATAAAGCTTGAATGAAGTGTAATAGCCAAAGTGGCTGAAAAACCTAATAAATAACCTAAAACACGTTCTGGGCTTTCTTGTAAATAATAAAGTCTTCTGGGGCAATTTGCAGTTTCTCAAATCTTCAATAAAGTCGCGATCCTTCTGTTTCTTCGATGGGTATCAATCGATACCATAAGTGTATCGATCGATACTCGGGCGATAAATCGGTGTTTCAGCTACATGATCTCCGCTTGGCTCCATAAAGCTCCAAAATGCTTCACTATCTCCAACAATGCTCCAAACGTACCTAAAACCTGAAAAGACTCTAAAAGACTCTATAATACTAGAAAGACTCTATAAAAAGGACTTATATCATGGCCTAAAACGGGTAAAAACCATGATATATCACTCATGGTCGGTGTGACCACACATGGCTGGTCTTAGCCGGTGTTGGTGCCCGGTGAAGTGCCGGTTTTAGCTAGGATTTGAACATCATGGCATAGACCACTAGATCCCCTAAAAAAACTTTAGCAAAATATCAAAACGAACTACAAAAAAAAATGAAAATGCTAAATCGAAAAGTATATACAAGGGATAAGCATGGGTTGTCTCCCATGAGAACTTTGTTTAACGTCACTAAGTTCAACGTTTGTTACCCCGTTTAGGCGGAAAGAGTGTTCGAGAGAGGAACTGTGATCCCTTGCTCAATGTAATCACCCACCATATAGGGTTTGAGACGTTGTCCGTTTATCGTGAATTCTCCACCCGTCTTATTGAAAAACACAACCGCGCCATACGGTCTCACTTCTTTTATCTTAAAAGGTCCGGACCATCTCGACTTGAGCTTCCCGGGAAATAGCTTCAACCGGGAGTTAAAAAACAACACTTGTTCCCCAACCTTAAGATCCTTTGGTGTTATCTTCTTGTCATGGAACAACTTCGTTCTCTCCTTGTAGAGACGTGAACTTTTATAACCATCTAGGCGGACTTCATCGAGTTCGTTCAATTGAAGGAGACGTCTTTCCGAGGATGATTTAGTGTCAAAGTTGATAAGTTTAACCGCCCACAAAGCCTTGTATTCCACCTAAACCGGCAAGTGACAAGACTTTCCATAAAGAAGATTGAATGGCGTTGTCCCAATTGATGTCTTGTAAGCAGTTCGGTAAGCCCACATCGCATCATCCAACTTCACGGACCAATCTTTCATTGAAACTCCAATGGTCTTCTCTAGGATAGCCTTGATTTGGTGATTCAAAACCTCCACTTGACCACTTGTTTGAGGGTGGTAAGGCGCGGCCACCTTGTGCTTAATCCCGTGCTTCTTTAGTAGGCTCTCAAAGACTTTATTGATAAAGCGGGAACCGCAATCACTTATTACAACTCTTGGTACTCCAAAGCGCGGGAAAATGATAGACTTGAAAAGTTTAAGGACCACCTTGGCGTCATTGTTATGACTTGCTATGGCCTCAACCCATTTAAAAACGTAGTCCACCGCCACCAAAATGTATTGGTTGCCATACGAAGAATGGAATGGCCCCATGAAGTCAAAGCCCCAAACATCAAAGATTTCAACCTCGAGAATGTGATTTTGAGGCATCTCATCCCGTTTACCAATGTTCCCTTTCCTTTGACATGTGTCACACCTAGACACAAACTCTTGAGCGTCCTTAAACATAGAAGGCCACCAAAAACCCGCTTGTAGAACCTTAGCAACCGTCTTGAATGAAGCAAAGTGACCTCCATACGACAAACCGTGACAATGCAACAAGATACCATCAACCTCTTCCTCGGGGATATATCTCCTATAGAGCTTGTCCTTGCAAAGAGTATACATGTACGGCTCATCCCAATAGAAACGAGTGACGTCTCTAAAGAACTTCTTTCTTTGACAGCCATCCAACCTTGGCGGTTCTTTCCCGCAAGCTAAGTAGTTGACATAGTCTGCATACCATGGTAGCTTCTCATCCTTCAATCCTTTAGCGTCCTCAAAACCTCTCACGGCTTCAATCCCCCTTCTCGAAACACTCACTAACATCAATTGCTCCTCGGGGAGTGAGTCGTCGATTGGCACAAGATCTTCAATGCGCATCCTAGAAAAGTGATCTGAAACTCCATTCTCAATACCCTTCTTATCGACAATCTCCATATCAAATTCTTGAAGTAACAAGATCCATCGCAAGAGCCTTGGCTTGGTGTCCTTTTTAGCATAGATATGCCTCAAAGCGGCATGATCCATGTAAACGATGATCTTGGAGCCAACCACATAGGACCTAAACTTCTCGATAGCGGAAACAACCGCAAGTAGCTCTTTCTCCGTAGTAGCATACCTTCCTTGTTCATCGTCAAGTATCCTACTTGCGTAGTAGATCACGTGCATCTTCTTGTCTTTCTTTTGCCCGAGAACCGCTCCTACCGCATAATTGCTAGCATCGCACATAATCTCAAAAAGGAGACTCCAATCTGGTGCTTGCACAATAGGGGCACTCACAAGAGCCTTTTTGATCTCTAAAAACACCTCCAGGCATTCTTCATCGAAGTTAAACTCCACTTCATTGCAAAGATGCCTTGTGAGTGGTCTTGCTATCTTTGAAAAGTCTTTGATAAATCTCCGATAGAACCCGGCATGACCCAAGAAACTTCGGATATCTTTAACCGATTTTGGCGGTTCCAAGCTCACCATAACTTAGATCTTGGCCTTGTCCACTTCGATTCCCTTCTCCGAAATCTTGTGCCCGAGGACGATTCTCTCACGAACCATGAAGTGACACTTCTCCCAATTCAAAACGAGATTTGCTTCCTCGCACCTAGTGAGTACCTTGCAAAAATTGGAAAGACACATACCAAACGAAGAGCCATATACGGAAAAATCATCCATAAAAACCTCAACCATTTCTTCGATCAAATCCAAAAATATAGACATCATACATCGTTTAAAAGTTGCAGGTGCATTACATAACATGAACGGCATCCTTCGATAAGCAACGGTACCATAGGGGCATGTGAATGTTATCTTTTCTTGATCATTGGGATGTATCGGGATTTGGAAGAATCCCGAGTACCCGTCAAGAAAACAATAGTATGGGTGGTTTGCAAGCCTTTCAAGCATTTGGTAAATAAATATCCTATGACCGGTTATGGTTCTAGTGGTTATCAATTCATCTTTTTCGTTCTTCACAACCGTCATTCCTACTACTATCAGAGATAGGATAGATAATCCCCGCATCTAGAAGCTTTAGAATCTCTTTCTTGACGACTTCTTTTAAATTCAGATTTAACCTCCTTTGATGTTCGATAGAAGTCATCGATTCATCTTCTAGATGTATCCTATGTGTGCAAAGAGTAGAGGAAATGCCTTTGATGTCATCCAAGGAATAACCAATGGCTTTCCTATACTTCCTCAATTCGTTCAAAAGGGAGGACAATTCATCATCTTTCAAGTTCTCATTTACTATGACCGGGTATGAATCATTGGGACCTAGGAAAGCGTACCTTAGCCCAACGGGAAGTGGTTTGAGGTCCACCTTAGGCGCCTTGAGTTCACTCAAATCGTCGTCCACGCTAGTCTTACCATTGCTAGCTTCTTGACCATTATCGTCTCGCTCCACTTCCAAAGCAAAGCTCTCTTGGACCGAGCTCATTGTGGAACCGTCTTCACACTTCATCCCTTGAAGACCCAAATCAATGACCGTGGCTTCACCAACCATCGACTTGTGTGAATCCAAAATCAGCTTGTAGCTCTCACTAGCTTCATCCAAATACCCATGTTCGTCGTGATCTTTAGTCAATGCAACTTGTAAACCATCCTCAAGATTCAACTCTTCCAAGAGTTCGTCCGCTAATTCATCCATCGCTTCGATGTAGAAGACTTGCACATCGATGGTGGGTCTCTTCATCACATCATTGATGTCAAACTCTAGTACATCATCCTTCCCCAAGTGAAGGTCGATCTTTCCCTTTCTAACATCAATAATTGCGCCTGCGGTTGCCAAGAAAGGTCTACCGAAAATCAATGGATCCTTAGGATCCTCGTCCATTTCCAAGACAATAAAATCCGTTGGAACTATGAAATCTCCAATCATGATAGGCAAGTCCTCAAGCATTCCAATAGGATGTCTCACCGATCTATCCGCTAGAATGAGAGAATTCTTACAAGTTTTGTAGGGGAAAAACCCAAGACTCTTTGCAACCGAAAGCGGCATCAAGCTAATACTTGCTCCAAGATCGCATAAACACTTGTAGAAAGCTAATGGTCCAAGAGCGCAAGTAGAGTGAAACTATCGGGATGACCAAACTTCTTCGGGATTACCTTCTTTTGAATGATGACAATACATTCATGAGTTAGCACCACCTTGTTTTCCATCTCATTTGATCTCTCCTTGATGGCATCCTTAAGAAACTTGGCATATTGTGGCGCTACGAGGAACGCATCAACTAATGGCATGGTAAGTTCAACTTTTTCCATTTGTCTATCAAATATTGCTCTATACTTCTCCAACAATTGTTGCTTGAAGCGGTCCGGGAATGGTAGCTTGATACAAGGATTTTGCCGTGTATCAATTACTTAAATGCCTAAGTAGCATATGAGGTATCGAATCCAAGGGTACAAGTTTCAATCACTAGGAATGCATACAACTTTGTAAGTTAAGCTAACAAGAGGGGTTTTTGGTTTCTAAACAACCTAAATGATTCAAATTCAAACAAGAACAAGTAAGCAAAGACTAAAAACGTGATTAACAACAAGATAAAGGCAAGCTCTTGGATGAGGTTATTGATTTGGATCCTTCCATGATCCATCTAGATGTCATTCACACAAACAAGCTATTCGCTTAGCCTAGAACACTTAAGCAAGATTAAGCCACTCTCATGGTCTTAATCACTTTGTTAATCATAAAAATCAAGAACAAACCATCGCTTGTGATAGGATGATTAACAAGCAATAAACATAGGTTCCTATGGCCCTAATGCTCCTTAGACAACTACTCTCATAGGCTAAGAAAGCAAAATCCATTATTTGGTTCTTAAGGGAATTTCATCGAACACCTTGTGTGCATGAATTCCCTAAGATCTAGATTAACTATACCTAGTCTAATCTAGCATTATTAACACCAAATAAGAGAGGGAATATATAAACTAAGTCCTAGACATCAAGATCTCCCACGAAATTCACCTAATCTACCTCATCCATAGGCTTAAAAAGAACTAATCACTAATCATGAAGAACACACCTAATCTTGTGAAAGAGGTGATGTTAATCATGATTAGGGAATAGGAAAGTGAAGGATTAGAGAGAGGTGAAAAGATATAAACTCAAACTTGCATAAAACCAAAGAGATCCTTGGGAAAAATCTCAAGAACCCTAGTCTTGTTCTAAGGAGAAAAGGGAGAGAAAAAGGGGGAAAAGCAATAGAAAAAATAAGATAGATCTAAAAATCATATCTCTAACATATAAAGAGGTGTTTGCTGAGTTGGGTCGGACAAACCGGGTACTGACCCGGCCGAAACTTTGATACATCTTCAGTGAATCGGTAATAACTCCTGCACCTGACATCCGAATGACCTGAATCAAACTCCTGTAGACAGCTACGTCGTCCCTCTACAACTCTTATGAAGACCGTTTGAGTTTATTCATACCGGAAGGTCTTTGTGATGCCGGTTCTTTGGAAGTTGTCATCTTCTCTCGGCCAGACGGACATACCTTCAGTAACTCCATCTTATCTCCCTATCCATACGTCCAAATAATCTGATTCAAACTCCTGTGTAAATATGATTCACTCCTCTACAACTTCTACGAAGGCAGTTGAAGCTGCATCGGATTGTAAGGTCCCCGTCAAGCCACATCTTTGAGACACGTTGGACGAGAGATGTAGCACCGGGCGGCTTCTGGCCGGGATGGGAGGCCGGGATGAAGAGTTTTAGCCGAGAGATTGTTTTCTGGTTGGTTTCTAGCCGGGATGAGTGGCCGGGATATCCCCTGCCCGAGGAAAGATCTTGTGCCGGCGGAGGGATTTCTTTGTGCCAGCAGGCTCTTGATCGGGACGGTGCTGAGGGAGAAATCATCGAGGGTTGTGTGTCGGGCTGCTTCAAGCCGGGATGAGGGGCCGGGATATATCCTTCCCGAGGAAAGATCTTGTGCCGGCTGAGGGATTTCTTTGTGCCGGCTGACTCTTGACCGGGACGGTGCATGCATCCGGTGAAGAGAAAGCTCCTCGGCCAGGCAGAGACGTCTTCAGTAAATCCGCGATAACTCCCTGATTCACATCGGAGGGCCTTCTTCTAGCTACATCTTTTCGGCGTCTCGGATGGGCTTTGCACACCACTTAGGTCCAACTCTCTAACTATTCCCAATTGCCTCCAATCACCTAGGAAATACTTCAAAACATACCAGAATGCACTAAACCTAATTCAAATACCTAAAACTCTAAATGAGACCTAAATGCACGACAAGACCATGATTATTCATGCAAATTACACAAAACTCTAAATCAAATGCATGCTAAAACATGCAATATATGAGTATATCAATTCCCCCAAACTTAAACCTTTGCTTGTCCTCAAGCAAACAAGAATAAAGAAAGGGAGAAGACTAGAAATGGGAGCTCAAATCCAAAAGTGCCATAAAAAGAATCCGAGCCCAATGTCCAAGTTGCAAACTTCATGATGCGATCAAACAAACTTACTCAAAAGTGACTAGCCATACTTATCCTTGCATGACTTACATTCGAACCTCAACCTACACAAACTTTCATATCCTATAACCCCTTTACATTAATTAGGTGTAATAAGCGTGAATCATGTTTATGCAAGATCAAATGAATTCGTTTGGCTAAGGGGTAGGTTATGAGATGAAGATGATCTCATTATCACACATGGGTAATTAGGTACAAGGATCTCTCATGAAATGAGCAAACCTTAGCAAAATTCTAAAGGTAAAAGGCAACTTATGCATACAAGGGAGAATTTTCATCTACCCAAAATGCCTAGAGTATCTCTAACCTAAAGCTTCTAACCCGTTATGCCAACATCCTAAGCTACCCTTTTTATCATGAGGCATTTTTCCTTCTCAAACCCACATGCTTCTTGTCTTTTCATTTCACTTTCTTCTCATTCGGGGATCACTTCTTCTTCCTTGTTCTTTCATGGTTTGGTGCTCCTTTGTTGTGATATAGCTCTTCTTTTCTTCTTTTTTTTGTTCACGCCTCTTCTCATCCTTTCTATCTTTTGAGTCTATCTTATCTTTTAGAGTTAGTCTTATGATTTTTGCACCAACCAATCTAAACAAATCCCATCCCCTATTTCCTTTCTCCTTTTCTTCTTTTCCATTCCAGAATCCACTCTCAAACGTTCACCAAGTCTAAAACCGTTCCCCCAAACTTGAACCAAGAACCGCCATCCTAACTAGCCTATTCCTATATTAACTCCGAGATGTTGGAGCTAAATCTACATGAAAATTCCCTCTTGTCGGCCTAAACCTAACACGTTTTGCCAAGTTTGTTCGAAATAAAGGCCTCACAATTCACACACTAATAACAATGGCTTGAAAGAAGGTTAAGGTTAGGGTAGGGGAAGCCATTCCAATGATGGGATATGGCTACTTGGATAAGCAAGAGTGGTAAAAAGGAGAAATAATATCCAAGTATGTATAGGTGATCCACGAATTCATTCTAGATTGCACAAACATAATATTTACAAGTCAAATTTATGGCTATCACTTAGATAAGGTTGAATTCAAGTCAAGGTTTGTTTCAATCAAAGCAAGAACGATAAGACATGAGATCAAGGCATGGTTCGTTCTTAATTTCTACACGAGATCAAAGCATCAAGTAACTAGCAACAATGGCATTGGACTAGGCTCTTAATATGGTACTTTTTCAAGGACAAATCTATCATTGCTCCTAATGCTCATGCAAAGCTACCTTATATGCTATGCATCTAGACTCAATCCTATATGGAAATTCACACAATTTTCAAATTTATTGAAAATGCATGATATGCATGAAATTCAAGGTGCAAAAGGCAAAATAAGAACACCAAAAACGATGTTAGATAACACACAAACTCTCCCCCAAACTAAAATTACACAGTCCATTGTGTAAGAGAAGCTTAAGAGAGAACTAAACAATGCATGAAAGAAGGAAAGAAGATATGATTCTAAATGGTATGTACAATGTTTAGAGTGTTACCTTGGAAAATGATGGGGGAACGAGAGGGATCAAGGGACGCCATATTCCATCACCTCATCCTATGCACCTTAGTCCATAAGTCCATGCCCATAAGACCATCAAAGACTTACTTGCACTAAGGAAACCCATCAAAAGGAACAAACAACGAAAGAAAAGCATAAAAGGAAATGTATATACAAGGATAAGCTTGGGGTGTGTCCCAAGAGCACTTTGTTTAACGTCACTAAGTTCGACGTTGGTTACCCTTTTAGGCGGGTGAGAGAGGAGTGTGAGCACTCAAAGGCGGATCTTTGAGCTCGAACTTGAGCACCTTGCTCATTACCTCTTCAAGACCGGCTTCTCCTTTTGCTTTGAGCTCGGGTGTGAGGATTGCTTTGACCGAGGCAAAGAGCTTGGGTCGACCTTTGCATTTGATTTTGTACTCAATCACTCCATCCTTGTGTTTCCATGGAGTGAGAGTCATCATAGAAGGTTGGCTTGGCACGGACCTAGACCCATCAAGCTTGATTGATCTGTTTCCCATCTTAGCCTTGGCCTTTGTTTTCTTCTTTGCACCCTTACTACCCCTAACGTCATTCTCCATTGGTGTGGGAGGAAGCGGTTTCAAATAAGTGATCATGCCAACTTCTGAAGCTTCCTTGTCATTACCATAACCCAAATCATTTCTCTCAAGAGACTTCTCTTCCTCTTCATAGACCTTTGGGGGTGGAGCTTCTTCAACCATATCACATCTACCCACATACCTCACTTCTTCTTCTCGAAACTCATCATCCTTCATGGTGATTGTACCACAAAGTTTATTGGAAGAAGTCCTCATTGGGTAGTACACCTTATCATCCACATTCAAGAGAACTACCCTTTGCTCTTTGAAATCCATTATAGCACCGGTAGTGAGTAGGAATGGAGTTCCAAGGAGTAGTGGAAGCTTGTTGGTCTTCTTCATTTCCATGACCACAAAGTCCGTTGGGACTATGCAGTTCCCAACTTTGAGTGGGTAGTCTTCGAGGGGACCAAGTGGCTTCTTTGAAGAAGGGTCTCCAAAGGTGACAGGTGGTGGATGATAGGCGAGGGTTCTTATACCTAAACTCTTGAACATCTCATGGGACATTACATTCACACTTGACCCGGAGTCACACAAAGCGTCCTCAATCTCCAAATCTCCAAGAGAGCAAGCTAGAGAGAATTTACTAGGATTACCAAGCTTGGGGAGAGACTTAGGCTCGATCCTAGTTGTGCTTGGTGAATCAATGCAAGCAACACTACGCTTTGGTTCTTGAACCATTGTCACCTCCTCATCTTTCTCAAGGGTCACTCCCCCACCTTGTTCCTCAGTGTCCTCATTGAGCTTCAAGAGAGCTTCTCTAGGGGGAAGTGAAACGGTTTGTGATCTATATAGTAGAAGTCAATCTCCTTAGTGGTGGCTTCATGATCTTCATTGGGAGGTGGTACCTTTGAGAAGATGGCATTGCAATACTCCTTTGTTGCTTTCCCATTTGAAGAGATTTATTGTACTTCGTCTCCATTGTTGCCCTTGGTCTCATTTCTTGCAGTTTGGAACTCAATGCTTCAAGCTTCTTGTGGAGATCATTGTATGAGCAAGCTATCTTCGTATTGATTTCCTCCATCTTCTTGCTTATATCCAATGCTCCACTTGCTTGGCCTTTAAGAAGTTGTTGAAGAACGTTTTTCACATCAAGTTCTTGAGGCATGGAGTTGTTGCCTTGAGATTGTGGGACAAAGCTTTGTTGAAAACCACTTTGGTTCGTTTGGAAGTTGTTTTTGGGAGCATAGCTTTATTGGTTATTAAGTGGGGTTTGGTCTTGGTTGCCATAGTTGCTGTTGAAACCTCTTTTGTAGCCACCATTGTTCCCAACATGATGCAATTCTTCTTGGTTGCTCAAATCCACCATTTTTTCGCCAACGAAGTGAACCGGTTTAGTGGAAGCATTGAGGAGCTTGTCGATCATCATGGCTTGCTTATCCAACTTCTCACTTAGAGCCTTCATAGCTTTGGTTCGTTGTTGTTCCTCAAAATCACTTGTGATTCTTGTAGACCGGTCATACTCATCACCATATGTATCATCACTTAACGCAAGGTTCTCAACCAACTCCATTGCTTCATTCACGTATTTGCCTAAGAAGTTTCCATTAGAAGCGGTATCAAGCAACATTCGAATCTTAGGAAGTGCTCCGCGGTAGAGTGTGCTCAAGAGGGAAGCATCCGAGAGCTAATACAAGGAATCACGTCCATATACAAGGGAGATCATACTTTCCATTATTGGCCTCGTTCACACCTTGCCATTAACTTCCGATTGCTAGGAGATTCAAAGCTGATTGAGAGAGAGAGCTTTAATGATAATTGGAAGGGGTTGAATGCTGATTGAGACGTCAATTATCCTTGCCTTATCAAGACCACGAGCCAGCTTCACTTTAACACACCATTTGGATGCACAAGGCCAGCCCCAACGTCTCCACTCAACCCGCAAAATCATTTCCATTTATTGTTGATTTATTTGTTTCCATGTTTTATATTTTAGACCATAAGCTAGTTGTATTATGAGCCTATAAAAGCTCATTTGAACAATTATAATAGACACCTCGAAATTGAATAAAAAAAGTAAAGCTATTGTTTTTGGTTCTTCCAAAACGTGTCTCTCTCTTTGTCTCGTGAGCAAGTCCGAGTTTAGAGAACCCTTGAAGTATCAATAGGCTTTCACACCTATTGTGGTTCACCTCAATCCACCCACGCTTCCATCCTACCCCCGGCCTAGACAAGGAGCGACCTTAGTCCAATTGTCTAGACCACCCGACCTTGTACCTTAGGCCATGAGCACATATCATTTTGGTATCAGAGCTTCAAAAGCTCCTATCCTCTATCGTTTTCATTTCTGTTTCGTTTTATTTTTGTTCTTTTTATCAAAAAAAAAAAGTTTTCTTTGTTTTCCTTGAAGTTTTAATTTGTTTCTCTCATTAAATGAAATTAAAATATATATATATATATATATATATATATATATATATTTTTTTTTTTTTCATTTGTTTTCAGATTTTCAAAAAAAAAAAAAAAAGATCATCTTCTTTCTATTCCTCTTTTTGTTTTCAATCCTTGTGTATTCTTTCTCTTGGTGTCATTTATACCATTGAGTAATGAATATCAATAAAGGAGACACGGCTATCTTTTGGAAATTGATCTCAGATATCCAGAATGAAATCAATAATATTGATAAAAAGCTCACACGATTAGAAGAACAGCGGGGAATAAAGGTGGAAAGAAATGTTGACGCGGTCATCAAACTAGTAGATGAACCAAAAGCATCACCAAAACAGAAGATGTCCATTGCATTGCTACCCAAGGAGCCTTGGCCGCCTGATCCACCAAAACTGTCTCCATTTCATTCCTCACCCCCACTCGCTATCGATAAAGAACAATCAGCGGAGGAAGTCCAACCCCATTCTAAAGACAACTCGAGGTCGCAAGAACAAGTTTTGAGGACAAAACTTTCTCAAGAAGGAGGGAGTGATGTGGACATCAAATCATCATATCCACATGAAGAGGAAACAATGCCAAGACTTGTGGAGACTCAAGACATTCACCCAAAAACAGACCAAATCGAAGATAAACTACCGGATCCACCCGATTTCAAGTATGGCCCAAAAGATGAAGCGTCCCATCCCTGAGCCCCCTTGGCATGTATTTGTGGGCCTCTTAAGAGTCCATAACCGTGGAGAACAGATACATACCAACCAGGATCCACCCGATGCCACCTAATCAATCCGACGGGTCCGTCCTTATCCATTTAAGGAAACTCGTCAAACTCCTTTGACCAGCGCATCTCTCTTCATTAATCTAGACATTCAAAGCCTATCAAAGAGTCATGGGAGAGAGCTAATACAAGGGATCACGTCCATATACAAGGGAGATCATACTTTCTATTATTGGCCTCGTTCACACATTGCCATTAACTTCCGATTGCTAGGAGATTCAAAGCTGATTGAGAGAGAGAGCTTTAATGCTAATTGGAAGGGGTTGAATGCTGATTGAGACGTCAATTATCCTTGCCTTATCAAGACCATGAGCCAGCTTCACTTTAACACACCATTTGGATGCACAAGGCCAGCCCCAACGTCTCCATTCAACCCGCGAAATCATTTCCATTTATTGTTGATTTATTTGTTTCCATGTTTCATATTTTAGACCATAAGCTAGTTGTATTATGAGCCTATAAAACCTCATTTGAACAATTATAATTGACACCTCGAAATTGAATACAAAAAGTAAAGCTATTGTTTTTGGTTCTTCCAAAACGTGTCTCTCTCTTTGTCTCGTGAGCAAGTCCGAGTTTAGAGAACCCTTGAAGTATCAATAGGATTTCACACCTATTGTGGTTCACCTCAATCCACCCATGCTTCCATCCTACCCCCGGCCTAGACAAGGAGCGACCTTAGTCCAATTGTCTAGACCACCCGGCCTTGTACCTTAGGCCGTGAGCACGTATCAACTTAAAGCAAGGTTCTCAACCAACTCCATTGCTTCATTCACGTATTTGCCTAAGAAGTTTCAATTAGAAGCAGTATCAAGCAACATACGGATCTTAGGAACTGCTCCGCGGTAGAGTGTGCTCAAGAGGGAAGCATCCGAGAATCCATGATGAGGGCATTGTGATGTATAGCCCCTAAACCGCTCCCATGCTTCATTGAGTGAAGCTTGAGATCTCATTCCTTAGCTTAGCCGTTCTAGAGGGAGAGAAAAACTTGGCAAGGAATGATGTCTTGCATAGGTCCCATGAAGTGATGGAACCGTGGGGAAGGTTCTTTTTCCATTGCCTTGCCTTGTCTCCAAGAGAGAATGGGAATAACCTTAGCTTAAAGCTATCCTCCGAGACTCCATTCATCTTTGTCAAGCCACAAATCCGGTCAAAGTGATCAAGTGGATCCTCCACAGCCACGCCTTGGAATTTGTTGCTTTGTACCATGTTGATGAAGCTAGCTTTCACCTCAAAGTCATTGGTCTCAACCGGTGGTGCTCGAATGCATTGGCGGTTGACATGAGCACTGGCCGCATCACCCGCTCCAACTATGTTAGGACCATTACGGGCGGGTGGGTGGTGGTTTACATTACCACCATTTGATCCTTGATGTGGAGCATAAGCAACGTGGTCATTACCACCATCCGGGTTCACTTGCACGTTTTCCATACCAAGCCTAGCAATGTGCACATCCCGTTCTCTATCTCTTCTTGCTCTAAGACCGCGGTGTAGAAGATTGATGTCGTCTCTTGGCTCAACAAGATTGTTGTTGCCTTTAGAAATCAAGTTCATGCACCTACAAGAGAGAGCTAGAAGGAAAGATTAGTAAACAAAAGAAAGAAAAAGGCTTAATCTCAAAAAGAAGTAAAATCCTAATGTTGAAGGTTAAACCCAATTGGCAACGGCGCCAAATTGATACAAGGATTTTGCCGTGTATCAATTACTCAAATGCCTAAGTATCATATGAGGTATCGAATCCAAGGGTACAAGTTTCAATCACTAGGAATGCATACAACTTTGTAAGTTAAGCTAACAAGAGGGGTTTTTGGTTTCTAAACAACCTAAATGATTCAAATTCAAACAAGAACAAGTAAGCAAAGACTAAAAACGTGATTAACAACAAGATAAAAGCAAACTCTTGGATGAGGTTATTGATTTTGGATCCTTCCATGATCCATCTAGATGTCATTTCACACAAACAAGCTATTCCCTTAGCCTAGAACACTTAAGCAAGATTAATCCACTCTCATGGTCTTAATCACTTTGTTAATCATACAAATCAAGAACAAACCATCGTTTGTGATAAGATGATTAACAAGCAATAAACATAGGTTCCTATGGCCCTAATGCTCCTTAGACAACTACTCTCATAGGCTAAGAAAACAAAATCCCTTATTTGGTTCTTAAGGGAATTTCATCGAACACCTTGTGTGCATGAATTCCCTAAGATCTAGATTAACTATATCTAGCATAATCTAGCATTATGAACACCAAATAAGAGAGGGAATATGTAAACTAAGTCCTAGACATCAAGATCTACCACAAAATTCACCTAATCTACCTCATCCATGGGCTTAAAAATAACTACTCACTAATCATGAAGAACACACCTAATCTTGTGAAAGAGGTGATGTTAATCATGATTAGGGAATAGAAAAGTGAAAGATTAGAGAGAGGTGAAAAGATATAAACTCAAACTTGCATAAAATCAAAGGGATTCTTGGGAAAAATCTCAAGAACCATAGTCTTGTTCTAGAGAGAAAATGGGGAGAAAAAGGGGGAAGAGCAATAAAAAAAATGAGATAGATCTAAAAATCAGATCTCTAAAATATAAAGAGGTGTTTGCTGAGTTGGGTCGGATCCGGGTCAACCCGGGACAAACCGGGTATTGACCCAGCCAAAACTTTGATACGTCTTCAGTGAATCAATCATAACTCCTGCACCTGACATCCGAATGACTTGAATCAAACTCATGTAGACAGATACGTCGTCCCTCTACAACTCTTATGAAGACAGTTTGAGTTGATTCATAATGGAAGGCCTTCGTGTTGCTGGTTCTTTGGACGTTGTCATCTTCTCTCGGCCAAACGGACATACCTTTAGTACATCCGTCTTATCTCTCTATCCATATGTCCAAATAACCTGATTCAAACTCCTGTAGAAATAGGATTCACTCCTCTACAACTTCTTTGAAGGCAGTTAGAGCTGAATCGGATTTTAGGGTCCCCATCTAGCCACATCTTTGAGACACGTTGGACGAGAGATGTAGCACCGGGTGGCTTCTGGCCGCGATGGGAGGCCGGGATGAAGAGCTTAAGCCAAGAGATTGTGTGCCGGTTGGTTTCTAACCAGGATGAGGGACCGGGATATCTCCTGACCGAGGAAAGATCTTGTGCAGGCTGAGTGATTTCTTTGTGCCGGCTGGCTCTTGACCGGCACCGTGCATATGCATCCGGTGAAGAGAAAGCTCCTCGGTCAGGCAGAGACGTCTTCAGTAAATTCGTGATAACTCCCTGATTCACATCGGAGGGCCTTCTTCCAGCTACATCTTTCTGGCGTCTCGGATGGGCTTTGCAGACCACTTAGGTCCAACTCTCCAACTATTCCCAATTGCCTCCAATCACCTAGGAAATACTCCAAAACATGCAAGAATGCACTAAACCTAATGCAAATACCTAAAACTCTAAATGAGACCTAAATACAAGACAAGATTATGATTATTCATGCGAATTACACAAAATTTTAAATGAAATGCATGCTAAAACATGCAATATATGAGTATATCATAGCTTCGGTACATAAGTTGGTGGTGGGACAAATAAGGTCTCTCTCTTCTTGGGCTTCTCTTAAGCAACAACTTCCTTCTCTTTGTCTTCAGTACCCACAATGCCATCTTTAGTCACATCTTTTTCAGTTTCAATCATCTCCCCCCCCCCCCAACTTGGACATCGGTGACCTCATCGATTTTAGGAGCTTCACGAGAGGGAAATTCCTTACCACATCTAAGTGTGATAGCGTTCACATACACCTTTGTATTAATCTTTGGATTGCCCGGTAATTGACCTTGTGGCCAGGATGAAGAAGCCACTCCTTTTCCTTCAAGTCGCATGATCTTTGAGTTCAACGTCTCAAATTTAGATGTGAACTCGTTGTAGGAGCAATCAACTTTATTGTTGATCTCCGCCATCTTCTTGCTTAAGTCCACAGCCCCATTTGCTTGACCTTGGATGATTTATTGAAGCATGACTTTCAAATCGATGTCTTGGGTCGTGGTTGTGGTGCCTTGGACTTGTTGCGGGAAACCGGGTGGTGGAAATGATTGCTTAGGTTGAAAATCACCTTGGTTCCAATTGAAAGCAATACCTTGTTGTTGGAAGTTCAAACCTTGAGCTTGGTTGGACGGCACAAAGGCCTTTTGTTGCGGATAAACTTGGTCTTGAAGGTTTTCCACGTAATTCATCTCGTCTTGTGTACCCACGTCTCCCTCTTCTTCTTGGTAACCTTGTGTGTCCTCAAAGTCACCAACAAAGTGCACCGGCTTTTGAGAAGCACTAAGGAGCTTGTCAATCATCAAAGCTTGCTTGTCCATCTTCTTGGTGAGGATCTTCATTTCTTTAGGCCACATTTGTTCATCAAAATTGCTAGTCGTTCTCGTAGCCCGGTCATAATCATTCCATCGCTTTGAGCTAAGTTCTCCACGAGCTCCATGGCCTCATCTACATCTTTGGCTAAGAAGTTCCCATTAGAAGCCGTGTCTAAGAGCATCCTTATCTTTGTTAAAGCACTGCAATAGACGGTACTCAAAAGAGAGGCGTTGGAGAAGCCATGATGCAGGCATTGAGAGGTGTAGCTTCTAAACCATTTCCAAGCTTCGTTGAATGATTTATTCTCGCGTTGTGTGAAACTCGAAATGTCGTTCCTCAACTTGGCGGTCATTGAAGGAGAAAAGAACTTGGCAAGGAAAACGCGCTTGCAATCGTCCCATGACGTGATTGAACCTTTAGGAAGACTCTTTTCCCATTGATGAGCCTTATCTCCAAGGGAGAATGGGAAAATTCTTAGCTTGAAACCGTCTTCCAAAACACTATTCATTTTGGTTAACCCACATATCCTATCGAATTGATCGATATGATCCAATGGATCCTCCATAGATAGACCGTGGAATTTGTTACTTTGTACCATGTTGATCAATCTCGGCTTCACTTCAAAGTTATTGTTCTCAACCGGAGGGGCTTGGATCCCTTGAAGGTTTTGATGAGCATTGGCGGCATCACCCGCTCCAACCACGTTTTGAGCCTTTAACCTTGGTCCGGCGGGTAGTGGTGGGACGTGGTGAGCTTGGCCACCTTGAGCGTGGTGGTTTCCATTGCCACCTTGCGCAGGGTGGTTTCCATTGCCACCTTGTCATGGTTGCACGTTGTCACGTATGTCACCGATCGGAATATCGTCAATGTCTTCCATACCCAAATCGGCAACCTCTTAAACTTGGTCTCTTGCTCTCCTAGCTCTACGACCTCGGTCTAGAAGGTGGATGTCATCTATCGGCTCCTTTAGGTTGTCTTTGCTTCGAGAACGCGTATGCATACACCTATAATAGAGAGATAGCAATAGAGAGTGAAAGAGATTAGTAACCAAAAATCGAAAGAAAGCTTAATCTCAATAAGATCTAAAATTTCAATGTTGAAAGCTAAACCCAAGTGGCAATGGCGCCAAATTGATAAATGACTTTTCGGTCTTTATAGATATCAATTCTCTAGATACTAGGTTAGTATAAAAGGTATCGAATCAAATGGGTTAAGTTCCAAAACTCCAAGAATGCATAGAACTACTTAAGTTAAGCAACAAGGTTGGTTTTAGTTTGTATTCTAGCAATCCTAATTCAATTCAAGCAAAACAAATAAGTAAACAAGTTAACAAGTACTAATCGAGATTGATAAATGATTAAATCAAGCTCTAGAGTGAGGTTATTGACTTAGGTGACTTCATTGATTGATCAAGGACGTTAAACAACACAAACAAACATTTCTCCGTAGGCTTAGAATGTCAAAACAAGACTAATCCACTTCCATGGCCTTAATCACTTTGTTAATTAGCAAATCAAGAACAAATTTTTATTTGTGAAAAACTAATTAACAAGCATGAATATAAAATTACAATGGCCATAATACTCTTTAGACAACTAATCCCTTAGGCTAAACAAGTAAAATCTCTTATCTAACTTGTATGGGCATTTCATCAAACACCTTTTGTGCATGAAATGCCCTAAGGTCTAAACTAGCTTTTTCAAGCTTAATCTAGAATTAAGAGAATAAGATAAGAGAGGGAGAAGATGATCTAGGTCATAAACATCCTTAATCATTCAAGAAGACACCTAATATACCTCACCCATGAGCTTTATAACAAACTACTCACTAATCATCATAAGACCCTCAAATCTCATAAGAGATGTTAAAGATCCCATGATTAAAATGATTAGGGAGATGAAAGATTAAAGAAAGGAAGATGAAACTTGATTAATAAAACTTAGATTGCATAAATAAAACCAATATCTCTTACAAATACTTAGCAAATCACCAAAAAGGGGATATATAAAAAGAAAGTAGGTTTAGGGGTATTTAAAGAGAAAGGGGGGCGAACCGGGTCAACTTGGGACAAACCGGGTACGGACCCAGCCGGGTCTGGATCTTGACTGGTTGGCGACTTCACACCGGGTGAGGGCCAGTCGGTGCTACCAGCTGGTGGAATCCCTGTCTTGGGACGTCTTCACATTGGGCGTCTTCACACCGGGTGAGGGCTGGTCGATGTGCTGCGTCTCTTCGGTGTCCTGATAATCGGCCCCGAGTAGGAATCAGCCGGTGGATCTAGCCGGTGGAATCCATGTCTTCGGGACGAGTTTTCAGCTTCGGGTAAGATGCATTCGGTGGATCCAGCAGGTGGAATCCCTGTCTTCGGGACGAGTCTTCGGCTTCGGGAAATCTTCGACACCGGGAAGGAGGCAGTCGGTGGAGCTGGCCGGTGTAGCCAATCCGAAAGTGTCTTGGCTCCTAGCTCATTCTTCAAGGTCTCTATCCAAGTGCAAGCTTCACCAAGATCTCCAAAGCACCTAAACACACTCCAAAACATGCAAGAAACTCTAGGACCTAGTGTGGACTTCCTAAAATCTAAATGAGACCAAAATGCTACAAAAAACTATGATCATGCTAGCAAATAGCTAAAAGTGCTAACTAAAATGTAAGCTATAACATGTAAAATGCATGAATATCAATATCACCTCGAGCTTCACAGCCACACCCTCAAGTGCCTAAGAAAATATCGAGTTTTCTTCTCAAATGTCCCTATTTCTCAAACTCTTATTTGAGATGTCCCTGTTATAAAATAATTTTTGTTTTAAATTATTGTTAATTCGAAAAAGGTTTATTACTTTGTTACCCTAGCCAAAACAGAAAAAGGTTTTATCTGCCCACCCAAACCCCATAGGATCTAACCCGAAAATTGAACCCGATTTCTATAACTCCCAATTTGAAATCGAACAATCCCTACATTTTGTGGAATCAAAACCGTAACCTTTTCAACACTCTTCGTAAAACTAGGGATACTACTTGAGTTCTACTCCCAAATCGTGTTCGATCGATAACCTGTGTGTGCACGAAGATGGCTCCTAAGACCAGGTGGGGAAAGAACAGGACAAAGATTGCTCGAAATGAAGAGGTAGAAGATACTCAAGATGGATAGAGGGTGGCTGAACCAGTTGAGGAATTCCGAACGAACGAAGAGGTAGAAGAAGAAGGAGAGAGGGAGCGTTCTCCGGGACCGAGTGAAGAAGAAGGAGATAAGGACGAGGTAGAAGAAGAATGACCGAGTGAAGAGGTAGAAGAAGAAGGACCGAGTGAAGAAAAAGGAGATAAGGACGAGGGAAGTACGAACTCGGGAAGAAGCAACCGAACCGTGAGCGACCCCGTCGAGTAACCGGTAAGTAGTTGGATTTGATTGAATAATTAGGTAGAACTAGGGAAAACTAATTCGTTTTGGTTAGGAAGAGTTTCGTGATTTGTTTGCTCTTGATGTCATTTGTAATATTATATGTGCAAGATTTATCGGAACCCAGTTTGTTTTGGGTCGACCCGGTCGAACATAATTCACTATAAACACAACTTTACCTAATTTTTGCCACTTATGATTTTTCTTAAGCCTAAAAACCCTTACCTTTGAGAGAGAGCTTGAGATTTATAAGAAGGATCCTTTGTTTTATGCAATTTAGTGTTTATTTCCATCAATCTCTTCCATCTATCTTCTTTCTATCTTGATTATTAAACATTCATCCATGGATTCAACCCCTATCCATATCGATTTTGGTTGGTTCTTAATGGGTCTTGAGTAGTCTTTTAGGGTTAAGAGATGGGGTAGATTAGGATGATCCAAGGCTTGATTCATGGTGTTTAGGGTTATATATTCTTATATCCCTTCTTGTTTAGTGTTCTTAAGGTTAGATCTAGCTTGAAAAAGTAGGTCTAGATCATAAGGCATTTCATGCACACCAAGTGTTTGATGAAATGTCTTGATGAACTAAACAAGAGATTTATACTCCTAGCCTTTGATAACAATTGTCTAGGGTATATCTTTGGTTGATCTTGTTTATACAAACTTAATGCTTGCTAATCAATAATCCACAAATGAGAGTTTGTTAATGGATTAGGTGATTAGCATAGTGATTAATTGCTTGAAAGAGAATTAGTCAAGTTAAGGGTCTTATGCCTAGGGATTAGCTTGCTTGAGTAAATGAACATCATGAATTGAACTTGGGTTATCTTATATCCATAATCCCATCTTTAAATCCGCTTTTACTTATTAATTTACAATCTTGTTTAGTTGCTTTACTTGTTTTAAATTGGATACTTAATCACAAAATCCCCCTTTTTATTAGCTTAACTTACATAGGTCCCTTGCATTCTTAATGCTTAGAGTCATCTCCTAATACGGATTGATAACCTCTTATACTACTCGTATTTAGAGCTATTGATACCTCTTTAAGACCGAAAAGTCTTAGTATCAATTTGGCGCCGTTGCCATATTGGGATTTGATTTTAACATTGAGATTTAGGCTCTTTGTGAGATTAAATTTTATTTTCTACCAAGATTACTAATCTTTTTTACTTCCTATTGCTTTTTCTCTCTATAGGTGCATGCATACCCGTTCCCGTGGCAATACTAACCTAGTAGAACCGAGGGACGACATTGATCAAATTGAGAGAGGTTCAAGAGCACGACGAAGCCGAGTAAGAGTACAAGAAGAAGTTGGTAACGAAATGGAATATCTTCATGATATTCCACTTGGGAACATTCATGATAACATTCCCCACCAAGGGCACGGTGGGAATGGGAACAACCAAGGAGGTGGTGGCAATGGAAACCATCACCAACCAAACCGCCCACACCATCCACCAAGAGCTAGACACGTTGTTGGAGAGGGTGACGCCACTAATGCTCACCAAAACCGGCAAGGCATTCAAGCTCCACCGGTGGAAAATAACAACTTCGAAGTGAAGCCGGGGGTGATCAACCTGGTTCAAGCTAACAAGTTCCACGGATTGTCAATGGAGGATCCATTAGACCACATAGACCAATTTGACCGGATATGTGGTCTCACTAAGATCAATGGTGTCTCCGAAGATGGGTTCAAGCTTAGTCTCTTCCCGTTCTCTTTAGGTGACAAGGCTCACCAATGTGAAAGTACCTTACCCCAAGGATCTATCCTCTCGTGGGATGATTGCAAACGTGCGTTTCTTGCCAAATTCTTTTCACCGGCTAGAATCGCCAAGCTTCGCAATGAGATTTCAAGATTCACACAACGGTCCAATGAGTCTTTCAACGAGGCTTGGGAGAGATTTAGAAGCTACACTTCTCAATGCCCTCATCACGGTTTTAGCAACGCCTCTCTCCTTAGCACTCTATACAGAAGGGCCTTGCCTAAGATCCCTATGCTACTTGACACGGCATCAAACGGTAACTTCTTGGCTAAAGATGTTGAAGAAGCAATGGAGCTAGTACAGAACTTGACCCAAAGTGACGGGACCTATGGCGACGATTATGACCGCGCCACAAGAACCATGAGCGACTTTGATGAGAACAAGCGGGCCAAGGACATGAAAGCGCTTAATGAAATGTTGGACAAGCAAGCCAACTTGATTGATAAACTCCTAGTGTCTTGTCAAAAGTCGGTTAGCTTTGTGGATGCTTATGATGAAAATCAAGGTTGCTATCAATAGGAAAACGTGGACATGAACACCCAAGAGGAGGTGAACTACGTGGGGAACCAAGGGAACTACCAAAACCAAGGGAACTACCAAAGACAAGGGTTCAACCAAAACTATATGAACCACCCAAACTTCTCTTACCGGAACACAAATGTTGAGAATCCACAAGACCAAGTCAACCCTCCACAACCTAATCAAGCTCAAGGAGTCCCACAAAAGCAATTTCAACCTCAAGGCCAAGCTTCTAACACCAACCAACAAGGTTATGTCCCAAGGAACCAATTCCAAGGGAACCAAAGTGGATTCCAACACAAAACCCCACCCGGTTTTCAAGGCCAACAACAAGGGTTTGTGTCTCAAGGTCAAGCAACTACGTCTAAACCGCAAGAGCTGGACTTGAACTCCATGTTCCAACAATTGCTAAAGGGACAAGCTGAGATCAATACACGGGTAGATTGTTCCTACACCGACCTCAACAACAAGATTGAGGCTTTAAACTAAAAGGTCAAACACATGGAGACCAAGGACAACTCATTTTCTTCACGTGCTCAAGGCACTTTACCCGGTAAACCCATACCAAAACCCAAGGAATATGTGAACGCTATCACCCTAAGGAGTGGCACGGTTTTAACCACAAGAGATGTCCCTTCTACTCTCAACGTGGACGTTGAGAACCAATGTAGGGGGGGTGGAACTTCAAGAAGATGAAGACTTGGTTGAGGACGTGGTAGTGAGAGGTAAAGACAAAGGGAAACAGGTTAAAGAGGTGAAGACAAAGGTCGTGGTTCAAGAAGCGCCTAAGAAGAAAGAGAGTGTATTTGTGCGAAAACCTTATGTGCCTAAGTTACCTTTCCCGAGGCGTTTCAAGAAACAACCCATGGACAAGTACTATAAGGTTGTTTTCGACAAGCAAATGGAGAAGGTCGAACTTACAATACCATTGGTTGATTGATATGCTCAAATTAATACCCTATTAAGATACTAAAGCAGTAGTTATAGTATAGCTATGGGTCGAACCACAAAGACTCACAGAGATGCACAATAGATTGTATAGTATCAAATTAAGCTAAGCCAAGAGATGTAATTGAAAGCAGTGCATAAATTAGAAGAGTTGTAATTCAATTGGGAGAAATATAGGCTCATGGTATTTCTCAGGAAATCAATGAATGCAGATAAACAAACTAACATGATTCAGATTTAGCGCAGTTCTTGAACTCAAATCACTAAGGTATAATTAACCAACTGTCGTTGCGAGAATTATCTAAATCTAAATCCTAGGAATTCCAAATCTCGTTGCGAATTCTAAAGTCTAAATCAGCTTTTAATATCAGGTTTGATATGTTCACAAATCAATTAAACCAAATCTCTTTGCGAATAATCAATTTGCTCACCTAAGGTTCTATGGGGTAATTAATCGCACTGTCGTGCCTAATCAATTATCCTAAGATCTAAGTTCCAGATTCGTCAACCTAGAATTAGCTTTGAACACAACCTAAGCGAATAACTAATTCAGATGGTGAATCCTAAACATATAATCAACCTAGCATTCAAAGAAATCCTTTATGAGAAAACCCTAAACCTAAAGTGGATGTACTCAGACATGGAGAATGAAACAATCAACATAACTGAATAAATCATCAATAAAATAGAAAGAGTAACAATAGGTTTTGAGATCTGATCTCGGACGAAGGGAGATTCAGACTTGTCTCTCTCAAACCAAAGTAAAATAAAGCATAGCCATTAAAGTGACTGAAAAACTTAATTATATAGCTAAAACACGTTCTGGGCCATCTTGTAAATATCAAAGACTTCTGGGCCAATTCTGAAATTCTTCAACTCTTCAATAAGTCGCGATCCTTCTGTTTCCTCGACGGGTATCGATCGATACCAGGGGGTATCGATCGATACTCATGTGATTTCGACGTCTCAGCTACACGGATCTATGCTTCGCTCCAAAATGTTCCAGAAAGCTCCAATATCTCCAATTATGCTCCAAACGTGCTATAACCTGTAAAAGACTATGAAAGACTACAAAACACTAGAAAAACTCTATAAAAAGGACTTATATCATGGCCTAAATAGGGTAAAAACCATGATATATCAACTCACCCAGACTTACCCTTTGCTTGTCCTCAAGCAAATAGAAGGCTAAACCAAAGAAAGAGGTTTGAAAACGCGGAGACTCACATGTTCACGAACCATCGAAATGACCCTCTTTCCAAGTACCCAAATGTCACCTAATCAGCTTTTGATCTAACCACCATGTACTTCTCCGTAGACATTCACAGCTTTTCCAGACTCCGCACATTATCCCGCATCTTTGTTCAAGTAAAACCCTCATCGCCAGTTTCATCGCTGCAGCCAATGTTCAAGAACCTTCTATATTCTTTACCATACGATATCATGACAAGGAACCACCCCTTTTCACACTTTTTGGTATTATTTCTCTCCCCCAGACTTATTTCTTATTATGTTCCTTGCATTTACATATTAAGGTTTGAGACGCGAGTATTGATGGTGTTAGCCACCGAATCCTCGGTTCTTCCCTCATAAGTAATCAAAGGTGTAGGCGAATAATGGTGTCACAGAAAATTTTCCTAACCTTGCTTTCACCTTTGTGTAATCATCTCCTCTGAAGTAGAATAATGGGATCCTTGGAAACTTTCCTAGCCCTCTACTCAGAAGAAAATCATTTCATCTTTTATGCACTTATCAACTTGTAACAAGGAGAGAAAACCCATTTATTTTAAACACATGGGTTCCTTTGTCATATATGAATGATGAATCAAGCTCTATGAACACTAACCACATCGATGAAGTGCAAAAGTTGGCTCAGGTTTCAGAAGAACTATGCTGGAAACATGGATGTTTTCTAGTCAACTGGTCAGTCTTTGGAGTTTTCATTAGTCGATCTAGAACTGATCATGTAACACTGTTCACTCAAAAACAAAATCAAATCAATAGGTTCAAGCACATGATCATCATCTCCAACAAGTTTTGACTCAATAAAAACAATTTTGACTCAATAAAACGACTGACTCTAAGAAAAACAAACACAATGTTAGCAGACACCTCCCCCAGACTTGAACAACACTATCCCCAGTGTTATTTAGCCTAGAGTCAGTGAAAAAAAACAAAAGAACAGAACAAAATTGGGAAAAACAAGAAGTTACCTTGCTGGAATATTGAGTATCGACCAACACACAGCCTGGTATCGATCGATACTAGGCTTAAGTTGACACAAGAGATACCCTGATGGTATCGGTCGATACCCTGGCGATTTCGTGATTGCCAGTTCAGTTTCTCCTTCTTTGCTCCAATCTGATTCAAGACACAAAAACGAAAAAAAAATACAAAAATAAAAGACTCACCAGTGGGTTGCCTCCCACCAAGCGCTTGTTTAATGTCAGTAGCTTGACTGTAACGCCCTTCAGGCTGGATAAGAGTGAGAGCTTGCACCAAAAACAGGCTCCACAACTTGACATTGCTAGCTTTAGAGTTTTGCTCAACATGCCTTCCACAAACTCCTGTCCTTTCTCTTTCAGCTCCGAAGTAAGAAGAATTCTAGCCTTAGAGAATGGCTTCGAAGCTCCTTTGCACTTGACCTTATACTCAATCGAATTCCCATCACTCTTTTGAGGGATTAAAGTGACATGGGGATTCTCGACTTTTTTGCTCTTGGCTTTCTTCTTCTTTGTTGCCTAAGCCTTCTTGACAACTTCCTTGGGAATGCTGGGCGGTTCAGCTGAAATGTCTGCGACAGTAGGCTCATCAGGAGGCTATTCCAAAATATCAATTGCTAGCGACTCTCCTGTGACAACCTCGATGCTAGAGACACGTGTGGGAGTACCGCTAGGGGGAATTACATCATAATATACCCCTCCGTCAATGTAAGAGAAAGAGATTCTCTTATTAGGCGTGTCTATGATCGCGCCAGCGGTAGCCATAAACGGTCGTCCCAGGAGCAAAGGCATACGAGATATCGCACTCATCTCCACAACCTGAAAATCATTAGGCACCAGACAGTCTCTTACTTTGACCAGCAAACCAGGGATAGTACCGTGTGAAAGCGAGGTGGAGTCGTTCGCGAATGTGATAGATACCTTTGAAGATCGAATATCAGAGCCCAACCGTTCTGCAATTGCCCTTGAAATGACATTGACACTAGCCCCTGAGTCAACGAGAGACTCTTTGAAATCAACTCCACAGATAGAGCATGAAACCACGAATTTCCCTGGATCTTCCCTTTGGGTCAACTGTCTCAGTGGAGGTGGTGTACCTCTGGCCTTAATAAAGAGTGCTTTAATCCCTTCCTTAGTTTCTCTGCAATCTTTGAAGTGACTTAGAAGAGGACGGTGTTCTAGAGATTCTTCAAAGGTTGATTCATTGGAGATCCTTCGTACCATCTTCTCAAAGCCACGCAGCTGCTTTGGAGAAATGGAATCTCTGAGGTGTTGAGGAATAGGATTCAGCTTCTTGGGCTTGCGAACTCTTTCTTCGATCAACTCAGGTGTTTTCACTGTTTCTGGCTTGATCTGCGAGGGGTATCGATCGACACCAGGTAGGGTATCGATCGTCACCAGGTAGGGTATCGATCGATACTATTGCAGTTGAATCGTTTCTGGCAGATATATCATCATCAAAAGAAAGCTTCACATTCTGCTTATCCAGCAAAGCCTTGCATCTAGCGTCCTCCCATTCCTTCCTTGTCATAATGTGAGGCATATGATAAGGTATCTTGGGTATATACACTCGTTCTGCAACTTCTGTAGGCACTACTGTCGAAATCTCAGGTGTCTCCTCAGAAATCGCCTCAGTATCGACCGATACCAATGGGATATCGATCGATACACGGGTTTTGGAAGTATCCCGTTTCAGAATTGTAACCGGCATCGATCGACACTTGGGGGTATCGATCGATGCCTTGGCGATTTCAGGATCCTCATCGAAATTTTCTGCACTTGAGGAGATCGCATTGACGTGTGCTCTTGGATTTTCAGTTCTCCCTGGAAGAAAACCTTCCTGCCTCTGCACAGCTGATGCGGTCTGAGCGACCTGAGTTTCCAGCTTCCTCTGACAAAGGTTGACAGCTTCAATTTTCCCATTCAGGTGGTCAATCTTCCCATTGAGATCAGTGTACAGATGGTCAATCTTTCCATTGAAATCCACTTGCGGTTTTTGCTGTCCCTGAAGAATCTGCTCAAGCATGGATTCCATCTTATTATCCGTAGACTTTGGACAGATTGGCTTGTACGAAGAGTTCCCGTAATTGCGAGTGTTGTTGCTGAAGTTTCGGTTGTTGTTGTACCCAAATTGCTGACCCTGAAATCCAGAACCACCAACGTAGTTACAGTCCTCCACTTCAGCTCCACCGATATCATCGACTCCATCAGCAAAGTGTACAGCCTTCTTCGACTTGCCAATCAAAATATCCAGCTTCGCTTGAACTTCAGCACTCTGAGATCCATCAATTCCTGCAGACTGCTTCTTCCTCTCGAAATCAGCATTCTTGGTGCTATTACTATATGTCAAGTTCTCAATTAGCACAACCGCATCATCTGGATACCTGGTGTTGAAGTTTCCATTACTCGCAGTATCCAAAGCCATATGGTACCTCCAATCGGTCCCTCTGTATAAAGTTCCCAGCAGCTGAACCTTATTGAACCCATGGTGCGGACAATCTCTCTGATATGATTTGAAGCGAATCCAAGCAGCCTTGAGTCCCTCTGTTGGACCTTGAGAAAATTGAGAAATTTTTTTCCTGAGCTCTTCGGATCTCACATCATCATAGAAATTGCACAGGAATGCATTCTTCGTCTCATCCCATGTAGTTAGCGAACCAGGAGCCAACTGCTTCAGCGAATAAACACCGTCCCCACTAAGAGAATATGGGAAAAGTTTGCAGAAGAGGAATTCATTGGGCACTCCATTATACTTCATACCAGTGACCAAATCTTCGAACCTCTCGAGATGATCCATGGGATGCTCATGAGGTAAACCATGGAAAGAACTCTGACTCACGAGAGCATAGTACGCAGGCTTCAGCTCGAAGTCGTTCCTCTGAAAAGTTGTGATGCGAATCGCAGATCGATTGGCATAGAACTGATCAGGTCTGTTGTGCTCGCCAAGTGTCCTAACTCGATCACATGCAGCATTCCCAATGTTGGCGCGCCCAGCTGGCGCGACAATCTCAATAACAGCAGTAGGGACAACGACGTTTCCAGCTTCATCAAGTCGCCGCCCTCCCTCATTGCACACATGACCCTCTTTGTCTCTCAGAACTCCAGCTTCATCAACTCTTAATACCACTTGGTTGTTCATCCCTGATGTTTGCTTTGTCTTTCTGTTTGGGCGTTCCACAAGTGCAAGTTGTTCCAGTGACAGTTCAACTAACTGAGTGCTCTTGTTGCTTCTGGTTTCACGAACAGGCATACACCTTAAAACAAAACACTAGACAAGGCACGTAAGTAACCAAAAAAAAACTGTTGAGTATCGATCGATACCGACGAACTTAGTCGAAACTCGACAGCTAAAATCTAAAGGCGAAATTGAGTCCCCGGCAACAGCGCCAAATTTGATATGCTCAAATTAATACCCTATTAAGATACTAAAGCAGTAGTTATAGTATAGCTAGGGGTCGAACCACAAAGACTCACAGAGATGCACAATAGATTGTATAGTATCGAATTAAGCTAAGCCAAGAGATGTAATTGAAAGCAGTGCAGAAATTAAAAGAGTTGTAATTCAATTGGGAGAAATATAGGCTCAGGGTATTTTTCAGGAAATCAATGAATGCAGATAAACTAACTAATATGATTCAGATTTAGCGCAGTTCTTGAACTCAAATCACTAAGGTATAATTAACCAACTGTCGTTGCGAGAATTATCTAAATCTAAATCCTAGGAATTCGAAATCTCTTTGCGAATCCTAAAGTCTAAATCACCTTTTAATATCAGGTTTGATATGTTCACAAATCAATTAAACCAAATCTCTTTGCGAATAATCAATTTGCTCACCTAAGGTTCTATCAGGTAATTAATCGCAACTGTCGTGCCTAATCAATTATCCTAAGATCTAAGTTCCTGATTCGTCAACCTAGAATTAGCTTTGAACACAACCTAAGCGAATAACTGATTCAGATGGTGAATCCTAAACAGATAATCAACCTAACATTCAAAGAAATCCTTTATGAGAAAACCCTAAACCTAAAGTGGATTTACTCAGACATTGAGAATGAAACAATCAACATAACTGAATAAATCATCAATAAAATAGAAAGAGTAACAAGAGGTTTTGAGATATGATCTCGGACGAAGGGAGATTAAGACTTGTCTCTCTCAAACCAAAGTAAAATAAAGCATAGCCATTAAAGTGGCTGAAAAACCTAATTATATAGCTAAAACACGTTCTGGGCCATATTGTAAATATCAAAGTCTTCGGGGCCAATTATGCAATTCTTCAACTCTTCAATAAGTCGCGATCCTTCTGTTTCCTCGACGGGTATCGATCGATACCAGGGGGTATCGATCGATACTCATGTGATTTCGACGTCTCAGCTACACAGATCTATGCTTCGCTCCAGAATGTTCCAGAAAGCTCCAATATCTCCAATTATGCTCCAAACGTGCTATAACCTGTAAAAGACTCTAAAAGACTACAAAACACTAGAAAGACTCTATAAAAAGGATTTATATCATGGCCTAAACAGGGTAAAAACCATGATATATCATTGATGCCTTTTTACTTGTGCCCTAATATACAAAATTTCTCAAGGATGCCGTTAAGGAAAGAGCCAAGGAAATGGAATCCATGGTAATCTTGACCGAAGAGTGTAGGGCCATCATCCAAAAGAGGGTGTCACCAACAAAACTTGGAGATCCCGGTTCATTCACCCTTCCGTGTGCCCTTGGACCCTTGGCCTTCGAAAATTGTCTTTGTGACCTTGGAGCAAGCGTTAGCCTTATGCCATTCTCGGTTGTAAAGCGGTTGGGTTTCACAAGGTACAAAGCTTGCAACATCTCGTTGATATTGGTGGATAGGAGTGTGAGGGTACCCATTGGTTTGCTTGAAGATCTCCCAATAATGGTTAGAGATTTCATCGCCCCCACAGACTTTGTTGTTCTCAAAATGGATGAGGAGCCAAAAGATCCAATTATCTTTGGAAGACCGTTTTTGGCAACCGCGGGAGCCATTATTGACGTGAGAAAGGGCAAGATTGACTTGCATTTGGGAAAAGATGAAGTCCTCGAGTTCAACATCAACAACGTGATGAAGAAGCCCACCATAAATGGGCAATGTTTCTACATAGAGATAACGGATGAACTCGCGTATGAGTTGCTTGAAGAGTTGAGTATTGAAGATGGTTTGCAAGTGGTGTTGACACAAGAGTACGGTGTGCATGGATTCTTGGATGAAGAAAGTCAAGGATATGAGCTACTAATGGACTCCCACAAGCCGTTTGAAAGAGAGACGCCATTTGTGGAGTTGGGTAACCGAATGAAAAAGGTTGAAGTTGGGTCAAGCACGGGTACGGTTCAAGAGAGCTTTGCGTTAGTCGTGGAAGAAACTAGCAAGGGTAAGACTAGTTTTGAGGATGACAATTGGAGCGAGCTCAAAGCACCTAAGGTGGACCTAAAGCAACTGATATATCATGGTTTTTACCTCGTTTAAGCCATGATATAAGTCCGTTTTATCGAGTCTTTATTCTATTATAGAGTCTTTTAGAGTCTTTTAAAGGTGTTAGCATATTTGGAGTATTATTGGAGATGTTGGAGTTTTATGGAGCATTCTGGAGCGAAACTGAAGTCTGGTGAATAAGTGCCCGATCAAGCATCGATCGATACCCCCTGGTATCGATCGACACCCATCGAAGCAGATTTCAAGTCGCGACTTAATGAAGATTTGAAGAATTGCAGAACTTGCCCAGAAGACTTTGATATTTACAAGAAGACCCCAATTCGTGTTTAGACTATTTAATTAGGTTTTACAGCCACTTTCATGGCTATGCTTATTTTATTCTGGTTTTGAGAGAGAGCTTTTGAAGGGAGACAAGTATGAAGCTCTGTTCGTCTGAGAGAAGATTTCGAACCCTCTTGTTACTATTTCTGATTTATTTGATGATTTATTCAGTTATGTTGATTGTTTCATTCTCCATGTCTGAGTAGATCCCTTGGTAGGTTCAGGGTTCTCAATAAGGTTTTCTCTGAATGCTAGGTTGATTTATTATTAGGATTAACCATCTGAATTAGTTCTTCACCATAGGTTGTTTGCAAAGCTAATTCTAGTTTGATCACCTAGAAGTTAGATCTTAGGATAATTGATTAGACACGAGAGTGCGATTAATTACCTGATAGAACCTAAGGTGAGCAAAATAACTATTCGCAAAGAGATTTGGTTTAGTTGTTTTGGGAACAAATCAAACCTGATTAAAAAGCTGATTTAGACTTTAGGATTCGCAAAGAGATTTGGAATTCCTAGGATTTAGATTTAGATAGTTTTCGCAGCGAGTTTTGGTTAACTATGTCTTAGTGATTTGAGTTCAAGAACCGCGTTAAATCTGAATCATGCTAGTTAGTTTATCTGCATTTAGTGATTCCCTGAGAAACACCCTGAACCTAACCTTTATCCAATTTTATTCACAACCTTTTTAATCTACTATATGTCTTTTAATACCATTGATTGCTTAGCGTGATTCTCACCTATATAATCTATTGTGTGTCTCTGTGAGTCCTTGTGTTCGACCCCTAGCTATACTACGACAACTGCTTTAGTATCTAAATAGGGTATTAATTTGAGCATATCAAATTTGGCGCCGTTGCCGGGGACTCAATTCGCCATTAGATTTTAGTCTGAGAAATTTGACTAAGCTCGACGGTATCGGTCGATACTATCTAGTATCGGTCGATACTCGCCGTTTTCCTTTTATAGATATCGATCGACACCACGTGGTATCGATCGATACTTATCGTGTTACCGAGTTACTAACGTTTTTGCTTTTGTTTTCAGGTGCATGCCTAATCGAGAAACCAGAAGGAACAAGAACGCTGAGCTAGTTGATCTGTCACTCGATCAACTAGCACTTGTGGAACGCGCAAACATAAGAACAAAGAAATCAGCAAGGATGAACAACAATCAAGTAGAGTTGGTTCAAGATGCAGCTGGTGCATACAGAGACCGAGAGGGTCGTTTGTGCAATGAGCAAGGACAACGTCTGGATGGAGAGGGGAATGTCATTCTACTTGCTCCTGTTGTCGAAGAAATTGTCGCTGGGAATGTCGCTATGAACGCAAACGCTGGGAATGTCGCTATGAACGCGAACGCTGGGAATGCTGTGGTTAATCGTGGTAGAACAATTGGTGAGTACAACAGGCCAGATCAGTTTTACGCCAATCGGTCAGCTATTCGTCCTCCTGATTATCAGAGGAATGACTTTGAGCTGAAGCCTGCATACTACACTCTTGTGGGACAGCACCTTTTCCATGGTATTTCCAACGATTATCCAATGGATCACATTGAAAAGTTCGAGGACTTGGTCACTAGCATCAAGACCAATAGAGTGTCTTACGACTACCTCTTTTGCAAGCTTTTCCCGTACTCTCTTGGTGGATATGCGACTTACTGGCTGAAGCAGCTATCTCCTGGATCGCTGACTAACTGGAAAGATACTAGGACTGCTTTTTTGAACAATTTCTATGATGATGCACAACCTGAGGATCTGAGGAACAAGATCTCCCAGTTCTCTCAAGGACCTACAGAGGCGTTCAAGGCTGCTTGGACAAGATTCATATCATATCAAAGAGATTGCCCACATCACGGATACTCTGATGTTCAGTTGATGGGATTCTTTTTCAGAGGGCTCGATTGGAGGTACCAGATGACTCTGGATGCCGCAAGCAATGGAAACTTCAACACCAAGTATCCTAATGAAGCCTATGTGTTGATTGAGAACTTGGCGTCTAGTAATAGCACCAAGAATGCTAATTTTGAGCGAAGGAAGCTAGCTGGTACCGTGGATGGTTCACAGATCGCTGACGTGCAAGCTAAGTTGGACTCTATGCACAACCTTCTGATGGGCAAAACACAGAAAGATGTTCACTTTGCTGACGATGTTGAGATATTCAACGAAAATGAAGTAGAGGATGTTAACTAAATTGGTGGTTCTGGCTTTCAGGGTCAGAGGAATCAGTCCAACAACAACCGGAACTTCAACAACAACTCGCAGCAAAGAGGGTCGAATCAGTTTGGCCAGAAACCATCTCAGAACAGTGGGTATGTCAGGAACTATGGGAACTTATATTATCAGCATGTACCTGATAAGCTTCCAGATAGCAAAATCGAGGCTATGTTTGAACAACTGGTTCAAGGACAGCAGCAGCTTACTGTGAATCTCAACGGAAAGATAGATGATGTATACAAGGATCTGAGTGGAAGGATCGAAGCGCTCGAAACTCATAAGAAGATGTAGGAAACGCAAGTAGCTCAGACTGCAGCAGCTGTCGAAGGAAAGGCCACTCACGCACAGAAGGAGTACGTCAATGCCATCACCTTGAAAGGTGCATGAGATCTCGAAAACCTTGAAGAAGGTGATAACGAACCTGATCCGTCAGTATCGATCGATACCACTTCTGATATCGATTGATACCAATATAAGGAATCGATACAAGAAAGTTGTGTCGATCGACACTAACCTGGTATCGATCGACACCCCTCGGGTACTGAACCAGGGATCGTGAAGAAACCAGAGATTGTTGAGGAACGTGTCTACAGGCCTAAGAAACCAGATCCTCGACCACCCAAACACCTCAGAGATCCCATATCTCCAAAGCAGCTGCGTGGCTTTGAGAAAATGGTGCGAAGAATCCAACACACTCACACTTTTGAAGAAGCTCTAGAGTACATGCCTCTACTGAGTCACTTCCGGGATTGCAGAGAAACTGAGGGCGAGATCAAGGCACTTTTCGCCAAGGTCAGAAGTCCACCGCCCCCACTGAGGCAGTTGACTAAGAGGGAAGACCCAGGGAAATTTTCGGTTCCATACTCCATCTCTGGAGTTGAAATCAAGGAATCACTGGTTGATTCAGGGTCCAGCGTGAATGTCATTTCAAAGGCACTTGCAGAAAAGCTTAAGATCGAAGATATACGATCTACTTGATGCCCCTCACATTCGCGAATTCTTCAACATCAGTTTCGTTTGGTACAATAGCTGACTTGATGGTCAAGGTAGGAGACTGTTTGGTTCCTACTGATTTTCAAGTTGTGGAGATGCACGCAAGGTCCAGCACGCCTTTGATTCTTGGAAGGCCGTTCATGGCTACTGCTGGTGAAGTTATTGACACACCCAGTAGGAAAATTTCATTCTCGTACATTGACGAACATGTCTCCTACGAAGCCATCCCCTCTAAAAGAACTCCCACACAGATATCTTGTATCCCCGTTGGTGCAGGAGAAACATTGATGGTTGACCTTTTGGACGAGCCTGATGCTGTGTCGATTGTCATGGGAGCTTTAGATCATCCTCCTACCATCACCAAGAAAGTCATCAAAAAGACTATGGCGAATAAGAAGGTGAAAGACAAAATCGTCGAGAACGCTACATATGTCACCTTAACCCCTCAGAAGAGCGATGGAAATTCGATCGAGTACAAGGTGAAGTGCAAGGGACGCTCGAAACCGTTCTCTAAGGCCAGAATCATCATAACCCCAGAGCTGAAAGAGAAAGGGCAAGAAGTTATTAAGCGTATGCTGCGCAAAACTCTGAGTTTGGAAGTGTCTAGTTGTGGAACTTGCATGGGAGTGAATTCCCTACTTCCTTCAGACTGATCGTCAGTAAAGTCAAGCTCGTGACGTTAAACAAGCGCTGAGTGGGAGGCAACCCACTGGTAAATCTGTATGATACGATTTGAATTAGGACCGTCTTGCTCGAGTATGGTGATGATCGGATAATCCTTGACTTCGAAGGATTCAAGAAGAAAGATGCTAAGGCGTGGGATATTAACCCGAAAATCCTTAGGCCCAATCTTCCGAGAAAACTTGGAAACTAGGCGGTGGCAACGCCGATGGGAGAATTCGGGAAAGAGGATGATAAGGCGTGACCGGAAGGTCAAAAATCCTTATGCCCCACTTTGCGAGAAGATCACTCACGATCAACGGATCGAAGATTACGTCTAAGAGTTGCGGAATACTCAAAGATAAATCGAAAAGTTTCTAAGAATAAAACCTTCTAAGAAACGAGAGAGAGAGTATAAAACTCGACAAAGAGAATGAAAAATAGATTGATAATTGTTGATTTGAGATTACAATGAGAAGAGTTTATATAGAGAAGAGAAGAAAGAGAAAAAGAGAGTTAAAGTGAATTAATCACTTGTCTCGAAAATGAAGATAACAAATTACAAGAAGTTTGACCAAAGACTAAAATAAATGTGGTTGACTAGAGAATGACCCATGGAATTCCCACCGAGAATCCCACAGAAAATCCCCCCGGGAAAGTCCCTCGGGAATAAATCCCTCTGAAAAATCCCCCGCGGAGTTCTCTTTCGGAAACGGAACGTTAGCGGAGTAAGCCGGTTGCCTCGTTAAAACCTTTTACGGAAAACCCATTGGGACAAAACCGTAACAGAAAAAAGAGTACAACGCAACTTACTCAACGACCGAACCTCAAGAAGAACTCGATGATAAAGAGTTAAGGATCGGATGCGTAAGTTGATCCTCCTTGATCCGGATATCGCCAAGTAAGCTCCGAACCGCTTCCGCCAGCTTCTGTGCCTTTGATCGGGTGAACGCTCCTTCCGGTACGTGCAATGCCTTGGCTTGAACCTCCGTGTCCGGAATCATATCATCATCCCTCTCTTGAAAAGGATTTGACCCCAAATCGATTTCATCTGCAATATAAGGAATGATATCAGTAACATTGAAGCTTGAACTAACGGTGTACTTACCTTGGAGATCAAGTTTGTAGGAGTTGTCGTTGATCTTTTCCAAAACGGTGAACGGCCCATCGACTCGCGGTTTGAGTTTGGAATTCCTTTCGTCCGGGAACCGTTCCTTTCGAAGATAGATCCACACAAGATTGCGGGTTCGAACGTCTTTTTCTTCCGTCCTTTGTTGGCGTGTTTGCGGTATTGCTCCGTCTTGTGTTCGATGTTCGCCTTCGCCTTTTCGTGCATCTGTTTTACTAATTCAGCCCTTTTCTTTCCGTCCAAACTCACATGTTCCCTCAAAGGAAGAGGAGTTAAATCAAGAGGAGTAAGCGGATTAAAGCCGTAAACAAGTTCAAATGGCGAAAACAAAGTAGTAGCATGTTGCGCATGATTGTATGCAAATTCTAAGTGCGGCAAACATTCTTCCCATGCTCTAAGATTCTTTTTAACAACAATTCGCAAGAGAGTGCCTAAAGTCCTATTGACTACTTCAGTTTGACCATCGGTCTCCGGATGACAAGTTGTAGAAAAGCAAAGTTTCGTTCCTAATTTCGACCATAAGGTCTTCCAAAAATAACTTAGAAACTTTGTGTCCCTATCCGAAACAATGGTTCTTGGCATGCCATGCAATCAAATTATTTCCCTAAAGAATAAATCAGCTATGTTCGATGCATCGTCGGTTTTATGACATGGAATGAAATGTGCCATTTTTGAGAACCTATCAACAACCACGAAAATAGAATCACTACCTTTCCTAGTCTTAGGCAAACCCAAAACGAAATCCATAGAAATATCAGTCCACGGTGCACTAGGAATGGGTAATGGAGTATACAGACCTTGGTTTTGACGTTTGGACTTAGAGTACTTACAAGTCGTGCATCGGTTGCAAATGCGTTCCACATCACGTTTGATATGTGGCCAATAAAAATGGTCTTGCACGATATGAAGGGTTTTAGCAATTCCGGAGTAACCCATGAGTCCACCGCCGTGAGCTTCCCTAACAAGTAAATCTCGCAAAGAGGAATTAGGAATACAAAGACGGTTCTAGTAAAACAAGAAACCGTCGCTTTGAAAATATTTCCCAAAAGCAAATTTAGAAGAGGAAAGAAAGACTTCCTGAAAGTCGGAATCGGTTGCATTACAAGAAAACACGCTAGAACCGACGGCAAAATCCGTCGGAAATCCGACGGATTTTCCGACTGATTTTCGACGAGTTTTCCGTTGGGAATAATTTCGACGATAATCCGAGGGATTTCAGACAGAGAATTTTCGACGGATTTTCGACGGATTGAGAATCCACTCCGACGACTTGTTTACCGACGGATTTCCGACGGCTTGTTTACCGACTGATTTCCGACGGCTTGTTTACCGACGGATTTCCGATGGCTTGTTTACCGACGGATTTCCGATGGACCGTTTACCGACGGATTTTCGGCGGATTTCCGACGGACCGTTTACCGACGGATTTCCGACGACGTATCCGTCGATGAGGTTCTCAAACAGTCAGAAATCTGTCGGAAATTTCCGACGGATTTCCGACGGCAATGTGTAATGTTTTTTAATATTTAAAATATATATATTTAATTAATATTTATTAAAATTATATATTAATTAAATTAAATAAATTAAATGATTTAAAAACGAAAAATAATTATATAAATAAAATTTTACAAAACATAAATATTTAAAAGTTTTAGAAATTGTTGAAATTACATTAAAAAAACATAATCAAAATAAATCCGGGGCAGGTCCGGGAACTTCGTCTTGAAGAAATCCGCCCACTTGGTTTGCTTGTCCTCCAATACCGTGACCTTCGCCGTGAGCTCTTCATTTTGCCGGATAAGGTCTTCATCCTTCGAGAAACCGGCCGAAGAAGAATGGGATTGGGTCGCAATCTTACCCAACCCCGGCCGACGACCTTTCCTAACCGGTACCTCCTACAAAAACAATTAAAAAGTTTAGAATTTCAAAAAAATAAAAATTATCTTAATAAATATTATCATAAGTTTTACTTACCGCGAGGACTAGCTCGTTAATCTTGGCCCGATTGACTTCTTTGGATCCGGTGTAATCGTCTTGCGATCTCTGGGTGAGAAAAAAGTCTTTCGTCCTCTTCATGGTTTCGACGTACTCCCTCACTTCTGAATCTTGAATTTGGCCCGTCTTCTTGTTGGTGTGCGTCCTCTCCATCAATGCAAGGTGATCCGGCTCTTCGCCCAATTCCGCCGTCTACGAAATATATAAAACGGTTAAAGAAAACCGTTTTTTAATAAAAAAGAACTAAAAACCGAAAAAGTACTTACCATTTCGTCGGCCATTGTCAAGTAGCTCTTTGCCCCGTTGTTGTGAACTGCTTCTCCCTTCCCCTTCCGGTCACTCCTCCGGTTCTTGGTGTGAGTCTCAGAAATAGCTACGGTAGTCGGCAAATTCCAGTAGGGCTGGTACCCATTGTACACAACCTCGTTCAAACCTTTCGGCTTATCTTTCCCCTTCTTCGAAGCCTTCTTCCAATTGCAGATGTGGCGAGAAAATTTTCGTGCAGCCTCCGAGTGAAATTCTGCCTCGACCGTCTTCGTAAGCGTATACTTCCAATTAAACTCTTGGTACAAAAAAAATATAAATAAAATTTGTTAACAAAATCTCAAAATATAATACAAACAAGTAATTAAATTATCACTTACCGCAAAGGTACGAAACGACATATCTTGGTCGTCCGACGGCATAGAGGCATATGTCGGGTACGGGTGTTTGAGGGGGCTGTGAAACATCCTCAAAATCGACTAGCTAATGCCATTCCCGGAGTATCCAAACCTATGAAAAAAACAAATAAAAAATCAATAATAAATATAAAAATATTATTTAAGAAAAGACATAGTATTACCAAGTAGATCTCGGGGTGCGGCGTTTCGGGTCGAGAACTATGAGTAGTTCTCGTCCCAGCTGTTGATCGAGCTCCTCGACGGTCATGATCGTCGGTTGACCTACACTCTCTGCATCGAGAGTAGGTGAAGGCGCCGTAGGCGCGACAAAACCCGGGACAAAACCCTGGTTCGGATTTGAGGCTGCGGGCCTCCGCCCTCCTTGCCTCGAACCGCCGGCACGGTCACTATCAAAATTCTCGTAAGACCTACAACAATTAAAAAAAGTAAACGAAATCATTTGAAAATTTATATAAGCAATAAATACATGTAAAAAACAAAACCTTACATAAAAAACATTGTAGCATTACATATATATAAAAACCATTTTATATACATATTAAATATATAAAAAATTGACAAAAAAACGTTTTTAATATATAACTATATAAAAAAGTTTTTTAAATTAACATTTTTATAAAAAACGTTTTATATACATATTAAATATATAAAAAATGTACAAAAACCGTTTATAATATATAAGTATATAAAAAACTTTTTTTTAAAATTTACATATATATTACAAGCGTTTTCTATACATATTAAATATATAAAAAATTTACAAAAAACGTTTTTAATATATAACTATATAAAAAAACGTTTTATATACATATATATATAAATTTTTCAAAATACGTTTTTTATATATAACTATATATAAAAACGTTTTTTGAAATACATATATATATAAAAATGGTTTTTTCATAAATCTAAATTTCATTAAATGTTTTTCATAAATTTTTTGCATATATATAAATTTTCATAAATGTTTTTCTTATATATAACCTAAGCTAAAAACCTAATCTAAATCCACATGGAAAAATTTCAAGAAATATATAAATCTAGATCTATATCCAACCTAAATCTAAAAACATAAACACCAAATCAAACCACAAACACCAAATTTTACATATTAATCTACATCTATATCTAAAACCACAAACACCAAATCTCTTCCCCAAACACCAAATCAACAAATCTAAATCTAAAAGAAAAAGAAAGACTTACATCAAGGGGCAGGGAGGCTCGGCGAGGGGAGAAGAAGAAGAAGAGAGAAGATTTACGGGGAGAAGAAGAAGAGAGAAGAAGAGGGGAGAAGAAGAAGAAGAGAGAAGATTTACGGGGAGAAGAAGAAGAGAGAAGAAGAGGGGAGAAGAAGAATAAGAGAGAAGAAGAAGAGAGAGCAGAAGAGCAAAGAAGAATGAAGAGAGAAGAAGAAGATTGAATAGAGAAATAAATGGAAGATTGAAGATGAATCGGTTTTTGGAAATGTATTTACGTCGTTTCCGACGGACCGACCCGTCGGTTTCCCGTCGGAAATCGAAATAAATTAACCGCTCCACTTTTTAATAATTTTCGTTACGCGGTTCAATTTCCCGGGAAAATATATAAAAGCCGTCGGAAATCCGTCGGAAATTTCCGACGGATTTCCGACAAATATGGGGTTTAGGGTTTAAAATGAAAAATTAGATAAACTTTGATGTTTAAATACCATTTGTGGTATTTACTTATAAGAAAAACTTTTGAAAACCAATCAGAACAAGTTATATACGCTTTTGTAAAAATCGATCGATGAACAATATCAAGCATTCATAAAAACTTATAGAGCATCTAAGGACATGTACGAGATTGCTTCAGTTTCAATTAAAATGTTTAAAATGTTTGATTATTAGCATTGTTTTACAGAAAGTAGTTTAGATTTGTTACTTCTACACAAATGAAGACCAAGTGTGTTCAAAATATTGTAAATTTAAACCATATACCCTAAATCCGTCGGCTTATGATATTTTGAAAAAATGCCAAGTATAAAACAGAAAATACTAGCATCCGTCGGAAATCCGTCGGAAATTTCATACGGATTTTCGACGGCTTATGATATTTTGAAAAAATGCCAAGTATAAAACAGAAAATAGTAGCATCCGTCGGAAATCCGTCGGAAATTTCCGATGGATTTCCGACGGCTTATGATATTTTGAAAAAATGCTAAGTATAAAACAGAAAATGCCTCGCTTAAATGCCTCGACAGATTTCCGACGGATGCTACTATTTTCGGGTTTAGCCGAGGCACTATCGGTTTTGGCCGAGATGGTATACGCCTGATTTACGATTTTCGGTGCCTCGGCTAAAAGTTGCTCGGAATTTACTATTTTAGCCGGGGAGATTTACGGTTTTAGCCGAGGAATTTTTGGTTTTACCGGGAGGATTGACGGTTAGCCGAGGGGATTTAAGGTTGTAGCCGAGGGGTGATTTGCGGTTTTAACCGGGGGGATTTACGGTTTTAGCCGGGGGGTTTATGGTTTTAGCCTGGGGGATATACGGTTTTAGCCGAGGGATTTACGGATTTAGCCGAGGGATTTACGGATTTAGCCGAGGGGATTTACGTTTTTGCCGGGGGGATTTACGGATTTAGCCGAGGAAAAAACCTCCGGTATAATTTTTAGCCGGGGGAAAAAGATTTCCTCGGCTAAAACCGTAGGCCGTCGGAAATCCGTCGGAAATTTCCATTTGAAATCTCTCACAAAATCAGCTATCGCATCAACACAATCTTCGGCCAAGTTGAAATCTGTCTTTATAGCCATCAACCTGCTTGCAGCTGATAGAGGCGAAAGTCCTTCTCTACATCTTCTTTATAATGGCTGCTTAGATTGATCTAGCATATCAAAAAACTTCCCTTCTTCTAAATTTGGTTCCTCTACCCTGTTACTATCCTCAACATGATGAAAAGATGCTATGTTTTCACCAAACGCATCATTCACCATCTGAGTGTAACCTGCGTTTACATCTACATCCGGTGTTGGTTCCTATAACCTAGAACCCGAAGTACTACCAAACCTATCTGATGTGCTACCATAATAATGCACCATTGAATCGGTTTCTCCGTGAGTATACCAAATCTTGTAACCAGGCATAAATGCATTCTTATATAAGTGCTTCCTTACATCCCTAACTGTGACTAATCTATAATTCTGACATTTAGTACAAGGACAATACATTTTTTACCGTATTCCGATGTCATGCTATTGTTAGACGCAAAGTTCATGAACTCTTCCACACCTTGTGCGAACTCATCCGTCAATTCTCCCGTCGCGGGATCACGCGGAGGTTTGTCCATCCACGATCGAAAATAAGACATTGTATATGTGTTTTTTTTTGTTTGTTGTGATTCTAAATGAATGAGGGGTGGATACGTTTTTATAACCAAAGTTTTTTTAGTTTTCCGACGGCATTCCGACGGAATAAATATATATTATTTATGTCGGCAACGTAGTCGGCAACCATGTTGGCAAAGTTTAATCCGTCGGAAATCCATCGGAAATCCGTCGGAAATTACCCGACGGATGCAATCGTCGGAAAACCGTCGGCAATCATGTCGGCAAGACCAGCATCCGTCGGAAAACCGTCGAACATCCGGCGGAAGTTTTCCGACGGATGTCAATCGTCGGAAAACCGTCGACAACCATATCGGCAAGATCAACATCCGTCGGAAATCAGTCGAAATTCCGTCGGAAGTTTTCCGACGGATGTCACTCGTCGGAAAACCGTCGGTAAGATCAACATCCGTCGGAAACACCGTGGAAATCGGTCGGAAATCGGTCGAAATTTTCCGACGGATTTCCGACGGACCAAATATCCGACGGATTGCCGACGGAAATTTACGACGGCTTTTTGCCCGTCGAAATTGCCGTCGGAAAACCCCTTATTTTCTTGTAGTGTTGCATAAGCATCTTTGATCATTTCAAACCCGAGAACCTTGGCGTCGAGTGTAGAAATTTGCGTGTATCTCCGGGACAAGGCATCGGCGACCACGTTTTCTTTTCCTTGTCTCGATAAACTCAACCCAACGTGCGTGCCTTTTGTTTAGCTTTTGTTGGCTCTTCAAGTGTTTGAGGGGTTGATGATCGGTATGAATGATGAATTCCTTCGACCATAGGTAATGCTGCCACGTTTGGAGTGCTCGGACCAAGGCGTAAAGCTCCTTGTCGTAAGTCGGGTAATTGAGCGTTGCACCTCCAAGTTTCTCGCTGAAGAAAGCCACGAGTTTCTTTTCTTGCATTAGAACAGCACCTACACCAACACCGGATGCGTCACAATCAATTTCAAATGCCTTAGCAAAATCAGGTAAAACAAGTAAAGGGGCGTGAGTAAGTCGTTTTTGAGTAGTTGGAAGGCGTCCTCTTGAGCTTGCTCCAAACGGAATCTCACGTCTTTCTTGATGACCTCGATTAAGAGAGCGGCAATAGTACTGAAGTCACGGATGAATCGTCGATAAAATCCGGCTAAGCCGTGAAAGCTTCGCACATCGCCAACGGTTTTTGGAGTCGGCCAATCGCGGATGGCCTTGATGTTGTTCTCGTCAACCTGTATGCCCTGAGAACTCACAACAAAACCTAAAAATACCACGTTATCTGAACAAAAAGAGTATTTCTTAAGATTGCCAAATAAACGTTCCTTCCTAAGTCATCTAAAACCAATCGCAAATGTTCAACATGTTCGTCTAGGTTCTTGCTATAAATTAAAATATCGTCAAAGTAAACGACCACAAAGAGACCTATATACGACCTAAGAACATGGTTCATTAAACGCATAAGAGTACTATGCGCATTGGTTAGACCAAACGGCATTACAAGCCATTCATACAAGCCGTGTTTAGTTTTAAAAGCAGTTTTCCATTCATCACCTTCATTCATACGAATTTGGTGATAACCACTTTTTAGATCGATTTTAGTGAACACACTAAACCCATAAAGCTCATCTAACATGTCGTCTAACCTTGGGATCGGATGGCGGTACTTTACCGTAATGTTATTGATCGCACGACAATCAACGCACATTCTCCACGTTCCGTCCTTCTTCGGTACGAGTAAAACGGGTACGGCACATGGGCTCATACTTTCTCGTATATGTCCCTTGGCCATCAGCTCGTCAACTTGACGCTGAAGTTCCTTTGTCTCAACAGGATTGGTACGGTAGGCCGGACGGTTTGGGAGTGTCGCGCCGGGTACGAAATCTATTTGGTGTTCGATTCCGCGAATCGGTGGAAAACCGATCGGACCGTCTTCCGGGAAAACGTCGGAAAAATCATTGCTTTTGCCCTGATTTTGTTCGAGCTTGAGTTGGTCGAGAAATACCTCATGTGGAGATAATGGTGTTAAAATGATTTTCCGACCCTTATGCTCAAACGAATGCTTGTTGGTGAAACCGTCATGAACGGCTTTGCGGTCATACTGCCACGGACGTCCAAGTAAGATATGGCCAGCCTCCATAGGCAAAATATCGCACACGACCACATCCTCGTATCGGCCTATCGTCAACGGAACCGAAACTTGCCGGGTAACTTTGAGTTGACGTTGATTGTTTAACCACCGAAGATTATACGGTCGGGGATGTTTCCTTGTCTCCATACCTAACTTCTCTACTAGAGTAGTACTCGCCACATTAGTACAACTACCACCATCAATAATAAGAGAGCAAACCTTGCTTTTAATCATGCAACGGGTGTGGAATAGATTCTCTCGTTGCTCGTTCTCAACGACCGGTTCTTGGGCAAGAAGGACTCGCCTAGCTACTAATATCTCACCATCAACCGCATGCTCCTCATAATCATCGAAGATCGGGGCGGTTTCGGTTTTGTTTTCTTCCTCGTCGTCGGAAACGATATCGCCGTTGGCAAGGACCATCATTGCTCGCGGATTTGGGCACTTGTTAGAGAAATGTCCTTTGCCTCTGCATTTAAAACATTCAATATCACGATTCCGAACAACATTTGAATCACTCTTACCTTTGTAGTCGTGTCTGGAAGAGCTCGGCTTATAATCGGCCTTTGGCTTAGAATCGATACGGGGAGGGTAAGTAGATTTTTCTCCTTTCAGGTAACTCGGTTTAGAGCTAGATGCAAACGGTTGGCGTGTGACGCCTTTGCGTTTGAGATGTTGTTCGAACAATACGGCTTTGTGCAACATCTCCTCGATGTTTCCGTAAGTCTCCTTCTCAACACGGTCTTGTAGGTCGCGATTCATGCCGGCGAGGAACCTTGCCATCGTAGCGTCTCTTTGCTCCTCGATAGCAGCCTTTAACATCAACTTTTCCATCTCTTGGAAATAGTCTTCGATGCTCCTACTACATTGTGTCAAACGTCTCAACCTTTGGTGAAGATCACGGAAGTAGTTATTTGGTACGAATCGTCTATTCATCAAATGCTTCATCTCGTTCCACGTTTCCACCGGGTTTTCCCTATTTCTCCGGCGGTTGGTCAAGATTTGGTCCCACCAATCTACGGCGTAGTCGTGAAACTCCATTGCGGCCAAACTTACTTTCTTTCTTCCGGAGAAACTTTGGCAATCGAAAACAAGTTCGATTTTCTTTTCCCATTCTAAGAAGGCATCCGGGTCGTTCTTTCCATGAAACGCCGGGATCCTAAGCTTCCTTCCACCCAAGTCATCGTTTCGCCTTCGGTTCGGTAGACGTTGATGTCGGTTTTCATCGGACGATCCTAAGCATCGTGGTCGATCTCGCCTATTTCTTGCCGGTTCACGGCCGATGCTTCGATCGGATCGGTTTCCTCCGCCTTGATTTCCCAGATTTTGTGCGGGTGTGTGCACTTCTAAAGCGGCCATGCGGTTTCTTGTAGTAGTTGAGTGATGCCGTCGACCTTCTGATCCATACCGTCGACTTTACGGTCCATGTTGTCGACCTTTCGGTTTATGTCTTCCTCGCGTACTCTCCTTGACCGTGATGTCGCGGATTCGCTTTCTTCGTCCATGGTACCTCGTAAGAAAAGTAATGAAGAAGTGAATGACAAATCCAAGAGAAATCAAAGAACAAAAAGATGACCTTTAGAATTCTGATTTTTCTCGAAACAAAGGGTGTTAATTTTAATAAATTTTTTTTTTTTTGAATGTTAATTTGCAGAAATTATATGAACTAGGATCTAAATATATATATATTTTGATTATGGTTTAATTAAAACGAAATTACAGAAAAATAAATAAAAGAAGAAGATGAAGGGATATAGTTGATATCACCGATTTTGAGCAAGTGTCTCTGATACCACTTGATACGATTTGACTTAGGACCGTCTTGCTCGAGTATGGTGATGATCGGATAATCCTTGACTTCGAAGGATTCAAGAAGAAAGATGCTAAGGCGTAGGATATTAACCCAAAAATCCTTAGGCACAATCTTTCGAAAAAACTTGGAAACGAGGCGGTGGCAACGCCGATGGGAGAATTCGGGAAAGAGGATGATAAGGCATGACCGGAAGGTCTAAAATCCTTATGCCCCACTTTGCGAGAAGATAACTCACGATCAACGGATCGAAGATTATGTTTAATAGTTGCGGAATACTCAAAGATAAATCGAAAAGTTTCTAAGAATAAAACCTTCTAAGAAACGAGAGAGAGAGTATAAAACTCGACAAAGAGAATGAAAAATAGATTGATAATTGTTGATTTGAGATTACAATGAGAAGAGTTTATATAGAGAAGAGAAGAAAGAGAAAAAGAGAGTCAAAGTGAATTAATCACTTGTCTCGAAAATGAAGATAACAAATTACAAGAAGTTTGACCAAAGACTAAAATAAATGTGGTTGACTAGAGAATAACCCATGGAATTCCCACCGAGAATCCCACAGAAAATCCCCCCGGGAAAGTCCCTCGGGAATAAATCCCTCAGAAAAATCCCCCGCGGAGTTCTCTTTCGGAAACGGAACGTTAGAGGAGTAAGCCGGTTGCCTCGTTAAAACCTTTTACAGAAAACCCATTGGGACAAAACCGTAACAGAAAAAAGAGTACAACGCAACTTACTCAACCACCGAACCTCAAGAAGAACTCGATGATAAAGAGTTAAGGATCGGATGCGTAAGTTGATCCTCCTTGATCCGGATATTGCCAAGTTAGCTCCGAACCGCTTCCGCCAGCTTCCGTGCCTTTGATCGGGTGATCGCTCCTTCCGGTACGTGCAATGCCTCGGCTTGAACCTCCGTGTCCGTAATCATATCACTGTACATACGTTTTTATTTTCACTTTGTTTTTGATTTTTGGTTTTGTGTCGAACGTGAAGCAGATTTGACAAGGAGTGTCGATCGACACCACCCAGTGTCGACTAAAAATCGACAAGTGTCGATCGATACCTCTGGCTATCGATCGATAATCCACGGCCAGGTAAGTTTCCTTAAAACCCTATGGTTTTGTCTTCTTCCTCTCAATCCTTCATCGCTCGATACCGCCGCCTCTCTCCCTCTCTCAAATCCCAACTTTTTCAAATCTTCACCGAATTGAGCGATTTAAGTGTCTGGATTCGTTAGAATTTCATTCTCTATCTATATCTAGCACTTGTTTCTCAATCCAACAAAGGTATGATCTCGAAATTCCAGTTTTTCATTTCGATTTTTAAGGTTATGGGTTTGTGAAATTCCACTCTTTACAACTTGTTTTTATCGATGCATGTCGTTTGCTGAGTTGTGCTAGGGTAATTTCGAACCAACCTATACCTTTGAATTCCCTTGATTTTCATTGTTGATGATTTGGGATTTTGAGTGATCGATGCACCTGGAACTGCTTCAGAGTATCGATCGATACCCTCATACCTCTTATGCGATTTTGTTTGTGGTTAATGGGAGAGATGTATGATTTATGCCGTGTCTTGTGTTTGTTGATGATTTCAGATGTCTGCACCAAAGAGAGCACGAACTTCAGGTGACGCGGGACAATTTCATGTGAATGAGCGAGTTGAAGCAAGAATCTCCTCGCAGTGGGTTGAGGCCGTGGTTAAAGCTTGTCTTGGAGACAGCCGCTATAGAGTCATGCCAATTAATCAACCCACTACCAGTCTGATATGCAACGAGCATTCTCTTCGTACTTTTCGTACGTCGACCTCTCGCCGGGTGCCGGTGACGTACAAGCTGAATGACAGAGTTAAGTACCGGGATGGTGCGTTTTGGCGTAGGGGTTTCGTGAGCACTGTCCGGGGTCGCGACAGTTACGGGGTTATATTTGACGGAGAGACAGAGGAAGATGAGCTTCCAGGTGATGAGTTACGCAGAGCCTCTCCTAGTTCACCCACACCATCTGGACCACCATCTCCACATATGAATCCTATTCCTCGGTCTGCTGGTTTTACTCGTACCACTACCGGCCCTTGGCCTAGACGAGAGGGTACCAAGATCGTCTCTGAAAGGTTTTGGGATGGACAGGAGAAGGCGCACGCCTTAAGTGATGACACCGCCTTTAGGCCCATTTCTGAGGAGTGGGACGACTTCGACACGCTGTTCTACAACGCGTTGTTGGGTGTTACCATCGAGCCTACCAGGTTTGTGGATGGAATTTCTCTGCATCAGCTGGGTCTTGACTCAGATTTGTCTTGTCTGCTTGAGCAGATTGGTTTTGGTCACATGGCTACACGACAGTATGATCTCTACCCAGACTCGGTTCGTCAGTTCATGGCGACAGCTCGCGTTAGCTATTCCGATGAGCTTCTGCGAGATGCATAGGGAGGTAGCCTGTCCTTCATGTCTCGCGGAGTGAGGTACAGAATATCACTACCTGATCTTTATGATATCTATGGGTTTCGACGAGATCGCAGGAGGATTGCTGTTCCAGCTGCCCATCCTGACATGCGCGGATTTTGGGCATGGTTTGGGAACGGCGTCTACGAGTCTAAGACGTCCACTCAGATGGACATTCGACATCCGGTCATGCGTTGCTTTGTTAGGATCCTGAGCACTACTCTCATGTGTAAGATGGAGCCTAACAAGATGCGAGTGTCTGAGCTTCTGATGTTGTTTCTGGCTGTCAGGAACATCATCCCTGAGCAGGATTTTGATTGGCATGAGCTTGAGGATGTTAACCTGGGGGCTTTTTTTGCACATCACTTGGTCTCTCTGAAGACCAAACCATTCACAGGGACGAGCACGAAGAAGGAATCAGTTGGTAGTCTCCTGACACCTATCTTCCAGCACCTCAGCATCAGCACTACGAGCTGCAGGATCGTGACTACACGTCGGTTCATGGATGAGGCTCATCTAAGGAACCTTAGGTGGTTGAAGACCGAGAGGAAGTGGATCCTTAGTAGATCTGATGGGAGCTTTCTGGTACAGCTACCTAATGGAGATCTGACGGACATATCTGAGGATCCTGCTCAGCTGCGTTTTGAGCCTCCTGTAGAGCTTTTGACTACGATTGCTGCGACTAGACGACAGGTTCGTCCACCTGCTGTGGGCGCCCCATCTACTTCACGTCAGAGAGGACGTAGACAGGCTACGCCGTGCCCACCTATTCCAGAGCCACAGTGGCCTGATGACACAGACGTTCCAATGGAGCCTGCTGCTTTCCAGCGACTGATGATAGCGAGCTTGAAGAGAATTTGGGCTGCTGTTCGCTGCCGTTGCACGACCACCACAGATGCTGATCCGTCATCCCAGCCTGGACCTTCACATACCGCTGCTGCTGCTGGTGATGAGAGTGATTCTGAGGAGACAGAGGATTAGTCTTCGATCTACCATGTTGCTTTTAACCTGTTTTGAGTGTTCCTAACAGTGCTAACATCTGACGCAATGGAATGCTTTCCCTGGTTAAGCAACTCGATGCCGCTGATTTTCAATCCGTGTGTCGACATACGGCTGGTGTCGATCGATACCTGCCAGTATCGATCGATACCCTGCGAGGGTACGGTTTCCGGTTTGTTTTTCTCTCACCAACTCTAGGCTAGATAACACTGGGGACAGTGTTGTTCAAGTCTGGGGGAGGTTGTCGCTGACTTTGTTTCTTCTTTTTCTTAGAGTCAGTCCATTTTTGAGTCATTCGTTGTTTAATTGAGTCGTTTTATTGAGTCAAAATTTTGTCTGAGACTGTGATCTTTTTCTTGAATCTATTGATTTGACCTTGCTTCTAAGTGATCATTGTTACAGAATCAGCTCTAGATCGACTAATGAAAAATCCAAAGGCTGACCGGTTAACCAGAAGACATCATGTTTCCAGCAAAGTTCCTTAAAGCCTGAGCCAAAGTTTTGCACTTCATCAATAAGGTTAGTATCTATAGAGCTTGATTGCTCATTCGTATCTGACAAAGGAACTCATGTGTTTTAAAGTAAGAGTATTTCTCTCCCTGGTACAAGTCAATTAATATATAAGTGCATTAAAAGATGAAATGATTTTCTTCTGAGTAGAGGGTTAGGAAAATTTCCAACGATCCCATTATTTTACTCAAGAGGGAATGATCACACAAAGGTTTGGAAGCGAGGCTAGGATTTTCCTATGATGCCATTATTCGCCTACATCCTTTGATACAATTGAGGGGGAAGAACCGGGGATTAGGTGGCAAACACCATCAATACTCGCGTCTAATACCTTGATTTGTATATGCAGAGCTAAAAAAAATAATACTGAAAAGTGTGAAAAAGGGTGGTTCCTTGTCTCAATATTGTATGGGAAAGAATCTAGAATGCTCTTGATATTAATTCACAGCGATGAGACTGGCGAGGATGGCTTGATTGAACAATGCTGCGAAATAATATTTGTAGTCTGGGGAACTGCGAATGTCTACGGAGAAGTACATGGTGGTTAGATCAAAAGCAGGTTATGTGACATTTGGGTATTTGGGAAATTGGTCATTTTGATGTTTCAAGAACATTGAGTCTCTATGTTTTCAAACCCCATTCTCTGGTTTAGTCTTCTATTTGCTTGAGGGCAAGCAAAGGCTAAGTCTAGGGGGAGTTGATATATCATGGTTTTTACCTCGTTTAAGCCATGATATAAGTCTGTTTTATCGAGTGTTTATTCTATTATAGAGTCTTTTAGAGTCTTTTACAGGTGTTAGCATATTTGTAATATTATTGGAGATATTGGAGTTTTATGGAGCATTCTGGAGCGAAACTGAAGTCTGGTGACTAAGTGCCCGATCAAGCATCGATCGATACCCCCTGGTATCGATCGACACCCATCGAAGCAGATTTCAAGTCGCGACTTAATGAAGATTTGAAGAATTGCAGAACTTGCCCAGAAGACTTTGATATTTACAAGAAGATCCCAATTCGTGTTTAGACTATTTAATTAGGTTTTACAGCCACTTTCATGGCTATGCTTATTTTATTCTGGTTTTGAGAGAGAGCTTTTGAAGGGAGAAAAGTCTGAAACTCTGTTCGTCTGAGAGAAGATTTTGAACCCTCTTGTTACTCTTTCTGATTTATTTGATGATTTATTCAGTTATGTTGATTGTTTCATTCTCCATGTCTGATTAGATCCCTTGTTAGGTTCAGGGTTCTCAATAGGGTTTTCTCTGAATGCTAGGTTGATTTATTATTAGGATTCACCATCTCAATTAATTATTCACCATAGGTTTTTTGCAATGCTAATTCTAGATTGATCACCTAGACGTTAGATCTTAGGATACTTGATTAGGCACGAGAGTGCGATTAATTACCTGATAGAACCTAAGGTGAGCAAAATAACTATTCGCAAAGAGATTTGGTTTAGTAGTTTTTTGAACAAATCAAACCTGATTAAAAAGCTGATTTAGACTTTAGGATTCGCAAAGAGATTTGGAATTCCTAGGATTTAGATTTAGATAGTTTTCGCAGTGAGAGTTGGTTAACTATGTCTTATTGATTTGAGTTCAAGAACCGCGTTAAATCTGAATCATGCTAGTTAGTTTATATGCATTTAGTGATTCCCTGAGAAACACCCTGAACCTAACCTTTCTCCAATTGAATTCACAACCGTTTTAATTTACATTCTGTCTTTTAATACCATTGATTGCTTAGCGTGATTTTCACCTATACAATCTATTGTGTCTCTATGAGTCTTTGTGTTCGATCCCTAGCTATACTACGACAACTGCTTTAGTATCTAAATAGGGTATTAATTTGAGCATATCAGCAACTTCCCGTTGGGCTAAGGTATGCGTTCTTTGGTCCCAACGAGTCATACCCGGTTATTGTAAATGATAGTTTGAATGAAAATGAACTATCCTCCCTCTTAATTGAACTTAGGAAGTATAGGAAAGCCATTGGTTATTCTTTTGATGACATCAAGGGTATTTCCTCTACTTTATGCACACATAAAATTCATCTAGAATATGAATCAATGACCTCTATTGAACATCAAAGAAGGTTGAATCCTAATTTGAAGGAAGTTGTAAAGAGAGAGTTTCTTAAGCTCCTAGATGCGGGTATGATACAAGGTTTTGCCGTGTATAAATTACTCAAAATGCCTATGTAGCATAAAAGGTATCGAATCCAAGGGTTAAGTTTCAATCACTAGGAATACATAAATCTTCTTAAGTTAAGCAAACAAAGGTGGTTTTAGTTTTCTAGCAACCTAAATGATTCAAATTAAAAGCAAGAACACAAGTAAAAGAATGCTAAACGAGATTCGAAAGATATAAAGGCAAACTCTTGGATGAGGTTATGGATTTTGGGTCCTTTCGTGATCTATCTTGATGTCAATACACAAAAACAAGCAATTCCCTTAGCCTATAACACATAAACAAGCTTAAGCCATTCTCATGGTCATAATCACTTTGCTAATCACCAAATCAAGAACAAACTCTCGTTTGTGATAAGATGATTAGCAAGCATTAAACATAGGTTCCAATGGCCCTAATACTCCTTAGACAACTACTCTCATAGGCTAAGCAAGCAAAATCACTTATTTAGTTCTTGGGGCATTTCATCGAACACCTTGTGTGCATGAAATGCCATATGGTCTAGATTAGTTTTCTCAAGCCTAATCTAGCATTATGAACACTAAATAAGTGAGGGAAGATGTAAACTAAGCCCTAGACATCCTAGATCAATCACAAAATTCCCTTAATCTACCTCATCCATGAGCTCTAAAATGAAATACTCACTAATTATGAAGAACACACCAAATCTCATGAAAGAGGTGATGTTAATCATGATTAGAGAATAGAAATGTGAAATATTAAATAAAGAAACAAAGATATAAACTTAAACTTGCATGAAAAGTGTAAGATCTTGCATGAAAAGGGATAAGAAAATAGACAAACCATGAAAATAGGGTTTTCGGGCTAAAATAGTGAAAGGAGGCGAACCGGGTCGACCCGGGACAAACCGGGTACCGACCCGGTCGAAATGGGTCAAATCTGGTCTTGAATGGCTCAATACCGATGTCACAACTCGGTATTGAACATCGGTATTGAACATCGGTGTTGTAGAACCTTCGGTAAAACCACTATATCTCCTGGAATACATGTCTGAATGGCCTAAAATCACCTCCTGTAGACATCTAACACACTGGGCTACAACCTTTGTGAAGACCACCGAGGTTAATTCGGATTGGAGACCCTTTGTGCAGCCAGTTCTTAAACATTTGCTTGTCCTCAAGCAAACAAGAATAAAGAAAGGGAGAAGACAAAAAATGGGAGCTCAAATCCAAAAGTGCCATATAAAGAATCTAAGCCCAATGTCCAAGTTGCAAACTTCATGATGCGATCAAACAAACTTACTCAAAAGTGACTAGCCATACTTATCCTTGCATGACTTACATTTGAACCTCAACCTACACAAACTTTCATATCCTCCAATCCCTTGACATTGATTAAGTGTAATAAGCGTGAATCATGTTTATGCATGATCAAATGAATTCATTTGGCTAAGGGTTCGGTTATGAGATGAAGATGATCTCATTATCACGCATGGGTAATTAAATGCAAGGGTCTCTCATGGAAATAGTAAACTTTAGCAAAATGCTAAAGGTAAAAGACAACCTATGCATACAAGAGAGAATTCTCATCTACCCAAATGCCTAGAGTGTCTCTAAGCTAAACCTTTCTAACCCGTTGTGCCCCTATCCTAAGCTACCCTTTTCTTCTCAAGGCATTTTGCCTTCTCGAACCCAAATATGCTTCTTGTTTTTTTCACTTCATCTTCTTCTCACTCGGGGATTATCTTCTTCTTCCTTGCTTTTTGTGGATTGATGTTTCTTTTGTTCTAACCGTAGCTCTTCTTTTTGTTCATTCGTGTTCACGCCTCTTGCACCCTTTTTGATGCTTTTGCCTTTGGCTTTTCTCTTGTTCATTGAACTTTTGAGGCTAATCTTATACTTAAAGCTATTTTCACGAATCTTTGCACCAACCAACCTATATATCCAATCCCATTTTCCCTTCTCCTTGTTTATCTTTTCCATTCCACAATATCACAATACAAGAAAATTGAGCAAATATAGCATAAGATTATAGCGTTTGGTACATGAATGCTATCTTTGAAATAAACCATTATTTAAGATAGTGTTTCATATGTGCGTATGCTATGTTTGTTTTTTGTATTATAAAGTGTGTTAAAACATTTTATGCCGCGTATATATAATAGCATTCATTAAATTTAAAACGCTATGTTTAGTATTAGTAGAAAATTTTTTACATTTTCCCGGCTAAGTACCGAAGGAAAAAAACAAGCGGTAAACAATTTTAAGTCTCCCTCCCAGAGCATCGAGTTTCGCTCTCACTCAGTCTCTCTGGAAAATTCTCTCTCACTCAGAAATTCTATCTCATCTCTCTGGTTATCGATCTCCTAAGCTAACAGCTTTCGCCCTCGTTTCTCAGGGATACATTTCTCGAATCTACGGAGTTATCGCCGTTGTCGTCTCTGCGGATTTCGATTGAATGTTAGATTTTCTTGTGTAATCGAAACTCATATCGATTTAGGGTTTTGAAATGATTAATTCTGATTTCTTACGACGAATTTGGGTTTTGTTACACGGAATTTATCGCCATTTCAAGATATATCTCTTAAGCTTAGGGTTTTCCTTTCGGATAAGGGTTTCGATATGTGAAATTTTAGGGTTTTCCTTTTGGATAGGGGTTTCGATATTTCTGTTGACTAATTATGGCTTTTCGGAGAGGAATCACATTCAGATTTGGGTGTTGGATTCAAGCTAAGGTAATTGTAATTTTTTCGGACAGGTTTCACAGTCAGATTTCTGTTTCAGTTTGGGGTTTCGAATTAGTGTTAATGGATTTTTTTGTCTTAATTTAATCTATTTTGCTTTCTTTTGCAGATTATCCTTTACAAGATCTTTGTTATCTAGAGGTACTTTTGCATATTCTCTCGTATGTGTCTCTGATGTTTTAGCGTATTTGAAACTGTCTGATGTAAGAAAAACTTATCACAAATGTATGTATTCCTTTGACTGTGGAGCTGTGGTGGTGGTATGACATGGAGAAGTCTTGGGTTTGGCTTCCAAGGTATGGTTTTATATGTTATTGTTGTTAATTCCTTTACTTACAACTGAGTTTCTTAAAATTGTTGATTGAATTTGAAATGTTTTCTAATTTACAGGACTAGCCTTGAGTATGAGCAAGGAGCAACATATTTTGTGTATGGGTCAGCTAAGAGGTTGGGTTATCCTCCAAACATGTTTTGTCCTTGTCTCGATTGCCGAAATATGTGCCACCAACCAATAGCCACAGTACTGGATCATCTGGTTATTAGAGGTATGGATCAGAAGTACAATAGGGATAAATGTTGGACTAATCATAGGGAGATAAGGGATTCGAAGACAGGTGATGAACCGACTTCTGAATTTGAAGCTTATGAGTTGCTTAAAGCTGCTTACTTCGACGGTGATGACAATTCACAGCCCCGGAGTGACAATACAGATCAGCATGATGTGATTGAAAATGAAGAAGACTCAGAGTTTATGAAAAAGTTAAAAGATGCTGAAACGCCTCTCTACAACACTTGTCCTAACTATACCAAAGTTTCTGTTATCATGGGACTTTACAGTATAAAAGTAAAGAGCGGAATGTCAGAGAACTATTTTGATCAGCTTTTGAAGTTAGTTCACGACATGATACCTGAAGATAACGTGCTTCCAACATCAACAGATGCGATGAAGAAGTTCTTGAAGATATTTGGTTTTGGCTATGAGAACATTCATGCATGCAAAAATGATTGCATTCTGTACCGGAAGCAGTATGAGGATTTGAAAAGCTGCCCTAGATGTAATGCTTCTAGATGGGAAGTGGATAAGCACACACGAGAGGAAAAGACTGGGATTCTTGCTAAGGTTCTTAGATATTTCCCGATAAAGGACATATTCAGAAGGATGTATAGATCAAGAAGAATGGCTGAGGATCTTCGTTGGCATTTCAATAATGCTTCAGAAGATGGAACAATGCGCCACCCGGTGGACTCAATAACTTCGATTCAGATAAATGATAAATGGCCAGAGTTTGCGTCTGAAAAGAGAAATCTTCGACTTGGTCTGTCTACAGATGGGATGAACCCTTTTTCGATCCATAACACGAAGTATAGTACATGTCCAGTGTTGCTAGTGAACTACAACATGCCACCTACATTGTGTATGAAGGCGGAGAATGTAATGCTCACTATGTTGATCCCTGGACCAACTTCACCGAGCAACAACATCGATGTGTATCTAAAACCGTTGATAGAAGATCTTAATGATTTATGGAGTGAAGGTATCGAGGTCTATGACTCATTCTCAAAGGAAACTTTCAATCTCAGAGCTAATTTGATGTGGACTATCAGTGATTATCCTGGTTTGGGGACATTGGCAGGTAGTAAAGTGAAAGGTAAACAAGCATGAAACGTTTGTGGCAAGGATACATCTTTTAGGTTGCTTAAGTTTAGTAGAAAACATGTTGACTTGGGCATTAGAAGAAGACTCTGACCTTGGCATCCTTACCGACGCAGACGAAGTTGGTTTGATAACACGGTAGAAGAAGGGACTGTACCTAGAATTCAAACAGGGGTTGAGATATTTCAGCAGTTGAAAGACTTTAGAAATGATTTTGGTAGAGCTTTAGATAAGAAAGGAAAAAGAAAGAGATCTGGTTTGTGTGAGGATGATGAGATTTCAGAAGAGGAAATTGATGAAGAGAGTGATCGACGGAGGTGGAAGAAGCGGTCTATTTTCTTTGACCTACCCTACTGGAAGGTTAGAGTATTCTCTAAAACTTAAAAAAATTTGAATTCTTTATCAGTGTCTAACTGAGTTCTTTGTTTCTATGTCTTAGGATCTGCCGGTACGTCACAACATCGATGTAATGCACGTAGAGAAAAAATGTGTATGATGCCATATTGTCCCTCCTGATGCAAAGTGCTAAATCAAAAGATGGCTTAAAGACACGACATGATTTGGAAGATATGGGGATTCGGAAAACCTTACACGCACAATTACGTGGGAAGAGAAACTACTTACCACATGCTGCTGATTGGCTGTCCAAGACCGAGAAAAAGAAGTTCTGCAAGAGATTGTCTAAGTTTAGAGGATCGGATGGCTACTGTGCGAATATCGCCAACAGTGTTTCCGTTGATCCTCCTACAGTTGGTGGCTTGAAGTCTCATGATCACCATGTGTTATCACAAAACCTGTTACATGTGGCTTTGAGAGGAATGATGCCAAGTGGGCCTCGGATTGCAGTGAATAGAATATGCAAATTCTTCAATCGATTGTGTCAGCGTGTGATTTACCCGGAGTAGCTTGAAGCATTGGAGGCTGAGGTTGTCGAAACATTGTGCCTGTTGGAGAGGTTCTTTCCTACTTCAATGTTTGATATCATGTTCCACCTTTCTGTTCATCTAGCAAGGGAGACACGTTTGGGTTGTCCAGTCCACTTTAGATGGATGTATCCTTTTGAGAGGTACTGATTACTGTTTCTTTCACTCTATTTTTTTTTGTTTTTTTGTCGTGTTGTAAACTTACTCTGACTAATCTGGTATCTGTTTGAGATGTAGGTACATGACGACACTCAAGTCATATGTTAAAATTTATGCTAGGCCAGAAGCTTGTAGATATATCATGGTTTTTACCCCGTTTAAGCCATTATATAAGTCCGTTTTATAGAGTCTTTCTACTATTTCGAAGTGTTTTAGAGTCTTTTACAGGTTTTATCACGTTTGGAGCATAATTAGAGATATTGGAGCTTTCTGGAGCATTTTGGAGCAAAGCAGACGTTCGTGTAGCTGAGTACCCGATTTGAAGTCTCAATGTCGATCGATACGGCCTAGTATCGGTCGACACTCATCGAAGCAGACACGACCCGCGACTTTAATGAAGAGTTAAAGAATTGCAAAATTGCCCATAAGACTTTATTATTTACAAAAAGCCCCAAAACATTATTTAGGTTATTTTAATAGGATTTTACAGCCACTTTGATGGCTACGCTTTATTTATTCTGGTTTTGTGATAGAGCTTTTTGAAGGGAGACAAGTCTGAAACTTTGTTCGTCCGAGATAAGATTTCGAACCCTTTTGTTACTCTTTATGTTTTATTTGATGATTTATTCAAACATGTTTATTGCTTCAATTTCTATGTATGAGTAGATCTCTTGTTAGGTTTAGGGTTCTCATAAGGGTTATCTCTGAATGCTAGATTGATTAGTTATTAGGATTCACTATCTGAATCAGTTATTCACCATAGGTTGTCTTCAAAGCTAATTCTAGATTGATCAACTAGAACTTAGATCTTAGGATAATTGATTAGGCGCGGAAGTGCAATTAATTACCTGGAACCTAGGGTGAGCAAAATAACTATCCGCAAAGGAATTTAGTTTAGTTGTTTTGTGAACAAATCAAACCTGATTTAAAAGCTGATTTAGAATTTAGGATTCGCAAAGGAATTTGGAATTCCTAGGATTTAGATTTAGATAGTTTTCGCAACGGAAGTTGGTTAATTATATCTTAGTGATTTGAGTTCAAGAATCGTGCTAAATCTGAATCATGTTAGTTAGTTTATCTGCATTCATTGATTTCCTGAGAAATATCCTGAACCTATCTTTCTCCAATTGAATTTACAACTGCTTTAATTTACGCTATATTTTCAATACCATTGATCGCTTAGCTTAATTCTCACCTATATAATATATTGTGTCTTTCTGTGAGTCCTTGTGTTCGACCCCTACTATACTGCAACTACTGCTTAGTACTTTTAGGGTATTAATTTGAGCATATCAAATTTGGCGCCATTGCCGGGGACTCAATTCGCCATTAGATTTTAGTATGAGAATTTCGACTAAGCTCGTCGGTATCGGTCGATACTATCTAGTATCGGTCGATACTCGCCGTTTTCTTTTTGTTGATATCGATCGACACCACTTGGTATCGGTCGATACGCATCACGTTTTTTGTTACTTACGTTCTTGACCATTGTTTTCAGGTGTATGCCTAATCGTGAAACCAGAAAGAACAAGAGCACACAGCTAGTTGATCTGTCTCTTAAGCAGCTAGCACTTTTGGAACGCACAAACCGAAGAGCAAAGAAGCCAGCAAGGATGGACAACAATCAAGTGGAGTTGGTTCAAGATGCAGTTGGTGCTTACAGAGACAAAGAGGGTCGGTTTTGCAATGAGCAAGGACACCGTCTGGATGGAGAGGGGAACATCATTCCACCTGCGCCTGTTGTCGCAGGGAATGTCGTTGGGAACGCGAACGCAGTGAATGCTGGGAATGTTGTGGTTAATCGTGGTAGAACGATTGGTGAGTGCAACATACCTGACCAGTTTTACGCACATCGATATGCGATTCGTCCTTCTGCTTTTCCGAGTAATGACTTTGAGCTGAAACCTGCATACTACACTCTTGTGGGACAGCACCCTTTTCATGGTCTTTCCAGCGAGCATCCCATGGATCATATTGAGAGGTTCGGGGATTTGGTCACTAGCATCAAGAGCAATGGAGTGTCCTACGATTACCTCTTCTGCAAGCTTTTCCCATACTCTCCTGGTGGGGAAGCAACTTACTGGCTGAAGCAGTTGCCTCCTGGATCGCTGACTACTTGGGAGGAGACTAAGACTGCTTTCCTGACTAACTTTTATGATGACGCAATATCCGAGGATCTGAGGAACAAAATCTCCCAGTTTTCTCAAGGATCTACTGAGGCGTTCAAGGCTGCTTGGACGAGATTCAAATTGTATCAGAGAGATTGTCCACATCACGGATACTCTGATGTTCAGCTGATGGGATTCTTCTTCAGAGGACTTGATTGGAGGTATCATATGACTTTGGATGCTTCGAGCAATGGAAACTTCAACACTAGGTATCCTGATGAAGCCTATGTCCTGATTGAAAACTTGGCGTCTAGCAATAGCACCAAGAATGCTGATTATGAGAGGAAAAAGCTTGGTGGTAACATGGATGGTTCACAGATTGCCGATTTTCAAGCCAAGTTGGATTCTATGCACAGTCTTCTGATGGGCAAGACACAAAAGGCTGTTCACTTTGCTGAAGATGTCAAGGTATTCAACGAAGATGAAGTAGAGGATGTTAACTACATTGGTGGTTCTGGTTTTCAAGGTCAGAGGAATCAATTCAACATCAACCGAAACTTCAACAACAACTCTCAGCAAGGAGGTTCAAATCAGTTTGGTCAGAGATCACCTCAGAACAGCGGGTATACGAGGAACTATGGAAACTCATCTTATCAACCATTACCTGCTAAGCTCCCATATAGCAAGATCGAATCTATGTTCGAACAACTTCTTCAAGGACAGCAGAAGCTCACTGTGGGAAGATTGGTGTCCTATACAATGATCTGAGTGGAAAGATCGACGCTATTAATATTCAGCAGAAGAAGCTGGAACTTCAGATAGCTCAGACTTCAGAGGCTGTGAAAAGGCAATACGGTTTTCTTCCAGGGAAAGTAGAAAACCCAGGAGTGGAAAAGATGTCACTCCGTGAGTTAAAATTGCCGAAGCTGCATATATTTTCGTCGATCTTGACGATGAGGATACTGAAATCGCTCCAGTATCGATCGACACTAGCCAGCATCAATCGACACCTATCAAAATACTTTCACGGGACAAATCAAAACCGCCTGTATCGATCGATACCACTCCAGTATCGGTCGATACTGATCCCACAGTCGAATCAACTCCTAAGGTTTCGAAGGCAGTGCCTAATGTAGTTGCAGAAAGAGTTTACACACCAAGGATACCTTATCCCAGGGCTTCTGGGAAGACTAAGAAGGAGGTAGAAGACTCTAGATGTAAGGCAATTATGGATAAGTTGATTGTGGAACTTCCTTTCATTGATGCAATCAAGACTTCTCCAGCTTTCAGAAGATACGTCAAGAAGATGGTGTCCAGCAATGTGAACCTTGAAGAAGGATGCTTGATGATTACTCACGAGTGCAGTGCAATCCTGACCAACAGGATCCCAAAGAAGCTGCCATACCCAGGGAGTTTTGTGTTGGATTGTACGATATTCACGGACAGAATTGAGGGTTATCTTTGTGACCTAGGCTCAAGTGTAAACCTCATGCCATACTCAGTTGCCAAAAGGATGGGGTTGACAGACTTCACAACCACAAGGATTTCTCTGATACTTGCTGATCGTTCTGTTAGACTTCCAGAGGGGTTACTCGAAGATGTCCCGATTAAGATTGGAAATTGCTTGATCCCAACTGCTTTTATCGTCCTGGAGTACGATGCTGAGCCTAAGGATCCTCTTATCCTAGGCACACCATTCCTTGCAATAGCTGTGTTTGATTGATTGCAAGAACGGGAAGATCGCTCTCAACATTGGTGATTTGGTCATGAGTTTCAATATGGACAAGATGATGAAGAGACCAACCATTGATGGGCAGACTTTCTTTGTCGACACCTTCAGTGACATAGCTGAAGAGTACTTCCTGGAGATGCATCCCGAGGACCCATTAGAGAGAGCATTGGTATGTTCAGCCACTCCAGAGGGTCATCCGTGTGATGATACATTTGGATACTCGAAGATGCTCGATTCAGCATCAACGGTATCGATCGATACTCTCCCAGTATCGGTCGATACCCTGCGACTAGAAGGAGAATTGGCCGATAGTTCTAAGCAAGCTGCTGGGCTTAGAGATTGGAGTGCAGAGAATGCTCCTAAGGTTGAACTAAAGTCACTCCCACCAAATCTGAGGTATAGTTTTCTTGGTCCTAATTCTACATACCCAGTGATTGTTAATGCTTCTTTGAACAACAAAGAGATTGCCTTACTGCTAAGAAAGTTGCGCAAGTATAGCAAAGCTCTTGATGACATTTCAGGTATATCACCAGACCTGTGCATGCATAGGATTCATGTTGAGGACGAGTCAAAGACCTAAATTGAGCATCAAAGGAGACTGAATCCGAATCTGATAGAAGTTGTCAAAAAGGAAGTGATGAAGCTTTTGAAAGCTGGTGTTATCTATGCTATTTCGGATAGCTCTTGGGTCAGTCCAGTGCACATTGTTCCTAAGAAAGGAGGGATAACCGTGGTGAAGAATGAAAAGGATGAGATGATTCCTACTAGAACTATCACTGGACATCGAATGTGCATTGACTACAGGAAGTTGAATGCAGCTACACGGAAATATCATTTCCCCTTGCCATTCATTGACCATATGTTGTAGAGGTCGGCTAGTCATCCCTACTACTGTTTTCTTGATGGATATTCAGGTTTCTTCCAGATTCATATACATCCAGATGACCAAGGGAAGACGACTTTCACATGTCCCTATGGCACATTCGCATACATGGATTGTGTAACGCTCCAGCCAGTTTTCAGAGGTGCATGATGTCTATCTTCACAGACATGATTGAGGATTTTATGGAGCTATTCATGGATGATTTTTTAGTATACGGACCATCGTTCAATGATTGTTTGGATAATCTGTGCAAGGTGCTCCAGAGGTGTGAAGAAAAACACCTGGTCTTTAATTGGGAAAAGTGTCACTTTATGGTTCAGGATGGCATCGTGCTTGGGCACAAGGTTTCTGAGGCTGGGATCGAAGTTGACAAAGCCAAAATTCAGGTTATGACAAGTCTCCAACCACCAAATTCTGTGAAGGACATTCGAAGCTTCCTTGGTCATGCTGGATTTTACAAGAGGTTTATCAAGGATTTCTCCAAGATAGCACGCCCGCTCACTGCTTTATTATGCAAGGAGATCAAATTTGATTTCACACCTGACTGTCTTACAGCCTTTGAGGAGATTAAGAAGGCTTTGGTGAGTGCTCCCATTGTGCAACCTCCTGATTGGACTTTGCCTTCTGAGATCATGTGCGACGCTAGTGACTTTTCTGTTGGATATCTTTTTGGTCAGAGAAAGGATAAGAAGTTGCACATCATCTACTATGCCAGCAGGACATTGGATGATTCTCAGAGGAACTATAGCACCACAGAGAAGGAACTACTTGCAGTCGTTTTCTCCTTTGAGAAATTTCGATCCTACTTGATTGGGAGCAAAGTGATTGTTCATACTGATCATGCTGCTCTCAAGTATCTGATGCAGAACAAGGATCTCAAACCTCGCCTTTGTTGTTGGGTTTTCTTGCTACAAGTTTTCGACATCGAGGTTAAGGACAAGAAAGGAATAGAGAACGGGGTCGCTGACCATCTCTCAAGGATTCAGATCGATGCAGACGTCCCTATTGATGATCAATTGCCAGAGGAATCCATTTACTGCATCGAAACCGAGTTTCAGATGGGTTTCGCAGAAATTCAGCAGTTCCCACGAATTGCAGGTCTCAGTCTCGATCAAGACTCCTATGGTGTCGGTCGACACCCGGCGATTCCCGAACCAGTTTTGACCGTTGAACACCTTGGTTTATCAGAGGAGTATCTAGTAGCTGCAGCCGATTCCGATCAACCATGGTACACTGATATTGCCAACTACCACGCTGCAGATGCAGAACCGAAGCACCTCAAGAGCTATCACAAGAAGAAGTTCTTGCGAGACATAAGGCGATACTCTTGGGATGAACCTTACATGTACAAGCACTGTTCTGATGGTGTCTACAGAAGGTGCATTGCTGAATCGGAGGTGCCTAATGTGTTGTTTCACTGCCATGGATCCGACTATGCTGGACACTTTTCCACTTTCAAGACAGTGTCCAAGGTTCTCCAAGCCTACAATGTTCAAGGATGCTCAGGCTTTCGTTTCACAGTGCGATGCCTGTCAGAGGAGAGGGAAAATCAGTAAGAGACATGAGATGCCACAAAACTTCATCCTTGAGGTTGAGATTTTCGATTGTTGGGGCATTGATTTTATGGGTCCCTTTCCTTCGTCAAATGGACACAAATACATTTTAGTTGCTGTAGATTATGTGTCTAAGTGGGTTGAAGCCATTGCTAGCAGAACCAATGATTCTTTGGTAGTTATTAAGCTGTTTAAGACCATCATTTTCCCTCGATTTAGAGTACCTCGAATTGTGATAAGTGATGGTGGCTCTCACTTTATCAACAAAATTTTTGAGAGGTTGCTGAAGAAGTATAGTGTGAACCATCGTGTTGCTACTCCTTATCATCCTCAGACCAGTGGACAAGTTGAGGTCTCCAACAGACAGATCAAAGAGATTCTGGAAAAGACAATGAATGTTACAAGGAAGGATTGGTTTGTGAAACTGGATGACGCACTTTGGGCTAACAGGACTGCTTTCAAGACACCACTTGGGACTACACCATTTCACTTGCTGTATGGAAAAGCATGCCACCTTCCAGTGGAAATCGAGCACAAGGCAGCATGGGCTACAAAGGTGATGAATTTCGACATCAAGTCTGCTGCTGAGAAGCGATTGATCAAGTTGAATGAGCTGGATGAGATTAGGCATCTTGCCTATGAGAACTCGAAGCTGTACAAGGAGAGGACTAAGGTATACCATGACAAGAAGATCATCTCCGGACACTTTGAACCAAATGATCAGGTACTTCTGTATAACTCCTGTTTGCAATTGTTTCCTGGTAAATTGCGTTCTCGTTGGTCAGGTCCTTTCACAGTCAAGGAAGTTAGACCACATGGTACGATTGTCCTGACAAATCCTTCAGGAGGGGAGTTCACTGTAAATGGACAAAGGGTGAAACACTATTTGGCAAAAGCCGAGATTCCAGAAGAACGTATGATGCCTCTGGATGATGCACCCACTACCTGAACGGCGGTACAGTTAAGCTAATGACATTTATCGTTAGAGAAATTAGCACGTTTAGAACGCACAAACAGAAAGGCAAAGCAAACATCAGGGATGAACAACACTTTGGTATTAAGACCTGATGAAGCTGGAATTATGAGAGACCAAGAGGGTCAAGTGTGCAATGAGAGAGGGCAACGACTTGATGAAGTTGGAAACGTCGTTGTCCCTCCTACTGTTGTTGGCTAGATTGTCGCACCAGCTGCGCGCGCCAACGCAGGGAATGCTGCAGCTGATCGTGGTAGAACAATTGGAGAGTACAACAGGCCTGATCAGTTTTATGCTAATCGATCAGCGATTCGCCTTCCAACATATCAGAGGAATGACTTTGAGCTGAAACCTGCATACTACACTCTTGTGGGTCAGCACCCTTTTCATGGTCTTTCTCATGAACATCCCATTGATCATATTGAGAAGTTCGAGGACTTGGTCACTAGCATCAAGAGTAATGGAGTGTCCTACGATTACCTCTTCTGCAAGCTTTTCCCCTACTCTCTAGGTGGAGATGCGATTTACTGGCTGAAGCAGTTGCCTCCTGGATCACTGACTACCTGGGAGGAGACTCCAGAGCAGCGGCTTCACTCGCAATTATGGGAACTCTTTGTACCAGCCCATCTCTCCAAAGTCCACAGAGAGTAAGATGGAATCCATGTTTGAACAGATTCTTCAGGGACAGCAAAAGCTGCAAGTGGATTTCAATGAGAAGATTGACCATCTGTACACTGATCTGAATGGAAAAATTGAAGCTATCAATCTTTCTCAGAGGAAGCTGAATACTTAGGTTGCTTAGACAGCATCAGCAATGAAGAGGCACGAAGGTTTTCTTCCCGGGAAAACTGAGAATCCAAGAGCACACGTCAATGCAATCACCTTAGGAAGTGCTAAAAAGCCACTGCAGTGGTAGAAAAGGGTTTGGATGCAGGAATTTTCGACGATGCTGAGGATGACGACTGGGATTCTGAAAATCCCCGTGTATCGATCGATACCATACAGTGTCGATCTATACTAGTTCAGACACCTACACGAGGGAATCCAAAATCACGTGTGTCGATCGATACTCCTTCGGTATCGGTCTATACTGAGACGCAGGTCGAGAAGGAACCAGAGATTGTCAAGGAGAGGATGTACAAACTCATAATACCTTATCATATGCCTCATAAGATGACAAAGAAGGAATGGGAGGACGCCATATGCAAATTTATGCTGGATAAGTTGGTTGTGGAGCTTCCTTTTGTTGACGATATATCTGAGAATGAGAATTATAACACCACCCCTGTGTCGACCGATACTCCCTTGTATCGATCAACACACATCCAAAGTTCTGCCAGCGACGATTCTAGAGCAAAAGCATCGATCGACACCACTCCTGTGTCGGTCGATACCAGTTCAGTCACTGAAAAGAAACCCGGTTTGAGTGCAGAAAGGGTTTACAAACCTAAGGAGCCATATCCCATGCCACCCAGACACCTCATAGACCCCATTTCTCCAAAGCAGCTGCTTGGCTTTGAGAAGATGGTACGAAAGATACCCCACTCGTTCACTTTTGAAGAAGCTCTAGAGGGTTGGCCTCTGCTAAGTCATTTCAAAGATTGCAGAGAAACTCTGGAGGAGATCGAAGTACTCTTTACCAAGGCAAGAAGCACGTCACTACCGCTGAGGCAGTTGACTAAGAGGGAAGACCAAGGAATATTCTCAGTTCCATGCTCTATTTATGGAGTTGAATTCAAAGAGTCTCTCGTTGACTCAGGGGCTAGGGTCAATGTCATGTCAAGGGCAATTGCATAGAGATTGGGAGCTGATATTCGATCTCCCAAGACATCTATCACATTCGTGAACTCTTCCACATCGATTCCATACGGTACAATCCCTGATTTGATGGTTAAAGTAGGAGACTGTCTGGTTCCTACCGATTTTGAGGTTATGGAGATGCATGCAAGATCTAGTACGCAGTTGATTCTTGGAAGACCGTTCATGGCTACGGCTGGTGCAATTATGGATACACCCAGTAAGAGAATCTCAATCTCATACATTGACAAGGAGGTGTACTACAAAGCCATTCCTACTATAGGAAATCCTACACATACCTCTTGCATCACAATTGTTACAGGAGAGACGTTGGTAGTTGATCTTTTGGAAGAGCCTCCTGACGAGCCAACTGTCATAAACCTTCTAGATAATCCTTCTGTCATCACCAAGAAAGACGTCAAAACATCTAAGGCAAAGAAGAAGGTGAAGAGCAAAGGAGCGAAGGGTGCTGCTTATATGACTTGAATCCCTCAGAAGTTTGATGAGGATTCGATTGAGTACAAGGTGAAGTGCAAAAGAACTTCGAAACCATTCTCTAAGGCTAGAGTTCTTCTTACTTGGGAGCTGAAAGAGAAAGGAAAGGAGTTTGTGGAGAGCATGTTGAGCATAACTCTGAACCTGGCGATGTCAAGTTGTGGAGCTTGTTTTGGAATAATTTCTCAATCTTCTCCTGACTGATCGCCTGAATGGTGGTACAGTCAAGCTAATGACGTTAAACGAGCGCTTGGTGGGAGGCAACCCACTGGTGAGTTTGTATATAAGTCTTTTTCTTTTTATTTTTTGTTTTGTGTCAAGATAAACAAGGAGCAGACACGAAATCGCCTGAGTGTCGATCGATACCATGTTGGTATCGGTCGATACCCTACGCGATTAAGAAGAGTTCGTTGTATCGTCTTAAGCCTGGTATCGATCGATACCATGTTGTGTGTCGTTCGATACACCTGTCCCAGTTAGGTAACTCTTCCTTTTCTTCACAATTCCACTATGTTCTTTTGTTTCTTTCACCAACCTTAGGCTAGATAACACTGGGGACAGTGTTGTTTAAGTCTGGGGGAGGTAGTCGCTGACATTGTTTTTGTTTTTTCTTAGAGTCATAAAATAAATAAAAAATATATCTATATATATATTTTATCGTTTTATTGAGTCAAAACCTGTTGGAGACTATGATCATGTGCTTGAATTGTTTTTTTTATTTTGTTTTTGAGTGACCAGTGTTACAGGATCAGTTCTAGATCGACTAATGGAAAATCCAAAGACTGACTAGTTGACTAGAAAACATCCATGTCTCCAGTAGAGTTCTTCTGAAGCCTGAGCCAAATTTTTGTACTTCATCAATGTGGTTAGTGTTCATAGAGATTGATTCATCATTCATATCTGACAAAGGAACCCATATGTTTATAGTAATGGTATATCTCTCTCTCTCTCCTGTTATAAGTTGATAAATAAGAGCATAAAAGATGAAATGATTTTCTTTTGAGTAGAGGGCTAGGAAAATTTCCAGCGATCCCATTATTCTACTTGTGAGGGAATGATCACACAAAAGTTGAAAGCGAGGTTAGGAAAATTTCCCGTGATACCACTATTCGCCTAAGCCTTTGATACATAGAGAGGGAAGAACCGGGGATTCGGTAGCAAACACCATCAATACTCGCGTTTCGGACCTTGATGTGTATATGCAGATCTAAAAAAAAAGAGAACATAATAAGAAATAAGTATGGGGAGAGAAAATAATACCAGAAAGTGTGAAATTGGATGGTTCCTTGTCATGATATTGTATGGTAAAGAATCTAGAAGGTTCTTGAACATTGGCTGCAGCGATAAAACTGGCGATGAGGGCTTTATTTGAACAATGCTGCGAGATAATGTGTGGAGTCTGAAAAAGCTGCAAATGTCTACGGAGAAGTACATGGTGGTTAGATCAAAAGCTGGTTAGGTGACATTTTGGTGCTTGGGAAAATGATCTCTGTGATGGTTCATGAACAGGTGAGTCTCCGTGTTTTCAAACCTCTTTCTCTGGTTTAGTCTTCTATTTGCTTGAGGGCAAGCAAAGGCTAAGTCTGGGGGAGTTGATATATCATGGTTTTTACCCCTTTTAGGCCATGAAATAAGTCTGTTTTATAGAGTCTTTCTACTATTTCGTAGTGTTTTAGAGTCTTTTACAGGTTTTAGCACGTTTGGAGCATAATTGGAGATATTGGAGCAGAAGTTCGTGTTGCTGAGTACCCGATTTTGAAGCGTCGGTATCGATCGATACTGACTGGTATCGGTCGATACTCATCGAGGCAGACACGACCCGCGATTTTTCCAAGAGTTGAAGAATTGCAAAATTTTCCATAAGACTTTAATATTTACAAGAAACCCCAAAACGTGACTTAGGTTATTTATTAGGATTTTACAGCCACTTTGATGGCTACACTTTATTCTACTTTGGTTTTTGTGAAAGAGTTTCCGAGGGAGACAAATCTGAAACTCTGTTCGTCCGAGAGAAGATTTTGAACCCCTGTTTACTCTTTCTTATTATTTATTCATTGATTTATTCAAACACGTTTATTGATTAAATTTCCATGTCTGAGTAGATCTCCTGTTATGTTTAGGGTTTTCTCATAGGGATTTCTTTGAATGCTACGTTGAATTATTGTTAGGGTTCATAATCTGAATTAGTTCTGCATCTTAGGTTGTTCTCAAAGCTAATTCTAGATTTATCACCTAGAACTTAGATCTTAGGTTAATCGATTAGGCACGACAGTGCAATTGAGTAATCTGATAGAACTTAAGGTGAGCAAATTGATTATTCGCAAAGAGATTTGGTTTAATTGATTTGTGAACATATCAAACCTGAAATTAAAGATGATGTATTCTTAGGAATTTGCAAAGAGATTTGGGATTCTGAAGTTTAGATTTAGATAATTCTCGCAACGACAGTTGGTCTATTATACTTTAGTGATTTGAGTTTAAGAACCGTGCGTAACCTGAACCCTGATTTGTTAGTTTATCTGCATTCATTGATTTCCTGAGAAATACCCTAGGCCTACATTCTCTCCATCGAATTTACAACTCCTTTACTATTTATTGCTTTTGTTTCATCTGATTTGCTTAGCTTGATTTCGATACTATTTTGTCTATTGTGCGATTTCTCTGAGTTCTTGCGTTCGACCCCTGATATACTGCATCAACTGCTTTAGTACTTTAGGGTATTAATTTGAGCATATCACTTGCGTCGTCTAGTCAAGTAAGAATAACTGAGGAAGTGCATGAGGAAGAGCCTGAGGATGTGCATGATTAAGAGCATGTGGATGTGCATGAGAAGGAGCCTGAGATGTGCATGATGAAGAGCATGTTGATGTGCATGAGAAGGATCCTGAGGATGTGCATGATGAAGAGCCTGACGATGTCCATGAGAAAGAACATGCTAACCCTTTTGAAGAAGAATATGAAGAAGATGCAGAAACAAAGGAAGACAACGAAAAAGATGAGGAAATTGAAGAAGAAGAATCTGAACCAGAAGTTGAAAAAGAACCAGAAGTTACAAAAGAATCAGAATCCGGAAAAGAACTAGAACCTCAAAACAAAGGAAAAGAGAAATCAGCTGAACAATGTTTAACAGACCAGTCACAGACCAAGAAGAGGAGAACTAGAGGACCAACCAGTATGAGTAAAGTGGCTAAAAGCCTTGAGGAGAAGGTGGAAGTTGAATTTAACAGATTAGGTAATCATGTTGGTAAAGGATCAGTTACACTTTCTTCTTTCCTTGGACCTCTTGTGAAAGAGTATGTACCAGTACTTGTAGACGATTGGAGGCACGTTGATGAGCAGACAAAAGAGACAATGTGGGAGGAGGTTCAGGTACAAGTTTTGTTACTTTGTACTTTACTTAATGCTTTCTTCTAATTTTTTATGATAACAGGGGAAGTTATTGTAGGCAGGGTTCAATTTGACAGAAGATTGGCAAAAGACGTGTGTCTTCCAGCAAATGGGTTGCGTTTTTAGAGCTTCTAAGTCTAGGCTAGTTAAGGAACTGCGTTCTACAAGGTGTAAGGAAAAGCTACGAAGCTTTAGACCAAACAACATTCACAATGCCTCAGATTGGATAAAGTGGGTGAAGAGTAGGACATGCCAATCTTTCCAGGTGGTTTATGTTTAAATCTTCCGATTAAAATAGAGGTTTGTTTTATGGAAATTTGTTATATTAATTCTTGGAATGTGATTTGTAGGAACGAAGTGACCAGTTCAGAGATTTGAGGAATTGTTAGATTCTACACACCACCAGTCGCAAAGGAATGGTTCGCCTAGGTGATGAAATGGTATATATTGGTGAGTTCAATACTAAAAATATAGACCATGATTTCTCTTAATAACTTTATTTCTTTGCTACTTGTAGAAGAAGAAGGCATCTGACATGAGTAAGATTACTGGAAGCAAGATCTGGATAGCTGGACATACACATCCAGATGGAAGACCCGTGAGACCAGCGTTTGAACAAACAATTGTAAGAAGTTATCAAACTTTTCTTGTCGTTATACATGGTAATCTATATTGATACACATACAAATTTGATATCATGAACAAATTAAATCACTTGATAGTGAGATGGGATTAAACTCCAATATTAGTGTTAAAGAAAATGATGTGAGTAAAGTTCTAGGCGAAGACAAGACTGGAAGAGTCAGAGGAATGTGCAGAGGGATTACTTCTACAAAGCTAGCTTTCATACATGCTAGAGATGCACATGTGGAGAAGCTTGAAGCTAAGCAATCAGAATTGGTGAGCGAGATTGAAGATTTGAAACACTTGGTTCGTGAGTTAGCTGAAGGGAAAAGGGTAAGTTAATATTCCTAATGTGTTTATAATTTCCTCACTCAGCCAAATATTAATTGTTTGTTTCTTCTCATAAACAACTGGATGATCGTTCACCATCTGACGACATTGGTACAAGCAAAGGAGGACATAGGTGTCAGCTATTTGATTGATATTCCGAAGATGATGCTGATGTTAGTGAAGGAGAACTATGCTCTATGGAACCAACTTACAAGATTGGCCATGTTCCACTTGGACCTAATGCAGCAGCTGTAGTTGTTAACTTCGCAGCAGATAAAGAAGCATATGTATGGAGGCCTAAAACAGCTATCACCACACTTGGCCAAGCTGTGGGAGCCAAAATTGCATGGCCATTCGAAAAGCTCATTATGGACAATATGGACTCCCAAACTGTAAACAAGACTGCTGGTTACGCAGTAAAGTTCTTATCATGTATTTTGTTTATTAACAAATTATATCAATAGAAAATCATATTGGTTATGTGACCCATGGATTCTGTTTTTGCATGCCTCCTTAGGCTAAAAATGCGTTGGAAGATAGAATCCAGATTATTGCTTGGAGTAATGATGCTGAAGTAATTGCTGAGGGATATTTGATTTCAACTGACCCAAAAGAGATGGTCGATAATATTACTTTGGGTCCGAATGCTGCAATCGTGAAGATTGACAATGTGATTAACAGAGAGGCTTCCCTGTGGAGACATGAATGTGATGGGTGATGCACTGTTTCAAAACATTGCATGGCCAATCTCTAAGGTTTAACAAGTTTATAGAACATCATCAGCATCTAAAGAAGAATCGCTTTCTAAAGGAGCAGGACCATCGGTTAATAAAGGAGCAATACCATCAGTTGCTAAAGGAGCAGTACCATCTAAAGAATCATCACCTAAGGTAAAACACTACACATAATTATATGTCTTTGACATTCATGTATTGTTTTCTGATTGTGATGATCTGCCTGGATTTTTTCGTTTGTAGAGTGTAACTAACAGCTCAAATACTAGCGGTTCTTCTCAGAAGAAATGTTTCCTCTTAGACTGTTGATATATCATGGTTTTTACCCCGCTTAAGCCATGATATAAGTCCGTTTTATAGAGTATTTCTACTATTTCGTAGTGTTTTAGAGTCTTTTACAGGTTTTAGCACGTTTGGAGCATAATTGGAGATATTGGAGCTTTCTGGAGCATTTTGGAGCACAACAGACGTTCGTGTAGCTGAGTACCCGATTTGAACCATCAGTATCGATCGCTACTGCCTAGTATCGGTCGATACTCACCGAGGCAGACAAGACCCGCAACTTTGTGAACAAATCAAACCTGATTTAAAAAGTTGATTTCGACTTTAGGATTCGCAAAGAGATTTGGAATTCCTAAGATTTAGATTTAGATAGTTTTCGCAATGAGAGTTGGTCAACTATATCTTCGTGATTTGAGTTCAAGAACCACGTTAAATCTGAATCCTGACTAGTTAGTTTATCTGCATTCATTGATTTCCTGAGAAATACCATGAACCTATCTTTCTCCAATCGAATTTACAACCGCTTTAATTTACATTCTGTTTTCAATACCATTGATTTGCTTAGCGTAATTTTCACCTATATAATCTATTGTGTGTGTTTGTGAGTCCTTGTGTTCGATCCCTACTATATTGCAACTACTGCTTGGTATTTTTAGGGTATTAATTTGAGCATATCAAATTTGGCGCCGTTGCCGGGGACTCAATTCGCCATTAGATTTTAGTCTAAGAATTTCGACTAAGCTCGTCGGTATCGGTCGATACTATCTAGTATCGGTCGATACTCGCCATTTTCGTTTGTTGATATCGATCGACACCACTTGGTATCGGTCGATACTCATCGTGTTACAAGTTACTAACGTTTTTGACTCTTGTTTTCAGGTGTATGCCTAATCGTGAAACCAGAAAGAACAAGAGCACTCAGCTAGTTGATATGTCACTTGAGCAGCTAGCACTTTTGGAACGCACAAACAAAAGAGCAAAGAAGCCAGCAAAAATGAACAACAATCAAGAGGAGTTGGTTCAAGATGCAGCTGGTGCTTACAGAGACCAAGAGGGTCGGTTGTGCAATGAGCAAGGACAACGTCTGGATGGAGAGGGGAACATCATTCCACCTGCTCATGTTGTCGCTGGGAATGTCGCTAGGAGCGCGAACGCAATGAATGATGGAAATGCTGTGGTTAATCGTGGTAGAACGATTGGTGAGTACAACAGACCTGACCAGTTTTACGCAAACCGATCTGCGATATGTCCTCCAGCTTTTCCGAGAAATGACTTTGAGCTGAAGCCTGCATACTACACTCTTGTGGAACAACACCCTTTTCATGGTCTTTCCAACGAACATCCCATGGATCATATTGAGAGGTTCGAGGATTTGATCACTATCATCAAGAGCAATGGAGTGTAATACGACTATCTCTTCTGCAAACTTTTCCCATACTCTCTTGGTGGGGAAGAAACTTACTGGCTGAAGCAGTTGCCTCCTAGATCGCTGACTACTTCGGAGGAGACTAAGAATACTTTCCTGGCCAATTTCTATGATGATGCAAGATCCGAGGATCTGAGGAACAAGATCTCCTAGTTTTCTCAAGGACCTACTGAGGCGTTCAAGGCTGCTTGGACGAGATTCAAATCGTATCAGAGAGATTGTCCACTTCATGGATACTCTGATGTTCAGCCGATGGGTTTCTTTTTCAGAGGACTTGATTGGAGGTATCAGATGACTTTGGATGCTTCGAGCAATGGAAACTTCAACACCAGGTATCCTGATGAAGCCTATGTCCTGATTGAGAACTTGGCGTCTAGCATTAGCACCAAACATGCTGATTATGAGAGGAAGAAGCTAGCTGGTAACATGGATGGCTCACAGATTGCTTATTTTCAAGATAAGTTGGATTCTATGCATAGTCTTCTGATGGGCAAGATACAAAAGGCTGTTCACTTTGCTGAAGTTGTTGAGGTATTCAACGAGGACGAAGTAGAGGATGTCAACTACATTGGCGGTTCTGGTTTTCAAGGCTAGAGGAATCAATTAAACAACAACCGAAACATCAACAACAACTCCCAGCAAGGAGGTCTCAGAACAGTGGGTACACCAGGAACTATGGAAATTCATCCTATCAATATGTACCTGTGATATGCTCAAATTAATACCCTAAACAGTACTAAAGTAATTGCTGCAGTATATCAGGGGTCGAACACAAGAACTCAGAGAAATCGCACAATATATGGTATAGTTATCAAATCAAGCTAAGCTATTCAGATTAAACAAAAAGCAATAAGCAGTAAACGAGTTGTAATTCAATGGGAAAAATATAGGTTCAGGGATATTTCTCAGGAAATCAATGAATGCAAAATAAACAAACTAATCAGGGTTCAGGTTACGCACGGTTCTCGAACTCAAATCACTAAAGTATAATTAACCAACTGTCGTTGCGAAAACTATCTAAATCTAAACTTAAGAATCCCAAATTTCTTTGCAAATCCATAAGAATAAATCAGCCTTAATTTCAAGTTTGATATGTTCACAAATCAATTAAACCAAATCTCTTTGCGAATAATCAATTTGCTCACCTAAGGTTCTATCAGATTAATCAATTGCAATGTCGTGCCTAATCGATTAATCTAAGATCTAACACTACAAGAAAACTGCCTTTTTACAACAAACAGAATCGTCGTAAATTGGTCGTAAAACTTGATTTACGACGGATTAGCGACGATTAACAATTCGTCGTAAGTTGATCGTCGTTAATCGCAAATCGTCGTAAATTCGTCGTAATATTAAGGAGGACAAAAAATCGTCGTAAAATCGATGTAATATATTCGTCGTAAAATCGTTGTATATTTACATCGAATGTACGACGAATATTTTACATCGATTTTACATCGATATCACGATAAAAGTTTACATCGATTTTACATCTAATTATACAATTTTTTTTCGACAAATCGTCGTAAATGCGTCGTAATATGATTAAACATTACATCGAATTTACAACGAATTATAAAATTTATGTTTTGAAGAATTCGTCGTAAATTCGTCGTACTAGGTAGATGTAAATACGCTGGTAAATCGATGTAAAATATTCGATGTAAATTCGTCGTAACTACTGAACGATGTTATAAATCGATGTAAAACTATTGATGTAAAATCGATGTAAATTATGAAACGATGTAAAATCGATGTAAATTATTCGATGTAAATTCGTCGTAATTTAAAATATTTTATATAAATTAAATAAAATTAAAAATATATTTTAAAAAATATATTTAAAAATTAAATTTTATAAATATATTCAAAATATAAAATAAAATTTAAAATACAAAATAAATTTTTTATTACAAACTAATTCCTAGGAGGAAAACGTAAATTATTAAAAAGTTCGTCGTCTGATCCATTCTGCTCCATATTCGCTCGTTCTTGCGCGAGCGGATCAGTTGGCAGGCCCGATGTCGATTCTCCCTGCTGCCTTAGTGCAGCCGCCAAATCCGGGTTACTCAGGGCAATAATATCGAAGAGAGTGTTGTATCCTTGGATTGTTTTATCGTATCCTTGGATCTTCTCATCGTATACCACCTGCTTCTCCCGCAAATTGTTGATCTCGGAGTTGGCGTTGTTTAACTCCGTCCGCAAAATAACCGGATCGTCGAAAAGCTGACGACGGGACGACGCGGCGGCACTATCTGTGATCGATCCCATCCCTAAAACTCTGCCCTTTTTCTTCGGGGCAACCTTTTAAAAAAGAAACGAAAAATTTAATAAATTGTATAAAAAACAATAACATTTGTAAAAAAAAAAAAAAGATTTAAATTACCTCTGCGTATATGTCGTCCATCTGGGCAACCGTCAAAGTCGCAGTGGATTGGACCGAACTACCGCCAGGTGATAGCTGCTGAGAAAGCTGAGTTTGACGCTCGCCGATCCTCGCATGCGCGTCATTGTAGATTGCCTCAGCTCGAGGATCTACAACAGATCCGTCTTTCCTCCTGTGAGTTTCCGCAAAAACTCGGGTCATCGGAGGAAGTTCGCCTCCATTTGCCTAACAAAAAAGACATTAAAAAAGAAATCAAACCGTTGATGGATAATATAAATTAATAACAAAATAAAATTACATAAATAAAATTATAAGGGAAAAAATTATTACCATTTGAAGGCGTTTTCCCGCAAAAGATGTTTGACCCGACGTATGAGGCATAAGCGCTGGAAGACCGTCTGGACCCATAGTGTTTCGAGAAGCCGAACACTTAGCGGCCACTTGCTGCGCATGTGGATCTCTCCAGTATGCCGTCAAGCCGTTCCAAACATCGGAAGACATGTATGGCGGCTTTCCCTGATCGCCTTTAACCTCCCACTTCCTCTTCCAATCAGAAATGGTATTGTTGAGCCGGAATTTTCCCTTCTTTTTGAATTCCGCCTTCACCGTCTCGTTGATCGTAACGTCCCAATGCCATTTTTGCTATAAAAAAAAATATCATTAGAAACGATATATTAAAGATAAAGAATTCTCCAAAATAATATTGAATTTAAAAAAAAAAATTTACCGCGAAACATTTAAACCATGTCTCGACAACGTCTTCCGGAACCGAAGACCAATTGCGGTGAGGCTCCATGAAATAGGCTTTAATGGTGTCAGCCACACTCCGTCCAACTTTGTTATCTTCCTTAAACCTGAGAAATAAAACAAAAATTATTAGTAAAAAAACGAAATTCATAATGTAATTAAAAAAAAAAAAATTTACGTACGTACCAAAAAGTATTCGGGATCCGTCGCGGATCTAACCGGTCTAAAGAATCATGCCCCGGCGACTGCAAAATATCTTCGACCGTCAATCCTGCATACAACAGGGGCGGTCGAGCAACTGCATCTGGAGGCGGCGGCGCTGGTCCGGAAAAAGAATCCGGAACAGCGGACTGTGTCGCAGAAGATGACGGGAGTTGCTGATTCTCACTAGGTCCCGTCTCCATAAACTGTCGATAGTGTGACTTACGTGGCGCCATATCTAAAAAATATTTAAAAATAACTCAATTTTAGTATCATATAATTCCATTCCTAACTAATAATTCCAATCCTAACTAATAAATATTACATTCCTAACTAACAATTCAAAATTCTTAAAACGATAATATAATTTATAAAAAAAAAAAATGTTACCTTTTGTTTTAGAGAGAGGGCAGAGATTTTAGAGAGAGAGAGAGTTGAGAGAGTTTCTAGAGAGAGAGAGATTTGAGAGTTGTGAGGGAGGGAAGAAAAAATCGTCCGCGTATATATAGATTTTAATGTCGTCGTAAAATCGTTGGTACATTACGACGAGTTTACGACGAATTCGTCGTAACATCGTCGTAAAACTGTAACCAAAAATTCAACCTATCGGAAATTTCCCTCGACGCGGTAAATTAAATGTTGAGGTTTTATAACGATTTTACGACGGATTCGTCGTAAAATCGTTGTAATTGTACAACGATTTTACGACGAATCCGTCGTAAAATCGTTGTAATAGATTAAATCTATACCCTAAACCCTAAATAACAATACACATATACAGGACGTAAGAACGAAGTATATTTGTGCATCTAATACTTCTAATATTTAACATTAGATTCAGTAACGACGATTGAATCTAAATAGTCGTCGATTTCCTTATTTTACATAATAATGTATAACATTCGTTCTTATAAGTATATTCGTAACATGCATGACTTTAATAATTTAATTGATTTTGTAAAAACATATAATTGTTTATACTATGATTAGAACTTACGTAAAACAAGATATAAGATAGAAAAAACGAAACAAGTAAATCAAACCCTAAACCCTATATTTGAAGTATTACAACGATTTTACGACGGATTCGTCGTAAAATCGTTGTAATTGTACAACGATTTTACGACGAATCCGTCGTAAAATCGTTGTAATAGATTAAATCTATACCCTAAACCCTAAATAACAATACACATATACAGGACGTAAGAACGAAGTATATTTGTGCATCTAATACTTCTAATATTTAACATTAGATTCAGTAACGACGATTGAATCTAAATAGTCGTCGATTTCCTTATTTTACATAATAATGTATAACATTCGTTCTTATAAGTATATTCGTAACATGCATGACTTTAATAATTTAATTGATTTTGTAAAAACATATAATTGTTTATACTATGATTAGAACTTACGTAAAACAAGATATAAGATAGAAAAAACGAAACAAGTAAATCAAACCCTAAACCCTATATTTGAAGTATTACAACGATTTTACGACGGATTCGTCGTAAAATCGTTGTAATTGTACAACGATTTTACGACGAATCCGTCGTAAAATCGTTGTAATAGATTAAATCTATACCCTAAACCCTAAATAACAATACACATATACAGGACGTAAGAACGAAGTATATTTGTGCATCTAATACTTCTAATATTTAACATTAGATTCAGTAACGACGATTGAATCTAAATAGTCGTCGATTTCCTTATTTTACATAATAATGTATAGCATTCGTTCTTATAAGTATATTCGTAACATGCATGACTTTAAAAATTTAATTGATATAGTAAAATTGTTTTTACTATGATTAGAACTTACTTATAATTTTTAAAACCAAACAAGTAAATCAAACCCTAAACCTTATATTTAATTTGGGTATTACAACGAAATTACGACGAATTCGTCGTAAAATCGTTGTAATGCTAATCGATGTAAAATTGTTGTAATGGTAATCGATGTAAAATCGTTGGTAATGTCTAAATCGTCGTAAACCAGTCGTAAATGACTGAAATTGGCAAAGTTTGGTGAAACACGGTTTTTTATAGCTCACCTAACTATTTACATCGCATTTTGTCGACGTAATTTCGTGGCATATTCGATGTAAAATCGTTGTAATGCTAATCGATGTAAATTCGTTGTAAATTTTCGTTGCAAATCCGTTGGTAATTTCTACAAAATTTCTATAAATACCTTCCACACTTTCAATGCAAACTCAAAAAAAAAATTCATATCCACTTTTCTTTAAGTTTTTACGTTGATCATTGTATACCTGCTTGCCTGATGATCTGGCCAATAAATAATTCTGTAGGATCTTGTTTACAAGTAATTAAAGACAGTCTTCAACTATCATAGGTGAATGATTCATAGAATTGGACATCTATGTAAATCCTTCATAATATAAGGATCGATGTCCAATTCTATGTATCTTTCACTTATGGTGGTTGGTCTTTATGAATATAGAAAACTTGATTCCTAGAATTCTTTGTTGGCCAGATCATCAGAAGCAGGTAAACAACTTTCAACTCCTAAACCCAAAATATAAACGATGTAAAATCGTTGTAATGCTAAGCGATGTAAAATCGTTGTAATGTAATCGATGTAAAATCGTTGTAATATTAATCGATGTAAAATCGTTGTAATGCTAATCGATGTAAAATCGTTGTAATGCTAATCGATGTAAAATCATTGTAAAATCGTTGTAATAAATCCGTTGGTATAATAAAGTTATAAATTTGTTGTTATAAAATGGTGTCTGTGTTTCGGTGCGGTCTGGATGAATTGTTTTGGCATCAGGCAATTCTTGGGGAAAATCATGAATTTAATCGCCGAATACGTCGTAATTTCGTTTAATATATAATTTTACAAGAAAAACTTAAACATCTAACAAACCAAAAATTACCTATATATATATAAGCTTTCACTCAGAATCATCATCTTCGTTGGGTTCATCATCTTGATTGGGTTCATCATCTTCAGGTCCATCATCATCGTCAGTTTCTTCAAACTCGTCGGAATCGCCTTCTTCTTCTGTGTCGTTAGGTAGATATTCAAGTTGCCTGTTTCGTGGATCAATTAAAAGAACGTTCTCCGTAATCTCTGGTTCTGTAATATCAAGGCAAGAATCTTGTTGCATTGGAAGATCATCAACACCAACAATTTTACCCCTTGGAGCTATTTTAATAACCGATAACCATGAGATCCCAGATGTTCTTCGAACTCGGGGATATGGAACGAACGTTACTTGTTCTGCTTGTGATGCTAGGATGAAAGGCTCAAACTTGTTGTAACGTCGTGCTTTGTTGACGTCAACCACACCAAATTTGTTAATTCGCACCCCTCGACCGACTGTTGGATCGAACCAATCACATTTGAAGAGAACGCATTTCAACCTAACCAGTCCGGGGTACTCCACTTCAATTATTTCCTGCAAAACCCCATAAAAATCTATTTCACCCCTAACACATACTCCGTAGTTGGTAGTTGCTCGACGAACGCCATACTTGTATGTATGAAACACATATCCACGGGTAAAATACATGGGTGCGGTCGTTATCTTCCCGATGGGGCCTAGGAGTAGCTCATGAAACCAAAATGGATATGCGGGATCGCCATGATCAACCTATGATAAGTGTAAAAGTTAGATTGAAAGCCGATATAATTAAATGAAATATTTATAACTATATATATTAACTTACTTGCGTCTTCAACCACTCAACAAAGTGACGATCTTTACGGTCGTTTATTTCATCATCTGAAACCCCTTCAATGCATTCTCGTACCTGAGTATCAAATAAGCTACAAAATACATATATAGACATAAAAATTAACACATTTAATTATAATTATATTAATTATTAATTATTAATGACTGATTAATTAAATATTTTGGTTATTATACCTTTCGAAAGGACTCACTTCATCACAGTTTAGGAGGATGTACGTATGTGCGCTGTGCCTATCATGCTCGTTATCCCACCAAACTTCCTTCAATTTTCCACTAAGACGACCAATTGGTGAGAATATATCTGGGACACCCTCTACCGCATAAATTCGTCCCACACCGCCATCATCGTATCGTCGGGGAGCCCGTTTGCGTGTACGGACTTTTGGAGCGAAATAATATGAAGTGAAGTGTGAAGTTTCTTCTGTCAAACTTCCCGCAACAATTGATCCTTCAACCCTTGCTAGATTTTTTGCCTTTCCCTTTAAATGTTTCATGAAGCGCTCGAATGGGTACATCCACCTAAACTGAACAGGGCCTCCTAGTTCTGCTTCGTGGGGGAGATGAATGGGAAGATGTTCCATAACATCAAAAAACGCAGGGGGGAATATCTTCTCCAAATTGCACAACAAGATTGGAATATTAGCAGCCAGTTGTGCAATTACATCTTCTGACAACGTCCGTGTACTAAGATCCCGGAAAAACGCTCCGATGCCTGCAAAGACAAAATTATATACATTGTAATATATATATATATATATATATATATAATTAATCTCAATAATTTTATATGTGATGAAGTATCATACCTCCAATTGCTTCATGAACATTTTCTGGAAGGAGTTCGGCAAATGCGAAAGGAAGTAAACGTTGCATAAACACGTGGCAGTCATGACTCTTCATCCCTGAAAACTTTTCTCCTTTCTCAACAGATTTAGCAAGATTGGATACATACCCATCAGGAAACTTCACGTCAGATGAAACCCAATTAAACAACGATGCCTTTTGTTCTGCACCCAACCGAAATATAGGAACTGGTGATTTTCCATTGCTCATTATATGCAACTCATTTCTGTTGCAAATATCTGGCAAGTCCAACCTTGACTTTCCGCTGTCTTTGGTTCTTCCTTTCACGTTTAACACTGTATGCATGATGTTATCAAAAAAGTTTTTCTCAATGTGCATGACATCAAGATTGTGTCTCAGTATATGATTTTTCCAGTACGGAAGATCCCAAAAAATGCTTTTCTTGTGCCAATTGTGATTAACCCCGTATCCATCAGGCATATTAGCTGGAGTGTGCCAATTTCCCCCACGATTCACAGTTTCTAGTCCCCCAAAATGATCTATTTGCGCTTCTAGATCTTCCCCAGATAGATACACTGGTGGGGGGACACGCACAATTTTGTTCTTCCTAAACAACCGCCTGTTTCTCCTATATGGATGATTGATTGGTAAAAACCGGCGGTGACAATCAAACCAGCATGTTTTTCGACCATGTTTCAGTTGAAACGCATCTGTCCGATCGAGGCAATAAGGACAAGATAACCTCCCATGCGTCGTCCAACCAGATAGCATTCCGTATGCAGGGAAGTCGCTTATTGTCCACATAAGCACCGCACGCATCGTAAAATTTTTTTTCCTCGAACAATCATATGTCCGCACTCCTGTATACCACAACTGTTTCAACTCATGAATGAGAGGCTGCAAAAATACATCAAGGGACCGCTTCGGATGATTGGGACCAGGGACTAAAATATTCAGGAAAAGAAATTCCCTTTGCATGCACATATCTGGGGGAAGGTTATAAGGAGTTACGATAACTGGCCACAAAGAATATTGCCTACCAGACATACCGAATGGACTAAATCCATCAGTGCAAAGACCAAGATACACATTTCGCTTAGAGTTAGCAAAATCAGGGTGTACCGTGTTAAAGTGTTTCCAAGCTTTTGCATCTGACGGGTGAGTCACTTCTCCTTCTCTCTGTGAATGTTCTGCATGCCACCTCATCGATGCAGCTGTCCTTTCAGATTGATACAATCGTTTCAACCTATCAGTTATAGGAAGATACCACATCCGTTGGTATGGTATCTTTTTACGCCCAGTTGTTTGGGGCCTAAATCTCGGTTTTTGGCAAAATCGACATTCCTGCAGCTTATCATCATCTTTCCAAAAAAGCATACAATTGTCAACACATACATCTATCATCTCAGAAGGCAACCCAAGACTAAACACCAACTTCTGTATCTCATAGTATGTTTCGGCAGCCAAATTATCCTCTGGCAAATACTCTTTAATAAGATCAGCCCAATCATCCATGCAAACCTCAGCTAAGTTATGATCAGTTTTAATTGTCATCATCCTAGCAGCTAACGACAATTTAGACAGACCTTCTCTACATCCATCGTAGAGTGGCTGGTTTGCAGCGTCTAGCATATCATAAAATCGCTTCGCATCTACGTTGGGTTCCTCAACAGTACTATTATCAGCATTTGTTTCATGAAATGCATCATTAACCATGGCATGCATCCTATCATGATCTGCACCCTGATCAAATTGATGTTGACCATGATCATAACTACCTTGATAATTTGATTCTACTTGACCTTGATAATTACTACTACTATCCGTTGCTTGAGTTCTTACAAAACCCTCTCCATGTTGATACCAAACATAATATTGCGGCATAAACCCTCTATTTAGTAAATGCTTCCACACCGTCTCAATAAACATATATCTCGTATTCTTGCATTTACGACAAGGACAGAACATCTTACCACTTTCCAGGGTTGTTTGCATATTCCCGGCCTGATACATGAATATTTCAAGCCCTTCTTTGAATTCTTCCGTCAAATCTCCCTCTGAATCCTTTTGCGTATACATCCATTTTCGTAGTTCGTATATAGACATTTATATATATATATATTTTTTTCCTGTTTGTTTTTTTTTTTTTCTGTTTGTTTTTTTTTTTTTTGATTCTTTAGTTTGAAGGTACGCTGTATTTATAGAATTTTTTTCATAATTACCAACGATTTTCCAACGGATTTACGACGAATCGTACGATGTAAATTCGATGTAAATTTAGTAGGTGGACCTTTTAAAAAACGTGGTCTACCTAACCGGGAACAGCGACGTTAAATCGTCGTAATATCAACGTAATATACAGAAGAAATATTCGTCGTAATTTCGTCGTAAAATTACATCGATATTACGACGATTTATGTTCTCGTCGTAATGTCGTCGTAAACTAGTCGTAAATTTACATCGAAATTACGACGACACATATTTACGACGATTTTACATCGAACACATAATTAGTCGTAAATTCGTCGTAAAGTCGACGTAAAGTTACATCGATTTAAAACGGTCGTAAATTTTCGTTGGAAATGGACAGTTTTCTTGTAGTGTAAGTTCTAGGTGATCAATCCAGAATTAGCTTTGAGAACAACCTAAGGTGAAGAACTAATTCAGATTATGAACCCTAAATAACCAATCAACCTAGCATTCAAAGAAATCCCTTACGAGAATCCCTAAACCTAACAAGAGATCTACTCAGACATGGAAATTGAATCAATAAACATGTTTGAATAAATACTCAATAGAAAATAAGAAAGAGTAACAAAAGGGTTCGAAATCTTCTCTCGACGAACAGAGTATCAGACTTGTCTCCCTTGAAAAGCTCTCTCACAAATCCAGAATAAAATAAAGCCTAGCCAACAAAGTGGCTGTAAAAATCCTATAAATAACCTAAATCACGTTTTGGGGCTTCTTGTAAATATTAAAGACTTCTGGATCCAGTTGCAATTCTTCAATTCTTCATTAAAGTCGCGGGTCGTGTCTGCTGCGATGAGTGTCGATCGATACCAGGGGGTATCGATCGATGCTTGACGTGAAATCAGGTACTCAGCAACACGAACTTCAGCTTTGCTCCAAAATGCTCTAGAAATCTCTAATATCTCCAATTATGCTCCAAACGTGCTAAGACCTGTAAAAGACTCTGGAACACTACGAAATAGCAGAAAGACTCTATAAGACGGACTTATATCATGGCCTAAAAGGGGTAAAAACCATGATATATCAACTCCCCCAGACTTAGCCTTTGCTTGCCCTCAAGCAAAACGAAAAACTAAACCAGAGAAAGAGGTTTGAAAACGCGGAGACTCACTTGTTCAGGAACCATCGCAGAGATCCTTTTCCCAAGAACCAAAATTTCACCTAACCTGCTTTTGATCTAACCACCATGTACTTCTCCGTAGACATTCGCAGCTTTTCCAGACTCCACACAAAATCTCGCAGCATTGTTCAAATAAAACCCTCATTGCCAGTTTCATCACTGCAGCCAATGTTCAAAAGCCTTCTAGATTCTTTACCATACAATATCATGACAAGGAACCATCCAATTTCACACTTTTGTATCACTTTCTCTCCCCCAGACTTATTTCGTATCATGTTCTTTCTTTTATTTTCAGCTTTGCATATACACATTCAAGGTCCGAAACGCGAGTATTGATGATGTTTGCCACCGAATCCCTGGTTCTTCCCTATCTATGTATCAAAGGTTTAGGCGAATAGTAGTATCACGGGAAATTTTCCTAACCTCGCTGTCAACCTTTGTGTGCTCATTCCCTCTTAAGTAGAATAATGGGATCACTGGAAATTTTCCTAGCCCCCTACTCAGAAGAAAATCATTTCAATCTTTTATGCTCTTATGTATCAACTTATAACAGTGGAGAGAGATACCATTACTTTAACATATGGGTTCCTTTGTCAGACATGAATGATGAATCAAGCTCTGTAAACACTAACCATATCGATGAAGTGCAAAAATTTGGTTCAGGCTTCAGAAGAACTCTGCTGGAGACATGGATATTTTCTAGTCAACTGGTCAGTCCTTGGATTTTTCATTAGTCGATCTAGAGCTGATCCTGCAACACTGGTCACTCAAAACCAAAATCAAAACAACAATTCAAGCACAAGATCATCATCTTCAACAAGTTTTGACTCAATAAAACGATTTTGACTCGATAAAACAACTGACTCTAAGAAAAACAAACACAATGTCAGCAGACACCTCCCCCAGACTTGAACAACACTGTCCCCAGTGTTATCTAGCCTAGAGTCAGTGGAAGAAAACAAAAGAACAGAATAGAATTGGGAAAAACAAGAAGTTACCTTGCTGGAACATTGAGTATCGATCGATACCAGGCTTAAGTCGACATGAACCTTTCCCGATCGCGTAGGGTATCGACCGATATTGAAGGGTATCGATCGACACTCTGGCGATTTCGAGTTTGCTCCTTTTTTATCCTGACACAAACGAAAAATAAAAGAAAGATACTTATATATAGACTCACCAGTGGGTTGCCTCCCACCAAGCGCTTGTTTAACGTCATTAACTTGACTGTAACGCCCTTCAGACAGGATAAGAATGAGAGCTTGCACCAAAACAGGCTCCACAACTTGACATTGCTAGCTTCAGAGTTGTGCTCAACATGCCTTCCACAAACTCTTTTCCTTTCTCCTTCAGCTCAGATGTAAAAAGAACTCTAGCCTTAGAGAATGTTTTGGAGGCTCCTTTGCACTTCACCTTGTACTCAATTGAGTTTCCATCATAGTGCTGAGGGATTAAAGTGACATGGGGATTCTCGACTCTTTCGCTCTGCACCTTCTTCTTTGCTTTAGCCATTTTGATGTCTTTCTTGGTGATGACAGAAGGACTATCTAGAAGGTCTATGACAGTTGGCTTGTCAGGAGGTTCTTCCAAAAGATCTGGTACTAACGTCGCTCCTATTACAGCATCGACGCAAGAGCTACGTGTGGGAGTTCCTCTAGGGATGGCTTTGTAGTACACCTCCTTGTCAATGTATGTGAACGAGATATGCTAGCTGGGTGTGTCCATAATGGCACCAACCGTAGCCATGAACGGTCTTCCAAGAATCAATTGCGTACGAGATATTGCACTCATCTCTACAACCTGAAAATCTGTGGGAACCATGCAATCTCCTATTGTGATCATCAATTCATCGATTGCACCATATGGAGTTGAGGTTGAAGAGTTCGGGAATGTGATAGATGTCTTGGGAGGTTGAATATCAGCTCCCAATCTCTCTGCAATTGCCCTTGACATGACATTGACGCAGGCCCCTGAGTCAACGAGAGACTCTTTTAATTCAACTCCAGAGATACAGCATGGAACTGCAAATATTCCTGGATCTTCCCTCTTAGTCAACTGTCTCAGTGGAGGTGGTGTACCTCCGGCCTTAATGAAGATGCCTTAATCTCTTCCTTAGTTTCTCTACAATCTTTAAAGTGACTTAGCAGAGCCCGGTGTTCTAGAGCTTCTTCGAAAGATAATTAATGGGAGATCCTTCGTACCATCTTCTCAAAGCCACGCAGCTACTTTGGAGAAATGGGATCTCGGAGATGTTGAAGAATAGGATTCAGCTTCTTGGGCTTGCGAACTCTTTCTTCAATCAACTCAGGTGTTTTCAAAAATTTTGGCTCGTTCTGCGAGGGGTATCGATCGAGACTAGGTAGGGTATCGATCGATACACTTGCACTTGAATCGTCCCTGGCAGATATATCATCATCAAAAGGAAGCTTCACAGCCGATTTATCCAACAAAACTTTGCATCTGGCGTCCTCCCATTCCTTCCTTGTCATAGTATGAGGCATAAGATAAAGTATCTTGGGGGATATACACCCTCTCCTTGACAATTTCAGGCTCTTTCGCAACCTGCGTCTCGGTATCGATCGATACAGAAGGGGTATCAATCGATACATGTGATTTTGGATTTACTCGTGCAGGTGTCTGGGCTGGTATCGATCGATACATGAGGGTATCGATCGATACTCGGGCGATTTCAAAATCCCAATCGTCATCTTCAATAGCATCGTCGAAAATTCCGGCTTCAAATCCCTTTTCTACCACTGCAATGGCTTCTATAGCACTCCCTATGGTGATTGCATTGACGTGTGCTCTTGGATTCTCAGTTTTCCCTGGAAGAAAACCTTCATGCCTCTTCACAGCTGCGGCGGTTTGAGTAACCTGAGTTTCCAGCTTCCTCTGAGTCTGATTGATAGCTTCAATTTTCCCATTCAGATCAATGTACAGAGAGTCAAACTTCCCATTGAAATCACATTGCAACTTCTCTTGTCCCTGAACAATCTGTTCCATCATGAATTCCATCTTATTCTCTGTGGACTTTGGAGAGATGGACTGATACGAAGAGTTCCCGTAATTGCGAATGTTGTTGTTGTACCCAAATTGCTGACCATGAAATCCAGAACCACCAACGTAGTTAACATCCTCCACTTCATCTCTACCAATATTATCGACTCCATCAGCAAAATGTACAGTCTTCTTTGACTTCCCAATCAAAATATCCAGCTTGGCCTGAACTTCAACAATCTGCGATCCATCAATTCCTGCAGCCTGCTTCTTCCGCTCGAAATCAGCATTCTTGGTGCTATTGTTAAACGCCAAGTTCTCAATTAGCACAACCGCATCATCTGGATATCTGGTGTTGAAGTTCCCATTACTCGCAGTATCCAAAGCCATCTGGTACCTCCAATCGATCCCTCTGTGGAAGGTACCCAGCAGCTGAACCTGATTGAACCCATGGTGCGGACGATCCCTCTGATATGACTTGAAACGAATCCAAGCTGCTTTTAGTGCCTCGATTGGACCTTGAGAAAACTAGGAAATTTTGTTCCTGAGCTCTTCGGATTTCGCATCATCATAGAAATTGCACAAGAATGCATTCTTCGTCTCATCCCAAGTAGTTAGCGAACCAGGAGCCAACTGTTTCAGCCAATAAGCAGCATCTCCACTAAGAGAGTATGGGAAAAGTTTGCAGAATAGGAACTCGTTGGGCACTCCATTGTACTTCATCCCAGTAACCAAATCCTCGAACCTCTCGATATGATCCATGGGATGTTCATGAGATAAACCATGGAAAGGACTCTGACTCACGAGAGCATAGTATGCAGGCTTCAGGTCGAAGTCATTCCTCTGAAAAGTTGGGATGCAAATCGCAGATCGATTGGCATAGAACTGATCAGGTCTGTTGTGATCGCCAAGTGTCCTAACTCGATCACCTGCAGCATTCCCAACGTTGGCGTGCCCAGCTGGCGCGACAATCTCAATAACAGCAGCAGGGTCAACGACATTTCCAGCTTCATCAAGTCGCTGCCCTCCCTCATTGCACACATGACCCTATTGGTCTCTCAGAACTCCAGCCTCATCAGGTCTTAATACCACTGTGTTGTTCATTCCTGATGTTTGCTTTGCTTTTCTGTTTGTCCGTTCCACAAGTGCTGGCTGTTCCAGTGACAGTTCAACTAGCTAAGTGCTCTTGTTGCTTCTGGTTTCACGAACAGGCATACACCTGAAAACAAAACACTAGACAAGGCACGTAAGTAACAAAAAAAAATACGTCTTCGTATCGATTGATACGAAGTGGTGTCGATCGATATCAACAAAAGAATCGCCTGAGTATCGACCGAAACTAGTGAGTATCGATCGATACCGACGAACTTAGTCGAAACTCAATAGCTAAAATCTAATGGCGAAATTGAGTCCCCGGCAACGGCGCCAAATTTGATATGCTCAAATTAATACCCTAAACAGTACTATAGCAGTTGCTACAGTATATCAGGGGTCGAACACAAGAACTCAGAGAAATCGCACAATAGATGGTATAGTTAGCAAATCAAGCTAAGCTATTCAGATTAAACAAAAAGCAATAAGCAGTAAACGAGTTGTAATTCAATGGGAAAAATATAGGTTCAGTGATATTTCTCAGGAAATCAATGAATGCAAAATAAACTAACTAATCAGGGTTCAGGTTATGCACGGTTCTCGAACTCAAATCACTAAAGTATAATTAACCAACTGTCGTTGCGAAAACTATCTAAATCTAAACTTAAGAATCCCAAATTTCTTTGCAAATCCCTAAGAATAAATCAGCCTTAATTTCAAGTTTGATATGTTCACAAATCAATTAAACCAAATCACTTTGCGAATAATCAATTTGTTCACCTAAAGTTCTATCAGATTACTCAATTGCACTGTTATGCCTAATATATTAATCTAAGATCTAAGTTCTAGGTGATCAATCCAGAATTAGATTTGAGAACAACCTAAGGTGAATAACTAATTCAGATTATGAACCCTAAATAACCAATCAACCTAGCATTCAAAGAAATCCCTTATGAGAATCCCTAAACCTAACAAGAGATCTACTCAGATATGGAAATTGAATCAATAAACATGTTTGAATAAATACTCAATAGAAAATAAGAAAGAGTAACAAAAGGGTTCAAAATCTTCTCTGGGCGAACAGAGTATCAGATTTGTCTCCCTTGAAAATCTCTCTCACAAATCAAGAATAAAATAAAGCTTAGCCAACAAAGTGGCTGTAAAAATCCTATAAATAACCTAAATCATGTTTTGGGGCTTCTTGTAAATATTAAAGACTTCTGGATCAAGTTGCAATTATTCAATTCTTCATTAAAGTCGCGGGTCGTGTCTGCTGCGATGATTATCGATCGATACCAGGGGGTATCGATCGATGCTTGACGTGAAATCGGGTACTCAGCAACACGAACTTCAGCTTTGCTCCAAAATGCTCCAGAAAGCTCCAATATCTCCAATTATGCTCCAAACGTGCTAAGACCTGTAAAAGACTCTGAAACACAACGAAATAGCAGAAAGACTCTATAAAACGGACTTATATCATGGCCTAAAAGGGGTAAAAACCATGATATATCAACCTGCTAAGCTTCCAGATAGCAAGATCGAGTCTATGTTTGAACAACTGATTCAAGGACATCAGCATCTCACACACTACAAGAAAACTGTCTATTTCCAACAAAAATTTACGACCATTTTAAATCGATGTAACTTTACGTCGACTTTACGACGATTTTACGACGAAATATGTGTTCGATGTAAAATCGTCGTAAATATGTGTCGTCATAATTTCGATGTAAATTTACGACTAGTTTACGACGACATTACGACGACAACATAAATCGTCGTAATATCGATGTAATTTTACGACGAAATTACGACGAATATTTCTTCTGTATATTACGTTGATATTACGACGATTTGACGTCACTGTTCCCGGTTAGGTAGACCACGTTTTTTAAAAGGTCCACCTACTAAATTTACATCGAATTTACATCGTACAATTCGTCGTAAATCCGTTGGAAAATCCGTCACTGTTCCCGGTTAGGTAGACCACGTTTTTTAATAGGTCCACCTACTAAATTTACATCGAATTTACATCGTACAATTCGTCGTAAATCCGTTGGAAAATCGTTGGTAATTCTGAAAAAAATTTTATAAATACAGCGTAACTTCAAACTAAAAAATAAAAAAAAAAAAAAAAAAACAGAAAAAAAATAATATATATATATATATATAAATGTCTATATACGAACTACGAAAATGGATGTATACGCAAAAGGATTCAGAGGGAGATTTGACGGAAGAATTCAAAGAAGGGCTTGAAATATTCATGTATCAGGCCGGAAATATGCAAACAACCCTGGAAAGTGGTAAGATGTTCTGTCCTTGTCGTAAATGCAAGAATACGAGATATATGTTTATTGAGACGGTGTGGAAGCATTTACTAAATAGAGGGTTTATGCCGCAATATTATGTTTGGTATCAACATGGAGAGGGTTTTGAAAGAACTCAAGCAACGGATAGTAGTAGTAATTATCAAGGTCAAGTAGAATCAAATTATCAAGGTAGTTATGATCATGGTCAACATCAATTTGATCAGGGTGCAGATCATGATAGGATGCATGCCATGGTTAATGATGCATTTCATGAAACAAATGCTGATAATAGTACTATTGAGGAACCCAACGTAGATGCGAAGCGATTTTATGATATGCTAGACGCTGCAAACCAGCCACTCTACGATGGATGTAGAGAAGGTCTGTCTAAATTGTCGTTAGCTGCTAGGATGATGACAATTAAAACTGATCATAACTTAGCTGAGGTTTGCATGGATGATTGGGCTGATCTTATTAAAGAGTATTTGCCAGAGGATAATTTGGCTGCCAAAACATACTATGAGATACAGAAGTTGGTGTTTAGTCTTGGGTTGCCTTCTGAGATGATAGATGTATGTGTTGACAATTGTATGTTTTTTTGGAAAGATGATGATAAGCTGCAGGAATGTCGATTTTGCCAAAAACCGAGATTTAGGCCCCAAACAACTGGGCGTAAAAAGATACCATACCAACGAATGTGGTATCTTCCTATAACTGATAGGTTGAAACGATTGTATCAATCTGAAAGGACAGCTGCATCGATGAGGTGGCATGCAGAACATTCACAGAGAGAAGGAGAAGTGACTCACCCGTCAGATGCAAAAGCTTGGAAACACTTTAACACGGTACACCCTGATTTTGCTAACTCTAAGCGAAATGTGTATCTTGGTCTTTGCACTGATGGATTTAGTCCATTCGGTATGTCTGGTAGGCAATATTCTTTGTGGCCAGTTATCGTAACTCCTTATAACCTTCCCCCAGATATGTGCATGCAAAGGGAATTCCTTTTCCTGAATATTTTAGTCCCTGGTCCCAATCATCCGAAGCGGTCCCTTGATGTGTTTTTGCAGCCTCTCATTCATGAGTTGAAACAGTTGTGGTATACAGGAGTGCGGACATATGATTGTTCGAGGAAAAAAAAATTTACGATGCGTGCGGTGCTTATGTGGACAATAAGCGACTTCCCTGCATACGGAATGCTATCAGGTTGGACGACGCATGGGAGGTTATCTTGTCCTTATTGCCTCGATCGGACAGATGCGTTTCAACTGAAACATGGTCGAAAAACATGCTGGTTTGATTGTCACCGCCGGTTTTTACCAATCAATCATCCATATAGGAGAAACAGGCGGTTGTTTAGGAAGAACAAAATCGTGCGTGTCCCCCCACCAGTGTATCTATCTGGGGAAGATCTAGAAGCGCAAATAGATCATTTTGGGGGACTAGAAACTGTGAATCGTGGGGGAAATTGGCATACTCCAGCTAATATGCCTGATGGATACGGGGTTAATCACAATTGGCACAAGAAAAGCATTTTTTGGGATCTTCCGTACTGGAAAAATCATCTACTGAGACACAATCTTGATGTCATGCACATTGAGAAAAACCTTTTTGATAACATCATGCATACAGTGTTAAACGTGAAAGGAAGAACCAAAGACAGCGGAAAGTCAAGGTTAGACTTGCCAGATATTTGCAACAGAAATGAGTTGCATATAATGAGCAATGGAAAATCACCTGTTCCTATATTTCGGTTGGGTGCAGAACAAAAGGCATCGTTGTTCAATTGGGTTTCATCTGACGTGAAGTTTCCTGATGGGTATGTATCCAATCTTGCTAAATCTGTTGAGAAAGGAGAAAAGTTTTCAGGGATGAAGAGTCATGACTGCCACGTGTTTATGCAACGTTTACTTCCTTTCGCATTTGCCGAACTCCTTCCAGAAAATTTTCATGAAGCAATTGGAGGTAAGATACTTCATCACATATAAAATTATTGAGATTAATTATATATATATATATGTTACAATGTATATAATTTTGTCTTTGCAGGCATCAGAGCGTTTTTCCGGGATCTTAGTACACGGACGTTGTCAGATGATGTAATTGCACAACTGGCTGCTAATATTCCAATCTTGTTGTGCAATTTGGAGAAGATATTCCCCCCTGCGTTTTTTGATGTTATGGAACATCTTCCCATTCATCTCCCCCACGAAGCAGAACTAGGAGGCCCTGTTCAGTTTAGGTGGATGTACCCATTTGAGCGCTTCATGAAACATTTAAAGGGAAAGGCAAAAAATCTAGCAAGGGTTGAATGATCAATTGTTGCAGGAAGTTTGACAGAAGAAACTTCACACTTCACTTCATATTATTTCGCTCCAAAAGTCCGCACACGCAAACGGGCTCCCCGACGATACGATGATGGCGGTGTGGGACGAATTTATGCAGTAGATGGTGTCCCAGATATATTCTCACCAATTGGTCGTCTTTGTGGAAAATTGAAGGAAGTTTGGTGGGATAACGAGCATGACAGGCACAGCGCACATACGTACATCCTCCTAAACTGTGATGAAGTGAGTCCTTTCGAAAGGTATAATAACAAAACTATTTAATTAATCAGTCATTAATAATTAATAATTAATATAATTATAATTAAATGTATTAATGTTTATGTCTATATATGTATTTTGCAGCTTATTTGTTACCCAGGTACGAGAATGCATTGAAGGGGTTTCAGATGATGAAATAAACGACCGTAAAGATCGTCACTTTGTTGAGTGGTTGAAGACGCAAGTAAGTTAATATAGTTATAAATATTTCATTTAATTATATCGGCTTTCAATCTAACTTTTACACTTATCATAGGTTGATCATGGCGATCCCGCATATCCATTTTGGTTTCATGAGTTACTCCTCGGCCCCATCGGGAAGATAACAACCGCGGTTATGTGTTTCATACATACAAGTATGGTGTTCGTCGAGCAACTACCAACTACGGAGTATGTGTTAGGGGTGAAATAGATTTTTATGGGGTTTTGCAGGAAATAATTGAAGTGGAGTACCCCGGACTGGTTAGGTTGAAATTTGTTCTCTTCAAATGTGATTGGTTCGATCCAACAGTCGGTCGAGGGGTGCGAATTAACAAATTTGGTGTGGTTGACGTCAACAAAGCACGACGTTACAACAAGTTTGAGCCATTCATCCTAGCATCACAAGCAGAACAAGTAACGTTCGTTCCATATCCGCGAGTTCGAACATCTGGGATCTCATGGTTATCGGTTATTAAAATAGCTCCAAGGGGTAAAATTGTTGGTGTTGATGATCTTCCAATGCAACAAGATTCTTGCCTTGATATTACAGAACCAGAGATTACGGAGAACGTTCTTTTAATTGATCCACGAAACAGGCAACTTGAATATCTACCTGACGACACAGAAGAAGAAGGCGATTCCGACGAGTTTGAAGAAACTAACGATGATGATGGACCTGAAGATGATGAACCCAATCAAGATGATGAGCCCAACGAAGATGATGATTCTGATTGAAAGCTTATATATATATATATATATGTAATTTTCGGTTTGTTAGATGTTAAATTTTTTTTTGTAAAATTATATATTAAACTAATAAAAAATCGTTTAGCGTCGTTGAAAAATTAACAGTTTTTGTGAATGAAACACGTAGATTAGGGTTAGTTTAACTTTATTACATAATGCTAAACTCTAAATATACAGCTATTTAATGTAAATATATTTATTTGTATATGTGTATTGTGGGTTTAGGGTATAGATTTATTTTATTACAACGATTCGTCGTAATTTCGTTCTAAACTTACAACGATTTTACGACGAATCCGTCGTAATTTCGTTGTAATGCCTAAAATATTTAATTTACCCGCGTGAGGGTAATTTCGATAGGTTGAATTTTCGGTTCCAGTATGACGACGATTCCGTCGTAATATCGTCGTAATGTCATTTTGGGTTTAGGAGTTGAAAGTTGTATACCCGCTTATGATGATCTGGCCAACAAAGAATTCTGGGAATCAAGTTTTCTATATTCATAAAGACCAACCACCATAAGTGAAAGATACATAGAATTGGACATCCTTATATTATGAAGGATTTACATAGATGTCCAATTCTATGAATCATTCACCTATGGTAGTTGAAGACTGTCTTTACTTGAAAACAAGATCCTACAGGATTATTGGCCAGATCATCAAGAAGCGGGAACACAATGATCAACGTAAAAACTTAAAGAAAAGTGGATATGAATATTTTTTTTGAGTTTGCATTGAAGGTGTAGAAGGTATTTATAGAAATGTTTTAGAAATTACCAACAGATTTGCAACGAAAATTTACAACGAATTTACATCGATTAGCATTACAACGATTTTACATCGAATATGCGACGAAATTACGTCGACAAAATGCGATGTAAATAGTTAGGTGACCTATAAAAACCGTGTTTCACCTAACTCTACCGATGTCACTCATTTACGACTGGTTTACGACGAGTTAGACATTACCAACGGATTTACATCGATTATCATTACAACGATTTTACATCGATTAACATTACAATGATTTTACATCGATTAACATTAAAACGATTTTACATCGATTAACATTACAACGGTTTTACATCGATTAGCATTACAACGATTTTACATCGATTTGTATTACAACGATTTTACATCGATTAGTATTACAACGATTTTACATCGTTTAGCGTCGTAATTTCGTTGTAATACCCAAAATATAAGGTTTAGGGTTTGATTTACTTGTTTGGTTTAAACAATTTTAAGTAAGTTCTAATCATAGTTTAAACAAATTTATGTTTTTACAAAATCATTTACATTATTTAAGTCATGCATGTTACGAATATATTTATAAGAATGAATGCTATACATTATTATGTAAGATAAGGAAATCGACGACAATATAGATTCAATCGTCGTTATTGAATATATTGTTAAATATTAGAAGTATAAGATGCACAAATATACTTCGTTCTTACGTACAGGATATGTGTATTGTGATTTAGGGTTTAGGGTATAGATTTTAGGTATTACAACGATTTTACGACGGATTCGTCGTAAAATCGTCGTAAACTTACAACGATTTTACGACGAATCCGTCGTAAAATCTTTGTAATGCCTAAAATATAGGGTTTAGGGTTTGATGTACTTGTTTAGTTATTTTTTAGTTTTTTTTTATCTTATATCTTGTTTTATGTAAGTTCTAATCATAGTATAAACAAATTTATGTTTTTACAAAATCATTTACATTATTTAAGTCATGCATGTTACGAATATACTTATAAGAACGAATGTTATACATTATTATGTAAGATAAGGAAATCGACGACAATATAGATTCAATCGTCGTTATTAAATCTATTGTTAAATATTAGAAGTATAATATGCTCAAATATACTTCGTTCTTACGTCCAGGATATGTGTATTGTGATTTAGGGTTTAGGGTATAGATTTTAGGTATTACAACGATTTTACGACGGATTCGTCGTAAAATCGTCGTAAACTTACAACGATTTTACGACGAATCCGTCGTAAAATCGTTGTAATGCCTAAAATATAGGGTTTAGGGTTTGATGTACTTGTTTAGTTTTTTTTTAGTTTTTTTATCTTATATCTTGTTTTACGTAAGTTCTAATCATAGTATAAACAATTTTATGTTTTTACAAAATCATTTACATTATTTAAGTCATGCATGTTACGAATATACTTATAAGAACGAATGTTATACATTATTATGTAAGATAAGGAAATCGACGACAATATAGATTCAATCGTCGTTATTAAATCTATTGTTAAATATTAGAAGTATAAGATGCTCAAATATAATTCGTTCTTACGTCCAGGATATGTGTATTGTGATTTAGGGTTTAGGGTATAGATTTTAGGTATTACAACGATTTTACGACAGATTCGTCTTAAAATCGTCATAAACTTACAACAATTTTACGACGAATCGGTCGTAAAATCGTTGTAATACCCCAATATTTAATTTACCGCGTGGAGGGAAATTTGCGATTGGTTGAATTTTTGGTTACAGTTTTACGACGATTTTACGACGAATTCGTCGTAAAATCGTTGTAAATTACCAACGATTTTACGACAACATTAAAATCTATATATACGCGAACGATTTTTTCCCCTGCCTCACAACTCTCAAATCTCTCTCTCTCTAAAGAAAATCTCTCAACTCTCTCTCTCTAAAATCTCTCCCGTCTCTCTAAAACAAAAGGTAACATTTTTTTTTTTTTATAAATTATATTATCGTTTTAAGAATTTTGAATTGTTAGTTAGGATTGTAATATTTATTAGTTAGGATTGGAATTATTAGTTAGGAATGGAATTATATGATACTAAAATTGAGTTATTTTTAAATATTTTTAGATATGGCGCCACGTAAGTCACACTATCGGCAGTTTCTCGAGACGGGACCTAGTGAAAATCAGCAACTCCCGTCATCTTCTGCGACACAGTCCGCTGTTCCGGATTCTTTTTCCGGACCAGCGCCGCCTCCAGATGCAGTTGCTCGACCGCCGATGTTGTATGCAGGATTGACGGTCGAAGATATTTTGCAATCGCCGGGGCATGATTCTTTAGACCGGTTAGATCCGCGACGGCTCCCGAATACATTTTGGTACGTACCTAAAATTTTTTTTTTTTACTTACATTATGAATTTGTTTTTTTTACTAATAATTTTTGTTTTATTTCTCAGGTTTAAGGAAGATAACAAAGTTGGACGGAGTGTGGCTGACACCATTAAAGCCTATTTCATGAAGCCTCACCGCAATTGGTCTTTGGTTCCGGAAGACGTTGTCGAGACATGGTTTAAATGTTTCGCGGTAAAATTTTTTTTTTTTAATTCAATATTATTTTGGAGAATTCTTTATCTTTAATATATCGTTTCTAATTTTTTTTTTTTTTATAGCAAAAATGGCATTGGGACGTTACGATCAACGAGACGGTGAAGGCGGAATTCAAAAAGAAGGGAAAATTGCGGCTCAACAATACCATTTCCGATTGGAAGAGGAAGTGGGAGGTTAAAGGCGATCATGGAAAGCCGCCATACATGTCTTCCGATGTTTGGAACGGCTTGACGGCATACTGGAGAGATCCACATGCGCAGCAAGTGGCCGCTAAGTGTTCGGCTTCTCGAAACACTATAGGTCCAGACGGTCTTCCAGCGCTTATGCCTCATACGTCGGGTCAAACATCTTTTGCGGGAAGACGCCTTATAATGGTAATAATTTTTTCGCTTATAATTTTATTTATGTAATTTTAATTTGTTATTAATTTATATTATCCATCAACGGTTTGATTTCTTTTTTAATGTATTTTTTGTTAGGCAAATGGAGGCGAACTTCCTCCGATGACCCGAGTTTTTACAAGAAGAAAGACGGATCTTTTGTAGATCCTCGAGCTGAGGCAATCTACAATGACGCGCATGCGAGGATCGGCGAGCGTCAAACTCAGCTTTCTCAGCAGCTATCACCTGGCGGTAGTTCTGTCCAATCCACTGCGACTTTGACGGTTGCCCAGATGGACGACATATACGCAGAGGTAATTTAACTCTTTTTTTTTACAAATGTTAATGTTTTTTATACAATTTATTAAATTTTTCGTTTCTTTTTTAAAAGGTTGCCCCGAAGAAAAAAGGCAGAGTTTTAGGGATGGGATCGGTCGTAGATAGTGCCGCCGCGTCGTCGCGTCGTCAGCTTTTCGACGATCCGGTTATTTTGCGGACGGAGTTAAACAACGCCAACTCCGAGATCAACAATTTGCGGGCGAAGCAGGTGATATACGATGAGAAGATCCAAGGATACGATCAAACGATCCTAGGATACAATAAAACAATCCAAGGATACAACACTCTCTTCGATATTATTGCCCTGAGTAACCCGGCTTTGGCGGCTGCACTAAGGCAGCAGGAAGGATCGACATCGGGCCAGGCAACTGATCCGCTCGCGCAAGAACGAGCGAATATGGAGCAGAATGGATCAGACGACGAACTTTTTGATAATTTACGTTTTTCGGCTAGGAATTAGTTTGTAATAAAAATTTTATTTTGTATTTTAAATTTTATTTTATATTTTGAATATATTTTTAAATTTTGTTTTTAAATATAATTTTTTAATTTTTTTTAATTTTATTTAATTTATATAAAAATTATAATTAAATTACGACGAATTTACATCGAATATTTTACATCGATTTTACATCGTTCCATAATTTACATCGATTTTACATCAATAGTTTTACATCGATTTTACATCGTTCAAAAGTTACGACGAATTTACATCGAATATTTTACATCGATTTACCAACGTATTTACATCTACATATTACGACGAATTTACGACGAATACGTAAAAACAGAAATTTTATAATTCGATGTAAATTCGCTGTAATGTTTCATCCTATTACGACGGATTGTCGAAAAAAAAATTGTATAATTCGATGTAAAATCGAGGTAATTTTTAATCGTGATATCGATGTAAAATCGATGTAATATATTCGTCGTAAAATCGATGTAATATATTCGTCGTAAATTCGATGTAATATATTCGTCGTAAATTCGATGTAAATATACAACGATTTTACGACGAATATATTACATTGATTTTACGACGATTTTTAGTCCTCCTTAATAGTACGACCAATTTACGACGATTTACGATTAACGACGATCATATTACGACGAATTGTTAATCGTCGCTAATCCGTCGTAAACCATGTTTTACGACCGATTTACGACGATTATGTTTGTTGTAAAAAGGCTGTTTTCTTGTAGTGACAGTGAATCTCAACGGAAAGATAGATGTTGTGTACAAGGATCTGAGTGGAAGGATCGACGCGCTCGATACTCATCAGAAGATGTTGGAAACGCAAGTAGCTGTCAAGGGAAAGACGACTCAGGCATATAAGGAATACGTCAATGCAATCAACTTACGAAGTGCAGAAAACTTTGAAACCTCAGTCGAAGGTGATTCCGAATCCGATTTATCAGTATTGATCGATACCACTGCTGATATCGATCGATACCAACCTGAAGAACCAATGCATGAGCCTTGTGTCGATCGACACCCACCTTGTATCGATCGACACCCCTCGGATGCTGAACTGGAGATCATGAAGAAACCATAGATGGTTGAGGGACGTGTCTACAAGCCTAAGAAAGCAGATCCTTGACCACCTAAACACCTCAGAGATCCCATTTCCCCAAAGCAGATGCGTGGCTTTGAGAAGATTGTACGAAGAATTCCACCCACACACACCTTTGAAGAAGCTCTAGAGTGCAGCCCTCTGCTGAGTCACTTCCGAGATTGCAGAGAGACTGAGGAAGAGATTAAGGGACTTTTCATCAAAATCAGAAGTACACTGCCTCCACTGAAGCGTTTGACTAAGAGGGAAGATCCAGGGAAATTTTCAATTCCATGCTCCATCCCCGGAGTTGAATTCAAAGACTCTCTGGTTGATTCAGGGTCTAGCGTTAATGTTATGTCGAAGGCACTCGCAGAGAAGCTGCAAATCGACGACATAAGATCTACTCAGATGGCTCTCACATTCGCGAACTCTTCCACCTCAGTTCCATACAGTACAATCCCTGATTTGATGTTTAAGGTAGGAAACTGTCTAGTTCCTACCGATTTTCAGGTTGTGGAGATGCATGCAAGGTCTAGCAACCCTTTGATTCTTGGGAGACCGTTCATGGCTACGGCTAGTGCAGTTATAGACACGCCCAGTAAGAGAATCTCGTTTTCATACATTGACGAACATGTCTCCTACAATGCCATCCATAGAGGAACTCCCGCACATATCCCTTACATCACCGCTGATACAGGAGAAACATTGGTAGTTGATCTTTTGAAAGAGCTTTATGCTGAGCCAACTGTCAGGGAAGCTATGGATCGCCCTCCCATCGTTGCCAAGAAAGTCATCAAAAAGACTAAAGCAAAGAAGGAGGTGAAGAGCAAAAGAGTCGAGGGTGCTACACTTGTTACCTTAACTCCTCAGAAGTGCGATGGAGATTCGATTGAGTATAAGGTGAAATGCAAAGGGCCCTCGAGGCCATTTTCTAAGGCTAGAATTCTTCTTACTCCGGAGCTGAAGGAGAAAGGACAAGAGGTTGTGGAGAACATGTTGCGCAGAACTCTGAAGCTGGAGATGTCAAGTTGTGGAGCCTGTTTTGCTGCAAGCTCTCATTCCCATCCTGACTGACCGTCCGTAAAGTCAAGCTTGTGACGTAAAACAAGCGCCGAGTGGGAGGCAACCCACTGGTAAGTCTGTACATACGAGTCTTTTCTGTTTCTAGTTTTGTATTGTTTTTCGTTGTGTCACGTGAATCAGATTCGGAGATCCCGTATCGATCGATACCACTTGGTATCGGTCGATACCCGTCATTTAACATACACAATATGGACCAATCTCCGTGTGGCAATGAAGTCATTCCATACACTCAGTATCGATCGACACCCACTGGTATCGATCGATACTCCACGCGCAGGTCAGTTTGCTATAAACCCAACGTTTTTCTCTTGGCTTCCACAGTCCCCATCGTTCGATACCCAAACCGCAACCCTCTCTCAAAATCACAAATCTTCGTTTCTCAACGGATTTGAGTGATTTTTGTGCCTATTCTGCTTGAATTTTCATCCTCTGTCTCATTCTCTCACTCATTCTCACGATCTACAAGGTATGAATCACGATTTCTCATCATTTCAATCCGTGACCAAAGGTTTGATTTTCAACTTTTAGGTTTCTAGAACTTCTTTTGATGGAAGATTACCACTTGATTAGTGTGTTCTAGGCTTAGTCGAATCTTGCATTGCACCTAATTGCCCTTGGATTACACTTTTAGAGTTTTCGGATTCATGTTCTTCGATTGATACTCGATACATGTATCAGCATCGATCGATACCACATTGGTATCGGTCGATATTGACTGTTTCTCTAATCCGAAATGTTGTGTTTGAGAGAGATGTTGGATTTATGATGTGTCTTTATGTCTTTGTTTGCAGATGACATCTAGGCCAAAGAGAGCACGAACTTCCGACGCATCAAGCTCCAACCTGCCAAGGGATTTCGCCTTGGGTCAACGTGTCAAGATCTGGGACGGTTTACATTGGCGACAAGGTGGAGTGATAGGTTACCTAGGTAACGACACCTACAGAGTGAGGGTTGACGGAGCGTCCGCAGACATCGAGGTTCCTCATGCTTCCCTGCGGAACATGCCACCACCAGTGCCATCTTCGTCGCCAGCACCAGCGGCTAATGTTGATCATGTGGTTCCTGATGCCACAGTTAGAGCTCCTTGGCCTAAGCGTAACGAGAAGGCCAGAATTCCCTGCACCATAGATTGGGGGGAAACAGACAGGCAGACAGCTGAGAGTAATGATTGCGTCTACATGCCCATCTCAGATACCAGGGATGATTATGACACGTTGTTCTACAACGCTTGGCAAGACGTTGATATACAGACCACTCAGTTTGTTGACCCTCAGACCATGCGAAGCCTGGGTATCGACAGAGCACTCAGGAGATTTATAGAGAAGATGGGTTTGGGGACTATGCCGATGCGACAGTATGATTTGTATCCTGACTTGGTACGATAGTTCCTCGCGACAGTCCAAGTTTACTATCAAGATGAGATTCTGAAGGATGCGCTGGAATGCACCATGACCTTCATGATTCATGGAGTGAGATACAGGCTGCCACTCCCAGATCTCTGCGACATTTATGGTTTCCGCAGGGATTTCCAGAAAGTCACTTTGCCTACCCAGTTTCTCGATGTGCAGGTTTTTTGGGAGCATTTCGGGAACGGAGCCGACTCCAAGACATCAACTCAGATGGACGTTAGTCATCCCGTTCTGCGCTGTCTGGTTAGGATCCTGAGCAACACCATCTTGTGTAAGATGGAGCCTAAAAAGATGCGGCTGTCCGAGCTTATCATGCTCTCCATAGCCATTGGAGACATCATCCACGACGAGAACTATGAGTGTCCTGCACTCGATCTCGCAGTCAACCCAGGGGTAGTCTTTGCATTTGATCTTGTACTCAATCACTCCATCCTTGTACTTCCAAGGAGTGAGAGTCATCATAGAGGGTTGGTCTAGCATGGCCTTGTCTTCATGAAGCAAGCTTGGCCCGTTTTTCACTTTACCCTTGGCCTTCGGCCTCTTCTTGGCACTCGTGCTACTCACAACAACGTTCTCCACTATGGTGGGAGGAAATTGTTCCAAACAAGCAATATCAACCCCCAAAGCTTCCTTGAATTACCATAACCCAATTCCTTTCTCTCAAGAGTCTTCTCTTTCTCTTCACAAACTTTTGGGGGTGAAGCTTCATGAACCATCTGACAACTACCCACATACCTCACTTCTTCTTCACGAAACTCATCATCTTTTATGGTAATTGTGCCACAAAGCTTGTTGGAAGAAGTCCTCATTGGGTAATATACCTTATCATCCACATTCAAGAGAACTACCCTTTGATATTTGAAATCCATTCTAGCACCGGTAGTAAGTAGGAATGGGGTTCCAAGGAGTATTGGGAGCTTGTTGGTCTTCTTCATTTCCATGACAACGAAGTCCGTTGGGACTATGCAATCCCCAACTTTAAGTCGATAGTCTTCGAGGAGACCAAGTGGCTTCCTTGAAGAAGCATCTCCAAAAGTGATAGGTGAGGTTTCTTATCCCTAGACTCTTGAACATCTCTCGGGACATGACATTCACACTTGAACCGGAGTCACACAAAGTATCCTCAACGTCCAAATAACCAAGAGAGCAAGCTATAGAGAACTTACTAGGATTACCAAGCTTGGGGAGAGACTTAGGCTCGATCCTAGTTGTGTTTGGTGAATCTTTGCAATCAACACTACCCTTGTCTTCAACCAAGGTCACGTTCTCATCTTTCTCAACGGTCACTCTCCCACATTGTTCCTCAATGTCCACATTGAGCTTGAAGGGAACATCTCTAAGGGGAAGGTGTTCAACATGTAAACCGTAAAGTAGAAGCTCAATCTCGTTAGTGGCGGCTTCATGATCTTCAATGGGACGTGGGTCATATGAGGAGATGGCATTGCAATACTCCTTTGAGGGTTGTATTGCTTTCTCATTTGAAGAGCTTTGTTGCACTTTGTCTCATTTGGATACCTTGGTCTCCATTTGTTGAACTTTTGAACTGAATGCCTCAATCTTCTTCTGGAGATCATTGTATGAGCAAGCTACTTTGATATTTATTTCCTCCATCTTCTTGCTCATATCCAATGCTCCACTAGCTTGGCCTTGTAGAATTTGTTGAGCATGTTCTTCATATCAAGGTCTTGAGGCATGGAGTTGCTGCCTTGAGTTTGAGGGATAAAACTTTGTTGAAAACCTCATTGGTTCCCTTGAAAGTTTTTCTTGGAATCAAAGCTTTGTTGGTGATTAATGGGGGCTTGACCTTGGTTGCCATAGTTGTTGTTGAAACCTCTTTGATAGTCACCATTGTTCCCAATATAATGCACTTCCTCTTGGTTGCTCAAATCCACCATTTCCTCATGAGACCTTTGATTTCCTTCAAAATTACCAACAAAGTGAATCGATTTTTTGGAAGCATTGAGAAGCTTGTCAATTATAGTGGCTTGCTTGTCCATCATGGAAGATTGCTTATCCAACTTCTCATTGAGAGCCATCATTGCTTTGGTTCGTTGTTGCTCCTCGAAGTCACTTGTGGTTCTTTTAAACCGGTCATACGCATCACCATATGTACCATCACTCAAAGCACGGTTCTCAACCAACTCCATTGCTTCATTCACGTATTTGCCTAAGAAGTTTCTATTAGAAGCGGTATCAAGCAACATACGGATCATATGAAGTGCTCCGCGGTAGAGTGTGCTCAAGAGGGAAGTATCCGAGAATCCATGATGAGGGCATTGCGATGTATAGCCCCTAAACCGCTCCCATGCTTCATTGAAGCTCTCATTTGCACGTTGAGTGAAGCTTGAGATCTCATTCCTTAGCTTAGCCATTCTAGAGGGAGAGAAGAACTTGGCAAGGAATGATGTCTTGCATTAGTCCCATGAAGTGATGGAACCGTGGGGAAGGTTCTTTTCCCATTGCCTTGCCTTGTCTCCAAGAGAGAATGAGAACAACCTTAACTTAAAGCTATCCTCCGAGATTCCATTCATCTTTGTCAAGCCACAAATCCGGTCCAAGTGATCAAGTGGATCCTCCACCGCCAAGCCATGGAATTTGTTGCTTTGTACCATGTTGATGAAGCTAGCTTTGACCTCAAAGTCATTGGTCTCAACCGGTGGTGCTCGAATGCCTTGGAGGTTGACATGAGCATTGGCTGCATCACCCGCTCCAACTATGTTAGGACCAGTACGGGTGGGTTGGTTGTGGTTTCCATTGCCACCGTGACCATGCTCTTGAGCTTGATGCTCTTGCACGTTCTCCATACCGAGCCTAGGAATGTTTACAACATGTTCTCTCTCTCTTCTTGCTCTAAGACCGCGGTGTAGAAGGTTGATGTCGTCTCTTGGCTCAACAAGATTGGTGTTGCCTTTAGAACGCAAGTTCATGCACCTACAAGAGAGAGCTTGAAGGAGAGATTAGTAAACAAAAGAAAGAAAAATGCTTAATTTCAAAAAGAAGTAAATTAATCTTAATGTCGAAAGTTAAACCCAATTGGCTACAGCGCCAAATTGGTACAAGGTTTTTGCCGTGTATCAATTACTCAAAATGCCTATGTAGCATAAGAGGTATCGAATCCAAGGGTTAAGTTTCAATCACTAGGAATACATAAATCTTCTTAAGTTAAGCAAACAAAGGTGGTTTTAGTTTTCTAGCAACCTAAATGATTCAAATTAAAAGCAAGAACACAAGTAAACGAATGCTAAACGAGATTAGAAAGATATAATGGCAAGCTCTTGGATGAGGTTATGGATTTTGGGTCCTTTCATGATCTATATAGATGTAAATACACACAAACAAGCAATTCCCTTAGCCTAGAACACATAAACAAGCTTAAGCCATTCTCATGGTCTTAATCACTTTGCTAATCAACAAATCAAGAACAAACTCTCGTTTGTGATAAGATGATTAGCAAGCATTAAACATAGGTTCCAATGGCCCTAATATTCTTTAGACAACTACTCTCATAGCTAAGCAAGCAAAATCACTTATTTAGTTCTTGGGGCATTTCATCGAACACCTTGTGTGCATGAAATGCCCTATCGTCTAGATTAGTTTTCTCAAGCCTAATCTAGCATTATGAACACGAAATAAGTGAGGGAAGATGTAAACTAAGCCCCCAGACATCCTAGATCTATCACGAAATTCCCCTAATCTACCTCATCCATGAGCTCTAAAATGAACTACTCAGTAATCATGAAGAACACCCCAAATCTCATGAAAGAGGTGATATTAATCATGATTAGAGAATAGAAATGTGAAATATTAAAGAAAGAAACAAAGATATAAACTTAAACTTGCATGAAAAGTGTATGATATTTCTTACAAATCACAAGAACAAGGTTTTTAGCCTAAGAAAAGAGATAAACCATGAAAATAGGGTTTTGGGCTAAAATAGTGAAAGGGAGCGAACCGGGTCAATCCGGGACAAACCGGGTACCAACCCGGTCAAAATGGGTCAAATCTGGTCTTGAGTGGCTCAATACCGATGTCACAGCTCGGTATTGAACATCGGTATTAAACATGGGTTTAAGCGGATGGTGGTGTTGTAGAACCTTCGGTAAAACCACGATATCTTCTGGAATACATGTCCGAATGGCCTCAAACCACCTCCTGTGGACAGATAACACACTAGGCTACAACTTTTGTGAAAACTACCGAGGCTAATACTGATTGGAAACCCTTTGTCCAGCAAGTACTTTCAGGCATGTCTGCTGGCTTCGGCCAGACGGACATACGCTCAGTAAAACGGCCGTATCTAACGAACCACATATCCGAATTACCTGGAACTACCTCCTGTAGTCATCTAACTCCATTGGCTACAACTTTCGGGAAGACCACAGAGGCTAATTCGGATTGGAGACCCCTATTTAGGCAAGAGCTTTCAGACACCTCGGGTGAGCTTGGCTGGTTTGGGTGAGAAACAGTCCTGAGGGTCAATACCGATGTCACTCCTCGGTACAACATGTCGGTGCTAATGAGATTTCCCCCTGTTTCAATACCGACTTGTGATGTCGGTATTGCTGTTTTGGTGAATACCGATGTCACTCCTCAGTACAACAAGTCGGTATTGAGCGAAACTGTCTCGGCAGGCGGATATGTCTTTAGTAAATCAGCCATATCTCTCAAACCACACGTCAGAATGACTTGATTCCAACTCCTGTAGACTTCTTAGTCCTTATTCTACATCTTCTATGAAGACCATTGATGCTGATTCAGACCGCAAGGCCTCATTATAACCACATATTTCCCGGCGTATCGGATGGACTTTGCACTCTACTTTTGTCCAACTCTCCAAATATACCCAATTGCCTCCAATCACCTAGAAAATACTCCAAAATATGCAAGAACTCACTGGACCTAATGCAAATGTCCTAATCTCTAAATAAGACCTAAATGCAAGATAAAACCATGATTATGCATGCAAATGACACAAAACTCTAAGTGAGATGTATGCTAAAGCATGCAAAATATGAACATATCAGGGTATTATCTTACCCAATATCGGATAGCACTTGGGTCTCACCGGTTCATTGTGTGTCTAAGAAAGGGGGGATAACGGTTGTTAAAAATGAAAAAGGATGATATAATACCTACTAGGACAATAACCGGGCATATGATGTGCATTGAATATAGGAAGCTAAATTCATCTACTCGTAAGGATCACTTTCCATTACCTTTCATAGATCAAATGATTGAACGTCTAGCTAATCATCCATTTTATTGCTAGGATCTAAGGAACAAGATATCCCAATTTTCTCAAGGACTTGCGGAGTCGTTCAAGGCTGCTTGGACGAGATTCAGACCGTATCAGAGAGATTGTCCACATCATGGATACTCTGATGTCCAGAGTATGGGTTTCTTCTTCAGAGGGATTGATTGGAGGTATCAGATGACTTTAGATGCTTCGAACAATGGAAACTTCAACACCAGGTATCCTGATGATGCCTATGTACTGATTGAGAACTTGGCGTCTAGCAATAGCACCAAGAATGCTGATTATGAGCGGAAGAATGTAGCTGGTAGAATGGATGGTTCACAGATTGCTGATGTTCAAGCCAAGTTGGATTCTATGCAAAAAAGGCTGTTCACTTTGCTGAAGATTTTTAGGTATTCAACGAGGATGAAGTAGAGGATGTTAACTACATTGGTGGTTCTGTTTTCAAGATCAGAGGAATCAATTCAACAACAACCGAAACTACAACAACAACTCTCAGCAAGGAGGTTTCGAATCAGTTTGATCAGAGATCATCTCAGAACAGTGGGTATACGAGCAACTATGGAAACTCATCTTATCAGCCCATACCTGCTAAGCTTCCAGATCGCAAGATCGAGTCTATGTTTGAACAACTGATTCAAGGACAGCAGCATCTCACAGTGAATCTCAACGGAAAGATAGATGATATGTATAAAGATCTGAGTGGAAGGATCGATGCTCTCGATACTCATCAGAAGATGCTGGAAACGCAAGTAGCTCAGACTGCAGCAGTTGTCAAGGGAAAGACGACTCAGGCACAGAACGCATACGTCAATGCAATCACCTTGAGAGGTGCAGGAAATCTCAAAAACCTTGTCAAAGATTATTCCGAACCTGACTCGTCAGTATCGATCGATACCACAGCTGATATCGATCGATACCAACCTGAAGAACCGACCCATGAGCCTTGTGTCGATCGACACCAACTTTGTCTCGATCGACACCCCTCGGAGGCTGAACCAGAGATCGCGAAGAAACCAGAGATGATCATGGAACGTGTCTACAAGCCTAAGGAACCATACCCTCGATTACCCAGACACCTCAGAGACCCCATTTCTCCAAAGCAGCTGCTTGGCTTTGAGAAGATGGCACAAAGAATTCCACACACACTGACTTTTGAGGAAACTCTTGAGTACCGCCCTCTTTACAGTCACTTCCGAGATTGCAGAGAAACTGAGGACGAGATTAAGGCACTCTTCATCAAGGTCAGAAGTACACCACCTCCACTGAAGGAGTTGGCTAAGAGGGAAGACCCAGGGAAATTTTCAGTCCCATGCTCTATCTTCGGAGTTGAATTCAAGGAACCTCTAGTTGATTCAGAGTCTAGCGTCAATGTCATGTCAAAGGCACTCGCAGAGAAGCTGCAAATCGATGACATAAGATCTACTCAGATGGCTCTCACATTCGTAAATTCTTCCACTCCAGAGCTGAAGGAGAAAGGACAAGAGGTTATGGAGAACATGTTGCGCAGAAATCTGAACCTAGAGATGTCAAGCTGTGGAGCCTGTTTTGCTGCAAGCTCTCATTCCCATCCTGACTGATCGTCCGTAAAGTCAAGCTCGTGACGTAAAACAAGCGCTGGGTGGGAGGCAACCCACTTGTAAGTCTGTACATATGCGTCTTTTATTTTTCTCGTTTTTGTTTTGTGTTTTGTTGTGTCACATGAATCAGATTCGGAGGTCCCGTATCGATCGATACCACTTTGTGTCGGTCGATACCCGTCGTTAAACATACACAATCTGGACCGACCTACATGTGGCGAGCACATCATTCCACACCTTCAGTATCGGTCGACACCAACCTGGTATCGATCGATGCTCTACGCGCAGGTAAGTTTCCTTATAAACCCTACGATTTTTCCTTTCTTCCCCCACCGCCTCCATCGCTCGATACATATACCGCAACTCCCTCTCTCAAAATCACAAATCTTCGTTTCTCAACAAATTTGAGTGATTTTTGTGTCTATCTTGCTCGGATTTTCGTACTCTATCTCATTCTCCCATTAATTCTTACATAACCGGATTTGGACGCCATGATCGGTTATAGCATGTCTGACCCATAATCGTTACAAGGTTCATACCGCCAACTCTACCGATTTCACACTGGTTTTCGGCACCGACTTACGCGACGCACCATCCGAGGCTCCTACACCTTCATCACATGTGCTTCCTCATGCAACAGTTCGTTTTCCATGGCCTAAGATCAGCGAGAAGGCTAGGATACGTTTGAGGGATGATTACGAGGGGTCGGATAAGGAGATTACGGGGAGAAAAGCTTGCACTCATAGGCCTATTTCTGAGGAATGGGACGATTACGATTCGATTTTCTACAACGCATGGCAGGAAGTTGATGTGCGACCCACTCGCTTTATTGATACGCATACTATGAGGCACTTGGGTTTTGACAGGGAGCTTGATGGACTGATCCGCAAGATCAGATTGGGAACGATGCCTATGCGGCAGTACGACCTGTACCCTGACTTGGTTCGCCAGTTCCTTGCTTCTGTTCACGTCTACTACACTGGTGAGCCTCCAGTGACTGCACAGCAGGGTGTTCTGACTTTTCTGATTCGCTGTGTGCGGTATAGGATATCTTTTCAGGACCTCTGCGACATATATGGGTTTCACCGGGACTTCTCTCGGTGCGAGTTTCCTCGCAAGTTTATGGATGTTGAGACGTTCTGGTCTCGCTTTGGGCATGGAGTCTATGACAGCAAGACCACTACACAGATGGATGTGTGCCATCCTGTCCTACGCTGCCTTGTGAGGATCCTGAGCAACACTCTGTTGTGTAAGATGGAACCGAACAAGATGAGAGTTGCTGAGCTGATTCTGTCTATTGGGATTGGAGATCTCATTTCTGATGAGGCATATGAGTGGCCTGAGTTGGACCTCGCGGTCAACTTAGGTGCCGTATTCGCACACCACTTGGAGTCGCTGAAGGTGAAGCCCTTCACAGGACTCGGCAAGACTTCTAGGACTGCAGGTCGCCCGAAGATCGAAACGGTGGGCAACCTTCTCACTCCCATTTTTCTGCACCTAGAAATCAGCACCACTAGTTGCTCTATCGTGACTTCCCGTGAGCTCATGGACGAGGACCACATGGAGCACCTGCGTTGGCTGAAGCCTCACAGGCGTTGGGTTTTCAGCCCTTCTGTTGGAGACTATCTGGTTCAGCTCCCCAACACCGATCTGACAGACATAGGCGGTGACCCTGCTCAGCTACTTTTCGCACTTGTTTCAGCTGACATGGAGCATGCACCGGTGACTCGACGTCGAGGCTCAGCTACTAGAGCACAACCACCTGCATCTGGCCCTGCTGGGGGTCAACCGCAACACGAGCCATCTCCCATTGCTGCTGTGTTTTCTCTTCCTCCACCACCTGAGATGCAGATGGACCCTTTTCATAGATACGTAGTCACGAGTCTGCAGACGATCTGGACTGCTGTTTCTCGCTGCCGCTGCACGACTGACACAGACGCTGGTCCTTCGTCTCGACATCCTGTTTCACCACGTTCACCGCGCACGCCCACTGACGTTGGACCATATGGCACTGCTGGCGATGACTCTGACGCCACTGAGGAAGATTAGTTCTCTTTCTATCTGGTTTTCACTTTTGTTTTCTTTTCTTTTTTCTTTTCTTTTAATTTTCGTTTGAACTTTTGTGTCTTTTATGCTTTTGGACCTGTGGATTTATGCTTCTATCATATTTTGTTGTACCTAACTTGTGTTTGAGTGGTCTAACAGTGCTTACATTTAACACCTGGATCGTTTGACACATTTGTGGAGCTACATCTGACCTTAGACGTTGAAAACGCTTTACCTGTGTCGACCAATACTGAGTATCGATCGATACCTAGTTGGTATTGGTCGACACCCTACGCGAATGAGAAAAGCAACGTATCGACTTAAGCCTGGCATCGCTCGATACCAGGCCGTGTGTCGGTCGATACTCGATGTTCCAGCACGGTAACTTCTTGATTTTTCACAATCCATTTGTTTCTTTTGTTTCCTTTCACCAACTCTAGGCTAGATAACACTGGGGAAAGTGTTGTTCAAGTCTGGGGGAGGTAGTCGCTGACTTTGTTTTTGTTTTTCTTAGAGTCAGTCGTTTTTGAGTCATTCGTTGTTTTATTGAGTCAAAACTTTGTTTGAGACTGTGATATTTTTCTTGAATCTATTGATTTGACATTGCCTCTAAGTGACCATTGTTACAGAATCAGTTCTAGATCGACTAATGAAAAATCCAAAGGCTAAACAGTTAACTAGAAGACACTCATGTTTCCAGCAAAGTTCTTTAAAGCCTGAGCCAAATTTTTGCACTTCATCGATGTGACTGATGTTCATAGAGCTTGATTCATCATTCATATATGACAAAGGAACCCACGTGTTTAAAGTAATGATATTTCTCTCCCTGTTACAAGTTAATTAATAAGATGCATTAAAAGATGAGATTATTTTCTTCTGAGTAGAGGGTTAAGAAAATTTCCAACGATCCCATTATTCTACTCCAGAGGAGATGATCACACAAAGGTGAATGCGAGGTTAAGAAAATTTTCCGTGATACCATTATTCACCTACACCTTTGATTACTTTTTAGGGAAGAACTGGGGATTCGATGGCAAACACCATCAATACTCGCGTCTCATACATTGATGTGTATATGCAGATCTAAAAAAAAAGAGAAGAGAACATAATAAGAAATAAGTCTGGGGGAGAGAAATAATACCATAAAGTGTGAAAAAGGGTGGCTCCTTGTCATGATATTGTATGGAAAAGAATCTAGAAGGTTCTTGGCATTAATCGCAGCGATAAAACTGGCGAGGATGGCGTAATTGAACGATGTTGTGAAGTAATGTGTGTAGTCAGGGAAGCTGAGAATGTCTACGGAGAAGTACATGGTGGTTAGATCAAAAGGCTGGTTAGGTGACATTTCGGTGCTTCGGAAAAGGGTCATTGCAACGTTTCAAGAACAGGTGAGTCTCTATGTTTTCAAACCTCTTTCTCTGGTTTATTCTTCTATTTGCTTGAGGGCCAGCAAATGCTAAGTCTGGGAGAGTTGATATATCATGGTTTTTATCCTGTTTAAGCCATGATATAATTCCGTTTTATAGAGTCTTTCTACAATTTTGTAGTGGTTTAGAGTCGTTTACAGGTTTTAGCACGTTTGGAGCATAATTGGAGATATTGGAGCTTTCTAGAGCATTTTGGAGCAAAGCAGAAGTTCGTGTAGCTAACTACCCGATTTGAAGCATCAGTGTCGATCGATACTGTCTAATATCGGTCGATACTCATCGAGGCATACACGACCCGCGACTTTAATGAAGAGTTGAAGTATTGCAAAATTGCCCAGGAGACTTTATTATTTACAAGAAACCCCAAAACGTGGTATAGGTTATTTAATAGGATTTACAGTCACTTTCATGGCTATGCTTTATTTTGCTTTGGTTTTGTGAGAAAGCTTTTGAAGGGAGACAAGTCTGAAACTCTATTCGTCCGAGAGAAGATTTTGAACCCTCTTGTTACTCTTTCTATTTTATTTGATGATTTATTCAAACATGTTTATTGCTTCAATTTCCTTGTCTGAGTAGATCTCTTGTTAGGTTTAGGGTTCTCATAAGGGTTATATCTGAATGCTAGGTTGATTAGTTATTAGGATTCACCATCTGAATTAGTTCTTCACCATAGGTTGTTTGCAAAGCTAATTCTGGATTGATCACCTATAAATTAGATCTTAGGATAATTGATTAGGCGCGAGAGTGCGATTAATTATCTGATAGAACCTAAGGTGAGAAAAATAACTATTCGCAAAGAGATTTGGTTTAGTTGTTTTGTGAACACATGAAACCTAATTTAAAATCTGATTTAGACTTTAGGATTCGCAAAGAGATTTGAAATTCGTAGGATTTAGATTTAGATAGTTTTCGCAACGAGAGTTGGTTAGCTATACCTTAGTGATTTGAGTTCAAGAACAGCGCTAAATCTGAATCCAGACTAGTTAGTTTATCTGCATTCATTGATTTTCTGAGAAATACCCTGAACCTATCCTTCTCCAATCGAATTTTCAACCGCTTTAATTTACGCTATGTTTTCAATACCATTGATCGCTTAGCTTAATTCTCACCTATATAATCTATTGTGTGTCTCTATGAGTCCTTGTGTTCGACCCCTACTTTACTGCAACTACTGCTTAGTACTTTTAGGGTATTAATTTGAGCATATCACCATGCATGATAATGAGATCACCTTCATCTCATAACCGAACCCTTAGCCAAACGAATTTGATTTGACCTTGCATAAACATGATTCATGGTTACACCACTAATGAATGTTAAGGGGTTGGAGAATACAATTGCTTGTGTAGATTGGGGTTTGGATTTGATTCATGATGAAATAGGAATGGCTAACTCCTTTGGAGTAGACTCACTTGTGCATCTTAGAACTACAAACTTGGACGTTTAATATGATTTCTTTTTGTGCTACTTGTGGATTTGAGTTCCCACCTTCAAACCACTCTCCCTACTCTTTCTTATTTGTTTGCTTAAGGGCAAGCAAAGGAGTAAGTTTGGGGGAGTTGATATCCTTTCATTTTAGCCTTCATATCATACATTTCACTTTGCATTTTGAGTCACATTCGAGCATATCTAGGTGATACGATCCTCCCAAAAACGCACACTCTTGTCGGTATTGAAGCGGAATAGAAACGGGATAATCCTTGAATGAACAAGGCGGGAGAAGTGAATGGTTGCGTCGAGGGCTATGGATTGCACTCGGTAAACCTGATCCGAAGGCTAACCAACTAAGGAACGTTGTGACTCTTCGGCTAACCACCTCGGAATCGATTTGAACACGTCGGCTAGCCACCTAGTGAACGGTTTCCAATCACGAGCTAACCACCCAATGATCGAAAAGATTTCTTTGGCTAACCACCAAGGAGATCAAAAAAGTTCCAAAGGAACAAGAGAGAAAATCTCAAAAAAGTTTATAAAATTGGATGATTTGAAATGAAAGATTATAAAGAGTATTTATAGGAAAAGAAGGTGAAGGGATGAACAAGAAAGCACTAAAAACAATGCATGGGAAATAACAAAGTCACATAAATGTGAAAATTAAGACCAAATACTTTGACTAAAAGGGTTGAATGACTCTTGGAATACTTTGACTAGTCTCCCTCGGAAATGCTCCCTCGGAATTGTTCCCTCGGAATAATCCCCCCCCCCCCCCCCCCGGGAAATCTCTCGGAAAAGTCCCTCGGAAATATTCCCCGAAAATTCAACTTAAGATTGGACCGGATATGAGAGTGTAAGCCGTTGCCTCGTTAAAACCTCTACTCGGAAAACCCATTGGGACAAAACCGAGCATAGGAAAAAGAGTACAAGAACTTACACTCGCGGCCAATCTCAAGAAGAATCCGACTCCTCGAATGATAAAGAGATTAGGGCGAAGTGTGTAAGCTGATCTTCTTCCTCGATACGAACTTCATTAAGTAGCCTTTGAACCGCTCTGGCTAGCTTCCTTGCCTTGGACAGTGTAATGGGGCCTTCTGGAACGATCAAAGCTTCCTCCGGAACTTCATCCGAATATAATATGTTCTCTAATTTCTATGCAACTTTTACCTTTATTGGAGATTGTGTGACCAATTATATTATGCATATTTTTATGATTGGCTGAATTGTTTTTAGTTTATATATTAAATGATACATTTGAAAAAAGTAAATTTCTTAATATTTGTGTTTTTAACCAAAACAACTTATATTATGAAACGGAGAGAGTATCTTTGAATAATTGGTTTATCAAACATTTATTTTTATTTATTAGTTTTATTTCTTTTTCTATTTTAAAAACACAAAATTGTAAAAGAAATAAAGACCATTAATTAACCACCATGAATAGTATTAAGAAGAAATCATTTGGAATTTCAATATCTACATTTGCATAATAAGTTTGATAAAAATTAATCCCTATAAAATCAATATTATATATATATATATACAAGTTCTAATTAAACAATTTATTGCCGTGTTATTTTGTTGTTCAACATTATACGTGTACAAGTTCTTATTCAATAACTAAAAAGGTATTATCTTATATGATCAATCAACAAATATAGGCCTAAATCGATCTTTAAACGTATTTGATTTATATTATAATTAAATTAAATGAAACAACATTTAAAGATTAAATAGGTAAAACAACATAAAATATACATACGATATACGATATAAAATGTACTATTTGAAGGGAAAATAAACATTTTTATCATTTTTGGATCCATAAAAAAATAAAACAAAAGACACTTAACTTAAATTATGGTTGATAATATTTTTGCGATATCGGAGATATATGTTGAGTATCACAAATGATATCTTAAGGCATATATGGTCCAGATGTTGATGCTCCATAACCATCATACTTCTCTTTATCTTCTTTCTTCTCAGACACTTCATTCGCTTTTTTTTTGCTCCTCATCACCAGGTTGTGTGGAGTGGATTTCATTAGAATCAGGAAGACTAGAGCATTGTGGTTCTTTATCGGATCCCATAATTGTCGAGAGCTCAATTACTGCATCTGTGGTTTCTTCTTCTAATTTTTCAAGAACTTTTTTTGTATGTGACAACATGCCACAAAAACCAGATATGGGGTCTCGGGTACGAGCCTCCGCCTCATAACACAACGAGTTCGCAGTATCTTCACGTTGTTAAGGTGATAGATTCTTCAAAATTTTGTAAATGTTTTCTGCTCGAAATACTCTATTTACGTTTTTAAATCTAGCTGGGTTGCTCGAAGGAAAATATGGTGCGAAGATACATTGATTTATAGTACATGGGCATTTTAAAACCTTGCAAGCAGCACATTTGTTTGAATCCATTATTCTTCTTATGTTTCTGCTTAATTGTTAGACACAAATATCTTTGAGGATAACTTATCATTATGGTTTAACAAATGAAATATTTATAACAAATTAATAGAATGAATGTCAAAAGGATATACCTTAAAAATCTCAAAAAATTTGATATCGGAAAGACATGAAAATGCAGCAGTTGCTATTGATGCTTGAAAATGAACAAATTAGCCCTAAATTTATAGTCATGCCTCAAATAATGATTTGATTATTATGTTACCAACTTATGTAAGATAATAATAAGTCCAGACAATTTTAAAGTTTGATTGTAAAAATAATATGTTCTACTTGACTACAATACTTCGTCGTTTTGGCAAGATAATATCACCATATGTCTTTTATTAATTTCTTATCCACTATAAATATATTATAGTTTTGTTTAGAAATGTTATTTGTTTATGATATATATATACTATGTAAATCATATCCAGTCTCATTATGAGAAAATACAATATTAATGACTACGTAATAATTAAAAAAACGAGCTATAATTATTTTCTCTTAATTAATTAATTGGTCAATAGAACCAGGATTAAATACAAATCACAAAATTTTATTTACATTTTAATATATATGAATATAATAAAATAGTAAGTTTAATTATCTTTTATATCTCCAAATAATTTAACGATCATTTATACTTTAAAACAAATTTTAGCTTATGTGATGTTGGCATGAGTGATCAGTACAACCATTACTCAGCAGATGAACGATTTGTTTCTTAGATTCAACCGTTAAAGAACTTCTCCAATATAGTGGCAAGCTTACTCACATGAATCAGTAAATCATTCACCAAAATTTAATTTATAATCATTACATTACCGTTTTTCGCACTCTTGAACCGTGGGAATAGAGCAAGAGGGAAAGAAAACATTAGAGAGTTGTGCGTCTAGCGAGGTTGTGAATCACTATGGATCAAGCACCTAGAGCACGGAGACCAATAGGGGCTGGTGATGCACCAAGCCGGTATGGGAATAGGAATGGTATACATCCACCACTCTTGGAGAACGTAGATTTTGAAATCAAGACAAGCTTGATATCCATGCTCCAAGGAGACAAGTATCATGGGCTGCCCGTGGAGGATCCACTTTATCATCTCGATAACTTTGACCGTATGTGTGACTTGGTAAAGATGAACGGTGTCTCGGAGGATGCACTTAAGCTTAGGCTTTTCCCTTTCTCTCTTGGAGACAAGGCTCACCATTGGGAAAAGACATTGCCTCACGGAACCGTCAACTCTTGGGATAAGTGCAAGGAGGTCTTTTTAGACAAATTCTTCTCCACTTCAAGGACAACCAAGATAAGAAACCAGATTTCTAGCTTCACTCAAAGAGGAAATGAGAGCTTTTTTGAAGCATGTGAGAGATTAAAGGGCTATACAATGGCATGTCCACACCATGGGTTCTCCGATGAATCTTTATTGAGTACTCTATACTGAGGAGTATTGCCAAAGATGAGAATGCTCCTTGACACCGCAAGCAATGGAAATTTCATGGGGAAGGACGTTGAAGAAGGACAAAATCTTGTTGACAACCTTGCCCAAAGTGATGGGACTTATGGAGAAGGCTTTGAAAGTTCTTCAAGAGGGGTTAAAGATTATGAAGACCAAAGTACAAGAACAATTAAAGCTCTTAATGAAAAGATGGACAAGCTTATACAAACAACCCAAAAGTCCATCAAATTCGTGGGAGAGCTTGATAGAAACAAAGAAGAGGTTCACTTTGTGGGACAACAAGGCGGTTACAACAAGATTGTCAACCCCAATCACCAAAGCTTTCAAGACCAACGACCTCAAGGTCAAGAGTATAACTTCCCACCTCAAGGGTATGGTTCCAAGAACACTTTCCAAGGAAGCCAAGACTTTGATGTGAATGGGATGTTTCAACAATTACTCAAGGGTCAAGCCGAGATTCACACTAAGGTCGATTGCTCTTACGATGACCTCTACAAAAAGCTTGAATCCATGTCTTCAAAGATCAAACACATGGAGGAACAAAATGCTAAAGGAAGTTCCCTCACTTGTAAGCGCATGGAGAAACTCAAAGGAAAAGTCGATGAAAGCCAACGGGAGTATTGCAACGCTATATACTAAAATGATGATAATGAAGCCGCTATTAGAGAAATTGAGCTTCTACTTTATGGTTCACAAGCCAGAGACCTTCCCCCTAGTGATGTTACCTTGAAGCTCAATGGGGACATTGAGGAACAAGGTGAGGGGTTACCTTTGGGAATGATGAAGACGTGACCATGGTTGAAGACATGGGTAGTGTTGCTTGCTTTGATTCACAAGGATTGACAAAGGTCGCGCCTAAGACTATCCACAAGCTCGGGAACCCCGGTAAATTCTCTATAGCTTGCTCTCTTAGAGATTTGGAGATTGAGGATGCTCTATGTGACTCTGGTTCAAGTGTAAACGTCATGTCCCATGACATGCTTAAGAGTCTAGGGATAAGAAACATCACACATCACCCATCTCCCATCACTTTTGGAGATGCTTCTTCACGGAAGCCACTTGGTATCCTTGAAGATTATCCGCTCAAAGTTGAGGATTGCATAATACCAACGGATTTCGTTGTTATGGAAATGAAGAAGGCCAATAAGCTCCCACTCCTCCTTGGAACCCCATTCCTCAATACTACCGGTGCAAGCATGGACTTCAAAAACCAAAGGGTAGCTCTTATGAATGTGAACGACAAGGTTTACTACCCAATGAAGGCTTCTTCCACCAAGATTTGTGGCACAATTACTATTGAGGATGATGAGTTTTGTGTTGAGGAAGTGAAGTATGCGGGTCGTTGTGAAATGGTTGATGAAGCTCAACCTCCAAAGGGATATGAAGAGAAAGAAAAGTCTCTTGAGAAAAAGAGTTTAGAGTGTGGTGATGGTAAAGAAGCTCCAAGAGTTTAATATGTGGGCATTTGTGCAAAAATGGCTGATGGTGATAATGAGGAAGCCCTTTCTTTGGATGGTGATTGCTTAGCATCCCCTTTTCACGCCACAATGGAGAATGATGGTGAATGTAGCAAAGGTGTTAAGAAGAGGACAAGGACCAAGGTCAAGAAGAAGACACCAAGCAAGCTCGTTGAGTCTAATTCCGAGCTAAACCAACCTCCCACAATGACTCTCACACTGTGGAAGTATGAGGACGGGATGATTTAGTACAAGATCAAATGCAAGGGCCGGTCCAAGCCTTTTGCCTCGGTCAAAGCCATCATTACACCAGAGCTTAAGGAGAAAGGGGAAGCCGGTCTTCAAGAGGTCATGAGCAAGGTCCTCAAGCTTGAACTCAAAGATCCACCATGGAGTGCTCACACTCCTCAATCACCTGCCTAAAAGGGTAACCAAAGTCAAACTTAGCGACTTTAAACAAAGTGCACTTGGGAGACATTCCCATGTTTATCATTGTATATATTCTCTTTGCTTTCTAGTTTAAATTTTGTGTTTCTTGGGCGTTTTGATCTTTTGTTGAGTGGTTGCAAGGTCTCTTGATGGTCTAATGGTCATGAACTTCAAGACAAATGTGTTGGAACTCCATGGCGGCCGCTCTCTTCCTCATCTCCATTGCACTAGTCTCACTCCTCCTTTGTAAGGAATCTTTCCCTTTGAGTCTTTGCATTTTCATTTTATTTTGTTTTTGTTTTGGGACTCTCTCTTGAACTTCTTTCACACTGAGACGTTGTGATTTAAGTTTGGGGGAGGGACCGGTATCTAACCTTGTGTTTTGTGTCTTATTTTCCATCTTGCATAATTGAGTCTCGTGCATTTTCAATAATTTTTGAATTTTTTTTTTAAAGTTTGTGCATTTTATGTAGGATTGAGTCTAGATGCATAGCATATAGAGTTGCACTCACTTGCATTGGGAGAATTATCCATGTAGAATATAAACTTAAGAGCTTGATTTAATGCCCTCGTTAGGAGTTCTTTGATGCATTTGAACGATCCCGAAGTTAAGGATAATCCATGCTTTGATCTCGCGTTTTGAATGTTTATGTCTTGGTTGAAGCATACTTTGATTTGATTCCAACTCTATTTATTATTTGAACTCTAATCTTGACTCATAATTATCATGCTCATACATTGAAAAGTTGAACTCATGGATACCATATACATATTTGAGCTATCTTCTCCCTTTTACCACTCTCTTGTTAGCTCAAATAGCCATTTTCCCACCTTTGGAATGGTTCACCTCGCCTTAGCCTTAAGCTTCTTTCAAGCCCACATTTCTAGTGTGTGTCGTGAGGCCTATTTTCGAATGAACTTATCAAAAAGTGTTGAGTTTGGAACGACAAGGAGAAGCTTCCATGTAGAACTAGCTCACACATCAATGAGCTAGACATAGGCTAGGGTAGATAGGTTGGGGTTTTGGGTGATTGATCGAAAGAAAAGAGAGTGTGGAGAAATGGAAAGAGATAGGGAGGAGAAGATGGGGAAAAGCAATTGATTGAGATGGTTGGCAAAAGAAAGTTGGTTTAGCTCTATGTGATAAAAATATAGTCTCTAGCTTTGAAAAGAAAGATAAAAAGCCAAAAATGGCTCAAGCTAGAAAAGAAATGAAAGAGACTAGAGAAGCAAAAGAAGGCTAAGGAAAGAAATTTGTGAAAGTCAAACCATTTGCTCATAAGGCAAAAAGGAGAATCTCCCTAAGAGTTTGAAAGGAAGCGAAGTGGTGGAATATTGTGGTATATGAAGGCAATTGTCCTTGCGGAAAAGAGTAGCTTAGGAAGGTTCACTTTGGGTTTAGGAATAAGACTGGACTTCATATCGGGGCATTTGGTAGATGGAAGTCATCCTTGTATGCATTGATTGTTCTTTACTCTTAGCATTTTGCCAAAGTTCATTCCTTCATGAGAGATCCCTTGCATTGGAATACCCACATTGTTGGAGATCACTTTTATCTTGAGACCTCTCCCTTAGCCAAATGAGTTCACTTGATATGTATAAGCATGATTCACCGTTTGCAATTAATGAATGTTAAAGAGTTGGAGGATAGGAATTCTTGTGGATTCTAAGGCACCCAATTCGTGTTGCAAAGAGTATGGCTAAATCTTTTGAAGTAGAGGTTGTTTGTGCATCATATAACTACTCTCAAGGGCATTGATTCGAATTCTTTTGTTGATATTCTCGGATTTGAACTTCCACTTTCAAACCTCTCTCGCTACTGATATGATCAAATCAATACCCTATTCAGATACTAAAGCAGTTGTCGTAGTATAGCTAGGGGTCGAACACAAGGACTCACAAAGACACACAGTAGATTATATAGATCCAAAATATGCTAAATCAAAGGATGTAAACGAAAACAAGTACGAAATTAAAAGTGTTGTAAATCAATGGAGGAAAAATAGGCCCAGAGTTTTTCTCAAGAAATCAATGAATGCAGCTAAATTAACTAACAGGATTCAGATTACACATGGTTCTTGAACTCAAATCACTAAAATATAGCTAACCAACTCTCGTTGCGAAAACTATCTAAATCTAAATCCTAGGAATTTCAAATCTCTTTGCTAATTCTAAAGTCTAAATCAGCTTTAAAGTTCAGGTTTGATATGTTCACAAATCAATTAAAGCAAATCTCTTTGCGAATAATCAATTTGCTAACCTAGGTTCTATCAGGTAATTAATCGCACTCTCGTGCCTAATCAATTATCCTAAGATCTAAGTTCTAGGTGATCAATCTAGAATTAGCTTTGAGAACAACCTATGGTGAAGAACTAATTCAGATAGTGAATCCTAAACAGATAATCAACCTAGCATTCAAAAAAATCCCTATGAGAAAACCCCAAACCTAAAGTGGATTTACTCAGACATGGAGAATGAAACAATCAACATAACTGAATAAATCATCAATAAAATAATCATAAAGGTTTTGAGATCTGATCTCGGACGAAGGGAGATTCATAATTGTCTCTCTAAAACCAAAGTAAAATCAAAGTATAGAAAATAAAGCTTAGTCTAAACAGGTGGCTGAAAACCTAATTTATAAGCTAAAACACGTTCTGGACCATCTTGTAAATATCAAAGTCTTCTGGGCCAATTCTGCAATTCTTCAACTCTTCAATAAGTCGCGATCCTTCTGTTTCCTCGACGGGTAGATACTAGGTAGTATCGAACGATACTCAGGTGATTTTGATGTCTCAGCTACACGGATCTCTGCTTCGCTCCAGAATGTTCCAGAAAGCTCCAATATCTCCAATTATGCTCCAAACGTGCTATAACCTGTAAAAGACTCTAAAAGACTACAAAACACTAGAAATACTCTATAAAAAGGACTTATATCATGGCCTAAAAGGGGTAAAAACCATGATATATCAGCTACTTGTTTGTTGGCTTGAGGACAAGCAAATGAATAAGTTTGGGGGAGTTGATATTCCTATATTTTACACATTAACATTCATAATATTTAGTGTTTTTGGTCTCATGCAAGTGTCTTGCATAGTTTTTATAGCATTTTGGTCTTTATTAGAATATTAATTGGTTTATTTGCATTCTCTGATTTCTTGAGAAATACCCTGAACCTATTTTCCTCCACTGAATTTACAACTCTTTAATATACATTATTGCTTCCTCTTTTATTGATTACTTAGCTTAATTCGAATCTATATAATCTATTGTGTGATTCTTGAGTCTATGTGGTTCGACCCCTACTTACTGCAACTGCAAAGCTGTTAGTCCTTTAGGGTATTACTTTTGAGCTTAACATCTTCACGAAAATTGTAGCCTAGTGAGTTAGCTGTCGAATGGAAGTGGTGTAAGGCCATTTGGACATGTATTCCAGGAGATATAGTTGTTTTACCAAAGGTTCTACAACACCACCGACCGCACAAACTCAGGTCCAATACCAATTTGTTGCACTGATTTGTGACATCGGTGTGAAGCCACTCAAGACAAGATTTGACCCATTTCTATCGGTTCGGTACCCAGTTTATCCCGGGTCGACCCGGTTCGCCCAAAAACCCTATTTTCTTGGGGTATCTCTTTTCTTATCTCTTTTCTAAGTGAAAAACCTTGTTCTTGTGATTTGTAAGAGAGATCATACACTTTTTATGCAAGTTTAAGTTTATATCTTGTGTTCTTTCTCTAATCTTTCACATTCATATTCTCTAATTATGATTAACATCACCTCTTTCATGAGATTTGATGTGTTCTTCATGATTAGTGAGTAGTTCTTTTTAGAGCTCATGGATGAGGTATATTAGGGGAATTTTGTGATAGATCTAGGATGTCTAGGGCTTAGTTTACATATTCTCTCTCTTATTTAGTGTTCATAATGCTAGATTAGGCTAGAGATAGCTAATCTAGATCATAGAGAATTTCATGCACACAAGGTGTTCGATGAAATTCACCAAAGAACTAAATAAGGGATTTCGCTTTCTTAGCCTATGAGAGTAGTTGTCTAAGGAGTATTAGGGCCATTGGAACCTATGTTGAATGATTGATGATCATCTTATCAAAAACGAGAGTTTGTTCTTGATTTGGTGATTAGCAAAGTGATTAAGACCATGAGAGTGGCTTAAGCATATTTAGGTGTTCTAGGCTAAGGGAAATGCTTGTTTGTGTGTATTGACATCTAGATTGATCATGAAAGGACCCAAAATTCATAACCCCATCCAAGAGCATGCCTTTATTATCTTTCTAATCTCGTTTTTAGTCTTTTCACTTGTTGAATTTTTTGATTTGAATTGAATTAGGTTGCTAGATTAAATCACCAAAACCACTTTGTTAGCTTGAATTAGAGAGTATCTTGCATTCTTGTTGCATTGAACTAGACCCTAGATTGGATTGACACCTAAAACACTACAATGACATGTGTATTTAGGATTAATTCTTGAGTAGGTAAAATCCTATTTATCAATCATGCATGTAGTTCTCCACTAAAGACACCAATTTACATCCAATCGCTCCAGACACGGCCTCCTTCTGATGTTCATTAAACCAATTAGAAATTTTTTTAATGATCGTATCAAACATGGGTATTAAGGAATACCTCCTTGCATTATTAAAAACATTGTTCAAAGATACCACACAGTTGCTTGTGTCTATGTTGTATCTTTCTCCTAGAAAACAACACCTTGCCCATTTTTCTTTCTCGGTATTGTCCTCCAGATACTTGGGCGCAGAAGGATATCTCGTTTTAAAAGAACAATAAGCACTGTTGAACTCAGCCTCTGTGTAAAGCCTACTGCACGGTTTGAATTTCCATGCGACTACGTCTTTGTTGCAGTTACTGACATGACCTTTCACATTTTGGGACAAATTCCATATACAATACCCATGATAAGCCTGGGGATACACATTAGCTATGGCGCCGATGAGGCTTGCATTTTTATCACTAATAAATACCAATTTGGAAGAGTCCGCTACAACGCTTTTCAGCATCTCGAAAAACCAGGTCCAACTTGCATTATTCTCACCATCGAGTACGCCAAACGCTATGGGATAGTGACGATTAGGATCTTGAGCTGAGGCAAAAACTAGTACACCACCATATATGTTCTTGAGAAACGTTGCATCCACAATTATCACTTTCCTCATGACTTGAAACCCTTCAATTCTAGCTCCCAAAGTTATGAATAGGTACTTGAATTTTTCCTTCTCATCCAATTTCACACTTGTTATTGTACCAGGATTGACTTTCTCTAACATGTACAAATAACAATACATCATCTTGTAACTTTCTTCCGGGCTACCACGCAAATCACAAACATCTTGCTTTTTCCCTCTCGATGTTGTGGAGTATGATATCTTCACACCAAATTTTGTCTGAACAAGACCAATGATACTGTTAGGAGTTGGAGTTCCCATTTGACATGGATAATCATCATGCGAAAGAGATGCAACTAGATGTGGTGTGCCTTTCCTATTCATGTTGATTGCACTCTACCTAGCCCGAGAGCATGTATGCATCTTGGTGTACCTTCTAATCGAGAAGGTATCTGTCTTTGGAATCCTTGCAGCTCGTAAACGTCATTTACAGCTTTCTTGACGACATTTTAGCACTAAACGCACATTACCCGAATTTGTTATAGAAAAACCAAAACAGTTAACAAATACGGCTCTATCGACCACCTCTTGCAATGCCTGCTTATTTGGAAATTTTTTATGTACACTCACACCCAAACCACTGAAATCCATTTCGTACAAATCTAAAGTCCTAATCGACCCAGAAACCATGGTAAAACACTCAATGCGCATACCAAAATAATATGCATAATCAAATCAAATCAAATCCCTCAATTTACAAATCCAAAATCAACTACTCTTAGGTTGAAGAAATGAACCTGGATTTTGAAGCTCGATGCAGCTAGAGGGAGGCGAAGAAACGGCGGCGATGGAGAGCTCGGCGGTGGAGGAAACGGCGGCGAGAGGATTCCGACGGCGATGGAGAGCGAGGTCGATGGAGGGATCTGTTTGTAGCGCGATTTGCTCGTTTTTTCTTTTGCAATTTGTTTTTGTTTTTTTTTAATATTTTCTGAAAATGAGCAAGGACGTTTTAAAGATGAGGAAATATGAAGATTAGTTAGGGATATAAGAGATTTTGGTTTGAGAAATAGGGATATATGAGATGAATGCTCGAAAATATCATGCTAGTGTAACCACTTTGTTACTAACTCTCGGGATTTAGTAAAAATGGTTTCAAAACCAAAAGAATGGCCAGCCTTCACAACAAAGCTGAGCGAATTGAAAGAATTGTGTATCACCTTTCAAGATACCAGAGTGGTTTTCGAACCAAGAATCAGTAATATTAGAGAGGATTTCCTGGGGTAGGAACGCACGCACCAAAAGCTTAAACAAATCTCCATTTAATTGATTCACCACTAGTCACTACCCAACCGGCCGATTAGCACATAGTTTAATTTTGAACATGTTTTTTTTTCTTACTATAATTCACGATGTTAGTATGCAAAACAATAATTATATACTTTTTATCTTACAAAAACTATCAGAATTATCTGAAAAGGGCTTGAGGGATTTTATCAACACCATCATTTGGTTATTTTTCCTGTCTAAATTACTGGCAGTGTCCCAATTCAAAGTCCTCCATAAGTCAAATCTATGAGTGGGTGGAACAAGTGTGACTCAATTCCCGCTGCTAGAGTTACTTCACTCTGTGTAATTCTTCGTGCGCGCCTAAAGCTTCCATGATGCTCTCTACCCACCTACACCAGTCACACACAAACCAATGGAAAATCCAAGTGACGATAGGACTTAATTCGCTTGGTTATGTGACAAGAGCACTCAGTTCAGATCCTAGTTGACGTGTTCCATCATATAACAAAAGATCTAGATTTACCCTTCAAGTCCTGGTTCCTCTGGGTGGTACACGTTTTTTAATCCTAATCGTCTTGCTGTGGAAGCAGTTGTCTCTCCTATGCAGGCAACATAATTGCTCCATTGGTCTGCGTTTTGAATCAGATTCATCCAGGCCCTGCCAAACACAAGTAAATGATGGACCAAACCCACTCGACCATAATCGAAGATACGAGTGACTGGTAGGCACATTGCGCTCATAACTTTTGCAATAGGATGACATTTAATGGCGCCTACCGGACTGCAGAAGGTGACGCTACAGAAATAACAGGCACAGACAATGCCTGTTGCAGAAGCATCGCATCAACACTCTGCACAGGAACCTAGCAAACAAAAAAAAAACAAAGAAACTGACCGTTATAGTGCATAGATATCTTCAAATAAACACATACCAATGACTGAAAAGCGAGAACCCATATATAAAATGTTGACTAAGCCCAATAAAAGATGAAATGAATGACTTTTTATATTGCTTGTTTAGTAAGTGTAAAGACAGCTTACAGTTGTGTATGTATTCAGCCTCAGAACTTCAAATCCACGTCTGGACAACCCTTCCTCTACGATTCATATGTAGAACAGGAAGCAGAGTAAGCTGGTCAGTCATGGACTTGCAAATCTACGAAACAATATTAGAATAAACTAATTTTACAGCTATATATTTCGAATTAGGTTGCTTGCCAACATAGATTTATTACTTATTTGTCCATGTACCAACGATTAATGGACACATCTACATGCTAAAGAACAGTGCAGAATATACAATAGTTTTCCATTTTTCGAATACTATCACTCTGAACATGAAAGCCATCATTTACTAATCCATTTTCTACAGATAGAAATAAAATTACTACATATCTTTAGAATTCAACAATTATTTTATAGTATGGTTAAATGCAATATTTAACATGGTATTATCCAACTGCCTGTTTTTATTATCCAGTTCACATATTTTTATTTTATAAGGATAAGACAATAAGTTAAATTCAATTGAGAAAACCTAACCACACAGTGCACACACCAATCTCATTGCTTGCTTTTAGAGAAGCCGGGTATAAGACAGAAGACATTTTGCAAACATTCTCTGGAAGCTCTGAAGCCAAGACTTTACCAGTTGCTGAAAGAATGAAAACATATAGAATGAAACAGCCAAGAGTGTAAGTATTGTACATTCGACAACTCATCCATAGCCTATTAATATTTATTTATATTGGTTATGCAGAAGCAACCCCATAAGAAAAACATAAACATTTGATGAGAGAAATTCCATGGAGAAGAACTGTAGGTTGGATCATTATCTCAGAAAGCCAAATATGTTCACTAATGTTCTCTGGTTCATGGGAACAAACTACAAGAAGTATATAGGAACATGCTTCCACAGTCACACAAAACAACCATATAAAACGACATTCATACACTATTAAATGCTTGAAGATGCACAGATTGCATATATAAAGACTAAAATAGAGTGAATAAAAGAAATTGTTTCTCTGAATAGAAAGTTACGGAACCTTTTGATGGTGTGAAGGCAACATGAAGCGATCCTTCTGCCAATCGCATTGCCTCTTCAAATATGCGGGCTGTTCCAGCTCCCACAACACCTACTTTCACTTTTGGGGAGCTAGCTGCCCTAAGGAAGTGAGACCAATGAGGTTTAGCTCAAACTTATGAAGACAATACGAAATGTTCATGAATTCTTATTTAAACCTTGTCATTTACAGAGTTGTGCCAGTATTACACATATATTGAATACCTGAATAAAAACCTAAACTAGTCTTATTGCCTAACATTAACAATGAAAACTCAGGGAGTACACTCACTAGCAACATATTGCATACTAACAAACTTTGTTCAGAGTAGCTCAAGTGTCCAGAAACTCCTACGATTAGAGAAAGCCCATTGCATATTCTGACAACACATTACTTACTGCAACAGTTCAAAATTCACAAAAAAAAGATGGAATAGAGCAAAAACGAGGGCTTACTTCCACGCCTCGAGAAAGACAGAACCTGCTTCTGGAGATGTTATGATGATCCAGTCAAAGCTCTTATCTAGCAAAATAAGGTGAAACACGTTAGAGTACTTATCAGAATGCCAAAATCTGAACAGCTTTAGGATTCTAGAGCGTTTTCTTAGTTGTAAAAATATTTTTCTTGAACTTTGAGTAAACATAGGCATTCAAATACATTTACTAAGCATGATATAGCAATAAGATAAAACAAGAATTTCTCCATGACCATGAATTGGGCAAAATGTAGTACGACACCCGCATAAGGAAATGAAATCTTAGAGCTAAATTATTAGAGCAAGAAGTCACTAAGTCAGCTACATCAGCAATCACCACTTAATACAGATGCAAGCCGATCGAAATCAGGTCCCCGAGCATGTTGAATCAGGGGAAGCTCTAAAGATGATATCCCATGTTTCTCCTGCAATTTTACCAGAGATAACTTTATTAGCTAGTCTACGATCGGATGTGAGATGAACATACAATTTACAGTTATGGATTCATTACAATAATCCACAAATCCAATGCACAATTACCAAAATCCACGAAATTTCACGATCTTGTAACAAATTCACTGAAGAATTTTTATAATTTCAATTAGGCAATGAGCAAATTCGCTCGAATGAAAAACCAAACTCAATATTCAATAAGTATCCCAACAAGAGCTTCGAGAAACAAACTGATTCGAAAATGAAACTTGTATATCGCGAGAGAAAGTTGGAGGACGGTAAATTGGATACCAAGGCTTTGATAATTTGTTTGTTCTTGCCCCGTTCCCGGGTTACGACCACCTGCGGAATCAAATCGGAGGTAGAAGACGATGTAACCGAGGAAGAAGATGAAGAGACAGACGGCGACAATGAATCTCGAACCAGGGAAGGAGAAGCGAAAGCTCCTTTTTTCAGAACTTGCGAAGAATAAGAAAATGGTGGTTGAAGAGATAAGAGAGAGGAGGGAGAAAGAAGCGACGCCATTAAAAAGTTCTCGGAGCAAAATCGGGAAATGAGATGTGGGATGGTCTAGTTAGAGCTGTCAAAATGGGTTGTACAAGCCGATTTGAACATGTCAATCAAGCCCATTTGAATATGTCCACCATTTTGATTGTTGATAAATACTGATCATGCCCATTTAGAAAATGGGTTATTAGCGAGAGTTTTGGCGAAAAAAAAAAATATTTTACGGTTTTGGAGGGGAAGACACGTTTTTGGCTGGAAAATGCGATTTTATAGTTTTGGCGAAAACACAATTTTACGGTTTGATGAAAACGCAATTTTGGTGGGAAAACACAATTTACGGTTTTGGCGAAAACACAATTTACGGTTTTGGCGAAAACACAATTTTGGCCGGAAAACACGATTTCGCGGTTTTAGCGGAAAAACACGATTTCACGATTTTGGCGGGAAAACACGATTTCGCGGTTTTGACGGGAAAATACGATTTCACAGTTTTGGCGAGAATACGCGATTTTATGGTTTTGGTGGGAAAACACGATTTCACGGTTTTGGCAGGAAAACACGATTTCATGGTTTTAATGGGAAAACACGATTTCACTGTTTTGGCGGGAAAACGCAATTTTACGGTTTTTGTGGGAAAACATGATTTCACGGGTTTGGCGGGAAAACACGATTTTGCGGTTTTGATGGAAAACACGATTTTGCGATTTTGACGGGAAAACGCGATTTCACAATTTTACGGTCTTGACTCAGTGGATTTCAGTGGAAACCTGTCACGAAGCGGAGCAAATCGATTTTAAGAAAATGAGAATGAATTTCGATTTTCCTCCAAACTGATTTTAACCTAGCTATTCAAATATTTTAGGCTGACCAATGTCCACATTGTCAAACCCGTTTTGTCCGTGGGAGAAGTTGAATCTAGCCCATTTAAATCTGCTTCCTATATGGGCTTGTCCATGACCAGTCCATAATGTTTTGGACGCAGACAACTAGGGCCGGCCCTGAAATTATTGCGGCTTGAAAACAAAAAAAATGGAGGCCAATAATTATATCATAAAAAATTTAATAAAATAAAAATTCTTATAAAAAGAAATTTCAAATAAAAAAATGTTAAACTGCTAATAAAACACAAATTTTCCAACAAAAAAAGTAAAACTAATAACAATCTATAGATACTTCTTCTTGCATTTTTTCCTGCAAAGTCATTCATCAGACTTTGATAGTCAAGCTTTCCAACCATATCTCTCTCAATTGACAACATCACCAAGCCATTTAGTCTCTCTTCCGACATACTCAATCGCACGTAAGACTTTATTAACTTTAACTTGGATAAACTTCTTCCGGCCGAGGTGGCTGAAATTGGAACCGTTAGCATCACTCTATATGCAAGCCATGTATTTGGATAACAACGACCTTCATATATTCTCAAAAAATCTAACACTTCAATAGCCTTCTTGATCTCGTTTGGTAAAACTTTTCTTAAAACTCTGATCGCTAGGAATAAATGATTTCCATCAATGTCTGAAATCTCACCATGTTTAAAAGAAGTTTCAAGGTTGATACATGCTGCCTTTATACCATCATCTGTTGGCGATTTGAGCTTATGTAGATCAAACAAAAATCCAAATATTTTTCCATACTCTTCAAATTGTTCAAACCTCACCTGAAGAGATACTATAGCTTGATCCAAGATTCTCTTGAAAAAATCGATTTTAAACTTCTTTTCCTCGCTTAACATCTCAGATTCATCATCTCTTTCCACCTCTTCATGAAAAATCTTTTTCCTTTTAATAATGCGTTTTCGTTTCACATGAAATTATGACTCAATATCCATAGACTCTGCAATAATCTTAGCTTATGCTTTTGCTTTTTCAAATCCAATTTCTCTGTAGTTTTTCAGAAACGAAACTAACCCTTTCAATTGAACAAGAGCATTATTAATATCAATATGCTCTGATTGCATCGCCTTACTTACCATATTGACGGTAAATAGAAGATCATACCAAATAACCAAACAAAATAAGAACTTAAATCCTCCAATTCCATGAGTTTCACTTGTAGCAAGAGATTAAGCATTGTTGCGAGCTCCAGGATCATCACAATTTTCTGCCAAGTAATCCAACGCATTTTTTATTTTTGGAGCATGAAATCGAATTGCTCGATCACTTTTAGATATCTTCTCGACGTTCTCGTTTTCCTCTTTCTCACAATTATCTGTAATTTCCCATGCCTTATCATTATGTAAGCTAGTAGGATTTTCATCACCTACTCCACCACACTCATGATACAATATCAAAAAAGAGTGAATCAAGGTTTTGAATACATGAGTTTATTATGAGAATCTCATCTTCATAACTTCACAAATAATCAAAGGATTCTCATTCAATGTCAAAAGCTAAATTGGTGGCAAGAAAACTATTATTTCATTTAGCTAATTTTCCTTCTTTTTTGTTTAAATGTGAATAAGTTCGTTTAATGTATTTTATTGTAAATATTGATAACACCGATTTTTGACCGTTTTTATGGATCACTTTCATATTCTTTCGCAGATGTTTTAACTCCATTTTCAAAGGTTTTCAAGTGATTTTCATATTTTATAAATTTGAAAGACGTTTCAGGTAACTCTGAATAAAAGAGTGCATTTCGGAGCAAAAGTACGTTTTTGGATAAACTTGGACCGTCAAGAAGTCTTGCAGCTAATGGAGACATTTTTACCGTCTGATCATCCCCAAATTTGGATACAACAAAGTAGAGACAACCAGCTTTCAAATGAAATTGGATTGGAGGCAACCAATGGTTGGATCCTTAAATACACTGAAGCACTGAAGGCAGATGAAGCTGCCCTGAAAACGAAGCCGCCGCGCCTGGAGGAGCGGGAGCCTCGGCCAAGCACCAGTTCGCCGTGGCCAGACACGACGGACCCGCGGCCATAAGCCATTTTGCCATGGCTAGAGATGACAGAGCCGCAGCCAGAGACGACGGAGCCGCAACCAACACCCCGCGCGACCGAACCGACATGTTTCTTCACGCGAGGCCAAACCCGTCTTTTCCCATCAAACCCTAAACGAGATTATCTATATAAATACTTATTTTATGCCTCTTAGACAGACACGTTACATTATTCTCACGCTCGAAGGCAGAAGCGAAGCTCTTGTGACTTGTGCACTTGTTTTCTTTTGTTTGGAGCAAAGGATTTTTGATTCGTGTTATTCGATAGAGAAGCTTTCTTCATCCCTTTTTACTTACTGTTTTTATTTGATTTATTGAATATTATTACCTCAGCTATGGCCGAGTAATCTCCTTGTTGGGTATAGGGGTTTGAAGGGGAGCTTATGGTTCGATTTCTTATTAGCTTTTTAGTCTAGGATACCGATTGATTAGGGTTCTTCGTTCTATATATCTTTGTTGTTAATGCGTTGCTTGACTAACCATCTTAGCAATCGATATTAGGTGTTTTAGAGTCACTAAAGTGTTGTATCTAATCGCTTGACCTAGGGTAGACGAGCAAATCCGTCGTAAGATTTCGGAAGTATACTTACGGAGGAATTGTGGGCGTAAACGACCTTTGAGAGTATCATTCACTTCTTGCGCGGGTGGAGTCGGAAGCTACCGTCAGAGTATAGAAGTGAGTAGGTGTGTAGGATTACGGAAATCGACTACACGCAGCGTACGTGTTCCAAGTTCAAGAACCCAAAGACGACAAAAGTCGCTTTAGAAATCCTAGAAATCTCCTCGTAAAAATCGGCCATAAACCCTATAAAATTCTCGATTGCCCAACGCCTCGTTTAATTGATTCAGAACCTCGATAAAAAAGTTAGTTAGATACTGTCTTTCTTATTTTAGTTTAGATTCCATAGATACGACCGTGACAAATCCCATAAGATATTTACGTCTAGACATAAGTTAAAACTCGTTAGAAATTGGACAACGTCTATCCATGTGGATTCGATCCCTAAGTACTACTTCTTGTGCTGTGCACTTGCGGCTAGATATAAAGGGTAAAACTCCACGCCGGGGTTAATTCCCGGTGTGTCAAGTTTTTGGCGCCGTTGCTGGGGATAGTTTAGTTTCTTTGATTTCGTATTCTAATTTCTGCTCCAAACACTTTTGATTTCCAAGTTCTTTGTTGCTCTTTTGACTTTCTCCTTTATCTTTGTCTTTTGTTCTAAGGTGCATGTACACTAGGAGAATTCCTAGAGGAAACGTACCGCTACTAGACGATATCGACAAACACGAGAGAGAACTCCGGAAGCTCAAAAGAAACTTAAGGATGGCCGAGAACGACCACCCGAGATATCAACTAAACCGCGATCAACTAGATCGTGAGGATGACCATGATTTTTCGGATCACGAAGAAGATCAAGAGGCTGTCCATGGTGCTAATGACCAGCCACATCTTGATCCCGAAGAAAACCACAACCAAAACTGAAATGCTGAAAATCTGAGGCGACAACTTCCCGTCGATCGTGATGCACCAATGAACGATGCTCAAGCTAATGCACTGATTCCTCCTAATGGCGTAAATGCCAACCATCCCGTACTATCCGCTAATCCTCAGAGGAGACAAGCGCGTAAACGCATCATTGCTGATTTTGATGCACCGTATCAACACTTTCAAAACCGAGCGGCCATACAACTCCCTATACCGAACGGAACCAATTTTTAGATCAACCTCAAATCATTGCTTTGGTAAAGCAAAATCAATTTCATGGAGTTGCAACCGAGCATCCGATGGAGCACATCGAGTTTTTCGAAGAGATATGCAGAACGACGAGAACGAACCAAGTTCCCGCCGACTATTTGAAGTGTAAGCTTTTTCTTTTTTATTTGGCCGATAAATCTCACCATTGGTTGAGATCTTTGCCCGCATGATCTATTACTAATTGGGAAGAGTGCAAAGCCGCCTTTCTAAATCATTTCTACACCAAGTCGAGATCCAACTCATTGAGAAACAAAATCCAAAGTTTTCATCAACAATCGGTGGAGTCTTTCCATGAAGCGTGGGAACGTTTCAAAGAGTACGAGAGAGATTGTCCTCATCACGGTTTCTCCGGTCCGAATTTGCTCAACACTTTCTACCGAGGATTACTACCGAAATATCAACTTTCTCTCGACACGGCCAGCAATGGAGACTACTCCATGAAGACCATCAACTAAGGAAGAGCCCTCATCGAAAGTCTTTCTACGTCGGATAGCAATAATTCTCCCGACTACGATAGATCGACTAGATCGAATGTGTCAGAATCCAAGGAGATATCCGAGCTAAAGAACATGATTAACCGACTTCTCAACAACCAAAACCGCGAAGTACATGCTTGTGAAGCTACTGTTGGAGTCGATGGTGACACTTACTACGAACCTGACAACAACGGTTCGTATTCTCAAGAAGAAGAAGTTAACTATGTGGGAGCACAAGGTCAATACCAAAGCCGTTTCAACAACGGATTCAACAAGAACTTCCGCAGCGCCAACTTCAACAACCTCTCGTATCGAAACCTGAACGTGGAGAACCATCAATATCAGCCTTATCCACAACAATCGAAGCCATACCAAAACGGGAACTATGGAGGAAATGGAAACTTCCAACCGAGACCGCACATCAACGCTCAAGCCGCTCCTTACAAAAACTCAAATACGCAGCAACAAACTCTCAACTTGATGCCCAAATAGTGAAGCTCGAGCAATCGATTCAACTCCTCACTCAAAGCAACGAGAAGACGATGAAATATTTTAACGTCAAGGTCGATTGTATGTACAACGACTTGAATGGGAAACTTGAATCTATTTCAACCCATGTCAAGAAGTTGGATATGCAAGTCTCCCAAACCGCGGACTCCACCAAGAGACCTAGCGGAATTTTACCCGGAAGAGTGGAAGATAACCCAAAGAGATTTTGCAACGTGATTTCCACCATACCCGAGAAGGAAATCGATGCTAAGATGGAGCCTAGAGAAGTTCCAAAATTCCTCCCACTCTATGGATAAGTCATTACCGAATCCAAGATGATCCAAAAACCACCATTTGAGGTACCGAAACTAATCCTGCTTCAAAGGCTTAGAAAAGCCGATGATCTGGGACGTTTTTCTTTTTCTTGTTGGATTTTGGGAATTTATTTTGCAGATTGTTTGTGTGATTCCGGAGCCAACATCAACATCATGTCTAAGACATTTGCCGAGAAAGTCGGTATAATGAATCTCACGCCATCTACCATGAGTGTAATTTTTGGGTACTCATCACTAAAGAGACCCGAAGGAGCGATCCATGATCTTTAAATACTCATTGGAAACAAGATCGTTCCCGCTGATTTTCAAGTTCTCGAAATGGAACGAGGCAAGGATAGACCGTTAATTTTTGGTTGACCCTTCTTAGCTACTGTTGGCGCAATCCTTGATCATGCCAACCGTCAAGCCGTCTTCTTGAATGTGAATCGAATGAGGCTCTATCCTATTGTCCCGGACGAAATTCCAAACCCGAGAGTCAAACAAAAGATGAAAAACTCGATTTTCCCTAAAGAAATAGAGAAAGATGAGTCGATTAAGACGGAACCACCCAAGGTAAGTCCATCGTTCACTTCCAAGCCATTTGCAAAAATCCCGATTAAAATTCCACCAGATTTAAAAGACACCAAGGATGGAAGACTTGAAGGAATGATCGATAAGACAAGACAAGCTCTTCGAAATGCAAAAGTTCCGAAGAAACGTGGAAAGAAGAAGGTAATACCGAAAAAGGTGAAACACGTCATAAACAAGACGATGCCAAAGGAACATTCGTTCACGAGACATCTACTGCTCACGAATAGTCTCACCAAAAACTCGAGCTAACTGATATATCATAGTTTTTACCCCTTTTAGACCATGATATAGGTCCTATTTATAGAGTCTTTCTAGTATTTTAGAGTCTTTTCGAGTCTTTTACAGGTTTAAGTACGTTTGGAGCTTAATTGGAGATATTGAAGCATTCTGGAGCATTTTGGAGCATATGGAGATGCAGATTCATACAGAGACGTCAGAAGTTTGGCATTCGTTGAAGATCTTTTCACCGATGGATTGAGCTCAAATTTGGATACAAGACATATCAATGGATTAGCTTTCATTTGAAAGTGGTTTTAGGCCATTCCAACGGTGCGATCGAAATTTATGCCAGTGTTTGTGAAGACAGTCCAGTCTGGCGAGCACATTGTACTGGTGTCGACCGACACCAGTCCAGTATCGACCAACACCAACTGCAGATGAAACAAACGTGATTTTACAAGTTTAAAGACTCTGCAACTTGTTCCAGAAGACTTTAATAATTACCAGAAGCCCCAAAACATGTTTTAGCTTTATAATTAGGTTTTTCAGCCACTTTGGTGGCTACGCTTTCTTTACGCTTTTATTACTCTTGATTCTACTTTGGTTTTTAGAGAGACAACTCTTAACTCTTGTTTTCTATTGTTTTATTTGATGATCTATTCTATCATGTTGTTTTCATTCTCCATGTCTGAGTAGATCCACTTTAGGTTCAGGGTTCTCATAAGGGTTTTCTCTTAATGCTATATTGATTAGTTGATTAGGATTCACCATTTGAATTAGTTCTTCGCCTTAGGTTGTGTTCAAAGCTAATTCTAGGTTGACGAATCTGGAACTTAGATCTTAGGATAATTGATTAGGCACGAGAGTACGATTAATTACCCGATAGAACTTAGGGTGAGCAAAATAACTATTCGCAAAGAGATTTGGTTTAGTTGTTTTGTGAACAAATCAAACCTGATTTAAAAGCTGATTTAGACTTTCGGATTTGCAAAAAGATTTGGAATTCCTAGGATTTAGATTTAGATAGTTTTCGCAACGAGAGTTGGTTAATTATATATTAGTGATTTAAGTTCAAGAACCGCGCTAAATCTGAATCCTGATTAGTTAGTTTATCTGCATTCATTGATTTCCTGAGAAATACGCTGAACCTATCTTTCTCCCAATCGAATTACAACTTGTTTAATTTACGTATTGCTTTCAATTACATCTTTTGGTTTAGCTTAATTCGAATCTATTTAATCTATTGTGTGATCTCTGTGAGTCCTTGTGTTCGACCCCTACTTTACTGCAACTACTGCTTAGTACTTTTAGGGTATTAATTTGAGCATATCAAATTTGGCGCCGTTGTCGGGGACTCAATTTTGCCATTAGATTTTAGCTTAGAATTTCGTCTAAATCGTTGAGTATCGATCGACACCCTTGTGGTATCGGTCGATACCCGTCGTGTATTTCAGTTACTTACGTTCTTGACTTTTGTGTTTCAGGTGCATGCCTCTTCGTGAAACCAGAAGGAACAAGAACACTCCGCTTGTTGATCTGTCACTTGAGCAGCTAGCACTTTTGGAACGCACAAACCGAAAAGCAAAGAAACCAGCAGAGATGAACAATCCAATGATTTTGATTCAGGATGCTGCTGGAGCTTTGAGAGACCAAGAGGGTCAATTGTGCAATGAGAGAGGGCAGTGACTTGATGAAGCTGGAAATATCATTGTCCCTGCAGTTGCTGTGAATGGAGAGAACGCTGTGATTAATCGTGTTAGGATGATTGGTGAGTACAACAGGCCTGATCAGCTTTACGCCAATCGATCAGTGATTCGCCATCCTGCTTTGCAGAGGAATGACTTTGAGCTGAAGCCTGCATAATTCACTCTTGTGGGTCAGCATCTTTTTCATGGTCTTTCCAATGAAAATCCCATGGACCATATTGAGAGGTTTGAGGATTTGGTCACTAGCATCAAGAGCAATGGAGTGTCCTATGATTACCTCTTCTGCAAGCTCTACCCATACTCTCTTGGTGGAGATGCAACTTACTGGCTAAAGCAGTTACCTCCTGGATCACTGACTACTTGGGAAGAGACTAAGACTGCTTTCCTGAACAACTTCTGTGATGATGCACGATCCGAGGATCTCAGGAACAAGATTTCTCAGTTTTCTCAAGGTCCGACTGAGGCACTCAAAGGCTGCTTGGATTCGTTTCAGGTCATATCAGAGAGATTGTCCGCACCATGGTTTCACTCAGGTTCAGATGCTAGGTACTTTCTACAGAGGAGTCAATTGGAGGTATCAGATGTCTTAGATGCTACAAGTAATGGGAATTTCAACACAATGTATCCCGACGATGCCTATGTGCTTATGGAGAACTTGGTTTCTAGCAATAGTACCAAGAATGTAGACATGGAGCGCAAGAAGCAAGCTGGTAACTCGGATTGCAGTCAGATTGCTGAGGTGAATGCTAAGTTAGATTCAATGCACAATTTGTTGATGGGCAAGCATCAAAAGGCTGTTCATCTTGCTGAAAAAGATGAAGTGGGATATGTTAACCACATTGATGGAGTTGGATTTCAAGATCAAAGGTACCAATACCCACCCACAACAGCCAGGAATTCTGAGAGCAAGATTGAATCTATGTTTGAACAACTCCTTCAAGGACAGCAGAAGCTAACTGTGGAATTCAATGGGAGGATTGATGTCCTGTACAATTATCTGAGTGGTAGGATCAACGCTATTATTATTCAGCAGAAGACGCTGGCAACTCAGGTAGCTCAGACTGCAGCAACTATCAAGGAACTGGTGGGTCATTCACAGAACGAATACGTCACTGCTATCCCCTCGAGGAATGGAAGTGATGTACACCCAGGAGTGCAGAGGAGCTCAACTGCAAAGATTTTGGTCAATCTTGCCAAGGATAACGAAGAGATTTCGGAAATCACCTCTGTGTCGACCGATACCCTCTTGTATCGATCGACACATGTCCAAGAATCTGTCAAGGACGTCTCGAAGGAGCAAGCATCGATCGATGCCCTCCCATATAATGCGAAAGAGCCGCGTATGAGTGTTGACATACTTCACAAGCCCAAGAAGCTGAATCTTATTCCTCAACATCTCCTAGCCCCCATGATTCCAAAGCAGTTGCGTGGCTTTGAGAAGATGGTACGAAGGATACCCCACTCGTTCACTTTTGAAGAAGCTCTAAAGGGCTGGCCTCTGCTAAGTCACTTCAAAGATTGCAGAGAAACTCTGGAAGAGATCGAAGTACTCTTTATCAAGGCAAGAAGCAAGTCACTACCGCTGAGGCAGTTGACCAAGAGGGAAGACCCATGGATATTCTCCGTTCCATGCTCCATCTCTGGAGTTGAATTCAAAGAGTCTCTCGTTGACTCAGGGGCTAGCGTCAATGTCATGTCAAGGGAAATTGCAGAGAGATTGGGAGCTAATATTCGACCGCCCAAGTCATCAATCACATTCGCGAATTGTTCCACCTCACTCCCATATGGTACAATCCCTGATTTGATGGTTAAAGTAGGAGATTGCCTGGTTCCTACTGATTTGCAGGTTGTGGAGTTTATTCTTGGACGACCGTTCATGGCTACGGTTGGTGCCATTATGGACACACCCAGCAGGAGAATCTCGTTCTCATACATTGACAACGAGGTGTACTACGAAGCCATTCCTACTAGAGGACCTCCCACACTTATCTCTTGCATCACTGTTGTTACATGAGAGGCGTTGGTAGTTGATCTTTTGGAAAAGCCTCCTGACGAGCCAATTGTCATAGATCTTCTGGATAGTCCTTCTGTCATCACCAAGAAAGACGTCAAAATAGCTAAGGCACAGAAGAAGGGGCAGAGCAAAGAAGTGAAGGGTGCTATGACTTTAATCCCTCATAAGTGTGATGGGGATTCGACTTCTGAGGGAACTTCGAAACCATTCTCTAAAGCTCGAGTTATTCTCACTTCGGAGCTAAAACAGAAAGGACAGGAGTTTGTGGAGCGCATGGCGAGCAGAACTCTGAAGCTGGCGATGTCAAATTATGGAGCTTGTTTCGGTGCAAGTTCTCATTCTTCTCCTGACTGATCGTCCGTAAAGTCAAGCTCATGACTTAAAACAAGCGCTTGGTGGGAGGCAACCCACTGGTGAGTCTGTACATACGTTTTTATTTTTGTTTTTATTTTTCGTTTGTGTTAAACTTATGTCAGCTTTATTTTTTTTGCATTTGAACTCATGGATTTATTCTTGATTATCTTGTTGCTATTAACTTGTTTTTGAGTGTTCCTAGCAGTGCTAACTTCTAACACTTTGGATCACTTTCCTTGGACTAAGCAACTCGATACCATTGATTTGAAATCAGTGTGTCGACATACAACTGGTGTCGATCGATACCAATCTGTATCGATCGACACTCATCACCTTCACATGAAAGATTGGCGATTTTCACAATCCACTTGGTTCTTTTATTTTCTTTCACCAACCTTGGGCTAGATAACACTGGGGACAGTGTTTTCAAGTCTGGGGGAGGTAGTCGCTGACATTGTTTTTGTTTTTCTTAGAGTCAGTCGTTTTTGAGTCATTCGTTGTTTTATTGAGTCAAAACCTTGTTGGAGACTGTGATCTTTTTCTTGAATCCATTGATCTGACCTTGCTTCTAAGTGACCATTGTTACAAAATCAGTTCTAGATCGACTAATGAAAAATCAAAAGGCTGACTAGTTGACTAGAAGACACTCATGTTTCCAACAAAGTTCTTTAAAGCCTGAGCCAAATTTTTGCACTTCATCGAGGTGATTAATGTCCATAGAGCTTGACAAAGGAACCCATGTGTTTGAAAGAATGGTATTTCTCTCCCTGTTACAAGTTAATAAATAAGATGCATTAAAAGATGAGATGATTTTCTTCTGAGTAGAGGGTTAGAAAAATTTTCAGCAATCCCACTATTCTACTTCAGGGGAAATGATCACACAAAGGATTGGAAGCGAGGCTCGGATTTTCCTATGATGCCATTATTCGCAGCTAGAAGCCCGGTAGCAAAGCAAGGCATCAAGGTATGAGACGCGAGTATTGATGGTGTTAGCCACCGAATCCCCGGTTCTTCCCTCTCAACGTATCAAAGTGTGAAATAGGGTGGTTCCTTGTCATGATATTGTATGGGAACGAATCTAGAAGGTTCTTGGTATTAATCACAGAGATGAAACTGGCCAGGATGGCTTGATTGAACAATGCTGTGAAATAATGTGTGTAGTCTGGGAAACTGCGAATGTCTACGGAGAAGTACATGGTGGTTAGATCAAAAGCTGGTTAAGTGATATGTGGAGAACTAAGGAAAATGGTCATTGCAATGTTTCATAAACAGGTGAGTCTCTATGTTTTCAAACCTCTTTCTCTGGTTTAGTCTTCTATTTGGTTGAGGGCAAGCAGAGGCAAGCAAAGGTTATGTATGGGGAGTTGATATATCATGGTTTTTACCCCTTTTAGATCATGATATAAGTCCTATTTATGGAGTCTTTCTAGTATTTTGGAGTCCTTTCGAGTCTTTTACAGGTTTAGCTACGTTTGGAGCTTAATTGTAGATATTGAAGCATTCTGGAGCAATTTGGAGCATATGGAGATGCAGATTCATGCAGAGATGTCAGAAGTTTGGCATTTGTTGAAGAACTTTCCACCGATGGATTGCGCTCAAATTTGGACACAAGACAGATCAATGGATTAGCTTTCATTGTAAAGTGGTTTCAGGTCATTACAACGGTGCGATCGAAAGTTATGCAAGTTTTCGTGACCGACAACGGTTTTTACCTTGTTTAAGCCATGATATAAGTCACATTTATAGAGTCTTTATAGTATTTTGAAGTCTTTTAGAGTTTTTTTTACAGATTTTAGCACATTTGGAGCATTATTGGAGATATTGGAGTTTTATGGAGCGTTCTGGAGCAAAACTGAAGTCTGGTGACTAAGTGCCCGATCGAAGCGTCAAGCATCGATCGATACCTCCTTGGTATCGATCGACACCCATCGAGGAGATTACAAGTCGCGACTTTTAATGAAGATTGAAGAATTGCAGAACTTGCCCAGAAGACTTTAATATTTACAAGAAGACCCCAATTCATGTTTAGACTTTTTAATTAGGTTTTACAGCCACTTTGGCTGGGTGCTTTTCATTACGTTTTATTTGAGTATTTCTGAGAGAGCTTTTGAGAGGGGAGATAAGTCAGAACTCTGTTCGTCTGAAAGAAGATTTCGAACCCCTGTTTTATTCTACTCTTATTTATTCTATTGATGATTTATTCAGTTATGTGGATTGCTTCAATTTCCATGTCTGAGTAAATCTGTTGTTAGGTTCAGGGTTCTCAATAGGGTTTTCTCTGAATGCTAGATTGATTTGTTATTAGGATTCACTATCTGAATTAGTTCTTCGCCACATGTTGTTTGCAAAGCTAATTCTGGATTGATCACCTAGAACTTAGATCTTAGGATAATTGATTAGGCGCGAAAGTACGATTAATTACCTGGTAGAACCTAAGGTGAGCAAAATAACTATTCGCAAAGGAATTTGGTTTAGTTGTTTTGTGAACATATCAAACCTGATTTAAAAGCTGATTTAGACTTTAGGATTCACAAAGGAATTTGTAATTTCTAGGGTTTAGATTTAGATAGTTTTCGCAACGGAAGTTGGTTAACTATATATTAGTGATTTGAGTTCAAGAACCGCGCTAAACCTGAATCCTGTTAGTTAATTTATTTGCATTCAGTGATTCCCTGTGAAATACCCTGAACCTATCTTTCTCCAATTGAATTCACAACCTTTTGAATTTGCATTCTGTTTTCACTTAGATTCTCACATATAATCTATTGTGTGTCTCTGTGAGTCCTTGTGTTCGACCCCTACTTTACTGCAACTAATGCTTACTACTTTTAGGGTATTAATTTGAGCATATCAAATTTGGCGCCGTTGTCGGGGACTCAATTCGCCATTAGATTACGTTTGTGAATTTCGACTAAGTTCGTCGGTATCGGTCGATACTCGCCGTTCTCTTTTGTTGATATCGATCGACACCATCCAGTGTCGGTCGATACTCATCGTGTTACCTATTACTTACGTTCTTGACTTCTGTTTTCAGGTGTATGCCTAATCATAAAACCAGAGAGAACAAGAATACTCAGCTAGTTCAACTGTCATTGGAGCAACTAGCACTTGTGGAACGCACAAACAGAAACGCAAAGAAACCATCAAAGATGAACAACAATCAAGTAGAGTTGGTTCGAGATGAGGTTGGTGCCTAAAGGGACCTAGAGGGTCGGTTGTGCAATGAGAGAGGAAAACGTCTGGATGGAGAGGGGAACATCATTCCACCTGCTCCTGTTGTCGCTGGAAATGCCGCTGGAAACGCGAACGCAGTGAATGCTGGGAACGCTATGGTTAATCGTGGTAGGACGATTGGTGAGTGCAACACACCTGACCAGTTTTACGCAAATCGCTCTGCGATCCGTCCTCCTGCTTTTTCAAGGAATGAATTTGAGCTGAAACCTGCATACTACACTCTTGTGGGACAGCACCCTTTTCATGGTCTTTCCAGCGAGCATCCCATGGATCATGTTGAGAGATTCGAGGATTTGGTCACTAGTATCAAGAGCAATGGAGTGTCATACGACTACCTCTTCTGCAAGCTTTTCCCATACTCTCTTGGTGGGGAAGCAACCTACTGGCTGAAGCAGTTACCTCCTGGATCGCTGACTAACTAGGAGGAAGCTAAGACTGGTTTCCTGACCAACTTTTATGATGATGCAATCCGAGGATCTGAGGAACAAAATCTCCCAATTTTCTCAAGGACCTACTGAAGCGGTCAAGGCTGCTTGGACGAGGTTCAAATCATATCAGAGAGACTGTCCACATCATGGATACTCTGATGTTCAGCTGATGGGGTTCTTCTTTAGAGGACTTGATTGGAGGTACCAAATGACTTTGGATGCTTCGAGCAATGTAAACTTCAACACAAGGTATCCTGATGAAGCATATGTCCTAATTGAGAACTTGGCGTCTAGCAATAGCACCAAGAATGCAGATTTTGAGCGGAAGAAGCTAGCTGGTAGCGTGGATGGTTCACAGATCGCTGACTTTCAAGCTAAGTTGGATTCTATGCACAGTCTTCTGATGGGCAGGACACAGAAAGCGGTTCACTTCGCTGAAGATGTCGAGGTATTCAACGAGGATGAAGTAGAGGATGTTAACTACATTGGTGGTTCTGGTTTTCAAGGCCAGAGGAATCAATTCAACAGCAACCGAAACTTCAACAACAACTCTCAGCAAGGAGGTTCGAATCAGTTTGGTCAGAGATCATCTCAGAACAGTGGGTACACCAGGAACTATGGAAATTCATCATATCAACATGTACCTGCTAAGCTCCCTGATAGCAAGATCGAGTCTATGTTTGAACAACTGATTCAAGGACACCAGCAGCTCACAGTGAATCTCAACGGAAAGATAGATGATGTGTACAAGGATCTTATTGGAAGGATCGAAGATCTCGATACTCATCAGAAGATGTTGGAAACGCAAGTAGCTCATACCGCATCAGCTGTCAAAGGAAAGAAGATTCAGGCACAAAAGGAGTACGTCAATGCCATCACCTTGAGAGGTGCATGAGATCTCGAAAACCTTGAAGAAGGTAATTCCGAACCTGACTCGTCAGTATCGATCGATACAACTGCTGATATCGATCGATACCAACCTGAAGAACCAATGCATGAGCCTTGTGTCGATCGACACCCACCTTGTATCGATCGACACCTCTCGCAAGCTGAACCAACAACCGTGAATGAACCATCTATGATTGAGGAACGCGTCTACAAGCCTAAAGTTTCATACCCTCGATTACCCAGACACCTCAGAGACCCCATTTCCCCAAAGCAGTTGCGTGGCTTTGAGAAGATGGTACGAAGAATTCCACACACACATACTTTTGAAGAAGCCCTAGAATACCGCCCTTTGATAAGTTACTTCCGGGATTGCAGAGAAACTGAGGACGAGATTAAGGCACTTTTCGCCAAAGTCAGAAGTCCACCGCCTCAACTGAAGCGGTTGACTAAGAGAGAAGAACCAAGGAAATTTTCAGTTCCATGCTCCATCTCTGGAGTTGAATTCAAGGGATCACTGGTTGATTCAGGGTCTAGCGTGAATGTCATGTCAAAGGCATTTGCAGAGAAGCTTAAGATCGATGACATACGACCTACTCAGATGCCTCTCACATTCGCGAACTCTTTCACATCTGTTCCGTACGATACAATCCATGACTTGATGGTTAAGGTAGGAGACTGTCTGGTTCCTACTGACTTTCAGGTTGTGAAGATGCATGCAAGGTCTAGCACGCCTTCGATTCTTGGAAGACCGTTCATGGCTACTGCTGGTGCAGTTATGGACACACCCAGTAGGAAGATTTCATTCTCGTACATTGACGAACAGATCTCCTACGAAGTCATCCCCTCTAAAAGAACTCCCACACAGATATCTTGCATCCCCGTTGGTGCAGGAGAAACATTGATGGTTGATCTTTTGGACGAGCTTGATGCTGTGCCAACTGTCATAGAAGCTCTGGATCATCCTCCTATTATTTCCAGGAAAGTCATCAAACAGACTATGGCAAAGAAAGAGGTGAAGAACAGAAGAATCAAGAGTGCTATATATGTCACCTTAACCCATCAGAAGTGCGATGGAGATTCGATCAAGTACAAGGTGAAGTGCAAGGGACGCTCGAAACCGTTCTCTAAGGCCATAATCATCCTAACTCCAGAGCTGAAAGAGAAAGGGCAAGAGGTTATTGAGCGTACGCTGCGCAAAACTCTGAGTTTGGAAGTGTCTATTTGTGGGACTTGCATGGGAGTGAGCTCCCTTACTTCCTTCCAACTGCTCGCCCTACCAAAGTCAAGCTATTGACTGTAAACAAGCGCTTGGTGGGAGGCAAATCATCGGTGAGTCTGTACATACGTTTTTATTTTCATTTTGTTTTTGATTTTTGGTTTTGTGTCTTGTGTCAAACGTGAAGCAGATTTGACGAGGAGTGTCAATCAACACCAGTCAGTGTCGATCGATACCAAGTGTCGTAAAAAAGGAGCATAATTTTTCATAAGTGTCAATCGACACCATCCAGTGTCGACCAAAAAACGATAAGTGTCGACCGATACCTCTGGGTATCGATCGATGCTCCACAGCCAGGTAAGTTTCCTTAAAACCCTACAGTTTTGTCTTCTTCCTCATAACCCCTCATCGTTCGATACCGCCGCCTATCTCTCTCTCAAATACCAACTTTTTCAAATCTTCACCGAATTGAGCAATTTAAGTGTCTGGATTCATTAGAATTTCATCATTTATCCGTTTCTAGCACTTGTTTCTCAATCCAACAAAGGTATGATCTCGAAATTCCACTTTTTCAATCCGATTTTTTTAGGTTATGGGTTTGTGAAATTCCACTCCTTACAACTTGTTTTTATCGATGCATGTCGTTTGCTGAGTTGTCCTAGGGTAGTTTCGAACCGATATTTGCCTTTAAATTGCCTTGATTTTCATTGTTGATGATTTGGAATTTCGTGTGTCAATGAAACTGAAATAGCTTCAGGGTATCGATCGATACTCTAAGGTGTCGATTGATACTCTCATACCTGATTATGCGATTTTGCTTGTGTTGATCTGAGAGATGTTTGATTTATATGGTATTATTTGTTTGTTTCTGATTTCAGATGTCTGCATCAAAGAGAGCAAGGAATTAAGGTGAGCCGAGGACATTTAATGTGAATGATCGAGTCGAAGCACGAATCTCATCGAAATGGGTTGAGGTAGTGGTTAAAGCTTGTCTTGACGACAACCGCTACAGAGTCATGCCGCTTAATCAACCCACCACCAGCCTGTTAGTAAACGAGCATTCTATCCGCGCTCTCCGTATGTCGAGCTCTAGCAAGTCATCGATAACGTACAAGCTGGATGAGAGGGTTACGTATTGGGAAGGTGAATATTGGCGTCGAGGTTTCGTGAGCACTGTCCGGGGTCGTGACAATTACGGGGTTAGATTTGATGGAGAGACAAAGGAAGATGAGCTTCCGGGTAGTGTGTTACGCAGAGCTTCTCTAACTTCAGCCACACAGTCTACACTACCACCTCCACCTATGAACCCTACTCCTCGGTCCGCTTGTTCTCCTTCTGCCCCTCCAGCACACCGACCAAACCCTTGGCCTAGACGAGAGGGTACCAAGATAGTCTGCGAAAGAAATTGGGATGCACAGGGGAAGGCGTATGCCTTGAGTGATGACACCACGTTTAGACCCATTTCTGAGGAGTGGGACGACTTCGACACGTTGTTCTATAACGCGTGGTTGGGTGTTACCATCGAGGCTACCAGGTTTGTGGATGGACTTTCTTTGCATCAGTTGGGTCTCGACACAGATTTGGCTCGTCTGCTTGAGCGGACTGATTTTGGTCACATGGGTACAGAGCAGCATGACCTCTACCCATACTTAGCTCGTCAGTTTATGGCGACAGCTCGCGTTAGCTATTCAGATGAGCTTCTGCGAGACGCACATGGTGGTAACCTATCCTTCATGGCTCGCGGAGTGAGGTACATGATTCCACTCCCTGATCTCTGTGATCTCTATGGGTTTCAGAGGGATCGCAGGAGGATTGCTCTTCCAGCTGCCCATCCTAACATGCGTGGATTTTGGGCATGGTTTGGGAACGGTGTCTACGAGTCTAAGACGTCCACTCAGATGGACATACGACATCCGGTCCTGTGTTGCTTTGTTAGAATCCTGAGAACTACTCTCATGTGCAAGACGGAGCCTAACAAGATGAGAGTGTCTGAGCTTCTGCTTCTGTTTCTGGCTGTCAGGAACATCATCCCTGAGCAGGATTTTGATTGGCCTGAGCCTGAGGATGTTAACCTTTGGGCTGTTTTTGCGCATCATCTGGTCTCTCTGAAGACCAAACCATTCACGGGGACGAGCACGAAGAAGGAGTTAGTTGGTAGTCTGCTGAAGCCTATCTTCCAGTACCTCAGGACCAGTACTACGAGCTGCAGGATCGAGACTAAGTGTCGGTTCATGGATGAGGCTCATATGAGGAACCTTAAGTGGTTGAAGACCGGGAGGAAGTGGATTCTTAGTAGATCTGATGGGAGCTTTCTGGTGAAGCTACCTAACAGGGATCTGATAGACATATGTGAGGATCCTGCTCAGCTTCGTTTTGAGCCTCCTACAGAGCTGTTGACTCCGATTCCTGCGACTAGACGACAGGTTCGTCCACCTGTTGCTGACATCCCATCTACTTCACGTCAGGGAGGACATACACAAGCTGCATCATGCCCACCTATTCCTGAGCCACAGTGGCCTGAGGACACGGACGTCCCGATGGGGCCAGCTGCTTTCCAGAGACTGATGATAGCGAGCATGAAGAGAATTTGGGCTGCTGTTCGTTGCCGTTTCACGACTAACACGGATGCTGATCCATCGTCCCAGCCTGGACCTTCACATACTGCTGCTGTTGCTGACCATGAGAGTGATTTCGTGGACACGGAGGATTAGTCCTCCTTCTATCTGATTTTCACGTTTGTTTTTATTTTCTTTTCTTTTGAACTTATGTTAGTATTTGTTTTTGCATTTGAACTTCTTTGGATTTATGTTTGATCTACCATGTTGCTTTTAACCTGTTTTTGAGTGTTCCTAACAGTGCTAACATCTAACACAATGGAATGCTTTCTCTGGTAAAGCGACTCGACACCCCTGATTTTCAATCAGTGTGTCGACATACAGTTGGTGTCGGTCGATACCTGCCAGTATCAATCGATACCCTGTAAAGGTACGGTTTCTGATTTTTCACAATCCACTTAGTCCATTTGATTTTCTTTCGACAACTCTAGGCTAGATAACACTGGGGACAGTGTTGTTTAAGTCTTGGGGAGGTAGTCGCTGTGAAGCTACCTAACAGGGATCTGATAGACATATGTGAGGATCCTGCTCAGCTTCGTTTTGAGCCTCCTACAGAGCTATGGACTCCGATTACTGTGACTAGACGACAGGTTCGTCCACCTGCTGCTGACATCCCATCTACTTCACGTCAGGGGGGACATACACAAGCTGCATCATGCCCACCTATTCCTGAGCCACAGTGGCCTGAGGACACGGACGTCCCGATGGGGCCAGCTGCTTTCCAGAGACTAATGATAGCGAGCATGAAGAGCATTTGGGCTGCTGTTCGTTGCCGTTGCACGACTAACACGGATGCTGATCCATCGTCCCAGCCTGGACCTTCACATACTGCTGCTGTTGCTGACCATGAGAGTGATTTTGAGGACACGGAGGATTAGTCCTCCTTCTATCTGATTTTCACGTTTGTTTTTATTTTATTTTCTTTTGAACTTATGTTAGTATTTGTTTTTGCATTTGAACTTCTTTGGATTTATGTTTGATCTACCATGTTGCTTTTAACCTGTTTTTGAGTGTTCCTAACAGTGCTAACATCTAACACAATGGAATGCTTTCTCTAGTAAAGCGACTCGACACCCCTGATTTTCAATCAGTGTGTCGACATACAGTTGGTGTCGGTCGATACCTGCCAGTATTAATCGATACCCTGTAAAGGTACGGTTTCTGATTTTTCACAATCCACTTGGTCCATTTGATTTTCTTTCGCCAACTCTAGGCTAGATAACACTGGGGACATTGTTGTTTAAGTCTTGGGGAGGTAGTCGCTGACTTTGTTTTTGTTTTTCTTAGAGTCATTCGTTGTTTTATTGAGTCAAAACTTTGTTTGAGACTATGATCTTTTTCTTGAATCCATTGATTTGACCTTGATTCTAAGTGACCATTGTTACTGAATCAGTTCTAGATCGACTAATGAAAAATCCAAAGGCTGACTAGTTAACCAGAAGACACTCATGTTTTCAGCAAAGTTCCTTAAAGCCTGAGCCAAATTTTTGCACTTCATCAATGTGGTTAGTATCTATAGAGCTTGATTCCTTATTCGTATCTAACAAAGGAACCCATGTGTTTTAAAATAACGGTATTTCTCTCCTTGTTACAAGTTAATTAATTAGCGCATTAAAAGCTGAAATGATTTTCTTATGAGTAGAGGGTTAGGAAAATTTCCAACGATCCCATTATTCTACTCGAGAGGGAATGATCACACAGAGGATTGGAAGCAAGGCTAGGATTTTCCTATGATGCCATTATTCGCCTACATCTTTTGATACGTTGAGAGGGAATAACTGAGGATTAGGTGGCAAACACCATCAATACTCGCGTCTCATACCTTGATTTGTATATGCAAAGCTAAAAACAAAAGAGAAAATATAATAAGAAATAAGTCTGGGGGAGAGAAATAATACCAAAAAGTGTGAAAAATGGTGGTTCCTTGTCATGATATTGTATGGAAAATAATCTAGAAGGTTCTTGGTATTAATCACAACGATGAAACTGGCGAGGATGGCTTGATTGAACAATGATGCGAAATAATGTGTGTAGTCTGGAAAGCTGCGAATGTCCAAGGAGAAGTACATGGTGGTTAGATCAAAAGCTGGTTAGGTGACATTTGGGTGCTTGGGAAAAGGGTCATTGCAACGTTTCAAGAACAGGTGAGTCTCTACGTTTTCAAACCTCTTTCTCTGGTTTAGTCTTCTATTTGCTTGAGGGCAAGCAAAGGCTAAGTCTAGGGGAGTTGATAAATCATAGTTTTTACCTTGTTTAAGCCATAATATAAGTCCCATTTATAGAGTCTTTATAGTATTTTGGAGTCTTTTAAAGTCTTTTACAGGTTTTAGCACATTTGGAGCATTATTGGAGATATTGGAGTTTTATGGAGCGTTCTGGAGCAAAAATGAAGTCTGGTGACTAAATGCCCGATCGAAGCGTCAAGCATCGATCGATACCTCCTTGGTATCGATCGACACCCATCGAGGAGATTACGAGTCGCGACTTTTAATGAAGTTTGAAGAATTGCAGAACTTGCCTAGAAGACTTTAATATTTACAAGAAGACCCCAATTCGTGTTTAGATGATTTAATTAGGTTTTGCAGCCACTTTGGCTGGGTGCTTTTCATTACGTTTTATTTGAGGATTTCTGAGAGAGCTTTTGAGAGGGTAGACAAGTCAGAACTCTGTTCGTCTAAGAGAAGATTTCGAACCCTTGTTTTATTATACTCTTATTTATTCTATTGATGATTTATTCAGTTATGTGGATTGCTTCAATTTCCATGTCTGAGTAGATCTCTTGTTAATAGGGTTTTCTCTGAATGCTAGATTGATTTGTTATTAGGATTCACTATCTGAATTAGTTCTTCGCCACATGTTGTTTGCAAAGCTAATTCTGGATTGATCACCTAGAACTTAGATCTTAGGATAATTGATTAGGCGCGAAAGTGCGATTAATTACCTGATAGAACCTAAGGTGAGCAAAATAACTATTCGCAAAGGAATTTGGTTTAGTTGTTTTGTGAACATATCAAACCTGATTTAAAAGCTGATTTAGACTTTAGGATTCACAAAGGAATTTGGAATTTCTAGGGTTTAGATTTAGATAGTTTTCGCAACGGAAGTTGGTTAACTATATCTTAGTGATTTGAGTTCAAGAACAACGCTAAATCTAAATCGTGTTAGTTAATTTATTTGCATTCAGTGATTCCCTGAGAAATACCATGAACATATCACTACAAGAAAAGTGCATATTCATAGCGCGCAATATCCGCTATGGTTGAAATCCATAGCGCTTTTACAGACGCTCTGTATACTCCCGTTATAAAAAACACTGCACTTTTGATAACTTTTTTAAAAAATGCAATTATATCTTAGATTTAATATAGCACTCTTTTTTATGCAATAGATATATTTATAATAACGTATTTTTTTGTTGTATAAGTTTTATTCATAGCGTTGTTGAGTTGCTATTTTATACAATTATATATTTTACAATAGCAATTGTACGAGATATATAATGGTTTCTAATAATTTATATTTAAATTAAAATTTGCTGGCTTTTTTTGTTTGTCAATAAATTGAGATTTTATATAAAAAATACCAAATTTTATTATATTATTTTCATATATGAAACAATGATACAAAAAACCAATATTACAAAGTAAAAGTACATGATTAAAAGATAAATTCACACAACACTTGTATTTAAACTTATGAATTCTCCCTTCACTCTTGGACCTCCAATCTTTGAAATGTATGCTGGAGTTCCAACAGTCTATTTAGGCCTAGAGTATAGTATAGATGATTGCACAAAAAGAAATAAAACAGATTGAGGATTGAGGATAAAAAGAAAACAAGACAAAAATATAAGAATTAAGAGACGGGTGAGTAGATAATGATAATTTGTTATGGATTGAGGATTGCGACCACTGAGAAAAGAAGAAAAGGGAAATGAATGAGTGCACACCTTAGAGTAACCAAAATCACAGATTTTCAAAAGCGGAGTAGGGCTCCCATCAAGCAGTGTGTTCTCAAGCTTCAGATCTCTGTGGCATATTTGCTACACAGAAGGAAAAGAGAGGAGAAGGTTACCCAAGACCAGAAGCTATTACGCAGTTCATGTTATGCAACAGAAGTAATTAAGATTGTAAACAATTCATTTGCTATTTTCCCACAAATAGCATCAACAGTGGCAGCTAAGATTCTATATGATTTACAATAGGATAAATATGTATCACAGAATCGAAACCCAGGTCAAAACATCTAAACAATAATATACATGTCCAAATCCCAAATCTAAAACAAAGAATCTAAGTCACGAAAACATGGATAGTTCTCCACAGATGCCTCCCCAGGAACATAACTTTACTTTTCAGCTTAATGAATATTGGAAAAACCATATAAATACCAAGGAGTGGCAGTAGTCGACACCACAAATCAGCTGTTGGAAGAAGTACCTAGCCTGAAAAGATAAAAATTTAAAATAAAAACTTATACAGACATATCAAAAAAATGGTCCAAGAACAGATAGATCAAAGTGTAAGACTTCAAAATAGAGAAAATCACCTCAGCTTCACTGAATCTACCGGCAGTGCATATTCGATTAAAGAGCTCTCCTCCAGAAGCATACTAGCTCCATCACAATAGCAAGATGAGTAGGGGTCAAAATCACCTGTAACCGAATCAAAATAAGACCTCAAGACAGCTCTTAGATGACCATAAGAGCCCAAACAAAAAAATACAACTTGCCTCCTTGAAGCGGATGATATTAGGATGCTTAAGTGATCTGTGATTGATAATCTCTCTGGCCACGTTCTCATCTATCTGCAGTCCATGATCAACATAACAAACAATTAAAAGTAAAATTATCATCATTGTTTTGATATGTTGTTCTCAAAACCACCAAATTTCTCAAGTTTTCCTGCAAAATGTCTATCAAAAAGACTTCAACTCATGATTTCGGTACTACAAATTTTCAGATACGAAATCTAGGGTTAAACATCGGACAAACAGAAGAAGAAAAAAACCTAAAATCATGGGTGGGTAAAATCGAAAGTAATTGGAAGAGAAAGTAGAGAGATATAATACCAATTCGATTCCTATCTCGTGCCCTGGAAGCGAAAACAGTCATTCACGATCTAAATCGCCGCCAAGGAACAGAAGACGGGGAAGACTAAGAGAGAAAGAAAAGAAAAAAATTATGCCACATCACTAATCTATTTTCTATCGGAGGTAAACAAGAGAAGAGGGAATGAACGATCTGAGAGAAAACAAAGCAAAGGAAGGAAGATCCTACGGTCTAAGATTGCGCCACGTAAGCGATTTGAGTGATCTCTTCTCATTGGTTATTGTCTTTTAAGGGTTTATTTATTTTCTCATACCCTAAATAAAAAAAAATTGTAAACTTTTTTTTTACGTTATTAATTTGGAAATATTTTAATAGCAATGTGTTTATGATAAGTTAATTATCTTCATAATAATATATAATTTTGTAGTTTACGAAAAAAAAAACTATATAACAAATGTTATGTAATACTAAACTATAGATAAAAGGGTTACTAACTTATCATTAGTTTGTAGGGTTTGTAAGTTTATAATCATTTTGCAATGATTTTGCAATAATATGGATTTCTTTTCCAATCATTTTCATTTGTTAATTGGAAACATAACTTAAACCCTAAACCAACATAACCAAAACTATACAATGCCTTAAACCCTAAATCAAGATTTAACTCTAATTTTAATTATTTATGTAAGACATTATCTATTTTAGTTATTTCTGTAAAACATTATATACAAAGAAATTATATCATATACCCTAAACCCTAAATCAAAACCAAACCCTTAACCCTATACACTTAAATCAAACCGTATTCCCTAAACCCTAAATAAAAGATTCACTAACTTTTCTTTGTAATTTTGTATGTGTAATAATTTGTTGTATTTTTAATTAAGAAATAGAAAACAATATTTTACAAGTGTGAATCCCTATACCCTAAATCAAACACTCATTATATTTCTATTGTTAATAAATCTAGAAAAATATTTTGTTGTATTTTCTTTTTTAATTGAAAAATAAAACAAACACTCGTTAATCCATAACAAATTAGTATATTTTTTTATTTTGTAAACTTAATTTTTGGTATCGATATATGCAAAGATACAATCCTTCTCACAATATCCTTTAACATTTCCTATAAGATACAATCTTAGAATCAGTCATCGGATGGTACAAAAGAAACACATTTATATTCAACTTTTTCGTTTCCAAAACTGATACTATTAACAAAAACTCTCTTCGTCGATGATGGCAATGCTGAAATGAGATTCTTCACACCCTCGCGATATGCTTTTCAAAGCTGATAAAGTCCTACAAATAGTTTAAAAGTGGACTTTACAAATAGTTTAAAAACCACATGACTTGTAATCAAATGTGGATGATACAACATATAAAAACATGGGAAAAGTCAATGCTTGTTAGCAACTTGTTGAATCACATAGAAGAAACACTAATAGCTTGATTGGGTGAGTATATGATCGAGAGGTTTCCAAGTTACTCTTTTTCAATACTTTCTGCAACTCCTATATCCCCTTGTGATGTAATGGGGTTTGTCATTTCAAAGAAGAGGTAAAGAGTCACCCTGTTTCATAATGAGAAACCAAAATCAGAGATTCAAAACAGAAACATGACCAAAAAGATAAGTAAGACACTTTCTTTATCACAAAAACTTGAGAAGTTAATCACAATAAAATGCAAAACCAACACAAATTGAATAGCTAGGCACCAATGCTAAGATCCTTCTACAGATGGAAAAACGAATTGGAAGTCATCAGAGTACTCAATCATACTTATAGAAGTAAAGATAGAACCTACAAACTAAACAAGAGAGGCACAATATTCTCTTCTAATAATACATAACAACAGATCATTAGCTAAAGTCTTAAACCATTAATCCTTTATGGATATGCTTCTCAATTAGTGAAAATAATGCTAACTAATCACTTACTTCACGTATTTAATTAACCTTAGCTCATGTTCAAACAAAGTCACAAATCTAATCAAGAGCCAACAAGTTTTACTTTCCATTTTTTGCCTACATAAACGACATAACCAGTACGAAATCTGGGCTAAGTTCTCTAAAACCCAAATAAATTACTCTCTTATTCACACAAAGTATTGATTAGAGCAAGAAGAATCATGGAGCTTACCTTCAGTGTAGTCTAGCTGGATAACTTACAGATTTATCAAGTTTGGAAGACCTGTGAGTGACTCCGGTATAGTCCCATTAAGTTTGTTCCTACTCAAGGTCCTGCTTGGCCAATAACCGGTGTATAAAAAGACATAATACTTTTCTCTGTCTTAAAATAGCTAAAATTAAGAGCTTCTAGTATACATAAATTATATAATAAGGATGAATTCCACTATCGAAACGAAGAGACTTGGCAGAGAAAAATAGTCAAAAGGGATGCTAGAACACGAACATGCTCAGTTTTCTACAATTATTAGTAACCAATTTTCTCAAACCCCATGAACAAGTCAGATTTAGGAACCAGAACAGGAACGAGACTTGATCGGAGATCGGAGACGATGGCTTCGCATTTTAAAGACATAGGAGAGCACCAGATCCCGATCTCCTTCAATTTCGAGCTTTGGCTCCAGAAACTAACCCGATTTCTCGATTCACCCAACTGAAACCCCATAAATGTCAACAATTTCTTAAGCACCCAACTGAAATTGAAACCCTATTTGAGTCAATAAGATTTCAAATCGAGAACATAAGATTACTCCTCCCCATGGGTTGTCGTTGACTGGGAGAAAAGAGAAGAGCGATCGAGACAGAGAAAAGAATAGATCGAGATTGATAGAAGAGAGAAGAGAGAAGAGAGATCGAGAGAGGGATCGAGTGAAAGAATATCGAAGGGAGAGCAAAAAGGGGATTTTTGTGAAACCCCTAATTTTTTGTGTTCATATCAATTTTTGGTTAAGAGACACGAGAAATGGCTAAGTGTTTTCCTCTAGAGTAAATTATGGAGCCAAAACAAAAAAATAAGCGGGGAAAAAAATTAAGTATCCTGCTTCCACCTAACATAGCACTAATCGAATGACACATGCAATTCAAGAGGAGGACATGAACAAAAAATTAAGAAGATGTAACACTCTTATATGCGACCACTCTTTCATAGCATTGACAATTTACAAACGCTATGAAAGAGTAGCATTTATTGCAGAGTTTGTAAAAACGTTATGTTTTAGTGCTATCAATACTTCAATTTCTTATAGTGTATCTTTCTCCAATTGAATTCACAGCTGTTTTAATTTGCATTCTGTTTTCAATACTATTAATCACTTAGCGTAATTATCACATATATAATCTATTGTATGTCTCTGTGAGTCCTTGTGTTCGACCCCTACTTTACTGCAACTACTGCTTAGTACTTTTAGGTTATTAATTTGAGCATATCATTTAGACTTTAGGATTCGCAAAGAGATTTGGAATTTCTAGGATTTAGATTTAGATAGTTTTCGCAACGAGAGTTGGTTAATTATATATTAGTGATTTAAGTCCAAGAACCGTGTTAATATGAGTACTAATTAGTTAGTTTATCTGCATTCATTGATTTTCTGAGAAATACATTGAACCTATCTTTCTCCCAATCGAATTACAACTTGTTTAATTTACGTATTGCTTTCAATTACATATTTTGGTTTAGCTTAATTCGAATCTATTTAATCTATTGTGTGATCTCTGTGAGTCCTTGTGTTCGACCCCTACTTTACTGCAACTACTGCTTAGTACTTTTAGGGTATTAATTTGTGCATATCAAATTTGGCGCCGTTGCCGGGGACTCAATTTCGCCATTAGATTTTAGCTTATAATTTCGTCTAAATCGTTGAGTATCGATCGACACCCTTGTGGTATCGGTCGATACCCGTCGTGTATTTCAATTACTTACGTTCTTGACTTTTGTGTTTCAGGTGCATGCCTCTTCGTGAAACCAGAAGAAACAAGAACACTCCGCTAGTTGATCTGTCACTTGAGCAGCTAGCACTTTTGGAATGCACAAACCGAAAAGCAAAGAAACCAGCAGAGATGAACAAACCAATGATTTTGATTCAGGATGCTGCTGGAGTTTTGAGAGACCAAGAGGGTCAATTGTGCAATGAGAGAGGGCAGCGACTTGATGAAGCTGAAAATATCATTGTCCCTGTACTTACTGTGAATGCAGGGAACGCTGTGATTAATCGCGGTAGGACGATTGGTGAGTACAACAGGCCTGATCAGTTTTACGCCAATCGATCAGCGATTCGCCCTCCTGTTTTTCAGAGGAATGACTTTGAGCTGAAACCTGCATTCTTCACTCTTGTGGGTCAGCATCTTTTTCATGGTCTTTCCAATGAACATCCCATGGACCATATTGAGAGGTTTGAGGATTTGGTCACTAGCATCAAGAGCAATGGAGTGTCCTATGATTACCTCTTCTGCAAGCTCTTCCCATACTCACTTGGTGGAGATGCAACTTACTGGCTAAAGCAGTTACCTCCTGGATCACTGTCTACTTGGGAAGAGACTAAGACTGCTTTCCTGAACAACTTTTATGATAATGCACGATCCGAGGATCTCAGGAACAAGATTTCTCAGTTTTCTCAAGGTCCGACTGAGGCACTCAAGGCTGCTTGGATTCGTTTCAGGTCATATAAGAGAGATTGTCCGCACCATGGTTTCACTCAGGTTCAGATGCTGGGTACCTTCTACAGAGGAGTCGATTGGAGGTATCAGATGTCCTTAGATGCTACAAGTAATGGGACTTTCAACACCATGTATCCCGACGATGCCTATGTGCTTATTGAGAACTTGGTTTCTAGCAATATTACCAAGAATGCAGACATGGAGCGCAAGAAGCAAGCTGGTAACTCGGATTACAGTCAGATTGCTGAGGTGAATGCTAAGTTAGATTCAATGCACAATTTTTTGATGGGCAAGCAGCAAAAGGCTGTTCATCTTGCTGAAAAAGATGAAGTGGAATATGTTAACCACATTGATGGAGTTGGATTTCAAGATCAAAGGTACCAATGCCCACCCACACCAGCCAAAACTTCTGAGAGCAAGATTGAATCTATGTTTGAACAGCTCCTTCAAGGACAACATAAGCTATCTGTGGAATTCAATGTGAGGATTGATGTCCTGTACAATGATCTAAGTGGTAGGATCAACGCTATTAATATTCAGCAGAAGACGCTGGAAACTCAGGTAGCTCAGACTGCAGAAACTGTCAAGGAACTGGTGGGTCATTCACAGAACGAATACATCACTGCTATCCCCTCGAGGAATGGAAGTGAGGTACACCCAGGAGTGCAGAGGAGCTCAACTGCAAATATTTTGGTCAATCTTGCCAAGGATGACGAAGAGATTTCGGAAATCACTTCTGTGTCGACCGAAACCCTCTTGTATCGATCGACACCCGTCCAAGAATCTGTCAAGGACGTCTCGAAGGAGCAAACATCGATCGATGCCCTCCCAGATACTGCAAAAGAGCCGCGTATGAGTGTTGACAGGCTTCACAAGCCCAAGACGCAGAATCCTATTCCTCAACACCTCCGAGCCCCCATTACTCCAAAGCAGCTGCGTGGCTTCGAGAAGATGGTACGAAGGATACCCCACTCATTCACTTTTGAAGAAGCTATAGAGGGCTGGCCTCTGCTAAGTCACTTCAAAGATTGCAGAGAAACTCTGGAAGAGATCGAAGTACTCTTTATCAAGGCAAGAAGCAAGTCACTACCGCTGAGGCAGTTGACCAAGAGGGAAGACCCATGGATATTCTCCATTCCATGCTCCATCTCTGGAGTTGAATTCAAAGAGTCTCTCGTTGACTCAGAGGCTAGCGTCAATGTCATGTCAAGGGCAATTGCAGAGAGATTGGGAGTTAATATTCGACCGCCCAAGTCATTTATCACATTCGCGAATTGTTTCACCTCACTCCCATATGGTACAATCCCTGATTTGATGGTTAAAGTAGGAGATTGTCTGGTTCCTACTGATTTTCAGGTTGTGGAGATGAGTACACAATCTCGTACGCAGTTGATTCTTGGACAACCGTTCATGGCTACGGTTGGTGCCATTATGGACACACCCAGCAGGAAAATCTCGTTCTCATACATTGACAAGGAGGTGTACTACGAAGCTATTCCTACTAGAGGACCTCCCACGCTTATCTCTTGCATCACTGTTGTTACATGAGAGATGTTGGTAGTTGATCTTTTGGAAGAGCCTCCTGACGAGCCAATTATCATAGATCTTCTGGATAGTCCTTCTCTCATCACCAAAAAAGACGTCAAAACAGCTAAGGCACAGAAGAAGGTACAGAGCAAAAAAGTGAAGGGTGCAACTTCTATGACTTTAATCCCTCATAAGTGTGATGGGGATTCGATTGAATACAAGGTGAAGTGCAAAGGAACTTCGAAACCATTCTCTAAAGCTCGAGTTATTCTCTCTTCGGAGCTAAAAGAGAAAGGACAGCAGTTTGTGGAGCGCATGACGAGCAGAACTCTGAAGCTAGCGATGTCAAATTGTGGAGCTTGTTTCGGCGCAAGTTCTCATTCTTCTCCTGACTGATCATCCGTAAAGTCAAGCTCGTGACTTAAAACAAGCGCTTTGTGGGAGGCAACCCACTGGTGAGTCTGTACATACGTTTTTATTTTTGTTTTTATTTTTCGTTTGTGTTAAACTTATGTCAGCTTTATTTTTTTTGCATTTGAACTCATGGATTTATGCTTGATTATCTTGTTGCTATTAACTTGTTTTTGAGTGTTCCTAGAAGTGCTAACTTCTAACACTTTGGATCACTTTCCCTGGGTTAAGCAACTCGATACCATTTATTTGAAATCAGTGTGTCGACATACAACTGGTGTCGATCGATACCAGTCTGTATCGATCGACACTCATCACCTTCACAGGTAAGATTGGCGATTTTCACAATCCACTTGGTTCTTTTGTTTTCTTTCACCAACCTTGGGCTAGATAACACTAGGGACAGTGTTTTTCAAGTCTGGGGGAGGTAGTCGCTGACATTGTTTTTGTTTTTCTTAGAGTCAGTCGTTTTTGAGTTATTCATTGTTTTATTGAGTCAAAACTTTGTTGGCGACTGTGATCTTTTTCTTGAATCCATTGATCTGACCTTGCTTCTAAGTGACCATGGTTACAGAATCAGTTCTAGATCGACTACTGAAAAATCCAAAGGCTGACCAGTTGACTAGAAGACACTCATGTTTCCAAGGGGTGGGCACTTCAGTTTTTTTTTTTTTTTGGTTTTACAGTTTATCAGTTTTATAAAAACCCAACCCTTATATATTTTGGTTTGGTACGGTTCGGTTTTCTTCGGTTTACAGTTTACGGTTTACGGTTTTATAAAAATCAAAACCATATACAACTTGGTTTGGTTTCAGTTTTTTTCAATTTATTACATAACTTTCAACCGTGGGAGATAAAACGAGATAGATACAAAAAACAACATAACCTCCTAAGAACAGTTTTGATTAAGAAAAAAACTATTATAAAGTAGATTTCGGAATGCGGAGGTCCGGATCGAGAACTGTGAGTAATTCTCGTCCCGGCTGTTGGACTAGCTCCTCAACGATCATGATCGGAGGAAGAGATTCACTGTGACTGTCTGGTATATGAGGTGCATGAGGCGCATGAGGCGGAAAAGTACTCAGGTTCGGAATTGCGGAAGTGCTCCACCGCCCCGATTGCCTCGAACCGCCAGGACGTTCTTGATTAAATTGACCGTAAGACCTACAAAAATAATAACAGAATAACCGAATCATTTTAAAAAACATCTAAATAATCATAAGTATGTTCCAAAAAAATCAACAAAGTTTTTTAAACAATACATTTATAAAAATTGTTTTAAGAAAATACATTAATTAAAAACGTTTTTAATAATTAAATAAATAAAAAGTAATACAAAATTGATTTATAAAAAAACGTTTTATAAAAAATTATTTATGAAAAACGTTTAAAAATATATATTTATCAAAAACGGTTAAAAATATATATTTATAAAAAAGTTTTTTACAAAATATATGTATTAAAAACGTTTTTACAAAATATATTCAATCTATCTAAAATCTAATCCATTAGACATAATTTATCAAACATTCAAACATTTAACACAAAATTATTCCATTCTAATCCATAAAACCACAAAAAAATTACAATCTAACAACCTAATTCCACAATCTAACCTCATTCCAAAACTAACTTACATAAGCGGCGGCGGCAGCGAGCAAAGAAGAAGAAGGGTGGGCAGGCGACTGTGGCGAGCTCCGGTGGCCGAGTAAGACGCGAGAAGAAGACTCGAAAGAAGAAGATAAGAAGAAAAGAAGAGAGAAAGGAAGAGAGAAGGAGTCGGTGGAGGCGGCAATCGGCAGAGATGAGAGAAGATCGAGAGAGATATTTGAAGATCAGAGAAGAAAATGAGAGAGAAGAAGGCTGATTCGATATTTATAAAGGTTTCCGACGTACCCTTTTGACATACTCATATATTGCATGTTTTATCATGCATCTCACTTAGAGTTTTGTGTCATTTACATGCATAATCATAGTTTTGTCTTGCATTTAGGTCTTATTTAGAGATTATGACATATTGCATTAGGTCTAGTGAGTTCTTGCATGTTTTGGAGTACTTTATAGGTGATTGGAGGCAATTTAGGCATATTTGGAGAGTTGGACCAAAGTAGAGTGCAAGGTCCATCCAATACACCGGAAAGATGTGGCTGGAAGGAGGCCCTCCGGTCTAAATCGGCTTGGATGACCTTTATCAATGTCGTAGAAGGGTGAGTGAGCTGTCTACCAAAGTTGGATTCAGGCCATTCGGACGTGTGGTTCGGGAGTTACAGTCATTTTACCAGAGATTTGTCCGCATGCCGAGTAAGCTTTGACTTACACCGACGCCACGGAGCGATGAAACTGATCTGTGGAGGTCCAGGCCCTTAATATCAACCTGGCCCCTTCTTACATCGACCTATTACCTCGATGCTTCACCTCAGGACAGTTACATCGACTCCACAGGTCGATGCAACTGATCGATGCAGCACCAGCCAAAGTGACTTAAAGATTAGGCCAAATGAAGACTTTCCCGTGCCCAGTCTTCATGACAGTCATAGAAAATCGAGCTGACGTTCGTTTAGTGGTTGTTTCATGTCATTCAGATCGGCCGTTCAAGAGATATGGCAAATATAGCAAGGACGTGTCTGTCTGGCATCCAAACGAGTTCTTCTCCAAATACAACATCTGAAAGATTAACCCAGACGAAGGGTTTCCACTCCGATTCAGCTTCTATGTTCTTCCTAGAAGTTGTAGATAATTGAGTTGGCTGTCTTTTAGAGTTGGATTCAGATATTTCGGATGTCAGGTGTAGGAGTTATGGCCGATTCACTCAAGACGTATCCAAGTTTCTGCCGGGTCAATACCCGGTTTGTCCCGGGTTGACCCGGTCCGACCCAGCTCAAGAAAACACTTTTAAATATTGTTGAGACCCATTTTTAAGATCTATCTCCTTTTTATGTTTTTTCTCTCTTTTTCTCTCAAGAACAAAAACCTCTTTTTTTAGGGTTTTTGGGATTTTTCTCAAGGATCTTTTGATTTATGAAAGTTTGAGTTTAATTCTTGTGTTTTTCTTTAATCTTTCATCTTCATAATCTCTAATCATGATTAACATCACCTCTTTCACAAGATTTGGTGTGTTCCTCATGATTAGTGAGTAGAACCTTCTTGGATCATTTGGGTTTGGTATATTAGGGGGATTCTAGGTTGATTCTTGATATCTAGGGTTTAATTAACTTGTTTCCTTTCTTATTTAGAGATTTTAATGCTAGATTATACTTGAGAAAGATAATCTAGAGCTAAGAATATTTCATGCACACCAAGTGTTTGATGAAATGCCTCATGAGCTAAATAAGAGATTTTCATACCTATCTCATGAGAGTGAATGTCTAGGGTGAATTTTAGTTAATGGAACTTGTGTTTAATGTTTATTAATTAAATTTTCACAAATGAGAGTTTGTTTTTGAATTTGTAATTAGTGAAATGATTAGTGTTAAGAGATTAGATTAATTTTAATTAGTGTTCTAGGCTTAAGGAAATGCACTTATATGATTGTTTAGACATCATTTATTAGCTTGGATTCCCCCAAATCAATTGCCTTGCCCAAAGATCCTCCTTTAATCATTGTCTTAACCTCTTTTAGTGTCTTGTTCTTGTTTGTTTGTTTTAATTTGCACCATTAGGTTTCTAGATAATCAAAACACCTTTGTTTGCTTAGCTTTAGTCATTTCTTGCATTCCTAGTGTGTTGTTCTTTGTGCTTCCTTGGATTGATCCCCAAGTGCTACAACGATAGCATTTGGGTAATTGGTTAGGATACACACAATTATGCAACTATCAATTTGGCGCCGTTGCCGAGGAGACTATAGCAATAATCATTAGGATTTAGATTTTGCTTGAGACTACGCTTTTATTTTCACTATGTTAATGCATATCACTAAGAGTATGCATCTCGTTGAGATGATGAATTTTCTTTTATTTATTGTTACTAACTTATCTTCCTTAGCTCTTTTGTGCTTTCAAAGGTACCAAGATCAATGGAAGAGATATGGGAAGACAAGATCAATTGAGGTGTTTGAGGCGGTCAATCGAAAAGTCATTCTTGAAGATCTTCAACCTCAAGAGATGGCCAATGATATATAATTGTTTTTACCCCTTTTAGGCCATGATATAAGTCCGTTTGATAGAGTCTTTCTACTATTTCGTAGTATTTTAGAGTCTTTTACAGGTTTTAGCACGTTTGGAGCATAATTGGAGGTATTGGAGCATTCTGGAGCATTTTGGAGCAATGCAGAAGTTCGTGTAGCTGAGTACCCGATTTGAAGCATCGGTATCGATCGATACTCACTGCACCAAGACACGATCGCGACTTTTTCCAAGAGTTGAAGAATTACAAAATTGCCCAGAAGACTTTATTATTTACAAGAAGCCACTTTGATGGCTATGCTTTATTTTACTTTTGTTTTGTGAGAGAGCTTTTGAAGGGAGACAAGTCTGAAACTCTGTTCGTCCGAGAAAAGATTTCGAACCCTCTTGTTACTCTTTCTTATTATTTATTTGAGTATTTATTCAGTCATGTTTATTGCTTCAATTTCCATCTATGAGTAGATCTCTTGTTAGGTTTAGGGTTTTCTCATAGGGATTTCTCTGATAGCTGGTAATTGATTAGTTAGGATTCACCATCTAAATTAGTTCTTCACCATAGGTGTTCTCAAAGCTAATTCTAAATTGATCACCTAGAACTTAGATCTTAGGTTAATCGATTAGGCACGACAGTGCAATTGAGTAATCTGACAGAACATAGGGTGAGCAAATTGATTATTCGCAAAGAGATTTGGATTAATTGATTTGTGAACATATCAAACCTGAACTTTAAAGCTGATTTACTCTTAGGAATTTGCAAAGAGATTTGGGATTCTGAAGTTTAGATTTAGATAATTCTCGCAACGACAATTGGTTAATTATACTTTAGTGATTTAAGTTCAAGAACCGCGCTAAATCTGAATCCTGACTGATTGATTATCTGCATTCATTGATTTCCTGAGAGATACCCTATATTCTCTCCATCGATTTTACAACTCTTTTACTGTTTATTGTTTTTGTTTCATCTGAATTTCTTAGCTTGATTTGATACTATTTGGTCTATTGTGAGATTTCTCTGAGTTCTTGTGTTCGACCCCTGATATACTGCAGCAACTGCTTTAGTACTTTTTAGGGTATTAATTTGAGCATATCAGACAACAAAGGTAGCATCTCTCAAGCTAGAAAACCTCAAGAAATGACACAACTTCAAGGAAAGCCACGTCCTCAAGTGTTGGCAGCAAGTCCGACCCAAGCTCCAAGGGACAAGCCAACGGTTGCAAGCTTTGACACTCCTTGTTGTCGTGGATTGAGGTATGGTGTCCAAGGCTTATGAGATCAAAGCAAGCTTGGTTAGATTGATTCAAGAGTCTCGGTTCTTGGGGACGAATGAGGAGAATCCTTATGATCATTTGGACTCCTTTGAGAGATTGTGTGACACAATTAGGATTAAAGGAGTGCCCCATGAGTGTATCAAGCTCATCTTGTTTTCGTTTTCTCTTGGAGAAAAGGCAAGCCGATGGGAGAGAGCATTACCTTCCCACTTGGTCAAGTCTTGGGATGATTGCAAAGAGATATTCCTTAACAAGTTATATCCCATCCAAAGAGCGATCCAAACTAGGAAGGACATCTTGCGCTTTAAGCAAGGCACACATGAGAGTTTTGATGATGCGTGGGGAAGACTCTAGGGATACACTCGAGATTGTCCCCATCATGGGTTCAACAAAGGAGCCATTCTTAGCATCTTCTATTGGGGAGTTAACCAAGAGCACAAATGGATGTTGGATGCCGCTAGCAAAGGGCGTTTCGCAAACGTCACCGTCGAGCAGGGAGAGCTACTTGTTAAGAACTTTGCTAAGAGTCTTGAAAGCTATGTGGAGAGGAATAATACGACCCCTCTAGAAGGATCATGTCAAGACTCTAAATTTAAAGGCTTGCAAGATGAATTGGATACAACAGAAAAGCTCATAGGTGTGCAACAAAGATAGGTGCTCCATCAATTCCTACAAGATCAACAAATGAATGATATCAATGTTGGCAAGATGATGGGAACAATGAATGATAAAATAAAGAGATTGCATTATGAGATCACCAATAAGATTGAGCAACTAGCATTCCATTTAGAGACCTTGCAACCCAAATTGGTCACACTCTCTTCGCCATCCGAGGAACCAAATGAAGTGAGGGTTTTACCAAATGTTAATGTTGAGATTGATGAAGAAAGGACTTCCATGGGTTTTAATGAGAAAATTGGAGACTCCAAGCAAGAAGAGGAAGTTAGAGACGTTGAAAAAACTCCAAGGTGTGTCTTAGCCTCCGCCCGATGCACTCATGAAGAAGAGAGTTGTTTTGAGAAAAACAAAGGGGAAACAACTTTTGGAGATGCTATTGACGATGGAATTTGTTGAGATGGAAAATGCCTAAGCTCTTTCTTCTTTCCCTCATTTGAGATTAAGGAAATTGATGAGCAAGAGAGGAATGCTAAGAAATTAAAAGACATGGGTAGTTGTGAGAAGATAGAAAAAGCTTCACCCCCAAATGCTCGTATGAAGAAGATAGATTCACATGACAATAATGCTTTGGGTTATGGTAATGTTGAAGAAGCTTTAGCATTAGATGAAGCTTGCTTGGAATCTCTTTTCTCTACCACAATGGGGAGAGAGAAAGAAAGTACCATTGATCAAGAGAAGGGTGAAAGCACCAAGGTCAAGAAGAAGAAACCCAATGGCAACCACCCTCCCACACTTGAACCATCTTCTCACACAATGACACTCATACCTTGGATGTATGACGATGTAGCCATTCATTACAAGGTGAAGTGTAAGAGAAGATGTAAGCAATTTGCAAAGGTCAAAGCGCTCCTCACCACCGAACTTAAGGAGAAAGGTTCACAGGGTCTTCAAGAGGTCATGAGCAAGGTGCTCAAGCTCGAGCTCAAAGATCCGCCATGGAGTGCTCACACTCCTCTCTCACCCGCCAAAAAGAGGAACCAAAGTCAAACTTAGTGACTTTAAACAAAGTGCTCTTGGGAGACACCCCAAGCTTATCATTGTACATACTTTATTTTCATGTCTCTCTATGTTTTCTTGTTCTTTTTGATCTTTTGTTTAGTGGTTGCATGGTTCTTGATGGTCTAATGGTCATGGAATTATGGACCAAGGTGTCTAGGATTGAGGCGATCATTCTCGTTCCCTCCATTCATTTCGGAGGTAATACACCAAACTTTGTGAATAGCATTTAGAATCATATCTTCTTCTCTCTTTCATACATTGTCTAGCTCTCTATTAAGCTTCTATTACACAAAGGACTGTGTAATTTAAGTTTGGAAGAGGTTCTATGTGTTATCTAACTTTGTGTGTTTGTGATCTTATTTTGCCTTTTGCATCTTGAGTCTCATGCATATCATGCATTTTCAATAATTTTGAAAAAATTTGAACTTTTGTGCATTCCATATAGGATTGAGTCTAGATGCATAGCATATTAGATAGCTTTACATGAGCATTAGGAGCAATGATAGATTTATCCTTGTAAAATGTCATTTTTAGAGCTTGATTCAATGTCTTCGTTGCTTGTTGTTTGATGCTTTTGATCTCGTGTTGAAATCAAGGATGAACCATATTTCGATCTTGCGTTTCATTACTAGGGCTTAGCTAAAGCAAGTCTTGATTTGATTTCAATCATACCTAAGTGAAAACCATAATTTTGACATTGAAATTATCATGCTTGTGCATTGCATAGTGAATTCATGGTTACCATATACATACTTGGGCTCTCTTATCCTTTTCACCACTCTTTTCACGGTTTACCATACCTTTAACCTACCCTCCTTTCAAGCCAAAATCTTTAGTGTGCGTATGTGAGGCCTAATGTTTCGAGTAAGCTTGGTAAAAAGTGTTGAGTTTAGGGCGACAAAGATAGGTTTGCATGTAGATCTAGCCGAACATCAAAGGCTAGACTAGGCTAGGCTCGTGGGAAATGGAAGTTTTGAGTTTGGCGTGAACGAAAATGTGTGACTAATGGAATTGTGGATAAGAAGGAAGTGGGTTCAAAAGGGAGAAAGTGAAGGTGAAAGGGGAATGCAATATTGTGATGTGGTTAGTGCAAGTTATCAAGAAAAGCTCTTAGTGATAGTTATAGCCTCATAGAAATAAAGGAAAAAGCCAAAAATTGGGTAAGGCATCAATTGGTAAATGATGAGGCAAGGCAAAGAAAAAGAAAGAAAGAAGAGCTAAATAAACAACAAAAAGAAGCATGAGACCGCAAGATTCAATGGAGAAGAAGAAATTCTCCAAGTGAGAAAGGATGAAGTGGAAGAAGGAGTGCACGCATGGGACATGAAGGCAAAAAGGCCAAGTGAGAAAAGGGTAGCTTAGGATGAAGACTTCATAGGTAGATATGCTAGGGTTAGAGACGATTTGGGCATTGGGTAGATGTGAGTCTATCCTTGTATGCATAGATTGCATTTTACTCTTAGCATTTTGCTAAAGCTTGCTCATTCATTGAGAGAATCCCTTGCATTGGAATAATCCCATACATTTGAGATCATCTTTATCTCAAGACCTTCACCCTAGCCAAATAGATTCACTTGCCTTGCCTGAGCATGATTCACTTGAAACAATTAATGAATTTTAAATGATTGGATGATATTAATGCTTGTGTAGGTTAAGGCTTGAATTTGATTTGTTTAGGGAAGGATATGGCTAGCTCTTTTTAAGTAGACTTGTTTGATCGCATCTTAGACCTAGAAACTTGGACATTGAGTTGAATTCTTTTTATGGCACTTTTGGATTTGAGCTCTAATTTTTAGGCTTCTACCTTTTCTTACTCTTGTTTGCTTGAGGACAAGCAAATGTTTAAGTTTGGGGGAGTCAAATTGATTCTTGATGTCTAGGGTTTAATTAAATTGACTCTTGATGTCTAAGCGCCTAGGGGGATTCTATTTAATTAAATTTAACTAATCTAGCATTTGGGTAGATTAGGGGGATTCTAGGTTGATTATTGATGTCTAGGGTTTAATTAACTTGTTTCATTTCTTATTTAGAGGTTTTAATGCTAGATTATACTTGAGAAAGCTAATCTAGAGCTAAGGACATTTCATGCACACCAAGTGTTTGATGAAATGCCTCTTGAGCTAAATAATAGATTTTCATACCTAGCTCGTGAGAGTGAATGTCTAGGGTGAATTTTAGTTAATGGAACTTGTGTTTAATGTTTATTAACTACATTTTCACAAATGAGAGTTTGTTCTTGAATTTGTAATTAGTGAAATGATTAGTGTTAAGAGATTAGATTAATCTTGATTAGTGTTCTAGGCTTAAGGAAATGCACTTATATGATTGTTTAGACAACATTTATTAGCTTGGATTCCCCTAAATCAATTGCCTTGCCCAAAGATCCTCCTTTAATCATTGTCTTAACCTCTTTTAGCGTCTTGTTCTTGTTTGTTTGTTTTAATTTGAACCATTAGGTTGCTAGATAATCAAAAGCACCTTTGTTTGCTTAGCTTAAGTCATTTCTTGCATTCCTAGTGTGTTGTTCTTTGTGCCTCCTTGGATTGATCCCCAAGTGCTACAACAATAGCATTTGGGTAATTGGTTTGAATACACACAATTATCCAACTATCAATTTGGCGACGTTGCCGGAGAGGCTATAGCAATAACCATTAGGATTTAGATTTTGCTTGAGACTAAGCTTTTATTTTCACTATATTAATGCATATCACTAAGAGTATGCATCTCGTTGAGATGATGAATTTTATTTTATTTATTGTTACTAACTTGTCTTCCTTAGCTCTTTTGTGCTTTCAAAGGTACCAAGATCAATGGAAGAGACATGGGAAGATAAGATCAATTGAGGTGTTTGATGCGTTCAATCGAAAAGTCATTCTTGAAGATCTTCAACCTCAAGAGATGGACAACCAAGGTAGCATCTCTCAAGCTCCAAAACCTCAAGATATGACACAACTTCAAGGAAAGCCACGTCCTCAAGTGTTGGCATCAAGTCCGACCCAAGCTCCAAGGGACAAGCCAACGGTTGGAAGCTTTGACCCTCCTTGTTGTCGTGGATTGAGGTATGGTGTCCACCCTCCTCCAATTAAAGTCAATGCTTATGAGATCAAATCAAGCTTGGTTAGATTGATTCATGAGTCTAGGTTCTTGGGGACGAAGGAGGAGAATCCTTATGATCATTTGGACTCCTTTGAGAGATTGTGTGACATAATTAGGATTAAAGGAGTGCCCCATGAGTGTATCAAGCTCATCTTGTTTCCGTTTTCTCTTGGAGAAAAGGCAAGCCGATGGGAGAGAGCATTACCTTCCCACTTGGTCAAGTCTTGGGATGATTGCAAAGATATCTTCCTTAATAAGTTCTATCCCATCCAAAGAACGATCCAAACTAGGAAGGAAATCTTGAGCTTCAAGCAAGGCACACATGAGAGTTTTGATGATGCGTGGGGAAGACTCAAGGGATACACTCGAGATTGTCCCCATCATGGGTTCAAGAAAGGAGCCATTCTTAGCATCTTCTATTGGGGAGTTAACCAAGAGCACAAATGGATGTTGGATGCCGCTAGCAAAAGGCGTTTCGCAAACGTCACCGTCGAGCAAGGAAAGCTACTTGTTGAGAACTTTTCTAAGAGTCTTGAAAGCTATATGGAGAGGAATAATATGACCCATCTAGAAGGATCATGTCAAGACTCTAAATTTAAAGGCTTGCAAGATGAATTGGATACAACGGAAAAGCTCATAGGTGTGCAACAAAGAGAGAGGCTCCATCAATTCCTAGAAGATCAACAAATGAATGATATCGGGGTTGGCATGATGATGGGAACAATGAATGATAAAATAAAGAGATTGCATGATGTGATCACCAATATGATTGAGCAACTAGCGTTCCATTTGGAGACCTTGGAACCCAAATTGGTCACACTCTCTTCGCCATCCGAGGAACCAAATGAAGTGAGGGTTTTACCAAATGTTAATGTTGAAATTGATGAAGAAAGGACTTCCATGGGTTTTAATGAGCAAATTGGAGACTCCAAGCAAGAAGAGGAAGTTAGAGACGTTGACAAAACTCCAAGGTAAGTCTTTGCCTCCGCCCGATGCACTCATGAAGAAGAGAAATTTTTGAGAAAAACAAAGGGGAAACAACTTTTGGAGATGCTATTGACGATGGAGTTGCTCTAGATGGAAAATGCCTAAGCTCTTTCTTCTTCCCCTCATTTGAGATTAAGAAAAATGATGAGCAAGAGAGGAATGCTAAGAAAGGAAAAGACATGGGTAGTTGTGAGAAGATAGAAAAAGCTTCACCCCCAAAAGCTCGTATGAAGAAGATAGAATCCCATGACAAGAATGCTTTGGGTTATGGTAATGTTGAAGAAGCTTTAGCATTAGATGGAGCTTGCTTAAAATCTCTTTTCTCTACCGCAATGGGGAGAGAGAAAGAAAGTACCAATGATCAAAATAAGGGTGAAAGCACTAAGTTCAAGAAGAAGAAACCCAATGGCAATCACCCTCCCACACTTGAACCATCTTCTCACACAATGACACTCATACCTTGGATTTATGACGATGTAGCCATTCATTACAAGGTGAAGTGTAAGGGAAGATGTAAGCCACAGTTATAACTAATAAATTATGCCGCTTCGACTCTCTGATCCACCTAATCTGCCTTGCCTCTTTCTCTTTCTCACTCTCCTCCGCCGTTTTCATATTCACAAGTTCTCGCAGTTTCGGTTCCCCTCACTGGTACGATTTCGACGTTTTTAGGTTCGATTCTTCTTCTTCAACCACCATATTTTTCTCTTTTTAAATTTGTAAATATTTTTTACATTTCATAATTTGAATTAATTGAAATTCTAATCTCGCGTTTGACATATATTTGAAACTAATAATTATGAAAAAAAAAACAGAAGTGTATTTTGTAATGTATTTCTAATGTATCATTATTTACTTGTTCTCATTATATAATTATAAATTATTGAACGATCCATATTTTTTATTCTCAACAAGTCAACATTGAAGTTAGTGAGAATCTTAAAAGATTAACTAAGAGATAACTCTAAAATAGAAAAAAATAAAAATTGTTAATGTTTTACACTATAATCAAATCAATAATCAAATTATTCAAAAAAGTGATGTGTATTAATGTTTTAATTTGATTGGCTGAGATTTTAAATGAGGTGTCAACACCAAAATCATTGAAAAAGCTTATGTGTCAATCATATGGAAAGACTTAGTATTTTTATTGTATTGATTTTCACAAATGAGAGTTTGTTCTTGAATTTGTAATTAGTGAAATAATTAGTGTTAAGAGATTAGATTAATCTTGATTAGTGTTCTAGGCTTAAGGAAATGCACTTATATGATTGTTTAGACATCATTTATTAGCTTTGATTCCCCCAAATCAATTGCCTTGCCCAAAGATCCTCCTTTAATCATTGTCTTAATCTCTTTTAGTGTCTTGTTCTTGTTAGTTTGTTTTAATTTGAACCATTATGTTGCTAGATAATCAAAAGCACCTTTGTTTGCTTAGCTTAAGTCATTTCTTGCATTCCTAGTGTGTTGTTCTTTGTGCCTCCTTGGATTGATCCCCAAGTGCTACAATGATAGCATTTGGGTAATTGGTTTGGATACACACAATTATCCAACTATCAATTTGGCGCGGTCGGAATTGAACCATAGACATCACCTCGGAAATCCGTCGGAAATCAAATTTAATTAATCGCCTCGATTTGAGCAATTTTTGTTTGGCGGTTTAAATTTGCGGATAAATTTCAGGATCTGTCGGAAATTCCTCAAATATAATGAGGGATTTTTGACGGATCTTGATATTTTGATGTTTTACACTTAGCATTTTTTCGAGTGTAAAACAATAAAATCTCAAAGTCCGTCGGAAATCCCTCTGTAATTTCCGAAGGATTTCCGACGGTTTAGTGTATAATGTTTATATTTTCAAGATTTCATAAAATTTAGTGTTTAATAGCGATTACTGTCACTTAGTAATAAGGTAAGCCTTTTAAAACCAAACAAAATACGTTATTCCAGATTTTGTAGCAATCGATCTAACAACCACTTTAAGATTTCATAAAAACACATAGAACATCTAAGAACACTTATGTGTTTGATTAGGGTTTCAATTAAAAAGTTCAAAATGTTTGATTCTTAAAAAACATTTCATAAAAAGTAGTTTTAATTTGTTACTTCTACATTTATCAAGACCAAACATGTTCAAAATCCGGCATTACTCCATCATATGGCTCAAAATTTAGTCTAGTTTGGTGATGGGAGTGGCGAGTGGCAACATCTGGCATTACTCCAACATATGGCTCAAAATGATACCGCTCACTCCCATACTTATGCTCGGGAGAGAACATACTATCAACTTCATCTTCGGACCCATTGGAGTCCTCGGTGGTGTCCTTCCTCGCGGTTTTTGCCATCTTGACTCCCTTCTTGCGGATGAGATCGATTGGTGGATCCATTGCCGGGTTGTAGAAGTTGTCCTTGGTGGGCTAGAAAAAGATGTTCCTATTCCCTTAGAGACTAGTGAGAGAGGCGTTAGGCAACAATATTTGAACCAGTTCCTTCCTGTGGATCTTGAGATTGTATGCAAACTTGCTTCCAAGCTTTCCCTTAAGGAATTTGGTTCTTGTGAGATAGGCTTCATCCAATTTCTTCACTTCCTCATTGTAAACCGCTAACTTGACCCCCTTAGCCCGTAGGATAGGTGTGATTAGCCACCCAATACTAACCATGGACTTCTTCCCCTTGGTGGCCCATGCCAATATGATAGTAGAATTTTATCGTGTCTAGAATCAATTAATCTAGATGCTATGTAGCATAAGAGGTATCGAATCCAAATGGGTTAACTTCCAAACACCAATAATTCATAAAACTACCTAATTCAAGCCAAACAAGGTTGTTTTAGTGTTTAATCTAATAAGCAAATCCAAATTAAAAGCAAACAAACAAGAACTAACAATACTAAACGAGATTGAATGCTATAAAAAGGCGAATCCAAGGATGATGGTATGGAAATAGAGTGACCTTATAGCTAGTCTATGATGTCCAATCACACACACAATGCTAATCCCTAGGTTAAGATCACTAATTATGACTAATCTTCTCTCAAGGCACTAATCACTTTGCTAATCACTAAATCAAGATCAAACTCTCATTTGTGATGAAATGATTAGCAAGTATTAAGATCAATATTGAAATCAACCAATAAACATCTTAAACAATTACTCTTATAGGTTAAGCATGTTTATGTCTTACTAAGCTCTTTGGGGAATTTAATCAAACACTTTGTGGGTGTGAAATTCCCTAAGATCTAGATTAGCTCTCTCAAGCCAAATCTAGGATTAAGATCACTTAGCAAGAAGGGAAATCAATAAATCTAAACCCTTAACATCATAAACCATTTATTAGATCACCCTATATCAACACCATCCTTAGATCTTAGAAGACTACTCACTAACCATGATGAACCCAACAAATCCCATGAAGAACATGTTAAAACCCATGATTAGATGATTATATGATTAAGAAAGAAGAGATAGATGATAGAGATTAAGAGAATAAAGCTTAAATTGCATAAATCAAAATGATCTCTCTTACAATCACTTAGAACTCTCAAAGGAATGGTTTTTGCAAAAAAAAAAGATAGATCCTAAAAACTTAGGCTTTCAAGTATTTATAAGAAAGATGGGCGACTGGGTCAACCAGGAACAAACCGGGTGTTTACCCGGCCGAAACTGTGTCGTTTTCTTCACACTGGACGGTGGCGGGGCGGTGTGCATTGGCCAGTGTTGCTTTTGTCTTCACACGGGCTAGGGACATCGGTGGGGAAGGGTCGCTGTGCGTATTTTCAGGACTTGGTCGGGGTTGTGAAGGTCATGGGCCGGTGCCCATATCCTGCCTCCACACCGGCTAAGTACACCGGCTGAAGACATGTCGGTTTTGGGTGCCATTAAGCTGAACACCGAGTGGCCGTTAGCCGGTGTAAGAAAGACCATGGGCTGGTGCCCATTTCCTGCCTCCACACCGGTTAAGTGCACCAGCTGAAGACCGATCGGTTTTGGACGCCATGAAGCTGAGCACTGAGTGGCCATTAGCCGTTGTACGAATGACCATGGGCCGGTGCCCATTTCCTGCCTCCAGACCGGCTAAGTGCACCGGCTGAAGACTAGTCGGTTTTAGACGCCATGAAGCTGAACACCGAGTGGCCGTTAGCCAATGCCCATTTTATGCCTCCACACCGGTTAAGTGCACCGGCCAAGGGCTGGCCGGTATGCTTGTCTCCTGATATATCATGGTTTTTACCCGTTTTAGGCCATGATATAAGTCCGTTTTATAGAGTCTTTATTCTATTTCGTAGTGTTTTAGAGTCTTTTACAAGTTATAGCACTTTTGGAGCATAATTGGAGATATTGGAGCTTTCTGGAGCATTCTGGAGCGAAGCAAAAGATTGGTGTAGCTGAGACATCAAAATCACCTGAGTATCGATCGATACTGCCTAGTATCGATCGATACCCGTCGACGAAACAGAAGGATCGCGACTTATTGAAGAGTTGAAGAATTGCAGATTTGGCCCAGAAGACTTTAATATTTACAAGAAGGCCCATAACGTGTTTTAGCTATATAATTAGGTTTTATAGCCACTTTTAGGCTATGCTTTATTTTACTTTGATTATACTTTTGGTTTTTAGAGAGACAATTCTGAACTCCTGTTTTGATTGATTTCTTTGATGATCTATTCAGTCATGTTGATTGTTTCATTCTCCATGTCTGAGTAGATCCACTTTAGGTTCAGGGTTCTCATAAGGGTTTTCTCTGAATGTTAGGTTGATTATTTTATTAGGATTCACCATCTGAATTAGTTCTTCACCTTAGGTTGTGTTCAAAGCTAATTTTAGGTTGACGAATCTGGAACTTAGATCTTAGGATAATTGATTTGGCACGACAGTGCGATTAATTGCCTGATAGAACCCTAGGTGAGCAAATTGATTATTCGCAAAGAGATTTGGTTTAATTGATTTGTGAACACATCAAACCTGATATTAAAGCTGATTTAGACTTTAGGATTCGCAAAGAGATTTGGAATTCCTAGGATTTAGATTTAGATAATTTTCGCAACGACAGTTGGTTAATTATACCTTAGTGATTTGAGTTCAAGAACTGAATCCTGCTAGTTAGTTTATCTGCATTCATTAATTTCCTGAGAAATACCATGATCCTATCATTCTCCAATTTAATTACAACACTTTTAATTTCTGCACTGCTTTCAATTTCATCCTATTTGCTTAGCTTGATTTGACACTATACAATCTATTGAGTGATCTCTGTGAGTCTTTGTGGTTCGACCCCTAACTATATTACAACTACTGCTTTAGTACTGTTAGGGTATTAATTTGAGCATATCATCTCCAACTCCTACTTTCTTTCTAAACTCCCCTCCTTGATCTAATACCGAGTGTGCATGGCTCCAAGGTCTTCCAATCACCTCCATAATGTATCCAAGTACCTAGAAAACACTCCAAATGATGCAAGACTCACTAGGACCTAATAAAAACTAGCTAAACTCTCATTTGGACCAAAACACTAAAGAAAACTATTATTATACATACATGAGACTAAAAACACTAAGATAAATTTATGCTAAATTGAGTAAAATATGAGAGTATAAACTCCCCCAAACTTATTCCTTTGCTTGACCTCAAGCAAACAAATAAGAACAAGAAGAGAGAGGGGTTTGAAGGTGGGAGCTCAAATCCACAACTATCATTAAAAGAACTCGAAGCCCAATGTCCAAGTCGTTAGCCCTAGGATGCGATCAAACAAGTCTACTCAAAAAGAGCTAGCCATATCCATCCCTACACGAATCAAGCCCAAGTCTCAACCTACACAAGCATTCCTATCCTCCAATCATTTGACATTCATTTAATTGTTTCAAGTGAATCATGTTCATGGAAGACAAGTGAATTCATTTGGCTATGGTTAAAGTCTCGAGATTGAGATGATATCAAATGTATGTGGTTACTCTAATGCAATGGATCTCTCTATGAATGAGCAAGCTTTAGCCAAATGCTAAGAGTAAACGACAACCTATGCATACAAAGATAAATTTACATCTACCAAATGCCCCAATTGTCTTTGACTCCTAGATCTAAACCCGTGAAGCTTTCTCTTAGGTTACTCTTTCTCAACGCATCTTTCTTTCATGATCCACATTTAATTGTCGTCTCTTCATCTTCTCACTTAGGAAGTTGTCTTTCTTCATGCTTGACTCATGGTATAATGTTTTCACTTTATTTCCTTTAGCTCTTCTTGTTGACTTTTTGCTTTACCTCCATCTTCATCACTTTGATGTTTTAGCCATCTTTTTGGCTTCATTTATTTTCTTTCAAATACTTGGAGACTAACCTTAATGTTAGAGCTAACTTAAAACTTTTCCACCAACTATATATATTCGACAATCTCCCCTTCTTTACCTTTTCATTCCTTTGGCCTCACTTCTCTTGTCCACCACAATCTCATTGATCATACAATTTTGTTCCTACCAAACCCCAAAACTTCCCTTCCTAGCTTGTCTAGCCTAGTCTAGTCCTTGATGTTGGGCTAGATCTACATACAAACCTATCCTTATCGCCATAAACTCAACACTTTTTGCTAAGCTTACTCGAAAATTTAGGCCTTACAATCGCACGCTAAAGATTTGGCTTGAAAGGAGGGTAGGTTAAAGGTATGGTTAACCGTTCCAATGATGGGAACCAGCTATTTGAGCTAACAAGAGGGTGGTGAATTAGATAAGAAAGCTCAAATATGTATGTGGTATCCATGAATTCACTATGAGATCACTACAAGAAAACATCCCGATTTCCGACCACATTTCCGACCAATTTAAAATGGTCGGGAATTTCCGACCACATACCGACGACATTCCGATTAAAACACACCCGTCGGAAATTGGTCGGTAATTCCCAACAATTCTAAGTTGGTCGGAAATCCCGACGGATTTCCGACTTATTGGAGACCGACTTATTACAGACCAATTTCTGACTATTTTCCGACGAGATATACACGTTAATATACCCGTTGCATTAGCCGTTTATAGCCGTTGGCGAATATTATTATAGTCGGAAATTGGATTAAATTTCCGACCAATTTCCGACCAGTAAGGAATCCGACTAAATTCCGACGAAATATATACGTTAATCTGCCCGTTGCACTAGCCATTTCATAGCCGTTTGAATTTTTTTTACAATGGTCGAAAATTGGTCGGGAATCCGCGGAAATTTTAATTATAAATACAACACAACCCTCATTCACAATTCACACCCAAAAAAAAAAAAAAATGTCTTCTTCAAATCCAAACACTAGAGATTATTTTCAATCGTGGATGGATAGACCACGGCAAGATCCAGCGACGAATTTACTGACGGATGAGTATGCACAAGGTGTTGAGGAATTCATGACATTTGCGACAAACAATAGCATGACGTCGGAATACGGTAAATTGTATTGTCCTTGTCCTAAATGTCGGAATCATAGATTAGTCTATGTTGGGGAAGTATGGAAGCATCTTTATAGGAATGGGTTAATGCCGAGTTATAAGATTTGGTATACGCATGGAGAAACTGATGCAATGGTGCAACATCATTGTAGTGGTTTTAATTATTCGGGTAGAATAGAGGAACCAACACCGGAAGTAGATGCAAACGTTCAGATGGTGAATGATGCGTATCGCGAAAACGTAGCATCGTATGTTCCGGATGGTATTAGAATAGAGGAACCTAATTTAGATTCTCGGAAGTTTTTTGATATGCTAGATGCAGCTAAGCATCCACTATACGAAGGATGTAGAGAGAGAATATCGCCTTTATCAACTGCAAGCAGGTTGATGACAATAAAGACCGATTTCAACTTGGCAGAGGATTGTGTTGATGCGATAGCTAATTTTATGAAAGATATGTTACCTGAAGATAATCTCTCACCGGCTTCATACTACGATGTTCAGAAACTTGTAGCTGGTCTTGGATTGCCGTATCAGATGATAGATGTGTGCATCGACAATTGTATGATATACTGGAGAAAGGACGAAAATCGTCGCAAGTGTCGTTTTTGTGGGAAACCTCGGTATCAGGAAACGGGTGGAAGAGTACCAGTTCCACATAAACGGATGTGGTATTTGCCGTTAACAGATAGGTTGAAGAGGTTATATCAATCAGAGCGCACGGCAGGAGCTATGAGATGGCATGCAGAACATAACTCATATGGAGAGATTGTGCATCCTTCAGATGCAGAAGCGTGGAAACATTTTCAAGAGGTGTATCCTAGTTTTGCGGCTGAGCCAAGTAACGTATACCTCGGGTTATCTATAGATGGATTCAACCCTTTTGGGAAACATGGGAGGCAATATTCATTGTGGCCAGTAATCGCCACACCTTACAATTTGCCGCCTAGTTTGTGCATGAAACGAGAGTTTTTGTTCCTCACGATTCTTGTCCCCGGACCGGAGCATCCTAAGAGATCCCTTGATATTTTCTTGCAGCCATTAATTTATGAGTTGAAAATGTTATGGAAAGATGGTATTCAAGCGTTCGATGTTTCTCTCCAACATAATTTCACGATGCGTGCGGTACTTATGTGGACCATAAGTGATTTTCCAGCATTTGGTATGCTATTTGGATGGTCGACTCATGGAAGGTTGGCGTGCCCGTATTGTCAAGATAACACTGATGCGTTCCAATTGAAGCACGGTCGAAAGACTTCTTGGTTCAATTGTCATCGACGATTTCTGCCGCATGATCATCCATATCGTCGGAGCACGACATTGTTTAAGAAGAACAAAAAAGTATTTGATGGTCCACCTCCTGATCCGGATGGGAATAACATCATCACTCAGTTGAGAGATTTTGGTGCTGAGAAGACGGTTTCATGTGGTGGTAATGGTCATTTTCCCGTAGATGGTTGTGGCGAGTACCACAATTGGAACAAGAGGAGTATTTTTTGGGATTTGCCATATTGGAAGAACCATCTGCTGCGCCATAATCTAGATGTCATGCACATTGAAAAAAACGTTTTTGACAACATCATGAATACTGTTCTAAATGTGCAAGGGAAGACGAAAGATAATTTGAAGGCATTATTGGATTTGCCAGAAATTTGTTCTCGGAAGGAACTCCATATAATGGCGAACGGAAAATCTCTGGCCCCCGCTTTCCGTTTGGATGAGCCTTCAAAGGAGGTGTTCTTCGACTGGATTACGCATAGTGTTCAATTCCCAGACGGATACGCATCTAACCTTCGTAATTGCGTTAATATTGGAGAAGGGAAGTTTCCAGGGTTGAAGAGTCATGATTGTCACGTTATCATGCAACGCCTCCTTCCATTTGCCTTTGTCGGTCTTCTTCCTAGAAACGTCCATGGAGATATTGCAGGTACATTTATAATTTACAAAATTATATCTAAATTTTACTAAATTTATCTAAATTGTCTAAATTTTACTAATTTTATTTATCATTTATGCAGGGATCGGTGCTTTCTTCCGGGATTTATGCACGAGATCACTTACAGCAGACGGTATCCAACATTTGGAGGAGAAGATACCGGCTCTTCTATGCAACCTCGAGAAAATATTTCCACCAGCATTTTTCGATGTTATGGAATATCTTCCTATTAATCTTCCTAGGGAAGCAAGACTTGGTGGGCCAGTTCAATATCGATGGATGTATCCGTTTGAGCGATATATGCTCCACCTAAAGAAGAAGGTGAAAAATCTTGCAAGAGTCGAGGGTTCTATTGTTGCACAGAGCGTGAATGAAAAAGCATCCAACTTTGCTAGCTACTACTTTCCATCTTCGGTGAAGACTAAAAGTAGACGACCTGCACGTCATGATGATGGAGGAGAAAAACCGCTGTATCCGGTCTATGTCCCAAATAGTTTTGCAGAAATTGGAAGGATTAGTGGAAAAGGGAGGTCTAGACGACTAACAGAGGAGGAACAAATGCATTTGCATACATATCTTCTGACAAACTGCGAAGACGTTTTCGAATATGAGAGGGACGTCACTTGATTTTGAATAATGTATTTGTTTAGTAATTACCAAAAATTAATCCTTGATAGTATTTTGAATAATGTATTTGTTTTATTCACAGTATATACATGGAGCAAATAAGGAATTGGTTTCCAAATTGCACAGAGGATGAGCTTATGGTCCGTAAACAGAATGAATTCGCGGATTGGTTGAAATATTACGTAAGTGCTCGATTTCCCGTAATTAAACTAAATTTTACATGCTTACACATATTGTTTATGAGTGTCCACAAATTGTACAGGTTGATCAGATGAATACTACCGGGACATCGATTCCCACATGGTTAGTTGAGATGGTGTGTGGCCCTACTTTTGTTCCAAGTGTTTATCCGATGTATTGCACTCGGGGGTATGCTTTTAAGGCTTTTCGTGATGGGAGTTCAAGGACAACATGCAACTACGGTATTTCATCTACATCCGGAGAATTTGTCTTCTACGGAATACTCCGCGAAATATTAGAAGTCAAATATCCAGGAATGATTGGTTTAAAGTGCATTGTGTTCTATTGCGATTGGTATGATCCAGTGGAAGGTCTACGTCAGGACAAATTCGGTGTGACATCTGTTCACGGAGGCAAGCGACATCGGAAATACGATCCATTTATTCTTGCTTCACAAGCAGACCAGGTTTCCTACATTCGATACCCCCGGGTTAGGAACAAGCAAGATCCGTGGATTGCAGTAACATCGATACAACCAAGAGGATTGCAGTAACGCCGATTCTCTCTCTCCGCTGACCTTCACCGCCGTCCCTCTCCCTGGTAAGTCTCCCTCTTCATATTCCTTCTCTTCTCTCCCTCTTCTCTTCCTCTTCTCATCCTATTTTCTTCTCCTAATTTTTTTTCGTCTCTTGTTTTGTAGATCGCCGGAGCCGCCGTCCGCCGGAGCCGCCGTCCCTCCTCCGCAGCCGCCATCCCTCCTCCGCCGCCGACTTCTTCTTACCATGTAAGTAATTTTAAGATTTGTGGTTGTTGTTGTTTGGATTTGAAGATTAGGATGTGTAGTTGTTTTAGCTTGAGATTTGTGGTTAGATTCGAGATTAGGATGTTAGTTGTTGTGATTTGAGGTTAGATTTGTGAGATTTGTGGGTTAGATTTGTGGGATTTGTTGTGGGATTTTTTGGATTTGTTGTTAGATTTTAGTTTAGGTTGTAATTTTTTTTTGGTTTAGGTTTTTATGGTAGATTTTATTAATTATAATTTTTGTTATGAATATAAAACTTTAATAAATAATTTTTAGATTAAAAATACAAAAAGATCATTTTTAAATTTTATAAAAATCATGTATATAAAACACTTTTAAATCTAAGATTTTCTTAAGATTTTTTGAAAATTAAATAAAAAACGTTTTCATTATTTTGCATAACTAAGAAATTTATCATTACTCTTTTTCATAAATTTCTTATAATTTTATGAATTTTCATAATTTTTTCGGGTTTTTGGTAATTTTTCCGGGTTTTTGGTAATTGTTTTGTGTTTTTGTGAATATTTTCATAGTAATCATTTTTTTGTTTGCGTTTTATTTATAGTTTGCGTTTTATTTATAGTTTGCGTTTTCTTTTTAGTTTGCGTTTTAATTTTAGTTTACGTTGGCATTTAATATCTAACAAAGTTTGCGTTTTATTTATAGTTTGCGTTTTATTTATAATTTGCGTTTGCGTTTAATATCTAACAAATTTTGCGTTTTTGTTAAGGTCTTACGATGGTTTCGCGAACTTGAGCATCGGTGGTTCGTCTCAAGGGATGCAACAACCTCCACGTAGCGGTGGTTCGACTCGAGGGGCAGAACCACCAAGTCCGGCCGCATCGACTATCCCAGAGTCGCAGAGTCAAGTTCCTCGAATCATGACCATCGAGGAGTTAGTCCAACAACCGGGCCGGGACTTGCACATCCGGCTTGATCCACATCTCGTTGGAAGATTGACATGGTAAAAACCCTTAGTTCATATATATATATATATATATATATATATATATATATATATATATATATATATTTAATATCAAATTGTTTATAGTTTATCTTTTTTTTTTGTAGGTTTGGTATATCGAACAACGGGATTAGCAAGGCCATTATGAGGATGTTCCATTCGATCCTCGACAAACCGTACAAGAAGTTTTCAGAAGCTCCGTATGATGAGAAGCAAATTTGGTTTAGACAATTTGCGGTAAGTTGTCAATTACTATATTTTTCCTATATTTATAAGTATTTTATTAATATTTTGCTAAGCATTTTTATTTATGTTTTCGTAGCAAGAGTTTACATGGCATCCCTCTCACAGTGTCATGGTGGAAAAGTTATTTATGAAGGAAGCGGGTACCCAGTTCAAGAGACACTTGAACGAGTGGAAGAAAAAGTGGAGGAAAGGGGCAGACAAGCCGAAAGACTTGAATTTGGAGGTTTGGAATAACTACAGACCATATTGGCAACAGCCGGCGACAGAGAAACTCTCGAAGACTAATTCGGGAAACCGAAAGAGTGAGCGCAACGGGAAGGGCCAATACATCCACAACTCCGGTTCGAGCAGCTTCCAGACCCGAGAAATTCAAATGGTAATCTTTTATTGTTGACATTGTTTTCTCTTTTTAATTAATTATTAAATTATTTATTCATATTTTTTTTTATTCGTTTTTATAGACTAATGAGGCCGGAAGTGTGCGTCCAAATCACTTGGACTTAATGAAGAGGTGCCATACGAACAAGACAACCAGGCTTATTCAGGATCCCCTCATAAGGGAGATCTACGAGAACGTGACGAAGCAGAAGATCGACATCGAGCTGACCCAACAGTCACAAGGTGACTCCTCCTCCTCCTTCGAGATGTCGCGGGAAGCGGTCAACAGTCTCGTTATGAACGTAAGTTTTTTTTTTTATAGTTTTACATTATAATTTTATTATGTTCTAATTTATTTATACTTTATACAGGAATTTCCCCTTGATAAAAAGGGCGGCGTCGCGGGGGTTTGGGTACGATCCCGTTTATGGACGACCGGTCTTCTTCTGGTTCTTTTTTCTCTGAAGATCTCATCTAGCAGAATGAATAGCTCAAGTCCAAAGTAGAGGCTTTGGAGGCGGCAAAAACGGACACCGAATTCAAGTTAGGTGCCACGCAAGATGAGCTTTCGGAGGTGAGGTCAGATATCGCTAGCATGTCGTCTTGGATGAGAGCGAAGTTTCCGGATTACCCGGGAACGGGATCGGGATCCGCAAATGTTTAATATGTTTAATGTTTTAAAAACAGTTTCTGTTATTTTATTTTCAAAAATATTTTATTTTATAATATTTTAATGTTTAATATTAATTTAAATTTTTATTTTCGAATTAATTAAATTAAATTAAATTAATTAATCAAAATTCAAAATAATTTCAAAATAATTTCGAATTTATATACAGTATTTCAACTTGGTCGGAATTTAGTCGGAATTTAGGTTGGTCGGAATTCAGTCGGAATTTAGTTTGGTCGGAATTTAATCGGAATTTAGGTTGGTCGGAATCTAGTCAGAATTTAGTTTAGTCGGAATTTGGTCGCAATTGAGGTTGGTCGGAATCTGGTCGGGATTTTGTTTAGTCGGAAGTTGGTCGGAAGTTAAATTGGTCGGAATATAGTCGAAAAAGTATGGTCGGTATTTGGTCATAAATAAGTTAGTCGGACTGTTGTCGGGAACTCGTCGGGTAATAACCAATGCTTTATAACTTCACTAATTGGTCGGGAAATAATGGTCGGGAATCCGTCGGAAATTCCAGACCAATTTCCGACCAATATTGATTTCCGACGCGATAGTCCCGACGAGCCAAATCGGTCGGAAATTGGTCGGGAAAGCCGTTTTCCGACGGTATTCCGACCAATATGGCCGTCAGAAATCGGATGTTTTCTTGTAGTGGATGCATAAACATGATAATTAAAATGTCAAGATTATGGTTCTCACTTAAGTAGGATTGGACTTAATTCACAACTTGCTTTAGCTAAGACATGAGTAATGAAACACGAGATCAAAATATGGTTCATCTTTGATTTCAAACTCAGTCAAAATCATCGAACAACTAGCAACGAGGTCATTCAACCAAACTCTTAAAATGATACTCTACAAGGAAGATTATGAATGCAATACCTATATGCAAACTAGGCTCGATCTTAACCATGAAATGCAACTAGATGATTTATTTTTGAATTTCAAAATTATCAAATGTGTATGAATGCAATACCTATATGCAAACTATACTCGATCTTAACCATGAAATGCAACTAGATTATCTATTTTTATTTTCAAATTTTCAAAATTTTTTTAATCGTTTGTGTTTTTTCAATGCCTTATATGAATGAATGAATGCAAAAGACTCAAGATGTAAAAAATCAAAATAAGAACACAAGAACCAAGATTAGATACCGGTCCCTCCCCCAAACTTAAATCACACCGTCCCGGTGTGAAATAAAATCAAGGAAGAGACCTAAAACAAAAATAAACTATTCTTCCTTTTTACCACTCTTGTTAGCCCAAGTAGCCGATCCCCATCTTTGGGACGGTTATCCTCACACTTAAATTACCCTCATTTCAAGCCTAAATCTTTAGTGATTGTTGTGAGGCCTATATTTGTTTCGAATGGACTTGGCAAAAAGTGTTGGGTTTAGAGCGACAAGGAAAGGCTTTCATGTAGATTTAGCTCGCACATCATCGGACTAAGCATAGGTTAGGCTAGATGGAATGGGAGTTTGGGGTGGAGTGAAAAGAGAAAGTCTTGGGCGGGTAATGCAAAGAAAAGGTGGAAATAAGGAAAAGAGTTGGAGAAGAAGAAGGGGAAAATCTAATGATTGAAATGGTGGGCAAGGAATGTTTGGTATAGCTCAAGGTGTTTAAGAAGACGTGGTCTCTACCTACAAAAAGAAGAAAAGAAGCCAAAAATGGCTAGTACATCCAAAGGATGAAGAAAGAGACCAAATAAGGAAAGCAAAAGATGAGCTAAAGAAGAAAAAGAAAAGAGCCAAGCCAAGTCAAGTCAATTGTTGATCAAAGGTGAAAAATATTTTTTCTCCAAGTGCTTAAACAAAGAAGAATCGATGGGGTTTGTGGTTTATGAAAGGCAAAAGGCCTTGGAGAAATGGTAGCTTAGGAGTGATCTTCATGGGGCTTAGAGATACGGGTTGAAATCATTTGGGACATTGGGTAGATGGAAGTCTATCCTTGTATGCATCAATAGTTTTTTACCCTTAGCATTTTGCCAAAGTTCATTTATTTATTGAGAGATCCCTTGCTATGGAATTGCCACATTCATTGAGATCATTTTTATCTCAAAACCTTGTCCCCTAGCCAAGTGAGTTCATTTGATGTGCATAAGTATGATTCATGGTTTCGTTTAATGAATGTTAAAGGATTTGGGGATATGAATGCTTGTGTAGGCTAATTCTTGAGCTTGATTCATATTGTGATGAGTATGGCCAAATCTTTTGGAGTAGAGATTGTTCAAGTGCATTTTAGAATCACCACTGAATGGCTTTCTTTTGTTGACATTTTTGGACTCTATCTCATCTTCATTGCTCTCTCTCTCCTTTTCTTGTTTGTTTGCTTGGGGACAAGCAAATGAATAAGTTTAGGGGAGTTGATATTCCCATATTTTACATGTTTTAACATGCATTTAATGTTATTTTTTTGTGTCTCATGCAAGTGTCTTGCATAGTTTTTATAGCATTTTGGTCTTTATTAGAGTTTTAGGTGCTTGCATTAGGTCCTAGTAAGTTTTGCATGCATTTCGAGTGCTTTTGGGTGTTTTGAAGACAGTTGATGATGTTTGGAGCATAAGAGAAAGAAGAGTCCGTCCGGAGTGTCTGAATGAACGGGTCGGAAAAAGATTTTCCATTCAGATCCAGCTTCAATGGTCTTCATGGAAGTTGTATCGGACGAAGTTAGATGTCCACAAAAGCTGGAATCAGGTCATTCGGGTATGTGGTTAGTGAGATATGGCCGATTTACTGAGAGTATGTCCGTCTGGCCGCCGAAAAGAAGAAGGGAGTTTCCAGAAGACAACACCGAGCCATCCTGGGTCGGTGCTGTGGGTTGGTGTAGACACAGGAGGAAGTGTCAAAACATAAGAATTAGCACCGATCGTTTTCACCGATCCAGAGTTGATCGGTGCAAACTCCCAGAACCAGTTTGATCTAGACCTCACGTTCCTGAAAGACCTAGCTGGACTAAGGGTCTCCAATCAAACTTAGCCTCGGTGGTCTTAAGAAAAGTTGTAGCACAGTGAGTTGGATGTCCACAGAAGGTGTTTTCAAGTCATTATAATCTGTGGTTTGAAAGATACATCAGATTTATCATAGACTTGTCTGTCTGACGCCCAAACGAGTTCTGCTCCAAATATGACTTCTGAATGATCAACCCAGAAGATGGGTCTCCACTCGGATTCAGCTTCCAAGTTCTTCATATAGTAGAAAAACGAGTTATCTGTCGAATAGAGGTGATTCCAGGTCATTTGGATAAGTGGTTCAGGAGATATGTCGAGTTTACCAAGTGTATGTAGACCAGTACCGACCGACTCCCGTGCGGCACACTCCGACCGGTATGACATCAGAGACTTGTACCAACCCACTGTACCGACCCCAATACATAGCCCTTATGTGACCACGACCCCGATCCAACCGGGTCAATACCCGATTTATCCCGGGTTGACCCGGTTCACCCCCCTTTCTAAGTATTTGTAAGAGATTTTGGTTTATTGTTGCAATCTAAGTCTTATTAATCAAGTTACCATCTTCCTTTCTCTAATATTTCTTTTCTGTAATAATTAATCATGGGATCATTTATTTCTCTTTTGGGATTTAAGGATCTTATGATGCTTAGTGAGTAGTTTGCTTTAAAGCTCATGGGTGAGGTAGATTAGGTGTCTTCTTGAATGGTTAAGGATGTTTAGGACCTAGATTCATCTTCTCCCTCTCTTATCTAAAGTTCTTAATTCTAGATTAGACTTGGAAAAGTTAGTTTAGACCTTAGGGCATTTCATGCACATAAGGTGTTTGCTGAAATGCCCATATATTTTAGATAAGAGATTTTACTTGTTTAGCCTAAGGAATTAGTTGTCTAAAGAGTAGTATGGCCATTGGAAGTTGTTATTCATGCTTGTTAATTAGTTTTTCACAAATGGAAATTTGTTCTTCATTAGCTAATTAACAAAGTGATTAAGATCATGGAAGTGATTTAATCTTGTTTTGACATTCCTAGCCTAGGGAGAAATGCTTGTTTATGTTGTTTAGCATCCTTGATCAATCAATGAAGTTACCCAAGTCAATAACCTCACTCTAGAGCTTGCTTTTATCAATTTATATATCTCGATTAGTACTTGTTTTCTTGTAAACCTATTTGCTTTCTTAAATTGAATTAGGATTGCTAGAACTCAAACTAAAACCAACTTTGTTGGTTAACTTAAGTAGTTCTATGCATTCTTGGTGTTTTGGAACATAACCCATTGGATTCGATACCTCTTATACTACTTGTATTGATATATCATGGTTTTTACCAGTTTTAGGCCATGATATAAGTCCTTTTTATAGAGTCTTTCTAGTATTTTGGAGTCTTTTAGAGTCTTTTCAGGTTTTATGTACGTTTGGAGCATTATTGGAGATATTGAAGCATTTTGGAGCTTTTTGGAGCCAATAAGAGATCCTGTATCTGAGACACCGATTTATCGCTCGAGTATCGATCAATAAACTTATGGTATCGATCGATACCCGTCGAAGAAACAGAAGGATCGCGACTTTATTAAAGATTTGAAGAACTGCAAATTTCCCCAGAAGACTTTATTATTTACAAGAAGGCCCAGAACGTGTTTAGTAGTATTTATTTAGGTTTTACAGCCACTTTGGTGGCTACGCTTTCATTACGCTTGATACAGAGATTATTCTGCTTTAAGTATTGGTAAGAGAGCTTTTGAGGGAGGCAAGTCTGAAACTCTGTTCGTCCGAGAGAAGATTTTGAACCCCTGTTTTACTCTCTTTCTTATTATTTATTCAAGTATTTATTCAATCATGTTTATTGTTTCAATCTCCATGTCTGAGTAAATCTCCTGTTAGGTTTAGGGTTCTCATAAGGGATTTCTTTGAATGCTAGGTTGATTAGTTGTTTAGGGTTCATAATCTGAATTAGTTCTTCACCTTAAGTTGTTCTCAAAGCTAATTCTATATTGATCACCTAGAACTTAGATTTTAGGTTAATTGATTAGGCACGAGAGTGCAATTGAGAAACCTGATAAAACTTAGAGTGAGAAAAATAACTATTCGCAAAGAGATTTGGTTTAGTTGTTTTGTGAACAAATCAAACTTGAACTAAAAGCTGGTTTAGACTTTAGGATTCGCAAAGAGATTTGGAATTCTAGGATGTAGACTTAGATCATTCTTGCAACGAGAGTTGGTTAATTATACTTTAGTGATTTGGGTTCAAGGTGCGTGCGTAACCTGAACTCTGATTAGTTAGTTTGTTTGCATCTTTCTTCCTGAGAAATACCATGAACTTATCTTTCTTCCAATTGAATTACAACTTGTTTAATTTGCGTATTTGCATTAAATTCCATTGATCACTTAGCTTAATTCAACTTCTAGAACCTATTGTGTGTTTCCTTGAGTCCCTGTGGATTCGATCCCTAAGTATTAAAATCGACAAAGCTTTAGTACTTTTAGGGTATTAATTTGAGCTTATCAAATTTGGCGCCGTTACCGGGGACTCAATTCGCCATTAGATTTTAGTTTGAGAATTTCGACTTAGTTCACCCCAGTATCGATCGATACTCTAGTGGTATCGGTCGATACCTGTCGTGAGTTCTTGTGTTACTTACGTTCTTGATTTTTGTGTTTCAGGTGCATGCCTAATCGGGAAACCAGAAGAAACAAGAGCACTCCACTAGTTAATCTGTCGTTAGAGAAGCTAGCACTTTTGGAACGCACAAACAGAAAAGTAAAGAAGCCAGCAGAGATGAACAACAATCCAGTGGTTTTGGTTCAAGATGCAGCTGGTGCTTACAGGGACCAAGAGGGTCGATTGTGCAATGAGAGAGGGCAACGACTGGACGGAGAGGGGATCATTATGCCACCTCCTGTTGTTGTCGAGGAGATTGTCCCTGGAATCGCTAGGAATGCTGTGGTTAATCGTGGGAGGACGCTTGGTAAGCACAACAGACCTGATCAGTTCTATGCCAATCGAGCTGCGATTCGCATTCCAACTTTTCAGAGGAATGAATTTGAGCTGAACCCTGCGTACTACGCTCTTGTGAGTCAGCATGTTTTACATGGTCTATCTCATGAACATCCTATGGATCATATCGAGAGGTTTGAGGATTTGGTTACCGATATGAAGTACAATGGATTACCCAATTAGTACCTTTTCTGCAAGCTTTTTCATACTCTCTTGGTGGGGATGCAGCTTATTGGCTAAATTAGTTGCCCCCTGGTTCACTAACTACATGGGATGAGACGAAGAATGCGTTCTTGAATAATTTCTATGATAATGCAAGATCCGAAGAGCTTAGGAACAAGATTTCTCAGTTTTCTCAAGGTCCGACAGAGGCACTCAAGGCTGCCTGGATTCGTTTCAGGTCATATCAGATAGATTGTCCACACCATGGGTTCACTCAGGTTCAGCTGCTGGGCAGTTTCTAGAGAGGTATCGATTGGAGGTACCAGATGGCTTTGGATGCTGCAAGTAATGGTAATTTCAACACCAGGTATCCAGATGATGCAGTTGTGCTGATTGAGAACTTGGCGTCTAGCAATAGCACCAAGAATGCTGATTTCGAGCGGAAGCAGCAGACTGGAGGAGTTGATGGATCGAAGATTGCTAATGTTCAGGCTAAGTTAGATTCGATGGACAATCTCTTGCTGGGAAAATCGATGAAGGCAGTTCATTTTGCTGAGGGAGTCGAGAATATCAATGAGGATGAAGAAGAGGATGTTAACTACATTTGTGGTTCTGGTTTTCAGGGTCAGAGGAATCAATACAACAACAACCGAAACTTCAACAACAATTTCCAGCAAGGAGGATTCAAATCTGAAGCTAATTCAAGTGGGTTTGGGTCGAATCAGTTTAGCTAGAAACCTTCCCAGAACAGTGGTTATAACAGGAACTATGGGAATTCATCTTATCAGACTGTACCTGCTAAAACATCAGAGAGCAATATCGAGTCTATGTTTGAAACGTTAGTTCAAGGACAACAGCAGATAAGAGTGGACTTCAATGGTAAGATAGATTCTTTGTACAAAGATCTGAGTGGAATGATAGAGGCTCTCGGTATTCGTCAAAAGAAGCTGGAAACTCAGGCAGCTCAGACTTCAGAAGCTGTGAAAAGGAAAGAAGGTTTTCTTCCAGGGAAAGGAGAGAACCCAAGGGCACACATCAATGCAATTACCTTGAGGAGTGGAAAAGAGGTCAATACAGGAGTGAAAATTGGCCAAGTTGCAGGAAATTTCGTCGATCTTGACGATGAGAATTCTGAAATCCCCAGGGTATCGATCGACACTATCCAGCATCGATCGACACCGGTCAAGATACTTTCACGAGATAACTCAAAGCCCCGTGTATCGATCGATACCACCCCTGTATCGATCGACACTGATACTGCAGTCGATTCAGCACCTAAGGTTTTGAAGGAAGTACCTGACGTGGTTGCAGAGAGAGTTTACATACCGAGGATACCTTATCCCATGGCTATTGGCAAGACTAAGAAGGAGGTAGAAGACTCTAGATGCAAGGCAATTATGGATAAGTTGATTGTTGAACTTCCTTTCACAGATGCTATCAAAACCTCTCCAGCTTTCAGGAGATATGTCAAGAAGATGGTGTCCATCAATGTGAACCTTGAGGAAGGATGTTTGATGATTACTCATGAGTGAAGCGCAATCCTGACCAACAGGATCCCAAAGAAGCTACCAGATCCAGGGAGTTTTGTGTTGGATTGTACGATCTTTACAGATAGATTTGAGTGTTCTCTTTTTGACCTTGGCTCAAGTGTCAACCTCATGCCGTATTCAGTTGCTAAGAGAATGGGGTTGACAGACTTCACTTCAACAAGGATCTCACTGATACTTGCTGATCGCTCAGTTCGACTTCCAGAGGGATTGCTCGAAGATGTTCCCTATAAAGATTGGGAATTGCTTGATCCCAACTGATTTCATTGTCCTGGAGTATGATTCAGAACCCAGAGACCCTCTTATCTTGGGAAGGCCATTCCTAGCAACAGTTGGTGCTCTGATAGATTGCAGGAATGGGAAGATAGCTCTTAACATCGGTGAATTGGTCATGAATTTTAACATGGAGAAGATGATGAAGACACCAACCATCGATGTGCAGACTTTCTATGTTGATACCTTCAGTGACATTGCTGAAAAGTACTTCCTGGAGATGCATCTTGAGGATCCATTGGAGAGGGCATTGGTATGTTCGGCTCAGTCAGAGGTTTATACGGTGATGCTGCTGCTGAATACTCGAAGATGCTCGATACAGCACCACCAGTATCGATCGATACTCCCCTAGTATCGGTTGATACCCTGCGACCAGAAAGGGAGTTGGCCGAAAGTTCTAAGCAAGCTGCTGAGCTTGGAGATTGGAACGAGGAGAAAGCTCATAAGGTAGAACTCAAGCCACTTCCAGCAAATATGAGGTATGGTTTTATTGATCCTAATTCCACATACCCAGTGATTATTAATGCTTCTTTGAACAACGCACAGATTGCCTTACTGCTGAGCAAGCTGCGCAACTATCGCAAAGCTCTTGGCTATTATCTTGATGACATTTCAGGCATATCACCGGACTTGTGCATGCATAGGATTCATCTTGAGGACGAGTCAAATGCTTCAGTTGAGCATCAGAGGAGGCTGAATCCAAACCTGAAAGAAGTGGTTAAGAAGGAGGTCATGAAACTCTTGGATGCATGGGTTATCTATGCCATCTAGGACAGTTCTTGGGCCAGTCCTGTGCACGTTGTTCCTAAGAAAGGAGGGATAACTGTGGTGAAGAATGAGAAGGATGAGATGATTCCTACTAGGACCATCACTGGGTATCGAATTTGCATTAACTACAGGAAGTTGAATGCAGCCACAAGGAAAGATCACTTCCCATTGCCATTCATTGACCAGATGTTGGAGAGGTTGGCTAATCATCCCTACTAATGTTTTCTCGATGGATATTCCAATTTCTTCCATATTCCGATACATCCAGATGACCAAGGGAAGATGACTTTTACATGTCCCTATGGCACATTCGCATACAGGAGAATGCCATTTGGATTGTGTAATGCTCCAGCCACTTTTTAGAGATGCATGATGTCTATCTTCACAGACATGATTGAAGATTTTATGGAGGTATTCATGAATGATTTTTCAGTATATGGATCATCATTCTAGAGCTGTCTGGATAACTGATACAAGACTTTTTAGTCTCCAAGCAGGTATCAATATCCCCAATACGATGTAGTAAGGAGGTTATGAATCCATAATTGAGATTTATCCTAATCACTAAGAATGCAAGGTGCTTATAGTAAGTTAAGCTAAACAATTATGGTGTGTTGTTAATTATCCAATTCAAAACAAGTGAATAGCAAGGCAAGCAAGATGTAAATCAATAAACAAAAGTGGAGTTAGAGATGAGGTTATTGATGTAAAGTGATCCAAATCCAATTAGTGGTGTTCATTCACTCAAAGAAGCTAATTCCTAGGCATAAGATCCTTAATCTTGACTAATTCTCTTTCAAGCAACTAATCACTATGCTAATCACCTAATTCATGAACAAACTTTCATTTGTGAATCATTGATTAGCAAGAATTAAGAATACAAACAAGATCAACCAAAAATACACCCTAGACAACTATCATCATAGGCTAGGAGCATAAATATCTTGTCTAGTTCATCAAGGCATTTATCAAACACTTGGTGTGCATGAAATGCCTTATGATCTATATCCACTCTTTCAAACTACATCTAGCATTAGGGACACTAGACAAGAAGGAATATAATATTATCTAACCCTAAACACCACTAATCAAACCTTATATCACCATAATCTACCCCATCTCAAGATCCTATAAGACTACTCAAGATCCATCAAGAACACCTCAAAATCGATATGGATAGAGGTTGAATCCATGGATGAGTGTTGGATAATCAAGATAGATGGAAGAGATTGATAGAAATCAACACTAAATTGCATCAAACAAATGATCCTTCATACAAATCTCAAACTCTCTCAAAGGTAAGGGTTTTTGAGCATAAGAAAAAGCATAAAAACAAAATTAGGTTTAGATGGGTATTTATACGAAAAGTGGGCGACATGATTAACATCCAGGCAACTGGTCGATGCTAAGGGCCTGGTCTTCCATCTGGCTGTTGCATCGACCTGTGGTCGCGATGTAAACGTCCTGAAGCTGAGCATCGATGTAACTAGTCGATGCAACTGGTCGATGCTAAGGGCCTGGTCTTCCATCTAGTTGTTGCATCGACCTGTGGTAACGATGTAAACGTCCTGAAGCTGAGCATCGAGGTAATTTTTCGATGCTAAGGGCCTGGTCTTCCATCTGGCTGTTGCATTGACCTGTGATCGCGATATAATTGTCCTTAGGCGACTTCAGTAAAACTGCGGTATCTCTCGAACCACGCGTCCAAATTGCCTGATTAAACTTCCCCTGGACAGCTAACTCACCCCTCTACAACATTCATGAAGGTTTCCAAGGCTGATTGAGATCGGAGGGCTATCGTCCATACACATCTTTCCGGCGTCTCGGATGGACTTCGCATTCCTCTGAGGTCCAACTCTCCAAATATGTCCAACCGCCTCCAATTACCTAGGAAATAATCTAAAACATGCAAGAATACACTAAACCTAATGCAAATTTCTTAATCTCTAATTGAGACCTTAATGCAAGACAAGACCATGATCATGCATGCGAATTACACAAAACTCTAAATGAAATGCATGCTAAAACATGCAATATATGAGTATATCAATTCCCCCAAACTTAAACATTTGCTTGTCCTCAAGCAAACAAGAATAAAGTACGGGAGAAGATTAGAAATGGGAGCTCAAATCCAAAAGTGTCATAAAAAGAATCCGAGCCCAATGTCCAAGTTGCAAACTTCTTGATGCGATCAAACAACTTACTTAAAAGTGACTAGCCATACTTATCCTTTCCTGACTTACATTCGAACCTCAACCTACCCAAACTTTCATATCTTCCAACCTCTTGACATTGATTAAGTGTAATAGGTGTGAATCATGTTTATGCAAGATCAAATGAATTCGTTTGGCTAAGGGTAAGGTTATGAGATGAAGGTGATATCATTATCATGCATGGGTAATTAGGTACAAGGATCTCTCATGAAATGAACAAACTTTAGCAAAATGCTAAAGGTAGAAGGCAACCTATGCATACAAGGGGGAATTCTCATCTACCCAAATGCCTAGAGTATCTATAACCTAAAGCTTCTAACCCGTTATGCCCATATCCTAAGCTACCATTTTTATCTTGAGGCATTTTGCCTTTTCAAACCCACATGCTTCTTGTCTTTTCATTTCACCTTCTTCTCATTCGGGGATCACTTCTTATTCCCTGTTCTTTCATGGTTTGGTGCTCCTTTGTTGTGATCTAGCTCTTCTTTTCTTCTTTTTGGTTCACGCCTCTTCTCATTCTTTGATGCTTTGGACTTTTTGTCTTTCTTCTTTTTCCTTCTATCTTTTGAGGCTATCTTATTCTTTAGAGCTAGTCTTATGATTTTTGCACCAACCAATCTACACAAATCCGATCCCCTTTTTCCTTTCTCCTTTTCTTCTTTTCCATTCCACAATCCATTCTCAAACGTTCACCAAGTCTAAAACCGTTCTCCAAACTTAAACCAAGAAACACCATCCTAACTAGCCTATTCCTAGATTAACTCCGAGATGGTGGAGCTAAATCTACATGAGAATTCCCTCTTGTCGCCCTAAACCTAACACGTTTTGCCAAGTTTGTTCGAAAGAAAGGCCTCACAATTCACACACTAGTAACAATGGCTTGAAAGAAGGCTAAGGTTAGGGGAGGGGAAACCATTCCAATGATGGGATATGGCTACTTGGATAAGCAAGAGTGGTAAAAAGTGGAAAGAATATCCAAGTATGTATAGGTGATCCACAAATTCATTCTAGATTGCACAAACATAATATTTACACGTCAAATTTATGGTTATCACTTAGGTGAGGTTGAATTCAAGTCAAGGTTTGTTTCAATCAATGCAAGAACAGTAAGACATGAGATCAAGGCATGGTTCATTCTTAATTTCTACACGAGATCAAAGCATCAAGTAACTAGCAATAATGGCATTGGACTAGGCTCTTAATAAGGCACTTTACAAGGACAAATCTATCATTGCTCCTAATGCTCATGCAAAGCTACCTTATATGTTATGCATCTAGACTCAATCCTATATGGAATGCACAAAAGTTCAAAATTTTCAAATTTATTGAAAATGCATGATATGCATGAGACTCAACGTGCAAAAGGTAAAATAAAAACACCAAAAACGATGTTAGATAACACACAAATCCTCCCCCAAACTTAAATTACACAGTCCCTTGTGTAATAAAAGCTTAAGGAAGAGTTAAACGATGCATGAAAGAAGGAAAGAAGATATGATTCTAAATGCTATGTACAAGGTTTGGAGTGTTACCTTGGAAAGGGATGGAGGGGACGAGAGGGATCAAGGGACGCCATATTCCATCACCTCATCCTATGCACCTTAGTCCATAAGTCCATGCCCATAAGACCATCGAAGACCTACTTGCACTAAGAAAACCCATCAAAAAGAACTAACAATGAAAGAAAAGCATAAAAGGAAATGTATATACAAGGATAAGCTTGGGGTATCTCCCACGAGCACTTTGTTTAGAGTAATGAATTTTGACTTTTGTTACCCTTTTAGGGGGGTAGTGGAGGAGTGCAAGCACTCTTTAGTTGTTCCTTAAGCTCGAGTTTGAGAACTTTATTCATTAAGCCTTGATGACCCGCGTGATTTGGCTCCCTAACCTCCGGTGTGAGGTTTGCTATGGCCTTGGAAAAAGGCTTGGGACGCCCTCTACATTTGACCTTGTACTCAATCATCCCTTTTCCATGTTTCCATGGGATGAGAGTCACGATCGAAGGTTGGACTAGCAAAGGTCCTATCCCCTTGAGCATGCTCGGTTTCCTCTCCTCGGACCTAGGCTTTGTCCTCTTCATATCAACCTTAGCACTTTCAACCTCATTCTACATCATGGTGTGAAAGAGGGATCTCAAGCATTATCCATCTAAAGCAAAGGTTTCTTCAACCTTTCCAATACTCACTACCGCACAAACGCCCACATACTAAACCTTTCGGGCTTGGGCTTCATTGTCTCCACATATAATAGTCCCACAAATAGCGGTGGGAGAAGGCATCATTGTGTAGAACTTCTTGTCATCCACGTTCTTAAGAACAACCCTCTTGTTTATGAAGTTCAAGCTTGCACTGGTTGTGTTGAGGAATGGAGTCCCGAGGAGTAGAGGGAGCTTTATGTTTGGTGCCATCTCCATTACAACGAAGTCCTTTGGTACAAGACACTTTCCAATCTTTAGAGCAAAGTCTTCAACCATGCCAAGAGGTTTCTTCGTGGAAGAGTCTCCAAATGTGATGGTGGAGGGGTAATCGTTCAACTTATCTATCCCAAGACTTTTGGCCATCTCCAAGGTCATGGCATTCACGGTTGAGCCCGAGTCACACAAAGCATCATCAACTTCCAAGCTTCCAAGGGTGAAAGAAATTGAGAATTTCCCGGGGTTTCCAAGCTTTGGGAGAGTCTTAGGCTCGATATTTGTTGTGCTTGGAGGTGCTTTCTCTTGTGCCTTATTGAGGAAACGACCGGGAAATGGAAGTGGAGGCTCATATGGGGAGGTAAAGTGCGAATGGGCTCTCTTTTTGACCCAGCAAGTATCTCTACGTTTTTCACTCTAGCCACGTCCTTGATGGACTCTTCAACCTTGTTATTCTTTTCTTCAACCAACACCATATCATTCTCATGGCCAAAGGTCACCTCCCCACCTTGTTGCTCAATGTCCTCATTGAGGCTAAAGACTAACCCGAGGAACTCCTCAATTATGTGATCTTGCTCCTCAAGAGTGGAAGAGGTGTTGCAAGACTTTTTAGAGGTTAGTATTACTTTCCTATTTGAAGATCCTTGAGGATGATTTGAAGAAGACGGGGCACTCCTTTACTCCATTAGTTGCACCTTTGAGCTCAATGCCTCAAACTTGCTATTAAGATGATTGTAAGAGCAAATGACCTTGTTAGTGGTTTCCGTTTGGCCCTTGATTAGTTGTTGGAACATGGAGGCCAAGTCAAGCTCTTGCGGTTTAGACGTAAGTGCTTGACCTTGGGGCACAAACCCTTGTTGTTGACCTTGAAAACCGGGTGGGGCCTTTGGTTGGAATCCACTTTGGTTTCCTTGGAATTGGTTCCTTGGAACATACCCTTGTTGGTTGGAGTTAGAAGGTTGACCTTGAGATTGGAATTGTTGTTGTGGAACTCCTTGAGCTTGAGTAAATTATTGAGGGTAGAGTTGGTCTTGTGGATTCCTATAGGTTTGGTTGAACCCTTATCTTTTGAAGTTACCTTGGTTCCCCACGTAGTTAACTTCCTCTTGTGTTTCCACGGCTTCCTCTTGATAGCAAGCTTGATTGTTCTCGTAGTCACCAATGAAATGGACCGCCTTTTGAGACTCTTTTGAGAGGAAAGAAGCTTGTCTATCATAGAGGCTTGCTTATCCAACTTGTCATTAAGAGCTTTCATGTCTTTTGCTCTCTTGTTCTCATCAAATTCACTTGTGGTCCTTGTGGCACGGTCATAATCGTCGCCATAGGTGCCATCACTTTGAGGCAAGTTCTTTACCAACTCCATTCCATCTCCACGTCCTTAGCTAGGAAATTACCATTCGATGTCGTATCAAATAGCATTCAAATCTTAGGTAAAGCGCCTCGGTAGAGAGTGCTTAGAAGTGAGGCATTGGAGAAGCCATGATGTGGGCATTGAGAAGTGTAGCCTCTAAATCTCTCCCACGCCTCGTTGAAAGACTCAATAGACCGTTGTGTGAAGCTTGAAATCTTATTGCGAAGTTTGGCGGTTCTAGCCGGTGAGAAGAATTTGGCTATAAAGGCCCTTTTGCAATCATCCCATGAAGTAATAGACCCTTGAGGCAAGCTTTTCGCCCATTGGTGAGCCTTGTCACCCAAAGAGAACGGGAAGAGACGAAGCTTGAAACCATCTTCGGATACTCCATTAATAATTGGTCAATGTGATCTAGAGGATCCTCCATTGACAACCCATGGAACTTGTTAGCTTGAACGATGTTGATTGACCCGGGTTCGATACTTGGCAACGGCGCCAAATTGATACAAGACTTTTTAGTCTTTAAGGAGGTATCAATATCCCCAATACGATGTATTAAGGAGGTTATCAATCAATAATTGGGATTTATCCTAATCACTAAGTGATATATCATGGTTTTTACCCTATTTAAGCCATGATATAAGTCCTTTTTATAGAGTCTTTATAGTATTTTAGAGTCTTTTAGAGTCTTTTACAGGTCATAGCATGTTGGGAACATTATTGGAGATATTGGAGCTTTCTGGAACATTCTGGAGCGAAGCAGAAGATCCGTGTAGCTGAGACATCAAAATCACCTGAGTATCGATCGATACCACCTAGTATCGATCGATACCCGTCAAGGAAACAGAAGGATCGCAACTTATTGAAGAGTTGAAGAATTGCATAATTGGCCCAGAAGACTTTGATATTTACAAGATGGCCCAGAACGTGTTTTAGCTATATAATTAGGTTTTACAGCAACTTTTAGGCTATGCTTTATTTTCTATACTTTGATTTTACTTTGGTTTGAGAGAGACAAGTCTGAATCTCCCTTCGTCCGAGATCAGATCTCAAAACCTCTTGTTACTCTTTCTGCTTTATTTGATGATTTATTCAGTTATGTTGATTGTTTCATTCTCCATGCCTGAGTAGATCCACTTTAGGTTCTGGGTTCTCATAAGGGTTTTCTCTTAATGCTAGGTTGATTAGTTTATTAGGATTCACCATCTGAATTAGTTCTTCGCCTTAGATTGTGTTCAAAGCTAATTCTAGGTTGACGAATCTGGAACTTAGATCTTAGGATAATTGCAAAAGGGCGTTTCTAGCCAAATTCTTCTCACCGTCTAGAACCGCCAAACTTCGCAATGAGATATCTAGCTTCACACAACGGTCTATTGAGTCTTTCAACGAGGCTTGGGAGAGATTTAGAGGCTACACTACTCAATGCCCACATCATGGCTTCTCCAACGCCTCTCTCCTTAGCACTCTTTATCGAGGTGCTTTGCCTAAGATCCGTATGATACTTGACACGGCTTCGAATGGTAATTTCCTAGCTAAGGACGTAGAGGATGCTATGGAGCTCGTGGAGAACTTAGCTACTAGTGATGGGACGTATGGGGATGATTATGACCGTGCTTCAAGGACCACAAGTGACTTTGACGAGAACAAGAGAGCCAAGGACATGAAAGCCTTGAATGAGAAGTTGGATAAGCAAGCCTCTATGATAGACAAGCTTCTTTCCTCTCAAAAATAGTCTCAAAAGGCGATACATTTCATTGGTGACTATGAGAACAATCAAGCTTGCTATCAAGAGGAAGCCGTTGAAACACATGAGGAAGTGAACTATGTGGGGAACCAATGTAACTTCCAAAGACAAGGGTTCAACCAAACCTATAGGAATCCACAAGACCAACTTTACCCTCAACAATCTACTCAAGCTCAAGGAGTTCCACAACAACAATTCCAATCTCAAGGTCAACCTTCTAACTTCAACCAACAAGGGTATGTTCCAAGGAACCAATTCCAATGAAACCAAAGTGGATTCCAACCAAAAGCCCCACCCGTTTTTCAAGGTCAACAACAAGGGTTTTTGCCCCAAGGTCAAGCACCTACGTCTAAACCGCAAAAGATTGATTTGGCCTCCATGTTCCAACAACTCATCAAGGGCCAAGCGGAAACCACTAACAAGATCATTTGCTCTTACAATGATCTTAATAGCAAGTTTGAGACATTGAGCTCAAAGGTGAAACTAATGGAGCAAAGGAGTGCCGCCCCTTCTTCACAACATACTCAAGTCTCTTCAAATGGGAAAGCCATACTAGCCTCCAAAGAGTCTTGCAACACATTTTCCACTCTTAAAGAGCAAGATCACATTATTGAGGAGTTCCTCGGGTTAGTCTCAAGCCTCAATGAGGACATTGAGCAACAAGGTGGGGAGGTGACCCTTGGGAGTGAAAATGATATGATGTTGGTTGGAGAAAAGAGTAACAAGGTTGAGGAGTCCATCAAGGACTTAGTTAAAGTGAAAAACGTGGACACACAAGTTGAGTCAAAGAGAGAGAGAGACTCCACCTCCATATGAGCATCCACCTCCATATGAGCCTCCACTTCCATTTCCCGGTCGTTTCCTCAACAAGGCACAAGAGAAAGTGCCTCCAAGCACAACAAGGATCGAACCTAAGACTCTCCCAAAGCTTGGAAACCCCGGGAAATTCTCAATATCTTGCACACTTGGACTCTTGGAAATTGATGATGCTCTGTGTGACTCGGGCTCAACCGTTAATGTCATGACTTTGGAGATGGCCAAAAGTCTTGGGATAGATAAGTTGAACGATTACCCCTCCACCATCACATTTGGAGACTCTTCCACGAAGAAACCTCTTGGCATGATTGAAGACTTTGCCCTTAAGATTGGAAAGTGTCTTGTACCAACGGACTTCGTTGTGATGGAGATGGCACCAAACATAAAGCTCCCTCTACTCCTCGGGACTCCATTCCTCAACACAACCGGTGCAAGCTTGGACTTCATAAACAAGAGGGTTGTTCTTAAGAACGTGGATGATAAGAAGTTCTACACAATGATGCCTTCTTCCACCGCTATTTGTGGGGCTATTATTTGTGGGGACAATGAAGCCAAAGCCCGGAAGGTTGAGTATGTGGGCATTTGTGAGATGGTGAGTCAAGGAATGATTGAAGAAGCCCTTGCTTTAGATGGATATTGCTTGAATTCCCTCTTTCACACCACGACGGAGAGTGAGGTTGAAAGTGGCAAGGTTGCTAAGAAAAGGACAAGGCCTAGGTCCGAGAAGAGGAAACCGAGCATGCTAAAGGTGATTGGACCCTTGCTAGACCAACCTTCGATCGTGACTCTCATCCCATGGAAACATGAAGAAGGGATGATTGAGTACAAGTTCAAATGTAGAGGGCGCCCCAAGCCTTTTAGCAAGGCCATAGCAACCCTCACACCGGAGGTTAGGGAGCGGTATCAAACCGGTCTTCAAGGCTTAAAGGGGTAAAGTTCTCAAACTCGAGCTTACCGAACCGCCATGGAGTGCTTACGCTCCTAAATCACCTGCCTAAAAGGGTAACCAATGTCAAACTTAGCGACGTAAAACAAAGTGCACTTGGGAGACATTCCCATGTTTATCCTTGTATATATTCCTTCGCTTTCTAGTTTTATTTTGTGTTTCTTGGGCGTTTTTGATCTTTTGATTAAGTGGATGCAAGGTCGTTGATAGTAGAAAAGTGATGGCAAAGTATCCAAGGGAGTTTGATGTTGGAATGCCTATCAATTCTCCATGCTCTCCATTCACATAATAACACTCCTCCATTATAAGTATCTCTTTCCTTTTTGAGTCTTAGCATATTGTATTTTGTTTGGCGTCTCTTCTTTGAATTTATTTCACATCGGGACGGTTTTATTTAAGTTTGGGGGAGAGACCGGTATTTGACCTCGTGTTTTATACTCTTATTTTCTCTTTTGCATTTGAGTCTCATGCATTTCACGAAATTTTGCATAAATTTTGTTAAATTTTGAACATTTATGATTGCATATTCACTTGTAGATGGTGTCTAGTTTGCATTTTATCTTGCATTTGCATAAGCATGGAGTAATGACAACCTTGAAAGTAGCTTAATTAGCAATTGTTTCAACACCCAAGTTATTAGTTGTTTGATGCATTGGAGTTGAATCTGAAATCAAGGACGAACCATTTGTTAGAGCGCATGGATCAGTGCCTTTCTTCGATTGAAGCAAGATTGAATTGAATCTAGCCTCATCTAAGTGATAACCATAATTTGACATGTAATTATTGTGCTTATGCAAACTTAAATGAACTAGTAGATCACATATACATATTTGGACATTCTTATTCCTTTCACCACTCTTGCTTGTCCAAATAGCCAAATCCCATCTTTGGATTGGTTTCCCTACCATGCCAATTACCTCCTTTCTAGCCCCTAATCTTTCGTGTGTGTCTTGTGAGGCCTTATTTGGAGTGAACTTGACAAAAAGTGTTAGGTTTAGGGCGACAAGGAAGCAATCTTGTGTAGACTTAGCTCCATCATCAAGGGGCTAATCTAGGAATAGGCTAGTTAGGATGGCGGTTCTTGATTCAAGTTTGGGGAAAACGGTTTTAGACTTAGTGAACGGGTATGATTGGAATGGATTGTGGAATGGAAAGGATGACAAGGAGTATGGAAAAGGGGATCGAATTTGTAGAATGGTTTGTGCAAAGATCATAAGACTAGCTCTAAGATTAAGATGGCCTCAAAAGATACAAAGAAAACGAAGAAGGCCAAAACATCAAAAGAATGAGAAGAGGCGGGAACCAAAAAAAAAAAAAGAAGAGCTAGATAACAACAAAGAAGCACCAAACAATAAAGAACAAGGAAGAAGAAGTGATCCCCAATTGAGAAGAAGGTGAAGTGAAGAGACAATAAGGATTTGCGGGTTTAAAAAGGCAAAATGCCTCATGATAGAAGGGTAGCTTAAGTTATAGGCACAACGGGTTAGGAGCTTAAGGTTAGTGACACTCTAGGCATTCAGGGTAGACGAGAGTTTTTCCTTGTATGCATAGGTTGCCTTTTACCTTTAGCATTTTGTTAAAGTTTGCTCGTTCATTGAGAGATCCTTGTGTTTATTTACCCTTGCATATTGATGAGATCACCTTCATCTCATGACCGGTCCTTTAGCCAAGCGGTTTCATCTAATTTTGCATAAGCACAATTCACGGATAAAACCATTAATCAATGTTAAGAGGCTAGAAAATAGGATGGTTGATATATCATGGTTTTTACCCTATTTAGGCCATGATATAAGTCCTTTTATAGAGTCTTTTCTTGTGTTTTGGAGTCTTTTAGAGTCTTTCACAGGTTATAGCACGTCTGGAGCTTAATTGGAATTATTGGAGCTTTTCTGGAGCATTCTGGAGCGAGACTGAAGTCTGATGACTAAGAGCCCGATCTGAGCACCGAGCATCGATCGATACCCCCTGGTATCGATCGATACCCATCGAAGCAGATTTCAAAGTCGCGACTTAATGAAGTTTGAAGAATTGCAAAAAGCACCCAGAAGACTTTGATAATTACAAGAAGGCCCCAAATCGTGATTTAGGTTATAAATAGGATTTTACAGCCATTGTTTAGGCTATGCTTTATTTTTGCTTTAGTTCAAGAGAGATTTTGGAGAGAGACAAGTCTGGTTTCCCTTCGTCCGAGATCAGATCTCAAAACCTTGTTTCTCTTTCTGATTTAATATAAGACTATTTATTCAACATGTTTATTAATTTAATATCCATGTCTGAGTAGATCTCCTGTTAGGTTTAGGGTTTTCTCATAGGGATTTCTTTGAATGCTAGGTTGATTATCTGTTAGGATTCACTATCTGATTAGTTCTTCACCTTTGGTTGTTCTCAAGGCTACTTCTAGATTAGTCACCTAGAATTTAGATCTTAGGATAATTAATTAGGCACGAGAGTGCGATTAATTACCTGATAGAACCTTAGGTGAGCAAATTGATTATTCGCAAAGAGATTTGGTTTAATTGATTTGTGAACATATCAAACCTGTTTTTAAAGCTGATTTAGACTTTAGGATTCGCAAAGAGATTTGGAATTTCTAGGATTTAGATTTAGATAGTTTTCGCAACGAGAGTTGGTTAATTATATTTTAGTGATTTGAGTTCTAGAACAGTGCTTAATCTGAATCTTGTTAATAAGTTTACCTGCATTCATTGATTTCCTGAGAAATACCCTAAGCCTACATTCCCCCAATTGAGTTTACAAACGTTTTACTTGCAACCCTGTTTTTCAATTACATCATCTGGTTTAGCTTGTTTCTGATCTATAGAATCTATTGAGTGATTCTTGAGTTCTTGTGTTCGACCCCTGATTTACTGCAGCAACTGCTTTAGTACTTTTTAGGGTATTAAATTGAGCATATCAATTTTGGCGCCGTTGCCGGGGACTCAATTCGCCGTTAGATTTTAGCTAGGAAATTCGTCTAAATCGCCCGAGTATCGATCGATACCCTTGAGTATCGGTCGATACCCGTCGTAAATTTCAGTTACTTACGCTCTTTACTTGTGATTTCAGGTGCATGCATAATCTTGAAACCAGAAGCAAAAAGAGCACTCCGCTAGTTGATCTATCACTGGAACAGCTAGCACAAGTGGAACGCACAAACAGGAAAGCAAAGAAGTCAGCTAAGATGAACAACAATCAAGTTGGGTTAGTTCGTGATGCTGCTGGAGCTTACAGGGACCAACAGGGTCGGTTGTGCAATGAGCAAGGACAACGTCTGGATGGAGAGGGGATTGTCATTCCACCTGCTCCTGTTGTCGCTGAGAATGCTGCTAGGGACGCAAGGGATGCTGTGGTTAATCGTGGTAGAACGATTGGTGAACACAACAGGCCAGAGCAATTTTTCGCCAATCGCTCTGCGATTCGTCCCCCTGCGTATGAGCGGAATGACTTTGAGCTGAAGCCTGCTTACTACACTCTAGTAGGACAGCATCTCTTCCATGGTTTGCCTCATGAGCATCCAATGGATCATGTAGAGAAATTCGAGGACTTGGTCACTAGCATCAAGAGCAATGGAGTGTCCTACGATTATCTCTTCTGCAAGCTCTTCCCATACTCTCTTGGTGGGGAAGCTACTTACTGGCTGAGGCAGTTACCTCCTGGATCACTGACTAATTGGGAAGACACCAAGAGAGCCTTCCTAATTAACTTCTATGATGATGGACGATCTGAAGATCTGAGGAATAAGATCTCTACTTTTTCTCAAGGACCTACTGAGGCGTTCAAGGCTGCTTGGACAAGATTCAGATCGTACCAAAGAGACTGTCCACACCATGGATACTCTGATGTGCAGCTGCTAGGTATCTTCTTCAGAGGAGTAGATTGGAGGTATCAGATGGCTCTGGACTCTTCAAGCAATGGGAACTTCAACACCAACTACCCTGAGGACGCCTATGTGTTGATTGAGAATTTTGCATCTAGCAGCAGCACAAAGAGTGCAGATTTCGAGCGCAAGAAGCTGGCTGGTAATCAAGATAGATCGCAGATCGCTGAGTTTAAGGCTCAACTAGATTCTATGCACAGTCTTCTGCTGGGAAAGACAACAAAAGCTGTCCATTTTACTGAGGATGTTGAGGTTTTCAATGAGAATGAAGCAGAAGACGTGAACTACATTGGTGGTTCTGGCTATCAGGGACAGAGGAACCAGTTCAACAACAATCGGGGCTTCAACAACAACTTCCAGCAAGGAGGATTCAACCAGAAACCTGCCCACATCAGTGGTTACACCAGGAACTACGGAAGTCCTTCTTACGAGCCTGTGACTGCTAAGACATCAGAGAACAAGATTGAAGCCATGCTTGAAACACTCGTTCAAGGACAGCAGCAGATTACAGTGACCTTCAATGGTAAGATGGACGCCATGTACAAAGATCTGAGTGGAAGGATCGATTCTCTGGGTATTGGTCAGAAGAAGCTGGAAACTCAGGTAGCTCAGACTTCAGAGAGTTCAAGAAGACAAGAAGGTTTTCTACCAGGAAAGGGAGAGAACCCAAGGGCACACATCAACGCCATTACCTTGAGAAGTGGTAAGGAGGTCAAATCAGGGGCAAAAGTGGATCAGCCTACTGTAAATTTCGAGATGTCTGACGATGAAGACACTGAAATCGCTAAGGCATCGATCGACACTACTCAGCATCGATCGACACCGATCGCGATTCTCAGACGGGAAGACTCAAATTCCCGTGTATCGATCGATACCCCCCCTGTATCGATCGATACCGAACCAGAAGACGATGCAGAAGTTGAGGTTGTGAAGGAGAAGCCTAAAGCAGCACCAGAGAGGGTCTACATCCCGAGGGTACCCTATCCCAGAGCTCTTGGGAAGACTAAGAAGGAAGTAGAGGATGCTAAGTGCAAAGAAATTTTGGACAAGCTGGTTGTTGAACTTCCCTTCATCGATGCTATCAAGACCTCTGTAGCTTTCAAGAGGTATGTCAAGAAGATGGTGTCCAGCAATGTGAACCTTGAAGAAGGCTGTCTGATGATCACTCATGAGTGCAGTGCAATCCTAAGCAACAGGATCCCAACGAAACTTCCAGATCCAGGGAGCTTTGTCTTGGATTGCACAATCGCTACTGACAGGTTTGAGCGTTCTCTCTGTGACCTTGGCTCAAGTGTCAACCTCATGCCATACTCGGTTGCTAAGAGGATGGGAATGACAGACTTCACTGCTACTAGAATCTCGCTGATTCTCGCTGATCGTTCAATTAGACTTCCAGAAGGATTGCTAGAGGATGTTCCGATTGTGATTGGGAACTGCTTAATCCCAACTGATTTCATTGTCTTGGAGTATGATTCGGAACCCAGAGATCCTCTCATCTTGGGAAGGCCATTCCTAGCAACAGCTGGTGCTCTGATTGATTGCAGGAATGGGAAGATATCTCTTAACATTGGTGAGTTGGTCATGACTTTTAACATGGAGAAGATGATGAAGAGACCAACCATCGATGGGCGGACTTTCTTCGTTGATACCTTCTGTGATATTGCTGAGGAGTACTTCTTAGAGATGCATCCTGAGGACCCATTGGAGAGAGCATTAGCCTGCTCGGTTGAGTCAGAGGTTAAGCCACACGATGCTGCTGCTGATTACGGAAGGATACTCGATTCAGCACGACCAGTATCGATCGATACTCTGATGGTATCGATCGATACCCTACGGCCAGAAAGAAGTTTGGCCGAAAGAACTATGCAAGCTGCTGGGCTTGGAGATTGGAGCGAGGAGAACGCTCCTAAAGTGGAACTCAAACCACTTCCTGCGAATCTAAGGTATGGTTTTCTTGGTCCTAATTCCACGTACCCTGTAATCCTTAATTCTTCTTTGAACAACGCAGAGGTCACTTTACTGCTAAGCAAGCTGCGCAAGTATCGCAAAGCTCTTGGCTATTCTCTTGATGACATTTCAGGTATTTCACCGAACCTGTGCATGCATAGGATTCATCTTGAGGACGAGTCAAAGGCTTCAGTTGAGCATCAAAGGAGGCTGAATCCAAACCTGAAGGAGGTGGTTAAGAAAGAGGTCATGAAACTCTTGGATGCAGGAGTTATCTATGCCATCTCAGATAGCTCTTGGGTCAGTCCAGTGCACGTTGTTCCTAAGAAAGGAGGGATAACTGTGATGAAGAACAACATGGATGAGATGATTCCCACAAGGACTATCACTGGACATCGAATGTGCATTGATTACAGGAAGTTGAACGCGGCCACACGGAAAGATCACTTCCCATTGCCATTCATTGACCAGATGTTGGAGAGGTTGGCCAGTCATCCCTACTACTGCTTCCTTGATGGATATTCAGGTTTCTTCCAGATTCCTATCCATCCAGATGACCAAGGGTATACCACTTTCACGTGTCCCTATGGCACGTTCGCATACAAGAGAATGCCATTTGGATTGTGCAACGCTCCAGCCACTTTTCAGAGGTGCATGATGTCTATCTTCACAGACATGACCGAGGACTTCATGGAGGTGTTCATGGATGATTTTTCAGTATATGTGTCATCATTCAAGATCTGTTTGGCTAATCTGTGCAAGGTGCTACAGAGGTGTGAAGAGAAACACTTGGTCCTTAACTGGGAAAAGTGTCATTTTATGGTTCAGGATGGCATTGTACTTGGGCACAAGGTCTCTGAAGCTGGAATCGAAGTTGACAAAGCCAAGATTCAGGTCATGACAAGTCTCCAACCACCTACTTCTGTAAAGGATATTCGGAGCTTCCTTGGTCATGCCGGGTTTTACAGGAGGTTCATCAAGGATTTCTCCAAGATAGCACGTCCACTCACTGCTCTGCTGTGCAAAGAGATCAAATTTGATTTCACAACTGATTGTCTTGCAGCCTTTGAGGAGATCAAAAAGGCTTTAGTGAGTGCTCCTGTTGTGCAACCTCCTGATTGGACTCTGCCTTTCGAGATCATGTGTGATGCCAGTGACTTTGCTGTGGGGTCAGTTCTGGGTCAGAGGAAAGACAGGAAGCTGCACGTCATCTACTATGCCAGCAGGACTTTGGATGATGCTCAGAGGAATTACAGCACCACAGAGAAGGAGCTACTTGCTGTTGTTTTCTCCTTTGAGAAATTCCGATCTTACTTGATTGGGAGCAAGGTGGTTGTTCATACTGATCATGCTGCTCTCAAGTATCTTATGAATAACAAGGATCTCAAGCCTCGTCTCTGTCGTTGGGTTCTTTTGCTACAAGGGTTTGACATTGAGGTTAAGGACAAGAAAGGCATAGAGAATGGAGTAGCTGACCATCTCTCGCGGATGCGGATCGATGAAGACGTCCCCATTGATGATCAACTACCTGAGGAAGCCATCTACTTCATTGAAACTGGGTTTCAGATGAATCTGGCCGAGAATCAGCAATTTCCACGAGTTGCAGGTTTCGGTATCGATCGATACCATGATGGTATCGGTCGATACCCTGACGATTCAGAAGCTGTTTTCATCATCGATCATTCAGTCGCTTCTAACCACCATCTCGTCGCTGCAGCAGATTCTGATACTCCATGGTACGCTGATATTGCCAATTATCTCGCTGCAGATGCAAAGCCAAACCACCTCAAGAAGTATGACAAGAAGAAGTTCATGCGCGACATAAGGAGATTCTTTTGGGATGAACCTTACTTGTACAAGCATTGTTCTGATGGCATATACAGGAGATGCATTGCTGAGTCAGAGGTTTCAGATGTTTTGTTTCATTGCCATGGATCAGACTATGCTGGACACTTTGCCACCTTCAAGACAGTATCCAAGGCTCTTCAAGCAGGCTTCTGGTGGCCTACCATGTTCAAGGATGCTCACACTTTCGTCTCACAGTGCGACACTTGTCAGAGGAGAGGGAAGATCAGTAAGAGACATGAGATGCCACAAAATTTCATCCTTGAGGTTGAAGTTTTTGATTGCTGGGGCATTGACTTTATGGGTCCTTTCCCATCTTCACACAAGAAGAACTACATCCTGGTTGCTGTGGACTATGTGTCCAAATGGGTGGAAGCGATAGCTAGTGAGAAGAATGACTCTGCGGTGGTTCTTAAGCTGTTTAAGACCATCATTTTCCCTCGTTTTGGAGTACCTCGAGTTGTGATAAGTGATGGTGGCTCTCACTTTATCAACAAGGTGTTCGAGAGGTTGTTGAAGAAGTATGGTGTAAACCATCGTGTGGCTACTCCATATCACCCTCAGACAAGTGGGCAAGTTGAAGTCTCCAACAGGCAGATCAAGGAGATCTTGGAGAAGACAGTGAATGCTTCTAGGAATAATTGGTCTACAAAGCTGGATGATGCACTTTGGGCATACAGGACTGCCTTCAAGACACCGCTGGGTACTACACCTTTCCAAATGCTGTATGGGAAAGCATGCCACCTTCCAGTGGAGATTGAGCACAAGGCTGCATGGGCAACAAAGATGCTGAACTTCGACATCAAGCCTGCTGCTGAGAGGAGGTTGATTCAGCTGAACGAGCTGGATGAGATCAGGCACCATGCTTATGAGAACTCGAGGCTGTACAAGGAGAGAACCAAAGCTTATCATGATAAGAAGATCATCTCCAGACACTTCGAGCCGAACGACCAGGTACTTCTGTATAACTCTCGTTTGCAATTGTTTCCTGGTAAACTGCGTTCACGTTGGTCAGGTCCCTTCAAAATCAAAGAGGTCAGACCACATGGTGCTGTAGTGCTGATAAATCGCAAAGGCGAGGAATTCACTGTCAATGGACAAAGAGTGAAACACTATTGGGCGCAAGCCGAGATTCCAACAGGGCAGATAATGCCTCTGGATGATGCACCAACAGCCTGAATGGCGTTACAGTCAAGCTATTGACGTTAAACGAGCGCTTGGTGGGAGGCAACCCACTGGTGAGTCTGTCCTTGAGTCGTTTTTCCTTTTAATTTTTCGTTTGTTTTGAATCTGTGTCAGGATGAACAAGGAGCAACTCGAAATCGCCTAAGTATCGATCGATACCCCATTGGTATCGATCGACACCAATCGCAGATGAAAGTTCACTAAGTCGATCTCAGCGTGGTATCGATCGATACCATGCTGTGTGTCGATCGACACTCGGTATTCCAGGAAGGTAATTTCTTGTTTCTCTTCATTCTATCCTTTTCTTTTGTTTCTTTCACCTACTCTAGGCTAGATAACACTGGGGACAGTGTTGTTCAAGTCTGGGGGAGGTGTCTGCTGACAACGTTTTTGTTTTTCTTAGAGTCAGTCGTTTTATAGAGTCAAAATTTGTTGGAGATTATGATCCTGTGCTTGAACCTATTGATGTGATTTTGTTTTTGAGTGCACAGTGTTACAGGATCAGTTCTAGATCGACTAATGAAAAATCCAAAGACTGACCAGTTGACTAGAAAACATTCATGTCTCCAGCAGAGTTCTTCTGAAGCCTGAGCCAAATTTTTGCACTTCATCAATATGGTTAGTGTTCATAGAGCTTGATTCATCATTCATATCTGATAAAGGAACCCGTGTGTTTAGAATTATGGTATCTCTCTCCCCTGAAATAAGTTGATAGATTAAGAGCATAAAAGATTGAAATGATTTTCTTCTGAGTAGAGGGTTAGGAAAATTTCCAGCGATCCCATTATTCTACTTAAGAGGGGATGATCACACAAAGGATTGGAAGCGAGGCTAGGATTTTCCTATGATGCCATTATTCGCCTACATCCTTTGATACATAGAGAGGGAAGAACCGGGGATTTGGTGGCAAACACCATCAATACTCGCGTCTCCTACCTTGATATGTATATGCTAAGCTGAAAAAAAAAAAAAAAAAAAAAATAATAATAATAAGGATATAATAAGAAATAAGTCTGGGGGAGAGAAATTGATACAAAAGAAGTGTGAAAAGGGTGGTTCCTTTGTCAAGATATTGTCTGGTAAAGAGTCTAGAAGGTTCTTAAAAATTAGCTGCAGAGATGAAACTGGCGATGAGGGCTTTACTTGAATATGCTGTGGGATTTTGTGTGGAGTCTGGAAAAGCTGCAAATGTCTACGGAGAAGTACATGGTGGTTAGATCGAAAGCTGATCAGGTGACATTTGGGTACTTGGGAAAAGGGTCTTTTCGATGGTTCAGGAACAGGTGAGTCTCTACGTTTTCAAACCTCTTTTTCTGGTTTAGTCTTCTATTTGCTTGAGGGCAAGCAAAAGGCTAAGTCTGGGGGAGTTGATATATCATGGTTTTTACCCTATTTAGGCCATGATATAAGTCCTTTTATAGAGTCTTTTCTTGTGTTTTGGAGTCTTTTAGAGTCTTTCACAGGTTATAGCACGTCTGGAGCTTAATTGGAATTATTGGAGCTTTTCTGGAGCATTCTGGAGCGAGACTGAAGTCTGATGACTAAGAGCCCGATCTGAGCACCGAGCATCGATCGATACCCCCTGGTATCGATCGATACCCATCGAAGCAGATTTCAAAGTCGCGACTTAATGAAGTTTGAAGAATTGCAAAAAGCACCCAGAAGACTTTGATAATTACAAGAAGGCCCCAAATCGTGATTTAGGTTATAAATAGGATTTTACAGCCATTGTTTAGGCTATGCTTTATTTTTGCTTTAGTTCAAGAGAGATTTTGGAGAGAGACAAGTCTGGTTTCCCTTCGTCCGAGATCAGATCTCAAAACCTTGTTTCTCTTTCTGATTTAATATAAGAGTATTTATTCAACATGTTTATTAATTTAATATCCATGTCTGAGTAGATCTCCTGTTAGGTTTAGGGTTTTCTCATAGGGATTTCTTTGAATGCTAGGTTGATTATCTGTTAGGATTCACTATCTGATTAGTTCTTCACCTTTGGTTGTTCTCAAGGCTACTTCTAGATTAGTCACCTAGAATTTAGATCTTAGGATAATTAATTAGGCACGAGAGTGCGATTAATTACCTGATAGAACCTTAGGTGAGCAAATTGATTATTCGCAAAGAGATTTGGTTTAATTGATTTGTGAACATATCAAACCTGTTTTTAAAGCTGATTTAGACTTTAGGATTCGCAAAGAGATTTGGAATTTCTAGGATTTAGATTTAGATAGTTTTCGCAACGAGAGTTGGTTAATTATATTTTAGTGATTTGAGTTCTAGAACAGTGCTTAATCTGAATCTTGTTAATAAGTTTACCTGCATTCATTGATTTCCTGAGAAATACCCTAAGCCTACATTCCCCCAATTGAATTTACAAACGTTTTACTTGCAACCCTGTTTTTCAATTACATCATCTGGTTTAGCTTGTTTCTGATCTATAGAATCTATTGAGTGATTCTTGAGTTCTTGTGTTCGACCCCTGATTTACTGCAGCAACTGCTTTAGTACTTTTTAGGGTATTAAATTGAGCATATCAATGGTTTGTCTAGGTTGAGGTTTGGCTTTGTTGCTTGTTGTGAAGGAAATGGCTAACTCCTTTTGAGTAGACAACTTTGGTGCATCCTAGAACTAGTAACTTGGATGTTGAGTACGATTGCTTTGTATGCTTCTTATAGGCTCAAGTTCCACTTGCATTGCATTGCACCTCTCATTCTTGATCTTGTTTGCTTGAGGACAAGCAAAGGTTTAAGTTTGGGGCAATTGATGTGTCCATAATTTGCATAGTTTAAGCATGCACATCATATAGGTTTTATATCATTTACTTGGATCTTCATGGCATTTCATACTTGTTTTGTCCCATTTAGAGTATTAGGAGCTGCATTAGGTCCTATTGAGTCTTTTGCATGTCTTTGAGGAGTTTTCTAGGTGTTTGGAGACACTTGGTGGCGTTTGGAGATTTGGTGCTTAAAGACTAGAGAGGAACCATCCGGAAAATCTCAAAGAACCGATCATACGAAGGCGATCCGATTTGGTCCAAGCTCTTGGCGTCTTCAAGAGGGTTGTAGCCCGATGAGTACTCTAACCATAGGAGTTGGAATCAAGTCATTCGGACGTGTGGTTTGAGAGATATGGCTGATTTACCAGTGATAGGTCCACCTGGCCGAGACGGTTTCTTCAATACCGATGTCACTGGTCGGTGCAACTGCTCGGTGTGGAAACAGAAGGAAAATTCCTTAGCACCGACGTGTGGTACCGAGGAGTGACGTAAGTATTGAAGGGTCTACACTCCGAATTAGCCTCGGTGGTCTTCATAAAAGTTGTAGAGGAGTGAATCAGCTTTACACATGAGTTTTAATCGGGTTATTTGGACGTATGGATAGGGAGATAAGATGGATTTACTGAAGGTATGTCTGTCTGGCCGAGAGAAGATGAAACCGTCCAAATAACCGGAAAAACGAAGGCCTTCCGATATGATTCAACTCAAACGGTCTTCATAAGAGTTGTAGAGGGACGACCTAGATGTCTACAGGACTTGGAGTTAAGTCATTCGGATGTCAGGTGCAGGAGTTATGGCCGATTTACTGAAGACGTATCCAAGTTTTGGCCGGATCAATAACCAGTTTGTCCCGGGTTGACCCGGTCCGACCCAGTTCAAGAAAACACTTTTAAATATTGTTGAGACCCATTTTTTTAGATCTACGCGTTCTTTTGTCCAAGAAACCATTTCCCATTTTGAGAGAGTTCTTGGATTTGTAAGAGAGGATCTTCTACGTTGTTATGCAATTAAGTCTTTGTTTTCATTGATTCCTTCTATCTAATCTTCTTTCTATCTTATCTATTCAAGATTCATCCATGAAAACTTCTCCTATTCAAATCGATTTTGAGGGGCTTTTCATGGGTCTTGAGTAGTCTTTTAGGATCTTGAGAGGAGGTAGATTAGGATGTTCCTAGGCTTGATTCATGATGTTTAGGGCTAGATCTTCTTATATCTTTTCTTGTTTAATGTTCTTAAGGCTAAATCTAGCTTGAAAAAGTGGATTTATATCAAAAGGCATTTCATGCACACCAAGTGTTTGATGAAATGCCTTGATTAATTAAACAAGAGATTTACATTCTTAGCATATGACAATAGTTGTCTAGGGTGTATTTTTGGTTGATCTTGTTGATTTAAACTAAATGCTTGCTAATCAATGATCCACAAATGATGATTTGCTAATGTGTTAGGTGATTAGCATAGTGATTAATTGCTTGAAAGAGAGTTAGTCAAGTTTAGGATCTTATGCCTAGGGATTAGCTTGTTTGAGTAAATGAACATCATGAATTGAACTTGGGACTTCTTATATCGATAACCCTATCTCTAGATTCGCTTTTGCTTATTGATTTACAATCTTGCTTAGTGCTTTTGCTTAATTATAAATTGGATACTTAATCACCAACTACCTTGTTTAGCTTAAATTACTTATGAACCTAGCATTCTTAGTGTTTAGAATAATCCCAATCGTGGATTGATAACCTCTTTACTAAATCGTATTGGGGATATTGATACCTCCTAGAGACTAAAAAGTCTTGTATCAAATAGCAAGGCAAGCAAGATGTAAATCAATAAACAAAAGCGGAGCTAGAGATGAGGTTATTGATGTAAAGTGATCCAAATCCAATTAGTGGTGTTCATTCACTCAAAAAAACTAATTCATAGGCATAAAATCCTTAATCTTGACTAATTCTCTTACAAGCAACTAATCACTATGCTAATCACCTAATTCATTAACAAACTTTCATTTGTGAATCATTGATTAGCAAGCATTAAGAATACAAACAAGATCAACTAAAAATACACCCTAGACAACTATCATCATAGGCTAGGAGCATAAATCTCTTGTCTAGTTCATCAAGGCATTTCATCAAACACTTGGTGTGCATGAAATGCCTTATGATCTAGATCCACTCTTGCAAGCTAGATCTAGCATTAGGGACACTAGACAAGAAGGAATATAAGATTATCTAACCCTAAACACCACTAATCAAACCTTAGATCACCCTAATCTACCCCATCTCAAGATCCTAAAACACTACTCAAGATCCATGAAGAACACCTCAAAATCGATATGGATAGAGGTTGAATCCATGGATGAGTGTTGGATAATCAAGATAGAAAGAAGATAGATGCAAGAGATTGATAGAAATCAACACTAAATTATATTAAACAAAGGATCCTTCTTACAAATCTCAAACTCTCTCAAAGGTAAGGGTTTTTTAGCATAAGAAAAAGCATAAAAACAAAATTAGGTTTAGATGGGTATTTATATGAAAAGTGGTCGACATGATTAACATCCAGGCAAGTGGTCGATGCTAAGGGCATGGTCTTCCATCTGGCTGTTGCACCGACCTGTGGTCGCGATGTAAATGTCCTGACGCTGAGCATCGAGGTAACTAGTCGATGCAACTGGTCGATGCTAAGGACCTGGTCTTCCATCTGGCTATTGCATCAACCTGTGGTCGCGATGTAAACGTCCTGAAGCTGAGCATCGAGGTAACTGGTCGATGCTAAGGGCCTCGTCTTCCATCTGGTTGTTGCATCGACATGTTGTCGCGATGTAAACGTCCTGAGGCGACTTCTGTAAAACCGCGGTATCTCTCGAACCACGCGTCCAAATCGCCTGATACAACTTCCCCTGGATAGCTAGCTCACCCCTCTACAACATTCATGAATGTCGCCAAGGCTGATTCAGATCGGAGGGCTGTCGTCCATACACATCTTTCTGGCGTCTCGGATGGACTTCGCATTCCTCTTAGGTCCAACTCTCCAAATATGTCCAACCGCCTCCAATTACCTAGTAAATACTCCAAAACATGCAAGAATACACTAAACCTAATGCAAATGTCTTAATCTCTAATTAAGACCTTAATGCAAGATAAGACCATGATCATGCATGCGAATTCCACAAAACTCTAAATGAAATGTATGCTAAAACATGCAATATATGAGTATATCAATAACTTGTGCAAGGTGCTAGAGAGATGTGAAGAGAAACATTTGGTCCTTAATTGGGAAAAGTGTCACTTTATGGTTCAGGATGGCATCATGCTTTGGCACAAGGTTTCTGAAGCTGGGATCGAAGTTGACAAAGCCAAGATTCAGGTCATGACAAGCCTCCTACCACCGAATTCTGTGAAGGATATTCGAAACTTCCTTGGTCATGCTGGGTTTTACATAAGATCCATCAAGGACTTCTCCAAGCTAGCTCGCCCACTCACCGCTCTACTATGCAAGGAGATCAAATTCGATTTCACACCTGAATGCCTTGCAGCCTTTGAGGAGATTAAAAAGGCTTAGGTGAGTGCTCCTATTGTGCAACCTCCTGATTGGACTTTGCCTTTTGAGATCATGTGAGACGCTAGTGATTTTGCTGTTGGATCAGTTCTGGGTCAGAGGAAGGATAAGAAGCTGCATGTTATCTACTACGCCAGCAGGACATTGGATGATGCTCAGAGGAATTACAGCACCACAGAGAAATAACTACTTGCAGTTGTTTTCTCCTTTGAGAAATTTCGATCCTACCTGATTGGGAGCAAAGTGATTGTTCATACTAATCATGCTGCTCTCAAATATCTGATGCAGAATAAAGATCTCAAACCTCGCCTTTGTCGTTGGGTTCTTCTGCTACAAGGTTTCGACATTGAGGTTAAGGACAAGAAAGGAATAGAGAACAGAGTCGCTGACCATCTTTCAAGGATTCGGATCGATGCAGACGTGCCCATTGATGATCAACTACCAGAAGAGTCCATCTACTTCATTGAAACTGAGTTTCAATTCGGTTTTGCCGAAACTCAGCAATTCCCATGAATTACAGGTTTTGGTATCGATCGACACTCCCCCAGTATCGGTCGATACCCTGCGATATCCAAACCTGTTTTGACTGTTGAACACCTTGGTTCTTCTGAAAGGTATCTAGTCGCTGTAGCTGATTCTGATCAACCATGGTACGATGATATTGCCAACTACCTCGCTGCAGATGCAGAGCCAAAGGACCTCAAGAAATATGACAAGAAGAAGTTTTTGCGCGACATAAGGCGATTCTTTTGGGATGAACCTTACCTATACAAGCATTGTTCTGATGGTATCTACATGAGATGCATTCCTGAATCCGAGGTACCTAATGTTCTGTTTCATTTTCATGGATCCGACTATGCTGGACACTTTGCTACTTTCAAGACAGTGTCCAAGGTTCTTCAAGCAGGCTTCTGGTGGCATACTATGTTTAAGGATGCTCATGCCTTTGTTTCGGAGTACGATGCATGTCAGAGGAGAGGGAAGATCAGTAAGAAACATGAGATGTCACAAAACTTCATCCTGTAGGTTGTGATTTTTGATTGTTGGGGCATCGATTTTATGGGTCTCTTTCCTTCGTCATATGGACACAAATACATCTTGGTTGATGTGGATTATGTGTCTAAGTGGGTTGAGGTCATTGCTAGCAGAACGAATGATTCTTCAGCGGCCCTTAAACTGTTTAAGACCATCATTTTCCCTCGATTTGGAGTACCTCGAATTGTGATAAGTGATGGTGGCTCTCACTTTATCAACAAGGTTTTCGAGAAACTGCTGAAGAAGTATGGTGTGAATCATCGTTTTGCTACTCATTATCACCCTCAGACCAGTTGACAAGTTGAGGTTTCCAACAGGCAAATCAAGGAGATTCTAGAGAAGACAGTGAATGTCACCAGGAAGGATTGGTCTGTGAAGCTGGATGACGCACTTTGGGCTTATAGGACTGCTTACAAAACACCACTTGGGACTACACCGTTTCACTTGCTGTATGGAAAAGTGTGCCATCTTCCAGTGGAAATCGAGCATAAGGCAGCCTGGGCTACAAAGATGATGAATTTCGACATCAAGTCTGATGCTGAGAAGCGATTGATCAAGCTGAATGAGCTCGATGAGATTAGGCATCTTGCCTATGAGAACTCGAAGCTATACAAGGAGAGGACTAAGGCGTACCATGACAAGAAAATCATTTCCAGACACTTTGAACCCAATGATCAGGTACTTCTGTATAACTCTCGTTTTCATTTGTTTCCTGGTAAATTGCGTTCTTGTTGGTCAGGTCCTTTCAAAGTCAAGGAAGTTAGACCACATGGTGCGATTGTCCTTACAAATCCTTCATGCGAAGAGTTCACTGTCAATGGACAAAGGGTGAAACATTATTGGCCGCAAGCCGAGATTCCAGAAGGACACATAATACCTCTGGATGATGCACCCACTGCCTGAATGGCGATACAGTTAAGCTAATGACGTTAAACGAGCGCTTGGTGGGAGGCAACCCACTAGTGAGTCTGTATATAAGTCTTTTTCTTTTTATTTTTTCGTTTATGTGTCTTGTGTATTTTGTGAACCAGGCAAACGAGGAGAAACAGAACATGCATCGACCAAATCGCCTCAGTATCGATCGATACGACCTGGGTATCGATCGATACCCCATGCGCAGGTAAGTTCTTTTTAAAACCCTCAGGTTTTTCTTTCTTCTTCTCCGCCTCCATCATTCGATACACATCTGAAAATCCACTCCCAAATCACCAATCTCTCAATCTTTCACGGACTTGAGCGATTTCAATGTCTAACCTTATTGGATTCTCGTGCTCTTCCCATTTCTATCATCCATTCACTTGATCTGCAAGGTATGACACACAAATTTCTCTTTTTCACTCCATGGACACAAGGTTTGGGATTTTGAAATTTTGCCTCTTAGAACTTGATTTACCGGAATAATTTGCAATACCTAAGTTGTTTTAGAGGAATTTCGAACCCATCCTTATGATCGTATGCTTGAAATTGCGGATTTGATGAATTTTGAGATTCTGGTTCGAAAATCGCCAGGGTATCGATCGATACCCTGTTGGTGTCGATGGATACCCTGCCTGCAGTGATGGAATTTTGAGAAATTTGTTGCTGATTGTTGTTGTGTTGTTGGATTTGGTGCTCATTATGTGTTTCTTGTGTTCTTTTTCCTTGATTGCAGATGTCTACACGTAAGAGATCACGAACGGATGATGCATCAAGCTCCAATCCGCGCCCAACGGAATTTCGCAACTCTCAATGTTTCAAGATCTGGGATGGTTTGCATTGGAAGAGAGGTGTAGTGATCGGTTGCCTAGGCAACGACAACTACAGAGTGATGATCTGGGATGGTTTACATTGGAAGAGAGGTGTAGTGACCCGCTGCTCCTAGTGTCACATGTAGAGCTCCTTGGCCTAAGCGGAACGAGAACGCTAGGATCCCTTGCAACAGGGTTTGGGAGAGAACAGATAGGGTGATCGCTGAGAGTACAGACTGCAACTACATGCCTGTCTCTGACAACTGGGATGATTATGATACGTTAAACTACAACGAATGGCTTGGCATTGATGTGCAGCCCACTCGATTCGTAGTTGGAGTCACCATGCGTCGTTTGGGCTTAGACGGTGAGCTCCAGTGTTTGCTTAAGAGGATTGGTCTGGGCACTATCGCCACACGGCATTATGACCTATTCCCAGACTTGGTTCGTCAGTTCATGGCGACAGTCCGCGTCTACTACCAGGACGAGGTTCTCAGGGATGCGCAGGAGGGTACCTTGACCTTCATGATTCGCGGTGTGAGATACATGTTACCACTCCCTGATCTTTGTGACATTTATGGCTTTCAGAGAGCCTTTAGGAGAGTTGCCCTTCCTGTTTCACACCCTGACGTGCATACCTTCTAGACGCACTTTGGGACTGGTGCTTATCACTCTAGGACATCCACACAGATGGATGTGCGTCACCCAGTCATGCGTTGCTTGGTTATGATTCTGAGCAACACCTTTCTGTGTAAGTGATATGCTCAAATTAATACCTTAAAAGTACTAAAACAGTAGTTGTAGTAAAGTAGGGGTCGAACACAAAGACTCAAGAAAATCACACAATATACCGAATAGTATTGAATCAAGCTAAGCAATTCAGATGAAACAAAAGCAATAATCAGTAAAATAGTTGTAAAATCGATGGGAGAAAGATAGGTTCAGGGTATTTCTCAGGAAATCAATGAATGCATATAAACTAACTAATCAGGGTTCAGGTTATGCACGGTTCTTGAACTCAAATCACTAAAGTATAATTAACCAACTGTCGATGCGAGAATTATCTAAGTCTAAATCCTAGAATTCCGAATCTCTTTGCGAATCCTAAAGTCTAAACCAGCTTTTATTTCAAGTTTGATTTGTTCACAAAACAACTAAGCCAAATCTCTTTGCAATAGTTATTTTTCTCACCCTAAGTTCTATCCAATTACTCAATTGCACTGTCATGCCTAATTGATTAACCTAAGATCTAAGTTCTAGGTGCTCAATCCAGAATTAGCTTTGAGAACAACCTAAGGTGAAAAGCTAATTTAGATAGTGAACCCTAAACAACTAATCAACCTAGCATTCAAAGAAATGCCTTATGAGAACCCTAAACCTAACTATAGACCTACTCAGACATGGAAATTGCAGCAATAAACATGATTGAATAAATCTTTAAATAAATAATAATGAAGAGAGTAAAACAAGGGTTCAAAATCTTCTCTTGGACGAACAGAGTTTCAGATTTATCTCCCTTAAAAACTCTCTCACCAAAAACCAAAGTAGAATAATGTGTAATGAAAGCGTAGCCACCAAAGTGGCTGTAAAACCTAAATAAATACTACTAAACACGTTTTGGGCTAAATTGTGAATAATACAGTCTTCTGGGCAATTCTGCAATTCTTCAACTCTTCATAAAAGTTGCCACTCGTGTCTTGCTGCAATGAGTATCGATCGATACTAGTCAGTATCGATAGATACTGAGGCTTCAAATCGGGTACTCAGCTACACGAGCTTCTGCTTTGCTCCAAAATGCTCCCGAAAGCTCCAATATCTCCAATTATGCTCCAAACGTGCTAAAACCTGTAAAAGACTCTATAAAACGGACTTATATCATGGCTTAAACCACTACAAGAAATTCGCGTATTATTAGCGCCTGGAAAACGCTATCTGACAAATACATAGCGTTTTAAAAAGCGCTCTATCATCGACCGCGATAATAGGTCGGGCACTTTAGATAACGTTTTTTATGCACGCTATGGCTGTTGTATATACAATAACGCTTTTTTATCTGCGATATATAAGAATACGATAGCAATTATTTAGTGTTATTTATTTTTATGTTACAGCATAACCAAAATGTTATGTATTATTTTAAAATAGCATAACCAAAATGTTATGTATTTTTATGTTACAACTTTTATTTTATGCATATATAAAATTATAAATACTTCAAATGTAACAAACTAAAGACAACTTTATAAATGTAAATATTACATTGTTAAAGTCTAAACCACACAAAGAGTTCAATATTACATTAAACTAAACCACACAAAGAGTTCAATATTACATTAAACTAAACCACAAATCCAGCCAATAGCACACAAGTACGTTCATAGAAAAATTTCACCAAAAATTCACATAAAAATAAGTTTCTCATTAGGCCATGCCACTGTTGTACCTAAAGCATCAGCAACGCATTCAACTTCTGAATTTGGTCTCCAAACTTTGGCCTTTCCATTCTTAATAACTTCTACCCATACCTTGCTAGCATTAGGACCTAAGGGGACAAAGTGGATCATCTCTTCCGGATTGGTTGAAGCGGCTCTACCTTCTGCAACGATCTCTCCTGAGTTTTCACAATCCAACAGCATGCAATTCTGCTTCTTACCACCTGATAAGTTGTTATCGATGCTGCAACTTACACTCTACCACTCACAAACAAAATTTAACAATCATAAGGACAACTCAAACACAGGATCATATATAATTTCATAAAATAACTTAAATTATAGTAAGAGAATTATACCGCATGTGATGATGCTTTTGGTGATGCTCGTCTTGAGGGTGGAGTACTCAAGTGTGTCTTCTGAATAGTCCAAACAATATACTCATGAAGTGTGTTACCCATCAAGTACATTTCACTAGTAGGTCTCCACAGATAAGCATCTTTCTTCACCACGTTTTCAACCTTCAGCAGTGCAGCATTGGGACCAATAGGAATATTGTTAACCTTCTCTTGCGGATCAGTTGAACACATACGACCCTCAACAACTACTACATCCTCCATATTCCAATCATACATAATTATTCTATCAAGTGATGCCTAAGTCATAAACAAAACACATATATTAGAACATATCAAATATAACTTTATACAAATTCGTTACGATAAAGGTAGAATCAAAACATTACCGATGAACCAAAAGTTTGGTTTGCAGTTGGGGAGTCTAGCTCACTGTCCAAAATGATTTTATCAGTTGGCCATTATATTTTGGTTCCCACAGCTTGACCAAGTGATACAACAGTTGATGTTAGCCTCCAGACATATGCATCTTCTTTTGATACAGACTTTACAATGACAGCTGTTGCATTAGGACCAATTGGAATACGACCAACCTTGTACATTGGTTCAGCTGAGCAGTACTCTCTTTCACCGACAACAACGTCTTCCATTGAGCACCAATCCAGTAGTTGACACCTAAGAACTTCCTGGGTTGCATTACAAACGAACTCCTATGCAGAAACATCATCAGGCTGTTCTCAGAAGAGTAAAGCGAATTGTAAAAGCATAAAAAATGAAATCATGAAGCACATGAGTTAAAGATTAACTAACCTTCTTCCCTTTAGCCAAGTGACGAACTTGGTTTTGCAGAGTTTCCATCTGGTTAACAAATTCCGCATGTTTTTGTTCAAGCTTATGCACATGTGCATCTCTAGCCTGAAGGAATGCTAGCTTTGCTGCCGTAACCCCTCTGCCCATCCCTCTAAGCCTTCCAGGTTTGTCTCGTCCTAACACATGACTCACAGCGTCCTCTCTGATGTTAGTACTAGCTGTAGATGCCATTTCGCTATTAATGGATTTTATTTGATCCTGACACAAATGGTTCAACAGATTTAGTGTGAGCTATACAAATAAACATTACATACATTAAAAGAAACACATCACTTACAATAGTATCAGCAAATTCAGGTCTCACAGGTCTCCCATCTGAATGAGTGTGTCCTGCTACCCATACTTTGCTCCTACTTACCTTGCTAGGGTCTGCGCTTTTTTTCTTCAGCAAGTAACAAAGTAGCATTAGCTATGCGAGTAAATACACATGACATTAACAAATACATACCATATCATGAGCTAGTCAAATCATTCTTTTACGGCTGGTGGTGTGTGGAATCTGCGCCTTCCTTAGTTCCCTGAATTTGTCACTTACAACGTACATAAAGAAGCCCACAGCCATTAATTTTAAAGATTCAAAAAGAAACATGAATCTAGCAATAAAGAGTTGGAATACACCACCTTAAAATCCTCATTACTTTTACACTTAACCCAATTTTTCCATGCTGTCCCATATTGAATGTTATTTGGTTTTAGCTGCAGAACTTGTTTCTTACTCGCTTTTCTGACTTGAGAGAGAAGCCTAGACTTAGATGACCGCCACAAACAACCCATCTGCCTGAAAACAACATCTTTTTGCCATTCCTCAGTCATATTAAACCTTCCCTACAATAGTATTCGATGTTAAACATTAGTATTCTAGGTAACAGATTCTTATAAGAAGTAATTCAGCAAAAAAATATAGAAACTACCTGGATTTCCTCCCACATTATATCCTTTATTGAACTATCCAGGTGCCTCCAGTCGTCAAGAATGACTGGCACATGCTCTCTCACCAGAGGACCGAGGAAAGGCGAAAGAGATATTAAACCTTTACCCACATGTTCACCAAGAGAATTGAATTCGACTTCAACCTTATCTTCATGGTGTTTAGCAACACCACGCATCTTAGTTGGCCCTCTGGTTTTCATTTTCTTGGTTTTTGGTTCAAGGGTCTGAGCTTCTCCAGTTTCTTCATGTTGCGTCTGGGAGAGAGGCTCCTCTTCATTGTCATGCTTCCCTGCTTCCTCTTCAGTAGGCTGCTTCCCTGCTTCCTCTTCAGTAGGCTGCTTCTCTGCTTCTTCTTCAGTGGGCTGCTTCTCTGATTCCTCTCCATTGTCATGCTTATCTACTTCTTCTCCTTTTTCTTGCTTCTCTTCTTCATATTCACTTTGTTGTTTATCCTCTTCTCCTTCTGATTCTATGTTCTCCAAAGCTTCTTCATCGTTTTCAATCTGCTTGTTAGAGGCATGAGTAACAGTCTTAGTGCGTCTGGTGATCAACTTTCCATGGACTGGTGAGATGCCTAGCTGATTGTTACTGCGTCTTGGAATGACTGGTTGCACTTTCGACGACATTTTCATAACCTGAAACACAACTGAATGTTCAAAAAATTCATAGAGAGATAAAATATCAAGGCAAACTACCACAATATACTAAGCCTAGCCCTATTAATCTAAAACTAAAACCCCTTCACAATCTTCTCTATCAAAGAAACTCTCGTCATCAGAAGACTCGTTCCCCAAATCTTCACTCTGCGGAAAGGATAGAGGAGCAACAACAAAATCTTCTTCTGTCTCTAGCTCAAGATACCTTCTTGGTGGCGCCCTCATCACTACAGACCAACTTGATGAATCATCATCTCTGGAATAGAAAACTTGTTTCGCCTGTGATGCTAAAATATATGGATCTTGGAGATACGCAGATTGGTTGACATTGAGATTCACAAGTGTAAATCCTTCTTCTACTTTTACCCCATTTCCTTTGTTGGCCCACTTACACTTGAATAGTGGAACTTGAAACATGTGGTAATCTAGCATAATAATCTGTTTTATAACTCCATAGTACACAACCATATCTGCTATATGTCTATTATCTCTGGCACTGGCTCTAAACATGCTAAAAGCTTCGTAAGTTACTCCACTGTTTTGAGTCTTACGCAATACATCCTCGGTGTGAAATATGTGCCCATTAATCACAAACCCCTTATAGGTCTGAGCTATATTCCTAGGTCCATAAGCCAACCATCTCAGTTTCTCAGAATGATCATCTGAATTAGAAGGGATCTACAACCACAATATATATAAGAAAGTAAAGTTAATGTTATATAAATATAATGAATTTTAGATTCGTGTTATATAATATTCAACCTTCTCTTTTACCCATTGTGAGAATCTATCTGCATAAACTTTCCATAAAAGAGTTTCACTTCTACTGCATTTGACATCCACTGCTTGCAATTCCTCCAAATGCAAACTGTTATACAATATCAGAGGTTAGTTTGATCGAGAAGTATAAGTTAAAAGATAAGAGAAGGGTATAAACTTACTCTACATATGGATTCATCACTGCCATGTTCATTAGAACATACCGATGAGCTATGTCTCGCTCTTTATCACTTAATTCAACTTGAGCAGCCTTCTGGAATGGGCGTCCTTCAAGAATGTGGTCAGATGACTCAACATCTTCATTACGGTTAACTAGTTCTTGAACCGGAACAGAATTTTGTAGAAACTCCATGCAGAATGCAACACACTCTCCAGCCAGTTAACCTTCAGCCATACACGCTTATGGCCTAGCATAGTTTTTAACATATGCCTTTAGCGTTTTCATGTACCTATAGCTCAACCAGAAAAGCATATAATATGTTAGTCAACTATTGCAAACAACTCAACCAAGAAAGAGAACCAAAGTAAATTAAAAAGGTTAATACCTTTCAAAGGGGTACATCCATCTGAAGTGGACATGTCCTCCCAAACGAGCCTCCCTTTCTAGATGTATTGGAAGATGGAACATAATATCGAAAAATGATGGAGGAAAATATCTTTCTAACTGGCAGAATGTCTCTATACACTCAGCCTCCAATAATATTAGCTTTTCTGGATCAACAACTCTCTGACACAACCTGTTAAAGAAACTACACAGTCTAATCACTGCAATCCTAGGTCCATTTGGGAGCAGTCCTATCAAAGCAACTGGTAGCAGATTCTGGAGAAGCACATGATGATCGTGAGACTTCAATCCACCAATCATAGGAGGATCCACAGAAACACAATTCGATATATTTGCCGAATAGCCATCATGCCCTCTAAATAAACTTAGCCTCCTGCAAAACTTTATTTTCTCTTCTTTCATCAGCCAATAAGGAGCTGGAGGTAAATAAGTTCTCTTACCTCCTTCCTGAATATGCAACTTATGTCTAATCCCCATGTCTTCTAGATCTTTCCTTGCTTTCAACCCATCTTTTGACTTAGCAGATTGAATCAACATTGCCAAGATAGCATCAGAAACGTTCTTCTCCACATGCATGACATATATATTGTGACGAACCGGCATATACTAACAAAGAAGATGAAAATTTAGTAGAAATTATATGCAACTGTATAGAAGTAAGCTACTATATTAAAATTTATAATCAAAAGTACATACCTTCCAGTAAGGTAAGTCGAAAAGGATGGACCTTTTCTTCCACCTCCAATTATCACTGTCTTCTTCATATTCATCATTTGACAGCTCCTCTTCTTCACATATGGATTTTCTTTTCTTTTTCCCCTTTTTCTCTATAACTTTACCAAACTCATTTCTGAATTCCTTAAGCATCTCACAAATTTCTACTCCACTTTGAATTCGATTTGCACTTCCTCTCTCAACAGTGTTATCAAACCACTTCTTTCTTCTTCTGTAATGATGATCAGGTTTGAGCCTCTTTCTGTTGCCCAAATACACATGCTTACGATTGTGTTTCAACCACCTAAATGGTGTATCTTTTCCACACACGTTACACGCCTGCTTCCCTTTCACTTTACATCCAGACAATGTCCCTAAGGCTCGATAATCAGTTATACTCCACAACAAAATTGCTCTAAGTCTGAAATTCTCCTTCTTGAATGCGTCATACACCACAATACCTTCCTGCCACAAATCTTGTAGATTATATATCAATGGAGCTAGGTAGACTGATATGCTCAAATTAATACCCTATTTAGATACTAAAGCAGTTGTCGTAGTATAGCTAGGGGTCGAACACAAGGACTCACAGAAACACACAATAGATTATATATGTGAGAATCACGCTAAGCAATCAATGGTATTAAAAGACAGAATGTAAATTAAAACGGTTGTGAATTCAATTGGAGAAAGGCTAGGTTCAGGGTATTTCTTAGGGAATCACTAAATGCAGATAAACTAACTAGCAGGATTCAGATTTAACGCGGATCTTGAACTCAAATCACTAAGATGTTGTTAACCAACTCTCGCTGCAAAAACTATCTAAATCTAAATCCTAGGAATTCCAAATCTCTTTGCGAATCCTAAAGTCTAAATCAGCTTTTTAATCAGGTTTGATTTGTTCACAAAACAACTAAACCAAATATCTTTGCGAATAGTTATTTTGCTCACCTTAGGTTCTATCAGGTAATTAATCGCACTCTCATGCCTAATCAATTATCCTAAGATCTAACTTGTAGGTGATCAATCTAGAATTAGCTTTGCAAACAACCTATGGTGAAGAACTAATTCATATGGTGAATCCTAATAATAAATCAACCTAGCATTCAGAGAAATCCCAATTGAGAACCCTGAACCTAACAAGGGATTTACTCAGACATGGAGAATGAAACAATCAACATAACTGAATAAATCATCATATAAATTAGAATGAGTAACAAGAGGGTTCAAAATCTTTTCTCAGACGAACAGAGTTTCAGACTTGTTTCCCTTCAAAAGCTCTCTCTCAAAACTAGAATAAAATAAGCATAGCCATGAAAGTGGCTGTAAAACCTAATTAAATAGTCTAAACACGAATTGGGGTCTTTTGTAGATATTAAAGTCTTCTGGGCAAGTTCTGCAATTCTTCAAAAGTTCATTAAGTCGCGACTAGAAATCTGCTTCGACGGGTGTCGATCGATACCAGGGGGTATCGATCGATACTTGAAGCTTTAATCGGGCACTTAGTCATCAGACTTCAGTTTCGCTCCAGAATGCTCCATAAAACTCCAATATCTCCAATAATACTGCAAATGTGCTAAAACCTGTAAAAGACTCTAAAAGACTCTATAATAGAATAAAGACTCGATAAAACGGACTTATATCATAGCTTAAACGAGGTAAAAACCATGATATATCAACTCCCCCAGACTTAGCATTTGCTTTCCCTCAAGCAAATAGAAGACTAAACTAGAGAAAGAGGTTTGAAAACGTAGAGACTCACATGTTCTTGAAACGTTGCAATGACCCTTTTCCCAAGCACCCAAATGTCACCTAACCAGCTTTTGATCTAACCACCATGTACTTCTCTGTAGACATTCGCAGTTCCCCAGACTACACCAATTATTTCGCAGCATTGTTCAATCAAGCCATCCTCGCTGTGAATTAATATCAAGAGCCTTCTAGATTCTTTCCCATACAATATCAAGACAAGGAACCACCTTTTTCACACTTTTTGGTATTATTTCTCTCCCCCAGACTTATTTCTTATTATGTTCTCCTTTTTAGCTTTGCATATACAAATCAAGGTATGAGACGCGAGTATTGATGGTGTTAGCCACCGAATCCCCGGTTCTTCCCTCTCAATGTATCAAAGGATGTAGGCGAATAATGGCATCATAGGAGAATCCTAGCCTCGCTTCCAATCCTTTGTGTGATCATTCCCTCTTAAGTAAAATAATGGGATCGTTGGAAATTTTCCTAACCCTCTACTCAGAAGAAAATCATTTCATCTTTTAATGCACCTTATTAATTAACTTATAACAGGGAGAGAAATACCATAATTCCAAACACATGGGTTCCTTTGTCAGATACGAATGAGCAATCAAACTCTATGAGTACTAACCACATCGATGAAGTGCAAAAATTTGGCTCAGGCTTTAAGGAACTTTGCCGGAAACATGAGTGTCTTCTGGTTAACCGGTCAGCCTTTGGATTTTTCATTAGTCGATCTAGAGCTGATTCTGTAACAATGGTCACTTAGAAGCAAGGTCAGATCAATAGATTCAAGAAAAAGATCACAGTCTCAGACAAAATTTTGACTCAATAAAACGACTCAATAAAACAACGAATGACTCAAAAGTGGACTGACTCTAAGAAAAACAAAAACAAATGTCAGCGACTACCTCCCCCAGACTTAAACAACTCTGTCCCCAGTGTTATCTAGCCTAGAGTTGGTGAGAGAAAACAGATGAACTGAATGGATTATGAAAACCAGAAATTACCGTGCTGGAACATTGAGTATCGATCGACACACAGCTTGGTATCGAGCGATACCAAGCTTAAACCGATACGATGTTCTCTGTAATCGCATAGGGTGTCGATCAATACTGGCAGGTATCGATCGACACTAACCATATGTCGACACACGGATTGAAAATCAGTGGTGTGGAGTTGCTTAACCAGAGAAAGCATTCCACTGTGTCAGATGTCAGTAGTGAAGATAGAGAAGACTAATGTATCCGTTTCCTCAGAATCACTCGCATAGTCAGCAGCAGTGGTACGTGAAGGTCCAGGCTGGGACGACGGATCAGCATCCGTGGTGGCCGTGCAACGGCAGCGAACAGCAGCCCAAATGTTCTTCAAGCTCGCAATCATCCGTCGCTGGAAAGCGGCTGGCTCCATTGGAACATCTGTGTCATCGGGCCACTGTGGCTCTGGAATAAGTGGATACGGTGCAGCCTGTGTACGTCCTCTCTGACGTGAAGTAGAGGGGATATCAGCAGCAGGTAGACGAACCTGTCGTCTGGTCGCAGAGATCGAAGTCAACGACTCCGTCAGTTCCCTATCAAGTAGCTGCACTAGGAAACTCCCATATGATCTACTAAGAATCCACTTCCTTCCAGGCTTCAACCACTTAATGTTCCTCAGATGAGCCTCATCTATGTATCGACGCGTAGTCACGATCCTGCAGCTCGTAGTGCTGATGCCGAGGTGCTAGAAGATAGGTGTCAGAAGACTACCAACTGATTCCTTCTTCGTGCTCGTCCCTGTGAATGGTTTGGTGTTCAGAGAGACCAAGTAATGTGCAAAAATAGCCCCAAGGTTAACATCCTCAAGCTCAGGCCAATCAAAATCCTGCCTAGGGATGATGTTCATGACAGCCAGAAACAACAGCAGAAGCTCAGACACTCTCATCTTGTTAGGCTCCATCTTGCACATGAGAGTAGTGCTCAGGATCCTAACAAAGCAACGCAGGACCGGATGTCGAATATCCATCTGAGTGGACGTCTTAGACTCGTAGATCTCGTTCCCGAACCATGCCCAAAATCCGCGCATGTCAGGATGAGCAGTTGGAAGAGCAATCCTCCTTCGATCTCGTCGAAACCCATAGATATCACAAAGATCAGGGAGTGAAATTATGTACCTCACTCCAAGAGACATGAAGGACAGGCTACCTCCCTGTGCGTCTCGCAGAAGCTCATCGGAGTAGCTAACGCGAGCTGTCGCCATGAACTGACGAACCAAGTCTGGGTAGAGATCATACTGTCGGGTAGCCATGTGACCAAAACCAATCCGCTCAAGCAAACGACCCAAATCTGAGTCAAGACCCAGCTGATGCAGAGAAACTCCATCCACAAACCTGGTAGGCTCGATGGTGACACCCAACCACCCGTTGTAGAACAGTGTGTCGAAATCGTCCCACTCCTCAGTAATGGGTCTAAAGGCGGTGTCATCACTCAAGGCGTGCACCTTCTCCTGTCCATCCCAAAACCTTTTTGAGATGATCTTGGTACCCTCTCGTCTAGGCCAAGGGCCGGTGCTTGGGCCTGTAGTGGTACGAGTAAAACCAGCAGACTGAGGAGTGGGTTCATAGGCGGAGGTGGTGGCCCAGATGGTGAAGTAGGAGATGCTCTGCGTAACGCGTCACCTGGAAGCTCATCTTCCTCTGTCTCTCCGTCAAATATAACCCCGTAACTGTCGCGACCCCGGACAGTGCTCACGAAACCTCGACGCCAAAACGCACCATCCCGGTACTTCACTCTGTCATTCAGCTTGTACGTCACTGGTGCCCGGCGAGAGGTCGACGTACGGAGAGCACAAAGAGATTGCTCGTCCACTATAAGACTGGTAGTGGGTTGACTAATTGGCACGACTCTGTAGCGGCCGTCTCCAATACAAGCTTTAACCACGGCCTCAAACCACTGCGAGGAGATTTTCACTTCAACTCGCTCGTTAACATGAAATCCTCTCGCGTTAACCGAAGTCCGTACTCTCTTTGGTGCAGACATCTGAAATCATCAACAAACACAAGACACGGCATAAATCACACATCTCTCCCATTAACCACAAACAAAATCGCATAAGAAGTATGAGGGTATCGATCGATACTCTGAAGCAGTTTCAAGTGCATCGATTACTCAAAATCACAAATCATCAACAATAAAAATCAAGGCAATTCAAAGGTATAGGTTGGTTCGAAATTACCCTAGAACAACTCAGCAAACGACATGCATCGATAAAAACAAGTTGTAAAGAGTGGAATTTCACAAACCCATAACCTTAAAAATCGAAATGAAAAACTGGAATTTCGAGATCATACCTTTGTTGGATTGAGAAACAAGTGCTAGATATGGATAGAGAATGAAATTTTAACGAATCCAGACACTTAAATCGCTCAATTCGGTGAAGATTTGAAAACGTTGTGATTTGAGAGAGGGATAGAGGCGGCGGTATCGAGCGATGAAGGATTGAGAGGAAGAAGACAAAACCGTAGGGTTTTAAGGAAACTTACCTGGCCGTGGAGTATCGATCGACACTTGTCGATTTTTAGTCGACACTGAATGGTGTCGACCGACACGTATGAGAATTATGCTCCCTTTCCCCGACACTTGGCATCGATCGACACTTACAGGTATCGATCGACACTCCTTGTCAAATCTGCTTCACATTCGACACAAAACCAAAAATCAAAAACAAAATGAAAATGAAAACGTATGTACAGACTTACCAGTGGGTTGCCTCCCACTCAGCGCTTGTTTAACGTCACGAGCTTGACTTTACTGACGATCAGTCGGAAGGAAGTAGGGAACTCACTCCCATGCAAGTTCCACAACTAGACACTTCCAAACTCAGAGTTTTGCACAGCATACGCTCAATAACCTCCTGCCCTTTCTCTTTCAGCTCTGGGGTTATGACGATTCTGGCCTTAGAGAACGGTTTAGAGCGTCCCTTGCATTTCACCTTGTACTCGATCGAATTTCCATCGCTCTTCTGAGGGGTTAAGGTCACATATGTAGCGTTCTCAACGCTTTTGTCTTTCACCTTCTTATTCGTCGTAGTCTTTTTGATGACTTTCTTGGCAATGGTAGGAGGATGATTTAAAGCAGTCGGCACATCATCAAGCTTGTCTAGTAGATCAACCATCAGTGTTTCTCCCACACCAACAGGGATGCAAGATACTTGTGTGGGAGCTCTTCTAGGAGGGATGGCTTCGTAGGAGACTTGTTCGTCAATGTACGAGAATGAAATCCTCCTATTGGGTGTATCCATAACTGCACCAGCAGTAGCCATGAACGGTCTTCCAAGGATCAAAGACGTGCTAGACCTTACATGCATCTCCACAACCTGAAAGTCAATAGGAACCAAACAGTCTCCTACATTATTGTACCAAACGGAACTGATGTGGAAGAGTTCGCAAATGTGAGGGGCATCTGAGTATGTCGTATGTCTTCGATCTTAAGCTTCTCTGCAAGTGCCTTTGAAATGACATTCACGCTGGACCCTGAATCAACTAGTGATTCCTTGATTTCAACTCCAGAGATGGAGCATGGAACTGAAACTTTCCCTGGGTCTTCCTTCTTAGTCAGCTGCTTTGGTGGAAGCGGTGGACTTCTGACTTTAATGAAGAGTTCCTTAATCTCTTTCTCAGTTTCTCTGCAATCCTGAAAGTGACTCAGCAGAGGCATGTACTCAAGAGCTTCTTCAAAAGTATGTGTGAGTGGAATTCTTCGTACCATGTTCTCAAAGCCACGTAGCTGCTTTGGAGAGATGGGATCTCTGAGGTGTTTAGGTGGTCGAGGATTTGGTTTCTTAGGCCTGTAGACACGTTCCTCAACCATCTCTGGTTTCTTCACGATCCCTGGTTTAGTACCCGAGGGGTGTCGATCGATACCAGGTTGGTGTCGATCGACACAAGGTTCTTGTATCGATTCCTTAGATTGGTATCGATCGATATCAGAAGTGGTATCGATCGATACTGACGGATCAGGTTCGGAATCACCTTCTTCTAGGTTTTCGAGATCTCCCGCACCATTCAAGGTGATGGTATTGACGTACTCCTTCTGTCCCTGAGTGGCCTTTCCTTTGACAGCTGCTGCAGTCTGAGCTACTTGCGTTTCCAACATCTTCTGATGAGTATCGAGCGCGTCGATCCTTCCACTCAGATCCTTGTACACATCATCTATCTTTCCGTTGAGATTTACAGTAAGCTGCTGCTGTCCTTGAACCAGTTGTTCAAACATAGCCTCGATTTTGCTATCTAGAAGCTTAGCAGGTATAGGCTGATAATATGAGTTCTCATAGTTCCTGACATACCCACTGTTCTGAGGTGGCTTCTGGCCAAACTGATTCGACCCTCCTTGCTGCGAGTTGTTGTTGAAGGTCCGGTTGTTGTTGAACTGATTTCTCTGACCCTGAAAGCCAGAACCACCAATGTAGTTAACATCCTCTACTTCATCTTCGTTGAAAATCTCGACATCGTCAGCGAAGTGAACAACTTTCTGTGTGTTGCCCATCTAGAAGACTGTGCATGGAGTCCAATTTAGCTTGGAAATCAGCGATCTGCGAACCATCAACATTACCAACTAGCTTCCTCCGCTCAAAATCAGCATTCTTGGTGCTATTACTAGACGCCAAGTTCTCAATCAACACGTAAGCTTCGTCAGGATACTTGATGTTGAAGTTTCTATTGCTCGCGGCATCCAAAGTCATCTAATACCACCAGTCGAGCCTTCTGAAAAAGAATCCCATCAACTGAACATCATAGTATCCGTGATGTGGGACTTGTAAGACCCTAATCCGATTTTTCTAAATTTAGCCAACACTTAACAATTTTAGCCGGATTAGAATATACCAGATTTTTAATTTTTTTGCACGTTCTAGTTCATTCAGACTTAGTCATTTCCGAGCATAAATAGATTAATACAGAAAACTTGAATTAAAACAGATTACTTGAATTAATACACACGAGGTTCTAGCACATTTGTTAAGTTTGCATATAAGCTACTACAAAATGTAAACTAGACCGAATCTACCCAATACAACCATCCATCCGTTCCAGCCTTTGTCCCGCGAACTGATCAACCATCATATGTAACATCTCGGCTACAATCAGAACCTGCATCCAAAAGGAGGCATAAGCAACAGAAATGCTTAGTGAGAACGGTCATCCCGTCTCACTTAGCCAAAGCATGAATCGCAACAAGAATAAACCAGAATCAATCAGATGCTTATCAGAAACCAGAACCTAGCCGAGTGATTATATACCATTACCGGCTAAATCTCAGTCTGGATCGCCAATAATGTACATAATCCCACGGATAGCCAACAGAACAAGAATAAACTATAAACATCGTATTCATCAGACAAACAGAATACCATCTACTCAAGAAACGATCAGACTTAAGGCCACGGTCACGAACTCACCTTCGTTTCCTTTGGATTCGGATCGAACAGAAAAATCCCTTCTCTCGGCTAGAATCCCTTCCTCTGACCAGAAATAAATTCTCGTTCGGCTAAAACTCCTCGCGATCGATTTTCCTCGAATACACTGAATTCTCGTTCGGCTAAAACTCCTCGGGATCGATTTTTCCTCGGATAATCTGAATTATCCCTCGGCTAAAATCAGATTATCACGGATAAACTGAACTTTCTCTCGAGTAACTTCTCACAATTTCTCCCTTATACTTTCAGAGTTCTTTTGGTCGCGCGAGAAGGAGAAAATGAGCCCATCACTAATTAAAATAGATCGAATCCCCTTTCTGATCAGCGAATAACCGTCCTGTGGTTTATTTTAATCGGCTAAAATAGAAACCGCCCTCACACGCGCGTCTTTTCCCTCAGAAACCGCTCTAAACTGCCGTATTTACATTTTTATACAATCTCTCGGCTAAAAATGTAATACAGTTACATTTTTATTCACGCGCGCTCGGCTAAAAATGTAAACGGTTACATTTTCTTCATATAACTCGGCTAAAATGTAAACAGTTACATTTTTATTCACGCTGGTTCGGCTAAAAATGTAAACGGTTACATTTTCTTCATATATCTCGGCTAAAATGTAAACAGTTACATTTTATTCACGTTGGTTCGGCTAAAATGTATACGATTACATTTTTATTCGGCTAAAATGTAAACAGTTACATTTTTGATAATTCTTCGGCTAAACTCAATTTCTGCCTTAGCCAAATTTCCTCGTTTGGCAGAATTGCGGAACACGGGCGTTACAACTCTCCCCCACTTATGTGAAGATTCGTCCTCGAATCTTTCTTCTTCTTCGGCTTTTCTGATAACTTTGGTTGCTTCTCAAACCACTTAGGAAACTTTTCCTTCATCCGTTCTTCTGGTTCCCAAGTCATATCTTCTTCCCCTTCGCAATCCCAAACCACTTGGATCATTTTAATCTTCTTTCGACCAGCTTGTTTCACTCTTTTTCCCACAATCCGAAATGGCCTTCCCTCAATAGTCCAATTTTCTTGCAAGTCCGGTGGTGGATCCGCGGTAACTCGTTCCCCATGAGTCACGCACTTCCTTAGCAAGGAAACGTGGAAAACATTATGAAATGCTTCCAACACTTGTGGCAATTCCAACTTATAAGCCACTGCTCCGATCCTTTCCAGAATCTTGTACGGTCCCATGTACCTAGGTTTCAGTTTCCCATATAACGCAGCTCGGTCTTTACCCTTGTTGATAACCATCTTGACGTAAACCAGATCATCTACTTGGAATTCCAATTCCTTTCGGCGCTTATCAGCATAACTCTTTTGCCTGTTCTGAGCTTCTTTCATCTTCAGCTTCAATACTCTGATTCTCTCGGTCGTTTCTTCCACAAAGTCTCGACCAAAAATACTGCGCTCCCCCACTTGGGTCCAACATAGCGGTGTACGACACGGCCGTCCATACAACGCTTCAAACGGTGACATCCCAATACTAGCGTGATAGCTATTATTATAGGAAAACTCCGCCAAAGGCAAGTGATCCTTCCATCTACCGCCCCAATCCAGAACACAAGCTCGCAATAAATCCTCAAGTGTCCTGATTGTCCTCTCGGACTGTCCATCTGTCTGCGGATGATAGGCTGCACTCATGTGAACTCTTGTCCCAAAACGTTTTTGAAGTTCTTTCCAGAAAGCCGATGCAAAACGCGAGTCACGATCAGACACTATACACGCCTCGGTAGGTCCTTGAGAAAACTGGGAGATCTTGTTCCTCAGATCCTCAGATCGTGCATCATCATAAAAATTATTCAGAAAGGCAGTCCTAGTATCTTCCCAGTTAGTCAGCGATCCAGGAGATAGCTGCTTTAGTCAGTAGGTCGCATCTCCACCAAGAGAGTACGGGAAAAGCTTGCAAAAGAGGTAGTGGTAAAACACTCCATTGCTCTTGATGCTAGTGACCAAGTCCTCGAACTTTTCAATGTGATCCATTGGATGTTCGTTGGAAAGACCATGGAAAAGATGTTGTCCCACAAGAGTGTAGTACGTAGGTTTCAGCTCAAAGTCATTCCTCTGATAAGCAGGAGGACGAATCGCTGACGGATTGGCGTAAAACTGATCCGGCCTGTTGTACTCACCAATCGTTCTACCACAATTAACCACAGCATTCCCAGCGTTCGCGTTCATAGCGACATTCCCAGCGACAATTTTTTCGACAACAGGAGCAGGTAAAATGACATTCCCCTCTCCATCCAGACGTTGTCCTTGCTCATTGCACAAACGACCCTCGCGGTCTCTGTATGCACCAGCTGCATGTTGAACCAACTCTACTCTATTGTTTTTCATCCTTGCTGATTTCTTTGTTCTTCTGTTTGCGCGTTCCACAAGTGCTAGTTGCTCGAGTGACAAATCAACTAGCTCAGCGTTCTTGTTCCTTCTGGTTTCTCGATTAGGCATGCACCTGAAAACAAAGGCAAGAACGTTAGTAACTCGGTAACACAATGAGTATCGATCGATACCAAGTGGTGTCGATCGATATCTATATAACGAAAACGGCGAGTATCGACCGATACGGTCGAGCTTAGTCGAATTTCTCAGACTAAAATCTAATGGCGAATTGAGTCCCCGGCAACGGCGCCAAATTTGATATGTTCAAATTAATACCCTATTTAGATACTAAAGCAGTTGTTATAGTATAGCTAGGGGTCGAACACAAGGACTCACATAAACACACAATAGATTATATAGGTGAGAATCACGCTAAGCAATCAATGGTATTAAAGACAGAATGTAAATTAAAACGGTTGTGAATTCAATTGGAGAAAGGCTAGTGATATATCATGGTTTTTACCCTATTTAAGCCATGATATAAGTCCTTTTTATAGAGTCTTTATAGTATTTTGGAGTCTTTTTAGAGTCTTTTACAGGTCATAGCACGTTTGGAGGATTATTGGAAGTATTGGAGCTTTCTGGAGCAGTTTGTAGCAGAGCTAAAGATCGTGTCGCTGAGAACCTGAATTCACGTCGAGCATCGATCGATACCCCTTGGTATCGATCGACACTCAGCGCAGCAAGACACAACCCGCGAGTTTTCCAAGACTTGAGGAATTGCAAAAGTGCCCAGAAGTCTTTAATAATTACAAGAAGACCCCAGATCGTGTTTTATGTTATAAATAGGAGTTTTCAGCCACCTGTTTAGGCTATGCCTTTTTATGCTTTTATTTTCTGTGTTTGATTTTACTTTGGTTTTAGAGAGACAAGTCTGAATCTCCCTTCGTCCGAGATCAGATCTCTAAACCCTTCTTTCTATTCTATTGATGATTTATTCAAACATGTCTTTTGATTCAATTGCCATGTCTGAGTAGATCCACTTTAGGTTTAGGGTTTTCTCATAAAGGATTTCTTTGAATGCTAGGTTAATTATCTGTTTAGGATTCACCATCTGAATTAGTTCTTCACCTTAGGTTGTGTTCATAGCTAATTCTAGGTTGACGAATCTGGAACTTAGATCTTAGGATAATTGATTAGGCACGAGAGTGCGATTAATTACCTGATAGAACCTAGGTGAGCAAATTGATTATTCGCAAAGAGATTTGGTTTAATTGATTTGTGAACATATCAAACCTGATATTAAAGCTGATTTAGAATTTAGGATTCGCAAAGAGATTTGGAATTCTTGGGATTTAGATTTAGATAGTTTTCGCAACGAGAGTTGGTTAGCTATATTTTAGTGATTTGAGTTCAAGAACTGCGCTAAATCTGAATCATGTTAGTTAGTTTATCTGCATTCATTGATTTCCTGAGAAAAACCCTGAGCCTATATTTCTCAATTGATTTACAACTCCTTTAATTTCTGCACTGCTTTTAATTACAACTGTTTGGCTTAGCGTAATTCGACACTATAGAATCTATTGTGCGTTTCTGTGAGTCTTCTGTGGTTCGACCCCTAGCTATACTATTACAACTGCTTTAGTACTTTAGGGTATTAAATTGAGCATATCAATTTTGGCGCCGTTGCCGGGGACTCAAATTCGCCATTAGATTTTAGTTTAGAATTTCGACTAAGTTCGTCGGTATCGATCGATACTCTGTAGTATCGGTTGATACTCATCGTCTTCTTTTGTTGGTATCGGTCGACACCACTTGGTATCGATCGATACTCAACGTATTTTTCTGGTTACTTACGTGCTTTGCCTAGTGTTTTGTTTGCAGGTGTATGCCTGTTCGTGAAACCAGAAGCAACAAGAGCACACAGCTAGTTGAACTGTCATTGGAACAGCTAGCGTTTGTGGAACGCACAAACAGAAAGACCAAGCAAACATCAGGGATGAACAACCCAGTGGTTTTAAGAGCTGATGAAGCTGGAATTCTGAGAGACCAAGAGGGTCACGTGTGTAATGAGAGAGGGCAGCGACTTGATGAAGCTGGTAACATCGTTGTCCCTGCTGCGGTTGTTGAGATTATCGCGCCAGCTGGGCGCGCCAACGCAGGGAATGCTGTGGTTAATCGTGGAAGAACGATTGGTGAGTACAACAGGCCAGAGCAGTTTTTCGCCAATCGGTCAGCGATTCGTCCTCCTGCTTATGAGAGGAATGACTTCGAGCTGAAACCTGCTTACTACACTCTAGTAGGACAACATCTCTTCCATGGTCTTCCTCATGAACATCCAATGGACCATGTAGAGAAGTTCGAGGACTTGGTCACTAGCATCAAGAGCAATGGAGTGTCCTACGACTACCTCTTCTGCAAGCTCTTCCCCTACTCTCTGGGTGGAGAAGCTACTTACTGGCTGAGGCAGCTATCTCCTGGATCGCTAACTAATTGGGAGGACACCAAGAGAGCCTTCCTGATTAACTTCTACGATGATGGAAGATCTGAAGATCTGAGAAATAAAATCTCCCAATTTTCTCAAGGACCTACTGAGGCGTTCAAGGCTGCTTGGACAAGATTCAGATCGTATCAGAGAGATTGTCCACATCATGGATACTCTGATGTGCAACTGCTGGGTATCTTCTTCAGAGGAGTAGATTGGAGATATCAGATGGGTCTGGACTCTTCCAGCAATGGTAATTTCAACACCAGATATCCTGAGGATGCTATTGTGTTGATCGAGAACTTTGCCTCTAGTAGTAGCACCAAGAGCGCAGATTTCGAGCGCAAGAGGCTGGCTGGTAATCAGGATGGGTCGCAGATCGCTGAAGTGAAGGCTCAGCTGGATTCTATGCACAGTCTTCTGCTGGGAAAGACAACAAAGGCCGTCCACTTCGCTGCTGAGAATGAAGTGGAAGATGTTAACTACATTGGTGGTTCTGGTTTTCAGGGTCAGCGATTCGGATACAACTCCAATCGAAACTTCACCAACAATGCTCAGCAAGGAGGGTACCAATCCCCACCACCCAAAGCTCCTGAGAGTAAGATTGAGGCTATGCTTGAACACCTGGTTCAAGGGCAGGAGAAGATGACAGCCACCTTCAATGGTAAGATGGACACCATGTACACCGATTTGAGTGGAAGGATCGAGGCACTAAATACGAGCCACAGGATGCTGGAGACGCAAGTAGCTCAGACTGCAGCAAATTCCAAGGGAAAGGCGGTTCAATCACACAATGCACACGTCAATGCCATCAGCTTACGTGCAGAAAATCTCGAAGCCATTCCTGAAATCGCACAAGCATCGATCGATACTTCCCAGTATCGATCGATACCATCCCAGACGCCTGCTAGAATGGATTCGAAAACCCGTGTATCGATCGATACCCCATTGGTATCGGTCGATACCGGGGCGATTTCTGAGGAAACAGTTGAAACTTCGACTGTGGTGCCTAAGGTCGTTGCAGAACGAGTGTATGTAACCAGGATGCCTTATCCTATGGTTCCTAAGCTGACAAGGGAGGAATGGGAGATTGCTAGACTACAGTATATGCTGGATAACCCGAACGTGGAGCTTCTTTCTGATGAAGATGTACCTGTCAGAAACGATTCAAATCGCATGGCGTCGATCGATACCCTACCTGGTATCGATCGATACCCCTCGCAGAAAGAACCAGAAGCCAAGAAATCACGTGAGGTGATAGGAGAAAGAGTTCGCAATTCACTACAACCACGGAAATTGACACAGAGGGAAGACCCAGGGAAATTCGCAGTACCAAGCTCCATCTCAGGAGTTGATTTCAAAGAGTCTCTTGTCGACTCAGGGGCTAGTGTCAATGTCATCTCAAAGGCAATTGCAGAGCAGTTGGGGGCTACTATTCTATCTCCTAAGACATCTATCACGTTTGCAAACGATTCCACCTCACTTCCATATGGTGAAATCGCTGGTTTGCTAGTCCAAGTAGGAGACTGTCTGGTGCCTACTGATTTTCAGGTTGTGGAGATGGGTGCGATATCTCGTATGCCTATACTCCTGGGACGACCGTTCATGGCTACTGCAGGCGCGATCATAGACACACCTAATAAGAGACTATCTTTCTCTTACATTGACGGTGATGTCTACTATGATGTCATTCCACCTAGGAGTATTCCCACACGTACCTCTAGCATCAAGGTTATCACAGGAGAGTCGCTAGCAATTGATCTTCTGGAAGAGCCTCCTGATGAGCCTACTGTCACAGACGTTCCAGCTGAACCGCCCAACATCCCCAAGAAGAAGACTAAGGCAACAAAGAAGAAGAAGGCCAAGAACAAAAAGGTCGAGAATCCCCATGTCACTCTGATTCCTCAGAAGTGTGATGGGAATTCGATTGATTACAAGGTCAAATGCAAGGGAGCCTTGAAGCCATTCTCCAAGGCCAGAGTCCTTCTTACTTCTGAGCTGAAAGAGAAAGGGCAGGAATTTGTGGACAGCATGCTAAGCAGAACTCTGAAGCTAGTAATATCAAGTGATGGAGCCTGTTTTGGTGCAAGCTCTCACTCTTATCCAGCCTGAAGGGCGTTACAGTCAAGCTATTGACGTTAAACGAGCGCTTGGTGGGAGGCAACCCACTGGTGAGTCTGTTTTTGATTCGTTTTTATTTTTATTTTCGTTTGTTTTGAGTCTGTGTCAGGATGAACAAGGAGCAACTCGAAATCGCCTAAGCATCGATCGATACCCCTATGGTATCGATCGACACCAATCGCGGATGAAAATTCACAAAGTCGATCTAAGCATGGTATCGATCGATACCATGCCGTGTGTGTCGATCGACACCGACTGTTCCAGAATGGTAATTTCTTGTTTCTCTTCGTTCTATCCTTTTTCTTTGTTTCTTTCACTGACTCTAGGCTAGATAACACTGAGGACAGTGTTGTTCAAGTCTGGGGGAGGTGTCTGCTGACATTGTTTTCGTTTTTCTTAGAGTCAGTCGTTTTATCGAGTCAAAACTGTTTTATTGAGTCAAAATTTGTTGGAGATGATGATCCTGTGCTTGAACCTATTGATTTGATTTTGTTTTTGAGTGCACAGTGTTACAGGATCAGTTCTAGATCGACTAATGAAAAATCCAAAGGCTGACCAGTTGACTAGAAAACATCCATGTCTCCAGCAGAGTTCTTCTGAAGCCTGAGCCAAATTTTTGCACTTCATCAATGTGGTTAATGTTCATAGAGCTTGATTCATCATTCATATCTGATAAAGGAACCCGTGTGTTTAGAATTATGGTATCTCTCTCCCCTGAAATAAGTTGATAGATTAAGAGCATAAAAGATTGAAATGATTTTCTTCTGAGTAGAGGGTTAGGAAAATTTCCAGCGATCCCATTATTCTACTTAAGAGGGGATGATCACACAAAGGATTGGAAGCGAGGCTAGGATTTTCCTATGATGCCATTATTCGCCTACATCCTTTGATACATAGAGAGGGAAGAACCGGGGATTTGGTGGCAAACACCATCAATACTCGCGTCTCCTACCTTGATATGTATATGCTAAGCTGAAAATAAAAAATAATAATAAGGATATAATAAGAAATAAGTCTGGAGGAGAGAAATTGATACAAAAGAAGTGTGAAAAGGGTGGTTCCTTTGTCAAGATATTGTCTGGTAAAGAGTCTAGAAGGTTCTTAAATATTAGCTGCAGAGATGAAACTGGCGATGAGGGCTTTACTTGAACAATGCTGTGGGATTTTGTGTGGAGTCTGGAAAAGCTGCAAATGTCTACGGAGAAGTACATGGTGGTTAGATCGAAAGCTGATCAGGTGACATTTGGGTACTTGGGAAAAGGGTCTTTTCGATGGTTCAGGAACAGGTGAGTCTCTACGTTTTCAAACCTCTTTTTCTGGTTTAGTCTTCTATTTGCTTGAGGGCAAGCAAAAGGCTAAGTCTGGGGGAGTTGATATATCATGGTTTTTACCCTATTTAAGCCATGATATAAGTCCTTTTTATAGAGTCTTTATAGTATTTTGGAGTCTTTTTAGAGTCTTTTACAGGTCATAGCACGTTTGGAGGATTATTGGAAGTATTGGAGCTTTCTGGAGCAGTTTGTAGCAGAGCTAAAGATCGTGTCGCTGAGAACCTGAATTCACGTCGAGCATCGATCGATACCCCTTGGTATCGATCGACACTCAGCGCAGCAAGACACAACCCGCGAGTTTTCCAAGACTTGAGGAATTGCAAAAGTGCCCAGAAGTCTTTAATAATTACAAGAAGACCCCAGATCGTGTTTTAGGTTATAAATAGGAGTTTTCAGCCACCTGTTTAGGCTATGCCTTTTTATGCTTTTATTTTCTGTGTTTGATTTTACTTTGGTTTTAGAGAGACAAGTCTGAATCTCCCTTCGTCCGAGATCAGATCTCTAAACCCTTCTTTCTATTCTATTGATGATTTATTCAAACATGTCTTTTGATTCAATTGCCATGTCTGAGTAGATCCACTTTAGGTTTAGGGTTTTCTCATAAAGGATTTCTTTGAATGCTAGGTTAATTATCTGTTTAGGATTCACCATCTGAATTAGTTCTTCACCTTAGGTTGTGTTCATAGCTAATTCTAGGTTGACGAATCTGGAACTTAGATCTTAGGATAATTGATTAGGCACGAGAGTGCGATTAATTACCTGATAGAACCTAGGTGAGCAAATTGATTATTCGCAAAGAGATTTGGTTTAATTGATTTGTGAACATATCAAACCTGATATTAAAGCTGATTTAGAATTTAGGATTCGCAAAGAGATTTGGAATTCTTGGGATTTAGATTTAGATAGTTTTCGCAACGAGAGTTGGTTAGCTATATTTTAGTGATTTGAGTTCAAGAACTGCGCTAAATCTGAATCATGTTAGTTAGTTTATCTGCATTCATTGATTTCCTGAGAAAAACCCTGAGCCTATATTTCTCAATTGATTTACAACTCCTTTAATTTCTGCACTGCTTTTAATTACAACTGTTTGGCTTAGCGTAATTCGACACTATAGAATCTATTGTGCGTTTCTGTGAGTCTTCTGTGGTTCGACCCCTAGCTATACTATTACAACTGCTTTAGTACTTTAGGGTATTAAATTGAGCATATCAGCTAGGTTCATGGTATTTCTCAGGGAATCACTAAATGCAGATAAACTAACTAGCAGGATTCAGATTTAACGCGGTTCTTGAACTCAAATCACTAAGATATAGCTAACAACTCTCGCTGCGAAAACTATCTAAATCTAAATCCTAGGAATTCCAAATCTCTTTGTGAATCCTAAAGTCTAAATCAGCTTTTTAATCAGGTTTGATTTGTTCACAAAACAACTAAACAAAATCTCTTTGCGAATAGTTATTTTTCTCACCTTAGGTTCTATTAGGTAATTAATCGCACTCTCGTGCCTAATCAATTATCCTAAGATCTAACTTCTAGGTGATCAATCTAGAATTAGCTTTGTAAACAACCTATGGTGAAGAACTAATTCAGATGGTGAATCCTAATAATAAATCAACCTAGCATTCAGAGAAAACCCTATTGAGAACCCTGAACCTAACAAGGGATCTACTTAGACATGGAGAATGAAACAATCAACATAACTGAATAAATCATCAAATAAATCAGAAAGAGTAACCAGAGGGTTCGAAATCTTCTCTCATACGAACAAAGTTTCAGACTTGTCTCCCTTCAAAAGCTCTCTCTCAAAACTAGAATAAAATACGCATAGCCATGAAAGTGGCTGTAAAACCTAACTAAATAGTCTAAACACGAATTGGGGTCTTCTTGTAAATATCAAAGTCCCCTGGGCAAGTTCTGCAATTCTTCAAAACTTCATTAAGTCGCGACTTGAAATCTGCTTCGACGGGTGTCGATCGATACTTGACGCTTTGATCGGACACTTAGTCACCATACTTCAGTTTCGCTCCAGAATGTTCCATAAAACTCCAATATCTCCAATAATACTCCAAATGTGCTAAAACCTGTAAAAGACTCTAAAAGACTCTATAATAGAATAAAGACTCGATAAAGCGGACTTATATCATGGCTTAAACGAGGTAAAAACCATGATATATCATAGACATCAATGTTGTTGCTCGGTGCAGTTGTTCCAGGAATCAAGAGAGTGAGCATGATGTTCCCTGTCTTCATACACAATGTAGTTGACTAATAAGACTGGCCACGTGCTATACTTCGTGTTATGGATTGAGAAAGGATTTATGCCATCAGTGGAAAGGCCTAGACGGAGGTTTCTTGGATGAGCAGAGAACACATGCCATTTATCATTCACATTGGCACAAGTTACTGAATCAACTGGATGCCTCATTGTCCCATCTGAACTACCATTTATGAAATGCCACCGAACTTCTTCAGCAATCCTCTTCGATCTAAACATTCGCTTGAACCTGTCTTTGAATGGAAAATACCTTAGAACCTTAGCTGGAACCCCCTTCTTTTCTGCACTAGTGTTCTTATCTCTTTCCCATCTTGAGAGACTACATCTTGGACATATTTCCACATATGTGTACTGCTTCCTGTAAAGGATACAGTCGTTCTTGCATGCATGAATAATCTCATATCCAAAACCAAATATCTTCAGAAACTTCTTCAATTCATCTGTTGATCTCGGTAGAACATTATCAGTAGGAACCATGTCCTTTACCAATGTGAGCAGCTGATCACAATAATTCTTCGACATGCCACTCTTCACTTTAATCTTGTAAAGCCCCATTATTGCTGCTACATTGGTGTATTTGGAACAGCTGGAGTACAGAGGAGTTTCAGCATCTTCAAGCTTCTTCCTGAACTCAGACTCTTCTTCAATATCACCATCATCTTTCTGATCTTCACTGTGGCTATTGGGCTGTGAATCATCATCAAAGAAGGCTGTTCTTATCAAATCATACACTTCAAACTTAGAGCTCGGATCCTCAGGTGGATTAGCAGTTCTCTTTTTCCATGTTTACTCCAAATTGGATTCCTCTTGTATTTCTCATCCATACCCCTAATAACTAGATGGTCTAACACTGTATCTCTCGGCTGATGACACAAATTCCTACAATCTATGCAGGGACATAACATGGCACTTGGATTACCCAAGCACCTTGTTGATGCATGAACAAAATTACTTGCTCCTGTCTCGTACTCAAGGCTAGCCCTGAAAGTAAACAGAAAAAAAAAACAAATTACAAGTTCAGTAGATTTCTCCAAAACAATTCTACTTAACTAAGAAATTAAAAGAACAAACAATACCATACCTTGGAAGCCAGACCTAAGATTTGTCCATGTTACAAAAACACCACAGCTCCACGACCAAGTGTACATACACTCAAATTAAAGCATATCAATCAAAAACACTCAATCAACAACATTTATGAAAACAACCATCGTGTGTATGAACTTCCCTTATTTCTGATAGATAATTACTCACCAACTAAATTTATGTACTCCTCTGTTGAATGCGAACCTCAAAACCCTAACACTTGCCTCTGTTACAGAACTCGAGTTCTGAAACCCACAGTTATCTGCAAAATTAGAGCGTTGATTATAACTCGAGTTCTGAAACCCACAGTTAGCTTAAATTGTGAGACGAATGAACCCTAAATCGATGACTCTTACAAAAATAATAGATCTAAAACACATATTATAAGTAAACATACATTGAGCCTAATCGAACCGTCAAATCTGTCTGCGAAACACCAAAATAAACGAATCGGGTCAATACTAAACATGTAAGAACCTTAGATTCATGTATATCCGTATCAATTACCAAATATCTCACCTTCAATGTCTGCTTCGTACGTGAGCAATCTTCCCAGAAAACCCTCTGCGTCGACTTCGATATTTCCAATGCAGATGATAAATCCTGAGATTATGGTTTACGTTTGGATAGTAAAAATGAGAAATCGAGTTTCAGAGTGAGAAATCGAAAGGGATATAGAGTTTCAGAGTGCTCAGGAACGGCTTGAACAAAGAGAGAAAGAGTGTGAAATCTGAGTTGTTCGTGTGGGGAAAATTTTTCGGAAAACCAATTTTCTATTTTTTTGGCTAAGTCACGCGGTGACTTAAAATTTTTAGTCATGCTTAACAATTTCTCAAGCGCCAAACACTATAAATTGGCCGCGTGAATTTTGTTCTCCCGCTTAACACATTGAATTTTTATTTGTTACATAAATACTAATAACAAAAAACTATATAACAAATGTTGTGAAACCCTAAACTATAGATGAAAGATTAAGTAACTTAACATTAGTTTGTAGGGTTTGTATGTTTGTAATAATTTTTGCAATGATTCTGCAATCATTTCCAATCATTGACAATCATTTTAATTTTCATTTGGTAAATTGACAACATAACATAAATAGTTTATACCCTAAATGAACATAATATATACCCTAAACACTAACTAAATAAAATCATTAATAAACACATAATTCTTTCTTTTGGTTTTATCTTTAAATTTTATTTTTTACATATAATTTGAAGACAAAATTTTATTATATATTATATTGTTATTTTGAAAATTACAAAGAAATTATACCCTATACCCTAAACACTAAATCGTAAACCCTATACAGTAAATAAAACCCTAAACTCTATAGAATTAAAACCAAAAAATAAAAATTATTATATTTATATTGTTAATAAATTTAGAAAACATTATATTTCAAACACTATACCCTAAACCCTAAACCCTATGTCATCATAAACTCTAAATCAAATACTTAACTCTAATTTTAATTATTTATGTAAAACATTATATACAAAAAAATTATATCATATACCCTAAACCACTAAATCAAAACCAAAACCCTTAACCCTATACACTAACTCAAACTGTATGCCCTAAACCCTAAATCAAAGATTCACTAACTTTTCTTTTTAATTTTGAATTTGTAATAATTTGTTATATTTTTTAATTAAGAAATAGAAAAAAATATCTTACAAGTGAAAATTCTTATACCCTATATAAAACACTCATTATCCATAACAAATTATTATATTCTTTTATTGTGTAAAATTAATTCTTGGTATCAATATATGTTATGATACAATCCTTTAACATTTTCTTTAAGATATCCAATGAGTAGACGCCATGTTCTAAAAAGCGGCAGCCGCCTAGGCGCTAGTCGGCGGTGCACCGCCGTGATTAGTGTCTAGGCGGTGAATTAGGCGGTCAACCGATTTTTTTGAAAATGTCAACGATTTTTTCAAAAAGTCAACACTTTTTCGAAAAAAATCGTTGACTTTTCTTCAAAAAATCAACATTTTTTTTTTTTGACGGACATATGGTCTGTTACAAAGTTTTGGAAATACATCTAGAAGTACACACATGATAATTTGATCATTGAAGAAGATGATGAAGATTTTTCTCTCCTTGTACTTTTTTTTGTCTCTCAATATCAAGACAAATCTATTTTTTTGCATCATATGTTTGTACTTCTTTTTTGTTTTTGGAATTTAGATGTGAATTTGAACTTAATTTCCTAATGTTTTGTTACTTTGATAATAAAAAAAACTTATTTCATACTTGTTTTGATTCATATATTCATAACTTATAACTTATATACATATAAACTTTAAAATTAAAAAAAAATGTTCAAAATTAATCGCTGATTAATCGGTGATTAATCACCGCTTTTTGGCCTAGGCGCAAATCGGTGCCCGACCGCGTGCTTAGCGCCTAGCGCCTTTTCGAACCTTGAGTATACGTGTTATGTGTTAATTCGTCTTACTCATGTAAGATTTTCTCTAATTGTGATGTTGCAGGTGATAATTTATCAAATTTAGTCAGTGCTCTCAGTAGTGTATTTCATTCAAGACCCTCCTTCTCCGTTTCTTTGCTTCCTAAATTTTGAATTGTGTTGTTCACAATGTATAAAACCAAAGTTGACAGAGGAGACAATAAGTTTGGTTTAGTATATTCCAATAAGACCGACCAGCATAATGCATCATGAAAATATGGTTTACTCTTTCTTTAATGTGAGTGGAGCTAAACACATGCAACAACTCAAAAGAAAGATTTGATATGAGCTGCGAGAGGAGCTTCTCCTGAAAGGATTAAACGCAATCTTCCCTTTCTCCATGTTACCATGTTTGCTGAAAAATGTATCAAAAGGTCTCAGAAAACAGAGATTCAAATTATAAGAATTTGATTTTTGATCTAACAATGATAACACTTACTAGATGAACTCGTTTTTCTCGCTGAAATAGAAACATGGATGCACCTTCACAATTTTTTGTGCAGTTTCAGAGGCACTGCGCCAAGCAAATCATTATTCCTGTCTGTGTATCATTTAATTTCACTCTTTTGCTTGTTTCTTGGAGCTCCCCAACAACAATGAATTCATCGAGTATCAAGTACACCTGTTAATTAAAGTCAATAGGGAATGTAGTAGCAACTATTAGAGTACAGACACATATCAAATCTTCAAGCAGATATATAAAAAAAACAAAAAGTTCAAACTTTGTTCTCTTACGCTTTCCATCCAATATTACTAGTATGATAAATGAAGTTCAAATCGTGCGGCAAATGCAAAAATATATGCAACAAATCTGATATACAAAACACCCAACAAAAAGGTCAAATCTTGTCTGAAGAATCATAACAAAACTTTCAATTTATTATTAAGAACAAAACTTTTCAAAATCTCACCATCTTAAGTCACTAGAGGATAATCTGAGGAGTTGAGATTGATGAACCAATCCCAATCAGCTCCTTCTGAGAAAAATCGCAGTGGCAGTTCCAAGCATTCCACCAACAATGACGTGATGAAACCAAAAGGTACTGACCACAATCAGTCTTTTACTTGTCTTAACATGAAAGCCATTTCTAAGTCCCGATTGATCTGATCTCGACTCAATTTCATTACACACTTACATGTGGAGGTATGACCGATAAGTTCACGCAAGGGTCTGCTTTCATCAAGCGGGTGTTCTGCAGGAAGTTCATACACAATCTGATTGAGAACTTGCAAATGAAGTAACCAAAACCAGTAAACAAAAATACATCTTGTGACACCAAAAGGAAACAATCAAATCAAAACCTCAACTTGATTCCACAGCATAAATATCAGAGAATTTGATCTCAGTTTTTAAATTCTCCGAATTTCTAATTCCCAAACAAGTCGAGATCCCAAATTGAAACTAAACTCACAATTTCAAATACCTTTTTAATTGAAGCTTTACCGAGCTCTTCCTGCAAAAGAGCAAAATAATCGAGGGATTAATACCCAACATGCATGTAAATTATAACCTTAATCTATACAAATAACAAAAACCCAAAAACAATTTCACCTACAATGTCAAACACCAATTCGATTTACAACGATGAAGATGACGAGGAATCGAGGATCGAGATTGAGAGTGAGAGGAATCGAGAATAAGAGTAAGAGAGATCGAGACTGAGAGTTAGAGAGATCGAGACTGAAAGTGAGAGGGGTCGAGAGTGAAAAGAAGAGAGAAGAAGAGAGAACACGAGATCGAGACTGGGATTTTCCTGCAAAAGAGCAAAAGGGGATTTTGAGAAGAAGAGAGAAGATGAGATCGAGACTATAAATTGTAATATTCACAAGCGCAAAAGGGTATATTTCTGCAAAAGAGAAAACGGGGATTATAGCGGTTTACTGTAATATTCACAAGCGCCAAAGACTATAAATTGGCCGCGTGAATTTTTTTGTCCCGCTTAACACATTGATAGCGTTTACTACTAAGCAAACGCTATCTTAACATGATGGGTTAGTCAATAATAGCATAAACATGCAAAACGCTATCTGGTTTTGCTATCAATAATCAAATTTCTTGTAGTGAACGGGATAAAAACCATGATATATCAACTCTCCTAGACTTAGCCTTTGCTTGCCCTCAAGCAAACAGAAAACCAAACCAGAGAAAGAGGTTTGAAAACATGGAGACTCACTTGTTCATGAACCATCACAAAGATCCTTTTCCCGAGCACCCAAATGTCACCTAACTAGCTCTTGATCTAACCACCATGTATTTATCTGTAGACATTCGCAGCTTTCCCAGACTCCACACATTATCTCGCAACATTGTTCAAATAAAGCACTCATCGCCAGTTTCATCGCTGCAGCCAATGTTCAAGAACCTTCTAGATTCTTTCCCATACAATATCATGACAAAAGAACCACCAAATTCACACACTTTTTGGTATTGTCTCTCTCCCCCAGACTTGTTTCTTGTCATGTTCTTTCTCTCTTTTTAGATCTGCATATACACATTAAGGTCTGAAACGCGAGTATTGATGGTGTTCGCCACCGAATCCCCGGTTCTTCCCTCTTTCTGGATCAAAGGTCTAGGCGAATAGTGGTATCATTGGAAATTTTTCTAACCTCGCTTTCAACCTTTGTGTGATCATTCCCTCTTAAGTAGAATAATGGGATCACTGAAAATTTTCCTATCCCTCTACTCAGAAGAAAGTCATTTCATCTTTTATGCTCTTATTTATCAACTTATAACAGGGGAGGGAGATACCATTACTTTAAACACATGGGCTCCTTTGTCAGATACGAATGATGAATCAAGCCCTTTAAACATCAATTGCATCGATGAAGTGCAAAAATTTGGCTCAGGCTTTAGAAGAACTATGCTGGAGACATGGATGTTTTCTAGTCAACTGGTCAGTCTTTGGATTTTTCATTAGTCGATCTAGAACTGATCCTGTAACACTGTTCACTGATATATCATGATTTTTACCCCTTTTAGGCCATGATATAAGTCCGTTTTATAGAGTCTTTATGTTATTTCGTAGTGTTTTAGAGTCTTTTACAGGTTCTAGCACGTTTGGAGCATAATTGGAGTTATTGGAGCTTTCTGGAGCAGTTTGGAGCAAAGCTGAAGTTCGTGTTGCTGAGTACCAGATTTCACGATGAGTGTCGATCGATACCTACTGCTATCGATCGATACCCATCGCAGCATGACACGACCCGCAACTTTAGTAAAGAGTTTAAGAATTGCAACTTGGTCCAAAAGTCTTTAATAATTACAAGAAGCCCCAAAACGTGTTTTAGGTTATTTATAGGGATTTTACAGCCACTTTGTTGGCTACGCTTTACTTTATTTCTGGATTTGTGAGAGAGCTTTTCAAGAGAGACAAGTCTGATACTCTGTTCGTCGAGAGAAGATTTTGAACCCTTTTTGTTACTCTTTCTGATTTTCTATTGAGTATTTATTCAAACATGTTTATTGATTCAATTTCCATGTCTGAGTAGATCTCTTGTTAGTTTTAGAGATTCTCATAAGGGATTTCTTTGAATGCTAGGTTGATTAGTTATTTAGGGTTCATAATCTCAATTAGTTCTTCACCTTAGGTTGTTCTCAAAGCTAATTCTGGATTGATCACCTAGAACTTAGATCTTAGGATAATTGATTAGGTACGACAGTGCGATTAATTACCTGATAGAACTTAGGGTGAGCAAATTGATTATTCGCAAAGAGATTTGGTTTAATTGATTTGTGAACATATCAAACCTGGAATTAAGGCTGATTTATTCTTAGGGATTTGCAAAGAAATTTGGGATTCTGAAGTTTATATTTAGATATTTTTCGCAACGACGGTTGGTTAATTATACTCTAGTAATTTGAGTTCGAGAACCGTGCGTAACCTGAACCCTGATTAGTTAGTTTATTTTGCATTCATTGATTTCCTCAGAAATATCCCTGAACCTATCTTTCTCCAATTGAATTACAACTCGTTCACTGTTTACTGTTTTCTTTTAAATTGAACTGTTTAGCTTGATTTGACACTATACAATTTATTGTGCGATTTCTCTGAGTTCTTGTGTTCGACCCCTGATATACTGCAGCAACTGCTTTAGTACTTTTTAGGGTATTAATTTGAGCATATCAAATTTGGCGCTGTTGCCGGGGACTCAATTTCGCCATTAGATTTTAGCTGTCGAGTTTCGACTAAGCCCGTCGGTATCGATCGATACTACCTAGTATCGGTCGATACTCGTCGTATCTTTTTGTTGATATCGATCGACACCACTTGGTATCGATCGACACTCATCGTGTTTTTGTTACTAACGTTCTTGGTTTTTGTGTTTCAGGTGCATGCCTATTCGTGAAACCAGAAGAAACAAAAGCACTCCGCTAGTCAATCTATCGTTAGAGAAGCTAGCACGTTTAGAACGCACAAACAGAAAGACAAAGCAAACATCAGTGATGAACAACCCAGTGGTTTTAAGAGCTGATGAAGCTGGAGTTTTGAGAGACCAAGAGGGTCAAGTGTGCAATGAGAGAGGGCATTGACTTGATGAGGCTGGAAACGTCATTGCCCCTCCAGCTGTTGTTGGTCAGATTGTCGCGCCAGCTGCGCAGGCCAATGTTGGGAATGCTGGAGTTGATCGAGGTAGAACACTTGGTGAGCACAATAGACCTGATCAGTTCTTTGCCAATCGAGCTGCGATTCACATCCCAACTTTTCAGAGGAATGACTTCGAGCTGAAACCTGCGTATTACGCTCTTGTAAGTCAGAACCCTTTCCATGGCCTACCTCATGAGCATCCCATGGATAATATCGAAAGGTTCGAGGATTGGTCACTGGTATGAAGTACAATGGAGTGCCCATTTAGTTCCTTTTCTGTAAACTTTTCCCGTACTCTCTTGGTGGGGATGCTGCTTATTGGCTGAAGAAGTTAGCTCCTGATTCGCTGACTACATGGGATGAGACGAAGAATGCATTCCTGATCAACTTCTACGATGATGCGAGATCTGAAGAGCTCAGGAACATGATCTCTCAATTTTCTCAAGGTCCAACAGTGGCACTCAAAGCTGCTTGGATCCGTTTCAAATCATATCAGAGAGATTGCCCGCACCATGGGTTCAATCAGGTTCAGCTGTTGGGTAATTTCTACAGAGGGATTGATTGGAGGTACCAGATGGCTTTGGATACTGGTATCCAGATGATGCGGTTGTGCTGATTGAGAACTTGGCGTCTAGCAATAGCACCAAGAATGCTGATTTCGAGCGGAAGAAGCAGGTTGCAGGAATTGATGGATCGCAGATTGCTGAAGTTCAAGCGAAGTTGGATATTCTGATTGGGAAATCGAAGAAGACTGTACATTTTGCTGATGGAGTGGATATCATGGATGAAGAAGAGGTGGAGGATGTTAACTACGTTGGTGGTTCTGGTTTTCACGGTTAGCGATTTGGGTACAACAACAACCGAAACTTCAAAAACAACAATCAGCAAGGTGGGTACAAGTTAGAGGGGAACCAATCTGGTTTCGGAGCGAAGCAATTTACTCAGAAACCACTTCAGAGCAGTGATTTCACTCGCAATTATGGGAACTCTTCGTACCAACCAATCTCTCCAAAGTCCACAGATAATAAGATGGATTCCATGATGGATTCCATGATGGAACAGATTCTTCAGGGACAACAGAAGTTGCAAGTGGATTTCAATGGGAAGTTTGACTCTCTGTACATCGATCTGAATGGGAAAATCGAGGCCATCAATCTTTCCCAGAGGAAGCTGGAGACTCAGGTTGCTCAGACAGCCACAGCTGTGAAGAGGCAAGAAGGATTTCTCCCAGGAAAAATTGAGAATCCAAGGGCACACACAATGCCATCACTTTAAGGAGTGGAAAAGAGGTACTTACAGGAGTGAAGAACAGTCCAATTGCAGAAAATCTTGTCGATCTTGCTGGAGATGACGATTGGGATTTTGAAAATCCCCAGGTATCGATCGATGCCAGCCAGTGTCGATCGACACCAGTCCAGACATCTACCTTAGTGGATCCAAAGACCCGTGTATCGATCGATACCCCTCAAGTATCGATCGATACTGAGACACAGCCAGAGAAGGAGCCCGAGATTGTCAAGGAGAGGGTGTACACCCTTAAGATACCTTATCCTATACTTCCTAAGCTGACAAGGAAAGAATGGGAAGATAATAGATGCAAGGTTATGTTAGACAAGTTGGTTGTGGAGCTTCCGTTTGTTGATGCTATTAAAACTTCTCCAGCTTTCAGGAGGTACATGAAGAAGATGGTGTCTAGCAGTCTGAGCCTTGAAGAAGGTGTCATGATGATTTCAGCCTAGTGTAGTGCGATTCTATTCAACAAAATCCCCAAGAAACTGCCAAACCCAGGGAGTTTTGTTTTGGATTGCACCATCTTCACAGAGAGATTCAAGCGTGCTCTCTGCGATATTGGGTCGATTGTGAACCTTATGCCACACTCAGTTGCCACGCGAATGGGAATGACAGATTTCCAATCTACAAGGATTTCGCTGGTACTTGCTGATCGCTTAGTGCGACTTCCAGAGGGACTACTCGAAGATGTCCCAATCAAGATTGGGAATTGCTTGATCCCAACAGATTTCATAGTCCTGAAGTACGATGCTGAGCCTAAGGATCCTCTTATCCTGGGCAGGCCATTCCTTGCAACTGCTGGAGCCTTGATTGACTGCAAGAATGGACAGATAACTCTCAACATCGGTAATTTGGTGATGTCCTTTGACATGGAGAAGATGATGAAAAGGCTAACCATCGATGGACATACATTCTATGTGGACATCTTCAGTGACATAGCTGAAGAGTGCTTCCTGGATATGCACCCTGAGGATCCACTGGAGAGAGCATTGGTCTGTTCAGCCACTTCAGAGATCCGTTCAAGTGACGATACTGCTGGATACTCGAAGATGCTTGATTCTGCATCACCAGTATCGATCGATACCCCTCTGGTATCGGTCGATACCCTATGGCCAGAAGGAGGGTTGGTCGACAATTATAGGCAAGCTGCTAGGCTTGGCGATTGGAGTACAAAGAATGCCCCTAAGGTGGAACTAAAGCCACTTCCAGCGAATCTGAGGTATAGTTTTCTTGGTCCTAATTCTACATACCCTGTCATCGTTAATGCTTCCTTGAACAACGCAGAGATTGAGTTACTGCTGAACAAGCTGCGCAAGTATCGCAAAGCTCTTGGCTATTCTCTTGCTGACATTTCAGGTATAGCACCAGACTTGTGCATGCATCGGATTCACCTGGAGGATGAGTCAAAGTCTTCGATTGAGTGTCAGAGGAGGCTAAATCCGAACCTGAAGGAAGTGGCCAGGAAGGAAGTAATGAAGCTGTTGGAAGCAGGGATTATCTATGCCATCTCGGATAGTTCTTGGGTTAGTCCAGTTCACGTTGTGGCTAAGAAAGGAGGCATAACTGTGGTGAAGAACGAGAAGGACGAGCTGATCCCTACAAGGACAATCACTGGTCACAGGATGTGTATTGACTACAGGAAGCTGAATGCTGCTACAAGGAAGGATCACTTCCCATTGCCATTCATTGACCAGATGCTGGAGAGGTTAGCGAGTCACCCATACTACTGTTTTCTTGATGGGTACTCAGGCTTTTTCCAGATTCCTATACATCCAGAGGACCAGGGAAAGACGACCGTCACATGTCCCTATGGCACATTCGCCTATAGAAGAATGCCATTTGGATTATGTAACGCTCCAGCGACCTTTCAGCGATGCATGATGTCGATTTTCACAGATATGACTGAAGAGTTTATGGAAGTATTCATGGATGATTTTTCGGTGTATGGATCGTCATTCAAGGATTGTCTGGATAACTTATGCAAAGTGCTTCAAAGATGCGAGGAGAAGCATTTGGTTCTTAATTGGGAGAAGTGCCACTTCATGGTACAATATGGCATTGTTCGTGGGCACAAGGTTTCTAAGGCAGGAATCGAAATCGACAAGGCTAAGATTCAGGTCATGACAAGCTTGCAACCTCCACGATTTGTTCCTGAGATACGAAGCTTCCTTGGTCATGCTGGGTTTTACAGGAGGTTCATCAAGGATTTCTCTAAGCTTGCACGCCCACTCACAGCCCTGTTATGTAAGGATGTCAAGTTTGACTTCACATATGATTGCCTTGTAGCCTTCGAGGAGATCAAGAAGGCATTGGTGAGTGCTCATGTAGTCCAACCACCTGATTGGAATTTACCTTTTGAGGTTATGTGTGATGCGAGTGATTTTGCTGTTGGAGCTGTGTTGGGTCAGAGGAAAGACAAGAAGCTCCATGCTATTTACTATGCCAGCAGGACGTTGGATGATGCTCAGCCAAATTACAGCACCACTGAGAAAGAGTTGCTTGCAGTTGTCTTCTCTTTTAATAAATTCCAGTCCTACTTGATTGGGAGCAAAGTTATTGTTCACACAGACCATGTTGCTCTCAAATACCTGCTGAAGAACAAGGACCTCAAGCCTCGTCTATGCCGATGGGTTCTTTTACTACAAGGGTTCGATATCAAGATCAAGGACAAGAGAAGAGTTGAGAATGGAGTTGCTGACCACTTATCGCGCATAAAGGTCGATGAAGTCGTGTTTACTTCATTGAAACTCAACCACTTGATGATCGGTCTAAAAATCTGCAATTTTCACGAGTGCAGACCTTCAGTATCGATCGATACTCACCTAGTATCGATCGATACTCACCTCGATCTGAACCTGTTTTGCCTGCAGCGCACTTCAACTCTTTTGACGTCTATACAGCTGATGTATCTAGTCCTGCACGACCATGGTATGCTGACATTGCTAACTACCTTGCTGTAGAGACTGAGCCCAAGCATCCCACAAAGTATGCGAAGAAGAAGTTTATGCGTGAGATGAGACGATTCTATTGGGATGAACCTTACCTCTACAAGCACTGCTCAGATGGTATCTACAGAAGATGTGTTGCAGAGTCTGAGACGCCTGCGATTCTCTTCCATTGTCATGGTTCCGAGTATGTTGGACACTTTGCTACCTTCAAGACGGTGTCCAAGGTTCTTCAAGCAGGCTTCTGGTGGCCTACAATGTTCAAAGATGCTCATGCCTTCATTTCGCAGTGCGACGCTTGTCAAAGGAGAGGAAATATCAGTAAGAGACACGAGATTGCACAGAATTTCATCCTTGAGGTTGACGTTTTCGAGTGCTGGGGCATTGATTTTAGGGGTCCATTTCCCTCGTCACACGAGAACAGATACATCCTGGTTGTTGTGGACTATGTGTCCAAATGGGTGGAAGCAATTGCTAGTAAAAAGAATGACTCTGCGATGGTCGTTAAGCTGTTTAAGACCATCATCTTCCCTTGATTTGGAGTACCTCGAATTGTGATAAGTGATGGTGGCTCTCACTTTATCAACAAGATTTTCGAGAGGTTGCTAAGGAAGTATGGTGTAAACCATCGAGTGGCAACTCCATATCACCCTCAAACCAGTGGGCAAGTCGAGGTCTCCAACAGGCAAATCAAAGAGATTCTGGAAAAGACAGTAGGTGCTACTAGAAAGGATTGGTCTACAAAGCTGGATGATGCGCTATGGGCCTACATGGCTGCTTTCAAGACACCGCTGGGTACTACACCGTTTCACTTGCTTTATGGGAAAGCATGTCACCTTCCGGTGGAGATAGAGCACAAGGCAGCATGGGCGACGAAGTTGCTGAACTTTGACATCAAGCCTACTGCAGAGAGGAGATTGATTCAGCTGAACGAGCTGGATGAGATTAGACACCACACGCCTACGAGAACTCGAAGCTGTACAAGGAGAGAACTAAGGCCTATCATGATAAGAAGATCATCTCCAGACATTTCGAGCCAAACGATCATGTACTTCTGTATAACTCTCGTTTGCAATTGTTTCCTGTTAAACTGCATTCTCGTTGATCAGGTCCCTTCACAATCAAAGAGGTCAGACCACATGGAGCTGTCGTGCTGATAAGTCCTACAGGAGATGAGTTCACTGTCAATGGACAAAGGGTGAAACACTATTGGGCGAAAGCCGAGATTCCAACAGGGCAGATAATGCCTTTGGATGATGCACCCACAACCTGAATGGCGTTACAGTCAAGCTAATGACGTTAAACGAGCGCTTGGTGGGAGGCAACCCACTGGTGAGTCTGCTTTTTAGTCTTTTTCTTTTGCATTTTTCGTTTTGTGTTTGTTTCAGGATAAACAAGGAGCAAAAATCCGAAATCGCCTAGTGTCGATCGATACCCCATTGGTATCGGTCGACACCAATCGTGAAGAGATGGTTCATCATGTCGATTTAAGCCGGGTATCGATCGATACCAGGCCGTGTGTCAATCGACACCAGATGTCCAAGCACGGTAACTTCTTGTTTCTCTTCGTTCCATCCTTTTCTTTTGTTTCTTTTACCTACTCTAGGCTAGATAACACTGGGAACAGTGTTGTTCAAGTCTGGGGGAGGTGTCTGCTGACATTGTGTTTGTTTTTCTTAGAGTCAGTTGTCTTATCGAGTCAAAAATGTTTTATTGAGTCAAAACTTGTTGGAGATGATGATCATGTGCTTGAATTGTTATTTGGATTTTGTTTTGAAGTGACCAGTGTTGCATGATCAGCTCTAGATCGACTAATGAAAAATCCAAGGACTGACCAGTTGACTAGAAAACATCCATGTCTCCAGCAGAGTTCTTCTGAAGCCTGAGCCAAATTTTTGCACTTTATCAATGTGGTTAGTGTTTACAGAGCTTGATTCATCATTCATATATGACAAAGGAACCCATATGTTTAAAGTAATGGTATCTCTCTCCCCTGTTATAAGTTGATCAATAAGAGCATAAAATATTAAATGATTTTCTTCTGAGTAGAGGGCTAGGAAAATTTCCAACGATCCCATTATTCTACTTAAGAGGGAATGATCACACAAAGGTTGAAAGCGAGGTTAGGAAAATTTCCCGTGATACCACTATTTGCCTAAACCTTTGATACATAGAGAGGGAAGAACCGGGGATTCGGTGGCAAACACCATCAATACTCGCGTTTCAGACCTTGATGTGTATATGCAAGATCTAAAAGAAAATAGAGAACATAATAAGAAATAAGTCTGGGGGAGAGAAATTGATACAAAAATTATGAAAAAGGGTGGTTCCTTGTCATGATATTGTATGGTAAAGAATCTAGAAGGTTCTTGAACATTGGCTGCAGCGATGAAACTGGTGATGAGGGTTTTATTTGAACAATGCTGTGAGATAATGTGTGGAGTCTGAAAAAGTTGCGAATGTCTACGGAGAAGTACATGGTGGTTAGATCAAAAGCTGGTTAGGTAACATTTGGGTGCTTGGGAAAAGGATCTCTGCAATGGTTCCTGAACATGTGAGTCTCCGCGTTTTCAAACCTCTTTCTCTCATTTAGTTTTTTATTTGCTTGAGGGCAAGCAAAGGCTAAGTCTGGGGGAGTTGATATATCATGGTTTTTACCCCTTTTAGGCCATGATATAAGTCTGTTTTATAGAGTCTTTCTGTTATTTCGTAGTGTTTTAGAGTCTTTTACAGGTTCTAACACGTTTGGAGCATAATTGGAGTTATTGGAGCTTTCTGGAGTAGTTTGGAGCAAAGCTGAAGTTCGTGTTGCTGAGTACCAGATTTCACGATGAATGTCGATCGATACCCCCTGGTATCGATCGATACCCATCACAGCATGACACGACCCGCCACTTTAGTGAAGAGTTGAAGAATTGCAACTTGGTACAGAAGTCTTTAATAATTAAAAGAAGTCCCAAAACGTGTTTTCGGTTATTTATAGGGATTTTACAGCCACTTTGTTGGCTACGCTTTCCTTTATTTCTGGATTTGTGAGAGAGCTTTTCAAGAGAGACAAGTATCATACTCTGTTCGTCGAGAGAAGATTTCGAACCCTTTTTATTTCTATTTCTTATTTTCTATTGAGTATTTATTCAAACATGTTTATTGATTCAATTTCCATGTCTGAGTAGATCTCTTGTTAGGTTTAGGTATTCTCATAAGGGATTTCTTTGAATGCTAGGTTCATAATCTGAATTAAGGTTGTTCTTCACCTTAGGTTGTTCTTCACATTAGGTTGTTCTCAAAGCTAATTCTGGATTGATCACCTAGAACTTAGATCTTAGGATAATTGATTAGGCACGACAGTGCGATTAATTACCTGATAGAACTTAGGATGAGCAAATTGATTATTCGCAAAGAGATTTGGTTTAATTGATTTGTGAACATATCAAACCTGGAATTAAGGTTGATTTATTCTTAGGAATTTGCAAAGAAATTGGGGATTCTGAAGTTTAGATTTAGATAGTTTTCGCAACGACAGTTCGTTAATTATACTCAAGTTATTTGAGTTCGAGAACCGTGCGTAACCTGAACCCTGATTAGTTAGTTTATTTTGCATTCATTGATTTCCTGAGAAATATCCCTGAACCTATCTTTCTCCAATTGAATTACAACTCGTTCACTGTTTACTGTTTTCTTTTAAATTGAACTGTTTAGCTTGATTTGACACTATACAATTTATTGTGCGGTTTCTCTGAGTTCTTGTGTTCGACCCCTGATATACTGCAGCAACTGCTTTAGTACTTTTTAGGGTATTAATTTGAGCATATCATTCACTCAAAAACAAAATCATAACAATAGGTTCAAGCACAGGATCATCATCTCCAACAAGTTTTGACTCAATAAAACGATTTTTTTTTGACTCTATAAAACGACTGACTCTAAGAAAAACAAAAACAATGTCAGCAACTACCTCCCCCAGACTTGAACAACAGTTTTCCCAGTGTTATCTAGTATAGAGTAGGTAAAAGAAACCAAAACAGCTAAGTGGAAACGTGAAAATCAAAGAAGTTACATGCGCGTTGGGTATCGACCGATACCATTACTGGTGTCGATTGATACAAGGACAATTGGTCGATGCAACGTCTGTTTCTCTTGGTGTCGATCGATACCAGTGATGGTATCGGTCGACACAGACCTTCTTCATCTGATTCACACGAAAACACAAAACACAAAAACGAAAAATACAAAAATAACGACGTTCAGTGGGTTGCCTCCCGCCAAGCGCTCGTTTAACGTCACTAGCTTGACTGTAACGACGTTCAGGCGGTGGGTGCATCATCCAGAGGCATTATCTGCCCTGCTGGAATCTCAGCTTTTGCCCAATGGTGTTTCACCCTCTGTCCATTGACAGTAAACTCATCGCCTGTAGGACTAATCAGCACAACGGCACCATGTGGTCTAACTTCCTTGATTGTGAAGGGAGCTGACCAACGAGAACGCAGTTTACCAGTAAATAATTGCAAACAAGAGTTATACAAAAGTATCTGGTCGTTCGGCTCGAAATTTCTGGAGATGATATTTTTATAATGGTAGGCTTTAGTTCTCTCCTTGTACAGCTTCGAGTTCTCGTAGGCGTGGTGCCTAATCTCATCCAACTCCTTCAGCTGAATCAATCTCCTCTCAGAAGCAGGCTTGATGTCGAAGTTTAGCAACTTCGTCGCCCATGCTGCCTTGTGCTCGATCTCCACTGGAAGGTGACATGCTTTTCCATACAGCAAGTGAAACGGTGTAGTACCCAGCGGTGTCTTAAAAGCAGTCTTGTAAACCCATAGCGCGTCATCCACCTTCGTAGACCAATCCTTCCTAGAAGTACCCATTGTCTTCTCCAAAATCTCCTTGATTTGCCTATTGGAGACTTCGACTTGCCCACTGGTCTGAGGGTGATATGGAGTAGCCACACGATGATTTATACCATGCTTCTTCAGCAACTTCTCAAAAACCTTGTTAATAAAGTGGCTGCCACCATCACTTATAACAATACGCGGCACTCCAAATTGTGGGAAAATGATGGTCTTAAACAGCTTAGGAACCACCGCAGAGTCATTGGTTGGACTAGCAATCGCTTCCACCCATTTGGATACATAGTCCACAGCAACCAGGATGTATCTGTTCTTGTGTGACGAGGGAAAGGGACCCATAAAGTCGATGCCCCAGCAATCAAAAACTTCAACCTCAATGATGAAATTATGTGGCATCTCATACCTTTTGCTGATCTTCCCTCTCCTCTGACAGACATCACACTTTGAGATATAGGCATGCGCACCAGAAGCCTTCTTGAAGAACTTTGGACACAGTCTTGAAAGTAGCAAAGTGTCCAGCATACTCAGACCCATGACAGTGAAAAAGAATCGCAGGCACCTCAGACTCTGCAACGCATCTTCTGTAGATACCATCTGAGCAGTGCTTGTATAGGTAAGGCTCATCCCAGAAAAATCGCCTCATCTCGCGCATAAACTTCTTCCTCGCATACTTCGTGGGATGCTTTGGATCAGTCTCTGTAGCAAGGTAGTTGGCAATGTTAGCGTACCATGGTCGTGCAGGAGTAGACACAGCATCTAGATAGGCATCATAAGAATCGAAGTTCTATGTAGGCAAAACACATACTAGGTGAGTATCGATTGATACTGAAGGTCTGCACTCGCGAAAACTGCAGATTTTCGTAACAAACATCCTAAAGCTGAGCCTCAATGAAGTAGATACCCTCCTCTGGCAAGAAATTATCAATAGGCACGACTTCATCGATCTTTATTCGCGATAGGTGGTCAGCAACTCCATTCTCAACTCCCTTCTTGTCCTTGATCTCGATATCGAACCCTTGGAGCAAAAGCACCCATCGGCAGCAAGTATTTGAGAGCAGCATGGTCTGTGTGAACAATAACCTTGCTCCCAATCAAGTAGGACCAAAATTTCTCAAAAGAGAAAACTACTGCAAGTAACTCCTTCTCGGTGGTGATGTAATTTCGCTGAGCATCATTCAACGTCTTGTTGGCATAATAAATAGCATGGATCTTCTTGTCTTTCCTCTGACCCAACACAGCTCCAACAGCAAAATCACTCGCATCGCACATAACCTCAAAAGGTAAACTCCAATCAGGTGGTTGGACAATAGGAGCACTCACCAATGCCTTCTTAATCTCCTCGAAGGCTGCAAGGCAATCAGGTGTGAAATCAAATTTGCCTTCCTTGCACAACAGGGCCGTGAGTGGGCGTGCAAGGTTAGAGAAATCTTTGATGAACCTCCTGTAAAACCCAGCATGACCAAAGAAGCTTCGAATCTCAGATACCGATCGTGGAGGTTGCAGGTTTGTCATGACCTGAATCTTTGCTTTGTCAACTTTGATACCTGCCTTAGAAACCTGGTGCCCAAGAACGATGCCATCTTTTACCATGAAGTGGCACCTCTCCTAATTAAGAACCAAGTGCTTCTCCTCGCATCGTTGAAGCACCTTGCACAAGTTATCCAGACAATCCTTGAATGACGACCCATACACTGAAAAGTCATCCATGAATACCTCCATGAACTCCTCAATCATGTCTGTGAAAATCGACATCATGCATCTCTGAAAGGTTGCTCGAGCGTTACATAATCCAAATGGCATTCTTCTGTAGGCGAATGTGCCATAAGGACATGTAAAATTTGTTTTTCCCTGGTCCTCTGGATGTATAGGAATCTGGAAAAAGCCTGAGTACCCATCGAGAAAACAGTAGTATGGGTGACTCGCTAACCTCTCCAACATTTGGTCGATGAATGGCAATGGGAAGTGTTCCTTCCTTGTGGCCGCATTCAGCTTCGTGTAGTCAATACACATCTTGTGACCAGTGATTGTCCTTGTAGGGATCAGCTCATCCTTCTTGTTCTTCACCACAGTTATACCTCCTTTCGTAGGCACAACGTGAACTGCACTAATCAAGAACTATCTGAGTTGTCATAGATAATCCCTGCTTCCAACAGCATCATCACTTCCTTCATGACCACTTCCTTCAGGTTCGGATCCAGCCTCCTTTAGCACTCAATCGAAGACTTTGACTCATCCTCCAGGTGAATCCGATGCATGCACAAGTCTGGTGTTATACCTGAAATATCATCAAGAGAATAGCCAAGAGCTTTGCGATACTTGCGCAGCTTGCTCAGCAGTAAGGTAATCTCTGCGTTGTTCAAGGAAGCATTAAAAATCACAGGGTATGTGGAATTAGGACCAAGAAAAACATACCTCAATGCGGCTGGGAGTGGCTTGAGTTCAATCTTAGAAGCTTTCTCCTCACTCCAATCACCAAGCTCACCAGCCTTCATAGGTGTTTCGGCCAACTCCTATATCGCACATGCCTGGTATCGATCGATAATGTCGGTATCGATCGATATTTCATCAGTCAGATCGAGCATCTTGGCGTATCCAGCAGCTACATCGCCCATCAAATCCTCTGAGTCATCAGAGTACTCTAATGATCTCTCATGTGGATCTTCAGGGTGCATCCCAAGGAAGTACTCCTCTGCTATGTCACTGAATGTATCCACATAGAATGTATGTCCATCGATGGTTGGTCTCTTCATCATCTTCTCCATGTTAAAGGACATCACCAAATCACCGATGTTGAGAGCTATATGTCCATTATTGCAATCGATCAAGGCTCCAGCAATTACAAGGAATGGTCTGCCCAGGATAAGAGGATCCTTAGGTTCAGCATCGTACTTCAGGACGATGAAATCTGTTGGGATCAAGCAATTCCCAATCTTGATTGGGACATCTTCGAGTAGTCCCTCTGGAAGTCGCACTGAGCGATCAGCAAGTACGAGTGAGATCCTTGTAGATTGGAAATCGGTCATCCCCATTCGCTTAGCAACTGAGTGTGGCATGAGGTTCACACTCGACCCAATATCGCAGAGAGAACTCTCGAATCTCTCTATGAAGATAGTGCAATCCAAAACAAAACTCCCTGGGTCTGGTAGCTTCTTGGGAATTTTGTTAAGTAGAATCGCACTGCACTCAGCTGTAATCATCATGACACCTTCTTCAAGGTTCACATTGCTAGACACCATCTTCTTCACATACCTCCTGAAAGCTGGAGAAGTCTTAATAGCATCAACAAAAAGAAGCTCAACAACCAACTTGTCCAACATAGTTTTGTATATGGCGTCCTCCCATTCCTTCTTTGTAATCTAAGGAGGCATAGGATAAGGTATCTTGGGTTTGTACACCCTCTCCTTGATAATCTATGGCTCCTTCTCGACATGTGTCTCAGCATCGACCGACACAGAAGTAGTATCGATCGATACACGGGATTTTGGTTCCCCTCGTGTAGGTGTATGGACTGGTGTTGATCGACACTGGATGGTATCGATCGATACACGGGGATTTTCATAATCCCAGTCGTCATCTTCAGCAAGATCGACGAAAGTCTCTGCAATTTGGTTGTTCTCCACTCCTGTAATCACTTATTTTCCACTCCTCAAGGTGATGGCATTGATGTCTGCTCTTGGATTATCAGTTTTCCCTGGAAGAAAACCTTCCTGCCTCTGCACAGCTGCTGCGGTCTGAGCAACCTGAGTTTCCAGCTTCCTCTGAGAAACATTGAGAGATTCAAGTTTTCCATTCAGATCAGTGTACAGATGGTCAATATTCCCATTGAAATCCACTTGCAGCTTTTGCTATCCCTGAAAAATATGTTCAAACATGGATTTCATCTTACTCTTTGTGGACTTTGGAGAGATGGGCTAGAACGAAGAGTTCCCATAATTGCGAGTGAAGTCGCTGCTCTGGAGTGATTTCTGGGCAAATTGTTTTGCTCCAAAACCAGATTGGTTCCCCCAAACTTGTACCCACTTTGCTGAGTGTTGTTGTTGAAGTTTCGGTTGTTGCTATACCCAAATCGCTGACCCTGAAAACCAGAACCACCAACGTAGTTAACATCCTCCACTTCATCTTCATCGATATTATCGACTCCATCAGCAAAGTGTACAGCCTTCTTCGACTTCCAGATCAGAAGGTTGTGCATAAAATCCAGCTTGGCATGAACTTCAGCAATCTGCGATCCATCAACTCCTCCAGCCTGCTTCTTACGCTCGAAATCAGCATTCTTGGTGTTATTGCTAGATTCCAAGTTCTTAATCAGCACAACTGCATCATCTGGATACCTGGTGTTGAAATTTCTATTACTCGCAGCATCCAAAGCAATCTGGTACCTCCAATCGATCCCTCTGTAGAAAGTACCCAGCAGTTGAACCTGAGTGAACCCATGGTGCGGACAATCTCTCTGATATGATTTGAAACGAATCCAAGCAGCCTTGAGTGCCTCTGTCGGACCTTGAGAAAACTGAGAAATCTTGTTCCTGAGCTCTTCGGATCTCGCATCATCATAAAAATTATTCAGGAACGCATTCTTCGTCTCATCCCATGTAATTAGCAAACCAGGAGACAATTGCTTCAGCCAATAAGCAGCATCCCCAATAAGAGAGTATGAGAAAAGCTTGCAGAAAAGGAACTCATTGGGCACTCCATTGTACTTCATACCAGTGACCAAATCATCGAACCTCTCGATATGATCCATGGGGTGTTCATGAGATAGACCATGGAAAGGATGCTGACACACAAGAGCGTAGTACGCAGATTTCAACTCAAAATCATTCCTCTGAAAAGTTGGAATGCGAATCGCAGCTCGATTGGCATAAAACTGAGCAGGCCTGTTGTATTCACCAATTGTTCTACCACGATCAGCCACAACATTCCCTGGAATCGCAGCAACAACCTCCTCAATAAGAGCAAGTGGAATGATGTTTCCCTCTCCATCCAAACGTTACCCTCTCTCATTGCACAAATGACCCTCTCGGTCTCTGTAAGTACTAGCTGCATCTTGAACCAAAACCATAGGATTGTTGTTCATCTCAGCTGGCTTCTTTGCTTTTTTGTTTGTGCGTTCCAAAAGTACTATTTTTTCTAATGACAGATTAACTAGCGGAATGCTCTTGTTCCTCCGAGTTTCGCGAGTGGGCATACACCTGAAACACAAAGGCAAGACACGTAAGTAATCAAAAATCACGATGAGTATCGACCGACACTAGGTGGTGTCGATCGATATCAACAAAAGAAAACGACGAGTATCGACCGACACTGACTAGTGTTGATCGATACCGACGAACTTAGTCGAAACTCGATAGCTAAAATCTAATGGCGATATTTAGAGTCCCCGGCAACGGCCCCAAATTTGATATGCTCAAATTAATACCCTAAAAGTACTAAAGCAGTAGTTGTAGTAAAGTAGGGGTCGAACATAAAGACTCAAGAAAATCACACAATAGACCGAATAGTATCGAATCAAGCTAAGCAATTCAGATGAAACAAAAGCAATAATCAGTAAAAGAGTTGTAAAATCGATGGGAGAAAGATAGGTCCAGGGTATTTCTCAGGAAATCAATGAATGCAGATAAACTAATTAATCAGGGTTCATGTTATGCACGGTTCTTGAACTCAAATCACTAAAGTATAATTAACCAACTGTCGTTGCAAGAATTATCTAAGTCTAAATCCTAGAATTCCAAATCTCTTTGCGAATCCTAAAGTCTAAACCAGCTTTTAGTTCAAGTTTGATTTGTTCACAAAACAACAAAACCAAATCTCTTTGTGAATAGTTATTTTACTCACCCTAAGTTCTATCAGATTACTCAATTGCACTGTCGTGCATAATTGATTAACCTAAGATCTAAGTTGTAGGTGATCAATCCAGAATTAGCTTTGAGAACAACCAAGGTGAAGAACTAATTTAGATAGTGAACCCTAAACAACTAATCAACCTAGCATTCAAAGAAATCCCTTATGAGAACCCTAAACTTAACAGGAGATCTACTCAGACATTGAAATTGCAGCAATAAACATGACTGAATAAATCCTTAAATAAATAATAATGAAGAAAGTAAAACAAGGGTTCGAAATCTTCTCTCGGACGAACATAGTTTCAGATTTGTCTCCCTTAAAAACTCTCTCACCAAAAACCAAAGTAGAATAATGCGTAATAAAAAAGTAGCCACCAAAGTGGTTGTAAAACATAAATAAATACCACTAAACACGTTTTGGGCTAAATTGTAAATAATAAAGTCTTGTAGGCAATTCTGAAGTTGTTCAACTCTTCATAAAAGTCGCGACTCGTGTCTTGCTGCAAATGAGTATCGACAGATACTAGTCAGAATTGATCGATACTGTGGCTTCAAATCGGGTACTCAGCTACACGAGCTTCTGCTTTGGTCCAAAATGCTCCAGAAAGTTCCAATATCTCCAATTATGCTCCAAACGTGCTAAAACCTGTAAAAGACTCTAAAACACTAAAAAATAGTAGAAAGAGTGTATAAAACGGACTTATATCATGGCTTAAACGGGGTAAAAAGCATGATATATCAGTAAGATGGAGCCAAACAAGATGAGAGTCTTTGAGCTTTTGGTGCTGGCGTTAGCTATTTGGGACATCAATCCAGGCGAGGATTATGAGTGGCCTGAGCTGACAGAGGTCAACATGGGAGCTGTTTTTGCACATCACTTGGTCTCCTTGAAGACCAAGCCTTTTGTAGGTAAGAGCACGAGGGGCACAGCTAGGAAGACCGAGTCTATTGGGAGTCTTCTCATTCCTATCTTCCAGTATTTTTGGATCAGTACTGCGAGCTGCTCCATCTCCACTACACGCGTTCTCATGGATGAGCAGCATATGCAGAACCTGAGGTGGATGAAGCCTCAGCGACGTTGGTACTTCTCTACCGCAGATGGCGATTTCCTAATTCAGCTCCACAATAGAGGGCTGACGGACATTGGTGACACTCCACAGCAGTTGCGCTTTGAGCCCACTGAGGATCTGTTGATAGCTGCGCCTGTTACTCGACGTCGTGCACCAGTCACTAGAGCACATGCTATTGCTGAGGATGAGCCGATACCTGACCTTGCTGGAGGTCGATCTCGACGTGCACGCCATCCTCCTTTTTCTGCGATTACTTTTGCTCCACCACCTGCGATTCCCATGCATACAAACACCTTTCAGAGGTATGTGGTTGAGAGTTTCCAAACGCCATTTCGACGCTATCTCGGTGTGGTTGCATTGCACCATCTCGCCCATGCTCACCATCTGGCGAAGGACCATCTCACACCGCAGGAGATGATGATTATGATGAGGATTAGTCCTCTGTTTTATCTGGTTCACTTTTCTTTTTCTTTTCTCTTGAATTTTTGAGTTTGTTTTGATTTTGAACTTTGTTGGATTATGCATTCTGATATCTTGTTGCTTTTAACCTGTGTTTGAATGATCTGACAGTGCTAACCATCTCACATTCAGATCCTTTGACAAATATTAAAGTCACATTTGTCACTTGTTGTTGAGAAGAGTTCATTGTATCGCCTTACGCCTAGTATCGATCGATACAAACCGTGTGTCGGTCGATACCCAGGTTCCAGAACGGTAATTTCTTTTTCTTTTAAAGTCCACTCAGTTCTCTTGATTTCTTTTACCAACCTTAGGCTATATAACACTGCGGACATTGTTGTTTAAGTCTGGGGGAGGTAGTTCCTGACATTGTTTTTGTTTTTCTTAGAGTCAGTCGTTTTAGCGTCAAAATTTGTTTTACTGAGTCAAAACCTGTTGGAGATAATGATCATGTGCTTGAACATAATGTTCTGATTTTGTTTTTGAGTGACCAATGTTACAGGATCAGTTCTAGATCGACTAATGAAAAATCCAAGGACTGACCAGTTGACTAGAAAACACCCATGTCTTTAGCAGAGTTCTTCTAAAGCCTGAGCCAAATTTTTGCACTTCATCGATGTGGTTAGTATTCATAAAGCTTGATTCATCATTCCTATCTGACAAAGGAACCCATATATTTAAAGTAATGGTATCTCTCTCCCATGTTATAAGTTAATAAATAAGAGCATAAAAGATGAAATGACTATCTTCTGAGTAGAGGGCTAGAAAAATTTCCAGCGATCCCATTATACTACTTAAGAGGGAATGATCACACAAAGGCTGGAAGCGAGGTTAGGAAAATTTCCCGTGATACCACTATTCGCCTACGCCTTTGATACATAGAGAGGGAAGAACCGGGGATTCGGTGGCAAACACCATCAATACTCGCGTTTCAGACATTAATGTGTATATGTAGATCTAAAAAAGATAGAAAGAACATAATGAGAAACAAGTCTGGGGGAGAGAAAACAATACCAAAAAGTGTGTGAATTGGGTGGTTCTTTTGTCATGATATTGTATGGTAAAGAATCTAGAAGGTTCTTGAACATTGGCTGCAGCGATGAAACTGGCGATGAGGGTTTTATTGGACAATGCTGTGAGATAATGTATGGAGTCTGGGAAGCTGTGAATTTCTACGGAGAAGTACATGGTGGTTAGATCTGGAGCTGGTTAGGTGATATCTGGAAAGCTTAGGAAAACGATCATTTCGATGGTTCAGGAACATGTGAGTCTCCGTGTTTTCAAACCTCTTTCTCTGATTTAGTTTTCTATTTTGCTTGAGGGCAAGCAAATGCTAAGTCAGGGGGAGTTGATTTATCATAGTTTTTACCCGTTTTAGGCCATGATATAAGTCCTTTTTATAGAGTCTTTCTAGTATTTTGGAGTCTTTTAGAGTCTTTTCAGGTTTTAGGTACGTTTGGAGCATTATTGGAGATATTGAAGCATTTTGGAGCTTTTTGGAGCTTTTTGGAGCCAAGCAGAGATCCTGTAGCTGAGACACCGATTTTTCGCCCGAGTATCGATCGATACACTTATGGAATCGATCGATACCCGTTGAAGAAACAGAAGGATCGCGACTTTATTGAAGATTTGAGGAATTGCAAATTGCCCCATAAGACTTTATTATTTACAAGAAGTCCCATACCGTGTTTAGTAGTATTTATTTAGGTTTTACAGCCACTTTGGTGGCTACACTTTCATTACGCTTGATACAGAGATTATTCTGCTTTAAGTTTTGGTGAGAGAGCTTTTGAGGGAGACAAGTCTGAAACTCTGTTCGTCCGAGAGAAGATTTTGAACCTCTGTTTTACTCTCTTTCTTATTATTTATTCAATCATGTTTATTGTTTCAATCTCCATGTCTGAGTAGATCTCCTGTTAGGTTTAGGGTTATCATAAGGGATTTCTTTGAATGCTAGGTTGATTAGTTGTTTAGGGTTCATAATCTGAATTAGTTCTTCACCTTAAGTTGTTCTCAAAGCTAATTCTAGATTGATCACCCATAACTTAGATCTTAGGTTAATCGTTTAGGCACGAGAGTGCAATTGAGAAACCTGATAAAACTTAGAGTGAGCAAAATAACTATTCGCAAAGAGATTTGGTTTAGTTGTTTTGTGAACAAAACAAACCTTAACTAAAAGATGGTTTAGACTTTGGGATTCACAAAGAGATTTGGAATTCTAGGATTTAGACTTAGATAATTCTCGCAATGAGAGTTGGTTAATTATACTTTAATGATTTGAGTTCAAGAACCGTGCGTAACATGAACCTTGATTAGTTAGTTTGTTTGCGTTCATTGATTTCCTGAGAAATACCCTGAACCTATCTTTCTTCCAATTGAATTACAACTTGTTTAATTTACGTATTTGCATTAAATTCCATTGATCACTTAGCTTAATTCAACTTCTAGAACCTATTGTGTGTTTCCTTGAGTCCATGTGGATTCGATCCCTAAGTATTACAATCGACAAAGCTTTAGTACTTATTGGGTATTAATTTGAACTTATCTTGTATCTAGAGAATTGATATCTAGAAAGACCAAAAAGTCTATTATCAAGTGACTGTCCTTCTAAACCGTAACCAACGTAATGCATCAATCGGACTCAGTCTATAAAATTCTCACCAAAATACTACAATACTAATCCACGGTATCCGTCATGCGAAAGGCTAACCACATAGATCCTAACTTTCAGTCAACTAACTCTTAACATTTATTAAAGATTGCGTGATTCTTACCAAAAATATTAGACAAGACAATCGATGCTAGACATTTAAGGGAAATTTAGAGGTGAGGCTAAAAGTGTTTCGGGTTACCGCATTTTCTTCGGAGGATGCTAGATATTATGCAAAACAGCAAGAGATGATGGAGTTGTTGGTACCCACAGTTTTCAGTCACTCCTTGCTCGTTTAAGTGTTGCTCCAAAACTCCTCCTTCGTCGGGACTATTCTTCTTTTGGCAGAACTTTTCTGCCGTTCCCCCGGACATAGATTTTTCTTCGGGTAATGATTCGAACGGCTTCTTACTCCTCACATATTGAAACATAGTTTCCTTGGTAAAAATATAGACTACTCTACGACTATTAGGCTTTTATTTCCTTTCCTTTGGGGGTTTTTTTTGTTTGGAAAGGGGAAACGCCTTTAAACGGGAGCCTTAGAGAGTACGAAAATTACCAGTTACAAACAATTTTCAAGGCAACTTTTTAGCTTGATTAGTCGATACCTCCACAACCGAATCCGTCTAGTCTCTTGTCTTTCCGAGTGACTGAAAAACTGTGTCGTTCCTCCCTCTCCGGCGTTTTTGCACATATCTGCACATAAGACAACAAGAGAGTTGCATGTGGTTTGAACAAATGTTAAGTTTTGGGTGGGATACCAGCTAAAGATGAACCAACCATCTAGGACAACAAAGAGTGGTAAAATAAAAAAGATGTCCTAGATGTATGGCTCGTTGTCTAGCCTGAAATAATTGATAAGAAAATTAAATATAGATTAAGTCCAAATAAAATGAGTTAGTATATCCTGTTAGAAAGAATTTCTATGGCTCGAAATTCTCGGGAGATGTCGCATTGAAAGCACTCTAGCTACCGCCTAGTCTAGTACTAAACCACAAAAGAGCTAGCACGAGGAAATAGCGTAGAAGCACACTGGTCTATATCATCATAGATTTTGTTCTTATGTTCCTGAAAAATCCTTAATAAAAATACTACACGAGGTCTTAAAAATTCAGCGAGAATTAAAAAGATCAAAAAAAAAAAAAAATAGATTAATAATGGATAAACACCCTCCCCTAGACTTAAATCACATTGTCCTCAGTGTGAAAAAGTTGGTGAAAGGATGCTAAAATCATTAAAATAAAAGGTAAGGTGAAAGAGATCGATTAAACCGTGGTGGTGAAGTGCATGGCTAGGCGTTGCCTGAGCCATCTTTCTTGGAGTCAGGCGTGTTGCCATCGAACTAGTGGTGCTCTTCGAGGAAACGCATCATGCGAATGTATCGTCTCTCTTGTCGTGCTATCTTCTTCTCCATGGCTGCGTATTCTGGTCAGTGCGCGTGAGACGAACTCGGGGATGGTGCACGTGCCTTTGATTGTTGAAGTAGTCGAGCACGCTCTGCCTCGGCGTCTCGGTTTGCCTTAGCCACTAGGAACTGTCCAATCGTGTACGGTAGGCGTGGGGCTATAGGTATGTAGTCCATCTCCTCCGATATCCATCTAGGTAATGCTCCTTTTCGGAGTCTAGGGACAAAGTTAGAAGGTAAGAAGACAAAGTAGGACTCACTGATATTAGTGCAATATTTGTAACCAAATCTGTCGGGGTCGAGTGAAGCGCGAGAGATCGTGCGGTCTCGGGAGAATTGCATCAAGTCGAACCAGATTCCTTGGAGTGGAACCTTGTTCGAGAAATCGAATTGCACGGCCTGTAGAATCTCTGTGATGATGCCTCCGAAGGCGGTAGTAGTGTCCTCGGGTTTTGTGGCGGGCGCGTCGTGTTTCACCTTCACCAACTTCTTCGCGACGATACAAGCATAGCGCGGGTCGTCGGTGAAAGGTAATTAAAGGGTGACAAGCTCGCCTTTGAGGACACTCCCCACGTTCGCTCTCGAGAATATGGTGTGCTCTAAGAGCTTGTTTGTATAGCACACATCGGGATGCGTGAGTAGGGTGTCTTTGGACAGTCTGTTGTCGGAGACGCCTTGTCCCATTATGCTCAATATATCTTCATCGGGATTCTCCTCGGGGTGAATCTCTTCGAGATATTGAAGCTTCAAAGCTTCACAAAGTTTCGGGATCGTTAGAGCATAAGAATATCCGCTAATGGTAAAAGTAAGTGTACCGTCGTTCGCTCTCGCATTTGAGCGCCTCTTGTACATGGTGATGGTCGATAAGAATTATTTGTGAGATCTTCCTAGGTAAGGCGGTTGAGCTCCATGAAAGGTCGAAGGTTAAGTGCGCCAAGATACCAAATCACGTCTTCTCTAATCCCGAGCGCGTCGAGAGTCGAGTAATCTATGTGAGGTGTTGATTTGATAACCATCTTGTAGAGTTTCTCAAGGTAATTGATATTCGAGTCCATAGGTTTCCCGACATATCAAGCCTTTGGCCTTCGTTCCGGAGGTGGTTTTGGTTCGCGAGGAGGAGAAGGTGTCGGGTCACGTCGTGGTGGTGGCACACGAGTTCTAGTCGAACGTTGTCGACTTGCCAAGAACTCGCCAAGATTCGTGTCAATTCCTACGCTTTGTGTATCCGAGGTTTCTTCGCTCTCCTCGGTTCGATTATTGGTCAATCTCTGGGATGATTCTCCTATGTAACCGCTCTTCTTTGAGCTAGTTATTCTCATTCTCTCGTGGTCCATTGTTCCTACAAAATAGAAAACAATCCTCAGAAAAAGTATGAATATGGTTGTGATTGAAAATTTTCAGTATGTGAAGATATTAATTCTAGTATCAATTCAATCAATCAAACGAGAAATATTGATCACAAGTTTAAACAAATCAAGTTCATAATCGTGAATTACGGGTTTTTGACGCTCTTGCATAAAATTTTCTAGATATCGATTTTAAGTTCAACTTTATTCAAATTTCAGTAGATTACTGTTTGCTAATTAACGATATAACACTACAAGAAAACACGCTAGAACCGACGGCAAAATCCGTCGGAAACGCCCATTTCCGATGGATTTCCAACGGATTTTGCCCGTCGGTTCTATCTTGTCGGAATAGAAAATCCGTCGTAAATTTCCGACGGAATTCCGACGGCCGATTTACCGATGGATTTCCGACGAGTCGTCCGTCGGGAATAATTCCGACGATAATTCGGGGGATTTCCGACGGATAATTTCCGACGGATTTCCGACGGATTGAGAATCCACTCCGACGGCTTTTTTACCGACGGATTTTCGACGGCGTGTTTAGCGACGGATTTCTGACGGCTTGTTTACCGACGGATTTCTGACGGGTTGTTTACCGACGGATTTTCGACGGATTTCTGACGGTTTATTTAGCGACGGATTTCCGACGGATTATTTACCCACGGATGTCCGACGACGTATCCATCGGTGAGGTTCTCAAGCTGTCGGAAATCCGTCGGAAATTTCCGACGGATTTCCGACGGTAATGTGTAATTTTTTTTTAATATTTTAAAAAAATATATATATATAATTAATATTTATTAAAATTATATTTAATTAAATTAAATAAATTAAATGATTTAAAAAACGAAAATTAATTATATAAATAAAATCTTACAAAACATAAATATTTAAAAGTTTTAGAAATAGTTGAAATTATATTAAAAAAAACATAATCAAAATAGATCTGGGGGCAGGTCCGGGAACTTCGCCTTGAAGAAATCCGCCCACTTGGTTTGCTTGTCCTCCAATACCGGGACCTTCGCCGTGAGCTCTTCGTTTTGCCGGATAAGGTCTTCATCCATCGAGAAACCGGCCGAAGAAGAAGGGGATTGGGTCGCAATCTTACCCAACCCCGGCCGACGACCTTTCCTAACCGGTACCTCCTACTAAAACAATTAAAAAAGTTTAGAATTTCAAAAAAATAAAAATTATCTAAATAAATATTATCATAAGTTTTACTTACCGCGAGGACTAGCTCGTTAAGCTCGGCCCGAGTGACTTCGTTGGATCCGGTGTAATCGTCTTGCGATCTCTGGGTGAGCAAATCGTCTTTCGTCCTCTTCACGGTTTCGACGTACTCCCTCACTTCTGGATCTTGAATTTGGCCCGTCTTCTTGTTGGTGTGCGTCCTCTCCATCAATGCAAGGTGATCCGGCTCTTCGCCCAATTCCGCCGTCTACGAAATATATAAAACGGTTAAAGAAAACCGTTTTTTAATAAAAAAGAACTAAAAACCGAAAAAATACTTACCATTTCGTCGGCAAATTCCAGTAGGGCTGGTACCCCTTGTACACATCCTCGTTCAAGCCTTTCGGCTTATCTTTCCCCTTCCTCCAAGCCTTCTTCCAATCGCAGATGTGGCGAGAGAATTGCCGGGCAGCCTCCGTGTGAAATTCTGCCTCGACCATCTTCGTAAGCGTATACTTCCAATTAAACTCTTGCTACAAAAGAAATAGAAATAAACTTTGTTAAAAAAATCTCAAAATATAATACAAACAAGTAATTAAATTATCCCTTACCGCAAAGGTACGAAACCACATATCTTGGTCGTCCGACGGCATAGAGGCATATGTCGGGTACGGGTGTTTGAGGAGGTTGTGCAACATCCTCAAAATCGATTTGCTAATGCCATTCCCGGAGTATCCAAACCTATGAAAAAAACAAATAAAAAATCAATAATAAATATAAAAATATTATTTAAGAAAAGGCATAGTATTATCTATGAGTAGTTCTCGTCCCGGCTGTTGAACGAGCTCCTCGACGGTCATGATCGTCGGTTGACCTACACTCTCTGCATCGAGAGTAGGTGAAGGCGCCGTAGGCGGGACAAAACCCGGGTTCTGATTTGAGGTTGCGGGACTCCGCCCTCCTTGCCTCGAACCGCCGGCACGGTCACTAGCAAAATGCTCGTAAGACCTACAACAATTAAAAAAAAAGTAAACGAAATCATTTGAAAATTTATATAAACAATCAATACATGTAAGAAAACAAAAACTTACATAAAAAACATTGTAGTATTACATATATATAACAACCGTTTTATATACATATTAAATATATAAAAAATTTACAAAAAACGTTTTTAATATATAACTATATAAAAAGTTTTTTCAATTAACATTTATATAAAAACCGTTTTATATACGTATTAAATATATATAAAATTTACAAAAAACGTTTAAAATATATAACTATATAAAAAAGTTGTTTTTAAATTTACATTTATATTACAACCGTTTTATATACATATTAAATATATATAAAATTTACAAAAAACGATTTTAATATATAACTATATAAAAAAAATTTATACTTTAAATTTATATAAAAAAAGTTTTATATACATATTATATATATAAAAAATTTACAAAAAACGTTTTTATATATAGTTATATATAAAAACGTTTTATATACATATATATATATATATAAATTTTTCAAAATACGTTTTTTATATATAACTATATATAAAAAAACGTTTTTTAAAAAACATATATATATATATAAATGATGTTTTTTCATATATCTAAATTTTATTAAACGTTTTTCATAAATTTTTTGCATATATATAAATTTTCATAAATGTTTTTCTTATATATAATTTTTAAAAACGTTTTTTAAAATTTTTAGATATATAACCTAAGCTAAAAACCTAATCTAAATCCACATGCAAAAATTTCAAGAAATATATAAATCTAGATCTATATCCAACCTAAATCTAAAAACATAAACACCAAATCAAACCACAAACACCAAATTTTACATATTAATCTAGATCTATATCTAAAACCACAAACACCAAATCTCTTCCCCAAACACCAAATCAACAAATTAAAATCCAAAAGAAAAAGAAGGTCTTACATCAAGGAGGAGCTCCGGCGGCGATGCGGCGAGACTGAGAGGCTGAGCTCCGGCGAGGCGGCGAGGGACAAGGAGGCTCGGCGAGGGGAGAAGAAGAGGGCAGAAGAAGAGGGCAGAAGAAGAAGAGAGAAGAAGAGGGGAGAAGAAGAAGAAGAGAGAAGAATAAGAGAGAGCAGAAGAGCGAAGAAGAATGAAGAGAGAAGACGCAGAGAGAAGAAGAAGAGTGAAGAAGAAGAGTGAAGAAGATTAAATAGAGAAGGAGAGATGAATCGGTTTTGGAAATAAATTTGAGTTGTTTCCGACGGACTGACCCATCGGTTTCCCGTCGGAAATCGAAATAAATTAACCGCTGCGATTTTCAACGATTTTCGTTACGCGGTTCAATTTCCCGGGGAAAATTTTTGTTACACGGATTTCCGACGGATTTGGGGTTTAGGGTTTAAAAATGAAAAATTAGATAAATTTTGATGTTTAATAACCATTTGTGGTATTTACTTATAAGAAAAACTTTTGGAAACCAATCAGAACAAGTTATATACGCTTTTGTAAAAATCGATCGATGAACGATATCAAGCATTCATAAAAACACATAGAACATCTAAGGACATGTACGGGATTGCTTCGGTTTCAATTAAAAAGTTTAAAATATTTTATTATTAGCATTTTTTTACAGAAAGTAGTTTAGATTCGTTACGGATTACACATATGAAGTCCAAGTGTGTTCAAAATCTTGTAAATTTAAACCTTATACCCTAAATCCGTCGTAAATTTCCGACGGATTTCCGACGGCTTATGATATTTTGAAAAATGCTAAGTATAAAACAGAAAATGCCTCGGCTAATCCCGAAAATACTAGCATCCATCGGAAATCCTTCGAAAATTTCCGACGGATTTCCGATGGATGCTAGTATTTTTGGGTTTAACCGAGGCACTTTCGGTTTTGGCCGAGACGGTATACGCATTGATTTACGATTTTCAGTGCCTCGGCTAAAACTTGCCCGGGATTAACTATTTTAGCTGGAGGGATTTACAGTTTTAGCCGAGGGATTTTCGGTTTTACCTGGGGGGATTTATGGTTAGCCGAGAGGATATAAGGTTGTAGCCGAGGGGATTTACGGTTTTAGCCGGGGGGATCTACGGTTTTAACCAGGGGGATTTATGGTTTTAGCATGGGGGATTTAAGGTTTTATCCTGGGGATTTACGGTTAGCCGAGGGGATTTAAGGTTGTAGCCGAGGCTATTTACGGTTTTAACCGGGGGGATTTATGGTTTTAGCCTGGGGGATTTACGGTTTTAGGCTGGGAGATTTACAGTTAGCCGAGGGGATTTAAGGTTGTAGCCGAGGGTTATTTACGATTTTAACCGGGGGGATTTATGGTTTTAGCCTGGGATTTACGGTTTTAGCCGGGGGGATTTACGGGTTTAGCAGAGGAAATCTTATTCCCCTGGCTAAAACCGTAGTCCGTCGGAAATTTCCGAGGGATTTCCGACGGATCACGGTTTTAGCCAAGGAAATCATATTCTCTCGGCTAAAACCGTAGTCCGTCGGAAATCCGTCGGAAATTTCCGACGGATCATTGTTTTAAACATATACTGTGAAAGTTTTCCCCGGGCTAAAACCGTAGATCCCCCCGGCTAAAACCATAAATCCCCCCTGTTAAAACCGTAAATACCCTCGGCTACAACCTTAAATCCCCTCGGCTAACCGTAAATCCCCCCGGCTAAAACCAAAAATTCCTCGGCTAAAACCATAAATATTGCGTTCCACTTTACTATATTAATGTTTAATTTACGGGAAGAAAGCTACGTTTTTATTTCATAAAAATGTTAAAACAAGATAGATAAATATAATATATTACATAAAATTCATTATTCGGAATCCGAAGAATAATCTGAAGTAGCTGAATCGGAGTGCTCGTCAAATTCGCCGATCTCTTCCTCTGAATCCTCAAAGACCTCGTCATTCCCGTCCATGGTGAAATCAACCACGAGATCAACTTCAAGAGAATGCTCGATCGGACCTAAGTTACCTACTGCCGGAACCTGCAAAGGGTCGTGCTCTGCCACACCATAATCTCTTCCCCTTGGGTGTATCGACGTAACTGTAATCCAAGGGTCTTGCTTGTTCCTACCCCGGGGGTATCGAATGTAGAAAACATGATCTGCCTGTGAAGCAAGAATGAAAGGATCGTATTTTTGAAGTCGCCTTCGAGAGTGGACAGATGTAACACCAAATGCGTCATGGCGTACACCTCCTACTGGACTATACCACTCACAATATAACGCAATGCACCTCAAGTCGAGCATCCCCGGATAATCGACCTCCAATATTTCGCGGAGGACACCGTAGTACACAATTTCTCCATATTGAGTTGATATACCAGAATTACAAGTTGTCTTTGAGCTTCCTTCCCGATGAGCCTTAAAAGCATACCCTCGGGTGCAATACATCGGATAAGACTTTGCAATAAATGTCAGCCCTTTCATAATCTCAACTAACAAGGTCAGAAACTCATTACCGAGAGCAGCCATCTGACGAACCTGTTAAAATTTCAAGTGGACAATAATCGACACAATGTTTATATATAAAAATTATTATTCTAATTTAAATATATAATAATAAATAATCATTTATCACTTACATGATATTTCAACCAATCACCAAAGTCATTCTGCTTGACGACATCAAGCTCATCCTCTGTGTAATTTGGATACCATTCGCGTATTTGGGTCATGAACATCCTGTGCATGAACAAATGCATTAGAAAATTATAATAACATTAACCAACACCAAAATAACATTTAATTAGGTACCTCTCATATTCTAAAACGTCATCGCTGTTTGTCAGAATATACATATGCAAGTGCCTTTGCTCCTCCTCTAATAGTCGCCGATCCTTGCTTTTCCACTTAGTCGTTCAATCTGAGTAAATATATCGGGAACATAGACAGGATAACTAACTCTGTTCCCTCTATCATCATGACGTGCGGGGCGTCTAATTTTTTTTTTGACTGCCGCTGGAAAGTAGTAGCTAGCAAAGTTGGAAGTTTCTTCATTAATGCTCTGTGCGACAATAGAACCCTCGACTTTAGAAAGATTTTTCACTTTCTTCTTTAGGTGGAACATATACCGCTCAAAAGGGTACATCTATCGGTATTGAGCAGGCCCACCAACTGCTGCTTCTCGAGGGAGATGAATAGGAAGATGTTCCATAACATCAAAAAAGGCAGGAGGAAATATTTTCTCGAGGTTGCAAAGGAGAACCAGGATGTTTTCCCCTAGATTTCGGATGCCGGTTGGTGTAAATGATCTCGTGCATAGATCCCGGAAGAAAGCACTGATCCCTGCATATATAGTAAGTACGTACACAGACAAACTTAAATAAATTCCGTTTAATAATCACCAATATAAAATCACCATATGTGATAGTGTAAATGTATGTAAACCTGCAATAGCTCCATGGACATTTATAGGAAGAAGACATTCAAATGCAAATGGAAGGAGGCGCTGGATGACAACATGAAAATCATGACTCTTCATCCCAGAAAACCTTCCTTCTGAACTATCGACGCAATTACGAAGGTTATATGCATATCCGTCTGGGAATTTGACACCATGCTTAATCCAATCGAAGAACTCCTCCTTTGAAGACGCATTCATCCGGAAAACAGGGGGATGTAGTGATTTCCTGTTCGCCATTACATGCAACTCCCTACGAGAACAAATATCTGGCAAGTCCAATCTGGCCTTCAAATTATCTTTCGTCTTTCCTTGCACATTTAGAACAGTGTTCATGATGTTGTCGAAAAAGTTCTTTTCAATGGCGCAGCAATTGGTCTTTCCAATATGGTAAATCCCAGAAAATACTCTTCTTGTGCCAATTGTGGTACTCACCACAACCGTCAACGGGATAATGCCCATTACCCCCGCATGAAACTGTCTTCTCGGCACCAAAATCTCTTAACTGATTCTTAATATAATTTCCATCTACCTCAGGAGGTAGATCATCGAAAACTTTTTTGTTCTTTCTAAACAATGTTGTGCTCCGACGAAATGGATGATCATGCTGTAGAAATCGTCGATGACAATCGAACCAAGAAGTCTTACGTCCGTTCTTCAATTGGAACGCATCAGTGTTATCTTGACAATACGGACACGCCAACCTTCCATGCGTCGACCATCCAGATAGCATATCGTATGCTGGGAAATCACTTATGGTCCACATAAGTACCGCACGCATCATAAACTTCTGTTGCAGGGATACATTGAACGCTTCAACACCATCTTTTCACAACATTTTCAACTCATAAATTAATGGATGTAGGAAAATATCAAGCGATCTCTTAGGATGCTCTGGACTTGGGACGAGGATCGTGAGGAACAAAAACTCTCGTTTCATGCACATAGATGACGGTAAATTGTACGGTGTGATGATTACTGGCCACAACGAATATTTCCTCCCATGCTTTCCAAATGGGTTGAATCCATCCGTAGATAACCCCAAGTATACGTTCCTTGTCTCACATGCAAAACTAGGATAAACCTCTAGAAAATATTTCCATGCTTCTGCATCTGAAGGATGCGCTATCTCTCCAGCTGAGTTATGTTCTGCATGCCATCTCATAGGCCCTGCCGTGCGCTGGGATTGATATAACCTCTTCAACCTATCAGCTAGGGGAAGATATCACATCCGTTTATGTGGAACATGTACTCTGCCTCCTATATCCTGATAGCGAGGTTTGTGACAAAAATGACACTTCAACTGGTTTTCATCCTTTCTCCAGTAGATCATACAGTTGTCGATGCACACATCTATCATCTGATAAGGTAATCCAAGACCAGCTACAAGCTTCTGAATCTCGTAGTATGAAGCCGGTGAAATATTATCTTCAGGTAAGACATCTCTCACAAAATCAGCTATCGCATCAACACAATCTTCGGCCAAGTTGAAATCCGTCTTTATATCTGAGTGTAACCTGCGTTTACATCTACATCCGGTGTTGGTTCCTCTAACCTAGAACCCGAAGTACTACCAAACATATCCGATGTGCTACCATAATAATGCACCATTGAATCGGTTTCTCCGTGAGTATACCAAATCTTGTAACCAGGCATAAATGCATTCTTATATAAGTGCTTCCTTACATCCCTAACTGTGACTAATCTATAATTATAATATTTAGTACAAGGACAATACATTTTACAGTAAGACGAAGTATCATTCACTTCGTCTCTGCCCGCGCAAGAAGTGAATCATACTTGCAAAGGCCGTTTACGCCCCCAATTCCTCCGTAAGTATACTTTCGAAATCTTACGATGGATTTGCTCATCTACCCTAGGTCAAGCGATTAGATACAGCACTCACGTGGCTCTAAAACGCCTAATATCAGTTGCTAAGACGGTTAGTCAAGCAACGCATTAACAACAATGATAGAACGAAGAACCCTAATCGGTATCCTAGACTAAAACCTTAATAAGAGTCGAACCATAAATTCCCATTCAAACCCCTTTCACCCAACAAGAGAATTACTCAGCCATAGCTGAGGTAAACATATTCAATAAACTCAAAAGAAAACAATGTATAAAAAAGGATGGAGAAAGTTTCTCTATCGAAGAACACTGATGAATAATCCTTCTTCCAATCCTTGAATAACCAAGAACAGAAGTTGCTAGGGGTTTGCCTCTGCCAAAAAGCATGAAAATAATCTAATGTGTCTGTCTAAGAGGCATCAAATAAGTATTTATAGAGGTAATCTTCGTTTAAGGTTTGGTGTGAAATGACGGTTTTGGCCTCAGTGAAGAAACAAGTTGCTTGGTCGCGCTGGGTCCTGGCCGTTGGTGCGGGCCTTCTGGGATTGGCGAAACGCCTCTTGGCCGCGGGTGGAAACTCTCCAGGAGTGGCAAAATACCTCTTGGCCGAGGCTCCAGCTCCTCCAGGCGCCGCGAGCTTCTCCTCGGGGCAGTTTCATCTGCCTTCAGTGCTTCGGGTATATTTAAGGATCCTACCATTTGATTGCTTCCAATCTAATTGCATTTGAAAGCTGGTTGTCTCTACTTTGTTGTGTCCAAATTTGGGGATGATCATACGGTAAAAAGGTTTCCATTAGCTGCAAGACTTCTTGACGGTCCAAGTTTATCCAAAAACGTACTTTTGCTCCGAAATTCACTCTTTTATTGCGAGTTACCTGAAACATCTTTCAAATCTCTAAAATATGAAAATCACTTGAAAACCTTTGAAAACGGAGTTAAAACACCTGCAAAAGAATATGAAAATGATCCATAAAAATAGTCAAAAACCGGTGTTATCACTCTCTTACGCTTCAGCGCCTTTGGGTTAGGCACTTACGGCTACAACATCTCTTACTCCCTGACATGTGTGGGACCATTACATGTGGTCAATCTCGATTAGTCCAAACTGAGCGCTTCTCGGTAAACGCATACCTCCAATGATAACTTCATCGATGCATGTAACAACTTGACTCAAACTACTTAATTAAAAGACAAAAATCGCATTCAAATTTAGTTGGCGTTTTTGAAATCTTTTCTAAATACTTTTTCGAGCTCGTAAAACCTTATCAAACAACTTTTAAAAACTTTTGAAAACTTTTCCTCAAGATTTTCTGCCGGGTCGAAACCGGTTCGACATAACTTTGGGCTCTTATACCAAATTGTAATACCCGATCCGCCACACAGGCTAAGTCAGCGTGTTGACTTTCTGGCCTGGCCTAAAACGGTAAGTAACTGAAATTTCTGCCAACTTATTGGAATTTCCACGTTTGTCTTAACACACCTGCAAAAGAAAATAAAAACGGAAACACGGGGAGGTGGGGATGAGTAATTTAGATTACCCAGTGAGAATTAACACAACATAAACTTGCCACACCTAAACTACGACATCGCTCAGACTAAGGCTAAAACGACCAACAAGCAATAGTCCTAAGACTTACGACACACTCGAACATAACACGCAAAACACATAAGGGACTCGAACCCACTAAACTGACAAAGAGTGTCATTCCATGATATTACGAGTGACCTCGTTCTTTATCATGAATGCCCTACGTGCTCATACTAGCACGCAATCCCTTCTACCGATCATTTGTACTGTCAGCACTTTATCGAATTGATCCTTCGTGTTTTCAGTACTTCATCGCCTTCTTGGCTCGTCAACCATCTTGACCCATGGGTTAGTCACGAGCTCCCCCATGGACCACCACAAAGCTGCAAAGGCTAGCCACTCCATGTTAAGTCGGCATCACGGTCTTAACCATGGATGACCACTCCTAGGCAGGAACTAACATGGTCAATCGTTACATGTGCTTTACGCACATCCGTAACAACTTTTATCGTACCTTAACACATCTCAATCAGCAATCAAGTTCCAGTTTAATTCACATTTCCCTAACATGCGCTATAGGTTCTCAATCAGCAATCACGAGGCAATTCAACAATAACGAATCAATTCATTATTTAACATTCCGCTTTAATTATCAATATTTCACACTTAGAACGAATAACGACTCGAATCACATTCCGAAATTATAACCTAACTTGCATGGAAAGCAATCAACAACAATGATCGATTTAAACTCGGCTAAGCATTAAATCATAATTCAAACGTGGAGAGTAAATGTTGGGCCCACTCTCACCTTTGCCTTCGAAGTGGAGGAACACGACTAAAGGGTTACATACGGTTTTGGTCAGGCTCCATTCTGATCTACAACGGTTACACAACAACACTGGTTTAGGAATTTAATTGGTTTAGCTTAACCGATCTCATAATTAATTAATTTCTAATTAATTAATAAACGAAACTAAAACAATCCTAAATCAACCAACTCCAAAATAATTATTCAATATAAACTAGATTAAACCAAGCTCCAACTACAATCGCACAATAACCCAACCCAAATTTCCAATTTGCAACGAGACCGATTCAATTCCAAATAAACCAGTAGCCAATTCCAAAACGGCGCCCAATGCAAACCAATCTCCATACCAAGTCCAATACCCAATTATTATGCGAAATCAATTTCCAATTAAACCAACCGTCTACCCCAACTTCCAATTAATCAATTGCAGCACCAACCTCCATGAATCAAATCCACCTAAACCAGATACACACCCACTAAACCAACGTCCAATTGCAACAATAAACGAATTAATTCAATTTCCCCAAACAAGGTCGCACGTCATCATCGTGAACAACATCGCGAGTCTCGGGTTCAAGGGATCCTCACTGTTTCCTCTCGGTGGCAGAAGGGCACATTGACGACCGCGAGACCCTCCGGCTCTAACGGTGGTGCTTCGGTGGTCATTTCTCGGTGATTCGAGGTGGCGGCGAGCAACAACAGCGATAACAAGGTCTGAGAACAGTGGCAGCAAGTCTCCTTCCCCTCCTTCTCTCTTGTGGTTCCTTACGAGGAAGCTTTCTCTCCATCTCTCTCTTGATCCTTCTCTTCAGGCGCCGCAAAGCTCTCTATGGGTTTCTCTTGCAGCTAAGGTTTAGAAAAAGGTTGAAAGGAGATTCTCACACCGTTTATATACACGCTTGGGTTCTAAGAGCATCCTCAACGCAGTATCTTAGGAAGGGTTCTTAGCATTTTTTAGGATTAAATTAAATATAAAGTAATGCTCTAGCTAAGAATCGGCTCTTAATTTGGATCCTTAGGAACCTATTCTTAAGGTCCATGTGTCAAGAGCTGAGTGGAGAAAATTAGAAAAGAAAAAAAAAATTCTTCTTTCTTTCATCTCTCTTTCTTCCTCGATCATAAATTCCTTTCGACGACTCCTCGCTTTCTCCATGATCGTCTCTTCCGATCAAAGTAAACGAAAGAGATAGCGAAGCAAAGAATGATGAGGAAATTAAGCTCGGTTGCAAAGGTATCACACTTGTCATCTCTGATTTCGCTCTTCTTTTCTTATGGGTTTCGTTTTCCCCAATTTCCTCATCTCTGATTTCGCTCAAAACTCTCGGTTTTTTATGTTTTTCGTTTTGTTTCTGGTATTATTGGGTTTGTTGATGTTGATTTTTGTTTAATCAAACTGTTCAAACCTCCATCGTATTGGATTCAAGGTTTTATTAGATTTCTGAATCAATCTTTCCTTTGAAATGCAGTGGCGAAATTTCTCTAGAACCACGTGGGAAGCTCCCATTTTTCAATACTTCATGTACAGATTGTATCATTCATCTTCCTCTTCTTCTACTCATAATTATTAATTTTTTTTAAGAACTCTTCTAATGGGTTCTATCATTGGAGCCCAAAAAACATAAGTTTCTTAACAAAGGTTCTTAACTAAAATTTTATAATTAAATATTAGTTAAGAAACCCATTTGAGTTTCTCCCATTGAGGATGCTCTAAGGTTTCCAAAAAAAAAAAGCAAAGACCCTATCATTAATCAGAAAAATAGGAATCACATGGAACGAAAGAATAGATAAATACGATGAAAACCTGGAGTAAAGTCGAAAGAAATTGGTATATGTAGATGCTTTTGCCAACTTAGGGAGCCTGAGTCTCCCAAACTCGGATCTAAACCGCGGAGGGAGAGAAAAACAAAGAGAACGAAGATTGAGATTAGGAGGGGAGAGTAGAGACTGAGATTACAAGGAGAGAGTGAAAAGAAGAGAGAAATAAAGACCAACATGTTTAATTGTGTAGGACAAATGCTGACGCGGGAGACAAAAAAGTTTATCCAAAAATGAAAAAAAAAACAAAATTCGTACCCAAATTTTATATTGTCCTCAGTGTGAATTAAATCGAGTATGGACGAATAATAGATGTATGTAATAATTGAAAAAAATTAAAGAAAAATAAAACTTGCCTGGAAGTGGTTGGGGAATGGATTTGGGAATAGAATGGTGGTGAATAGGGGATGGTAGATGGTGATATGGTGAAGGGAATGGATGTGGGGATGTTTGGTAATGGATGGGCGTCTATCGGGGATCGAGGGAAATCGATCGGGATCGTCAGGGGGATGGCTGCGGCTCCGGATCGTGCACACGCGGCCGAATAAGTCTTTGTCGCGGGTCAGTGGTGCTCGACCGCAGCCGGGTGCTGGTTCAACGCGGGTCAAGGTGCTGCATCCGCGGTCGATCTTCTTTTGCGGTCAAGTTCTTCCTAACGGTTCGTGCTGGACCAAGCATCTTTGAACCGTAATTCCTTCTCTTTCTCTTTTCGGTTTTTTTATTTTCTTGGGTTTTTTGGTTTTTTAGATAGCTGAAACTAAGAAAACGAAATTATCAATAGAAAAAGAAAGAAAAACTAAAAAGAAAATCTTACCTAAAAATGGGTTGCCTCCCATTGAGTGTTTTTGTTTAAAGTCATATAGCTCGACGTTGGTAGCTAGATGAGCTTACTCGTAGAAGGACAATGTCTTACGACAAGTCTTCTTTGATATCCTTCGGGTCAATTCGTCATGTGAATCATCACTACATAGTGAGTCGGGATCGGGGTCTCTCAAATTGGGATTTCCGTCCTTTTTGAACTTGAGTGGGACAACATTGTAGAACACATCTTTGTTGACGTTGACGAAGGAAACACGCCGATTGGGGCAATCCATGATGGCTCCAACGTTTGACCAGAAGGCCATCCTAAGATTATCGGTGTTACATCGCCTTTTGTTGTCTGGACAATGTAGAAAATGACGGGAGCTATGCAATCTACCATCCTTACAGGCATGTCTCGGGCAATTCCTTTGGGTGTAGTACAACTCTCATCGGCCATGCCGAGCCTCGTCTTAGTTGCATGAACGTGCTTGATGCCGAGTCTTTTGGCGGTCTATTTCGACATGATGCTTACACAAGCTCCGTAGTCACAAAGAACGTCTTTAAATTCAATTCCACGGATGCTACAAGTGATAAGGAACTGACCTTGTTCTTCAATCTTATGGAGAGTCCGAACCGGTTTTCCTTTCATAGCATTGTCGAAAAGATCTTCTATCTCCGTGATGGACTCTTTTGTTCGGCCGTCTTTCAGAAGCAGATTTGATGTCAAAGTTCAGCAACTTTACAGCCCATTTTGCCTTGTACACGGGCTCCATGGGAAGATGGCATGATTTCCCATAGACAAGATGGAATGGTGTCGTGCCCAAAGGTGTCTTGTAGGCAGTCTTGTACGCCAAAAGAGCGTCATCAAACTTTGTAGCCCAATCTTTCCTCGTCGTGTTCACAGTCTTTTGCAGGATACCCTTGAACTCCCTATTGGAAATTTCGACCTGTCCACTCGTCTGCGGATGGTAAGGAGTGGCTACCTTATGCTTGACTCCATGCTTCTTCAGGAGCCCTTCAAAGAATTTGTTGATGAAATGAGCCACCATCGTTGATCACCACTCTAGGCACACCATACCTTGGAAAGATCACATATTTGAACATCTTTAAGACCACCTTGGCATCATTTTATGGGCTAGCCAGCGCTTCAACCCATTTAGACACATAGTCGACTGCAACGAGGATGTATTGATTTCCATAAGAGGATGGAAAAGGACCCATGAAATCAATACCCCACACATCGAACACTTCAACCTCCAAGTTGAAATTTTGAGGCATTTCGTTCCTCTTGCTAATATTTCCCCGTCTCTGACATGAACTGCATTTGGAGATGAAAGCATGTGCATCGCGAAACATAGTCGGCCACCAGAAACCGGCTTGCAGAGCTTTTGACACTGTCTTGAACGTGGCAAAGTGTCCAGCATATTTCAAATCATGACAGTGGAAAAGAATACCAGGAATTTCCTCCTCTGAAACACATCTCCGAAAGACACCATCTGAGCATTGCTTGTATAAATATGGCTCGTCCCAAAAATAACGTATGATGTCTCTCAAGAACTTCTTCTTCTTATTCCCAACGAAGTCATTTGGTTCTTTCTTTGCAGCCAAGTAGTTTGCTATCTCACCAAACCAAGGAATTTCAGGGAGCTCGGTGTGGTGTAAATATGTCATTGTACCCAATACTGATCGCGTAAACATTCTCCTCAGGTAGGCTGTCATCTAAGGGAGTCTCTTCAACTACACGTAGCCTAGACAAATGATCTGCAACACCATTCTCGATCCCCTTCTTGTCTTTGATTGGCATCCTTCTTTGTAAGTAGATACTTTAGAGCAACATGAGTAGTATGCACTATAACCTTAGACCCCACTAGATAAGATCTGAACTTCTCAAAAGCGAACACAATAGCAAGAAGTTCCTTCTCCGTTGTAGCGTAATTGCACTGCGCATCATCAAGAGTTCTGTTGGCGTAGTAGATAACATGAAGCTTCTTGTCCTTTCGCTGTCCCAAAACAGCTCCTACTGCGAAATCGCTAGCATTAGTCATCACTTCAAAAGGTAGGTCCCAGTCTGGTGGTTGGACAATTGGTGCGCTGACAAGTGTCCCCTTGATGGTGTGAAAGGCCTCTAGACAGTCACTGTCAAAATGGAACCTCACCTCCTTGCATAACAATCGTGTCAAGGGTCTAGCAATCTTGGAGAAATCCTAGATGAACCTCCTGTATAACCCAACATGTCCCAAAAAGCTTCTAATCCCCTTGACAGAATCTGGCGGCTGTAGACTAGTCATCACCTCGATCTTTGCCTTATCCACTTCGATACCCTGCTCTGAAATCCAATGACCCAAGACTATCACATCTCTGACCATAAAGTGGCACTTCTCCTAGTTTGACATCAGATGCTATTCCTCGTAGCGATGTAATACCCTGCACAAATTAGAAAGACATACATAAAAGGAGGATCCATACACAGAGAAATCGTCCATGAAAACCTCCATTATGTCTTCAATCAATTCAGTGAAAATCGACTTCATGCATCGCTGGAACGTTGTTGGGGCATTGCACAAGCCAAATGGCATTCTGCGATAAGCAAAAGTGCCATAAGGACATGAATGTAGTCTTCTCCTGGTCGTCTGGGTGGATGGGAATCTGAAAGAAACCAGAATAACCATCTAGAAAACAGTAGTAGGGGTGGTTAGCCAATCTTTCAAGCATATGATCAATAAAAGGCAAAGGAAAATGATCTTTACTAGTAGCTGCATTTAACCTCCTATAGTCAATACACATCCTATGCCATGTGACAGTTCTAGTTGGTATCAACTCATTTTTCTCATTTTTAACAACTGTCACACCACCTTTCTTTGACACAACATGGACTGCGCTCACCCAAGTACTATCAGAGATAGCGTATATGATGCCCGCCTCTAAAAGTTTCATTATCTCCTTCTTTACAACATCTTTTAGATTCGGGTTTAACCGTCTCTAATGTTCTATTGAAGTCATCGATTCATCTTCTAGATGTATTCTATGCATGCAAAGGTTAGGTGAAATCCATGTGAGATCATCTAGAGAGTAGCCTAAAGCTCAACGATACTTTCTAAGCTCATACAGAAGCAAAGCAGTTTCCACATTGATCAACTCAGCATTGATGATCAAAGGGTAAGTGGAATTAAGGCCAAGAAATGTATACCTTAGCCCAGCTGGGAGTGTTTTGAGCTCGATCTTTGGAGCCTTCAGCTCGCTCCACGGGTCAGCAGAAGGCGCGAGAAGACTTGCTACTGGAAGCGTCTCTGCGGCTCCATCTAAACTGAAGTACTCGACCATCTTCACCACTTTCTATCTTGAGTTCAGCATCTCAGCATAACCGGTCTCATCGTCGCTCATAAACCCATGCTCACTCTCTGCCTTTGTCAAAACCGTCTCCAACGGGTCATCGACTAGAATCTCTTCAACCCCTTCGTCAGAGATTTCTATTGAGTCATCTATTGAGAACGTCTAACCGTCCAACATAGGCTTCTTCAGCATCTTATCCATCTCAAACTTCATGACAATGTCTCCCAGGTGGAGATCTATTCGCCCACTCCTCACATCTATGGTGGCTCCTGCTGTACACAAGAAAGGTCTTCCAAAAATGAGAGGATCCTTTGGTTCTTCATCCAGTTCTAGAACCACAAAATCTGCAGGAACAAATGCATTGGCAATTTGCACATGTAGATCCTCAAGAACACCAACATGCAGCTTCACAGAACGATCGACAAACATGAAAGAGATCTTAGTTTGCTTGAACTTTGTGAATCCAAGATGCTTAGCCACAGCGTATGCCATTAGGTTGACGCTGGACCCAAGATCACATAAAGAGCAAGTAAAAGTCATTGCCCCAATCTGCATAGAGAGAATGAACTTTCCTGGATCGCCTAGCTTCTTTGGCATCTTATTTTGGAGGACAACACTGCAATCCTTAGAAACCATCATCACATTATCTTCAGTAGACACCTTACTTGTCACTAAGCTCTTCATATACTTCTTCAATGAAGGTATCATTTTTATTGCATCGACAAGATGAAGCTTCACCACAAGATCATTCATCATTTCCTTACATTTGGCTTCTTCTAGGTCTTTACGCGAATTTCTTGGACGAGTAGTGATTTAGGTGCTTTACTACTTAGTCAATTAAAACTAAAGCTCACACTACCGCAATAATAACGGTTGTCAATGCAGTACTTTAGGATCAAATCTACAGAGACCACAATTACACTACAATTCTCACACTTATGAAACTAAGCTAAGACAATATTATATTTGGTTTTGGATAGAGTAACGAACGCAATTAAAAACATGTAAATTCAATAAAGGGGAAATGTTAGGCCAAGGGTTTGCTCTTAGGAATCCAGAGATCACGAATCAGACAACTATTCAGGGAATAATTAAACACAAGTTTCAAACTCAAACATAAATATTAACCAATCCACTGTCATGCTCATGGCTACTAAACCTAGCACCTAATCCACTGTCGTGCTCATAGAATTCTAGGTCAGCATTAAGGAGCGGGTTCAATATGTTCACGAATCGACATAGCATCAACTCTTGCAGCCTAAGGACGATTCGCTCGCTTATGTTAACTGTACCCTAATCCACTGTCGTGCTCATAGGTTAACTGTACCCTAATCCACTCTCGTGCTCATAGGGCAAGCTACACCCTAGTTCATAGACCTAGCGGTTAGCTCAAGCCTAAGAAATAAACACAACAATAAGCGAAAACCACAAAAGATAAATATATATTTGTGTCTAATTCAATGATTCCTGGATCGCTTCTAAACCCTAAACCTAACTATGGAACTACTCAGACATGGTAACGGAGAACAAGCAGAGAGATGAAGAACTCATAATATAAAAAAAGAGAAAGCGTTTATAATTTTTCTCAATAGATGCAAAGATTCTTCTCCAAAGCTTACAATGATCAAGAGCAAAAATTTTGAATAGAAAATAAAACGTAGCCGTCAAAGAGGCTAAAAATAAAGTATATATAAGCCCTAGGTCGAATTAGGTCAAAACAGGCAGTTTCCGGGGCATAACAGAAATTTCAAAAATTTCCTTTTTCTTCTCGCAGGCACGCATCGACCGATGCACTATGTTCTTTGGGGAAGATTACATCGGTCGATTCTGCTTCCTCGGGTGGTGCTGCATCGGTCGATGCACTCCTTGATCCTTTATTTAGTTATCTCAGGTAAAAAAGGCGTCTAAGGAAGAAATTGGAGTTACGTGGGCATAAACGCACGGAACCGTGAAGAGAAGGCCATAATCGGTCGATGCACTCCTTGCATCGACCGATTATGGCCTTCTCTTCACGGTTCCGTGCGTTTATGCCCACGTAACTCCATTTTCTTCCTTAGACGCCTTTTTTACCTGAGATAACTAAATAAAGGACTAAAAGACTCTAAAAACGAACTTTGACTCGATAAAACATTTGAAAGAAATACTAAACATGCGTTAGAAAATGACAAAAACCAAGCATATCAATTCCCCCAGACTTGGCATTTTGCTTGTCCTCAAACAAACAGAAAACTAAGCAAGAAGAAAAAGTTAGAAAAAAGCATGGAGACTCACATTTCCTTTAGAATTCTGAAATGACCATTATCTTTGTAATCCACGTATTACCGAACTAGCTCCGGATCAGACCGCCATGTACTTCTCTGCAAGCATCGCAACCTCCCAGATTCAACTCAATGTCCCGCAGAATAATCCAAAGCTATCGTCGATGGGTCTCCTCAAAGATCATAGTGCCAAGAACCTTCTAGACTCTTTCCCTTTCAATATCGTGACGAGACAACGACACAACACTTGGTACCTTTTTCTCTCCCCCATACTTATTATTTTCTCATTTTCTTTCCGTATGGCCAATGGCTGATGGAACGCGAGTATTGATGGTTTTTGCCACCGAATCCCCGGTTCATTTTAGTGCTACCCTTTCATTCTAAGGTGTAGGCGAATAGTGGTATCTCTGGAAATTTTCCTAACCTCGCTTCCAACCTTAGTGTGATCATCTCTTTCAGTTCTTCGGTCAAGTTTGCATCGGTCGATGGTAAGCTTGCATCGATCGATTTCAGTTTCTCGGACTAGCTCGCATCGACCGATGCACTCCTTACATCGGTCGATTCAGCTTCCTCAGGTGGTGCTGCATCGGTCGATGCACTCCTTGCATCGACCGATTATAGCCTTCTCTTCACGGTTCCGTGCGTTTATGGTCACGTAACTCCAATTTCTTCCTTAGACGCCTTTTTACCTGAGATAACTAAATAAAAGGACTAAAAGACTCTAAAAACGAACTTTGACTTGATAAAACATTTGAAAGAAATACTAAACATGCGTTAGAAAATGATAAAAACCAAGCATGTCACTAAGCGGTGTGCAATTGCGAATACAGCAGAGGTACTTGGGAAAAAATTCAAAGACAAGAAATTAGTAAAGAAACTTCTGAGGTGTTGACCACCAAAATTTGCAGCACAAAAGACGTCCATAAGAGTCTCTCTGAACACGGATACTCTTAAGTTTGAAGAAGCAGTTGGGATGATTGAAGCATATGAGATAGAATTAGCTGCTGAAAAACATGAGAAGAACACATGAATTGCTCTGGCTATTACAGAAGAAAGAAAACAAAATGACTTAGAAGAAACAGTAGAGCTGTTAGTGAAAAATTCACTCAAGGATTCATGAAAGATCAAGGAAGCAAGCAATTCATATCCAACACAAAATCAGCTGAATCAGAAAAGAGCAACATAAAATATGATTTTCAGTGCTATGAATGCAAAGGATATGGACATTTAAAGACCGAGTGTCCAACACCTAAGAGAAAGGCATTCAAGTGTTTCAAATGCAAAGGCTTCGGTTATACTCAGATGGAATGTCCAAGTGATCAGAGAGCTAGAGAAGAACGCTCACTAATCAGGTTGGAAGAAAGTGAATCTGAGGATGAAGAAGATTTGAGCAATTGTGTGGCCTTCATTAGTGAAGGTGATGAGTTTGCAGAAGAAGCTAGTCTCTCCAATCATGATTTCAGTTCTTCGGGCAAGCTTGCATCGATCGATTTTGGTTTCTCAGACCAGCTCGCATCGATCGATGCACTCCTTGCATCGGTCGATTCTTCTTCCTCGGGTGGTGCTGCATCGGTCGATGCACTCCTTGCATCGACCGATTATGGCCTTCTCTTCACGGTTCCGTGTGTTTATACCCACGTAACTCCAATTTCTTCCTTAGACGCCTTTTTACCTGAGATAACTAAATAAAGGACTAAAAGACTCTAAAAACGAACTTTGACTCGATAAAACATTTGAAAGAAATACTAAACATGTGTTAGAAAATGAGAAAAAATAAGCATATCAAGTAGGGTAGGGGATGCATGGGGTGTAGAAACGTGTAGGGGGTAGCACCTGTGGCTCATCTGTAGCGTATGCACTTGTGAAAGCTTTCCCCTTTTTGGATGTCCCCATGTCAACCCCTCCTAGATCAATGACGACATCAACATCTTCTCCTTTCCGTGTAGTCGGTTCCAACTTATTTCCAGTTATGAGTGTAATGGCATTGACGAACTCATTCCTTGGATTTTGCCCTACTTTCCCTGGAAGAGTTCCCTGGGGTCTCTTGATTGCTTCAGCAGTTTGAGCAACCTGAGTATCCAGCTTCTTCACATGAGTGCACACAGCTTCATACTTGCTGTTGAGATCGTTGTACATGTTATCAACCTTGACATTGATCTCATTAGTAGATTGTTGTTGATTGAGCAGGAGTTGTTGCATTAGAACATTAAGCTCATCCTGAGATTCATTTGTGGAGCTTGCAGGAGCTTGGAATGGGGCATGTTTTGTTGTCTATAAGGAGTTAAACGGTTGTTTCTGCTGGAACACACCTTGAAACCTGTTCTGGCCCTGGAAACCTTAAGAGAATCCTGAGACCCATGCGTTTTTCACGAATGTTTTCCCTTGGGGGTGTTGAACTTGCTGGGGGTAGACTTGATCTTGGAGATTCTCGACGTCTGTGCTTATGTAAGGCAGATTCGGATAGTTCCTATAATTCTGGTTGAAACCTCTATTCTGCATGTACATTTGTCCACTAACGTAGTTCACCTCATGTTTCTCATTAGTTTCGTCTTCAGCTAATCCCTGATAGAAAATTTCATCTCATGCTTCCTCGCAAGACTGCGCATGTAATAACCTGTCCGTGAGAGGAGATGGTCGAGAAAAATGCAAGTCGAAGATTCAACCGAGGGATGGTGTATTTCGATTATTTAGACCAAAATAAACACTTTGGTTGAGACAGAATCAAAATCGGACGAGCCATTTGAGAGATATCCGAGAAAGAAGATTCTAGCCGGGAGATGGATAATTTTTAGCCGATAGAAAAGAATTCTTGCCAGGGAGGAATAAACTTAGCCAAGACAAAACCGAAGTAATCCGAAGGAGATTTCGACCACTCGGCGAGGAATTTGGAGTCATGTTAGGCTAACGACAAGCAAAAGACCATCAACAAACTAAGATTTTGGTCTAGTCGAAAGTGGGATTTTTGGCCGAGGGAAACCCGGCGTGCGTCGACCTCCGGGAGTCCGGCGAGGATTGGTGGTCAGATCGCCGAAGTCTGGTCGGACATTATTCCCAAGGCAAAAGTCAAAGTTGCCGATTTTGAACAAAAAATTTAAGTTGCCGATTTTGACTATTTTGACCAAAAAGTCAAAATTACCGATTTTGACCAAAAAGTCAAAATTACCGATTTTGACCAAAAAGTCAAATTTGCTGATTTTGACCAAAAAGTCAAAGCAAGTTGAAACTTGATCCCTAAGTCTTAGAAGCCTATAAATACCCCATCACCCCTTACCCATTTCCACACATTTTAGAAAACCTTAGAGAGAGAAAGTAGAGAGAAAAGCGAGAGCGAGAAGAAATTTCGGAGAGTGAGAAAAATTTCCGGCGAGAGGAGTTAAGTCTGAGGGACGTTGGTGAGCGTTTTGGTCGAGGAAGTTAGAGTTTCCCCCAGCCATAAAATCAAGCTTAGAAAACCTCCATCCGAAAGAACTGTGAGTTAGAGCTATGTTTGTTGAGTGTTTGTGTGTGATGATTGTTGTGTGTTGCGTGTTTAGTTTAAATGCGTAGTTGTGTGATGAGTAGTAAATCCCATTTAAGTAGTATTTGGGACATGTGTGAGGTTACGTTCGAGTGTGTGTGGTAGTGACGTGTTAGTTCACCCATGTGTGGGGCGTAATGGACCAAACGTGCGTGATGCCTTAATGGCCAACATGGTAGCAACGTGCTGGTCCATCCTTGATGTGCCCCATTGACAGTGAATGGATGGGATGACTCGGACGTATGGGCTAACAGCCTATGGCCGAGGGTTATCCAACGGACTGGATACCTAGGTAGGACGTAATGGACCAGACGTGTGTGAGGTCCCTATGGCAAACATGGTAGCGTCGTGTCGATTTTTCCTTGATGTGCCCCATTGTCAGCTAATGGACCTGCTGAGTGGGAAGACTCGGAAGTACGGGCTAACTGCCTATGGTCAGGGGCTATTCGACGGGGTAGTTTGTGGGACGTAATGGACCGAACGTGCGTGAGCTAACTGCCTTTGTGGCGCTAACAGTGACGTGTGTAGTTGTCCCTTGTTCGGGGACTTGTTTGTTAGATTGCGTGTTGCGTGTTATTTTGGGTTTGGATGGGGAATTATGGAACTGTTAGGGGGAGCCGTGACTCGCTGAGTGATTAGCACTCAACGAATTATTTATTTTGCAGGTAACCCGTAGAACCTTAGCCGGAAGGAGGAACATTAGGCCGCCAGTATAAGTAGTTTTGTTGCCTTTGTAAAATAAGTTTTCAGGAAGGTTTAAGTAATCGGTTTTGGGCGTTAGGCTCGATAAGAAAACTCTTTGAAATGGTGGTTTAGGTTTTTGATATAAGATAATAAAAATAGTATTTTCTAATGAACTGTTTACTTCTGATATAAGCTTTGTCCGGGCTGAAATAAATCTCGCCTTCGGAACGGGTTTGCAAGTCTTAGGTCTTAGGCGAGAGGAACGACAGTTGGGGAACGGTCGGGCTCATTTAGTATGGGATGCTTGGGTCTAAGGATCGGTCTCCGCCAGGCGGACGGTTCAGGCGAAGTGGAATGGGACGCCTCGGCGGGTCCGTCTGCGCTGTCGTTGGTGTGTGCGCCTCCCGGTTTTGATTCTATAAATGATCTTAGGTCGAGAACGGGGGTGTTACAGCGCACCTCTATGATTTCCCTTCAGTAGCAAGTTCACTTTTGCAGTCAGCTCATCAATCTTCTGCGAATCCACACCTTTGACACGTTTAGCCTTGCTGTACTCAGGACATCGATTTCTAGAACTTGAAGCCAAGTTCTGTATCAGCTGGTACGCCCCTTCCTTAGTCTTAGTCATGAAATATGCATTGCTTGCAGTATTTAGGGCGTTCTTATAGTCCCAGTCAACTCCATCGTAGACGGTGCTTAGAATCTTATCATCTGAGTACCCATGATGAGGGCAGTCCCTGTGGTACACTCTGAACCTTTCCCAAGTTTCGCAAAAAGACTCTCCCTCGTGTTGTTAGAAGGTGGCAATTTTATTTCGCATTGAAGTTGTCTTAGACTTGGTGTAGAAGTGGTCCAAGAAAGTAGCTCTTCATTCTTCTCATGTAGTCAACGACCCAGGTGGAAGTGACTTGAGCCATCTTAGCGCCTTGTCCGCCAAAGAGAAATTGAAGAGCTTGCACTTGAGGTAATCGGCTGGTACCCCATTCGACTTGGTAGTGGTGCAGATTTCTTCAAAAATTTCGATGTGCTCCAGTGGATGTTCTGCAGGTAAACCATGGAACATGTGCTGCTTCACCAATGCGATCATCTGAGGTTTGATCTCATAATCTTGCCTCATAATAGCCGGTGAACGGATAGCAGATATGTTCTGGTAGAAGGCATGAGGCGTGTCAAAGTCTCCAATGCCAGGTTGTTGTTGTTGTAGTTGTTGCAACTGCTACACTTGTTGTTGTAGTCTCTGGAGTTTGGCAGCTGCAGCATTTTGTTGGTCGTTGTTCTGATCATCCATGATGACAGGAATTGACCTTGCTCTCCGGTTCGTTCATTCTAACCTTGCTAGCTCTTCGTTGTTGAGCTCGCAAAGGTTTTCAGAGCCCCCGCTTTGGTAACTCTATTTAGCTTTTCTGCCAGTCACCTGAAACGCACAAGTGATCAAGGTATAATATGTTAGTAAATCTTAGACTAAATTTCAAATTCAGAAATGAAGGTAACGCTATTGGTCCCCGGAAACGGCGCCAAATTGATTTTAGTGTTTTCAAACAGTCAATTAATAACTAAAGTGCACACTATTGCAATCATAACAGTATGTCAATGTAGTACTTTAGGATCGAATCCACAGAGACCAAGGTTACACTACGATTCTCACAAGATGAAATTAAACTAAGACGATAATAAGGTTTGATTTGCAAAGTAATGAAAATAACTAAAAGCGGTGTAAATTCAATAAGAGAAAAATGTTAGGTTGAGGGTTTCTTCGCAGCAATCCATAGACCATGAATCAGAAAACTATTCAGGGAACGATTAAACACAAGTTTCAAACTCAAACATAAATAAATAACCAATCCACTTATGTGGCATTGATTACTAAATCTAGCAACCTAAAATCATAACTTTCGTTGAACCTAGAGTTCTAGACCATCATTAACAAATAGGTTCAATATGTTCACGAATCGCCTTAACATCAACTTCCGTTGGCTAAGGACAATTCGCTCGCTTATGTTCTTTCTAGAACCTACGACACTTATGTGGTATAGATTAAACCCTAGATTAGAGACTAAGTGATCAATTCATCCTAAGCAATAAACACAACAATAAGCGATAACCTCAAAAGATAAATCCCTATCTATGTCTAATTCAATGATTCATAGATCCCCTTGAAACCCTAAACCTAATTGTGAAATTACTCAGACATGGTAGCAAAGAACAAGCAAGGAGATAGAGAAAAACTCATAACAATAATTAAAGAGAGGAAAGGGCTTAGAATTATTCTCAATAGATGTAGAGATTCTTCTTCAAAGCTTAAAATATCAATGGCCAAAAATCTGAATAGAATAGAAAGCAGTAAAAATAGAGATAGCCTAAAAGTGGCTGAAAATAATGTATATATAGGGTTCTTGGCGGATTATGTCAAAGTAGGCAATTTCCAGGACAAAACAGGAAAATTAGAAATTTCCCTTTTTCTTCTCGTCGACTTGCATCGATCGATGCACATATTGCATCGATCGATTTTGGACTTTCTGGGCACTCCTTGCATCGATCGATTCTGGTTCTTCTGATGGTGTTGCATCGATCGGCTTCTATTGTGCATCGACCAGCTTCACTCATGAATCAGTCGATTTGAAATTTTCAGGTGATGTCACATCGATCGATGCAAGGAGTGCATCGATCGATTTGGACTTCTCTGATGGTGTTGCATCGATCGATTTTGCTCTTTTCTGTCCTGCTCCATGCGTTTTTGCCCACGTAACTCCAATTTCCTCTTTAAACGCCTTTTTACTTGAGATAACTAAATAAAGAACTAAAATACTCGAAAAACGAAATTTGACTCGATAAAATACTCAAAAGAAACACCAAAATATGTGATAGAAAATGGTAAAAACCAAGCATATCATGTATTTTCTACACTTGTCTATCAGGTCGCATGCAAGGCGACGGGTGGCCTGAAACATGTTGTGACTTCCGGCCTAAGTGTCTGCTTCTCCACTTGCCCACATACTGATCTGAGAAATCATAACATGTCGTGTGAGTGCCCTAGGCCGTAGGCCCTCTAGCTAGCCGGCGCGCAGATTCTGTTTGTTCCCCATAAAACGTTTCTAAGTGCTTATGGTCCAATCATCACTTAAGGTAGGTGGTAGGTAGGTAGTAGGTAAGTTTCGCTTTTTACCAACCACCCTAGGCCTAGACCTGACCTTACATCCACTCATGTCCGCCACGAACACCTTAAGGGCTAAGGTTTATTGTAAACTTTCTCCACAAGTTTTAGATATCTATAAAAGCCATTCGGGTCACGCCATTTGTCCAACCGCGACTCAGCATACTCCAAGTGTCGTTCTTGCTCTTAAAAAAGGCGGACAAGCCGGCGGAAATTGCTCTTTGCTTCAAACGCGCCTCCTGATATATCATGATTTTTGCCCGTTTTTAGCCATGATATAGTGATATGATCATGGACGTGAAGGCTTCGGATGAGGTTCAAGAAGACGCGATGGTCATCCCAACATGCCCTATCACCCGGTCCAAGGCACGAAATCTAGAGGGAGCGGTGCAGAGCTTACTTACGGATTCCCGGATCGAGGAGGATCAACTTATGCACCCGATCCTCACCTCACTATCTTCGAATTCTTCTTGAGGTTTGGCCGTTTGTGTAAGTCGTGTTGTACACTTTTTCCTGTATACGGTTTTATCCCAATGGGTTTTCCGTATAGAGGTTCTTGGCATTGATTACAGCGATGAAACTAGCGGTGATGGATTGGACAATGCTGTGAAATTATGTGTGTAGTCTGGCATGCTGCGAATGTCTACGGAGAAGTACATGGTGGTTAAGTAATATGTGGAGCACTAAGAAAAAGGGTCATTGCAGTGTTTTAAAAACAGGTGAGTCTTCGTGCTTTTCAAACCTCTTTCTCTTGTTTAGCTTTCTGTTTGCTTGATGGCAAGCAAATGCTAAGTTTGGGGAAGTTGATATATCATGGTTTTTACCCATTTTTAGCCATGATATTGGTCTTATTTATAGTCGTTCTAGTATTTTGGGGTCTTTTAGAGTCTTTTCAGGTTTTAGGTACGTTTGGAGCATAATTGGAGATATTGAAGCATTTTGGAGCTTTTTGGAGCTAAGCAAAGATCGTGTAGCTCAGACAGTCGATTTGATGCCCGAGTATCGACTGATACCACTTATGGTATCGATCGATACCAATTGCAGAGAGACACGAGTCGCGACAATTAGAAGATTGAAGAATTTTCAATCTGCCCCAGAAGACATTATTATTTACAAGAAGCCCCAGAACGTGTCTTAGGTTATTTTTTAGGTTTTTCAGCCACTTTTGTTGGCTAAGCTTTATTTTATTCTTGATACTTTGAGAGAGATTTGTTCCAGGATTTTCGGGAGACAACTCTGAACCCTCGTTTCTTATTGATTTCTTTTATGCAATTCTATTCATCTATAATTTATGTTCCATTGATCATGTCTGAGTAGATTTAGGGTTCTCATAAAGGATCTCTTTGAATGTCAGGTTAATTGGTTGATTAGGGTTCATAATCTAAATTAGTTCTTCACCATAGGTTGTTCTCAAAGCTAATTCTAGGTTGACGAATCTGGAACTTAGATCTTAGGTTAATCGATTAGGCACGACAGTGCAATTGATAATCTTACAGAACTTAGGTGGAGCAAAATAGCTATCCGCAAAGAGATTTGATTTAGTTATTTTGTGAACATATCAAACCTGAACTTTAAAGCTATTTTAGATCTTTAGGATTTGCAATGAGATTTGGGATTCTGGGATTTAGACTTAGATAATTCTCGCAACGACAGTTGGTTAATTATAGCTTAGTGATTTGAGTTCAAGAACCGTGCATAACCTGAACCCTGACTAGTTAGTTTGTATGCATTCATTGATTTCATGAGAAATACCCTGAACCTATCTTTCCTCCATCGAATTTACAACAAGTTTAATCTACGTTATTGCTTTCAATTACATTGATTTCTTAGCTTAATTCAACCCTTAAAATCTATTGTGTGATTTTTGAGTCTATGTGGATTCGACCCCTAAGTATTACAATCGACAAAGCTATTAGTACTTTGGGGTATTACATTTGAGCTTATCAAATTTGGCGATGTTGCTTGATGTGTCCATAATTTGCATAGTTTAAGCATGCATATCATGTAGGTTTTAGATCATTTACTTGAATCTTCATGGTATTTCATACTTGTTTTGTCCCATTTAGAGTATTAGAAGCTGCATTAGGTCCTATTGAGTCTTTTGCATGTCTTTGAGGAGTTTCCTAGGTGTTTGGAGACACTTGGTGGCGTTTGGAGATTTGGTGCCTAAAGACTAGAGTGGAACCATCCGGAACGTCTCAAAGAACCGATCAGACGAAGGCGATCCGATTTTATCCAGCTCTTGGAGTCTTCATGAGAGTGGTATCCCGATGAGTCCTCTAAACACAGGAATTGGATTCATGTCATTCGGACAAGGGACCTAAAAGTTCTGCTTATTCTTCTTAAGCGTGTCTGTCTGGCCGATGTAGAACGAATCCGAGAATGCATCGGTGCGTGGCATCGGTCCTATGCCGACCGATGGGAAGCTCACAATCGACGACAAGAATTACATCGGTGCTCCAGACACCGATGCCACCGACCGATGGAAGTTCTGCGAAATCTGAGAGTGCATCGGTGCGTGGCATCGATTGTGGCCGACCGATGGGACCTGTTGAAGACCCAAGCCAAATGAAGACCTTCCCGTGCCCAGTTTAATCTGAAGTCTTCATTAATGTTGTATCCAAGTGCGTTAGCTGACTACAGGAGGTGGTTTCGGGTCATTCGGATACGTGGTTCGTTAGATATGGCCCCTTTACTGAGAGTATGTCTGTCTAAACGAAGCCACCCGACATGCCTAAAAGACCTGGCTGGACGAATGGTCTCCAATCGGATTTAGCCTCGGTGGCCTTCATAACAGTTGTAGCCATGTGTATTACCTGTCCACATGAGTTGGTTTGAGGCCATTCGTACATGTATCCCAGGAGATATCACGGTTTTAGTGAATGTTCTACACAAGACCAGATTTGACCCATTTCGACCGGGTCAATACCCGGTTTGTTCCGGGTTGACCCGGTCAACTCTTCATCTATTTAAAAACTCAAAAACCCTAATTTTAGGGGGATCTTGTTTTCTCTTTCAAAATACCTTCCTTTTTGAGGAGTTTTGTGATTTTTGTAAGAGAGTTACCTTTGATTTTAATGCAATTTATTGTTCTTTCATCTTAATCTTTCTTTCTTGCATTCTCCTAATCATGAATCTTAGCAAACTTAACATGGGTTTTGTTGGAATTAACATGACTAGTGAGTAGTCTCTTAGGGTCTTTGGGTGAGATAGATTAGGGTGATTTGGGGTTGATCCATGATGTTAAGGGTTTAGATAGTTTGATTTCCTTCCTTAATAAGTGTTCCTAAAGCTAGATTAGCCTTGATCAAGTTGATTTAAATCATAGGGAATTTCTCGCCCGGAAGGTGTTCGATGAAATTCCCCAATGAACTTTTAAGGGATTTACACTCTTGGCCTATGGAAATAGTTGTCCAAGGTGTTTATTGGTTGTTAGACATTGTGTTTAATGCTTGATGATTGCGTAATTACAAATTGAAGTTTGTTCTTAATTGGATAATTAGCAAGTGATTAATTCCATGGAAGTGGATTAGTCTTGATTAGTGGTCTAAACCTAAGGATTAGCATTGGTTGAGTATATTGGCATTATGGATTAGTTCTAGATCACCCGAAATCAATTACCTCACCCTAAGATTCGCCTTTTTATATTGATTTACAACTTGTTTAATTGCTTTTGCTTTCCTCAATTTGGTTAATTAATCAAACATCCTTAATTAGCTTAACTCATTTAGTGTCTTGCATTCTTGGTGCTTGAAATCATTTCCCAATAGGTTCGATAACCTCTTATGCTCAATAGGCATTTAGAGTAATTGATCTCTAGACTTGCAAAAGTCCTCTATCAATTTGGCGCCGTTGCCATATTGGGATTTGATTTTGACATTAAGATTTATGTTCTTTGTGAGATTAAGAATTTTTCTTTTCTTTTGGATACTAATCTCTCTCTCAAGCTCTCTCTTGTAGGTACATGAACACAAGGTCTAGAGGCGAAGCAAATCTTGTTGAGCATAGGGACAACACTCACCTATTGGATCGTGGTATTAGAGCAAGAAGAGAGAGGGAACGGCTTGCACACCTTGCTAGGCTTGGTATGGAGCACATGCAAGAACACCAAGCTCAAGAGCATGGTCAAGAACGTGGCAATGGAAACCACCAAGACCAAAACCCTCACGCCCACCATCCACAACCCACGGCCCAAACCCAAACCCACCCGTCTATCAAGCTCAAAACATTGTTGGCGAGGGTGATGCGGCAAATGCTCATTTCAACCGCCAAGGGATTCATGCACCACCGGTTGAATGCAATGACTTTGAGGTCAAAGTAAGCTTCATCAACATGGTGCAAAGTAACAAGTTTCATGGCCTTGCGGTAGAAGACCCTTTTGATCATTTGGATCACTTTGACCGTATTTGTAGCTTGCCAAAGATGAATGGAGTGTCGGAGGATAGCTTCAAGCTAAGGTTGTTTCCTTTTTCTCTTGGAGACAAGGCAAAGCAATGGGAAAAGAACCTCCCCCAAGGTTCCATCACCTCTTGGAATCAATGCAAAACCGCCTTCACTCAAGAACGGCCAAGCTACGGAACGAGATATCAAGCTTCACTCAAAGAGCGAATGAGAGCTTCAATGAAGCATGGGAGCGGTTTAGGAGCTATACATCGCAATGCCCTCATCATGGATTTTCGGATGCTTCACTCCTAAGCACTCTATACCGTGGAGCATTGCCCAAGATCCGCATGTTGCTTGACACCGCCTCTAATGGAAGCTTCTTGGGCAAAGAAGTGAATGAAGCGATGGAGTTGGTAGAGAACCTTGCATTGAGTGATGGCACTTATGGTGATGACTATGACCGGTCTACAAGGACCACAAGTGATCATGAGGAGCAAAGGAGAGCCAAAGAGATGAAAGCTTTCAATGACAAGATGTACAAGCTCCTTAATGCTTCTCAAAAGATGGTTCACTTTGTTAGTGATTCGGAAGGCACTCATCGAGCACAAGAAAATATGGTGGATTTGAGCAACACCGAAGAAGTGCATTACATTGGGAACAATGGTGGCTATCAAAGAGGTTTCAACAACACCTATGGCAACCAAGGTCAATCCCCTTTTAATCATGAACAAAGCTATCCTCCCAAACACAACTTCCAACCAAACCAAGGTGGTTATCAACAAATACTTGTCCCAAAATCTCAAGGCACTAATTCCATGGCTCAAGACCTTGATGTGAAAAATGTTCTTCAACAACTTCTCCAAGGCCAAGCAAGTGGAGCATTAGATATAAACAAGAAGATGGAGGAAATAAATACCAAGGTAGCTTGCTCATACAATGATCTCCACAAGAAGCTTGAGGCATTGAGTTCCAAAGTGCACGAAATGGAGACAAATGGAAACAATGGGGACAAAGTACAACAAAGCTCTTCAAATGGGAAAGCAAAGGAGTATTGCAATGCCATCTTCTCAAAGGAGCCACGTCCCATTGAAGATCATGAAGCCTCCACTAATGAGATTGAGCTTCTACTCTATGGATCTCAAGCTCCCTTGAAGCTCAATGAGGACATTGAGGGAACAGGTGGGGGAGTTACCCTTGAGAAAGATGAGGACGTGACCATGGTTCAAGAACCAAGAGGTATTGTTGCTTGCATTGATTCACCAAGTTTAACTAGGATCGAGCCTAAGTCTCTCCCCAAGCTTGGTAATCCCGATAAATTCTCTATAACTTGCTCTCTTGGAGATTTGGAGATTGATGATGCTTTGTGTGATTCCAGGTCAAATGTGAACGTTATGTCCAATGAGATGCTCAAAAGTCTAGGGATAAGGACCCTCACCTATCATCCATCACCTATCACCTTTGGAGATGCTTCTTCGAAAAAGCCATTGGGTCTTCTTGAAAACTACCCACTCAAGGTAGGGAATTGCATAGTCCCAACCGACTTTGTGGTTATGGAGATGAGAAAGACCAACAACTCCCTCTTCTCCTTAGAACACCGTTCCTCCTCACTACCGGTGCTAGCATTAACTTCAAAGAGCAAAGGGTAGTTCTCTTGAATGTGGATGATAAAGTGTACTACACAATGAGGACTTCTTCCAATAAACTTTGTGGTACAATCACCATGAAGGATGATGAGTCTCAAGAAGAAGAAATATTATATGTGGGTAGATGTGATATGGTTGAAGAAGCTCCACCCCCAAAGGTCTATGAAGAGGAAGAGAAGTCTCTTGAGAGAAAATATTTGGGTTATGGTAATGAAAAGGAAGCTTCGGAAGTTGACATGATCACTCGTTTGGAACCGATCCCTCCCACCACAATGGAGAAGGACGTAGAGGGTAGCAAGGGCGCAAAGAAGAAGACAAAATCCAAGGCTACGATGCGAAACGGATCGAGTAAGCATCATGGGTTTAAATCCGAGCCGAGCCAACCTTCAATGATGACTCTCACTCCTTGGAAGCACAAGGATGGAGTGATTGAGTACAAGATCAAATGCAAAGGCCGATCCAAGCCCTTTGCCTCGGCCAAGGCAATCCTCACTCCCGAGCTCAAAGCAAAAGGAGAAGCCGGTCTTGAAAAGGTAATGAGCAAGGTGCTCAAGCTCGAGCTTAAAGATCTGCCTTGGAGTGCTCACACTCCTCCCTCATCCGCCTAAAAGGGTAACCAACGTCATACTTAGTGACGTAAAACAAAGTGCACTTGGGAGACATTCCCATGTTTATACTTGTATATATTCTTTTGCTTTCTAGTTTAATTTCATGTGTCTTGGGCATTGATGGTTTTTTTTAGTGGTTGCAAGGTTCTCGATTGTTAGCAAGGTCACGGAACGGTGTCAAGGGTGTTTGATGTCGGGAAAAGCCCTCCATGCTCTCCATTCACATAGTAGCACTCTTCCATGTAAATATCTCTTCCATTTTTAAAGTCTTAGCATATTATATTTTGTTTTGGGTCTCTTCTTTGACTTTATTTCACACCGGGATGGTGTGATTTAAATTTGGGGGAGAGACCGGTATTTGACCTCGTATTTTATGCTCTTATCTTCTCTTTTGCACTTGAGTCTAATGCATACCACGCAATTTTGAATAAATTTTGAAAATTTTAGAACATTTAGGATTGCATATTCACTTGTAGGTGGTGTCTAGTTTGCATTCTAGCTTGCATTTGCATAAGCATGGAGTAATAACAACCTTGAAAGTAGCTTAATTAGCAATTGATTCAACGCCCAAGTTATTAGTTGTTTGTTGCATTGAAGTTCAATCTGAAATCAAGGATGAACCATTTGTTAGAGCACATGCATCATTGCCTTTCCTTGGTTGAAGCAAGCTTGAATTGAATATAGCCTCATCTAAGTAATAACCATAACTTGACATGTAATTATTATGCTTGTGAAAACTTAAATGGAATCGTGGATCACTTATACATATTTGGACATTCTTCTTCCTTTTCACCACCCTTGCTTGTCCAAATAGCCAAATCCCATCTTTGGATTGGTTTCCCCACCATGCCAATTACCTCATTTCTAGCCCCTAATCTTTTGTTTGTCTTGTGAGGTCTTTTTGGAGTGAACTTGATAAAACGTGTTAGGTTTAGGGCGACAAGGAAGCACTTTTGTGTAGACTTAGTTCCAACATCAAGGAGCTAATCTAGAACTAGGTTAGATAGGTGGCAGTTCTTAAAGTTTGAGAATGGGGAAATGTTAGAAATATTTAGGGGAATGGCTTGATCTTTGATGATTATGGTGGAATGAAAGAAGGAAGGAAGGACGATGAAGAGGGGAGTACAAAATGAATGGTATGGTTGGTGCAAGTGTGATTAACAACAAGCTCTAAGTAACTAAGAAAATCCTCAAGAGACAAAAAAGAAAAGAAGGCCAAAAAGGCCAAGCTACAAATAAAAGAAGAGGCATGAACCAAAAAGAAGAAAAAGGAAAGAGCTAAGTGAAAACGAAAAGGAGCATCAACCATAACCAAGATGAAGAAACCAACCCCTAATGAGGAAGAAGGTGAAAAAGGAAAGCAAAGAAGAGCGTAAGGGTCTAAGAAGGCAAAATGCCTTGGGATAAAAAGGGTAGCTTAAGGGCAATAACGGGTTAGATTGGGCTAAGGTTACTGACACTCTAAGCATTCGGGGTAGACGAGAGTTTTTCCTTGTATGCATAGGTTGCCTTTTACCTTTAGCATTTTGTTAAAGTTTGCTCGTTCATTGAGAGAACCTTGTGTTTATTTACCCTTGCATATTGATGAGATCACCTTCATCTCAGAACCGGTCCTTTAGCCAAGCGGTTTCATCTAATTTTGCATAAGCACAGTTCACGGATAAAACCAATAATCAATGTTAAGAGGCTATATAATAGGATGGTTTGTCTAGGTTGAGGTTTGGCTTTGTTGCATGTTGTGAAGGAAATGACTAACTCCTTTTTAGTAGATAACTTTGGTGCATCCTAGAACTAGTAATTTGGACGTTGAGTGCGATTATTTCTTATGCTTCTTATAGGTTAGAGCCCCACTTCCATTGCACTGCATCTCTCATTTTTGATCTTGTTTGCTTGAGGACAAGCAAAGGTTTAAGTTTGGGGGAATTGATGTGTCCATAATTTGCATAGTTTAAGCATGCATATCATGTAGGTTTTAGATCATTTACTTGAATCTTCATGGTATTTCATACTTGTTTTGTCCCATTTAGAGTTTTAGGAGCTGCATTAGGTCCTAATGAGTCTTTTGCATGTCTTTGAGGAGTTTTCTAAGTGTTTGGAGACACTTGGTGGCGTTTGGAGATTTGGTGTCTAAAGATTAGAGAGGAACCATCCGGAACGTCTCAAAGAACCGATCAGACGAAGGGGATCCGATTTGATCCAGCTCTTGGAATATTCATGAGAGTTGTAGCCCGAGGAGTCCTCTAAACACAGGAATTGGATTCATGTCATTCAGACAAGGGACCTCAAAGTCGTGCTTGTTTGTCTTTAGCGTGTCTGCCTGGCCGATGTAGAACGAATCCGAGAATGCATCGGTGCGTGGCATCAGTCTGATGCCGACCGATGGGAAGCTCACAATCGACGACAAGAATGACATCGGTGCGCCAGACACCGATGCCACCGACCGATGGAAGTTCTGCGAAATCTGATTGTGCATCGGTGCGTGGCATCGGGTTGTGGCTGACCGATGGGACCTGTTCAAGACTCAAGCCAAATGAAGACCTTCCCGTGCCCAGTTTAATCTGAAGTCTTCATGAAATTTGTATCCAAGTGCGTTAGCTGACTACAGGAGGTGGTTTTGGGTCATTCGGATACGTGGTTCGTTATATATGGCCATTGTACTGAGAGTATGTCCGTCTGAACGAAGCCACCCGACATGCCTGAAAGACCTGGCTGAAAGAATGGTCTCCAATCGGATTTAGCCTCGGTGGCCTTCACTAAAGTTGTAGCCATGTGTATTACCTGTCTACAGGAGTTGGTTTGAAGCCATTCGGACATGTATCCCAGGCGATATCACGGTTTTAGTGAATGTTCTACACAAGACCAAATTTGACTCATTTCGACCGGGTCAATACCCGGTTTGTTCCAGGTTGACCCGGTCAACTCCTCATCTATTTAAAAACTCAAAAACCCTAATTTTAGGGGGATCTTGTTTTCTCTTTCCAAATACCTTCCTTTTTGAGGAGTTTTGGGATTTTTGTAAGAGAGTTACCTTTGATTTTAATGCAATTTATTGTTCTTTCATCTTAATCTTTCTTTCTTGCATTCTCCTAATCATGAATCTTAGCAAACTTAACATGGGTTGTGTTGGGATTAACATGACTAGTGAGTAGTCTCTTAGGGTCTTTGGGTGAGATAGATTAGGGTGATTTGGGGTTGATCCATGATGTTAAGGGTTTAGATAGTTTGATTTCCTTCCTTAATAAGTGTTCCTAAAGCTAGATTAGCCTTGATCAAGTTGATTTAAATCATAGGGAATTTCTCGCCCGGAAGGTGTTCGATGAAATTCCCTAATGAACTTTTTAAGGGATTTACACTCTTAGCCTATGGAAATAATTATCCAAGGTGTTTATTGGTTGTTAGACCTTGTGTTTAATGCTTGATGATTGCTTAATTACAAATGGAAGTTTGTTCTTAATTGGGTAATTAGCAAGTGATTAATGCCATGGAAGTGGATTAGTCTTGATTAGTGGTCTAAACCTAAGGATTAGCATTGGTTGAGTATATTGGCATCATGGATTAGTTCTAGATCACCCGAAATCAATTACCTCACCCTAAGATTCGCCTTTTTATATTGATTTACAACTTGTTTAATTGCTTTTGCTTTCTTCAATTTGGTTAATTAATCAAACATCCTTAATTAGCTTAACTCATTTAGTGTCTTGCATTCTTGGTGCTTGAAATCATTTCCCAATAGGTTCGATAACCTCTTATGCTCAATAGAGTAATTGATCTCTAGACTTGCAAAAGTCCTCTATCATTGCCGGGGATTCTTAATTCGCCATTAGATTTTAGTCAAGAATTTCGACTAAGCCCATGTATCGATCGATACTAGTCAGTATCGGTCGATACTCGTCGTCTAAGTTTGTTGGTATCGATCGACACCACCCAGTGTCGGTCGATACTCATCGTTTTTTTTTTTTTGTTACTTACGTGCCTTGTCTAGTGTGTTTCAGGTGTATGCCCACTCGCGAAACCAGGAGGAACAAGAGCACTCAGCTAGTTGATCTTTCCAACAAGCAAATTTGGAACGTGTAAACAGAAAAGCAAAGAAGACAGCAGAGATATTGATTCGTGATGATGCTGGAACTTTGAGAGACCAAGAGGGTCAATTGTGCAATGAGAGAGGGCAACGACTTGATGGGGATGGAAACATAATTGTCCCTGCAGTTGCTGTGAATGTTGGGAATGATGTGGTTGATGGTGGTAGAACGATTGGTGAGTACAATAGGCCTGATCAGTTCTATGCCAATCGATTAGCGATTCGCCCTCCTTCTTTTCAGAGGAATGACTTTGAGCTGAAACCTGCATACTTCACTCTTGTGGGTCAGCACCCTTTTCATGGTCTTTCTCATGAACACCACATGGATCACATTGAGAAGTTTTAGGATTTGGTCACTAGCATCAAATACAATGGAGTGTCCAATGAGTTCCTCTTCTGTAAGCTCATCCCATACTTTCTTGGTGGAGATGCAGCTTATTGGCTTAAGCAGTTGCAGCCATGATCACTGACTACTTGGGAAGTGACTAAGAATGCCTTCTTGAACAACTTCTATGATGATGCAAGATCCGAGGAGCTTCGGAATAAGATCTTCCAGTTTTCTCAGGGAGCGACTTAAGCGTTTAAGGCTGCTTGGATTAGATTCAGGTCATATCAGAGGGATTGCCCACATCACGGGTTCACTAAGGTTCAGCTGCTGGGTATCTTTTTCAGAGGGATTGATTGGAGGTATCAGATGGCCTTAGATGCTGCTAGTAATGGGAATTTCAACACCAGGTATCCTGACGATGCTTATGTGCTTATTGAGAACTTGGCATCTAGCAATAGTACCAAGAATGCAGACTTCGAGCGAAGGAAGTAGACTGGGAGCATGGTTGGATCGCAGATTGCTGAAGTTCAAGCTAAGTTGGATTCAGTGCACAATCTCTTGATGGGAAAGACGATGAAGGTTGTTCATTTTGCTGATAAGGTTGAGAACTTCAATGAGGATGAAGTGGAAGGTGTTAACTACATTGGTGGTTCTGGTTTTCAAGGTCAGAGAAATCAATACCAGAAAAACAACAACCGAAACTTCACTAACAATGCTCAGCAAGGAGGGTACAAATTTGAAGTCAACCTAGCTGGTTTTAGAACCTATGGGAATTCGTCCTACCAATCTCCACCACCCAAAACTCCGGAAAGCAAAGTTGAATCTATGCGGGAACAGATTCTTGAGGGACAACAGAAGATGACAGTGGATTTTAATGGGAAGATGGATGCCATGTATACAGACCTGAATGGAAAAATCGAGGCTCTCGGTACTCATCAGAAGATGCTGAAAACTCAAGTAGCTCAAACTGCAGCAGCTGTCAAGGGTAAGATGGTTCATTCACAGAATGAATACGTCAATGCAATCACCTTAAGGAGTGCTAAAGAGGTCACTGCAGTTGTAGAAAAGGGTTTGGATGCAGAAACATTCGTGAAGATAGAAGAGGTTGAAGGTGATTTTGAGCCTGATACGTCTGTGTCGACTGACACCATTTTTGGTGTCGATCGATACCGACCAGAAGAAACGACACACGAACCTTGGTGTCGGTCGACAACCCTCGCAGAGGGAGCTAGAAATCGTGAAAAAATCGAAGGTTGTCGAGGAAAGTGTTTACAAGCCTAAGGTGCCATATCCTTTACCACCTAGACATCTCAGAAATCCCATCACTGCAGAGAAGTTTCTCGGTTTTGAGAAGATGGTAAGGAGGATTCTCCATACGATGTCTTTTGAAGAAGCTTTGGAATACTGCCATTTACTTAACCTTAAGTACTCATCAGAAGATGCTTGAAAAATCGAGGCTCTCAGTACTCATCAGAAGATGCTGGAAACTCAAGTTGCACAGACTGCAACAGCTGTCAAGGGAAAGATGGTTCATTCACAGAATGAATACGTCAATGCAATCACCTTAAGGAGTGCTAAAGAGGTCACTGCAGTTGTAGAAAAGGGTTTGGATGCAGAAAAATTCGTGAAGATAGAAGAGGTTAAAGATGATTTTGAGCCTGATACGTCTGTGTCGACCGACACCATTGTTGGTGTCGATCGATACCGACACCATTGTTGGTGTCGATCGATACCGACCTGAAGAAACGACACACGAACCTTGTGTCGACCGACACCAATCTGGTGTCGGTCGACACCCCTCGCAGAGTGAGCTAGAAATCGTGAAAAAACCGAAGGTTGTCGAGGAAAGTGTTTACAAGCCTAAGGTGCCATATCCTTTACCACCTAGACATCTCAGAAATCCCATCACTGCAGAGAAGTTGCTCGGTTTTGAGAAGATGGTAAGGAGGATTCCCCATACGATGTCTTTTGAAGAAGCTTTGGAATACCGCCATTTGCTTTGTCACTTCCGAGATTGCATAGAAACTCTATAAGAGATCGAGGCACTCTTCATCAAGGCAAGAAGCACACCACCACAAATGAAGCAATTGACTAAGAGGAAAGACACAGGAAAATTTTCCGTTCCATGCTCTATCTCTGGAGTTGAATTCAAAGAATCTCTCGTTGATTCAATGTCATGTCAAAGGCAATTGCAGAGAGGTTGGGAATTGCTGATATAAGACCTCCTACGATGAATCTCGCCTTCGCAAACTCTTCCAACTCAGTTCTATACGGTACAATCCCTGATTTGCTTGTTAAAGTAGGAGATTGTCGTGTTCCTGCTGATTTTCAGGTTGTGGAGATGAGTGCAAGATCTAGTACGCCTTTGATTTTGGGAAGACCGTTCATGGCTACAGTTTGTGCAGTTATAGACACGCCCAGTAAGAGGATCTCGTTCTCATACATTGACAAGGAGATCTCCTACAAAGCCATCCCCTTTGGAAGAGCTCCCACACATATCTCTTGCATCACCGTTGTTACAGGAGAGCGTTAATGGTTGATCTTTTGGAAGAGCCTTATGATGAGCCAAATGTCATACACATTTTAGATGGTCCTTCTATCATCACCAAGAATGACATCAAAACGGCTAAGGCAAAGAAGAAGGTGAAGAACAAAAGAGTCAAGGGTGCTTCCTATATTACTTTAATCCCTCAGAAGTGTGATGGAGATTCGATTGAGTATAAGGTGAAGTGCAAAGGAACCTCAAAACCATTCTCTAAGGCTAGAGTTATTCTTACTTCGGAGCTGAAAGAGAAAGGAAAGGAGGTTGTGGAGAGCATGTTGAGCATAACTCTGAAGCTGGAAGTGTCTAGTTGTAGAATTTGCCTGGGAGTAAGTTCTCAATTTTCTCCTGACTGATCACCTGAGCCAAAGTCAAGTTAGTGACGTAAAACAAGAGCTTAGTGGGAGGCAACCCATTGGTGAGTCTGTACATAAGTTCTTTTACTTCTTTTGATTTTTGTTTTTGGTTTTTTGTGTTTTATGTGAATCAGGTGCGAAGAGGCTCAATGTCAGGCGACACCAGAGTGGTGTCGGTCGACACCTCGCCGAAAACAAAAATGGCGTGGTGAGCGTGGAGGCAACCCACTGGGACAAACATGACACCACATGCATCAATGTCGATGTCAAAGAGTCTCTGTGTCGACCTAAGCCTGGTATCGCTCGATACCAGTGCTGTGTGTCGGTCGACACCCGTACTCCACTCAGGTAACTTCTTTGATTTTCACGCATTCACTTGGCTGTTATAATTTCTTTTACCGCCTTTGGGCTAGATAATACTGGGGACAGTGTTGTTTAAGTCTGGGGGAGGTAGTTGCTGACATTGTGTTTGTTTTTCTTAGAGTCAATCGTTTTTGAGTCAAAATTTGTTTTATTGAGTCAAAACTTGTTGGAGATGATGATCTTTTTCTTGAATCTATTGTGCTGACCTTTCTTCTAAATGACCATTGTTACAGAATCAGTTCTAGATCGGACTAATGAAAAATCGAAAGGTTGACCAGTTACTAGAAAACACCCTTGTTTCCAGCAGAATCCATTAAAGCCTGAGCTAATTTTTGCACTTCATCGATGTGGTTGATGTCCATAGAGCTTGATTCCTCACTCATATCTGACAAAGGAACCCATGTGTAGAAAGTGATGGTATCTCTCTCCCCTATTACAAGTTAATAGATAAAAGCATGAGAAGATAAAATGATTTTCTTCTGAGTAGAGGGTTAGAAAAATTTCCAGCGATCCCATTATTCTACTCAGAAGGAATGATCACACAAAGGTGGAAGCGAGATTAAGAAAATTTTATGTGATACCATTATTCGCCTACACCGTTGATACGTAGAGAGGGAAGAACCAGGGATTCGGTGGTAAACACCATCAATACTCGCGTCTCAAACTTTAATATGTATATGCAAGAGAACATGATGTAAAATAAGTCTGGGGAGAGGAAACAATACTAAAAAGTGTGAAAATTGAGTGGTTCTTTTGTCATGATACTGTATGAGAAAGAGTCTAGAAGGTTCTTGCCATTGATTAGAGCGATGAAACTAGCGGTGATGAACTTTATTGGACAATGCTGCAAAATTATGTGTGTTGTCTGGGAAGCTGCGAATGTCTACGGAGAAGTACATGGTGGTTAGATTGGGAACTGGTTAAGTAATATGTGGAGCACTAAGAAAAAGGGTCATTGCAGTGTTTTAAGAACAGGTGAGTCTCCGTGTTTTTCAAACATCTTTCTCTTGTTTAGCTTTCTGTTTGCTTGAGGGCAAGCAAAGGCTAAGTCTGGGGGAGTTGATATATCATGGTTTTTACCCGTTTTTAGCCATGATATAGGTCTAATTTATAGAGTCTTTGTAGTATTTTGGAGTCTTTTAGAGTCTTTTCAGGTTTTAGGTACGTTTGGAGCATAATTGGAGATATTGAAGCATTCTGGAGCTTTTTGGAGCTAAGAAAGATCGTGTACCTGAGAGAGCCGATTTGATGCCCGAGTATCGACCGATACTACTTATGGTATCGATCGATACCAATTGCAGAGAGACACGAGTCGCGACAATTAGAAGATTGAAGAATTTGCAATCTGCCCCATTAGACTTTATTATTTACAAGAAGCCCCAGAACGTGTCTTAGGTTATTTATTAGGTTTTTCAGCCACTTTTATTGGCTAAGCTTTATTTTATTCTTGATACTTTGAGAGAGATTTGTTCCAGGGTTTTTGGGAGACAACTCTGAACCCTCGTTTCTTATTGATTTCTTTTATGTAATTCTATTCATCTATGATTTATGTTCCATTGATCATGTCTGAGTAGATCTCCTTTAGGTTTAGGGTTCTCATAAAGGATCTCTTTGAATGTTAGGTAAATTGGTTGATTAGGGTTCATAATATATATGGATTAGTTCTTCACCATAGGTTGTTCTCAAAGCTAATTCTAGGTTAACGAATCTGGAACTTAGATCTTAGGTTAATCGATTCAGCACGACAGTGCAATTGATAATCTGACAGAACTTAGGGTGAGCAAAATAGCTATCCGCAAAGAGATTTGGTTTAGTTGTTTTGTGAATATATCAAACCTGAACTTTAAAGCTGGTTTAGATCTTTAGGATTTGCAAAGAGATTTGGGATTCTGGGATTTAGACTTAGATAATTCTCCCAACGAGAGTTGGTTAATTATAGCTTGGTGATTTGAGTTCAAGAATCGTGCATAACCTGAACCCTGACTAGTTAGTTTGTCTGCATTCATTTATTTCCTGAGAAATACCATGAACCTATATATCTTTCCTCCATCGAATTTACAACAAGTTTAATCTACGTTATTGCTTTCAACTACATTGATCACTTAGCTTAATTCAACCCTTAAAATCTATTGTGTGATTCTTGAGTCTCTGTGAATTCGACTCCTAAGTATTACAATCGACAAAGTTGTTAGTACTTTAGGGTATTACATTTGAGTTTATCACCTCCGCCGCTTTTCCGGATTTTGCGGCGCTTGGTCAGCCAGAATTGTGGCCGACGCCGTGCCACGTGGCTGCTCCTCCGGCTCTAGTCCGCTCTGAAGGTTCAACTTCCAACTTGATGAAACTCAGGTTGCCGTCCATGCCATCGTCCCTTCATGATGGCCCGGTCACTTGCCCGTGAACGGTCTCGACCAAGCCCAAATGACCAAAATTTGGCTTGTTGATTTTCCCCCTTCTTAGAGGTTTGTTCGGCGTGCCTAGCCCTTGCCAATACTCGGGTAAAGTTTATATTTGAAAATTCCTTAATCAAATTTTTACCGGATTTTTGTTCAGCTCCTTCTCGGGACATGCCCGCTCCTAGGTGAATAACTTTTGATTCATTTTATCGTTTTCGGTTCAACTTCGGCTGATCTTCCAAATTTGCCTCCCTCTAGCATCTCCGAATGGTTCCCTTCCATTTGGTGATCTTTCAAATTTTCCTGGCTAAAAATGATTTCTCTCGGCTAAAAATCTCTCGGCTAAAAATCTCTCGGCTAGAATTTCTCTCGGCTAGAATTTCTCTCGGCTAGAATTTCTCTCGGCAACAAATTCTCTCGGCTAAAATTCTCTCGTCTAGAAATCTTTCTCGCCAAGAAATTCTCTCGTCTAGAAATCTCTCTCGGCAAAAAAATATCTCAGCTAAAAATGCTCTCGGCTATAAATCTCTCGGCAAGAATTTCTCTCGGCTAAAACTGTTCTCGGCTAGAAATCTCTCAGAAAGAATTTCTCCCGGTTAAAACTGCTCTTCTCGGCTAAAAAGCCTCCTACCTTGTAATCCATTTTGAGTTGTGCTTTGCCAAACCTGACTCGACCAAACATCTTCTTTTGCCTTTTCCTTGTCAAAAGTGTCTTCCCTTTGTCACTTTGATGATTTTGAAATTTCTTCGATTTCTCCAATCATCTGGCGCGAAGAAATCCTTATGGTATGTCCTTCCAAAACAGCTCGTGCTAATCCTCTTTTGGCTCGCCAAAATGCTTTTTTGTGCCCTGATTTTGAGGGTTACGCCTTCCCTCAGTTAATTCCTCAAAGTTCAAATTTTTGACCAAAATTCTGCCATGGAACGGGGTATTACAGGTACGGCTATATTTGTGTAAACTCTTGTAGGTATTCGCTCGGAGCTAACGCTTTTTGCTTCTTCCTTGCAGTTTGTGGCCTCCATAAATGGGATCGTGGACACCTACAAGTCGGATTCTCGTTACAACCGCCGCCGAGTTGATGAGGCGAGGTAGGATGCCTCGGTTATGAAGAGTAAGCTTGTCTAGGTAGAGGAGAAGCTATCTCTTGCTTCTACTAAGATCATGGATCTTGAAAGGGACAAAAGGCTCTTAGGGAGGAGTCAGCAAAATATGTGGCTTTCGGGCTTCGGTCGAAGAGTAAGAAGATGAAGCTGAAGGACGAGGTAGCCTCTTTGAAGAAGCGAATCAAGGAGAAGGATGATTTGCATGAGGTTGAAATCGAGAAGGCACGGCGGGAGTCGGCTCAAAAGTTCGAAGATCAGGTTTGTTAACTAATTTTAAAAAAAAATTTAGGTACCTCTCATATTCTAAAACATCATCGCAGTTTGTCAGAATATGCATATGCAAGTGCCTTTGCTCCTCCTCTAATAGTCGCCGATCCTTGCTTTTTCCACTTAGTCGTCCAATCTGAGTAAATATATCGGGTCATAGACGGGATAACTAGCTATGTTCCCTCCATCATCATGTCGTGCGGGGCGTCTACTTTTTGTTTGGACTTGCGCGGGAAAGTAGTAGCCATCAAAGTTGGAAGTTTCTTCATTAATGCTATGTACGACAATAGAACCCTCGACTCTAGCAAGATTTTTCACCTTATTCTTTAGGTGGAACATATATCGCTCAAAAGGGTACATCCATCGGTATTGAACCGACCCACCAAGTGCTGCTTCTCGAGGGAGATGAATAGGAAGATGTTCCATAACATCAAAAAAGGCAGGAGGAAATATTATCTCGAGGTTGCAAAGGAGAACCGGTATGTTTTCCCCCAGAACAGGTTGATGTAAGTGATCTCATGCATAGATCCCGGAAGAAAGCACCGATCCCTACATATATAGTAGACATAAAAAATGAAATAACTTATGTATAATGATCACAATTGTAAGTTCAAAATGGTAACATACGTGAAAATGTATGTACCTGCAATAGCTCCATGGACGTTCATAGGAAGAAGTCCTTCAAATGCAAATGGAAGGAGGTGCTGCATGAAAACATGACAATAATGACTTTTCATCCCAGAAAACTTCCCTTCTAAACCTTTAATGTAATTACGAAGGTTAGATGCGTATCCGTCTGGGAATTAGACACCGTGCTTAATTCAATTAAAGAACTCCTCCTTTAAAGTCGCATCCAACCGGAAAGCAGGGGGCAGTGATTTCTCGTTCGCCATTACATGCAACTCCTTACGGGAAAAAATATCTGGCAAGTCCAATATGGCCTTCAAATTATCTTTAGTCTTTCCTTGCATATTTAGAACAATGTTCATGATGTTGTCGAAAACGTTCTTTTCAATGTGCATCACATTAGATTATGGCGCAACAAATGGTCTTTCCAATATGGCAAATCCCATAAAATACTTTTCTTGTGCCAATTTTGGTACTCGCCACAACTGTCAACGGGATAATGCCCATTACCCCCGCATGAAACTGTCCTATCAGCACCAAAATCTCTCAACTGAGTCATAATATAATTCTCATCTAACTCAGGAGGTGGACCATCAAAAACTTTTTTGTTCTTTCTAAACAATGTTGTGCTCCGACGATATGGATGATCATGCGGTAGAAATCGTCGATGACAATCGAACCAAGAGGTCTTACGTCCGTTCTTCAATTGGAACGCATCAATATTATCTTGACAATAGGGAACCTTCCATGCGTCGACCATCCAGATAGCATACCGTATACTGGTAAATCACTTATGGTCCACATAAGTACCGCACGCATCATAAAATTCTTTTGCATGTAAACATCGAACGTTTCAACACCATTTTTCCACAACATTCGCAACTCATAAATTAATAGCTGCAAGAAAATATCAAGGGAACTCTAAGGATGAGCTGGACCGGGGACGAGGATCTTGAGGATCAAAAACTCTCGTTCAGGCACAAAGTTGGCGGCAAATTGTAAGGTGTGACGATTACTGGCCATAACAAATATTGCCTCCCATGCTTTCCAAAAGGGTTGAATCCATCCATAGAAAACCCGAGGTATACGTTCCTTGGCTCACACACAAAACTATGACAAACCTCTCGAAAATCTTTCCATGCTTCTGCATCTGAGGGATGCGCAATCTCTCCATCTGAGTTATGTTCTACATTGCATCTCATAGGCCCTACCGTGCGCTCAGATTGATATAACTTCTTCAACCTATCAGCTAGGGGAAAATACCACAACCGTTTATGTGGAACAGGTATGATATGATCCTGGAAAGCATCAAGGAGGAACAACGTGAACCAGAACTTCATCGAACATGCCACACAAACCGCATAGGAGTCAACAAGGACATATGTGCCTTTTTTGGAGCATACGGAATCAACCACGAAGATTCAAAGCATGAGACCACTTGAAAAACATTCTCAGCTCACCCAGAGCACACTACGAAGTGGAATCAGTCCATTTGGAGCTCAAACGAAGGAGTTATTGAATTTACAAATCGGGTGATTCCCAGCTTACCCGATTTGGACATACCAGCCTTAATTGGAGGTTTCCGGGAACACCAGGACGAGTTAAGCTACGAATCAAATTGTTCTACAATCTTGATCCATCAGACGCTCACGGCGAAGAGGAATCAAGTCACGACCAGTTTTCAATTGGAAGATATTCAATTTCTAAGTCAACGAATCCTCGACTTGTTTCATTTGGAGGCTTCAACTTCTCAACGGATTAAGGAGGATCAACTTACGCACCCCGTCCTCACATCACTATCTTTGAATTCTCCGTGAGGTTTGGCTGTTTGTGTAAGTTGTGTTGTACTCTTTTTCATGTATACGGTTTAGTCCCATTGGGTTTTCCGTATAGACGTATTAACGAGGCAACCGGCTTACACCGTCTAACGGTCCGACTTCTCGAGAATTCCGTGGGGGGAATTTTCCGAGGGATTTATTTCCGAGGCACTTTCCCGGGGGGATTTTCTGTGGGAATTCTCGGTGGGAATTTCTAAGGTCATTCAAACTTGTTTTAATTATTGCTGTAATTTTAGAGGTGGTCTTCTCTCATTTTCGAGATTGACCATTGACTCTCTCTTTGATTTTTTTCTCTTTATATTTCCATTGTAAGGCAGCCACGAAATTAACAATCTTTTTATCAAATACTTTCAGAGTTCATACTCTTTTTCTCTCGATTTCTTTGATGGTTAATCATTGAAATTCTTTTCGGTTTATCGAGTGTATTCCGCAACACTTTGACGCAACCTTCGATCCGTTGTTTGTTCGATTCTTTTCGTAATAAGGGGCATAAAGATTTTTGGGATTCATCTCCCACGCTCTATCATCCTTGTTCTCGAATCCCTAAAGCATCGCAGCCACCGCCTCATTTCAAATCGTTCATTATCGATTGGGCCTAAGGATTTTCGAGTTCATCACTCACGCCTTAGCATCTTTCTTTGTGGATTCTTTGAAGTCAAGGATTATCCAATCTCCACAGTACCTAGAGCAAGCCGGTCCTTAGTCGAATCGTGTCAAGGTACTCTGCCACCTGTATCATGATATCGAGGTTTGTGACAAAAGCGACACTTCAACCGGTTTTCGTCCTTTCTCCAGTAGATCATACAGTTGTCGATGCACACATCTATCATCTAATACGGTAATCTAAGACCAGCTACAAGCTTCTGAATCTCGTAGTATGAAGCCGGTGAAATATTATCTTCATGTAAGATATATCTCACAAAATCAGCTATCACATCAACACAATCCTCGGCTAAGTTGAAATTCGTCTTTATAGTCATCAACCTGCTTGTAGTTGATAGAGGCTATATTCCATCTCTACATCCTTTGTATAATGGTTGCTTAGACGCATCTAGCATATCTAAAAACTTCTGCGCTTCTAAATTTGGTTCATCTATCTTGTTACGATCCTCAACATGATACAATGCTATGTTTTCACGAAACGCATCATTCACCATCTGAGTGTAACATGCGTTTACATCTACTTTCGGTGTTGGTTCCTCTAATCTAGTACCCAAAGTACTACCAAACCTATCTGATGTGCTACCATAATTACCATAATATTGCACCATTGAATCAGTTTCTACGTGGGTATACCAAATCTTGTAACCATGCATAAATTAAGTCCTATATAAGTGCTTCCTTACTTCCCTAACAGAGACTAATCTATGATTCTGATATTTAGTACAAGGACAATACATATTACCGTATTCCGATGCCATGCTATTGTTTGACGCAAAGTTCATGCACTACAAGAAAACAGGGTTTTACCGATTATAAATGGCGACTAAATAATTAGTCGCTTAAAGGTGCGACTAATAAGCCACTACTTTCCCACTATTTGGCGACCAATACAATTTGGTCGTAATCGAGTCGCTGTTTTACGACCAAAGAACATAATCACTACAGTAGTCGCTATTTTACGACTAATTTACAACTACACTTCAGACGGGAAATAATAGTCGCCTAATAGTCACTTATTTACGACTAAGTTACGACTAATTTGACGACGGGAAACAGTAGTCGCCATTTTGGCGACTATTTAGGCGGGTCGCGAAGTAGTCGGTAATTAGTCGTAAAATACCGGTGAAAAACACGTGTTATTTTTTTTGGGATCGGTGTACCGGTTTTATGCGACTACAGCATGTAGTCGCCTTTCAGACGCCGTGTAGTCGCTATTTTGTCGCCAGAAATGTCCATATAAGCAAAATTCACCCCTTTTCTTCTCCTCATTCGATCTTAAACACAAAAACAAACAAAATTCAGTTTTTATTAGTTATATAATGTCTGGAAATTAAAATTATAGTAATTTCCGGGAGTGGATGTATAAGAGGTTCGATGAAGAGACGGGAAATTTCTCGCCAGAGTTCAGAACGGGGGTGGAGCAATTCATGATATTTGCAAATAGCCAACCTCTAACACATAGTCATGGTGGTAGGCTAAGAAAGGACATCCGAGGATTATTGGTGTAAGGTAAATCTTTGTTGACTTGAAGACGTAGAAATCGATTGGAGTTATGTAGTCTCTGATTCTTACGGGGGCGTCACGAGCCATTCCTTCTGGTGTTGCACCTAATTCGCCAGCCACGGTGATTCTTGTTCGGGTAGGGTGGACGTGTCCGATGCCGAGGTGTTTGGCGGTTGATTTGGAGATGATGCTAAGGCAGGCCCCAGAGTCACATAGAACATCAGTAAATTCGACTCCTCGAATGTTGCAGGAAATGAGAAATTGACCTTTGTCTTGAAACTTATAGAGTGTTCGAATTGGTCTTTCGTTCCTAATACTCGTGAAAAGATTTTCTATTTCCACGAAGGATTCTTTGTTTTCACCGAAGAAACCTTCAAGCCTGCATTCCATGAATGTTTTCGCGAATGTGATTCCTTGGGGTAAATAGGGGACTATCCGGCTAAATTCTTCAGGATTTTCCTTTCTTATTTCGTTTTGAGTTTGGTGGTGCTTTTGAATAGGCTTTTTTAGTGTCAAGGCAATAATAGGCATCGATGTTAAACCCATCGACTTTCTTGGGAGGGCTCCTTTGGTGTTAGAGTGCCGAAGAAGAGCTTGCGACCTCGTCGTTGGTTCAGATTTCCTCGGCACAGGGTTCATAAATGGTGGGTTCCCTGTCGTTCGTGTTGGTGGCAAGAATAGCTTGTCTGGAGAGAGGTGATCGGGAGGTGGAAATCTGGGGGTAGCTTGGGTCGTTGTGTCAGATCTGGCTCATATGTCCCCCCCCCCCCCTCCGTTGTTTCGTTGCGTTTTCCGTTCCAAGAAAGGGTTGGCTCCTTCCTTGATTATGAAATTTGAGGCGCGATACAAGGCGTCCCTAATTGTCAAGGGCGTTTTCAGCGCGATCTCTCTTCGGAAATCTGATATGTACCTTATCGCTCTTTTTAATACGTTGAGTGCGACTCTGTCACTTACACCTTCTTCCTTTTAGATCGCCACTTTGAACCGATCTATAAAGCTCCATAGTGATTCTGTTGATCCTTGCGTCATGCACCATAACTCGATGTCCGAAGTTCCTCGTTTTGTGAAGACAGAGAATTGCTGTAGAAATTCGGCGGACAGTTGTTGAAAATTGTCAATCGAATTCTGATCGATTCTTGAGAGCCACTTGAGGGCATTGTCCAACATCTCTTTTAGATGTTTCACGAAAAAGAGGCATTGTCCAACATCTCTTTTACTTTCATCAAGGTCGGCTCGAGCCATTTCTATGCGGAAAGCTATCATATGGGCCTTAGGGTAGGTCGTTCCATCATAGAATGGGATTCTGATTTTTCCCGGATTGGGGATGATTGCGTGATGTGCCTTTAAATAAATGGTTTGCATTTCGGATTACTTCGGGCCATGGAAGCTTTGACCTCGTTCGTTTGCTTTATATGGGCTCACCTCGGACCTATCAGCTCGTCGTCTTGATTTTGAATCGCCCTTCCTATGTCGTCAGCACGTTGCGCATGTTCCACCCAGAGAATATTTTCTTCCTCCTTTGTCAAATTGTTGCCGAGCCTACTTGGTCTAGGTATGTTCCCTCTTGCTCCCTCCAGTGCCGAGGTGAATTCGTCGCTTGTGATACGGCTCGGATTGTTGCTTCTTCCACCTCCGATCTCTCCATTATTGGTCATCGCAGATTTTATGCCAATGCAGATCATGTGTGTTCGTCGGTTTGTTGGTCCGTTCCACGATCCTACCGAAATAGATCGGGTAGGAGTTGCCTTGTTGTTGCGGGGGTCACTTCGTCGGACGGGTTCAGAGGTGGTAATCTTCCTGCGTTCACCGAGGTACATGCGGGTGTCGAGAAATCGAGGGTCGTCGGTGTAATAACCAGTCGAGGAAAAACGAAGTCCAAGATTCAACTAAGGGATGGTGTATTTCGACTATTTAGACCAAAATAAACACTTTGGTCGAGACGAAATCAAAATCGCACGAGCCGTTAGGAAGATATCCGAGAAGATATGTTCTAGCCGAGGAAAAGCTAACCGAAATAAAAGTTAGCCGAGGAAGAATTGTAGCCAAAAAGTTAGCCGATGAAGGATTGAAAGTGACGTGAGCAATTTCCGAGGGAAAGGGACATGTGTCAACATGCGATTAAATCAGGGAATTGGTCTGCCTTTTTGGTAACAAACTTAGGCTCCAAATTTCTTTGTGTATCTTTTTGGTGACAAAATCTGAAACTTTGGAATCAAGTTTCCTTGTCCACGCTTTAGAAGACAACATTTCGCCCCAAGTTTCTTTGTTCCCCCAAGCCTGCCTATAAGAACCCATCACCCTTTAGTCACTTTATCCATGTAATAATAAAAAAAATATATATATATATATATATATAAAAAAAAAGGCTAAAAATCTTGTTGGCTTTAATATAGTCCATTATCTTGGGCCTCTGGAAAAATTCTTCTATTGGGCATTGAACCGGATCGGATGGTTCTATGAGAAAATGCAGCTTGTTATGATCAACAGCTTGACTCAGAAGGGCTGTCTTGAACGATTTGGTTTAACACCTTCTTCACACACTGATTGTACTTGTGATGAAGTATTAATATTATCGCTCGTTGTCGTGTCATAGCTCCTTCAAAAGTGATTGGAACTTGCACAGTTGCACATCTTTCTCTTGGTCCGATTCATGTTTTGTTTGGTCCAGTTCGGTTGGATATCTTCATCACTCTGCAATTAACCTATGACCTTGTGTTTTCTTTTGTTTCATTTGCATCGTTTTATTTGGTTATGTTTGTTATAAGATATCTCAAAAACCAAAACTCCAATATTTATGTTTTAACTGTATTTTATGCTTACAAATGTAACATCCCTAATTCAATTTTGAGGTTGAAATTGAATAATTAGAAGTTGGGGGTTAATTTCGCGTAAATCAATTTTTTCCGGGTGGGTTTAATTGATAACTTTGGAAGTTTGGGGCCATTGGTGAATTCGAAAAATTGGTCCCACATATGTATATATGCGCGTAAGCATCTCCCTCTCCGAGCGACCCGATTAACCTAGCCGTCAAGTCCTCTTCGCCACGGTAAGAAAACTCCTCTCTCTCCTTAGTTGATTCATGTGGTGTTGGAGTCGAGGTTGTGGTGCTTTCGGCGGGTTGAATTCCGACAAGTCTCGCGGTGGCCCGTTCAGAGGGAGTGTGTGGCGTCGGCTTCTCTCTCTGTTGGGTTTCGCAGATCAATCTCGGGCCTAGGTTTCATTGGTTTGGCGGTCTTAGGCGGTGGTTCTATGCGTGGAGAGGTTCCTCGGCCGGATCTCCGAGACGGCTGGTCTATGGGGTCCTTGAGGACAGATCTCCGGCGCCGGCGGTGGTAGATCGGCGCATTCCTCTCCTCCTCTTCTTCCCGGTGTTTTGGCTGCCGTTTGTGACATTCCGGTAGTCGTACCGGCGGTGGGAAGACGATGGAGTGGATTACCGGTTTAGACCGGTTTAGTATTCAATAATCGTGTCGAGTGTGTTTATTATTTTGATTATTTTATTATTTTTATTTTTAGGTGGTTTAATAGGAGGTTATTCATCCCGGGGAGTTCTAGAAAATTGCTGAATTTTCCCGTGAAACTTTCTGTGCGGGAATAAGGTGAGTGCAGGACCATAGGCGTAATTTAATAATTTTGATAATTGATGTGGTTTCGTGATAATAGGCCGTTTACGATCTCGGAGGGTCTAGATCGAGTGTTTCATGAAATGTTTGATTTATTCGGTATTTTTCGTGATAGTCTATATTAATTATCTTAATTATTTGTTAGCCTGTAGATGGGAGGATTGTCTCACTAAGTATTTATCGAAATACTTATGCATCTCTTATATTTTAATTGATGCAGGATTAGAGAAAGTGTGACCGTGGGATCAGGGCGAGGAAGAGGGGGTGATCTAGACTTGTTGTTTATTTGATTATTTTATTTAATAATTTATGATCTTGATTATTCGGATTTTTAATCTTGAGCCGGAAATTATTTGGTGAGGTTCAGTTATTATTATTTATGGGAATTTTAATAATTAATTGCAAGAAGAAAAAAAAAAATGGGTGCGGTTGTTTCAATTTGGTATCAGAGCATTTACGGTTTTAGGACGGTTTTAAAAAAAAAAACGTTTCGCTATTAGAACTGTCTATGTGAGTTAGTCAATTGTTGAGCTTGAAGTTCTAGATCATCCTCTTCGAGCCTTCAATGAGATTCCACGGTAAGACTCGTGTTTGTTTTACTATTGCTGTTGTCAATTAGTAACAAGTGGTTATTGCAGATGGTTGATTCTGATAGCGTTGGGCAAGGTCTCAGAGGTCGGGGTGGTCGCGGCGGCCGTGGTCGGGGCGGCAGAACAGGCCGTGGCGGCAGAGGTGGTAGAGGTGGTAGAGGTGGCAGAGCAGCTGCGAATGTGACGCAGAGTGTCACGGTGGAGCAGGGGGCGTATGATCACGCCGAGGGGGAAGGTCAGTCGGAGCCAGCGGCCGTGTATGGTGCGATGCCGGCGCCGGGTGGTGCTCAGGCGGGTGCGGGCCCGAACCCGATGGCAGCTGTTTTGGGCATGTTGGCCCAGCTCTTGGAGAGGTTACCTGGTGTGGTACCGGCTCCAGCTCCAGTGGCGCCACAGGGGGTTGCCGCGATGCCGGGTGTTGTTGCTCCGGGAGTTCCGGGAGTGGTTGCTGAGGCCGAGCCAGTGGTTCCGTCGTACCTGAGGGTGATGGAGCATATGCAGAGGTTGGGCACCAAGTTTTTCAGTGGTGGTGCTCGACCGATTGAGTCTGATGAGTGGAGGTCCAGGTTGGAGAGGAACTTCCAGTCGATCAGATGCCCTGAGGAGTATAGGGTTGACTTGGCGGTGCATTATCTGGAGGGAGATGCACATGAGTGGTGGCAGGGTGTTGCTGCGAGGAAGGCGGGAGTAGTGCTCTCTTGGGACGAGTTCCGGAGGGAGTTCGATCTCAAGTATTTTCCGCGGGAGGCTCGCGACAGGTTACAGGCAGAGTTTCTGTACTTGTCACAGGGGATTCGTTCGGTCCGAGAGTACGAGGCCGAGTTTAACCGGCTGAAGCGGTTTGCTGGTCGGGGTGCAGATACCGAGTATGAGTTGATTTGTGCTTTCATGCGAGGTATGCGTATCGATCTCAGGAATCGATGCATAGTCCGCAAGTTCGAGTCGGTATCCGAACTGGTGGAGTGTGCAGCGCAGCTTGAGGAGGGGATGAGGCAGGAGGCTAGTTTAAAGGCTGCAGTACCAGAGGTTCCGCGACGGCCTCAAAGTCAGAGTGTTGCTCCGAACAAGGGCGGTAAGTCTGGTCAGCAGCAGGGACAGAAGCGGAAGTGGGAGGATACTTCCAGGGAAGCGGGTTCTGGGCCACGTTGTTTCGGGTGCGGAGCCCATGGACATCGCGTGGCGGATTGTTCTCGAGGGGGTCCGGTGTGCTTCCATTGCAAGGAACCCGGTCACCTCAAGAAGGATTGTCCGAAGTTGGCTCAGCCTTTTGTGAGGATCGAGGCACCGCCTCCGAAACGGGCCGCAGTAGCACCGAGGGTGTTCACCATAGGCGCGGAGTCAGGCGAGGCGAGCGGCAGCAGACCAATTACTGGTTAGTTACCTTAACTATGTTCTTGTTTGATTGTAATTTCAGTTACTCGCTCTGTAATTGGTGTTTGCTGGTTGCCTTAAATCCTTTTCGTGCTTAGGGACCCTTAATGTGGCTGGGGTAGAGTCACATGTGTTGTTTGACTCCGGAGCGTCCCACAGTTTTGCCACACCGGATTGGGTGTCGGGGAGCGGTATCCAAGAGGTGTTTGGGGACCACTCGGGTGTGGTGAGAGTTGCTGGGGGTCGTTTATTGAGGACTCAGGGCTGTGTGGAGAATGTCGACATTCTTATCGCCGGAGAGCTGATGCCAGCGGATCTGATAGTGTGCCCAGTGGAACTCTATGACATCATTTTGGGTATGGACTGGCTGGGAAAGTTCAAGGCTCATTTGGATTGTCACCGGGGTCGTGTGGTTTTCGAGCATGCTAACAGAAGACTGGTTTATCAGAGAGTGAGACCGGTGCCGAGAGGTATCGTCGTTTCCGCGGTTCACGCGGAGCGTTTGATCGAACAGGGTTGTGAGGCCTATTTGGCTACCATTTCGATACCTGGTGAGGTTGGGGAGTCAGCGGTGCGGGATATTGAGGTGGTCTGGGAGTTCGAGGATGTGTTCCAGCAGTTGAGCGGGTTACCACCATCCAGGTCGGATCCTTTTACCATTGAGTTAGAGCCGGGGACGACGCCATTGTCTAAGGCTCCTTACAGGATGGCTCCAGCGGAGATGGCGGAGCTTAAGAAGCAGCTTGAGGAGTTGTTGGAAAAGGGTTTCGTTAGACCGAGCAGTTCTCCGTGGGGTGCACCGGTACTGTTCGTCAAGAAGAAGGATGGGAGTTTCCGGTTGTGCATTGATTATCGGGGGCTGAACCGGGTTACTGTGAAGAACAAGTATCCATTACCAAGGATCGACGAGTTGCTAGATCAGTTGCAGGGTGCTTCGTGGTTCTCTAAAATTGATTTGGCATCGGGTTATCATCAGATCCCGATAGCGGAGTCGGACATCAGGAAGACGGCTTTCAGGACGAGATACGGGCACTACGAGTTTGTGGTGATGCCGTTTGGGTTGACGAATGCACCGGCTGCGTTTATGAGGTTGATGAACGGCGTGTTCCAGGAGTATCTGGATGAGTTCGTCATCATTTTCATCGACGACATTCTAGTGTATTCGAAGAGTCCTGAGGAGCACATGGTACACCTGAGGAAAGTTCTGGAGAAGCTACGGGAGCAACAGTTGTTCGCTAAGCTGAGCAAGTGTAGTTTCTGGCAGCGGGAGATCGGATTTCTGGGGCACGTCGTATCTGATCGTGGTGTTTCAGTGGATCCAGAGAAGATTCGCTCGATTGAGGAGTGGCCGAGACCGAAGAATGCCTCGGAGATTCGCAGTTTTCTGGGTCTGGCGGGTTATTACAGGAGGTTCGTCAAGGGGTTTGCTAGTATGGCGCAGGCCATGACCAAGTTGACCGGGAAGGACGTTCCTTTCGTGTGGTCGGACCAGTGTGAGGAGAGCTTTGTGAAGCTCAAGGAGATGCTGGTGAGTACTCCGGTGTTAGCCTTGCCTAACCAGGATGAGCCATATGTTGTGTTCACAGACGCGTCCAGGCTGGGGCTCGGTTGTGTATTGATGCAGCAGGGTAAGGTAATCGCATATGCTTCCAGGCAGCTGAGGAAACATGAATGCAACTATCCTACTCACGATCTTGAGATGGCTGCAGTAGTGTTTGCATTGAAGATCTAGAGGTCTTATCTGTATGGCGGTAAGGTTCAGGTGTTCACAGACCACAAAAGTCTGAAGTACATCTTTACCCAGCCAGAGCTGAATCTGCGACAGAGGCGATGGATGGAGCTTGTTGCGGATTATGACCTGGAGATAGCTTACCATCCCGGTAAAGCGAATCTTGTAGCCGATGCTTTGAGCAGGAAGCGGGTTATTTTAGACACTGAGCGAGATACAGAGGCGTTGGTAGGCATGGTGAGTGCCCTGAGACTGTGTGCTGTGTCTGAGGAACCTGAGCCGTTGGGTTTAGAGGCGGTGGATCAGGCGGACATTCTGACTAGGGTGCGGGTAGCACAGCAGTTGGATGCGGAATTAATGCAGGCTGGCAGGGCAGAGCGGTCTGAGTATGAGTTATCCAGCAATGGAACTATCCTTTTGAGGGGCAGGGTGTGTGTACCGAAGGACGAAGTGCTGAGGCAGGAAATCCTGAGGGAAGCACATCAGAGCCGTTTCTCTATTCATCCAGGAGCTACCAAGATGTACCGTGACCTCAAACGGTATTACCAGTGGGTAGGGATGAAGAAGGATGTTGCCAACTGGGTTGCGGGGTGTGATACCTGTCAGTTGGTGAAGGCTGAGCATCAGGTTCCGAGCGGGTTGTTGAGGAGTTTACCCATTCCGGAGTGGAAGTGGGACATGATCACCATGGATTTCGTGGTGGGTCTGCCGGTTTCGCGAACCAAGGACGCTATTTGGGTCATCGTCGATAGGTTGACCAAGTCTGCGCACTTCTTGGCCATAAAAAAAGACCGACGGTGCGGAAGTGTTGGCCAAGAGGTACGTTAGGGAGATTGTGAAGCTGCATGGGGTACCGGTGAGTATAGTGTCAGATCGAGATCCGAAGTTCTCCTCGCTGTTCTGGGGCGCTTTCCAGAAGGAGATGGGCACTAAGGTACACATGAGTACAGCTTATCATCCCCAGACCGATGGGCAGTCGGAGAGGACTATCCAGACGTTGGAGGATCTGTTGAGGATGTGTGTGTTGGATTGGGGTGGACATTGGGCGGATCATCTGAATCTAGTGGAGTTTGCGTACAATAACAGCTACCAGGCTAGTATCGGCATGGCACCATTTGAGGCGTTGTATGGTAGGCCTTGCAGGACCCCGTTATGTTGGACACAAGTGGGGGAGAGGAGCCTGTTGGGGGCTGACTTTGTGCAGGAGACGACTGAGAAGGTCCAGATTGTGAAGTTGAACATGAAGGAAGCTCAAGATCGTCAGAAAAGCTACGCAGATCGGCGTAGGAAGGAGCTGGAGTTCGCAGTTGGCGATTTGGTCTACCTGAAAATGGCCATGTTGAGGGGTCCGAACAGGTCCATTTCCGAGACGAAGTTGAGTCCGCGATATATGGGTCCCGTCAGGGTGCTGGAGCGGGTCGGACCGGTGGCTTATCGGTTAGAGTTGCCGGAGTCTATGCAGGCATTTCACAAGGTGTTCCACGTGTCGATGCTGAAGAAATGTTTGCACAAGGATGATCAGGTGGTCACGGGGGTGCCATCAGATTTGACACCGAGCATGGTGGTGGAGGCGAGGCCTCTGAGAGTCCTAGACCGTCGGGTGAGAGTGATCAGGAGGAAGAAGGTTCCTGAGATGCAGGTGATGTGGGACTGCAATGGAGCCGAGGAGGTGACTTGGGAGCCGGAAGCGAAGTTGAAGCGCAAATTTCCCAAGTGGTTCGGCAAACTGGAGAGTTAGCCGGGTGTTTTCCATATCGTTGTAACCATGGTGTTGGGATTTTGGGAGTTATTGCGTTGTTGTACTCGTCTATTTTATGGTGTTATAATTAATCGATGTACTTTGGAGCTTTTGATTACTCAATAAAAAGGTGTTTTCATTGAATAGGTTGAGCGGTGGGTTTACTAGAGGATTAGTAGACAGGTTGGCGGGCTACTAGTGGTAGTGGTCCGATAGCGGGGGTGCGGATACTAGGTGTTTAGTAGCTGCATATGGCTGATAGATCCGGATTGGTTTGGCACAGGGTGGTGACCCATATAGCGGCATCGGAGTGCACTGGTGAGTCACTGCCGAGTGTACCTGGCCGGTTGGGTTTCGACGTGATTCCTGATTGGTGAGACAGGTCACTAGAGAGATTGCCGTTGTCTGGCTCTCTATGCGTTAGACGGATCGATCCATGGTGTTGGGTCGTGAAGTCGTTATACTCCCGGACGTTGGAGTGGTTGGCCAAACCAAGTAGGGAACTATGGCACTATGGTGTTGAGCCGTGATACCGTTGTTGGTGGAGTTGGAAGAGCGGTCGTGCAACGCTGAGTTGGAATAGCGGTTGTGCTATGTTGTGGATGTTAGCTGAATGTTAGATTCGAGGACGAATCTATGTTAGTGGGGGAGAATTGTAACATCCCTAATTCAATTTTGAGGTTGAAATTGAATAATTAGAAGTTGGGGGTTAATTTCGCGTAAATCAATTTTTTCCGGGTGGGTTTAATTGATAACTTTGGAAGTTTGGGGCCATTGGTGAATTCGAAAAATTGGTCCCACATATGTATATATGCGCGTAAGCATCTCCCTCTCCGAGCGACCCGATTAACCTAGCCGTCAAGTCCTCTTCGCCACGGTAAGAAAACTCCTCTCTCTCCTTAGTTGATTCATGTGGTGTTGGAGTCGAGGTTGTGGTGCTTTCGGCGGGTTGAATTCCGACAAGTCTCGCGGTGGCCCGTTCAGAGGGAGTGTGTGGCGTCGGCTTCTCTCTCTGTTGGGTTTCGCAGATCAATCTCGGGCCTAGGTTTCATTGGTTTGGCGGTCTTAGGCGGTGGTTCTATGCGTGGAGAGGTTCCTCGGCCGGATCTCCGAGACGGCTGGTCTATGGGGTCCTTGAGGACAGATCTCCGGCGCCGGCGGTGGTAGATCGGCGCATTCCTCTCCTCCTCTTCTTCCCGGTGTTTTGGCTGCCGTTTGTGACATTCCGGTAGTCGTACCGGCGGTGGGAAGACGATGGAGTGGATTACCGGTTTAGACCGGTTTAGTATTCAATAATCGTGTCGAGTGTGTTTATTATTTTGATTATTTTATTATTTTTATTTTTAGGTGGTTTAATAGGAGGTTATTCATCCCGGGGAGTTCTAGAAAATTGCTGAATTTTCCCGTGAAACTTTCTGTGCGGGAATAAGGTGAGTGCAGGACCATAGGCGTAATTTAATAATTTTGATAATTGATGTGGTTTCGTGATAATAGGCCGTTTACGATCTCGGAGGGTCTAGATCGAGTGTTTCATGAAATGTTTGATTTATTCGGTATTTTTCGTGATAGTCTATATTAATTATCTTAATTATTTGTTAGCCTGTAGATGGGAGGATTGTCTCACTAAGTATTTATCGAAATACTTATGCATCTCTTATATTTTAATTGATGCAGGATTAGAGAAAGTGTGACCGTGGGATCAGGGCGAGGAAGAGGGGGTGATCTAGACTTGTCGTTTATTTGATTATTTTATTTAATAATTTATGATCTTGATTATTCGGATTTTTAATCTTGAGCCGGAAATTATTTGGTGAGGTTCAGTTATTATTATTTATGGGAATTTTAATAATTAATTGCAAGAAGAAAAAAAAAAAATGGGTGCGGTTGTTTCAACAAATATTTAGTTATTCCACACACAGTTTTTTATTTTAAAAAAAAATAGGACACAGACATATTATTTCTCACAAACCAAAAGTTTCCAGTTTTTCCACACACGTTTTTTGAGTTTATGTTCTGCTTCTAAGACGATCGTGATAAGTTATGATGACATGATTGAATCGACCAATTTGTTTAAAGCACTGTAAGAAGAGCCTCCAATTCCGACAGAAACTTCAACCTTGTCCTTCAGTATGCTGGCTCTCTTTCTCATTTCTTCACCTTCATCACCTATAATGAGCTTCCTCACAGCCATCTCTACGATTCCTCTGTCCAATTCACCTTCGACCTCAAATGCGGTTTGCCAAACATGCGTCATAAGTCGAGTATTTACCCACTGATCACCTGAATACGGCCTGCAGATCATTGGCACGCCACTGCTTATGCTCTCCAAGCTCGAGTTCCATCCACCATGGTTCCAAAACCCTCCCACCGCTCTATGCCCAAGCACCTCCTTTTGTGGGGCCCAATTCACTACAAAACCTTTCCCGTCATGGGTCACCGCTTGTCTGAACTGTTCCGGTAATGATTCTACGGAGTTTTGTCCCGATATGGAGCCTTGTCGGATCACCCATAAGAAAGGTTGGTTACTCAGAACCAATCCCATGGCCATCTCCACAAACTCTTTTTCTTGCGTCATCGCCAAGCTCCCCATGCTTATATAGATCACCGAGTTTATTTCTTGCTTCTCAAGCCATTCAAGACAGTTTCTTTCTTCTTTAAAAGAACTGGGACAGGAGGTCGCGGAATCGGTCATATGGAGAGGACCGACCGAGTGTATCTGAACTCCCCACTTTTCTTCTGCAGCTGATATGAATAAGTTCTCTAAACAATTCGAAGAGTTGTGTATTACACCAGAAGATGTATCTCTCTTGCTTACATTACGGTAAAGTAACATCAGATTCTCCATAGATCCATAAGCTGTCACAGGTAGATCTTTGTACCGAAAGGGATGAAACTCCGGCACCAACTCTTGAAGTTTAGATCTTGCTTCTGTTGTAGATAGACACAAACCCAAAATATCAACAAAATTACATCATTCCGAACAACACTAATTAACAATGAAGGTAGAGTAATGAGAGGTAGGGTACCTTGTGGAGGAAGTAACCATTTGTATTGGTTCTCCATAAGTACACACCGACTGATCGAAGTAGCAGCGGAAGAAGCACTAAAGATCATCTTTGGCAGATTCAGATCTTTTGCAACTTGCCGAGGGAAGTAGACGAATTCATCGTGAATGATAAAGTCAACATCATCATGGAGTGTTAGAAATTCTTTCAATAGGGGCTCACAGACAGAGTTGAGCTTCAGGATAAAGTCAAGCAGCCCGAGAGACGACATGTCCGATTTAGACAAGCCGTCATCGATAATGACGAAGTTGAGAGTAGGGAAGTTAGCGGAGATATCATAGAAATTGAATTCGGTTTGAACGATTGTGATTGAAAAGCCTGTGGACGAAAGGAATGAGGCTAAGTTCCTCATTGAAGGTAAATGGCCTTCGAACGGTGCTGGAACCATCAGCAGTCTTCTCTGGCGAATCTCTTCCATGATACCTTTTTTCTCTCTCTCTAATCCTTGATTTTGATTATCTCTATATAAAGACAAATTTTATTATTTCTTTATGAAGACAAAATCGAGGAGTTTGAATGTTTCTTTATGATGAATTTTGTTTAATAGTTGTAACTTCGTGGAAACTGGACTTTTGTATTAATTTTTAAAAAATATATAAGGTTTATTATTCAATTCACTGGTTCAATGATCGACAGAACTCGTTATCACCATTAATTGCTATGAAAGAAACTGGAAGTAATTAGTCTTTGCTTTATATCAACGTCAGCTTAATAAAGATTAAGTACAAACTACTTGCAGGATGCGCTAGATTAGTCATGGGCAATTTGTTAGTTAATGAGCATATAAGTAATTACAGATTGCAATCATGACGTCTAACATTGCCCCTAGTTTCTTTATTTACTTTTATTATTCCCATTAGAGTTTAGCCCGCCCTACCGGCGGGTAGGTATAGGGAAAATATTTTTATATATTCAATACTGATTTAAATTTAATTAGGTTTCAATGGTTTTAAGGTTTAGCATTTTTTTCCCTCAAATCAAAATATGAAACTTATAAACAAAGGCTGAAATATGAGGAATATCAGTTGCAATTGTTTTTCCTAAAGTGAAATCGTCTTTCGTTTCTTCTTTTGAGGTATTTTTTAATGATATTTTAACAAGAAACATAGACCACGCAAATCTATAATTTCATATATAACACCATAAAACAAATTTCAGTGTCGATATAAAATTCTAAAGGATTACCTCTTCTCCCCGGCATAACTAATGACTTGGATGGATTGGTTAATAAGACTAAAGAGAGAAGGCATGCTCACATTCTATAAAATGGTTAGAACTTATTATATAATCTTGATGAGGGATATAACATATATTAGTTCATACTTATAGTGCAAATTGACATTTACACCATACAAAGACAAATTTGGCTTGTTAAAAAAAAAACAGATGATTAAAATATAATTACAATACGACACCTTTAGAAACAAAAAATGAAAATGAGCTACATCCTCACATGAATAAGCATTGTGTCATCAATCTACTATTCAATCGTAGGAATGTGGACATTCCCTACCTTGAAGAAACTCTTTGTGATGATTACATTGTCTCTCGAAAGCTCCGGAGAGAATACAAATCACTTAATTCGATAAATAGTTTAAACATCGTATGATAAGCAAACCAAAGCTTTATATGTATTGCCGCACAATTATTGGTCACATGAAATGAGTTTGTACTTTACACTTCCCATCAATGTGACTGCCTTGCAACTCTATTATGTTTGAACCTGATAAGAGGATTGTAACATACCCATACCCACACCCAGGCCCATTTTTCCCCCAAGCCCATTTCCTTCTTTTTGTGTGAAAAGTCCCACATCAGAACTTTCTCCGAAAGACCCTCCACCCTTCCCCCTATATAAAGAAGAGAGGGGAGCTCTCAAATCCCCACACCAAAAAAAGAGAGTCCGAGAGAGAGAGGGAGGTCGCCGAAGAGCTGACCACCCACCACCGGAGTTCGCCGGAGTTCACCGGAGTTCGCCGGAAGTCCGCCGCGAGTCTTGCCAGAGCCGAGGAGAAGCCGCCGAGCACCACCGCCTTCTCGTCGTCTTCTAGATTCGTTCTCCTTCGTCAGATCTGCAGAAAATCAAAGGTGAGGATTAGATCTAGGCTTTTTATATGTTTAATTGTTTTTTTTTAGTGTGTTGAGTCTAGATCTATTCAGGTTAGGGCGTGTTACGGAGTACGGACACGTTTTCAGTGTGCATATTGTTTGACTTGCAATTGTGGAATGAACTGGATTAGGAAAGCATTAGATGAATAACCTGCATCCTTGTTTTATCACCCGGTTGTGTGATTAATGAATGTAACTTAGTTAGAAATGAGGTCATCGTCACTGCGAAGGAACCAGTGGTACGATTTGATTGATGGACCCGACTTCAGCAGGACTGATAGGCTTCCAACGGGGTTAAAAGGAGCTCTCCCGCGCTCTAGGCCAGTGAGCCAGGTTACGAGAAAAGGCCGGTGAGCCACATATGAGACAGCAAGTGAGCCTGAGGAGTTCCTTTGCTTGTAGATTGATTGAGCGCTGGTAGAGCGTTATGTTTGATACGTGCGTAGATTTAAACTTGGCATATTGGAATGAAGCGGTTGAATATGTTGAGAGTGTAGGTTTAGTTCTCACTGGGTAATCCAAATTACTCATCCTTCTCTTTTCTTTTCAGGTGAGTCCGATGAGGACGAGTATGTGGAGCTGGACGAGTAGTTCCAGCGTGGTGCGCCGTTTTTGGGAATCAGGTTTTATTTATCTATTTATTTAGAATTTCGGTCATTTACTTTTACAAGACAATCGCTGGTTTTATTTCGGTTATTTATTCATTTCGGTTTATGAATTATTTGTTAGACTTTAATTATTTAATGGAATAAAATGAGACTTTAGAAATGTGGTAAGAAAAGTGTCAAAGCCGACACGTCGCATTTAACCAGCAACGGGGTCGAAGGTGTCAGGCCGGTTCGTCAGGATCCTTGAATAGGAAAGCGGGATCGGGTGTTCACAACGATCCCACAACACCACACAGAGATAAACATGAGTACTTGTTCCATGATGCGTTCCAAACATATATACCTTCAGCATTTAGTCGTTTTACTTTAAAGCATTAACGTCTTTGATTATAGGTTCCCAAATTTATTTATGCAAATATGAAAGCATTTGAGGCATAATTTGTTTCTTTAGGTTTATTTTTCTAACTCGGAGACTCTCAATCATCTCTCACTGCTCCTTTCAATAGAAACAAACTAACTGAAGAAGAGAAATACATGAATATGATAAGTTACAAATCTATATTATAGGAATAATAACGATCTTTGTTTTGATCCAGCAAATAGTGTTGGTTTTTTATACCACTTTCTAACCACAATCCCTTACTACTCTACTGCACAGTGACTTAACATTTCATTGATGTGTCAAGAATGAAGGTAAATAGAAACACAAACCTGGTAGGATGAATGCTCAGTTTGGGCACCCACGATTCAAGCGTCTATCATCACCACGCACTCGGATGTGACAGTTTTCTCGTGCGTCATAGCTGATACCCCGAGCTGTGAATGAAAACCAACGACTCTACAACAGTGAAGATAACCAAGGAAACCGAAAAATATATGTATTTGAAAGTCTGTTATAAAATGATAAAATAATTCTTGGATAGTTGTTTTCTATTCAGCAATATGTAGTAGAGATAAGTTGAACCTTATTAGTGGAAATTTATTTCAAAACGTACATGATCATTAACAAAAAATTTGTACATGGTTTTCCATTTCAGCCATAACTTTATTAAGTTTTTCATATTTTTCCATAAAACCGAAACATCTTTACATTGCTTGCTAATTGAAGTGTATCTCTTAGACATATAGATCTGAGGTTTGTAAATTGGAGACTGTATTTTAAACTTGTATAATTGCATTCAATAAATAAACTTTTTAAGTGTGCAAAAATACCAGACTCAATATGGTGATGTTGGCTCCTATCCAATTTTGGTAAGGTTGCGCTAGAATCCGTAACTGTCTCATGGGTAAATAGACCCTTTAGATCATCAAATCCCTATGCTCCATCGACCTCCTTCACTTTATGCATTATGAATTTGCCTAAATATACTCTATATTTTGTGCCTACAGTCATGGAGGAACACAAATTGAAACAATCACTTGTTAAAGTCATTGATAAATCATAGACCGACTGTTACACCCCCGGTTCGCTCATCGGATTTTTCCACCGATCGGACGGGCCGGCTGGTGGTGTTACGGGAGTGAAGGGAGAACCGCCGAGACAGATCAGCCATAAGGCAACCCATATCACCTCACTAGCCAGTCCGTTCCGACTGATTGCATCTCTTTTATCCTCTCGACCAACAGCCTAAGGCTTTTCAACCCGTATTTCCAACCGAGAGTTGTTTCGACCCGGACTAGGTCTATCGTAATCGATGTTTTATGCTTAAAAACACATCATTTATTAATCTTTAAAAATACTTCACAAAGCATACGGGAGGGTGGTGTTTCTTTGGTGTCCCTTTCTTGGCCTTAGTGCCTCTACCATTCCCTTACCCTTTGTTAATTTCACTCTCGTCCTCCATTTTGGTGGGAGGGAGAGATCCCAAGAACGCCTCATTGATGACCAAGGTTCTTTCACAATTACCATAACCAAAAGCGCTTTCATCACAAGATCATTTCTTCTCACAACTAGCTTTTGGACGTGAAGTAAGATCCATATTCTCACAACTACCCACATACATTACTTTCTCAACATGAAACTCATCTTAGAGCCATGGAGAAGTCTCTCAATCTCTCTTATAGCCTCTTCATTCTCATCATTTGAGAAAATAACTTTGCAATACTCTTTTGGGCTTTCATCGACTTTACCCTTGATTTTCTCCATGAATCTACTAGAAATGGAACTTCCTTGAGCATTTTGATGATCCAAATGCTTGATTCCTATGATCTAGATTAACATTCTCCAGTCTAATATAGCATTATGATCACTAAATAAGAAAGGAAAGAAGTAATCGAAGCACTAGACATCAAGGATCAATAACGAAATCTCCTAATCTACCTCACACATGAGCTTTAAAAAGAACTACTCACTAATAATGAAAAACAAACCAAATCTCATGAAAGAGGTGTTGTTAATCATGATTAGAGAATAGGAAGATGAAAATAAAAGAGAGATTAGAGAGATTACGAAGATTAAACTTTAGATTGCATAAAAGCAAATATGTCTCTTGCAAAAATTCAAGAACCTAAAAAGGAGAGGTTTTTGCTAGAGAAAAAGAGATTGAATCAAGCATCCCTCTAGAAAATTAGGTTTTGCAAATATTTAAATGGTTTGTGGGCAAACAGAGTCAATCCGGAACAAACCGGGTATTGATCCGGTAGAATCTGGGTAAGTGGCTTCACACCGACTATACCTTGGTCGGTGTTGCTGGATCGGTGTTCTTTTGAGCATAACTCGTTTGGGCGCCAGACAGACATGTCCCTGATAAATCTGATGTATCTTTCGAACCACAGATCGGAATGACTTCAAATGACCTTCACACAACAGCTAACTAAATTTTGTACAATTTTGATGAAGACCTCCAAAGCTAAATCCGAATGGAAACGCTTCTTCCGGCTAGATCGTTCAGTCACTTAGGCTGCATTTGATGACGACGAATTTAGATTTATGACACCGGGTGGACTTTCAGTCACTTCGGCTTGTTTCTGTCTCAACACCGACCAAGTGTACTGGGAAATGGAGGGTCGGTGTTGAGTTGCATAAGGTCGGATACCGGGTGAGGTTTGGTCGGTAATTGGGTCGGTGCTCGTTTCTGTCTTGATACCGACCAAAGACATCGGGCAAAGGAGGGTCGGTGTTGAAGGAGGCTTGAGCTGAACACCGAGTGTCACTTCTTCGGTGTTGAAGGAGGCCTGGTAGGTGTTCCCTTCTATCTTGACACCGACCAAAGGTGGGACGGTGTTGATCGAAGGTCTCGCAGCCAGGCGGTTATATCTTTGGTAAAATCGCTATACCTCCTGAACCGCCTATCCAAATGCCTTGAAACCACTTCCAGGCGACATCTAACTCATTTTTACATGATTTTCATGAAGACATGTGAAGCTGAATCCGAATGGAAACTCCTTGTATGGCTAAATCTTTCAGATACCTCGGGTGACCTTAGAACTTTCTTTTGCTCCATCACTCCAATCATCCCCAAAATGTCCCCAAGGCACCTAAACACACTACAAAACATGCAATAGTCTCTAGGACCTAGTGAGAACTCTCTATACTCTAAATGAGAATAAAACATCAAATAAATGCAAAGAAAATACATGCATGAGACTCAAAATACCTAGATAAATGTATACTAAAAAGAGTAAAATATGAGAATATCAGGAGCGTGTGTAACCATCATGGAAGGGAATTGGGGCTAGAAAAGCAAGGAAAACATGAAGGAGAGATTGTCAAGCCATTTTATCGGTCATATGACCGATATAAAGTGGCCGATAGAATCAAGTATCGAAGCATCGAGAATATGTGTCTAGAAGATCGACTCGGATGGAAGCCTTACCTTTGGATTTAACTTTGGAGCTCTTCATCAAAGTTATAGGAAATTGAGTTAGATTTGGAGTAGGCTTGCTTTGGTGCATTTTAGAATTACAAACATGGACATTGAATTGAATTCTTTTGGTGATACTCTTCGTCTGGCTAAATCTTTCAGACACCTCGGGTGATAAAATAGGTTGATTCGATTCGATATGATCTAGAACTCATAACAACGATGAATAGCTAATATACTCTCATAGTACTAACTACCTATGTCTAGCAACTTAGAAACTCAACTCTCGCAGGTCTATAAGAAGCGAAGCATGTATTAGATTCAGATCTGATATATTTACAAAACCCCACTATTGCAGGTTATGGCATAATTACTCGCTTAAGCTAGTTCAGGTTAATCGATGCATCACATTCATGGTTCTATTTTCCTACGATCAATTTCTAGGTGATCAATCAAGAAATATGTAGTAAGAACAAGTAGAAACAAAGATCTATAATCGATCTAACCTAGATCTAACAACTTATAAAAAACATGTAACCTTCTATTCACCCCTTTACCCAACTAAAACACCACTCAGACATGGTAAAGTAAGATGAACGAATGGATGATGAACAATGCATAATATAAAGACTTAAATAAGCAAGAGGGTTCAGATCTATCTCTGTAAGAACAAAGTATAAGAGATCTTCTCCCTAGAAACAACATAGAAATATCGTTTCATGGCCATGACCCCGGCGACAAGCAATGACCCTATTGGCCATACACACATTCTTATCATTTTCATTCTAATTATCTATATAAGATAACATTCATGCATTCCTTTTCATTATAATTCATATTTCCTTTTAACCATTCCATTTTTATAAGTTCTTACTAACATGTATGAATGATGTATATGGAAATGTATTCATGTACAAGAAATCAACATTATTAACTCATATGATTCATCCAACATCACACATCAATCTATCTACTAACATCATACGCCTATTAATAACTAAATAGAGTATTGGAGGAATTCTTATAACATATCCCCACCTGGTGCACTTTGAAGCAGCAGATCGAGCCATGGCTTTCACAGTCTTGCGTCCCATTCTGAAGTTTGATGCGGTGAACTTGAAGGTGAGGCTAGGAAAGAAAAAAATAGGTTTAATATCGGGTTTCCGAAAACAGAACTTTCCAAAAATAGAACTTTCCAAAAATAGAAACTTTCCAAAAATACAAACTTTCCAAAGAAAGAAGTTTCCATAATTGTATTTTCCATATATGGATCACCATAAATATACTTACCATAAATGGATCACCATAAATGTACTTGCCATAAATAGATCACCATAAATGCTTTTCCCATAAATGGATCAGCATAAATGCACTTTCCATTTTCAAGAAATGACAGTTTCTTGGCCAGGAAGGAACGTCCGTAACTTGCGGAATTTACATCGGAATTTGGATCGGAAAACTGCTCTGAAAAAGATGGATTCGAGATCTTTCCAACGGTACCAAGATCGCCTCCTGGTTCGCCGGAAAATCGCGTCGCAAGGTGGCTGGTCGCGAACGGCCTCTCCTCCTCTCTTTCTCTCTCCTCCGGTGGCCCTGGCTCTCTCCGGCGGTTATGGGCGGTGGCTGGACTTCGGCAGGGCTTCGCCGGTGATGAAACTCTCTGCCTCCCTTCCTCTCCACGAGCTCCCTTTTATAGAGTAATAGAATAGGTATAGGTTTAGGGTTTAGGGATTAATTTATTTGTTGGGCTTGGTTTTGGGCTTAGAGATTTTCTGATGTCTTTAGTACAATGGGCTAAACAAAAAATAGACTTTAGAAAATTTTGGAGCTATTTTTAAGGTATTACAAAATGTTTATTTCATATTACATAAAAAAAGATTAACTTGTATGTTTTTTTGTAATATTACATTTTTGGGGGCAAAGAATTTGTAAAAATCATAATCATCCCATCAATATTTAAGTTAAAATATATCAAAATAAAATAAAAACCAAAAAATTATCTCAATAGATAAGTTTTTGTATATCCAATAAAAATTCGGCTGTTAGAATGTTTTATGCAATTTTTTTAAGTTGGCCACTTAAGTTGTATAAAAGTGTAATTAAAACAAAGTTCATTGTTTCTATTAAATTGCTATGTTTCGTTATGTTGGCTAACATTGCATAAAACTTATGTCCAATACACACATACAAACATAACTTATGGACTATTATATATGGTAAATAGTGTAAAGTAAAAACGATGAACTAACACTGACTTGAAAAGAATCTTATTATTATTATTATTATTATTATTTTATGGGTTTACTGCCTAAAACCCCCTTCACTCATAGAACCCTAATTATTCCCCCCCTCAAACTATTTATCTCTTTATTAACCACTCCAAATTTATAGTTTTCAACCTAAACCACCTAATCTATTTTATTTTGCTTAATTCCACCTCTGTAATCAAAATCATAAAATCGAGTATAAATAAAGGAAAACACGTTTAATAAACAGTGATTGCCCATAATAAAAAATCCGATCCGACTTGAAAAAACCGACCTGTTTTTGAAAGAAAAAAAAAACAGACCCGACTTGAGCTATGTTTCACGACAAATAGTTGGGGAAAACATGATTTTGAGTTTCACGACAACTTCTTCTTCTACCTCTCTGTCAATTCGGTCGATCAAAATCAGAGAAGCACAAATTCGGTATCGATGAGATAGAAAACGTGAGATTTGAGTTTGGATTTGAATTTGGGGGAAATTGAATTTGATTTTTACGACAGTAAGAATAATCATATGGTTTCTCTTGCTATATTCCCTTTGATTTTGGGTGTGATTGTCTAATTTTGGGTGTGGTGTTAGTTGATTTTATTATTTTTCAAATCAGATCAGGTTTTTTATTATTGGAAATCACTGTTTATTAAATGCGCTTTCGTTTACTTAAATTCGATTTTATGATTTTGATTAGAGATGTGGAATCATGGATAAGAAAATATATTAGGTGGTTTAGAGTTGAAAATTATAAGTTTGGGTGAGTTAATAAAGTAATAATTAGTTTGGGGGAAAATAGTTATGGTTATATGAATAGAGTGGGTTTTAGGCAATCAACCCTTATTTCATTGATATATATATATATATATATATATATATATATATATATATATTTATTTTTTTTAAAGAAAATACAGCTAGCAGGTTATCCAGGAATATAGCCTCTATCATAATCACACTAATAACAAAAATTATAACAGTTTTTCAAATACCTATCTTTTTCATACAATGATGTACAGATTCTTGACAAAAACTAATTGGGTTTTAGCGGCATAATGACCATGAAATTCATCATCGGGAAGTTGGTTTCTTCTTTGAAAATCAATTTGAGGACTCGGCGTTGGATTGGAAAATGAGTTTTATCTCAATAAAATAGATTTTGTCATAATATTTGACACACTCATAAATGATTTTTATTAAGTTCATATCAATTCATCTATGCTTGTCATTGTAGCATAAGAGGTGTCAATCCATAGAGGTTAAGATTAATGCACTAGGAATGCATGGAACTTCTTAAGCTAGAGCAAATGTTTTGAGTTTTTATATTTTTATGATTTTAAACCAAGAAAGTAAAATGTAAGAAAGAAAACAAAGATAGAAATGTTGGATCATGGATTAAACAAGCAAATGAATGATTAAAAATCAAATAATGATGACAAAGATTGCATTAAACACTATCCTAGAACATGGAATTCACAAATATGACTAATCTATTCTCATGGCACTAATCACTTCACTATTCACTTAATTGACATAAACTCTCGTTTTCAATTAGATAATCAGTAAGAATTAATAAACCATTCCAATTAGTTCACTGATCACCCTAAACATCAACTCTCATTGGCTAGGATGTGAAAAACTCACAATAGGCTTGGTTCAAGCATTTTCACAAGCACCTATCGGACATGAAATGTTTAAGTTTTAGATTTGATTTCTCAATTCAAAACTAGCATTAAGATCAATCTATGTCAAGGATCTAACAAGATGCCATCCAAATGATCATCGATTATGATGCTAATGCACACAATGTATGATATTCCTTACGTTTAAAACACTTGAATAAGATTAATTCATTCTCATGACACTAATCTCTTAATCAAAACACAATGTCAAATGACACAAACCCCTACCCCAAACTTGAATTGCACCGTCTCGGTGCAACAAAAGTCAAGAGAGAGCAAAAATATGCAAAAAGGCGAATGTACAATGAAATGGAGTATGGTTCAAACCTTTGAGATGGAGAAAAGGGAGTGGTGGTGTTACTTGTTATGGCTCAAACCCTCCATTAATCCCATACCACGGCCTTTGGACCCCAAAAGACCAATCTTAGACCGATCCGACCCAAATTTGCGTCCTTTATTGATGAGGAGCTTGGTCCTCTTATTCATTTCTTGTTTTGTGTCGCAAGCTTGACGAGGGATAGGCTTGGGGAGGTCCTCAAGGGCGCGTTTAACGTCGCTAGCTTGACGGTTGCTTCTTCATTTCACTCCCTTCATGAAAACCACAAGAAAAGTGAAAAGATTAGCAACAAAATAAAATAAAAAGCTCGAGTCTCAAAAAGAATATAAATCCTAGTGGTTATTGCTATTGCCTCCTCGGCAACAGCGCCAAATTGATAATGGATTTTTGTTAAGTTCATATCAATTTCTCTATGTTTGTCATTGTAGCATAAGAGGTGTCAATCCATAGAGGTTAAGATTAATGCACTAGGAATTGATGGAACTTCTTAAGCTAGAGCAAATGTTTTGGGTTTTTATATTTTTATGATTTTAAACTAAGAAAGTAAAATGCAAGAAAGAAAACAAAGATAGAAATGTTGGATCATAGATCAAACAAGAAAATGAATGATTAAAAATAAAATAATGATGACAAAGATTACATTAAACACTATCCTAGAACATGGAATTCACAAATATGACTAATTCATTCTCATGGCACTAATCACTTCACTAATCACCTAATTGACATAAACTCTCGTTTGCAATTATATAATCAATGAGCATTAATCTCCAATTTCTATTAGTTCACTAATCTCCCTAGACATCAACTCTTATTGGCTAGGGTGTGAAAAGCTCACAAAAGGCTTGGTTCAAGCATTTCATCGTACACCTCTCGGGCGTGAAATGCTTAAACTCTAATTTTGATCTCGCAATCTAAACTAGCCTTAAGATCAACCTATGTGAAGTATCTAACAAGAAGCAATCCAAATCATCTTCATTCATGACACTAACGCACACAATCTATGTCATTCCTTAGGCCTAGAACACTTAAACAAGACTAATCCACTCTCATGATTTTAATCCCTTTTTTAATCACTTAATCAAGAATCAAATTCTCATTTGTGATTTGATGATTAACAAGCATTATTTACAAGTTATATTAACCAAAATACACCTTAGACATCCATTCTCAAGAGCTAAGATATGCAAATCCCTTATTTTGTTCTTTGGGAATTTCATCAAACACTTGGTGTGCATGATATTCCTTTTGATCTATATTTAAGTTTCTCAAGCTAAATCTAGCATTAAGGACACTAAATAAGGAAGGAAAGCAAGGATTAAGAACATAAGCAACACAAATCAATCATCAAATCATCCAAATGAAGCAAACCATGATCCAACAAAAAGTCTCAAATCTAAAGAACATGAATAACAAAAGAGAAAAATACATAAAAATAAGGAAATTTCATAAATAAAAGATAGAGTTGAAGAAATCTTCTCTAGAGTGGCATTTGTTATGAAGAGAAATAACAATCCCTCCAAAATAGAGCTTGGGTCGTGCCCAACCCTTCGGAGAAGAAGACTTAGCCAAAAAAATAGGTTTCAAGAGTATTTAAAGCAAAAGGGGGCGAACCGGGTCAACCCGGGACAAACCGGGTCTTGACCCGGTTAAAACTGGTTTTTGACCCGGTTAAATCTGGGTCTAAGTGGTCTGTTATGGATCCATAGCGGATGGCTTTATCGGATGAAACAAGGCTGGCATGAAGTTCTTGTGCATAACCCGTTTAGGCGCTAGATAGACACGTCCCTGCTAAATCTGATGTATCTTTCGAACCAATGCTTAGAATGACTTGAAACCACCTCCAGAAGACATATAACTTAATTGTATACAACTGCTATGAATACTTTGCAAGCTAAATACGAGTTTACGTTATTCGTTTGGCCTGATCTTTCAGTCGCTTCGGCTGGCTTCGATGAAGACAGATTTGGACATGTGACACGGGGTGGACATTGCCCGGTGCTGTGAGCCAGTATTTCCCCTGTCCATGCTGAGGTTCAGCACCGGACGGTGATGCCGGGCTGTGGCTGGTCGGTATGGATTACACTGGGCAAGGACACCGGTTGGAAGTGGGCCGATGTTGGTCGAATGTTCGGCGGCCAGACGGACATACTCTCAGTAAATCGGACATATCTCACGAACCACATATCTGAATGACATGAACAGACTTCTGGATGGCAGATACCTAAATTCTCCATCATTTCCATGAAGACTTTTGGAGCTGATTCTGACTGCAAACCCTTTGTTTGGACAGATCTCTCAGACACCTTGGGTGATCCTTGCATCCTCTTTTGCTCCAACATTCCAAATATCCCCAAAATGCCTCCAAGGTACCTAAACACACTCCAAAACATGAAATACTCTCTAGGACCTAGTGCACATGAGCTAAACTCTAAATTGGACCAAAACACTAAGAAAAACTATCAAAACACATGAATGGGACTTAAAATGCCAAGATAAATGCATGCTTGAAAGAGTAAAATATGAGAATATCAACTCCCCCAAACTTACTCATTTGCTTGCCCTCAAGCAAACAAATAAGAACAAGAAGAGAGAGAGGTTGAAGTGAGAGATCAATTCCGAGAATATTAACAAAACAGTTCGAACCAATGCCCTTTAGAGTAGTTACATGATGCACAAACAATCTCTACTTAAAAAGATTTAGTCATACTCGTTGCTACACGAATTTGGTTTAAGCCTTAGCATTTACAAGCAAAGCCTTAGCATTCACAAGCATTCCTAAACCCACAACTCTTTAACATTCATTAAGTTCATTGGTGGATCATGCTTATGCAAATCAAGTGAACTCATTTGGCTTAGGGAAACGTCTTGAGATAAAAGTGATCTCAATCATGCGGGTATTTCGAAGCAAAGGGGTCTCTCACGAGAGAATGGACTTTGGCAAAATGATAAGAGTAAAGAACAACCGATGCATACAAGGATGACTTTCATCTACCCAATGCCCCAATATGAACCCCACTCATATCTCTAAACCCATTAAGATCTATTCCTAAGCTACCCTTATCACAAAGCGTTTTTGCCTTCTCAAACCCGCACTTCTCATCACTTTTCACTTGGGCGACTTCTTCTTCAAACTTGATTGGATTGGCTTCTCATCTTTTATTTTCCTTTAACTCCTCTTTTGCTTGCACGACTTGTCTCCATTTCATCCTTTGGGTGCCTTAGCCATTTTGGCTCTTTTCTTTCTTTCACACTTAGAGATCCTTACAATTCCACACTTGGAGTTAAATCACTTCCTTGTTTCAAACCAATCCAACTTTTGCTTTTCCCCATTCCTTTCTCCATATCTTTTGCTTTCTCCACATTCTCTTTTTCTTTTCAAAACCACCCAAAACTACCCACCTATCTATCCTAGCCTATGTCTATGTGTGAGCTAGTTATACATGGAAGCTTCTCCTTGTCATCCCAAACTCAACACTTTTTGCTAAGTTCATTCGAAATTAGGCCTCGCGACACACACAAGAGATGAAGGTTTGAAAGAAGTTTTGGTTTAGGGTGTGGTTAACCGTTCCAAAGGTGGGAATCGGCTATTTGAGCTAACAAGAGTTGTAAAAAGGGAAAAGATATATAGCTCAAATATTTATGATACTAGGACTTTTCGGTCTTAAAGAGGTATCAATAACTCTAAATACAAGTAGTATAAGATGTTATCAATTCGTATTAGGAGATGATTCTAAGCATTAAGAATGCAAGGAACCTATGTAAGTTAAGCTAATCAAAAGGGTTTTGTGATTAAGTATCCAATTCAAATCAAATAAAGCAACTAAACAAGATGTAAATCAATAAGCAAAAGCGGATTCAAAGATGGGATTATGGATATAAGATGACCCAAGTTCAATTCATGATGATCATTTACTCAAACAAGCTAATCCCTAGGCATAAGATCCTTAACTTGACTAGTTCTCTTTCAAGCAACTAATCACTATGCTAATCACCTAATCCATTAACAAACTCTCATTTGTGGATCATTGATTAGCAAGCATTAAGTTTATATAAACAAGATCAACCAAAGATACACCCTAGACAACTATTATCATAGGCTAGGAGCATAAATATCTTGTTTGGTTCATCAAGGCATTTCATCAAACACTTGGTGTGCATGAAATGTCTTATGAAGGTTTGAAAGAAGTTTTGGTTTAGGGTGTGGTTAACCGTTCCAAAGGTGGGAATCGGCTATTTGAGCTAACAAGAGTTGTAAAAAGGGAAAAGATATATAGCTCAAATATTTATGATACTAGGACTTTTCGGTCTTAAAGAGGTATCAATAACTCTAAATACAAGTAGTATAAGAGATTATCAATTCGTATTAGGAGATGATTCTAAGCATTAAGAATGCAAGGAACCTATGTAAGTTAAGCTAATCAAAAGGGTTTTGTGATTAAGTATCCAATTCAAATCAAATAAAGCAACTAAACAAGATGTAAATCAATAAGCAAAAGCGGATTCAAAGATGGGATTATGGATATAAGATGACCCAAGTTCAATTCATGATGATCATTTACTCAAACAAGCTAATCCCTAGGCATAAGATCCTTAACTTGACTAGTTCTCTTTCAAGCAACTAATCACTATGCTAATCACCTAATCCATTAACAAACTCTCATTTGTGGATCATTGATTAGCAAGCATTAAGTTTATATAAACAAGATCAACCAAAGATACACCCTAGACAACTATTATCATAGGCTAGGAGCATAAATCTCTTGTTTAGTTCATCAAGGCATTTCATCAAACACTTGGTGTGCATGAAATGTCTTATGATCTAGACCCAATTTCTCAAGCTAGATCTAGCCTTAAGAACACTAAACAAGAAGGGATATAAGAATATCTAACCCTAAACATCATGAATCAAGCCTTGGATCATCCTAATCTACCCCATCTCTAAACCTTAAAAGACTACTCAAGAGCCATTAGAACCAACCCAAAATCGATGGGGATAGGGGTTGAATCCATGGATGAATGTTGAATAATCAAGATAGAAAGAAGATAGATGGAAGAGATTGATAGAAATAAATAGTAGATTGCATAAACCAAAAGATTCTTTTATAAATCTCAAGAACTCTCCCAAAAAGGTAAGGGTTTTTGAATCAAGAAAAGCATAATTGGGAAAAAATTCGGTAAAGTGGTTTTTATAGTGAATAGTGCCCGACCGGGTCGACCTGGGACAAACCAGGTTCCGACCCGGCCGAGTTGGATCTTCTTTGTCGAACATTGCAGACCGGGTGGCTTCTGGTCGGTTGGGAATTCATATTTGGGTCGGTTAAGATCCATGTGCCAGGACCGCACGAATTGGACCTAGTAGATCTCAGACGGTTCAGGCGACGAAGGATGCTTGCTGGCTTGCAGACCGGGTGGCTTCTGGCCGGTTGGAATTTCATCTTCGGGTCGGTTAAGATTCCTGTGCTAGGACCGCACGGATTGGACCTGGTGGATCTCGGACGGTTCAGGTGACGAGGAATGCTTGCTGGCTTGGACCGCGTGGCTTGGACCGCGTGGCTTCGGACGGTTGAGATTTCGTCTTTGGACCGGTTAGGATTCCTATTCCAGGACCGTGCGGATTGGACCGCCTGGATGCTGGTAGGTTGTGCAGCCGAGATACTCCAATTCCGTGCTAAGTCCTTCTCCGCATTCGTAACAGATCGTGCTTGAGCCTCGGGACTTCCCGAACATCTCCGAACTGCTCCAAAGTACCTAGAATATACTCCATAACATGCAAGCCACTCTAGGACCTAATGCAAAACATCATATACTCTAAACAAGACCAAAACATGCATGAAAGACCTAGATATGCTCGAATGTGACTCAAAATGCAAAGTGAAATGTATGCTATGAAGGATAAAATGAGAGGATATCAATGTATATGATATCCATGAGTCCACTCTTCAATGTACAAGCATGATAATTCAAGTCTATATTAGAGTTCACTAGATAGAGTTGGGATCAAATCAAAGCATGATTCAACCAAAACATAAACATTCAACCCGCAAGATCAAAGCAAGGATCATCCTTAACTTCGCGATCGCTCAAATGCGTCAAAGAACTCCTAACGAGGGCACTAATTCAAGCTCTTATGTTTACATTCCACATGGACATTTTTCCCAATGCAAGTGAGTGCAAACCTATATGCGGCTAGACTCAATCTTAATCATGCGAAATGCAACTACATGCTTCTTTTTATGTTCAAAATTTTCAAATTTTTGTTGTTTTTCTATGAATGAGACTCAAGTATGCAAAGAGAAAAATAAGAAAACAAAATACAATGTCAAATGACACAAACCCCTCCCCCAAACTTGAATTGAACGTCTCAGTCCAACAAAAGTCAAGAGAGAGCAAAAATATGCAAAAAGACGAATGTACAATGAAATGGAGTGTGGTTCAAACCTTTGAGATGGATAAAAGGGAGTGGTGGTGTGACTTGTTATGGCTCAAACCCTCCATTCATCACATACCACGACCATTGGACCCCAAAAGACCAATCTTAGACCGATCCGACCCAAATTTGCATCATTTATTGATGGGTAGCTTGGTCCTCTTATTCATTGCTTGTCTTGTGTCGCAAGCTTGACGAGGGATAGGCTTGGGGAGGTCCTCAATGGCGTGTTTAACGTTGCTAGCTTGACGGTTGCTTCTTCATTTCACTTCCTTCATGAAAACCACAAGAAAAGTGAAAAGATTAGCAACAAAATAAAATAAAAAGCTCTAGTCTCAAAAAGAAACTAAATCTCACAAAAGGCTTGGTTCAAGCATTTCATCGAACATCTCTCGAGCGTGAAATGCTTAAGCTCTTATTTTGATCTCTCAATCTAAACTAGCCTTAAGATCAACCTATGTGAAGGATCTAACAAGATGCAATCCAAATCATCCATGATACTAATGCACACAATCTATGACATTCCTTAGGCCTAGAACACTTAAACAAGACTAATCCACTCTCATGGTCTTAATCCCTTTGTTAATCACTTAATCAAGAATCAAATTCTCATTTGTGATTTGATGATTACAAGCATTAATTACAAGTTCTATTAACCAAAATATACATTATACATCCATTCTCATGAGCTAAGATATGCAAATCTCTTATTTTGTTCTTTGGGAATTTCATCAAACACTTGGTGTGCATGATTTTCCCTTTGATCTAGATTTAAGTTTCTCAAGCTAAATCTAGCATTAAGGACACTAAATAAGGAAGGAAAGCAAGGATTAAGAACATAAGCAACACAAATCAATCATCAAACCATCCAAATCAAGCAAACCGTGATCCAACAAAAAGTCTAAAATCTAAAGAACATGGAGAACAAAAGAGAAAAATACATAAAACTAAGGAAATTTAATAAATAAAAGATAGAGTTGAAGAAATCTTCTCTAGAGTGGCATTTTTATGAAGAGCAATCAAAATCACTCCAAAAGAGAGCTTGGGTCGTGCCCAACCCTTCAGAGAAGAAGACTTAGGCAAAAAAATAGGTTTCAAGAGTATTTAAAGCAAAAGGGGGTGAACCAAGTTAACCCAGGATAAAGTGGTCTTTTATGGATCCATACCAGATGGATGTACCGGATGAAACAAGGTCGGCATGAAGTTCTTGTGCATAACCCGCTTGGGCGCCAGATAGACACGTCTCTGCTAAATCTAATGTATCTTTCGAACCAATGCTCATAATGACTTGAAAGAACCTCCAGAAGACATCTAACTCAATTGTCTAAAACTTCTATGAAGACTTTGGAAGCTAAATTAGAGTGTAAATTCTTCCTTTGGCCTGATCTTTCAGTCGCTTTGGCTGGCTTTGATGAGGACGGATTTGGACATGTGACACCGGGTGGACATTGGCCGGTACTGTGGGCCAGTATTTCCCCTGTCCATGCTGAGGTTCAGCACCGGACGGTAATGCTGGGAATCAGCTATTAGAGCTAACAAGAGTGGTAAAAAGGAAAAAGATAGCTCAAATATTTATATGATATCCATGAGTCCACTCTTCAATGTACAAGCATGATAATTCAAGTCTAGATTAGAGTTCACTAGATAGAGTTAGGATCAAATCAAAGCATGCTTCAACCAAAAAATAAACATGCAACCCGCAAGATCAAAGCATGGATCATCATTAACTTCGCGATCGCTCAAATGCATCAAAGAACTCCTAACGAGGGCATTAATTCAAGCTCTTAAGTTTACATTCCCCATGGACATTTCTCCCAATGCAAGTGAGTGCAAACCTATATGCATCTAGACTCAATCTTAATCATGCGAAATGCAACTACATGCTTCTTTTTATGTTCAAAATTTTCAAATTTTTGTGGTTTTTCGATGAATGAGACTCAATTATGCAAAGAGAAAAATAAGAAAACAAAACACAATGTCAAATGACACAAACCCCTCCCCCAAACTTGAACTGCACCGTCTCGGTGCAACAAAAGTCAAGAGAGAGCAAAAATATGCAAAAAAGGGAATGTACAATGAAATGGAGTGTGGTTCAAACCTTTGAGATGAAGAAAAGGGAGTTGTGGTGTGACTTGTTATGGCTCAAACCCTCCATTCATCACATACCACAACAATTGGACCCCAAAAGACAAATCTTAGACCGATCCGACCCAAATCTGCATCCTTTATTGATGAGGAGCTTGGTCCTCTTATTCATTGCTTGTTTTGTGTCGCAAGCTTGACGAGGGATAGGCTTGGAGAGGTCCTAAAGGGCGCGTTTAACGTCGCTAGCTTGACGGTTGCTTCTTCATTTCACTCCCTTCATGAAAACAACAAGAAAAGTGAAAAGATTAGCAACAAGATAAAATAAAAAGCTCTAGTCTCAAAAAGAATCTAAATCCTAGTTGTTATTGTTATTGCCTCCCCGGCAACGGCGCCAAATTGATAATGGATTTTTGTTAAGTTCATATCAATTTCTCTATGCTTGTCATTGTAGCATAAGAGGTGTAAATCCATAGAGGTTAAGATTAATGCACTACAGGAAAAGTGCATATTTGTAGTGCGCAATATCCGCTATGGTTGAAATCCATAGCGCTTTTACAGACGCTCTGTATACTCCCGTTATAAAAAACACTGCACTTTTTACATGTTTTTAAGAAATTGAATTATATCGTAGATTTAATATAGTGCTCTTCTTTATGCAATAAATATATTTATAATAGGGTGTTCTGTTTGTTATAAAAGTTTTATTCATAGCGTTTTGAGTTGCTATTTTATAATTGTTTTATTCATAGCATTTTTGTAATTTTACTATAGCATTCGAAATATGTAATTGATTTGTTTAATTATTCCAGTAAATTATGTTTAAATTACGATTTATTAGGATTTATTTTTGATTTTTAGATAATTTGACAATTAAAATGAAAAATGACATATTTTATTATATTTATATGAAACCATGATACAAAAACATATATTACAAAGTAAAAGTACATGATTAAAAGATAAGTTGTGAATATTCCCCTCACTCTTGGACCTCCAATCTTTGAAACCTTGTTTTCGATATCATCAACAAATCAGCTTCCTGCTGCAACAAACTATCATGGTTTTCACAGCTTTAGCAAGTGATTTTGACTTCTAGCTTTGCCTCAAAATCCTTCAAGAAATTAAGCATCACTTGTCGAGGACCGGGGCTGGTAACTTCTGAAGGCTATCCACTAGATAATTCTTCCGTTAATAGCCCAACACATCTCTGCCGGCTTGTATACCACCAGCACTAACTTAAACGTTAAGATACATCCAAAACTGGGCGAAGGATATAGAGTGAGTAACAACATAAAGGGAGAAACACGCAAAAGTCCAAACTCCAGGATGAGTACAAAAATGTATTCATCACCAATAATCTCTGGCAAAAGTCCACATCCATCGACAAAGAAAAACAAAAACTGCAACTAATCAAACAAAACAAAACACATTGTCTGAGACACAGACACCCTAGAGATTTGAACAAGGAAGTGCACAACAATGATCGATCTGATGTCAGAAAATTAGCATAACAACTTACATTAAAGGATTAAATGCTTCTTCAGCAAGAATCTAAAGAGATTTCACAAATCTTCTTGACAAGAACCAAGGATTGAAGATCATGCCCAAATCATGAGACAATGAAGAGCCAGAGTAAAAGCGTAAAGTCTTCAAGTACTAAGAAGCTATATGCAACCAGAGATCGCAATGCATAAGAAATCATTACGAGGAAGACAAGCATGACACTACAAGAAAACACCCGGATTTTCGACGGTGTTTCCGACGGGTTTCAAACCTTCGAAAAAAATAGACGGAATACCGAGGGCATTCCGAGGGATTCATTTACCTCAGAAATCGGTCGGAATATTCCGATGGATTTCTTCCGAGGGATTTCCGAGGGAATCTCGACGAGTCCGTATTCCCTCGGATATCGGTCGGAATAGTCCGAGGGATTTCCGACGGCTATTAATCCGTCGGAATATTCCGACCAATTTCCGAGGGAAATGAATCCCTCAGAACGGCCGTCGGAAATCCCTCGGAATATTCCGACGGATTTCCGACGTAATACATATATTCTTGCTTTGTAAATACTTCTCCCCTTGTATATACGTTTCTTGCTTTGTTTGTAAACGGTTTGGAATATTTCCGCTGGATTACAATTGTTTTACAAAGAGTGCATGCGCTTTGTAAACATTCCTTGCCTTTTTTCACATGTCTTGTTCCTAGGAATTGTTCCAATGTTTCATTTGTGTGTTTCGTGTCTCTGGTATTCTAAGATTCTTGTGTATATTTGCAGAGAACAAACAAACATTTCTCTATAAATACTCCTCCCCTCATTCACAACATTCACAACAAAAAAAATAAAATTACAAAATATGTCTTATTTTAGATCATGGATGGACAAACCTCCGCGTGATTCCGCTACGGGGGAATTCATGGGTGAGTTCGCACAAGGTGTGGAGGAGTTCATGAACTTTGCGTCAAACAATAGCATGACATCAGAATACGGTAAAATGTATTGTCCTTGTACTAAATGTCGGAATCATAGATTAGTCTCAGTTATGGATGTAAGGAAGCACTTATATAGGAATGGATTTATGCCTGGTTACAAGATTTGGTATACCCACGGAGAAACCGATTCAATGGTGCAATATTATGGTAGCACATTTGATAGGTTTGGTAGTACTTCGGGTACTAGGTTAGAGGAACCAACACCGGAAGTAGATGTAACCGCATGTTACACTCAGATGGTGAATGATGCGTTTCGTTAATCGTATCATCATGTTGATGATGGTAACAGGATAGAGGAACCAAATCCAGAAGCGCGGAAGTTTTTTGATATGTTAGATGCGTCAAAGCAGCCATTATACAGAGGATGTAGAGATGGAATATCGCCTCTTTCAACTGCAAGCAGGTTGATGACTATAAAGACGGATTTCAACTTGGTCGAAGATTGTGTTGATGCGATAGCTGATTTTGTGAGAGATGTCTTACATGAAGATAATATTTCACCGGCTTCATACTACGAGATTCAGAAGCTTGTAGCTGGTCTTGGGTTACCTTATCAGATGATAGATGTGTGCATCGACAACTGTATGATCTACTGGAGAAAGGATGAAAACCGGTTGAAGTGTCGTTTTTGTCACAAACCTCGCTATCAGGATACAGGAGGCAGAGTACCTGTTCCACATAAACGGATATGGTATCTTCCCCTAGCTGATAGGTTGAAGATGTTATATCAATCCCAGCGCACGGCAGGGCCTATGAGATGGCATGCAGAACATAACTCAATTGGAGGGATAGCGCATCCTTCAGATGCAGAAGCATGGAAACATTTTCTAGAGGTTTATCCAAGTTTTGCGTGTAAGCCAAGGAACGTATACCTCGGGTTATCTACGGATGGATTCAACCCTTTTGGAAAGCATGGGAGGAAATATTCGTTGTGGCCAGTAATCGTCACACCGTACAATTTACCGCCATCTATGTGCATGAAACGAGAGTTTTTGTTCCTCACGATCCTCGTCCTAGGTCCAGAGCATCCTAAGAGATCGCTTGATATTTTCTTACATCCATTAATTTATGAGTTGAAAAAGTTGTGGAAAGATGGTGTTGAAGCGTTCGATGTTTCCCTGCAACAGAATTTTATGATGCGTGCGGTACTTATGTGGACCATAAGTGATTTCCCAGCATACGGTATGCTATCTGGATGGTCGACGCATGGAAGGTTGGCGTGTCCGTATTGTCAAGATAACACTGATGCATTCCAATTGAAGAACGGACGTAAGACTTCTTGGTTCGATTGTCATCGACGATTTCTACCGCATGATCATCCATATCGTCGGAGCACAACATTGTTTAGAAAGAACAAAAAAGTTTTCGATGGTCCACCTCCTGAGCTAGATGGGAATTATATTATGAATCAGTTCAGAGATTTTGGTGCCGAGAAGACAGTTTCATGCGGGGGCAATGGGCATTATCCCGTTGACGGTTGTGGTGAGTACCACAATTGGCACAAGAAGAGTATTTTATGGGATTTTCCATATTGGAAAAACTATTTGCTGCGCCATAATCTAGATTTGATGCACATTGAAAAGAACTTTTTCGACAACATCATGAACACTGTTCTAAATGTGCAAGGAAAGACGAAAGATAATTTGAAAGCCAGATTGGACTTGCCAGATATTTTTCCCGTAAGTAGTTACATGTAATGGCGAACGGGAAATCACATCCCCATTTTTCCGGTTGGATGCGTCTTCGAAGGAGGAATTCTTCGATTGGATTAAGCACGATGTCAAATTCCTAGACATATATGCATCTAACCTTAATAATTGCGTCGATAGTTCAGAAGGGAAGTTTTTTGGGATGAAGAGTCATGATTGTCATGCAGCGCCTCCTTCCATTTGCATTTGAATGTCTTCTTCCTATAAACGTCCATGGAGCTATTGCAGTTATACATACATTTACACTATTACGTATGTTGGTGATTGTATATTTGTGATTATTATATGGAAGTTATTTAATTTTGTATGTTTACTATATATGCAAGGATCGGTGCTTTCTTCCGGGATCTATGCACGAGATCACTTACATCAGCCGGAGTCCAAAATCTAGGGGAAAACATCCCGGTTCTCCTATGCAACCTCGAGAAAATATTTTCTTCTGCCTTTTTTTGATGTTATGGAACATCTTCCTATTCATCTCCCTCGAGAAGCAGCACTTGGTGGGCCTGTTCAATACCGATGGATGTACCCTTTTGAGCGGTATATGTTCCACCTAAAGAAGAAGGTGAAAAATCTTTCTAGAGTCGAGGGTTCTATTGTCGCACAGAGCATTAATAAAGAAACTTCCAACTTTTCTAGCTACTACTTTCCAGCGCAAGTCCAAACAAAAAGTAGACGCCCCGCACGTCATGATGATAGAGGGAACATAGTTAGTTATCCTGTCTATGTTCCCGATATATTTACTCAGATTGGACGACTAAGTGGAAAAAAAAGGATCGACGACTATTAGAGGAGGAGCAAAGGCACTTGCATATGTATATTCTGACAAACTGCGATGACGTTTTAGAATATGAGAGGTACCTAAATGTTATTTTTATATTTGTTAACAAAGTTTACTAATGTTATTAATTATCTAATGCAATATTTGTTCATGCACAGGATGTTCATGACCAAAATAGGTGATTGGTATCCAAATTACACAGAGGATGAGCTTGATGTCGTCAAGCAGAATGACTTTAGTGATTGGTTGAAATATCATTTAAGTGTTAAATGATGATTTATTATTATATAATTAAATTAGAATAAAAATTTATATATATAAACATTGTGTCGTTTATTGTCCACTCTAAATTTTAACAGGTTGGTCAGATGACTGCTCTCGGGAATGAGTTTCCGACCTGGTTAGTTGAGATGGTGAAAGGCCCGACGTTTGTTGCAAAGTCTTATCCGATGTATTGCACCCGAAGGTATGCTTTTAAGGCTCATCGGGAAAGAAGCTCAAAGACAACTTGTAATTATGGTTTATCAACTCAATCTGGAGAAGTTGTCTACTACGGTGTCCTCCGCGAAATATTGGAGGTCCATTATCCGGGGATGCTCGACTTGTGGTGCATTGTGTTCTATTGCGATTGGTATAATCCAGTAGGAGGTTTACGCCATGACGCATTTGTTGTTACATCTGTCCACTCTCGAAGGCGACTTCAGAAATACGATCCTTTCATTCTTGCTTCGCAAGCGGATCAGGTTTCCTACATTCGATACCCCCGGGTTAGGAACAAACAAGACCCTTGGATTACTGTTATGTCGATACACCCAAGGGGAAGAGATTATGGTGTGTCAGAGCACGACCCTTTGCAAGAAAACGCAATTGGTAACTTAGGTCCGGTCGAGCATTCTCTTGAAGTTGATCTCGTGTTTGATTTCACTATGGACGGGAATTACGAGGTATTTGAGGATTCAGAAGAAGAGATCGGCGAATTTGACGAGCACTCCGATTTAGCTACGTCAGATTATTCAACGGATTCCGAATAATGAATTTTATGTAATATATTGTATTTATCTATATATGTATAATGTTTTCACCTGTTCATGAAATAAAAACCTAGCTTTCTTCCGGGAAATTAAACATAAATATAGTAAAGTATAACGCAATTGGTTTTCTAACCGTAAACCCCCTCGGCTAACCGTAAATCATTCAGGCTAAAACTGTAATTCCCTCTGGCTAAAATGGTAAATCCCTCCGGATTCAATCAATTTAAGTTTTAGCCGAGAGAATATTGAATCCTCTGCTAAAACTGTAAAAACCCCTGGCTAAAACCAAAAATTCTCTCAGCTAAAACTGAAAAGGGGGAATCCGTCGGAAATCCCTCGGAAATTTCCGTTTTTAAAAATTATACGTTTTAAACTATTTAGTTATAACCCAGAGCAAAAACGCAAATGTCCTTAGATGTTATATTTGTTTTTATGAATGCTTGAACTCGTTCATCGATCGATTTTTACAAACTCTCAAATAACTTGTTTTGATTGTTTTTTAAAAGGGTTTTCTTATTAGTATATAACACTAATGGTTATTAAACACTAAAATTAATGAAATCTTCATAATATACACCCTAAACCGTCGGAAATCCCTCGGAAATTTCCGACGGATCATGAAATTTTTCCCGGGAATTTAAACCGCCAACAAAAAAAAAAACTAAAATCGAAGCGGTTAATTAAATTTGCTTTCCGACGGATTCCCGAGGGATTTTTCCATCGGAAAGCTTTATTAATATCCGATATAACTTCTTCTCTCTCATTTCTTCTGCGATCTTCAGATTCTCCATCTAGTCGCTGGAAATTTCCGCTGCTTGCAGCCGGTTTCTTCTTCTTCTTCGGGCTTTTTCTCACAATTGTCGGTTCTAAATCAGTTTCTTCTTCTCTTCTTCTCGGGCTTCTTCTTCTCTTCTTCTCTGCCACCGCAGACCACCGTCTTCACCGCGGCCCACCGGAGCTCGCCGCCGTGCCTCCACCGCACCTGCACAGCCCTGCAATGTAAGTCCTTTCAATTATTTTGTTGTTGTTGTTAATTAGTTTAGGTTGTTGTTGATTTTTGTAGAATTTGTGGAATTAGATTAGGTTGTTAGATTTTTTTTTGTGATTAGATTTTTTTGGGTTAATTAGGTTGTTAGTTTTTGTTGAATTTGTGATAATTTTATTAAAGAAAATTTATAAAAAACGTTTTTTGGAATATATATATATATGTATAGAATTTTATAAAACGTTTTTGTAAAATATATATATGTATAGAATTTTATAAAACATTTTTTGTAAAATATATATATGTATAGAATTTTATAAAACATTTTTTGTAAATTCGTTTTTAATAAATAAATTTTGAAAAAACGTTTTATAAATGTATATATTTGTGGAATTAGTTTAGGATTTTAGTTTTTTTGTAACTGTTAATTAGATTTTTTGTGGAATTGTTAATTTGATTTTTGTGGAATTTTAATTATATTTTATGTAAGTTTTTTACAATATATATGTAATGTTATTTTGTGGAATTGTTAATTTATATGTTTTTAACAGTTATGCGTTTTTATTTTTTGTAGGTCTTACGGTGGATTCGATTAAGACCGTCAGAGGGGTACTGACGCAGATCCTAGCCAGAGTACTGTTCTACCGAGGATCATGACCATCGAGGAGCTCGTTCGATAGCCGGGACGAGAACTACTCAAAGTTCTCGATCCGGAACTCCGGATTCCGAGATCAACTTGGTAATAGTTTTTTTTATTCTTAATTAATGATTTTTTAAATTTGATAACCGTTATTTAATTTGTTTTTTCATAGGTTTGGAATCTCCGGGAATGGCATCAGCAAGTCGGTTCTCAAGATGTTGCACAACATCCTCGACAAACCACACCCGAAATTTTCGGAGGTTCCGACAGACGAACAAAACTTGTGGTTTCGTACGTTTGCGGTAAATACGTAAATCTTTATTTATTTTTGGTAATATATTTTGAGATTTTGTTAACATCTATATTTCTATTTCTTTTTTATAACAAGACTTTAATTGGCACCATACGATCACAAAGACGGTGGAGGCGGAATTTTTTAAGGAGGCTAGGACGCAATTCTCGCGCCACATGAGCGAGTGGAAGAAAACTTGAAAAAGGGGAAAGATAAGCCAAAAGGCTTGACCAAGGATGTGTATACGGAATACATCCCGTATTGGCAACAAGAGAAGACCATAGCTCTACCTCAGACTAACTCCCATAACCGGAAGAGTCGCCGAGGCGGGAAGGGAGAAGCTATCTACAACAACGGGGCAAAGAGCTTCTTGACAACCGAAATCGAAATGGTAAGTATTTTTACGGTTTTTAGTTCTTTTTTTTATAAGAAAACGATTATCTTTAACAGTTTTAATTATTTTGTAGACGCATGAATACGGCAAAGCTTCCGATCTTCTGCAAGTGATGGTGAGGACGCACACCAACAAGAAGACTGGCCGAATTGACGATGGAGCCGTCAGGGAGATGGTCGAAAAGATGACGAAGGTGCAAGACGATATTCTCCCCCAGATATCGCAGGATGGCTACACCGGATCCAACGAAATCACTCGGGCCGAGATGAACAACCTTGTCCTCGAGGTAAGTAAAAATTATAGATTATTATTTCAATTTAGATAATTATTTGTTAATAAAAAATTCTAATGTTTTTTTATTGTTTTCGTAGGAGGTACCCGTTAAAAAAGGTCGTCGGCCGTCGGTTCTAGCCTGTTTTCTTGTAGTGTGAGACATGTTCGAGATCACGAAATACAAGTTTCCCTCTTTAAAATTACCCTCCGCTTCGCTAGTCAGCTCCGTCACAATACGTCTCTCCTCCTCTGGACTGAACGGAAAATCACAAACTCTGATTTCCACCATGGATTCGGAATCAGAGATGGTCATCTTATTCGAATCACACTACAATAATAATAAGCGGCTTTGGTAAACTGAGAGTCAATGGCCTCAACCGAGTCAGTATTACTTAGTTTATTATAATTTAATAAACACTAACAAAACCCAGTATATTAGCATATAACTATAATCACAAATTAAGCTAACAATGGCCTCAAGATAAAGGAACAATCAATAGATTCAGTTCACTCACCTTGTCCGAGGGTAAATTTTAAAGGCGTTCCTTTGTCGCGGCTAGAGTCGAACTTTCGTACCATTGGCCGATGGATCTTCTATCGATTTGCAACCACGAACCCATATTACACTAAAACAACATATTAAATGTGAAACCCAATCAACGAAAGATGTTTCGAAACCCATAAACCCCTTAGAAGAAAACGATTTCTCTAATTAATCCAACGAAACCCTAGAGCCCAAACATCATAACATAGCTTCGTCGTTGAAGGAGGCTCGGAGAGGAGAGAATTGAGACGAGGAAGATAAGCGAGACGAAGAAGAGTAATCGTTTTTTTTAAACACGAGCTAGAGTAATCAATCAGAGAGAAAGAATAATAAGGAATGATTATAGGGGTGTGAGAGTGTGCCACGTCATCGATATGTAACATCTTTTTCTATAGGTTTTCAGCTTCTTAGACTATGTACAATGGAAAAAATAATTCAAGACCCTATTTTCACTTTTTAACACTCCACATCATTTTCTCTCACTTTCACCTAATCATTCAACACTCATTCAATTTTCACACTCTACAATGGTTTTGTTTAATTAAATTCAACACCTTACCCCACTATTTTTATTTCACATATTTGTTTTCTTTTATGTTTTTTTTGTGATTACATATTAATAACAATTATCGATTGAAATTAAATTAAAACAATTAAGATTTAAATGTTGGGATCCATTTGTGTAAAAACAGGTAAAAATATAATTGGAGGCTAATGGAAAAATTATAATAAAAGGACGAGTTTCTTTTTATATCCAAATCAAATGAAACAAGTCTTTATTTATAGAGTATGAAAAATGATGAATTTTGATATAATTGTTTTTTTTCAAACAATTTGTTATGAAATAATTGAGTTCAAATAATTCGGGATGAAAAAAAAAAAATAATAATATCAGTAGTCAATCCTATATACACACATGTCCCAATCTCTATCTTCCTTTCCTACCAATTTTTCGTCTAGTAACTCTACGCCACGTGGCCAAGTGGAGCTCATTCCCACCATATTCAACCTGTTGAAAGAATTCAACTTGTTTTAATCCACCTCCTTTTCAACTCATAATTCAACACTCCATTGTATTCATTCAACAGTTGAATTTTTTTATTTAACATGCCATTGTAGATAGTTAAGTCTCTTATTTTTGTTTCTTAGACTATCCACAATGGTTTCAACAATCAACACCCTCCACATCATCTCTCTCTCTCTTGCACATCATTTCCTCTCTCTTCCACCTAATAATTCAACACCCACTAAAATTTTATACTCTACAATGGTTTGTTTAATAAGATTCAACACCCTACCCCACCGCTGCATGATCTCTCCGAAAGTATCTTCTCTTGCTACGAGGTGGATAATCTTCCTCTATTTTCTTACGACGCTCACTAAAATGGTTGAGGATGTACCTATCTTCAATTTCAGACGGCTTTTTGTAAGCTTCGATATCAAAAAGAAATTTTGATGGATCCATTGAGAATTTTTTAGTAAGTTAGATTTGTGATATTGGTACATAAATGGAAGAATGAGTCCCATTTATAAGAAAATGGAACCAATAGATTGAGTGGTTGTAGATAAGATTCTGCCATTAAAAGTCACGGGCACTTGACAGCATTATCAAAGCATGTTGACTGGTTGCAGGATAAGATTCTCTATTATTAAAGCATAACGTGACAATATAACATTATTAAAGCATCAACTGACAACAAACATTATTAAAGGAGAAAGTGACAAACAAAATAATTCGTGGAGTGACATGATACAGACAAGCATGGAGTGACATGATACATGTAACCACTTGTTACTACAATTAATTTCCAAATAATTCGTGGCTCAACTGCTGCAACAGCTCTCTGCCCTGGTCATTGAGACGGTCCTTTTCACTTATCTTCATCCACATCTTCATCTTCGTAGCCCGAGTCTTTTCTTTCATTAATTGGTTTGCCTCTTCTTGCCTTTGGGTTGCCTCCTCTTGCCTTCGGTTTGCCTCCCCTTGCAACATGGATATTTTTCCAAGCGTTCCAACTCTAGCGCCTTGATTTGTTTGTATTCATTAAAATCTTCGTTGACCACTTCCAAGGCTACGCCCTTACCTTTCTTTTTAGCTTTTTTCTTAGCTGCATCCCTCCCCACTGGACGAGCAATGGATCCTACAGAGTTGGAGTCACCAGCATCACTCTCGTGGGATCTCTTAGATCCACTGCTTCCAGAGCCAGTATTTCCTCCGACCTATCAACCATAACGTGGTTGATCACGGACAGCGATCCATTCTTTCATTAAATTGAAATTTCCATTTCCACCACCTAAATATATTTCATGCGCTTTCGCCAAGACATCTTGCTCTGACCACCCGCTTTGTTGCATACGCTTAGCATTATCGTAAGCGCCAATCCATTTTCCCAATTTTTGGTTCATGTAGTTGTAATGATTTCTGCATGAAACTCCACCATGCGGATGATCAAATGAGCAATGATCATTACAATACTCATCAATTTTACCCCAAAATGATTCGCTCTTTTGGTTTCTACCAATAACGATGTATGTTCCATATTTGATCCACCCACTCAGTAGCACCAAGTTTTGCTCAGTGGTCCATTTGGGGCTTTTTCGGGGAGCATGGGTTGAATCGTCTGCACTTGGAGTGGCTTCATTAATGCCACTTATACCACCAAGAGCCATTTGTGTAGAAAATCCGGAAAATTCAATTGCTCCAGAGTAGGAGAATAACGGGGTGGTTGAGATGAATATGACATCGCCGAACTGTAATATGTATGATAGTTTGGAATAGCTGACATCATGAAGAAAGTTGGTGAAAAACCATAATTTGGCATATTTCGGGGTTGGTTGGAAGATTGATTTTGAAATGGATAATTGTTGGGATTTGGGTAGTTAAAAGGGTAATTAGAAGAATTTTGGGTGTTAGAAAGGTTATTGTTTTGATCCATTTTCTCAAAGAACACATAAAATTATAAAAACGAGAGTTTATAAGAGGTTAAATAGAAAATTATTGTTAAGAAAATGGTTTTTTTCTGTGACCAAATCTAATGAAACAAGTCTCTATTTATAGAGTATGAAAATGATAATTTTGGTATATATATATTTTTTAAAAATATATAATTTCATATACAATAATTGCCTTAAATAATGTAGATGTAAAAATAATATATATATATATATCAGCCTCATCCTCTCTCCAATTGAAGTCCAAGTTGTTGTATTATTTTCACAGAAATTTTTGCTTTTCCAATAGCATAATGCCATGTGTCCCACTATTTAAGATTCAACATGTTGATATTTTTCAACTCAACTAAATCCACGTAAGATTCAAAAAAAATTTCAACACATCATTAGAGGGTTTCAACTGTTGAATTAAAAATTCAACACCTCCATTGTGAATGGTATTAGACTATGTACAATGGAAAACAAAATTCAAGACCCTATTTTCACTTTTTAACACTCCACATCATCTTCTCTCACTTCCACCTAATCATTCAACACTCATTCAATTTTCACACTCTACAATAGTTTTGTTTAATAAAATTCAACACCCTACCCCACTATTTTTATTTCACATATTTGTTTTCTTTTATGTTTTTTGGTGATTACATATTAATAACAATTATCGTTTGAAATTAAATTAAACTAATTAAAATTTAAATATTTTTTTCAATAAATTTTGGGTGTTAGAAGAATTATTGTTGGGATCCATTTCATAACACAAAGAAGAAGATATAAAAACAAGAGTTTATAGGAGGCTAAATAGAAAATTATAAAAAGATGGTTTTTAGTCTCTAGGAGGTATCAATAACTCCAACACGTGTAGTATGAAGGTTATCAATCCATAAAAGGATTTATCCTAATCACTAAGAATGCAAGGTTCATAAGTAATTTAAGCTAAAAAAGTTAATTGGTGATTAAGTATCCAAATTAAAATTAAGCAAGGCAATAACTAAACGAGTTGTAGTTCAAATAACAAAAGCGGAACTAGAGATAATGTTATTGATATAAGATGATCAAAATCTAATTAGTGGTGTTCATTCACTTAATGAAGCTCATTCCTAGGCAATAGATCTCTAATCTTGATTAGTTCTTTTTCAAGCAACTAATCACTATGTTAATTATAAAGTCCATTAGCAAATTGTCATTTGTGGATTAACAATTAACAAGCATTAAGAATCATAACAAGATCAACGAAAGATATGTCCTAAACAACTAATATCTTAGGTTAGGAACATAAATCTTTTGTCTAGTTGGTCTTGGCATTTCATCAAACACTTGGTGATCATGAAATGTCTTATGATCTAGATCCACTCTTTCAAGCTAGATCTAGCATTGGGGACTCTAGACAAGAAGGAATATAAGATTATCTAACCCTAAACACCACTAATCAAACCCTAGATCACCCTAATCTACCTCATCTCAAGATCCTAAAAGGACTACTCAAGATCCATCAAGAACACCTTAAAATCGATTATGATAGAAGATGATTCCATGGATAGATGTTTGATTAATCAAGATAGAAAGAAGATAGATGGAAGAGATTGATGGAAATAAATACTAAATTGCATAAATCAAAAGATCATTCTTACAAATCTCAAACTCTCTCAAAGGTAAGGGTTTTGAGCATAATAAAAAGCATACATTGAAAATTAGGTTTAGATGGGTATTTATAAGAAAAGTGGGCTACAGGATTGACATCAATGTCACAAATCGATGCACATGGTCGATGCTAAGGCCCCTGATTTTGCATCCATTTGTTGCATCGATGTGAATTCCCCTGAAGCTGAGCATCCATTTGTTGCATCGATGTGAATTCCCCTGAAGCTGAGCATCCATTTGTTGCATCGATGTAAATGGGGTCTTGAGCGAGGCTAAGCTCCCTGATGTTGCATCCATTTGTTGCATCTGTTTGTTGCATCGATGTGAATGCTGAAAAACTCCCAAAACGTCTTTAACCGCTTCTCTTGCTTCCGAACCGAATGCTCTTAAGCCAACTCCATCAAATGCCTCCAAAGTACCTAAAAAGGACTCCAAAACATGCAAGACACTCTAGGACCTAGTATGAGAACCCTAAAACTCTAAATGAGACAAAAACAAGTATGATATGCCATGAAGATCCAAGTAAATGATCTTAAATCTATATGAAATGCGTTCTAAATACATGTAGAATATGCACATATCATCATTTTGCAATCATTTGCAATAATTTGGATTTCTTTTCCAATCATTTTCATTTGTTAATTGGAAACATAACTTAAACCCAAAACCAACATAACCAAAACTATACAATGCCCTAAACCCTAAATCAAGATTTAACTCTAATTTTAATTATTTATATAAGACATTATATATTTTAGTTATTTATGTAAGACATTATATACAAGATCCTTCTCACAACATCCTTTAACATTTTCTACAAGATACAATCCTAGAATCAGTCATCGGATGGTACAAAAGAAACACATTTATATTCAACTTTTTCGTTTCCAAAACTGATAATGTTAACAAAAACTCTCTTCGTCGATGAGGGCAATGCTGAAATGAGATTCTTCACACCCTCGCAATATGCTTTTAAAAGCTGATAAAGTCCTACAAATAGTTTAAAAATGGACTTTACAAATAGTTTAAAAACCACATGACTTGTGATCAAATGTGGATAATACGACATATAAAAACATGGGAAAAGTCAATGTTTGTTAGCAACTTGTTGAATCACATAGAAGAAACACTAATAGCTTGATTGGGTGAGTATATGATCGAGAGGTTTCCAAGTTGTTCTTTTGTTAATACTTTCTGCAACTCCTATATCCCCTTGTGATGTAATGGGGTTTTTCATTTCGAAGAAGAGGTAAAGAGTCACCCTGTTTCACAATGAGAAACCAAAATCAGAGATTCAAAACAGAAACATGACCAAAAAGATACGTAAGACACTTTCTTTATCACAAAAACTTGAAAAGTTAATCATAATAAAATGCAAAACCAACACGAATTGAATAGCTAGGCACCAAGGCTAAAATCCTTCTACAGATGGAAAAACGAATTGGAAGTCATCAGAGTACTCGTTCATACTTATAGAAGTAAAGATAGAACCTACAAACTAAACAAGAGAGGCACAATATTCTCTTCTAATAATACATAACAGCAGATCATTAGCTAAATGATAAGTGTCCGACATCGGGAAGATGGGGGGGTTAGGCATTGGTATATAAGTGCCTAATGGGTTCCCTCATCATAACCTGGGTTTTGTAGAGGGGTTTGACTCTTGGGCCTTAGTATTGGGCCTAATTCCCTATCAATATTGATAAGTGTCCCACATCGGGAAGATGGGGGGTTAGGCGTTGGTATATAAGTGTGCCTAATGGGTTCCCTCTTCATAACCTGGGTTTTGTAGAGGGGTTTGACTCTTGGGCCTTAGTAATGTGCCTAATTCCCTATCAATTGGTGCGGTGAGCGTGGACTCGTGCCCCGTTCCCTGAGGGGCGGCGTACACCCGCCTGGGACGCGGGTGGGGAAAGCAGCCAGAGGATGTGCGAACCGCCTAAGTCCGTATGGTCGCCAGCGTCGGGGCGTCGCTGTCCGAAGGGCGGGGTATTGATAGTGTCCCACATCAGGAAGATGGGGGGTTAGGCATTGGTATATAAGTGCCTAATGGGTTCCCTCTTCATAACCTAGGTTTTGTAGAGGGGTTTGACTCTTGGGCCTTAGTATTGGGCCAAATTCCCTATCAATTTTAAACGATTACTGTTAAAGAATCCAAATAATCACAAACCCATAGAGACTGTTCGCAATCGCATCTGATGAACGATCTTCAGAATCCATGGCCGCTAAAGAAGGATCGTCGCTAGAAAAAGAGAAATAAATTGAAATTATTAGAGGGTTAAATATCAAACAGTTGAAGCAGAGCTTGATGCATCGATTGTTCTCTTTGATAGCTTTGCCCCAAAACTGACTTCGGTTAAATTAAACGAGAGATTTTCCCAAGCTTGGAAGAGATATCAGAGAGGATCTGAGAAGCTTGGAGACTCGGATGGCGAAAGAGTTCATCTTCAAGTATATTCGAGCGCTTCACCAAGCTCTTCCTGCAAAGGAGCAAAATAATCGAGCTTGGGTCGTGCCCAACCCTTCGGAGAAGAAGACTTAGGCAAAAAAAATAGGTTTCAAGAGTATTTAAAGTAAAAAGGGGCGAACCGGGTCAACCCGGGACAAACCGGGTCTTGACCCGGTTAAAACTGGGTCTAACTGGTCTTTTATAAATCCATACCGGATGGCTGTACCGGATGAAACAAGGTCGGCATGAAGTTCTTGTGCATAACCCATTTGGGCGCCAGATAGACACGTCCCTGCTAAATCTGATGTATCTTTGGAACCAATGCTCAGAATGACTTCAAACTACCTCCAGAATACATCTAACTCAATTGTATACAACTTCTATGAAGACTTGTAAAGCTAAATCCGAGTGTAAGTTCTTCGTTTGGCCTGATCATTCAGTCAGTTCGGCTGGCTTCGATGAGGACAGATTTGGACATGTGACACCGGGTGGACATTGGCCGGTGCTGTGGGCCAGTATTTCTCCTGTCCATGCTGAGGTTCAGCACCGGACGGTGATCCGGGCCATGGCTGGTCGGTATGGATTACACCGGGCAAGGACACCGGTTGAAAGTGGGCCGGTGTTGGTCGAACGTTCGGCGGCCAGACGGACATACTCTCACTAAATCAGACATATCTCACGAATCACATATCCGAATGATATGAAATGACTTCTGGATAACAGCTACCTCAATTCTATATCATTTACATGAAGACTTTTGGAGCTGATTCTGATTGAAAACCCTTTGTGTGGACAGATCTCTCAGACCTTTGGATGTGTTTATGACTCCAGATGATGTAGTAACTGCCGCATTTGCTGTGTCCGCCATTGTCTTCTTTTGAGTGGTTAGTTTCGTAGGTTACAAAGAGGAAGTTGTTTTGCTCTTCCCCACAGACGGCGCCAAATTGTGAGAGCAGAATCTCACAACCTCAATACTTGTCTTTTCAGGTCGTATTTTTGAAGAAGTAACAAAGAAATGCTTAGAAGAATTTTGATACAAGACTTTTTAGTCTCTAGGAGGTATCAATATCCCCAATACGATGTAGTAAGGAGGTTATCAATCCATAATCGGGATTGTTCTAAACACTAAGAATGCAAGGTTCATAAGTAATTTAAGCTAAACAAGGTAATTGGTGATTAAGTATTCAAGTTCAAATTAAGCGAAGTAATAACTAAACGATTTGTAATCCAAATAACAAAAGCGGAACTAGAGATGAGGTTAATGATATAAGGTGATCCAAGTCCAATTAATGGTGTTCATTTACTCAAGAAGCTAATTCCTAGGCAATAGATCTCTAATCTAGATTAGTTCTCTTTCAAGCAACTAATCTGTATGTTAATTATCAATTCCATTAGCAAATCATCATTTGTGGATTAACAACTAGCAAGCATTAAGAATCATAACAAGATCAACCAAAGATATTCCCTAAACAACTAATATCTTAGGTTAGGAACATAAATCTCTTGTCTAGTTGGTCTTGGCATTTCATCAAACACTTGGTGTTCATGAAATGCCTTGTGATCTAGATCCACTCTTTCAAGATAGATATAGCATTGGGGACTCTAGACAAGAAGTAATATAAGATTATATAACCCTAAACACCACTAATCAACCCCTAGATCACCCTAATCTACCTTATCCCAAGGTCCTTAAGACTACTCACTAATCATCATGGGTTTAACAAATCCTAGAAAAGAAGTGTTAAAACTCATGATCAAGATGATTGGATGATTAGAAAGTAGAAGATAGATGGATTTAATCAAGAAAACAATACTCAAATTGCATAAATCAAAAGGATCAATCTCTTACAAATCACTCTTAGAGAGGGTTTTTGCTTAAGAAAAGACTTAGCCCCTCCAAATTAGGTTTTTGGGCTTAAATAGTGAATAGTGATAAACCGGGTCGACCCGGGACAAACCGGGTACCGACCCGGTTTAAATGGATAAAAAGTTCGGGTTTGGCTAATACCGAGGTCACTGCTCGGTGTAACACCTCGGTATTGAGCCTGGGTTAGTGCACCGACGAGGAGCACCGAGCAGTGGCGTCGGTATTGAGGAGATGTTTGGCTGATGATCTTCAGTGGATACCGAGGTCACTCCTCGGTATCGTTGCTCGGTAGGACTTTTCCCCCGGGTTTCTTCCTTTGGCAGCACCGAGCAGTGACACCGAGCAGTGACATCGGTACAATCCCCTAAAGCTTCGATACCGACGTCACTCCTCGGTGTTATACGTCGGTATTGTGGTTGTTTTCCTCCGTCGGGCTATACCGATTAGTTGCACCGAGCAATGACCTCGGTGCAACTCCTCTGCTTTTGATACCGAGCACCAATACCGACCAGTGACGTCGGTACGGTTTCCGTCTCCTCTCCTCGGGTCTCGAATCTCCTCTTTAACACCTGAAATGCGATCCAAAACATGCAATTACTCTCTAGGACTAAATGTGGACACACTAGACTCCTAAAATGACTAAAATGCTAAAGCGATATCATGAAATACATGTAAATGACTCGAAACCTAAATGAAACGGATGCTAGAATGATGCAAAATATGATGATATCAATTCCCCCAAACTTACTTCTTTGCTTGTCCTCGAGCAAAAGCATCACTAAAAGAGTTCAAGTCCAAGTGCAAACTCAAAAGTATGATCAAACATGTCTACTCAAAAGGGGTTAGCCATGCTCATCCTTACATGAACCAAGCTCAAATCTCAACATACACAAGCCTTCAAATCATCCAATCCTTTAACATTTATTAGACTTTTTCCAAGTGAATCATGCTTATGCAAGGCAAGTGAATGCATTTGGCTAGGGTAGAGGTTTCGAGATAAAGGTGATCTCGATACAAGTGACGGTTTCCGAGCGAGGGTTTCTCTCAAAAGGAATCAACTAATGCAAAATGCTAAGAGTAAAGCCCAATAGATGCATACAAGGTTGACTTCAGTCTACCCAAATGTCCCATATCGAAATTGACCCCTAATCTCTAAACCCCAATGAAGATCCTCCTAAACTACCCTTTTTTGCAAGGCATTTTGCCTTCACTACTCATATCATCTCACTTTCCTTCTCTCCTTAAACACTTAGGGGATTTCATTTTTCACCAAACGGTTTGGCTTTGAACATTTTTTTTTACTTAGCTCTTCTTTATTTTCTCTAGTCTCTCTTGTTTCTTTTCTTTGCTTTAGCTTTTTTGGCTTTCCTTCTTTCTTTTGAAGACTAGAGACTATTTTCTTTTCTTTTTCACTTAGAGCCTTTTCCATAAACGACTATAGCCAACCATTTCAAGCTTTTGTTTTTTTTGCTTATCCCCTATTCTTCTTCATCCCTTTTTCTCATTCCCGCAATCTCCTCTTTCTACCTTGTCCCAAGTTCCCAACCTATCTAGCCTTATCCTATGTCTAGCTCATTTATGCCGAGCTAGTTCTACATGGAAGTTTTTCCTTGTCGTTCTAAACTCAACACCTTTTGCCTAGTTGATTCGAAAAAGGCCTCACAATCACTAACAAGTAGCATTTGGCTTGAAAAGAGGTTGGGTTAAAGGAGTGGTTAACCGTTCCAATGATGAGAATCGGCTATTCGGGCTAACAAGAGAGTGGCAAAGCGGATAAGATAGCCCAAATATGTATGTGGTAACCATGCATTCACTATGCAATACATAAACATGATAATTACAATGTCGAATTATGGTTATCACTTAAGTAGGAATGGACTCAAATCAACTTGCTTTGGCTAAGAACTAAGTAATGAGACATGAAATCCAAATATGGTTCGACCCTAATTTTGCACACGAGATCTAGAGCATAGGACTTAAACTCTTAAAGCAATACTTCGCAAAGGGGAATCATTCTAGATCCTAATGCGCATGCAATGCATTATCTACGTGCTATGCATTCTAGACTCAATCCTATATGAAGTGCAAATGCATCCTAAATGACTTCTTTTTGTCTTTTCATTTTCAAAATTTTTCAAATTTGTTTGGTTTTTCTATGCCTTAGATGTATGCATGAGACTCAAGATGAAAATATAAAATAAGACAAAAACAAATGTTATTAGATACCGGTCCCTCCCCCAAACTTAATTCACACCGTCTCGGTGTGAAATAAACCTAAGGAAAGGAAAAAAAACAAGAGATAGCTATACAATGCAAGACTTAAAAGAAAATATATACAAGAGTTTTGGATTCGTACCTAGAAGCTTGGAGATGGAGATGTAGACCCCATTGAGTAGGATGGATTACTTGAGACGGGAGACGGAGACCGCATCGCTCTCCTTTTTATTGCCCTTTCCGGTCGGGCCGTGGGACGGCTGGAGTCAATGGCTAGCTCCTAATCATCTCCTCGAGGCGCGAGGTTAGCATCTGTGACGACATCTCCTCCTTCACCGGCTCTTGATGAGCTCGCTCCACAACCTCCGTCTTTTAGCTCATTGATGGTTCGACCCATGGCTTTCACCGTCTTCTTCAAAGACTTGATCGTTTTGACCATCTTCTTCATGTTTTTGTTTTACCACTTGCACATTCGTTGGAGGAGACGAGTTTGGTGGTGAGCGTGTCTCGTGGCCTGGCTAGGGATAACCCCGTCATAGGGGTCAAAGTAGTAGCGCTCACTACCATAGACGGTCTCGGGTGATGACTCATTGGGCACTCCCTCGTCGAGGTTAATTGACTCCTCGATAGCGGTTCTCCGTTGTGTTTTCTTGCGGAACGCTTGCATAGGTGGGTCGACGGTGGAGTTGTAGAGGTACTCTTGTGGAGGGATGGACATGACGTTCCTTGGGTCATGGAAATTGGTGAGCGCGGGATTGGGTACGGGGATTTGTGCCAAGGATGTCTCGGTGAGTTGGAGGTTGTAAGCCATCTTTCCTTTGATGTATCCTTTGAAGAACTTAACCTTGGAAAGGTAGGCTATATCGAAAGATTTCCAATCATATTGGCCAAGTGCTATTTTGATCCCCTTTGCCATGAGAATTGTAGTTATCATCCAACCGAGGCAAATCGCGGCTTTCTTCGACTTTGTCTTCCAAGCCCAATCCCGGTAATGGAACAAGTATCTCACCAAGAGCGTTGTGAGACAAGGAACTCTCTCCGGCCCCTCGAATGCTTTACCGTTTGCGAGAACGGGTAGGATAGGCTTTAGACCACGCCCCAACAATTCCATCTCCTCCGTAGTAACCGTGTCAATCTCTACCTTGTGGTAGAAATTGTGGACCAACGCCTTGTGTGCGTACCGGATTGCCGGGTGCCTTATGTTCGCACTCTTAGAGTCACCGGCTCTAAACTCCCCGCTTGCAATTGTTGTCAAAAGATTTCGGAGCTCATGTGCCGGGTAGTCAAAGTATTGCCCGCCGTAAGTACCTTCTTCTTTAAACCCGAATATCTCGCAAAGCTCATGGAAGTTGACGGTGTAGGTTGTTCCCTCGAGTCCGAACTTTATAACTCCAAATCCGGAGTTTGCATTCTCCGTGTCATAGAACTTAGCTCGTAGGGTGGCTAGGAACTTGCCGGTGAGTGCCTTGGTAGCTTCGTGTTTCATGCTCATGAACTTCCTTAGCCCCATATTCTCAAAGAGAGCCCACACTTCGTCGCTTATACCAATCCTCTTCAATGTCTCTGTATCGACAAATTTGCCTTGCTCGGATTTCATTAGGCAAAATTTGTCTAAATACTCTTGCTCACTTGGCTTTGTCCGTCCCGGCATGGGGAAATCTCCACTTGGGTTCTCTCTCTCGACCTCTTCTTCGACTCTCTTCCCCTTTCCCTTTGCCGTGGTCGTGGCTTTGGAAGCCGTAGTCGCGGTTTTGACTTTTGCCTTGGCACTAGCTTTGGCAATCCCTTTTCCTTTTTCCGCGGCCGTAGCTTGGGCAATTCCTTTCCCTTTCCCAATTGTTGAAACCTTGGTCCGTGCCCGTGTCGATGGAGTGCCCTTGTCCGACATTGTACCTACAAATATGCTTGAGACTATTCATGAGCATAGGTACAATCTCTTATCAAATCAACAAGGGGTCACCAAAAGATGATCTTAGAGCAATGAACGAAGGTCACAATTCGCACCTAACAAACAAATTATCCCAATTCACAATCCCTAACTCTCAAAATCCCAATTTCTCAAAATCTTGCATATGAATCATCAAGTTTAAGCATAGATAAACTATCCCCAAGGTATTTGCATAAATGAACAACAATATCAAACCATATTCAAGCAATGTTTCTTCAAGAACAAAATCATGGTTTTCAAAAATTTAATTGAATAATACCTTGGGGAATTTGGATTAGATGCTTGAAATGATGATAAATCCAAAAAGAGCAGTGAAAATCGAGATTATAGGGCTTTGAATCACCAAATTTGGTTGAGAAAAGAGGGAGATTGGGAATTTTCTCTCTTGAAATCGCGAAAGAGAAGGTAAAAAAAAATTGGGTCTGGTCGCGTGGAAGAGGAAGAAGAAGGAGACTTACCTGGGTCGGGTCGGATCTAACCTGGATCGTGTCCGAATTTTTCAAAATTTTCGGCGAACACCGATGTCACTCCTCGGTGTCACTGCTAGGTATTGGTCAATACCGAGGTCACTCCTCGGTATCGCTCGTCGGTGTTAAGGAAGTTTTCCTCCTGTTTCCATACCGAGCTGTGGTACCGACCTGTGACGTCGGTATTGGTCCTCGTTTTACACGGCATACCGAGGTAACTCCTCGGTATCACACCTCGGTATTGGTCAATACCGAGGTCACTCCTCGGTACCACTCGTCGGTATTAAGGAAGTTTTCCTCCTATTTCCATACCGAGCTGTGATACCGACCTGTGACGTCGGTATTGTTCTTGGTAAGTCCATACCGAGGTCACTCCTCGGTGTCACTGCTCGGTATTCGCCTTTTTGCCTTTGAACCCCTATGCATACTCAACAAAAACATCAAAAAGATATAGCAAAGATAGAAAAAATTGAAAACGATAAACAAAAAGAAAATATGTACAATGATAAGCTTGGGGTGCCTCCCAAGAGCACTTTGTTTAACGTCACTAAGTTCGACGTTTGTTACCGTTCTCAAGCTAGAGGGACATCATCGAGGGGGATCGATCCTCCCTTCTCGACGATTTGATCTGCCCGGTAGGGTTTGAGTCTTTGGCCGTTTGTAATGAAATCTTGGCCTTCTTTGTTAACAAGCACAACGGCCCCATACGGCCTTACTTCCTTAACCTCAAACGGACCCGACCACCTTGACTTGAGCTTCCCGGGAAAGAGCTTCAACCGGGAATTGAATACCAACACTATGTTCCCAACCTTGAAGTCCTTGTGCACAATCCTCTTGTCGTGGAATGCTTTGGTTCTCTCCTTGTAGATTCTCGAGCTCTCATAGGCATCGAGCCTAGTCTCCTCTAACTCGTGAAGTTGGATCAACCGCCTCTCTTGTGCGGTCTTGATGTCTAAGTTAAGTAGCTTCACCGCCCATAGGGCCTTGTATTCCAACTCAACCGGTAGATGGCATGACTTCCCATAAAGCAAGTTGAATGGTGTAGTCCCTATAGGTGTTTTAAAGGCGGTCCGGTATGCCCATAAAGCATCATCCAACTTGTTGGCCCAATCCTTCCTTGAACCCCCAACCGTCTTCTCAAGTATGGCTTTGATTTGCCGGTTTGACACTTCTACTTTGCCACTCGTTTGAGGATGATAAGGCGTTGCTACCTTATGCTACACACCGTGCTTCTTTAGTAAGCTTTCAAACACCTTGTTGATGAAATGGCTGCCCCTATCACTAATGACCACTCTTGGAACTCCGAACCTTGGGAAGATTACGGACTTGAACAGTTTTAGAACGACCTTGGCATCGTTGGTCGGGCTTGCAATGGCTTCCACCCATTTGGAGACGTAATCGACCGCCACCAATATGTATTGGTTACCATATGATGACGGGAAAGGTCCCATAAAGTCGATGTCCCACACGTCAAACATCTCCACCACAAGGATTGGGTTTTGGGGCATCTCATCTCGTCTCCCAATATTCCCTTTCCTTTGGCATGCATCACACGTGGAGACAAAGGTGTGTGCATCCTTAAATAACGAAGGCCACCAAAAATCGGATTGCAAGACCTTTGTAGCGGTTTTGTAGGATGCGTGATGCCCGCCATAGCTTGACCCGTGACAATGGAGTAGGATCCCTTGCACTTCTTCTTCCGCTACGCACTTTCTATACAACCCATCCGAAAACAACTTGTACAAGTAGGGCTCATCCCAATAGTATCTAGTAACGTCGTGGAAGAACTTCTTCTTCTTATACCCATCCAAAGGCGGTTCCTTCTCACAACCTAGGTAGTTGACTAGATCCGCAACCCATGGGAGCTTTTCATCTTGTAGACTGCTAGCATCCTCCATACCATTCACGACTTCAACCCCCTTCTCAATACCTTCACAACCATGAGACTTTCATCGGGAAGCTTGTCTTCAATGGGGACGAGGTCTTCTATCCTCATCCTAGACAAGTGATCCGCTACTCCGTTCTCTATGCCTTTCTTGTCTACTATCTCCAAATCGAATTCTTGGAGTAGCAAGATCCAACGTAATAGCCTCGGTTTCGTGTCCTTCTTTGCATGAATTTATCTTAAAGCCGCGTGATCGGTGTAGACAATCACCCTTGAACCCACAACATAAGATCTAAACTTCTCTATGGCAAAGACTACGGCCAGCAACTCCTTCTCCGTGGTTGCATACCTAGTTTGAGCATTGTCTAGAGTTCTACTAGCATAGTAGATCACATTGGTCTTCTTGTCTTTCTTTTGACCCAAAACGGCTCTAACTGCATAGTCGCTAGCATCACACATGATTTCAAACGGAAGGTCCCAATCCGGTTCTTGGACTATAGGGGCGCTAATCAACGCTTTCTTGATCTCTAGGAATGCTCCCATGCAGTCCTCATCAAACACAAACTCGACCTCCTTGCAAAGCAACCGGGAGAGGGGTCTAGTAATCTTTGAAAAGTCCTTGATGAACCTTCGGTAGAACCCCGCATGACCCAAGAAAGACCGGATGTCTTTGACCGACATAGGCGTCTCCAAACTAACCATCACCTCAATCTTGGCTTTGTCCACCTCTATGCCCTTTTCAGAAATCTTGTGTCCTAGCACGATCCCCTCACGCACCATAAAATGGCACTTCTCCCAATTGAGCACCAAGTTTGCTTCTTCGCATCGTTGTAAGACCCTACAAAGATTAGACAAGCAAACACCAAAAGAAGATCCATACACGGAAACCATGTCTTCAATAAGATCGGAAAAATGGACATCATACAACGTTGGAAAGTTGCGGGACCATTACACAACCCGAACGGCATCCTTCGATATGCAAAGGTACCGTAAGGGCATGTGAAAGTTGTTTTCTCTTGGTCATTCGGGTGTATGGGTATTTGAAAGAAACCCGAATAACCATCTAGGAAACAATAAAAAGGATGATTAGCGAGACGTTCAAGCATTTGATCTATGAAAGGTAACGGGAAGTGATCCTTTCGAGTAGATGAGTTTAACTTCCTATAGTCAATGCACATCCTATGCCCGGTTATTGTCCTAGTAGGAATCATTTCATTCTAGTCATTTCTAACAACCGTCATCCCCCCTTTCTTAGGCACACAATGAACCGGGGAGACCCACGTACTATACGATATTGGATAGATAATGCCCGCGTCCAAGAGTTTAAGAATCTCTCTCTTTACAACATCTTTCAAATTAGGATTTAACCTTCTTTGATGTTCAATAAAGGTCCTTGATTCATCCTCTAAATGGATTCTATGCGTGCACAAACAATGATTGAAAGCTAGAGGGCCAAGAGCACAAGGTAAGGTAAAGGATCCCGGGTCTCCTAGCTTCTTGGGTACCATCTTCTTTTGTATAATGGCACTACACTCATGAGTTAGAATGACCATGGATTCCATTTCTTTAGCTCTCTCATTCACAGCATCTTTCAAAAATTTGGCATATTGGGGGACAAGTAAGAATGCATCCACCAAAGGCATTGTGAGTTCCACTTTCTCCATTTGCCTATCAAAAATAGCTTTATACTTGTCCATGAGTTGTTTCTTGAAATGACCGGGAAAAGGTAGCTTTGGGATGTATGGCTTAGGGACGAACACATTCTTCTTTGGATTCTCTTGAGCAACAACAACTCTAGGCTTGATCTGCTCAACTTCTTCAACCTTATCGTGCTCCTTTACTACCTCATCTTCTTGAAGTTCCACCCACCCCACTTTGGTCCTCAATGTCCGCATTGAGAGGAGAAGGGGCTTCTCTTGTAGGCAAAACCGTGCCACTTCGCAAGGTTATTGCATTGACATACTCCTTGGGATTCGCTTCGGATTTGCCCTGTAGTTGACCTTGTGGACGTGAAGAAGAAGCAACACCTTTATTCTCCATGTGTTTGACCTTGGAGTTCAAAGCCTCAATCTTTGTGTTGAGGTCATTGTAAGAGAAATCCACCTCCGTATGGATCTCCGCTTGTCCCTTAAGTAGTTGTTGGAACATGGAGCTCAAATCAAGTTCTTGCGGTTTAGACGTAGGTGCTTGAAAACCGGGTGGAGCTTTGTGTTGAAATCCACCTTGGTTCCCTTGGAATTGGTTCCTTGGGACAAAGGCTTGATTGTTGGTATTAGAAGCTTGCCCTTGAGGTTGAAATTGTTTTTGTGGGGCTCCTTGAGGTTGTGTAGGTTGTGGAGGGTAGACTTGATCTTGTGGGTTCTCCACATTTGTGTTCCGGTAAGAGAAGCTGGGGTGGTTCCGATAGTTTTGATTGAACCCTTGGCATTGGTAATTCCCTTGGTTTTGGAAGTTCCCTTGATTCCCCAAGTAGTTAACCTCCTCTTGAGTGTTCATGTCTACGTTCTCCTCTTGAAAATAACCTTGGTTCTCATCATAAGCATCCACGAAGTTGACCGTCTTTTGGGAAGACACTAGTAGTTTATCAATCAAATTGGCTTACTTGTCCAACTTGTCGTTAAGAGCCTTCATGTCTTTGGCCCGTTTGTTCTCATCAAAATCACTAGTGGTCCTTGTGGCGCGGTCATAATCGTCACCGTAGGTACCGTCACTTTGGGCCAAATTCTCGACAAGCTCCATTGCTTCCTCAACGTCTTTAGCCAAGAAGTTCCCGTTAGATGCCGTGTCAAGTAGCATACGGATTTTAGGCAAAGCACCACGGTAGAGTGTGCTTAGGAGAGAGGCGTTGCTAAAGCCGTGATGTGGGCATTGAGACGTGTAGCTTCTAAATCTCTCCCAAGACTCATTGAAAGACTCATTGGATCGTTGTGTGAAACTTGAGATCTCGTTGCGAAGCTTTGCGGTTCTAGCCGGTGAGAAGAATTTGGCGAGAAACGCGCGTTTGCAATCATCCCACAAAGTGACAGATCCTTGGGATAATGTCTTTTCCCATTGGTGAGCCTTGTCGCCCAAAGAGAATGGGAAGAGACGAAGCTTGAACCCATCTTCGGAGACCCCATTGATCTTCGTGAGACCACATATCCGGTCAAATTGGTCAATGTGGTCCAAGGGATCCTCCATGGACAAGCCATGAAATTTGTTGCCTTGAACCATGTTGATAACTCCCGGTTTTACTTCGAAGTTATTATTCTCCACCGGTGGGGCTTGAATGCCTTGGCGATTTTGGTCAGCGTTAGCGGCATCGCCTTCTCCAACAACGTTTCTAGCTCTTGGTGGATGGTTGGGACCTCTTGGCCGGGCGGGTGGATGAGGGTCATTGTGGGCGTGCCCTCCTTGTGCGGGATGGTTTCCGTTGCCACCCCCTCCTTGGTTGTTGTCGTTTCCATCCCCATTCCAACCGTTCCTTTGGTGGGGAATGGGTTCATTGACGTTCCCAAGTGGAACATTCTCATAGTGATCCATGTTGATCTCAACTTCTTGTTGTATTACACGTGCTTCCCTTGTTCGAAACCCTCGGTATGATCGATGTATGTCATCCCGTGGTCCAACTAGATTGTCGTTGCCTCGAGATCGTGTATGCATGCACCTATAGGTTTAGAGAGAGCAATGGAAACCGAACAAGATTAGTAACTTTGTAGTAAATAAAGCTTAATCACACAAAGAGCCTAAACCTCAATGTTAAAACAAATCCCAATATGGCAACGGCGCCAAATTGATACAATAATTTTTAGTCTCTAGGAGGTATCAATATCCCCAATACGATGTAGTAAGGAGGTTATCAATCCATAATCGGGATTGTTCTAAACACTAAGAATGCAAGGTTCATAAGTAATTTAAGCTAAACAAGGTAATTGGTGATTAAGTATTCAAGTTCAAATTAAGCGAAATACTAACTAAACGATTTGTAATCCAAATAACAAAAGCGGAAATAGAGATGAGGTTAATGATATAAGGTGATCCAAGTCCAATTAGTGGTGTTCATTTACTCAAGAAGCTAATGCCTAGGAAATAGATCTCTAATCTAGATTAGTTCTCTTTCAAGCAACTAATCACTATGTTAATTATCAAGTCCATTAGCAAATCATCATTTGTGGATTAACAACTAGCAAGCATTAAGAATCATAACAAGATCAACCAAAGATATGCCCTAAACAACTAATATCTTAGGTTAGGAACATAAATCTCTTGTCTAGTTGGTCTTGGCATTTCATCAAACACTTGGTGTTCATGAAATGTCTTGTGATCTAGATCCACTCTTTCAAGCTAGATCTAGCATTGGGGACTCTAGACAAGAAGGAATATAAGATTATCTAACCCTAAACACCACTAATCAACCCCTAGATCACCCTAATCTACCTTATCCCAAGGTCCTTAAGACTACTCACTAATCATCATGGGTTTAACAAATCCTAGAAAAGAAGTGTTAAAACTCATGATCAAGATGATTGGATGATTAGAAAGTAGAAGATAGATGGATTTAATCAAGAAAACAATACTCAAATTGCATAAATCAAAAGGATCAATCTCTTACAAATCACTCTTAGAGAGGGTTTTTGCTTAAGAAAAGACTTAGCCCCGCCAAATTAGGTTTTTGGGCTTAAATAGTGAATAGTGACAGACTGGGTCGACCCGGGACAAACCGGGTACCGACCCGGTTTAATTGGATAAAAAGTTCTGGTTTGGCCAATACCGAGGTCACTGCTCGGTGTAACACCTCGGTATTGAGCCTGGGTTAGTGCACCGACGAGGAGCACCGAGCAGTGGCGTCGGTATTGAAGAGATGTTTGGCTGATGATCTTCAGTGGATACCGAGGTCACTCCTCGGTATCGTTGCTCGGTATTAAGGACTTTTCCCCCGGGTTTCTTCCTGTGGCAGCACCGAGCAGTGACACCGAGCAGTGACATCGGTACAATCCCCTAAAGCTTCGATACCGACGTCACTCCTCGGTATTATACGTCGGTATTGTGGCTGTTTTCCTCCGTCGGGCTATACGGATCAGTTGCACTGAGCAGTGACCTTGGTGCAACTCCTCGGCTTTTGATACCGACCACTAAGACCGACCAGTGACGTCGGTACGGTTTCCGTCTCCTCTCCTCGGGTCTCGAATCTCCTCTTTAGTACCTGAAATGCGATCCAAAACATGCAAGGACTCTCTAGGACTAAATGTGGACACACTAGACTCCTAAAATGCTAAAGAAATATCATGAACTACATGTAAATGTCTGGAAACCTAAATGAAACGGATGCTAGAATGATGCAAAATATGATGATATCAAATTTGAGAGAGAAAATATTGTGTATATTAGTCTTATTGCCAAGAATTCGAAGTTTTACATTATACTCGATATTTTAAACTTATACACGTGTTCCAAGAATATAACCGCTAATTACTAAATATATGTAATTGAATTTAGACTTTAAATTCACGATCTAAGAATTCATTGTTGAGCTTGATCATGGGGTTTTGGGGTTTAATGTGTTTGAATTGCTTGCTGCGAGCTCCTTCCCCCAACGATCTCCTACTTTCCTACGTACTCGGCTCCTTCCCAGATCGCGAGCTCACTCTACGAGGCTTTTCAGTAAGCTGGGCTTGATTCCGGGCCTGAATAATCAATCTGGACTTTAGGTGTAGAATTTGGGCCCAACATTTGCCCCCAACATCTTTAATGATTTATCATTGAGGATGCGGAACTGCGATCTCGGGATTTAACTGATCCTCCAACTGGCACGATCTCGCAATCTCGGGCTTCTGATTGATCTCTAGCTTGTTCATAGGGCGAGTTTGTAGGGATCCTGTAGCGTATGTGCGACTTTTAAGGGATATGACAGGACGAGTGGGAGAGTGGGTATAAATGAACGGTTCTCGTTGCTTCAACTTCCTACACCGCCTCAGCTCCCACTTATCGAGGTAATGATGTCTTTTCACTTTTTCTCCCCCTTTTTTTATTGTTTTTACTCCATTAATTGAATTGTCTTCGCCTTATCCTTGTTTTTACTCGGGATATTCTTCTCTGTGAAAATTCAACTTCCATTGTTTACGATCGAATTTCTTCCTTTTTCGAACTCGATTTTCTTTTGCTTTTTTCTGCGATGGCTTCTACTTCCCAGCTGGATGCTCCTCCTCCCCTTGTTGAGTGGTTTGATTCTCGCTCGAAGAGCACGATTTCGGCTGCTGAGCTTGCGAATATCTCCTCCTTATGCGGACTCGATATCGGCGATCTGCTCATCCCGCCGGCTGATAGCTCCCCGGATAGTCCTCTGGAGGGTTATGAATGCGGCTACGCCGCGTTCTTCCTGAGATGCCGCCTTATTTTTCCCATCCCGGCAGCTATATCTAATATCATCAATGACCTCGGAGTCGCCCTTCCGCAGCTTATGTCCAGCGCGATGAGGTCCCTTGTCGCACTCTGGGTGCGTTCTGAGGAGTGTGGGGTTGTATTTGATACTGAGGTCTTTCGTCAGCTTTTCAACGTCACGGGGAACTCTCATCTTTGCGGGACCTATTATTTTCCACCAAAAGTAAATCGGTCCGTTTTTAGATTCAGTGTAAGGGATGAAAAATGGTGGGAGCAATGGTTTTATTTCAGGATTTCCAGCGGGTCCGTTGATGGCGAATCGGTGCTCCGTCGTTCCTGTGCTCAGATCACTAGTCAGCGCGATCTCCCGGATGGTGATTTGAGCATCCTTTCTAGAGATTTCTTAATTGTCGTGCCTCTTTTGCTTTGTTCTAATATGGTGACCCTTTTTCTTTTGTGCAGAGTCAATTGATTCTTCAAAGATAGTCACGGCTGAGGTTCAACGGCTTATTGACCTTGTCAAGGGTGAGGGCTCCGACTGGAAGAGTTTCTCCCTTGATAGAATTTAGCAAGCTCGTGAACGCCGAGCTCCCGGGTTATTCGTTGCATCAACTTTCCGGCTCAAAGGTTTGGGTGGATTTGTATCTTTATCTTTTTAGATCGAAATTTTTTTTTTTTGTTCCTTAGATCTTCTTTGTTTGATTCCGCATATTCTCCTACTTCGTCTCCCCTACATCAAATTCAAGCTACGGCTCCCGCTCCATCCATTATCCCGAGACTCGAGGCTGTTGCCAAAGATCTAGCTCGTGTTGAGGTTTATTCCCCAGTTGGCTCCTAGGTGCCGGATACTGCCCATGCTACCTCCGAGATCGATCTTACTCGCAGTGAGAGCTCCACCGAGTCTAGCGAAATGATTCCTAATAAGAAGCCGCAGCGCCTTTCTTATAAGGAGAGGATGCGATTGCGCCCTGCCCTGACGCAAGCGGGCGCTCTTGATAAGAGGGTCAAGGAGGCTCTTGGTAAGTTCGTACATGTTGAGACTCCGCGTCGAGAGGAGGTCGAAAAGGGAGATCACTGTGATCCCGAGGCTGATCATGGTGATGGTGGCATTTTGCCAGTGGGTGGTGAGGTCGATACCGCCCAGAATTACGCACGGTCTAAAGGTCCTCAACGGTCATCTTCCAAGGTGTTCTCTAAGGAGCCAGGTCATTATGCCGAGCATCAATCCAGTTCCAAACGATCTCGTGGCGAAGGGTTTGATGATGAGGATACATCAAGGAGACATACGGTACCTCGTTCTCAAGGGGGTGGAGGTATTTCTCCGTATGCTCGGTTCGATTTTGATGGACCTGAGGCAATTGTGGAGAACAGCTCTCAGCATGCAAATCTCTTTATGCATGTTAGGCCTTCGTCCTGCTTCTTGCCATCTCTTAGGAACATGAAGAAGCCTGTGAGCTATGTTCAGTTCGCAAGTGCGATGGGCCAGGTAATTTTTGCTGTCTTTACTTTGCTTCTTATTACTTTGGTTTTTCTCTGCTGAATTTTTATGTTCCTCTCCCAGGCTGTTTCCGTCGCCAATGAGCTGATTACCTCTTTTGAGCAAGATCTCCGTTCTGCTACCCGGCCCGAGGAGGTGGAGAGGGCAGCTAGGACCATTGCGGACCTCATCACTGAGAGGGACGAGCTGATGAGGAGACTCACTCCGAACGAGGAGAGGATGGCCGAGGTTACTCTTTTGGAGGGCCAAGTTAAGGGCCAAGCTGTTTTGGCCAAGAGATGGGAAGATTCCGCTCGGGAGGCTCAAGCTCAGGTTTCTGTGTTGGAGAAATTAAATGAGGATTTGAAGGGGGATTTTCGTGTCGCCGAGGGGCGAGCTGGAGCTGCTGAAGTTGGTTTTCGTTCAGCCAGCCAAAATATAGTGGATTTGAGGGTCCAGGTTGAGAAGGTTACAGAGGATTCGAAGAAGCTCGCCACGAGGCAGAAAGAGATGGTGAAGAAAGCTGAAAAAGCCGCGAGGAGGGAGATTTCCAAACAATATCTCGCCATTCTTTCGGGGATAAAGGATAAGTGGGAGAAGAAGAAGATCGAGGTCGATACCGAGACTCAGGTTATGGAGTGTAAATCCAATAATCTTCTTCTTGATGATATTATCAACCAGACCATCAACGATTTTGAGTCTGAAAAGAAGAGCTTCCAGGTTGAGAAGCTGAGGTTGGACGCGGAGCTTGCCATCGCCCAGGTATCAGATTTTCCCTGGGTAAAATTGATATTCCTCAGGTATCCGATGACTTGGTTACGCTGCCTGCTGGGCCAAGCGCACAATTGAATGATCGGCTGGACCTTGGTTCTCAGGAGCTTAGGAAGGAGTTCCCTCTGCCCTTGAATAAACCTGCCCCAGAGGATAAACCAGCTAAACCTGCTTGCTAGAGATACCTTTACTGTTTTCGTTTTTTGTTGTTCTTTTGAACTTGGTGCCTGGGGAGGCCTTTAAACCCTTTTATGGTTTGTTTGTTGAACTCGTTTATGCCCTAGTGGGCGTTTTGGTTTGAACTCGTGCTCCTTTGAGGAGGCTTTATTTATTTTGATGATTTAAAAAAAAAATTATTCATAATTTTTGCCGTTAAGAAGCTATCGTTTTTAGATCAAAGGTGGGTTTTTTAGCCGAAGACCCATGTCGCTTAGAGACCTTGCTCCCAAGTCGCTTAGAGACCTTGCTCCCAAGTCGCTTAGAGACATTGCTCCCAGGTCATTTAGAGACCTTGGAAGCTGACCAGACGATTTAAAAACGCAAGGTAGAAGCCGTTTAGAGGCGTGCGTTTAACCTAAACAGTTTAGACGTAGAGGTTGTTGTCATTTAGAGACTAGAAAGGTTGTGACTCTGCAATTTAGAGGCAAAGTCGAGTCGTGCTAGCTGGTAGCACACTCTAGCTCGTAAGGCTGTTCATTTATAGAGTAAAGCTTTTAGCTTTGTAGATAGTAGCCGAAAGGTCTCAGGCCGCTTTTAACAGGCTCGAAGAAGAAGATTTTTTATTTTAATAGCTGCACCCTTATGAGGTTGCCTACGTACCTTGAGGAGGGATCAAGCCTTTTCGTAGTTCGATTTTTACAAGTATCTTTTTAATGATAGTACTTCTTTAAATTCATGGCATTCCATGAGTTCCTTTCAGGTGTATTGTCGTGCATCCTGACGAGCTTGTATACGCCGTCCTTTACTACCTCGGAGATCCGGTATGGACCTTCTCAGTTAGTGCCCAGTTTTCCAGCGTTCATTTCCCTTGTGTTTTCGTAGGTTTTTCATAGGACGAGCTCGTCAACTCGAAATCTTCGCTTACTTTTGAATTATAATAGTGTGCTTCCGCGTGTTGATAATTTTGAAGATTAACGAGTGCTCGATCTCGGCGTTCATCGATAACATCGAGTTGGTCGAGAAGCATCTCGTTGTTCAGTTCCTCGTTTACGGGACATATGTCTATCCTCAGGCTGGGGACTGCAACTTCAGCGGGAGCCACGGCCTCGATTCCATAAGCCAAGGAAAATGGTGTTTCTGAAGTTGCTTTGTGAGGTGAGGTCCGACAGGCCCACAAGACTCCAGGGAGCTCGTCGGATCATCTTTGATTTTTGGAATCTAGTCGCTTTTTGAGATTGCTCAGTATTAGCTTATTTGCTGCCTCGGCCTGCCTGTTGCCTTGAGGCTAACGTGGGGTTGAGGTTGTTAATCGAATTCCGTAATCTCCGTAAAACTCGAGGAACTGATTTGAGATGAATTGTGATCCGTTGTCGGTTACGATCTCGTATGGGACTCCGTGCCGACAGAATATGTTTTGCCATACGAATTCATGTACGTGGTTTGCTTTGATTTGTTGGAAAGCTCCTGCCTCCACCCATTTGGTGAAGTAGTCAGTGAGGACGACTAAGAAGCGACACCTTCTTTTTCCAGAGGTTACCATGGGCCCCCACTATATCCATTGACCACCTCATTAAGGGGTATGGAGATGAAATGGAAGATAAGTTTTCAGTATGTTGATGCAATGTGGGAGAATGCCGTTGCCATTTGTCGCATGCTTTAGAATGTTCTTCGCAGTCAGCGACAAAAGTGGGCCAAAAGTATCCTTGCCTTTTGATCCTGATGGCTAATGCCCTTCCTCCTGAGTGGCTGCCACACGAGCCTCCGTGTATTTCTGATAATATCGTAAAAGCTTCGAGCCCGTGGACGCATACTAGGTAGGGACCGTTTACACTTCTCTTGTAAAGGCAGGAGTTTATTATACAATATCTTGACGCTATGGTTTTGAGCTTGCGAGCTTCCCACTTGCTGGGGGGAGCCTCTCCCCCCCTCAATGTATTGTATAATCGCTACTCGCCAGTCAGCTCTCGCAATCATTTTTTCACGGAGGGTAACGTGTCTGGCGTCAAGCGGGTCAAGCTCTGGGTCTGCGGCTTCTCCTTCTTCGAGGGGGGGGGGGGTCGCCCGTTACTGGGACTATTATTATGTCCAACTCCATATCGTCATTGTCTATTTCCATTGAATCCTCGATATCCTTATCGATTTTGATGCTTGGTTTTTCAATTCCTTCTACTGAAATTATTCTTTTTACAAGTGGACTTGAGATTAACGCCAAAGCTGCCAGTGCGTCTGCGATCGTGTTCTCACCCCGCGGTATTCGCGTTAGACTGAAGGCTTTGAATTGTTTGACTAGCTCATGGACTATGGCTAGATAAGATTCCATTCTACTATCTCTGGTTTCATATTCTCCATGAAACTGGCTTGTAATGAGCTGGGAGTCGGTGAACGCATTTGGTTTGCGTATTCTTATTCCAGCTGCGAGTCGGAGACCTGCTATTAAGGCCTCGTACTCGGCTTCGTTGTTTCGATGCTGAGAATCCGAGTCCGAAGGACTGTTCCACGACTTCGTTAGTCGGGGGTACAAGGTGGATTCCCACACCTGCCCCTTGTTTCGAGGAGGCTCCATCGACATAAAGCTGCCAGGTCTCTACACTCGTTCCGGTAACTTGGCTGTTAGCTGTTAGCTCGATAATAAAATCAGCTAGTACCTGTGCTTTGGCGCTTGTCCGAGGTCGATATTCGATATCGTACTCGCTCAACTCGATGACCCATTTGGCTAGCCTGCCAGACTGGCTGGGGCTGTGCAATACTGTGCGTAATGGCTGTGTTGTCATTACTACGATGGGGTGTGTTTGAAAATACGGCCTGAGCTTGCGAGCTGAGATTAATACTGCCAGAGCCAGTTTTTCCATTCGTGGGTATCTGGTTTCGGCGTCTACTAAGGATTTGCTCACGTAGTAGATCGGTTTTTGCTCAGATCGCTCTTCTCTTATGAGGACGCCACTCACTGCGGCTTCGAAGATTGCTACGTATAGGTAAGGTGGCTCACCCTCAATTGGTTTTGACAAAATGGGGGGTTCGGAGAGGTACACCTTTAGTTGCTTAAAGGCCTCCCGCACTTGTCATCCCATATGAATTTTTTGTTTCCCTTTAGTAACTGTTAAAAGGGTGTCATTTATCGGTCGACCTGAAAATAAACAGATTTAATGCGGCAATGCGGCCTGTCAGCCTTTGCACCTCTTTTACCGAGCTCGGAGGTTGCATTTCCAGGAACACACTGATTTGTTTGGGGTTTGCTTCTATTCCTCGCTGAGTTACTATGTAACCTAAGAATTCGACTGAGGCGACCCCGAAGGTGCATTTTGAAGGATTAAGTTTCATCCCGTACTTGTTTAGTAGAGTGAAACATTCCCCCAGCTTGTTTATGTGATCTTCCTCTTTTAGAGATTTGACCAGCATGTCGTCAATGTAGACTTCCATTGACTTACCCAGGAGGCTGGCAAACATCTTGTTCATAAGTTTTTGGTAGGTTGCTCCCTCATTTTTAAGGCCAAATGGCATATCCTTATAGCAGTACGTTCCTCGTTCCGTTATGAAGGATGCTTTGTCTTGGTCCTCAGGATTCATTTGTATTTGGTTATATCCTGAGAATGCATCCATAAAGCTGAGGAGCTGGTGCCCTGCAGTAGCTTCCACCAGCTGGTCGATGTCAGGTAGTGGGAAGCTATCCTTAGGACAAGCTTTGTTTAGATCTGTAAAATCTACGCATACTCTCCAGGTGCCATTTTTCTTTTTTACTACAACCGGATTTGCTAGCCAGTAAGGATATTTTACCTCTTTGATGAATCCAACGTTTAGCAACCTGGTGACCTCACTGTTAACAGCCTCGGTCTTGTCCGGTCCAAATTTCCGACGCTTTTGACGTACTGATTTGTGGTTTGGATCCACATTGAGCTCATGTGAAATGATTTTTAGATCGATTCCAGGCATGTCAGCTATTGTCCATGCGAATGAGCCATAATTTTCTTTGAGGAATGTTATTAACTGTTCCTTTTGAGATTTTCAGAGCTCGGACCCAATTCCTACTTTCTGGTTAGGATGAGACTCCTTGACCACAATTTTCTCGATAAAGTCTCTGCGAAGTCCGATGAAGCCTGGACCAGTTTTCTTTTTGGCTAGGCGGTATGTAAGCTCATCTTTTCGTTGTAGTTGGTATATAGCACTTTCCTTTGCGATCTGGAAACCTGCCATGTAGCACATTCTGGATTTCTTTTGACTTCGCTTAATTGTTGCGATCCCATGCTGGGTGGGGAATTTTATGCACTGATGGTAAGTTGAGTACACAATCCTCATTGAATGTATCCAGGTTCTTCCCACGATGGCATAGAATGGAGCTGGCCTGTCTATCACCGTGAATTCGACCATTCTTCTTACTCCGGCTGCTATTACAAGGAGTTTTATCGTTCCGAGAGATAGCGTGGTTTCCCCGGAAAGGGCGGTTAACACCATCTTATTCTCTTCAATTTCGTGATCTGGTATATCCATTTCCCTAAGGACGCTTAGGAGGATGAGTTCTACATAGCTCCCTGTGTCTACGAGCATCTTAGTGAGCTCATATTCACCCACTTCTAGCATGATGAGGAGAGCATCGTCATGTGGAGAATCTAGCTCAACGGCCTCGCTTTCCAAGAACAAAATTTGTGTGTCGGGTCCCCTGAATGGGGTCCTGTCATGTGTGTCGGTGTTTACCCTTTGTTGATGTTTCTTAATCGAGTTTACGGAGTTGCGACATAGCTGGGACCCTCCATGAATAAAGTTAATTCTTTTTTTCATGCTGGGGGGAGGAAGATCTGTTTCCCTGTCTTTAGAGGGATCTCGCCTCGTCGTGTCCTCGGATGAACGTTCTCGCTTACGATCATCCTCGGATGGGCGGTCCCGCCTTTCATCGTCTGGAGCAGGGTAATAGTTCTTCCTCGCAGGAGGTTTTTCCAGCTCGATTTAGCCCAACTCTCCTGCTGCGAATTTGGCAGCGAGCTGCTTCTTCACCTTATGGCACTCCTCTGTCGAGTGGTCCTTGATCTTGTGGAAATCACACCACTTGCTGGTATCGTAAGGCTTGAATCTATTACGAGGTGGGCTTCCCACTGAGTATGAGTGTATCCCATGGCTTTGTTTCTGATCTTGGGACTCCTTTTTCTCGGATTTTTTTAGATCCTTGAGAGTTGGTTATCTGAGCTTGCTTAGTCGAGGTTGCGGGTGCATGTTGCTTTGGTTGAGCTGCACTCGCTTCTTCGAGGATAATCCAGCGCGAAGCGCGATGTAATGCATCATCTAGCGATACGGGCTCCTGAACAGTAAGCTCCTCAAAGAATTTTGAGGTTTTTAGCAATCCGTTTTGGAGGGCTTTCAGGGCCGTTGGATTATGCAGATCAGCGATTTTTGCTTTGACGGCTTTAAAGCTGTCAATATACGTTCGCAATGAGTCGCCTGGCTTTTGAGTAAGTACCCACATATCGGCCTCCGAGGTCTCGTTCTGGATGAATACCGAATATTGCTTCAAGAATGCAGCTTGAAGTTGGGTGAAGTTGTCAATTGAGTTCGGCTTTAGGGAGGTAAACCATTCCAAGGCCGAATCAGTTAGATTTTCGGCGAATAAATGGTAGCGCGCTGACTCGAGGTCGCCCCCGAGTAGTCGCACCCTCGAAAAGGCGAATTTGAAACTTCTCATGAATGCCTTGGGGTCGGTTTCTCCGTTATACCTTGGAAATCGGATATACCCGACATCGCCGAGCTGAGGGCTCACGATTCACGAGGTGAATGAGGTCTGATTGACTTCATCAATCACTCTGTCTATCTCAGGTGCTGAGCTTAGAGCAGCGTGGACCTGCGATCTTGATATGCTCAAATTAATACCCTAAATAGTACTAAAGCAGTTGCTACAGTAAATCAGGGGTCGAACACAAGAACTCAGTTATCACACAATAGATTATATAGATCCAAAATACGCTAAATCAAAAGATGTAATTGAAAACAAGTATGCAAGTAAAAGTGTTGTAAATTCAATTGGAGGCAGATAGGTTCAGGGTATATCTCAGGAAATCAATGAATGCAGCTAAATTAACTAACAGGATTCAGATTAAGCACGGTTGTTGAACTCAAATCACTAAAATATAGCTAACCAACTCTCGTTGCGAAAACTATCTAAATCTAAATCCTAGGAATTTCAAATCTCTTTGCGAATCCTAAAGTCTAAATCAGCTTTAAAGTTCAGGTTTGATATGTTCACAAATCAATTAAACCAAATCTCTTTGCGAATAATCAATTTGCTCACTATAGATTCTATCAGGTAATTAATCACACTCTCGTGCCAAATCAATTATCCTAAGATCTAAGTTCTAGGTGATCAATCCAGAATTAGCTTTGAGAACAACCTAAGGTGAAGAACTAATTCAGATAGTGAATCCTAACAGATAATCAACGTAGCATTCAAAGAAATCCCTATGAGAAAACCCTAAACCTAACAGGTGATCTACTCAGACATGAAGATTGAAGCAATAAACATGACTGAATAAATACTCAAATAAATAATTAAATAAGAAAGAGTAACAAGGGTTCGAAATCTTCTCTCAGACGAACAAAGTATCAGACTTGTCTCCCTCAAAAGCTCTCTCTCAAATCCAGAATAAAATATGTGTAACCATAAAAGTGGCTGTAAAATCTCTATAAATAACCTAAAACACGAATTGGGGCTTCTTGTAATTATTAAAGACCTCTGGGCGCTTTTGCAATTCTTCAAGTTTTGGAAAACTAGCGGGTCGTGTCTTGCTGCGATGGGTATCGATCGATACTAGCCAGTATCTATCGATACCAAGGCTTCATATAGGGTTCTGAGCAACACGAACTTCTGCTTTGCTCCAAATGCTCCAGAAAGCTCCAATAATTCCAATAATTCTCCAAATGTGCTATAACCTGTAAAAGACTCTAAAATACTACGAAATAGCAGAAAGACTCTATAAAACGGACTTATATCATGGCTTAAATAGGGTAAAAACCATGATATATCAACTCCCCCAGACTTAGCCTTTGCTTGCCCTCAAGCAAAACAGAAAACTAAACCAGAGAAAGAGGTTTGAAAACGCGGAGAATCACCTGTTCATGAACCATCGAAATGACCCTCTTTCCAAGTACCCAAATTTCACCAAATCAGCTTTTGATCTAACCACCATGTACTTCTCCGTAGACATTCGCAGCTTTCCCAGACTCCACACATTATCTCGCAGCATTGTTCAAGTAAAGCCCTCCTCGCTAGTTTCATCGCTGCATTCAATGTTCAAGAACCTTCTAGACTTTTTACCATATAATATCATGACAAGGAACCACCCTTTTTCACACTTTTTGTATCAATTTCTCTCCCCCAGACTTATTTCTTATTATGTTCTTTCTTTTATTTTCAGCTTTGCATATACACATTAAGGTATGAGACGCGAGTATTGATGGTGTTTGCCACCAAATCCCAGGTTCTTCCCTCTCAATGTATCAAAGGATGTAGGCGAATAATGGCATCATAGAAAAATCATAGCCTCGCTTCCAATCCTTTGTGTGATTATTTCCTTTTAAGTAGAATAATGGGATCGCTGAAAATTTTCCTAATCCTCTACTCAGAAGAAAATCATTTCAATCTTTTATGCTCTTATTTATCAACTTATAACAGGGGAGAGAGATACCATAACTCTAAACACATGGGTTCTTTTATCAGATATGAATGATGAATCAAGCTCTAAAAACACTAACCACATTGATGAAGTTCAAAATTTTGGCTCAGGCTTCAGAAGAACTCTGCTGAAGACATGGATGTTTTCTAGTCAACTGGTCAGTCTTTGGATTTTTCATTAGTCGATCTAGAACTGATCCTGTAACATTGTGCACTCAAAAACAAAATCAAATCAATAGGTTCAAGCACAATATCATCATCTCCAACAAGTTTTGACTCAATAAAACGACAAAATTTTTTATTTTATGACTCTAAGAAGAACAAAAACCATGTCAGCAGACACCTCCCCCAGACTTGAACAACACTATCCCCAGTGTTATCTAGCCTAGAGTCAGTGAAAGAAAACAAAAGAACAGAATAAAATTGGGAAAAGCAAGATGTTACCTTGCTGGAACATTGAGTATCGATCAACACACAGCCTGGTATCGATCGATACCAGGCTTAAATCGACATGAACCGTTCTCAATCGCATAGGGTATCGATCGATACTGAAGGGTATCGATCGACACTCAAGGGATTTCGAGTTTTGCTCCTTGTTTATCTTGACACAAACACAGAACGAACGAAAAATAAAAAGAGAAACGACTCAAAAACAGACTCACCAATGGGTTGCCTCCCACCAAGCCCTCGTTTTACGTCATTAGCTTGACTGTAACGCCCTTCAGGCTGTGGGTGCATTATCCAGAGGTGTTATGTGTCCGTTTGGAATCTCGGCTTTCGCCCAATAGTGTTTCACCCTTTGTCCATTGACAGTGAACTCTTCGCCTTTACGATTGATCAGCACTACAGCACCATGTGGTCTTACCTCCTTGATTGTGAATGGACCTGACCAACGAGAACGCAGTTTACCAGGAAACAATTGCAAACGAGAGTTATACAGAAGTACTTGGTCGTTCGGCTCGAAGTATCTAGAGATGATCTTCTTATCATGATAATCCTTGGTTCTCTCCTTGTACAGCTTCGAGTTCTCATAAGCGTGGTGCCTGATCTCATCCAGCTCGTTCAGCTGAATCACTCTCCTCTCAGCAGCAAGTTTGATGTCGAAGTTCAGCAACTTCGTCGCCCATGCAGCCTTGTGCTCAATCTCCACTGGAAGGTGACATGTTTTCCCATACAGCAAGTGGAATGGTGTAGTACCCAGCGGTGTCTTGAAAGCAGTCCTGTATGCCCATAGCGCATCATCCAACTTCGTAGACCAATCCTTCCTAGAAACACTCACTGTCTTCTACAAAATCTCCTTGATCTGCATGTTGGAGACCTCGACTTGCCCACTCTTCTAAGGGTGATATGGAGCAGCTACACGATGTTTCACACCATACTTCTTCAACAACCTCTCGAAAACCTTGTTGATAAAGTGAGAGCCACCATCACTTATCACAATTCGAGGTACTCCAAAGCGAGGAAAAATGATGGTCTTAAACAGCTTAAGAACCACTGCAGAGTCATTGGCAATATCAGCGTACCATGGATCATCAGAATCGGTTGGAGCGACGAGATGGTTTTCAGAAACACCAGGATGATCAAAAATTAAAACAGGCTCGGAATCGACAGGGTATCGACCGATACCAGCTGGGTATCGATCGATACTGAAACCTGCAGCTCGTGAAAATTGCTGATTCTCTGCGAGATTCGTCTGAAACCCAGTTTCAATGAAGTAAATGGCTTCCTCAGGTAGTTGATCATCAATAAGGACGTCTGCATCGATCCGCATCCGCAAGAGATGGTCAGTGACCCCGTTCTCTATGCCTCTCTTGTCCTTAACCTCGATGTCGAATCCTTGTAGCAAAAGAACCCAACGACAAAGACGAGGCTTGAGATCCTTGTTATTCATCAGATACTTGAGAGCAGCATGATCAGTATGAACAACCACCTTTGCTTCCAATCAAGTAGGATCGGAATTTCTCAAAGGAGAAGACAAGTGCAAGTAGTTCCTTCTCTGTGGTGCTATAATTCCTCTGAGCATCATCCAAAGTCCTGCTGGCATAGTAGATGACATGCAGCTTCTTATCTTTCCTTTGACCCAGAACTGACCCAACAGCAAAATCACTAGCATCGCACATGATCTCAAAAGGCAAAGTCCAATCAGGAGGATGCACAATAGGAGCACTCACCAAAGCCTTTTTGATCTCCTCAAATGCTGCAAGACAATCAGGAGTGAAATCAAATTTGATCTCCTTGCATAGTAAAGCAGTGAGTGGGCATGCTATTTTGGAGAAATCCTTGATAAATCTCCTGTAAAACCCAGCATGACCAAGGAAACTCCGAATATCCTTCACAGAAGTCGGTGGTTGGAGACTTGTCATGACCTGAATCTTGGTTTTGTCAACTTCGATCCCAGCTTCAGAAACCTTGTGCCCAAGTACGATGCCATCCTGAACCATAAAGTGACACTTTTTCCAATTAAGGACCAAGTGTTTCTCTTCACACCTCTGGAGTACCTTGCACAAGTTAGCCAAACAGTCCTTAAATGATGATCCATATACTGAAAAATCATCCATGAACACCTCTATCAAATCCTCAATCATGTCTGTGAAGATAGACATCATGCATCTCTAAAAAGTGGCTGGAGCGTTACCCAATCCATATGGCATTCTCCTGTATGCGAATGTGCCATAGGGACAGGTGAAAGTGGTATTTCCTTGGTCATCTGGATGAATAGGGATCTGGAAGAAACCTGAATATCCATCAAGGAAACAATAGTAGGGATGACTAGCCAACCTCTCCAACATATGGTCAATAAATGGCAATGGGAAGTGATCTTTCCGTGTAGTTGCATTCAACTTCCTATAGTCAATGCACATTCGATGTCCAGTGATAGTCCTCGTAGGAATCATCTCATCCTTCTCATTCTTCACCACGGTTATCCCTCCTTTCTTAGGATCAACGTGCATTGGGCTGACCCAAGAGCTATCTGAGATGGCATAGATAACTCCTGCATCTAAGATTTTCATGACCTCTTTCTTAACCACTTCTTTCAGGTTCGGATTCAGCCTCCTTTGATGCTCAATTGAAGACTTTGATTCGTCCTCAAGATGAATCCTATGCATGCACATGTCCGGTGATATACCTGAAATATCATCAAGAGAATAGCCAAGAGCTTTGCGATACTTGCGCAGCCTACTCAGCAGTAAGGTAACCTCTGCGTTGTTCAAAGAAGCATTAATGATTACTAGGAACGTGGAATTAGGACCAAGAAAACCATACCTCAGATTCGCAGGAAGTGGTTTGAGTTCCACCTTAGGACCTTTCTCCTCGCTCCAATAACCAAGCCCAGCAGCTTGCTTATTACTTTCGGCCAAACCTCTTTCTGGTCGCAGGGTATCGATCGATACTAGGTGAGTATCGATCGATACTGGCAGTGTTGTATCAAGGATCTTCCCGTATTCAGCAGACACCTCACTCGAATGGACTTCTGACTCAGCTGAATAGACCAATGCCCTCTCCAATGGGTCTTCAGGATGCATCCCTAGGAAGTACTCCTCAGCAATGTCACAGAAGGTATCTAAGAAGAAAGTTTATCCATCGATGGTTGGTCTCTTCATCATCTTCTCCATGTTAAAAGTTATGACCAACTCACCAATGTTAAGAGCTATCTTCCCATTCCTGCAATCAATCAGAGCACCAGCTGTTGCTAGGAATGGCCTTCCCAAGATGAGAGGTTCTCTGGGTTCCGAATCATATTCCAAGATAATGAAATCAGTGGGGATTAAGCAATTCCCAATCTTAATCGGAACATCCTCGAGCAAACCTTCTGGAAGTCTAACTTAACGATCAACGAGTATCAGTGAGATCCTCGTAGAAGTGAACTCTGTCATTCCAATCCTCTTAGCAACCGAGTATGGCATGAGGTTGACACTTGAGCCAAGGTCACAAAGAGAACGCTCAAACCTGTCAGTAAAGATTGTACAATTCAAGACAAAGCTCCCTGGATCTGGTAGTTTCGTTGGGATCCTGCTGGTTAGGATTGCACTGCACTCATGAGTGATCATCAGACAACCATCTTCAAGGTTCACATTGCTGGACACCATCTTCTTGACATATCTCCTGAAAGCAGGAGAAGTTTTGATAGCATCGATGAAGGGAAGTTCAACAACCAGCTTGTCCAAAATTTCCTTGCATCTAGTGTCCTCTACCTCCTTCTTAGTCTTCCCAAGAGCTATGGGATAAGGTATCTGCGGTATGTAGACTCTTTCTGCAATCGCTTTAGGTTTCTCTTCCATAACCTTAGGTGCAGTATATATTGCAGGTTCAGAATCGATCGATACAGGGGAGGTATCGATCGATACACGGGATTTTGGGTTTTCCCGTGTAAGAATTTTGATCGGTGTCGATCGATGCGGGGTAGTGTCGATCGATGCCTTGGCGATTTCAGAGTCCTCATCGTCAGACATCTCAAAATTTTCATCAGGTTGGTCTACTCTTGCTCCTGAGGTGACCTCTTTACCACTTCTCAAGGTAATGGCATTGATGTGTGCCCTTGGGTTCTCTCCTTTTCCTGGGAGAAAGCCTTCTTGTCTTCTCGAACCTTCTGAAGTCTGAGCTACCTGAGTTTCCAGCTTCTTCTGATGAATACCAAGAGCATCGATCCTTCCACTCAGATCTTTGTACATGTCGTCCATCTTACCATTGAAGGTCACTGTGATCTGGTGCTGTCCTTGAACGAGTGTTTCAAGTATGGCCTCAATCTTGTTCTCTGATGTTTTAGCAGTCACATGCTCGTAAGAAGGACTTCCGTAGTTCTTGGTGTAACCGCTGTTTTGGGCAGGTTTCTGGTTGAATCCTCCTTGCTGGAAGTTGTTGTTAAAGCTCCGACTGTTGTTGAATTGGTTCCTCTGTCCATGAAAACCAGAACCACCAATGTAGTTGACATCTTCTGCTTCACCCTCGTTAAACACCTCAACATCTTCAGCAAAGTGAACGGCCTTTGTTGTCTTACCTAGCAGAAGAATGTGCATAGAATCCAGCTGAGCCTTAACTTCAGCGATCTGCGACCCCTCATGATTACCAGCCAGCTTCTTGCGCTCGAAAACTGCACTCTTGGTGCTACTGCTAGATGCAAAGTTCTCAATCAACACATAAGCATCCTCATGATACCTGGTGTTGAAATTACCATTGCTTGAAGCGTCCAAAGCCATCTGATACCTCCAATCTATCCCTCTGAAGAAGATATCCAGCAGCTGCACATCAGAGTATCCGTGATGTGGACAATCTCTCTGTGCGATCTGAATCTCGTCCAAGCAGCCTTGAACGCCTGAGTAGGTCCTTGAGAAAAGGTGGAGATTTTATTCCTCAGATCCTCAGATCGTGCATCATCATAGAAGCTAATCAGGAAGGCCCTCTTATTGTCCTCCCAAGTAGTCAGCGATCCAGGAGGTAGCTGTCTCAGCCAGTAAGTCGCATCTCCACCTAGAGAGTAGGGGAAGAGCTTGCAGAAGAGATAGTCTAAACCCATCAAGATCTATTCCTAAGCTACCCTAATCACAAAGTGTTTTTGTTTTCTCAAACCCGCACTTCTCATCATTTTTCACTTGGGGGACTTCTTCAACAAACTTGATTGGATTGGCTTCTCATCTTTTTTTTTCCTTTAACTCCTCTTTTGCTTGCGCGACTTGTTTCCATTTCATCAGTTGGATGCCTTAGCCATTTTGGTTCTTTTCTTTCTTTCACACTTAGAGATCCTTACAATTCCACACTTGGAGCTAAATCACTTCCTTGTTTCAAACTAATCCAACTTTTGTTTTTCTCCATTCCTTTCTCCATATCTTTTGTTTTCTCCACATTCTCTTTTTCTTTTCAACACCACCCAAAACTCCCCACTTATCTATCCTAGCCTATGTCTAGCTCATTGATGTGTGAGCTAGTTATACATGAAAGCTTATGCTTGTCGTCCCAAACTCAACACTTTTTGCTAAGTTCATTCGAAATTAGGCCTCGCAACACACACAAGAGATGAAGTTTTGAAGGAAGTTTTGGTTTAGGGTGTGGTTAACAGTTCCAAAGGTGGGAATCAACTATTTGAGCTAACAAGAGTGGTAAAAAGGGAAAAGATAGCTCAAATATGTATATGATATCATAATCTCCACTCTTCAATGTACAAGCATGATAATTCAAGTACAGATTAGAGTTCACTAGATAGAGTTAGGATCAAATCAAAGCATGCTTCAACCAAAACATAAACATTTAACCCGCAAGATCAAAGCATGGATCATCCTTAACTTCGCGATTGCTCAAATACATCAAAGAACTCCTAACGAGGGCATTAATTCAAGCTCTTAAGTTTACATTCCACATGGACATTTCTCCTAATGCAAGTGAGTGCAAACCTATATGCGTCTAGACTCAATCTTAATCATGCGAAATGCAACTACATGCTTCTTTGTATGTTCAAAATTTTCAAATTTTTGTGGTTTTTCTTTGAATGAGACTCAAGTATGTAAAGAAAAAAATAAGAAAATAAAACACAATGTCAAATGACACAAACTCCTCCCCCAAACTTGAATTGCACCGTCTTGGTGCAACAAAAGTCAAGAGAGAGAGCAAAAATATGCAAAAAGGCGAATGTACAATGAAATGGAGTGTGGTTCAAACCTTTAAGATGGAGAAAAGGGAGTGGTGGTGTGACTTGTTATGGCTCAAACCCTCCATTCATCCCATACCACGGCCATTGGACCCCAAAAGACCAATCTTAGACCGATCCGACCCAAATTTCCATCCTTTATTGATGAGGAGCTTGGTCCTCTTATTCATTGCTTGTTTTGTGTCGCAAGTTTGACGAGGGATAGGAATGGGGAGGTCCTCAAGGGCGCGTTTAACGTCGCTAGCTTGACGGTTGCTTCTTCATTTCACTCCCTTCATGAAAACCACAAGAAAAGTGAAAAGATTAGCAACAAAATAAAATAAAAAGCTCGAGTCTCAAAAAGAATATAAATCGTAGTGGTTATTGCTATTGCCTCCCCGGCAACAGCGCCAAATTGATAATGGATTTTTGTTAAGTTCATATCAATTTCTCTATGCTTGTCATTGTAGCATAAGAGGTGTAAATCCATAGAGGTTAAGATTAATGCACTAGGAATTGATAGAACTTCTTAAGCTAGAGCAAATGTTTTGGGTTTTTATATTTTTATGATTTTAAACTAAGAAAGTAAAATGCAAGAAAGAAAACAAAGATAGAAATGTTGGACCATAGATTAAACAAGAAAATGAATGATTAAAAATCAAATAATGATGACAAAGATTACATTAAACACTATCCTAGAACATGGAATTCACAAATATGACTAATTCATTCTCATGGCACTAATCACTTCACTAATCACCTAATTGACATAAACTCTCGTTTGCAATTAGATAATCAATGAGCATTAATCTTTAATTCCAATTAGTTCACTAATCACCCTAGACATCAACTTTCATTGGCTAGGGTGTGAAAAGCTCACAAAAAGCTTGGTTCAAACATTTCATCGAACACCTGATATGCTCAATTTAATACCCTAAGATACTAAAGCAGTTGTTGTAGTAAGTGTAGGGGTCGAACCACAAAGACTCACAGAGATCACACAATAAATTATGAAGTGTCGAATTACGCTAAGCCAGATAGATGTAATTAAAAACAGTGCAGAAATTAAACGAGATGTAAATCAATTGGGAAATATAGGCTCAGGGTTTTTCTCAGGAAATCAGTGAATGCAGACTAACTAACTAACAGGATTCAGATTTAGTGCAGTTCTTGAACTCAAATCACTAAAATATAGCTAACCAACTCTCGTTGCGAAAACTATCTAAATCTAAATCCTAGGAATTCCAAATCTCTTTGCGAATCCTAAAGTCTAAATCAGCTTTAACAACAGGTTTGATATGTTCACAAATCAATTAAACCAAATCTCTTTGCGAATAATCAATTTGCTCACCTAGGTTCTATCAGGTAATTAATTGCACTCTCGTACCTAATCAATTATCCTAAGATTTATATTCTAGGTAGCTAATCTAGAACAAGATATGAACACAACCTAAGCGAAGAACTATAATTCAGATGGTGAATCCTAAAAGATATTTAACCTAGCATTCAAAGAAAACCTTTATGAGAAAACCCTAAACCTAAGGTGGATCTACTCAGACATGGAGAATGAAACAATCAACATGTTTGAATAAATCATCAATAGAATAGAAAGAAGGGTTTAGAGATCTGATCTCGGACGAAGGGAGATTCAGACTTGTCTCTCTAAAACCAAAGTAAAATCAAACACAGAAAATAAAAGCATAGCCTAAACAGGTGGCTGAAAACCCTAAATATAGACTAAAAACACGTTCTGGGCTTTCTGGTAAGTATTAAAGTCTTCTGGGCCAAGTTGCAGGGTCTTTAGGCTTCTAAAAAGTCGTGTTTCCTATTTTCCCGAGCAGTATCGATCGATACTAGGTAGTATCGGTCGATACTCATCCTATGCGTCGACTCCTCTGCTCGACAGACTAGACAGTCTTCACGAAAACTGGCATAACTTTCGATCTCACCGTTGGAATGGCTTCAAACCACTTCCAAATGAAAGCTAATTCATTGATCTATCTTGTGTCCAAATTTGAGCTCAATCAATCGGTGGGAAGGTCTTAAACGAATGCCAAACTTCTGACGTCTCTGCATGACTCTGCATCTCGATATGCTCCAGAATGCTCCAAAATGCTCCAAACGTACCTAACCTGTAAAAGACTCTAAAAGACTCCAAAATACTATAAAGACTCTATAAAAAGGACTTATATCATGGCTTAAATAGGGTAAAAACCATGATATATCAACTCCCCCAGACTTAGCCTTTTGCTTGCCCTCAAGCAAATAGAAGACTAAACCAGAAAAAGAGGTTTGAAAACGTAGAGACTCACCTGTTCCTGAACCATCGAAAAGACCCTTTTCCCAAGTACCCAAATGTCACCTGATCAGCTTTCGATCTAACCACCATGTACTTCTCCGTAGACATTTGCAGCTTTTCCAGACTCCACACAAAATCCCACAGCATTGTTCAAGTAAAGCCCTCATCGCCAGTTTCATCTCTGCAGCTAATATTTAAGAACCTTCTAGACTCTTTACCAGACAATATCTTGACAAAGGAACCACCATTTTTCACACTTTTTTGTATCAATTTCTCTCCTCCAGACTTATTTCTTATTATATCCTTATTATTTTTTTTATTTTCAGCTTAGCATATACATATCAAGGTAGGAGACGCGAGTATTGATGGTGTTTGCCACCAAATCCCCGGTTCTTCCCTCTCTATGTATCAAAGGATGTAGGCGAATAATGGCATCATAGGAAAATCCTAGCCTCGCTTCCAATCCTTTGTGTGATCATCCCCTCTTAAGTAGAATAATGGGATCGCTGGAAATTTTCCTAACCCTCTACTCAGAAGAAAATCATTTCAATCTTTTATGCTCTTAATCTATCAACTTATTTCAGGGGAGAGAGATACCATAATTCTAAACACACGGGTTCCTTTATCAGATATGAATGATGAATCAAGCTCTATGAACACTAACCACATTGATGAAGTGCAAAAATTTGGCTCAGGCTTCAGAAGAACTCTGCTGGAGACATGGATGTTTTCTAGTCAACTGGTCAGCCTTTGGATTTTTCATTAGTCGATCTAGAACTGATCCTGTAACACTGTGCACTCAAAAACAAAATCAAATCAATAGGTTCAAGCACAGGATCATCATCTCCAACAAATTTTGACTCAATAAAACAGTTTTGACTCGATAAAACGACTGACTCTAAGAAAAACGAAAACAATGTCAGCAGACACCTCCCCCAGACTTGAACATCACTGTCCTCAGTGTTATCTAGCTTAGAGTCAGTGAAAGAAACAAAGAAAAAGGATAGAACGAAGAGAAACAAGAAATTACCGTTCTGGAACAGTCGGTGTCGATCGACACACGGCATGGTATCGATCGATACCATGCTTAGATCGACTTTGTGAATTTTCATCCGCGATTGGTGTCGATCGATACCATAGGGGTATCGATCGATGCTTAGGCGATTTTGAGTTGCTCCTTGTTCATCCTGACACAGACTCAAAACAAACGAAAATAAAAATAAAAACGAATCAAAAACAGACTCACCAGTGGGTTGCCTCCCACCAAGCGCTCGTTTAACGTCAATAGCTTGACTGTAACGCCCTTCAGGCTGGATAAGAGTGAGAGCTTGCACCAAAACAGGCTCCATCACTTGACATTACTAGCTTCAAAGTTCTGCTTAGCATGCTGTCCACAAATTCCTGCCCTTTCTCTTTCAGCTCAGAAGTAAGAAGGACTCTTGCCTTAGAGAATGGCTTCAAGGCTCCTTTGCATTTGACCTTGTACTCAATCGAATCTCCATTACACTTCTGAGGTATCAAAGTGACATGGGGATTCTCAACTTTGTTGCTCTTGGCCTTCTTCTTTGTTGCCTTAGTTTTCTTGGCAACTTCTTTGGGGGTGCTGGGCGGTTCACCTGGAACATCTGTGACAGTAGGCTCATCAGGAGGCTCTTCCAAAATATCAATCGCTAGCGACTCTCCTGTGACAACCTCGATGCTAGACACATGTGTGGGAGCACTCCTAGGGGGAATGACACCATAATAGACCCCTCTGTCAATGTAAGAGAAAGAGATTCTCTTATTAGGTGTGTCTATGATCGCGCCTGCAGTAGCCATGAACGGTCGTCCCAAAAGGATAGGCATACGAGATATTGCACCCATCTCTACAACCTGAAAATTAGTAGGAACTAGACAGTCTCCTACTTTGACCAGCAAACCATGGATAGTACCGTGTGGAAGCGAGGTGGAGTTGTTCGCGAATGTGATAGATGCCTCTGGTGATCGAATATCAGCTCCTAACCGCTCTGCAATTGCCCTTGAGATGACATTGACACTAGCCCCTGAGTCGACAAGAGACTCTTTGAACTCAACTCCAGAGATAGAGCATGGAACTACAAATTTCCCTGGATCCTCCCTTGGGGTCAACTGTCTCAGTGGAGGTGGACCTCTAGCCTTAATGAAGAGTGCCTTAATCTCTTCCTCAGTTTCTCTGCAATCCTTGAAGTGACTTAGCAGAGGACGGCACTCTAGGGCTTCTTCAAAGGTTGAATCAGGGGAAATCCTTCTTACCATCTTCTCAAAGCCACGCAGCTGCTTTGGAGAGATGGGATCTCTGAGGTGTTTAGGTACAGGATTCTCCTTCTTGGGCTTGCGAGCTCTTTTCTCAGCTCGTTCCTTAGCTATCGCTGCCTGACACTTCGTTTCATAGTCTTCCCAAAATTGGGCGATACTGAACCGTGCTGCTGCTACTTGAGGCTCCTTGGTCGAAATATCATGTGTCTCCTCAGAAATTGCCTTGGTATCGACCGATACCAGTGGGGTATCGATCGATACACGGGTTTTGGAAGTGTCCCGTTTCAGAATTGTAACCGGCATCGATCGACACCTGGGGGTATCGATCGATGCTCTGGCGATTTCAGAATCCTCTTCGTAATTCTCTGCACTTGAGGAGATCGCATTGACGTGTGCATGAACCGATTTTCCCTTGGAATTTGCTGCAGTCTGAGCTACTTGAGTTTCCAGCATCCTGTGACTTGTATTTAGTGCCTCGATCCTTCCACTCAAATCGGTGTACATGGTGTCCATCTTACCATTGAAGGTGGCTGTCATCTTCTCCTGCCCTTGAACCAGGTGTTCAAGCATAGCCTCAATCTTACTCTCAGGAGCTTTGGGTGGTGGGGATTGGTACCCTCCTTGCTGAGCATTGTTGGTGAAGTTTCGATTGGAGTTATATCCGAATCGCTGACCCTGAAAACCAGAACCACCTATGTAGTTAACATCTTCCACCTCATTCTCAGTAGCAAAGTGGACGGCCTTTGTTGTCCTTCCCAGCAGAAGACTGTGCATAGAATCCAGCTGAGCTTTCACTTCAGCGATCTGTGACCCATCCATGTTACCAGCCAGCTTCTTGCGCTCGAAGTCTGCGCTCTTGGTGCTACTACTAGATGCAAAGTTCTCAATCAACACAATAGCATCCTCAGGATATCTGGTGTTGAAATTACCATTGCTCGAAGAGTCCAGACCCATCTGATATCTCCAATCTACTCCTCTGAAGAAGATACCCAGCAGCTGCACATCAGAGTATCCATGATGTGGACAATCTCTCTGATACGATCTGAATCTTGTCCAAGCAGCCTTGAACGCCTCAGTAGGTCCTTGAGAAAAAGTGGATATCTTATTTCTCAGATCTTCAGATCGCCCGTCATCATAGAAGTTAATCAGGAAGGCTCTCTTGGTGTCCTCCCAATTAGTTAGCGATCCAGGAGATAGCTGCCTCAGCCAGTAAGTAGCTTCTCCACCCAGAGAGTAGGGGAAGAGCTTGCAGAAGAGATAGTCGTAGGACACTCCATTGCTCTTGATGCTAGTGACCAAGTCCTCGAATTTCTCTACATGGTCCATTGGATGTTCATGAGGAAGACCATGGAAGAGATGCTGTCCTACTAGAGTGTAGTAAGCAGGTTTCAGCTCGAAGTCATTCCTCTCATAAGCAGGAGGACGAATCGCTGACCGATTGGCGAAAAACTGCTCTGGCCTGTTGTACTCACCAATTGTCTGAGCTCGAACACCTGCAGCATTGCCAACGTTGCCGCGCCCAGCTGGCACAACAATCTCAATAACAGGAGCAGGGACAACGATGTTTCCAGCTTCATCAAGTCGTTGCCCTCTCTCATTACACACATGACCCTCTTGGTCTCTCAGAATTCCAGCTTCATCAGCTCTTAAAACCACTGGGTTGTTCATCCCTGATGTTTGCTTGGTCTTTCTGTTTGTGCGTTCCACAAGCGCTAGCTGTTCCAGTGATAGTCCAACTAGCTGAGTGCTCTTGTTGCTCCTGGTTTCACGAACAGGCATACACCTGCAAGGAAAACACTAGGCAAAGCACGTAAGTAACCAGAAAAATACGTTGCGTATCGATCGATACCAAGTGGTGTCGATCGATACCAAAAAAGAAGTCGCCGGAGTATCGACCGATACTAGTGAGTATCGATCGATACCGACGAACTTAGTCGAAATTCTAAACTAAAATCTAATGGCGAAATTGAGTCCCCGGCAACGGCGCCAAAATTGATATGCTCAATTTAATACCCTAAGATACTAAAGCAGTTGTTGTAGTAAGTGTAGGGGTCGAACCACAAAGACTCACAGAGATCACACAATAAATTATGAAGTGTCGAATTACGCTAAGCCAGATAGATGTAATTAAAAACAGTGCAGAAATTAAACGAGATGTAAATCAATTGGGAAATATAGGCTCAGGGTTTTTCTCAGGAAATCAGTGAATGCAGACTAACTAACTAACAGGATTCAGATTTAGTGCAGTTCTTGAACTCAAATCACTAAAATATAGCTAACCAACTCTCGTTGCGAAAACTATCTAAATCTAAATCCTAGGAATTCCAAATCTCTTTGCGAATCCTAAAGTCTAAATCAGCTTTAACAACAGGTTTGATATGTTCACAAATCAATTAAACCAAATCTCTTTGCGAATAATCAATTTGCTCACCTAGGTTCTATCAGGTAATTAATTGCACTCTCGTACCTAATCAATTATCCTAAGATTTATATTCTAGGTAGCTAATCTAGAACAAGATATGAACACAACCTAAGCGAAGAACTATAATTCAGATGGTGAATCCTAAAAGATATTTAACCTAGCATTCAAAGAAAACCTTTATGAGAAAACCCTAAACCTAAGGTGGATCTACTCAGACATGGAGAATGAAACAATCAACATGTTTGAATAAATCATCAATAGAATAGAAAGAAGGGTTTAGAGATCTGATCTCGGACGAAGGGAGATTCAGACTTGTCTCTCTAAAACCAAAGTAAAATCAAACACAGAAAATAAAAGCATAGCCTAAACAGGTGGCTGAAAACCCTAAATATAGACTAAAAACACGTTCTGGGCTTTCTGGTAAGTATTAAAGTCTTCTGGGCCAAGTTGCAGGGTCTTTAGGCTTCTAAAAAGTCGTGTTTCCTATTTTCCCGAGCAGTATCGATCGATACTAGGTAGTATCGGTCGATACTCATCCTATGCGTCGACTCCTCTGCTCGACAGACTAGACAGTCTTCACGAAAACTGGCATAACTTTCGATCTCACCGTTGGAATGGCTTCAAACCACTTCCAAATGAAAGCTAATTCATTGATCTATCTTGTGTCCAAATTTGAGCTCAATCAATCGGTGGGAAGGTCTTAAACGAATGCCAAACTTCTGACGTCTCTGCATGACTCTGCATCTCGATATGCTCCAGAATGCTCCAAAATGCTCCAAACGTACCTAACCTGTAAAAGACTCTAAAAGACTCCAAAATACTATAAAGACTCTATAAAAAGGACTTATATCATGGCTTAAATAGGGTAAAAACCATGATATATCAACACCTCTCGGGCGTGAAATGCTTAAGCTCTAATTTTTATCTCTTAATCTAAACTAGCCTTAAGATCAACCTATGTGAAGGATCTAATAAGATGCAATCCAAATCATCATCATTCATGACACTAATGCACACAATCTATGCCATTCCTTAGGCATAGAACACTTAAACAAAACTAATCAACTCTCATGGTCTTAATCCCTTTGTTAATCACTTAATCAAGAATCAAATTCTCATTTGTGATTTGATGATTAACAAACATTAATTACAAGTTCTATTAACCAAAATACACTATAGACATCCATTCTCATGAGCTAAGATATGCAAATTCCTTATTTTGTTCTTAGGGAATTTCATCAAACACTTTGTGTGCATGATTTTTCCTTTGATCTAAATTTAAGTTTCTCAAGCTAAATCTTGCATTAAAGACACTATATAAGGAAGAAAAGCAAGGATTAAGAGCATAAGCAACACAAATCAATCATCAAACCATCCAAATCAAGCAAACCATGATCCAACAAAAAGTCTAAAATCTAAAGAACATGAAGAACAAAAGAGAAAAAACATAAAAATAAGGAAATTGCTTAAATAAAAGATAGAGTTGAAGAAATCTTCTCTAGAGTGGCATTTGTTATGAAGAGCAATCAAAATCCCTCCAAAAGAGAGCTTCGGTCGTGCCCAACCCTTTGAAGAAGAAGACTTAGGAAAATAAAATAGGTTTCAAGAGTATTTAAAGCAAAAGGGGGCGAACCGGGTCAACCCGGGACAAACCGGGTCTTGACCCGGTTAAAACTGGGTCTAAGTGGTCTGTTATGGATTCATACCGGATGAAACAAGGTCAGCATGAAGTTCTTGTGCATAAGCCGTTTGGGCGCCAAATCGACATGTCCCTGCTAAATTAGAATGTATCTTTCATTGAAATAAGTAGAATGACTTGAAACCACCCCCAGAAGACATCTAACTCAATTATCTACAACTTCTACGAAGACTTTGCAAGCTAAATCCGAGTGTACGTTCTTTGTTTGGCCTGATCTTTCAGTCGCTTTGGCTAGCTTCGATGAGGACGGATTTGGACATGTGACACCGGGTGGACATTGGCCGGTGCTGTGGGCCGGTATTTCCCCTGTCCATGTTGAGGTTCAGCACCGGACGGTGATTCAGACCGGGCAAGGACACCTGTAACACCCCCGATTCAGACCTAAAATTCCTCTTTCCAGAATCGAGACCGGGGGGTGTTAGCAATTATAGTGAAGGGAGAACTGCCGAGACGACTCAGCTAGAAAGGCATCCCATACTACCCTTCCGACCGAACTATCCCGACTAGTTGCATCTCTTTTATTTCCTCCGACCGATGGCCTAAGGCTTTCTAACCCGTTCCGCCCGTCGAATGTTGTTTCGGCCCGAACTAGGCCTAGTATCTTAAGAACCGAGGTTTTAAGCTTGAAAACATCCTTCATTAACTTCAAAACATTCTTACAAAGTTGATGCATCGTTTCTTAAAACCGTTTAGCAAAGAAACAAAGGTTCTTTCAATTAACACCCAAATCTACTCTGGTCGGCCTAGTGCTCGACGCCTCCCTCTAACTACTTTTTAATGAGTACTCCTAATGTATACTCAGTGAGCTTAGGACCCCTACCCTGCACATTAGTTCCCAACCCACTAACAACCTACCCCAGATAGCTGAATCCTACACGCTACGAGGGAAGCACCACACTAGCCCACCTAGTAAAACGGCATTCCCAACTATACACACAACACGCATGCTAGCTTACCCAACTAGCAAGCGATCACAACACGTAGGCTAGCTTACCCAACTAGCGAGCGATCACACAACATCACACTTATCACAAGCGCGCTAAGCGGAAGCTAAACAAACAATTGATATGTGCTAAAGGCCTCTTAGCCACATATCCTAACACACGAAATGCTTCGTACGAAAGCATCTCCACAACTATCTAGATCTACAGATCAGGTGGATCGTATCAACACACACACACACACACCGTGACCCTATGGTCTAATCACCACACAGGATCATAGACTGCCACACGATCTAGGCCCTCACAAACCCATGATCTTATGCACCGTCGTGCACATCTCGGCCGAGGGATCGACCCAAGTAACCCTCCGAGATAAACTGGTGGTGTTGACTACATCCCTAAACACACTACATAGGCGCACATGGCCTACAACTTACCGTACACGCCTACCCGGCATGTGTACATCGGTACTAAAGCAAGTTACGGGCCTCAATGCCGCATAACTTCTCACACAAATAAGTTATGGGCCTCCATGCCGCATAACTTCTCACACAAACAAACAAACAACTGGCTAAGGTTTTTCCCAACCTCAGTCCTAGTTCCGTGTTAATTATGTTGACCTCCACCACGCTTAGACCTCCCGTCACAAGCATGTGTACTCAACTAACACTTAAGGCTAATTTATGTGTTACTTCTGTCGTCCTTGTTATGCCTAGACCTTGTCTCGCGCATACAAGACTCGTCGTTCTTGTCATTCCTAGACCTTTTCTTGCGCAAACAAGACAACTAACACTTAGCCACAATTCTTAGATTTAAATCTTAGCAATATCTAAGTTCTTACAAAAATTAACCTCACCTAAGTTAATTTAAACAGGAACACTTGGTGGAGCCAACGCACGTGGTCGTTCCCACCTTGTTCTTGCACAACGAAGCATTAAACCTATGCTACCGAAGCTCACCTCGAGTTTTTTGGTTTGGAACAGACAAGACTTAAGCTCTTGGATCAACTCCTTCCAAGCTAAGCTCTCCCTCGGTTTAAATCCATGTGATTTAAGCCAAGATCTCTTTCCGATCACTTTCTCTCTCTACCTTAACTCTCTCGCTTCACTCTAGATTTTTTAAGTTCTTAAGAGTGGTGTGAGCTTACCTTGGGTCTAAGTGGGTATTTATAGGCGTGGGGAAGTCGGTGGTGTGCTTGTCACTTGTGCCACTTGCACCACTTGCATGAAGACTAGTCAAAGTACTTTCTCCCCAAGTTTCTCTTCTTTGACCACGAGTTCAAACCATCAAATCGCTTAGGTAGGCTAAAACGTAGCCTTTGACCCCTAGGTCTAAGCTTTTGCTAAGCTTTAGACCAACATCTTCACCTTGTGTCACCTTTATCCTCTTTAGGCATAGTAGGTCTTACTAGACCTTAACATCGATGTCACTTCGGTTTCACTTCAAACGCGAGTCTACATCTTCCTAAGGGTGGCGTGGTCTCCTTAATGGGTGACAAGGCCATCGTGGCCCTTCCTCCATGTGACACATGCCATCGCTAGTCCCTATGCTATTTTGACCGGTCATGTGGCTATAGTTAAGCCGCTTGTCGTGATTTCCACCGTTCATCGATTTTTGCAAAATTGGCTTCCGTCTTGGGTTTTCTTCACCCAATTGGCCTGCCAAACACGATCTTGGGTATAATGGGACGTCTGCCCCAGTTTAGATTTCCCATAGCCCACTCGACGAAACTTGGAAAATCTTGATTTCTTTTCATGGATAACATCCTTTCCTTGCCCTAAAAATTGATGTCTTGTCGAAATTTCGTTTGGATCACCTTTCCCCGGCTTTGGTAAGGTTTTTCCTTTCCTCTCAGCTAAAAATCCCCTTCTCGGCAAGCTTTCGTATTTTTCCTCGACTAAAAATCTGCTCTCGGCTAAAACCGTATCTCTCGGCTAAAACTGCTTCTTCTCGGCAAGATCACATATTTCTCTCGGCTAGAAATCTGCACTCGGCTAAAATCAGATGCTCCTTGGCTAAATTGGTTCATCTCCGCAAAAACTCAATTTTTTTGCCGGCTAAAATAGAATTGTCTGGATAACTCTTTTTCCGTTCGAGTTATCCAAATTCTAGAACGACCAACATGTTTCCTTTGTCCTGCTCCTTTGGAAAACGTCTTCCCTCAGTTGTTCTTTGATTTTTGGTTTTTTCCCTCGATCATCGACAAAATTTTCTTCATTGGACGTGTTATCACATCCTCCCCCCCCCCCCCCCCCCCTTATTTAGAATTCTTCCTGAATTCACTTAAGGTTGAGGTGATTTCCCTCCCCGTCTTCTGGCAAGGTTGTGACGACTCCCTTGCTCATCGAGATTCCTCTTCAATTCCATTCTATGAGCAATCTACTTCATCGTCCTGGATTTTCTTCAAGTCCCGAATTCTCTCCTAGAATTCGCATTGAAGTCTTATGTTCCTTTGTTATGCAACCTCTGTTGCTTTTCCCTCCTTGAGGCTATTCTCTTCCACCTTTTCTCCTCACGTGGCTTGAGATCTCATTTTGAGGTTTGCTACTAACGTTTACTCCTTAATCGTTTGTAACTCTTATTCTCCGGAAAGTCATCCCCGTCTTGAGTTTCTTTCCGTTCCACTCCTTTCCTTTGGTAGAAGACCTCCGTCTTTCACCATTTTGTTTACCCCAGCTTGACATTTACGGTCAACTTCTTCTTTCGATGACGGCGTTCTCCTTGGCTTTTCTGTATCGTCATCATCATCATTCCAGTAAACGCCCCGGCCGGCTTACTGCCTATTATCCGGTCATCTACTCTTAGGTTGTGGTTGACCCTCTCTCTGGTCTCCACCTCCGTTCTCAATTATTTTTCTCCATTCTCACGGATTTAATAATCCCTCGCCGCACTGGTGATTTGATCCTCTTGATCTTCTTTGCTCGCAGTAGGTTAGTAGGTCCTCCCGACCTACTTCCGCTTTGTCGACCCTTCTGGTCTCTTCTGGCACACCGACTCCTCTAGGCCACTCGCCTTTTTCCCAGCCATAAATAGTCTCCTTACTTCTAACCCGAACGTGACATATCCTAAGGTTTTGCAAATTCTCTCCCTAATTCGCAAGTGGTGGATTTTCATGCCTTTCCCAGCAATCAACCCATGGCATACTTAAAGTAGTGACGACTTGGCCCAAAACTATAAGTAGCCAAACAAATCATCCTTGGTTCATATTAAATCGTATAATATAACCATCCATTATTTCACAAACGTCTCATCTCATTCAAACATACTTCACATATGTTACATATTTTCACATATCTCACATATGATAAATACTTCACATACTGCACATATGCCTTAACTCTATCTCACAAGTGATCCGGTCCGTCCTCCCGACTACCGATCACAACTACTCGCGCATGACTCTAGCCCTCCCGGTTTTCATACGACTTATTCACGCAAGCAGCAAACAATCATACAGAAAGTTTAGAACCCCTTACGTACCTCCCTATATACGGCTGGTGGGTTACATGTTGCCTAACCTAGACACAACTACCTAAAAGTCATGCCCAAACCGAGTTACTGGATCTTCCCGATCCCTCGGTTTCGCTTGACCCGTCGGATCCTTCCGATCCCTCGGTCTTTCCAGAATCGCTTGTCCAGTCGGATGTCGAGTAGGAAATAGTATAAGTGATGGATCGCTCTGGTTCATCTTCCTGAGGGTCAAACCCAAAACCGCATGTGTATCATGTTCCCATTGGCGGCAACAGCCGTCTTCCAGACTCCGTGCTGTGACATGCCCAAGTGGTGTGGCTTCTCATGCCACAATGCTCACATGGCCCCATCAGACGTGAGGGACTCATGCCTCTCCTTTGGGCCGGTGTCCTCCACAGATAAGACCCCTCCGGCGTCTCTCCTTGGTTATCTCCTTCTGGTGGCGGTGTCTCAACACCCGTCTCCACGTCTTGCTCGATATTCTTCGGGGATGATAACTCATCATCCGTCTCGACATCTTCTTCGACTGTGATCCTATGTCTTGCTCCATCTCTTGCTTAGCTCGTGGGCAAGTAAGTCGCCAAACCTTCTGGTTCTTGGTTTGGGTCCTTCTTCCTCGTTCTCTCCTTGACTTTCCTCGGAATAGTCATTTTGCGGAACTACCGCGTCTTCTTCGGTTTCTTCTTCTTCAGGATCGCCTTCATGGAGGTTCCTATGGTCCTCCAGCATCGATTGGATCTCCTCATGGCTCAGCGTCCTTGGCTCATCCAAAGTCATGTCTCGAACTAGATGGGGCCGCCAGGCTCGGTTCCATTCGTTGACGAGGTGATCCTCCTTGTCCCACCAATGGAACACGTTCTGCCTCCTTTCCCGGTTCCGTATGACTTCCTCTCGAGTGTTTGTCCGATAACGTTGGACTCTTTCGGCTTCCTCTCTTTCTGCATCTGAAGTAATGGTTCCATTCCAGCGGTCGTGCTGGTCTTGGACCATTCTCTCCGCATCGGCTCCTCTCGCCGCTAGCTCTTCGGTCTCTCTCCGCTCCGTCCCAAGATGCTCATAGTTATCGGTCCGATCCTCCCACGGTTCTTGCGGCGCGTAGTTGCATTCCATATTGTTTATATATGGCATGCGAATCATTGCGGAAATCTCTGATATGCCCGATATTGACATGTCCGATCTAGATGCGATCGTTTTGTCTCTGTCATTCCAAATCGAGTCATCGGAAGATATATGTATGATCTCGGGCCCTGCCCGTTACCATACTTCTATGTCGGAATATGCTGTCGGCATCAGCACGTATTTCCCACAAGGTCGGGCCATCTCCATCTATTCCTCATCACAAGGCGCTTGTGGAATAGACTCCATGTCTAAGTCCAGATCAAGCCCGTCAAACATCTTGGTATTGTCTAAGACTGCCTCCCAAAATGCCTCATCGGTCTATATCTCCGTTTCGACTTCGGACGGTGTGTCTGAATCGACGAGATAGATCTCCGCCAATGAGTCTGAACTTTCGTCACTTGACGAGTCTGAATCGTCCCATGAGTTGGATATTCATGATCTGTAAAACGTCGGCCAACGATTTCCTTGCTTCCGCTCACAACCAGGCGTCCACTCAGCATCCCTCTCATAGTTTCCTCGTCTCCTCGACATCCTGCGATTACTCAACAAACAGTGTAAGTCATAAGGGTTTTTCCTAAATCCTAATGACATCGAGCTACCAGATTCCTAATGGTGCTAATGAGACTCCATTTTTGACTCAAAAAACATTTGAAAACAATTTTTGAAAACTCGTTCTCGTGAGCATGATCATAAACCATGCTCTGATACCAACTTTTGTAACATCCTCGATTCCGACCTAAAATTCCTCTTTCTAGAACCGAGACCGGGGGGTGTTATCAATTATAGTGTCAGAATATGTGAAACTTTTGACAAAGTTTGAATTCGGCGAACTACGGTAGCTTGGTTTTGTTAACTTGTCAATTTTGACTTCCGAGGAATGCGAACTTGTAGAGTTTGGCGAACTGTGATAGCTCGGCTTTATTAAGTTATCAGTTTTGACTTTCAAAAGGTGTGAACGCGTAGAGTTCGGCGAACAGCGATAGCTCGGCATTGTTAAACTTTTCATAAGTAATGAATTTTTATTCAAGTTAGAGTTGAACCCGGTGTGGGCTACCTACGTACCTTTGAAAGAATGATCAAGCCATTCGTAATTCATATTACATCATAGAAGTTTTTTTTTTTTTGGCGCTTCTCCCGAAGTAGTAGTAGAACCGTTTGAGATTCATTGAATTCCACGATCGCGGGATAGGAATTCCGTTCATTCTCATGAGTTTGTAGACCCCTGGCTTAACGACGCGCATGATCTGGTAAGGTCCTTCCCAGTTAGCACCGAGTTTGCCGGAATTCTTCTCCTCGGTGTTGTGATAGACTTTGCGAAGGACGAGGTCAGCGTCCTCGAATTTTTTTGTTGTAGTAGCGAGAGGCTAAGTGTTGATAGTTCTGGATTCTGAGTAGTGCTTGTCCACGTTGTTCTACATCTGTATCCAGAGTATCGAGAAGTAACTCGTTGTTGAGGTCGGGATTTCGAGTTAGCATCGTTCGACGTCTGCCAGGAATATCGATCTCGGCCGGACACAAAGCTTCTACTTCGTAAGCTAACGAAAAGGGGGATTGCCCGGTAGCGCTGCGAGGTGTGGTGCAATGGGACCAGCGGACTCCATCAAGCTCCTCTGCCCAAAATTCTTTCTTCGTGTCGAGTCTTTTCTTGAGTCCGTTGATAATGGTTTTATTGGTTGCTTCGGCTTGACCATTTCCAAGTGGGTACCTTGGAGTGGAGAAACTTAGCCGGATTTTCCATATGGAAAAAATCACCGAATAGGGCTGAGATGAACTGAGGTCCGTTATTCGTGATTATCTCGTATGGTACTCCGTGTCGGCAGATGATGTATTTCCATACGAATTTATCGACGTGGTGAGCGTGTATCTCGGGATAAGATTCGGCTTCGACCCATTTAGTGAATAAGTCTGTCATGACTAAGATATATTGCTTCAGTTTGGTGGAACGGCAGAGTGGACTGATGATGTCCATTGCCCACCGCCTGAAAGGGTAAGGGGCTTTGGACATCGTGAGTAACTCGGTTGGGAGATTTATCATCGGGCCGTGCCTTTGGCATTTCTCGCATCTGGCGGCGAACTTCTGGCAGTCCGCTAGCATAGTTGGCCAATAGTAGCTTGCCTTCTTGATTTTTAACGCCAAGGAGCGTCCTCCGGAATGATTTCCACCGTCGCCATCGTGTACTTTGTTCATGATGGTGTGAATATCTTTCCGGCGACACATTTTAAAAGGACACCCGAGGCGCTCCATCGGAAGAGTTCGCCATTGTGAACGATGTAACGGGTAGATCGCATTTTAAGTCACCAAGCTGCCCATCTATCGGTTGGGACTGTCCCTTCGGAGATGTACATCTTTATCTCGATAGTCCATTCTTCCGGCTCTTGTTTATCTCCTGCCCCGATGTCCATAGGAGTGTGGAGACCTTCCGATGATTCATCCTCATCAGGCTGGTCCCGGAGATCGGGATTATCCGGGATATGCCCGGCTGCGACATCCTCACCGAGCTCGGGAATTGGCCGATCTCTAGTATTATGTTGGTTAGGGGCATTGGCGGGATGGGCCTCGTAATCATGCATGCGTGTGGTGACGTTGCAGGTCGCCTCTGATTCGATACTTAGCTGGGAGATGCTTTCGACCGGGATGGTTCGTCGGAGATAAGGATCTGAGTTTGATGCCAGAGCGGCGAGTGCGTTGGCGGGGGTGTTCTCTCCGCGAGGTATTTTAGTGAGGTCGAAAGTTTGGAATTCAGTTGCGAGTTCCTTTACCAGTTTTGAATATGCATCCATGAGGTCGTTCTTGGTGTTGTATTCACCGCTAACTTGGCTGGCGACGAGTTGCGAATCGCAGAACGCAAGTAGCCAATCGTAGTCAGGCTATAAGTGTTTCGTATTCTGCTTCGTTATTTGAGGCCTGAAACTCCAGTCGGAAATATTGTTCTAAGATTTCTCCTTTTGGGGATTGAAGGCATATTCCGACCCCAAAACCTCGATGTGACGACAAGCCATCGACGTGAAGGAGCCATTTTTCTGTTCCTGGGAGCTCGGCGGCTGTCAATTCTACAGTTCAACGAGAAAATCGGCTATAACTTGTGATTTTACGGCAGTCCTACTTCTGAACTCGATATCGTACTTCGATTGCCCATTTGGCGAGTCTGCCGAATTGGGTTGGACTGTGTAAGATAGTCCGCAAAAGCTGATTGGTGAGAACTGCGATTGAGTGGGATTGAAAGTAAAGGCGGAGTTTCCGAGCTGCAATGATTACGGCAAGTCCAAGTTTCTCGAGGGTTGGGTATCTCTTTTCGGCGTCGTTTAAAAACTTGCATGGCTCCGTGGTCGCGATGTAGATGTCCTAAAGCTGAGCATCGAGGTAACTGGGCGATGTGGGAAGAAGCTGGGTCGATGCTAAGGGCCTGGTCTTTCATATGTCTGTTGCATCGACCCATGGTGTCGATGTGTAAGCGTCCCAGGCAGAGACGTCTTCAGTAAATACGCGGTAACTCCTTAACCAGATGTTCAAATGGCCTGAATCTAACTCTTGTAGACAGATAACTCACTCCTCTACAACTCCCATGCAGAGCGTCAAGGCTTATTCATATCAGAGGGCCTTCGTCCAGCTACATCTTTCCGGCGTCTTGGATGGGCTTTGCACTCCACTTAGGTCCAACTCTCCAACTATGCTCAATTGCCTCCAATCACCCAGGAAATACTCCAAAATATGCAAGAATGCACTAAACCTAATGCAAATACTTAATACTCTAAATGAGACCTAAATGCAAGACAAGACCATGATTATGCATGCTATTTACAGAAAACTCGAAATGAAATGCATGCTAAAACATGTAATATATGAGTTTATCAATTCCCCCAAACTTAAACATTTGTTTGTCCTCAAGAAAACAAGAATAAAGAAAGGGAGAAGACTAGAAATGGGAGCTCAAATCCAAAAGTGCCATAAAAAGAATCTGAGCCCAATGTCCAAGTTGCAAACTTCTTGATCCGATCAAACAACTTACTCAAAAGTGACTAGCCATACTTATCCTTGCATGACTTACATTCGAACCTCAACCTACACAAACTTTCATATCTTCCAACCTCTTGACATTGATTAAGTGTAATAGGAGTGAATCATGTTTATGCAAGATCAAATGAATTTGTTTGGCTAAGGGTAAGGTTATCAGATGAAGGTAATCTCATTATCATGCATGGGTAATTAGGTACAAGGATCTCTCATGAAATGAACAAACTTTAGCAAAATTCTAAAGGTAAAAGGCAACCTCTGCATACAAGGGAGAATTCTCATCTACCCAAATGCCTAGAGTATCTCTAACCTAAAGCTTCTAACACGTTGTGCCCACATCATAAGCTACCCTTTTTATCTTGAGGCATTTTGCCTTCTCAACCCCACATGCTTTTTGTCTTTTCATTTCACCTTCTTCTCATTCGGGATCACTTCTTCTTCCTTGTTATTTCATGGTTTGGTGCTCCTTTGATGTGATCAAAGTCTTCTTTTCTTCTTTTTGGTTCACGCCTCTTCTCATTCTTTGATGCTTTGGCTTTTTTGGCTTTCTTCTTTTTCCTTCTATCTTATTCTTTAGAGCTAGTCTTATGATTTTTCACCAACCAATCTACACAAATCCGATCCCCTTTTTCCTTTCTCCTTTTCTTCTTTTCCATTCCACAATCCATTCTCAAACGTTCACCAAGTCTAAAACCGTTCCTCCAAACTTGAACCAAGAACCGCCATCCTAACTAGCCTATTCCTAGATTAACTCCGAGATGTTGGAGCTAAATCTACATGAGAATTCCCTCTTGTCGCCCTAAACCTAACACATTTTGCCAAGTTTGTTCGAAAGAAAGGCCTCACAATTCACACACTAATAACAATGGCTTGAAAGAAGGCTAAGGTTAGGGTAGGGGAAACCATTCCAATGATGGGATATGGCTACTTGGATAAGCAAGAGTGGTAAAAGGAGAAAGAGTATCCAAGTATGTATAGGTGATCCACAAATTCATTCTAGATTGCACAAACATAATATTTACAAGTCAAATTTATGGTTATCACTTAGATGAGGTTGAATTCAAGTCAAGGTTTGTTTCAATCAAAGCAATAACAATAAGACATGAGATCAAGGCATGGTTCGTTCTTAATTTCTACACGAGATCAAAGCATCAAGTACTAGTAAAAATGGCATTGGACTAGGCCCTTAATATGGTACTTTTCAAGGACAAATCTATCATTGCTCCTAATGCTCATGCAAAGCTACCATATATGCTATGCATCTAGACTCAATCCTATATGGAAATGCACAAAATTTTCAAATTTATTGAAAATGCATGATATGCATGAGACTCAAGATGCAAAAGGAAAAAAGAACACCAAAAAAGATGTTAGATAACACACAAACCCTCCCCCAAACTTAAATTACACAGTCCCTTGTGTAATAGAAGCTTAAGGAAGAGTTAAACAATGCATGAAAGAAGGAAAGAAGATATGATTCTAAATGTTATGTACAAAGTTTGGAATATTACCTTGGAAAAGGATGGAGGGGACGAGAGGGATCAAGGGACGCCATATTCCATCACCTCATCCTATGCACTTTAGTCCATAAGTCAATGCCCATAAGACCATCAAAAACCTACTTGCACTAAGAAAACCCATCAAAAGGAACTAACAACGAAAGAAAAGCATAAAAGGAAAAATATACAAGGATAAGCTTGGGGTGTCTCCCAAGAGCACTTTGTTTAACGTCACTAAGTTCGACGTTTGCTAACTTTTTAGGCGGGTGATTGAGGAGCGTGAGCACTCCTTAGCGGTTCCTTAAGCTCGAGTTTGAGAACTTTACCCATTAAGCCTTGAAGACCGACGTGATTGGGCTCACTATCCGTCGGTGTGAGTGTTGCTATGGCCTTGGCAAAAGGCTTGGGATGTCCTCTACGTTTGACCTTGTACTCAATCATCCCTTCTCCATGTTTCCATGGGATGAGAGTTACGATCGAAGGTTGGTCTAGCAAGGGTCCAATCCCCTTGAGCATGCTCGGTTTCCTCTCCTCGGACCTAGGCTTTGTCCTCTTCTTATCAACCTTAGCACTTTCACTCTCACTCTCCGTTGTGGTGTGAAAGAGAGAATTCAAGCAACTTCCATCGAGAGTTAGGGCTTCTTCAACCATCCCTTGATTCACTGTCTCACAAACACCCACATACTCAACCTTCTGGACTTGGGCTTCATTGTCCCCACAAATAATATTCCCACAAATAGCGGTGGAAGAAGGAATCATTGTGTAGAACTTCTTGTCATCCACGTTCTTAAGAAAAACCCTCTTTTTTATGAAGTCCAAGCTTGCACCGGTTGTGTTGAGGAATGGAGTCCCGAGGAGTAGAGGGAGCTTTATGTTTGGTGCCATCTCCATTACTACGAAGTCCGTTGGTACAAGACACTTTCCAATCTTTAGAGCAAAGTCTTCAACCAAGCCAAGAGGTTTCTTCGTAGAAGAGTCTCCAAATGTGATGGTGGAGGGGTAATAGTTCAACTTATCTATCCCAAGACTTTTGGCCATCTCCAAGGTCATGACATTCACGGTTGAACCCGAGTCACACAAAGCATCATCAACTTCCAAGCTTCCAAGGGTGCAAGATATTGAGAATTTCCCGGGGTTTCCAAGCTTTGGGAGAGTCTTAGACTCGATCCTTGTTGTGCTTGGAGGCATTTTCTCTTGTGCCTTTCATATATCATGGTTTTTACCACGTTTAAGCCATGATATAAGTCCGTTTTATATAGTCTTTCTACTATTTTGTAGTGTTATAGAGTCTTTTACAGGTTTTAGCACGTTTGGAGCATAATTGGAGATATTGGAGCTTTCAGGAGCATTTTGGAGCAGAGCAGACGTTCGTGTAGCTGAGTACCCGATTTGAAGCATCTGTGTGGATCGATACTTGCTAGTATCGGTCGATACTCATCGAAGCAGACACGACCCGCGACTTTAATGAAGAGTTGAAGAATTGCAAAATGGCCCAAAATATTTTATTATTTGCAAGAAGCCCCAAAACGTGATTTAGGTTATTTAATAGGATTTTACAGCCACTTTCAGGGCTATGCTTTATTTTACTTTGGTTTTGTGAGAGAGCTTTTTGAAGGGAGACAAGTCTGAAACTCTATTCGTCCGAGAGAAGATTTCGAACCCTTTTGTTACTCTTTCTGTTTTATTTGATGATTTATTCAAACATGTTTATTGCTTCAATTTCCATGTTGATATACTCAAATTAATACCATAACAGTACTAAAGCAGTAGTCGTAGTATAGCTAGGGGTCGAACCACAAAGACTCACAGAGATGCACAATAGATTGTATAGTTCAGGTTTGATATGTTCACAAATCAATTAAACCAAATCTCTTTGCGAATAATGAATTTGCTCACCTAGGTTCTATCAGGTAATTAATCGCAATGTCGTGCCTAATCAATTATCCTAAGATCTAAGTTCCAGATTCGTCAACCTAGAATTAGCTTTGAACACAACCTAAGCGAAGAACTAATTCAGATGGTGAATCCTATAAATTAATCAACCTAGCATTCAAAGAAATCCTTATGAGAAAACCCTAAACCTAAAATGGATCTACTCAGACATGGAGAATGAAACAATCAACATAACTGAATAAATCATCAATAAAATAGTAACAAGAGGTTTTGAGATCTGATCTCGGACGAAGGGAGATTCAGACTTGTCTCTCAAACCAAAGTAAAATCAAACACAGAAATAAAGCATAGCCATAAAAGTGGCTGTAAAATATCTATAAATAACCTAAAACACGAATTGGGGCTTCTTGTAATTATTAAAGTCTTCTGGGCCAATTCTGCAATTCTTCAACTCTTCAATAAGTCGCGATCCTTCTGTTTCCTCGACGGGTATCGATCGATACTAATGTGATTTCGATGTCTCAGCTACACGGATCTCTGCTTCGCTCCAGAATATTCCAGAAAGCTCCAATATCTCCAATTATACTTCAAACGTGCTATAACCTGTAAAAGACTCTAAAAGACTACAAAACACTAGAAAGACTCTATAAAAAAGACTTATATCATGTCCTAAACAGGGTAAAAACCATGATATATCAACTCCCCCAGACTTAGCCTTTGCTTGCCCTCAAGCAAATAGAAGACTAAACCAGAGAAAGAGGTTTGGAAATGTAGAGACTCACCTGTTCATAAACCATCGAAATGACCCTCTTTCCAAGTACCCAAATGTCACCTAATCAGCTTTTGATCTAACCACCATGTACTTCTCCGTAGACGTTCACGGCTTTTCCAGACTCCACACATTATCCCGCAGCTTTGTTCAAGTAAAGCCCTCATCGCCAGTTTCATCGCTGCAGCCAATATTCAAGAACCTTCTAGATTCTTTACCATACAATATCATGACAAGAAACCACCCTTTTTCACACTTTTTGGTTTTATTTCTCTCCCCCAGACTTATTTCTTATAATGTTCCTTGCATTTACATATTAAGGTTTGAGACGCGAGAATTGATGGTGTTAGCCACCGAATCCCCGGTTCTTCCCTCAAAAGTAATCAAAGGTGTAGGCGAATAATGGTATCATAGGAAATTTTCCTAACCTCGCTTTCACCTTTGTGTGATCATCTCCTCTGAAGTAGAATAATGGGATCCTTGGAAACTTTCCTAGCCCTCTACTCAGAAGAAAATCATTTCATCTTTTATGCCCTTATCAACTTGTAACAGGGAGAGAAATACCATTATTTTTAAACTCATGGGTTCCTTTGTCAGATGTGAATGATGAATCAAGCTCTATGAACATTAACCCCATCGATGAAGTGCAAAAGTTGGCTCAGGGTTCAGAAGAACTTTTCTTGAGACATGGATGTTTTCTAGTCAACTGGTCAGTCCTTGGATTTTTCATTAGTCGATCTAGAACTGATCATGTAACACTGTGCACTCAAAAACAAAATCAAATCAATAGGTTCAAGCACATGATCATTATCTCCAACAAGTTTTGACTCAATAAAAACAATTTTGACTCAATAAAACGACTGACTCTAAGAAAAACAAACACAATGTCAGCAGACACCTCCCCCAGACTTGAACAACACTGTCCCCAGTGTTATTTAGCCTAGAGTCAGTGAAAGAAAACAAAAGGACAGAACAAAATTGGGAAAAACAAGAAGTTACCTTGCTGGAATATTGAGTATCGACCGACACACAGCCTGGTATCGATCGATACTAGGCCTAAGTAGACACAAGAGATTTCATTGCCCGCAGGGTATCGACCGATACCAACAGGGTATACAAAATAAAAGACTCACCAGTGGGTTGCCTCCCACCAAGCGCTTGTTTAACGTCAGTAGCTTGACTGTAACGCCCTCCAGGCTGGATAAGAGTGAGAGCTTGCACCAAAACCGGCTCCACAACTTGACATGGCTAGCTTCAGAGTTTTGCTCAACATGCCTTCCACAAACTCCTGTCCTTTCTCTTTCAGCTCCGAAGTAAGAAGAATTCTAGCCTTAGAGAATGGCTTCGAAGCTCCTTTGCACTTGACCTTATACTCAATCAAATTCCCATCACTCTTCTGAGGGATTAAAGTGACATAGGGATCGTCGACTCTTTTGCTCTTGGCCTTCTTCTTTGTTGCCTTAGCCTTCTTGACAACTTCCTTGGGGATGCTGAGCGGTTCAGCCGAAATGTCTGTGATAGTTGGCTCATCAGGAGGCTCTTCCAAAAGATCAATTGCTAGCGACTCTCCTGTGACAACCTTGATGCTAGAGACACGTGTGGGAACACTCCTAGGGGGAATGACATCATAATAGACCCCTCCGTCAATGTAAGAGAAAGAGATTCTCTTAATAGGCGTGTATATGATTGCGCCAGCAGTAGCCATAAATGGTCGTCCCAGGAGTATAGGCATACTAGATATCGCACTCATCTCCACAACCTGAAAATCAGTAGGCACCAGACAATCTCCTACTTTGACCAGCAAAGCAGAGATTGTACCGTATGGAAGTGAGGTGGAGTCGTTCGCGAATGTGATAGATACCTTTGAAGATCGAATATCAGCGCCCAACCGTTCTGCAATTGCCCTTGAGATGACATTGAAACTAGCCCCTGAGTCAACGAGAGACTCTTTAAACTCGATTCCAGAGATAGAGCATGGTACCGCGAATTTCCCTGGGTCTTCCCTCTGTGTCAATTGCCGCAGCGGAGGTGTACCTCTGGCCTTAATGAAGAGTGCCTTGATCTCTTCCTCAGTTTCTCTGCAATCTTTGAAGTGACTTAGCAGAGGACGGCATTCTAGAGCTTCTTCAAAGGTTGAATCAGGGGAAATCCTTCTTACCATCTTCTCAAAGCCACGCAGCTGCTTTGGAGAGATGGGATCTCTGAGATGTTTAGGAACAGGATTCAGCTTCTTGGGCTTGCGAACTCTTTCGTTGATCACCTCAGGTGTTTTCAAAATTTCTGGCTCGTTCTGCAAGGGGTATCGATCGACACCAGGTAGGGTATCGATCGATACTCTAGCTGTTGAATCGTCCCTGGCAAATACATCATCATCCGAAAGAAGCTCCACATTCTGCTTATTCAGCAAATACTTGCATCTAGCGTCCTCCCATTCCTTCCTTGTCAGCTTAGGAAGTATAGGATAAGGCATCCTGGGTATATACACTCGTTCTGCAGCTACTATAGGTACCACAGTTGAAATCTCAGGCACCTCCTCAGAAATCGCCTCAGTATCGACCGACACCTTGGGAGTATCGATCGATGCTTATGCGATTTCTAAATCATCTTCGAAATTTTCTGCACTTGAGCTGATCGCATTGACGTGTGCTCTTGGATTTTCAGTTCTCCCTGGAAGAAAACCTTCCTGCCTCTGCACAGCTGATGCGGTCTGAGCGACCTGAGTTTCCTGCTTCCTCTGACTAAGGTTGACAGCTTCAATTTTCCCATTCAGGTGGTCAATTTTCCCATTGAGATCAGTGTACAGATGGTCAATCTTCCCATTGAAATCCACTTGCAGTTTTTGCGGTCCCTGAAGAATCTGCTCAAGCATGGATTCCATCTTATTGTCCGTAGACTTTGGAGAGATGGGCTGGTATGAATAATTCTCGTAATTTCGAGTGTTGTTGCTGAAGTTCCGGTTGTTGTTGTACCCAAATTGCTGACCCTGAAATCCAGAACCACCAACGTAGTTACAATCTTCCATTTCATCTCCACCGATATTATAGACTTCATCAGCAAAGTGTACAGCCTTCTTTGACTTTCCAATCAAAATATCCAGCTTGGCTTGAACTGCAGCAATCTGTGATCCATCAATTCCTCCAGCTTGCTTCTTCCGCTCGAAATCAGCATTCTTGATGCTATTGCTAGACGCCAAGTTCTCAATCAGCACGACTGCATCATCTGGATACCTGGTGTTGAAGTTCCCATTACTCGCAGTATCCAAAGCCATCTGGTACCTCCAATCGATCCCCCTGTAGAAGGTACCCAGCAGCTGAACCTGATTGAACCCATGGTGCGGACAATCTCTCTGATATGATTTGAAGCGAATCCAAGCAGCTTTGAGTCCCTCTGTTGGACCTTGAGAAAATTGAGAAATTTTGTTCCTGAGCTCTTCGGATCTCGCATCAACATAGAAATTGCACAGGAATGCATTCTTCGTCTCTTCCCATGTAGTTAGTGAACCAGGAGTCAGCTGCTTCAACCAATAAGCAGCATCTCCACCAAGAGAGTACGGGAAGAGTTTGCAGAAAAGGTACTCATTGGGCACTCCATTGTACTTCATACCAGTGACCAAATCCTCGAACCTCTCGATATGATCCATGGGATACTCATGAAGTAGGCCATGGAAAGGACTCTGACTCACGAGAGCATAGTACGCAGGCTTCAGCTCGAAGTCGTTCCTCTTAAAAGTTGGGATGCGAATCGCAAATCGATTGGCATAGAACTGATCAGGTCTGTTGTGCTCGCCAAGTGTCCTAGCTCGATCACCTGCAGCATTCCCAACGTTGGCGCGCCCAGCTGGCGCGACAATCTCAATAGCAGCAGCAGGGACAACGACGTTTCCAGCTTCATCAAGTCGCTGCCCTCTCTCATTGCACACTTGACCCTCTTGGTCTCTCAGAACTCCAGCTTCATCAGCTCTTAAAACCACTGGGTTGTTCATCCCTGATGTTTGCTTGGTCTTTCTATTTGTGCGTTCCATACGTGCTAGCTGTTCCAATGACAGTTCAACTAGCTGAGTGCTCTTGTTGCTTCTGGTTTCACGAACAAGCATACACCTGAAAACAAAACACTAGACAAGGCACGGAAGTAACAAAAAAAAAATATGTTGAGTATCGATCGATACCAAGTGGTGTCGATCGATATCAACAAAAAGTCGCCTGAGTATCGACCGATACTAGTGAGTATCGATCGATACCGACGAACTTAGTCGAAATTCTCAAACTAAAATCTAATGGCGAATTGAGTCCCCGGCAACGGCGCCAAATTTGATATGCTCAAATTAATACCCTAACAGTACTAAAGCAGTAGACGTAATATAGCTATGGGTCAAACCACAAAGACTCACAGAGATGCACAATAGATTGTATAGGTGAGAATTAAACTAAGCAATTCATATGTAATTGAAAGCAGTGCAGAAATTAAAAGAGTTGTAATTCAATTGGAAGAATATAGGCTCATGGTTTTTCTCAGGAAATCAATGAATGCAGATAAACAAACTAGCAGGATTCAGATTTAGCGCAGTTCTTGAACTCAAATCACTAAGGTATAATTAACCAACTGTCGTTGCGAGAATTATCTAAATCTAAATCCTAGGAATTCCAAATCTCTTTGCGGATCCTAAATTCTAAATCAGCCTTAAAGTTCAGGTTTGATATGTTCACAAATCAATTAAACCAAATCTCTTTGCGAATAATCAATTTGCTCACCTAGGTTCTATCAGGTAATTAATCGCATTGTCGTGCCTACTCAATTATCCTAAGATATAAGTTCCATATTCGTCAACCTAGAATTTGCTTTGAACACAACCTAAGCGAAGAACTAATTCAGATGGTGAATCCTATAAATTAATCAACCTAGCATTCAAAGAAATCCTTATGAGAAAACCCTAAACCTAAAGTGGATCTACTCAGACATGGAGAATGAAACAATCAAAATAACTGAATAAATCATCAATAAAATAGTAACAAGAGGTTTTGAGATCTGATCTCGGACGAAAGGAGATTCAGATTTGTCTCTCAAACCAAAGTAAAATCAAACACAGAAATAAAGCATAGCCATAAAAGTGGCTGTAAAATCTCTATAAATAACCTAAAACACGAATTGGGGCTTCTTGTAATTATTAAAGTCTTCTGGGCCAATTCTGTAATTCTTCAACTCTTCAATAAGTCGCGATCCTTCTGTTTCCTCGACGGGTATCGATCGATACCATGGTGTATCGATCGATACTCATGTGATTTTGATGTCTCAGCTACACGGATCTCTGCTTCACTCCCGAATATTCCAGAAAGCTCCAATATATTCAATTATGCTCCAAACGTGCTATAACCTGTAAAAGACTCTAAAAGACTACAAAACACTAGAAAGACTCTATAAAAAGGACTTATATCATGGCCTAAACAGGGTAAAAACCATGATATATCACATGTCTTAGTATATCTCTTGTTAGGTTTAGGGTTCTCAATTGGGTTTTCTCTGAATGCTAGGTTGATTAGTTATTAGGATTCACTATCTTAATTAGTTCTTCACCATAGGTTGTTTGCAAAGCTAATTCTAGATTGATCACCTAGAACTTAGATCTTAGGATAATTGATTAGGCGCGAGAGTACGATTAATTACCTGATAGAACCTAAGGTGAGCAAAATAACTATTCGCAAAGAGATTTGGTTTAGTTGTTTTGTGAACAAATCAAACCTGATTTAAAAGCTGATTTAGACTTTAGGATTCGCAAAGAGATTTGGAATTTCTAGGATTTAGATTTAGATAGTTTTCGCAAAGAGAGTTCAAGAACCGCGCTAAATCTGAATCTTGACAAGTTAGTTTATCTGCATTCATTGATTTCCTCATAAATACCCTGAACCTCTCTTTCTCCAATCGAATTTACAACCGTTTTAATTTACGTTCTGTTTTCAATATCATTGATCGCTTAGCTTAATTCTCACCTATATAATCTATTTTGTGTATCTGTGAGTCCTTGTGTTCGACCCCTACTTTACTGCAACTACTGCTTAGTACTATTAGGGTATTAATTTGAGCATACCAAATTTGGCGCCGTTGTCGTGGACTTAATTCGCCATTAGATTTTAGTCTGAGAATTTCGACTAAGCTCGTCGGTATCGGTCGATACTCGCCGTTCTCTTTTTGTTGATATCGATCGACACCACTTGGTATCGGTCGATACTCATCACGTTTTTTGTTACTTACGTTCTTGACTCTTGTTTTCAGGTGTATGCATAATCGTGAAACCAGAGGGAAGAAAAACACTCAGCTAGTTGATATGTCACTTGGGCAGCTAGCACTTTTGGAACGCACAAACAGAAGAGCAAAGAAACCAGCAAGGATGAACAACAATCAAGTGGAGTTGGTTCAAGATGAAGCTGGTGCTTACAGAGACCAAGAGGGTCGTTTGTGCAATGAGAGAGGACAACATCTGGATGGAGAGGGGAACATCATTCCACATGCTCTTGTTGTCGAAGAGATTGTCGCTGGGAATGTCGCTAGGAACATGAATGCTGGGAACGCTGTGTTTAATCGTGGTAGAACGATTGGTGAGTACAACAGGCCTGATCAGTTCTATGCAAATCGATCAGTGATTCGTCCGCCTGCTTATCAGAGGAATGACTTTGAGCTGAAACCTGCATACTACACTCTTGTGGGTCAGCACCCTTTTCATGGTCTTTCCAATGAACATCCCATGGACCATATTGAGAGGTTTGAGGATTTAGTCACTAGCATCAAGATCAATGGAGTGTCATATGATTACCTTTTCTGCAAGCTCTTCCCATATTCTCTTGGTGGAGAGGCAACTTACTGGCTAAAACAGTTACCTCTTGGATCACTGACTACTTGGGAAGGGACTAAGACTGCTTTTCTGAACAACTTCTATCCGAGGATCTGAGGAACAAGATATCCCAATTTTCTCAAGAACCTACTGAGGCGTTCAAGTCTGCTTGGACGAGATTCAAGTCATATCAGAGAGATTGTCCACATCACGGATACTCTGATGTTCAGCTAATGGGGTTTTTCTTCAGAGGACTTGATTGGAGGTATTCTGATGAAGCCTATGTACTGATTGAGAACTTGGCGTCTAACAATAGCACCAAGAATGCTGATTTTGAGCGGAAAAAGCTAGCTGGTAACATGGATGGTTCACAGATTGCTGATTTTCAAGCTAAGTTGGATTCTATGCACAATCTTCTGATGGGCAAGACACAAAAAGTTGTTCACTTTGCTGAAGATGTTGAGGTATTCAACGAGGATGAAGTAGAGGATGTTAACTACATTGGTGGTTCTGGTTTTCAAGGTCAGAGGAATCAATTCAACAACAACCTAAACTTCAACAACAACCGAAAGCAAGGAGGTTCGAATCAGTTTGGTCAGAGATCATCTCAGAATAGTGGGTATACGAGGAACTATGGAAACTCATCTTATCATTCCATACCTGCTAAGCTCCCAGATAGCAAGATCGAGTCTAGGTTTGAACAACTGATTCAAGGACAGCAGCAGCTCACAGTGAATCTCAACGGAAAGATAGATGTTGTGTACAAAGATCTGAGTGGAAGGATCGATGCTCTCGATACTCATTAGAAGATGCTGGAAATGCAAGTATCTCATACTGCAGCAGCTGTCAAGGGAAAGACGACTCAGGCACAGAAGAAATACGTCAATGCAATCACCTTGACAGGTGCTGGAAATCTCGAAAACCATGTCAAAGGTGATTCCGAACCTGACTTGTCTGTATCGATCGATACCACTGCCAATATCGATCGATACCAGTTTGAAGAACCGACGCATGAGTCTTGTGTCGATCGATACCAACCTTGTATCGATCGACACCCCTCGGAAGCTGAACCAGAGATCGTGAAGCAACCAGAGATGATTAAGGAACGTGTTTACAAGCCTAAGGTACCATACCCTCGATTACCCAGACACCTTAGAGACCCTATTTCTCCAAAGCAGATGCGTGGCTTTGAGAAGATGGTAAGAAGGATTCCCCTCACACTGACTTTTGAAGAAGCTCTTGAGTACCGCCCTCTTTACAGTCACTTCCGAGATTGCAGAGAAACTGAGGACGAGATTAAGGCACTCTTCATCAAGGTCAGAAGTACACCGCCTCCACTGAAGCATTTGACTAAGATGGAAGACCCAGGAAAATTTTCAGTTCCATGCTCTATCTCCGGAGTTGAATTCAAAGAATCTCTGGTTGATTCAGGGTCTAGCGTCAATGTCTTGTCAAAGGCACTTGCAGAGAAGCTGAAAATCGATGACATAAGATCTAATCAGATGGCTCTCACGTTCGCAAACTCTTCCATATCGGTTTCATATGGTATAATCCATGATTTCATGGTTAAGGTAGGAGACTGTCTTGTTCCTACTGATTTTCAGGTTGTGGAGACGCATGCATGGTCTAGCACACCTTTGATTCTTGGAAGACCGTTCATGGCTACGGCTGGTGCAGTTATGGACACGCCCAGTAAGAGCATCTCGTTCTCGTACATTGATGAACATGTCTCCTACGAAGCCATCCCCTCTAGAAGAGCTCTGATATATCATGGTTTTTACCCCGTTTAAGCAATGATATAAGTCCGTTTTATAGAGTCTTTCTACTATTTCATAGTGTTTTAGAGTCTTTTACAGGTTTTAGCACGTTTGGAGCATAATTGGAGATATTGGAGCTTTCTGGAGCATTTTGGAGCAAAGCAGACGTTCGTGTAGTTGAGTACCCGATTTGAAGTCTTAGTGTCGATCGATACCCCATTGGTATCGGTCGATACACACGGCAGGAGACACGAGTCGCGACTTAAATGAAGAATTGAAAATTTGCAATTTGGTCCAGAAGACTTTAATAATTACAATAAGCCCCAGAACGTGTTTTAGCATTATAATTAGGTTTTTTAGCCACTTTGATGGCTACGCTTTCCTTACTCTTGATTCTACTTTGGTTTTTGGAGAGACAACTCTGAACTACAGTTTTCTATTGTTTTCTTTGATGATCTATTCAATCATGTTGTTTTCATTCTCCATGTCTGAGTAGATCCATTTTAGGTTTAGGGTTCTCATAAGGGTTGTCTCTGAATGCTAGGTTGATTAGTTGATTAGGATTCACCATCTGAATTAGCTCTTCACCATAAGTTGTTTGCAAAGCTAATTCTAGATTGATCACCTAGAACTTAGATCTTAGGATAATTGATTAGGCGCGAGAGTACGATTAATTACCTGATAGAACCTAAGTTGAGCAAAATTACTATTCGCAAAGAGATTTGGTTTAGTTGTTGTGTGAACAAATCAAACCTGATTTAAAAGCTGATTTAGACTTTAGGATTCGCAAAGAGATTTGGAATTCCTACAATTTAGATTTAGATAGTTTTTGCAACGAGAGTTGGTTAATTATATCTTAGTGATTTGAGTTCAAGAACCTCGCTAAATCTGAATCATGTTAGTTATTATATGCATTCATTGATTTCTTGAGAAATACCCTAGGCCTATATTCTCTCCATCAAATTTACAACTCTTTACTGTTTATTGCTTTTGTTTCATCTGATTTGCTTAGCTTGATTCGATACTATACAATTTATTGTGTGATTTCTCTGAGTTCTTGTGTTCGACCCCTGATATACTGTAGCAACTACTTTAGTACTTTTTAGGGTATTAATTTGAGCATATCAAATTTGGCGCCGTTGCCGGGGACTCAATATCCCCATTAGATTTTAGCCGTCGAGTTTCGACTAAGTCGTCGGTATCGATCGATACTAATTAGTATCGATCGATAGTCGTCGGTATCGATCGATACTAATTAGTATCGATCGATAGTCGTCGTTTTCTCTTTGTTAATATCGATCGACACCACCCAGTGTCGGTCGATACTCATCACGATTTTTGATTACTTACGTTCTTGACTTTTGTGTTTCAGGTGCATGCCTAATCGTGAAACCAGAGAGAACAAGAGCACTCCACTAGTTAATCTATCGTTAGAGAAGCTAGCACGTTTAGAACGCACAAACATAAAGGCAAAGCAAACATCAGGGATGAACAACGCAGTGGTATTAAGACCTGATGAAGCTGGAGTTCTGAGAGACCAAGAGGGTCAAGTGTGCAATGAGAGAGGGTAGCGACTTGATGAAGCTGGAAACATCATTGTTCCTCCTGCTGTTGTTGGTGAGAATGTCGCGCCAGCTGTGCACGCCAACGTTGGGAATGCTGCAACTGATCGTGGTAGAACAATTGGAGAGCACAACAGGCCTGATCAATTATATGTTAATCGATCAGCGATTCGCCCTCCACCATATCAGAGAAATGACTTTTAGCTGAAACCTGCATACTACACTCTTGTGGGTCAGCACCCTTTTCATGGTCTTTCTCATGAACATCCCATGGATCATATTGAGAAGTTCGAGGACTTGGTCACTAGCATCAAAAGTAATGGAGTGTCCTACGATTACCTCTTCTGCAAGCTTTTCCCCTACTCTCTAGGTGGAGATCCGACTTACTGGCTGAAGCAGTTGCCTCTTGGATCACTGACTGCCTGGGAGGAGACTAAGACTGCTTTCCTGAATAATTTCTATGATGATGCACGATCTGAGGATCTGAGGAACAAGATCTCCCAGTTTTCTCAAGGACCGACTGAAGCGTTCAAGGCTGCTTGGACGAGGTTTAGATCGTATCAGAGAGATTGTCCACATCACGGGTACTCTGATGTTCAGTTGCTGGGTATTTTCTTCAGAGGGATTGATTGGAGGTATCAGATGGCTCTGGATACTTCGAGCAATGGGAATTTCAATACCAGGTATCCAGATGATGCTTATGTGTTTATTAAGAATTTTGCGTCCAGCAATAGCACCAAAAATGCAGACCTTGAGCGAAAGAGACAGAATGAGAACGTGGATGGATCGCAGATTTCTGAAATTCAAGCCAAGCTAGATCTTCTGATCGGGAAGTCGAAGAAGACTGTACACTTTGCTGATGGAGTCGATAATATCGGTGGAGATGAAGTGGAGGATGTTAACTACGTTGGTGGTTCTGGATTTCAGGGTTAGCAATTTGGGTACAACAACAACCGAAACTTCAACAACAACACTCAGCAAGGTGGGTACAAGTTTGAGGGAACCCAATCTGGTTTTTGAGCAAAACAATTCGCTCAGAAACCACTCCAGAGCAGCGACTTCACTCGCAATTATGGGAACTCTTCGTACCAGCCCATCTCTCCAAAGTCCACAGAAAGTAAGATGAAATCCATGATGGAACAAATTCTTCAGGGACAGCAGAAGTTGCAAGTGGATTTCAGTGGGAAGTTTGACTCTCTGTATACTGATCTGAATGGGAAATTGAAGTTATCAATCTGATTCAGAGGAAGCTGGAAACTCAAGTTGCTCAGACTGCAGCAGCTGTGAAGAGGCACGAAGGTTTTCTTCCAGGGAAAACTGAAAATCCAATAGCACACGTCAATGAAATCACCTTAGGAATTGGCAAAGAAGCCACTGCAGTGGTAGAAAAGGGTTTGGATGCAGGAATTTTCGACGATGCTGAAGATGACGACTGGGATTCTAAAAATCTTCGTGTATTGATCGATACCATACAGTGTCGATCGATACTAGTTCAGACACCTACACGGGGGGATCCAAAATCACGTGTATCGATCGATACTCCTTCTGTGTCGGTCGATACTGAGGCGCATGTCGAGAAGGAACCATAGATTGTCAAGGAGAGGGTGTACAAACCCATAATACCTTATCATATGCCTCATAAGATGACAAATAAGGAATGGGAGGAAACCATATGCAAATCTATGCTGGATAAGTTGGTTGTGGAGCTTCTTTTTGTTGATGATATATCTGAGGATGAGAATTCGAACACCACCCCTGTGTCAACCGATACTCTCTTGTATCGATCGACACCCGTCCAAGAATCTGTCAAGGACGTCTCGAAGGAGCAAGCATCGATCGATGCCCTCCATACATCGATCGACACCCTCCCATATACTTCAAAGGAGCCGCGTATGAGTGTTGACAGACTTCACAAGCCCAATAATTTGAATCCTATTCCTCAACACCTCCGAGCCCCTATCACTCCAAAGCAGTTGCGTGGCTTTGAGAAGATGGTACGAAGGATACCCCGCTCGTTCACTTTTGAAGAAGCCCTAGAGGGCTAGCCTCTGCTAAGTCACTTCAAAGATTGCAGAAAAACTCTGGAGGAAATTAAGCCACTTTTCATCAAGGCAATAAGTAAGTCACTACCGCTGAGGCAGTTGACCAAGAGGGAAGACCCATGAATATTCTCTGTTCCATGCTCCATCTCTGGAATTGAATTCATCGAGTCTCTCGTTGACTCAGGGGCTAGCGTCAATGTCATGTCAAGGGCAATTGCAGAGAGATTGTGAGCTGATATTCGACCTCCCAAGTCAACCATCACACTCGCGAACAGTTCCCCCTCGCTCGCTTCCATATGGTACAATCCCTGATTTGATGGTTAAAGTAGGAGATTGTCTGGTTCCCAGCGATTTTGAGGTTTTGGAGATGCATGCAAGATCTAGTACGCAGCTGATTCTTGGAAGACCGTTCATGGCTAAGGCTGGTGCAATTATGGATACACCCAGTAAGAGAATCTCATTCTCGTACATTTACAAGGAGGTGTACAACAAAGCCATTCCTACTATAGGAACTTCCACACATACCTCTTGCATCACCATTGTTACAGGAGAGACGTTGGTAGTTGATCTTTTGGAAGAGCTTCCTGACGAGCCAACTGTCATAGACCTTCTAGATAGTCATTCGCTCATCACCAAGAAAGACGTCGAAACATGTAAGGCAAAGAAGAAGGTGAAGAGCACATGAGTAAAAGGCGCTCCCTCTATGACCTTAATCCCTCAGAAGTGTGATGGGGATTCGATTGAGTACAAGGTGAAGTGCAAAGGAACTTCGAAACAATTCTGTAAGGCTCGAGTTCTTCTTACTTCGGAGCTGAAAGAGAAAGGAAAGGAGTTTATGGAGAGCATGTTGAGTAGAACTCTGACTCTGAAAGTATCTAGCTATGGAACTTGCATGGGAGTAAGCTCTCAATCTTTTCCTGACTGTTCACCTGAGCCAAAGTTAAGCTACTGACTTTAAACGAGCGCTTGGTGGGAGGCAACCCACTGGTGAGTTTGTTTTTGAGTCTTTTTCTTTTTATTTTTTCGTTTTTGTGTATGTGTCAGGATAAACAAGAAGCAAATACGAAATCGCCTGAGTGTCGATCGATACCCTGTTGGTATCGGTCGACACCCTCCGCGAATGAGACACGTTCATCATATCGACCTAAGTCTAGTATCGCTCGATACCAGACCGTGTGTCGGTCGATACTCGATGTTCCAGCACGGTAGCTTCTTGTTTTTCACTGTTTTATTCTGTTCTTTTATTTTCTTTCACCAACTCTAGGTTAGATAACACTGGGGACAGTGTTGTTCAAATCTGGGGGAGGTAGTCGCAGACATTGTTTTTGTTTTTCTTAAGAGTCATTCGTTGCTTTATTGAGTCAAAACTTTGTTGGAGACTGTGGTCTTTTTCTTGAATCTATTGATCTGACCTTGCTTTTAAGTGACCATTGTTACAGAATCAGTTCTAGATCGACTAATGAAAAATCCAAAGACTGACCATTTAACTAGAAGACACTCATGTTTCCAGCAAAGTTCCTTGAAGCCTGAGACAAATTTTTGCACTTCATTGATGTGGTTGGTATTCATAGAGCTTGATTCATCATTCGTATCTGACAAAGGAACTCATGTGTTTGAAAGAATGGTATTTCTCTCCCTGCTACAAGTTAATAAATAAGATGCATTAAAAGATCAGATGATTTTCTTCTGAGTAGAGGGTTAGGAAGATTTCCAACGATCCCATTATTCTACTCCAGAGGAGATGATCACACAAAGGATTGGAAGCGAGGCTAGGATTTTCCTATGATGCCATTATTCGCCTACGCCTTTGATACTTTAAGAGGGAAGAACCGGGGATTCGGTGGCTAACACCATCAATACTCGCGTCTCATACCTTGATGTGTATATCCAAAGCTAAAAAAAAAAATAGAACATAATAAGAAATAAGTCTGGGGGAGAGAAATAATACCGGAAAGTGTGAAAAAGGTGGTTCCTTGTCATGATATTGTATGGGAAAGAATCTAGAAGGTTCTTGGTAGGATGGCTTGATTGAACGATGCTGTGAAATAATGTGTGTAGTCTGGAAAGCTGCGAATATCTACGGAGAAGTACATAGTGGTTAGATCAAAAATTGGTTAGGTGACATTTGGGTGCTTGGGAAAAGGGTCATTGCAGCGTTTCAAGAACAGGTGAGTCTCAATGTTTGTCAAACCTCTTTCTCTGGTTTAGTCTTCTATTAGCTTGGGGCAAGCAAAGGCTAAGTCTAGGGGAGTTGATATATCATGGTTTTTACCCCGTTTAAGCCATGATATAAGTCCGTTTTATAGAGTCTTTCTACTATTTCGTAGTGTTTTAGAGTCTTTTACAGGTTTTAGCACGTTTGGAGCATAATTGGAGATATTGGAGCTTTCTGGAGTATTTTGGAGCAAAGCAGACGTTCGTGTAGATGAGTACCCGATTTGAAGTCTCAGTGTCGATCAATACCCCATTGGTATCGGTCGATACCCAATGCAGCAGACACGAGTCGCGACTTAAATGAAGAATTGCAATTTGGTCCAGAAGACTTTAATAATTACAATAAGCCCCAGAATGTGTTTTAGCATTATAATTAGGTTTTTCAGGCACTTTGATGGCTACGCTTTCATTACTCTTGATTCTACTTTTGTTTTTGGAGAGACAACTCTGAACTCCTGTTTTCTATTGTTTTCTTTGATGATCTATTCAATCATGTTGTTTTCATTCTCCATGTCTGAGTAGATCCATTTTAGGTTTAGGGTTCTCATAAGGGTTTTCTCTGAATGCTAGGTTGATTAGTTGATTAGGATTCACCATCTGAATTAGTTTTTCACTATAAGTTGTGCTCAAAGCTAATTCTAGGTTGACGATCTAGAACTTAGATCTTAGGATAATTGATTAGGTACTAGAGTGCGATTAATTACCTGATAGAACTTAGGGTGAGCAAAATAACTATTCGCAAAGAGATTTGGTTTAGTTGTTTTGTGAACAAATCAAACCTGATTTAGACTTTAGGATTCGCAAAGAGATTTGGAATTCCTAAGATTTAGATTTAGATTGTTTTCGCAACGAGAGTTGGTTAATTATATCTTAGAGATTTGAGTTCATGAACCGGGCTAAATCTGAATCATGTTAGTTTGTTTATCTGCATTCATTGATTTCCTGAGAAATACCCTAGGCCTATATTCTCTCCATTGAGTTTACAACTCTTTACTGTTTATTGCTTTTGTTTCATCTGATTCGCTTAGCTTGATTCGATACTATACAATCTATTGTGTGATTTCTCTGAGTTCTTGTGTTCGACCCCTGATATACTGCAGCAACTGCTTTAGTACTTTTTAGGGTATTAATTTGAGCATATCAGGCTCCCACACATATATCTTGCATCCCCGTTGGTGCAGGAGAAACATTAATGGTTGATATTTTGGAAGAGCCTTACGATGAGCCAACTGTCATCAAAGATATGGATCGTCCTCCTAACATCACCAAGAAAATCATCAAAAAGACTAAGGCAAAGAAGGAGGTGAAGAACAGAAGAGCCGAGAGTACTACACATGTAACCTTAATCCCTCAGAAGTGCGATGGAGATTCGATCGAATATAAGGTGAAAAGCAAAGGGACCTCAAGGCCCTTTTCTAAAGCTAGAGTTCTTCTTACTCCGGAGCTGAAAGAGAAAGGACAAGAGGTTGTGGAGAACATGTTGCGTGGAACTCTGAGGTTGGAGATGTCAAGTTGTGGAGCCTGTTTTTCTGCAAGCTCTCATTCTTATCCTGACTGATCGTCCGTAAAGTCAAGCTCGTGACGTAAAACAAGCGCTTGGTGGGAGGCAACCCACTGGTGAGTTTGTTTTTGAGTTTTTTCTTTTTATTTTTCGTTTTTTTGTCTGTGTAAGGATAAACAAGGAGCAAACACGAAATCGCATGAGTGTCGATCGATACCCTGTCAGTATCGGTCAACACCCTACGCGATTGAGAAAGGTTCATCATATCGACTTAAGCCTGGTATCGCTCAATACCAGGCCGTGTGTCGGTCGATACTTGATGTTCCAGCATGGTAACTTCTTGATTTTTCACAATCCACTTGGTTCTTTTGTTTTCTTTCACCAACTATAGGCTAGATAACACTGGGGACAGTGTTGTTCAAGTCTGGGGGAGGTAGTCGCTGACATTGTTTTTTGTTTTTCTTAGAGTCATTCGTTGTTTTATTGAGTCAAAACGTTGTTTGAGACTGTGATCTTTTTCTTGAATCTATTGATTTGACCTTGCTTCTAAGTGACCATTGTTACAGAATCAGTTCTAGATCGACTAATGAAAAATCCAAAGGCTGACCAGTTAACTAGAAGACACTCATGCTTCCAACAAAGTTCTTTAAAGCCTGAGCCAAATTTGCACTTCGTCAATGTGGTTAGTATCCATATAGCTTGATTCATCATTCGTATCTGACAAAGGAACCCACATGTTTAAAGTTATGGTATTTCTCTCCCTGTGATAAGTTAATTAATAAGATGCATTAAAAGATGAGATGATTTTCTTCTGAGTAGAGGGTTAGAAAAATTTCCAACGATCCCATTATTCTACTTCAGAGGAGATGATCACACAAAGGTGGAAGCGAGGTTAGGAAAATTTCCTGTGATACCATTATTCGCCTACACCTTTGATTACTTTTGAGGGAAGAACCGGGGATTCGATGGCAAACACCATCAATACTCGCGTCTCATACCTTGATGTGTATATGCAGATCTAAAAAAAAAAAAAGGAGAACATAATAAGAAATAAGTCTGGGGGAGAGAAATAATACCAGAAAGTGTGAAAAAAGTGGTTCCTTGTCATGATATTGTATGGGAAAGAATCTAGAAGGTTCTTGGTATTAATCACAGCGATAAAACTGGCGAGGATGGCTTGATTGAACGATGCTGTGAAATAATGTGTGTGGTCTGGGAAGCTGAGAATGTCTACGGAGAAGTATATGGTGGTTAGATCAAAAGCTAGTTAGGTGACATTTGGGTGCTTGGGAAAAGGGTCATTGCAACGTTTCAAGAACAAGTGAGTCTCTATGTTTTCAAACCTCTTTCTCTAGTTTAGTCTTCTATTTGTTTGAGGGCAAGCAAAGGCTAAGTCTGGGGGAGTTGATATATCATGGTTTTTACCCCGTTTAAGCCATGATATAAGTCTGTTTTATAGAGTTTTTCTACTATTTTGTAGTGTTATAGAGTCTTTTACAGGTTTTAGCACGTTCGGAGCATAATTAGAGATATTGGACCTTTTTGGAGCAGAGCATACGTTCCTGTAGCTGAGTACCCGATTTGAAGCATCAGTGTCGATCGATACTGGCTAGTATCGGTCGATACGGGCTAGTATCGGTCGATACTCACCGAAGCAGACACGACCCGCGAATTTAATGAAGAGTTGAAGAATTGCAAAATGGCCTAGAAGACTTTATTATTTGCAAGAAGACCCAAAACGTGATTTAGGTTATTGAATAGGATTTTACAGCCATTTTCATGGCTATGCTTTATTTTACTTTGGTTTTGTTAGAGAGCTTTTTGAAGGGAGACAAGTCTGAAACTATGTTCGTCCGAGAGAAGATTTCGAACCCTTTTGTTACTCTTTCTGTTTTATTTGATGATTTATTCAAACATGTTTATCGCTTCAATTTCCATGTCTGGATATATCTCTTGTTAGGTTTAGGATTCTCAATAGGGTTGTCTCTAAATGCTAGGTTGATTAGTTATTAGGATTCACTATTTGAATTAGCTCTTCACCATAGGTTGTTTGCAAAGCTAATTCTAGATTGATCACCTAGAACTTAGATCTTAGGATAATTGATTAGGCGCGAGAGTACGATTAATTACCTGATAGAACCTAAGTTGAGCAAAATAACTATTTGCAAAGAGATTTGGTTTAGTTGTTTTGTGAATAAATCAAACCTGATTTAAAAGCTGATTTAGACTTTAGGATTCGCAAAGAGATTTGGAATTCCTAGGATTTAGATTTAGATAGTTTTCGCAACGAGAGTTGGTTAATTATATCTTAGTGATTTGAGTTCAAGAACCGCGCTAAATCTGAATCCTGACTAGTTAGGTTATCTGCATTCATTGATTTCCTAAGAAATACCTTGAACCTATATTTCTCCAATCGAATTTACAACCGTTTTAATTTACGTTCTGTTTTCAATATCATTGATCGCTTAGCTTAATTCTCACATATATAATCTATTGTGTGTCTCTGTGAGTCCTTGTGTTCGACCCCTACTTTACTGCAACTACTGCTTAGTACTTTTAGGGTATTAATTTGAGCATATCAGCCTTATTGAGGAAACGACCGGGAAATAGAAGTGGAGTCTCATACGGGGGAGGTGAAGTGCGAATGGGCTCTATTTTTGACCCAACAAGTATCTCTATGTTTTTCACTCTAGCCACGTCCTTGATGGACTCCTCAACCTTGTTATTCTTCTCTTTAACCAATTCCATATCATTCTCATGCCCAAGGGTCACCTCCCCACCTTGTTGTTCAATGTCCTCATTGAGGCTAGAGACTAACCCGAGGAACTCCGCAATTTTGTGATCTTGCTCCTCAAGAGTGGAAAAGTTGTTGCAAGAGTCTTTAAAGGTTAGTATTGCCTTCCCATTTGAAGAGCCTTGAGGATGATGTGAAGAAGGGGCAGCACTCCTTTGCTCCATTAGATGCACCTTTGAGCTCAATGCCTCAAACTTGCTATTAAGATCATTGTAAGAGCAAATGACCTTGTTAGTGGTTTCCATTTGGCCCTTGATTAGTTTTTGGAACTTGGAGGTCAAGTCAAGCTCTTGCGGTTTAGACGTAGGTGCTTAACCTTGGGGCACAAACCCTTGTTGTTGACCTTGAAAACCGGGTGGGGCTTTTGGTTGGAATCCACATTGGTTTCCTTGGGACATAACCTTGTTGGTTGGAGTTAGAAGGTTGACCTTGAGATTGGAATTATTGTTGTGGAACTCCTTGAGCTTGATTAGATTGTTGAGGGTAGAGTTGGTCTTGTGGATTCCTATAGGTTTGGTTGACCCTTGTCTTTGGAAGTTACCTTGGTTCCCCACGTAGTTCACTTCCTCTTGTGTTTCCACGGCTTCCTCTTGATAGCAAGCTTGATTGTTCTCGTAGTCACCAATGAAATGGACCGCCTTTTGAGACTCTTTTTGAGAGGCAAGAAGCTTGTCTATCATAGAGGCTTGCTTATCCAACTTGTCATTAAGAGCTTTCATGTCTTTGGCTCTCTTATTCTCATCAAAGTTACTCGTGGTCCTTGTGGCACGGTCATAATCGCCGCCATAGGTGCCATCACTTTGAGCCAAGTTCTCTACCAACTCCATTGCATCCTCCACGTCCTTAGCTAGGAAATTACCATTCGATGCCGTATCAAGTAGCATTCGAATCTTAGGTAAAGCGCCTCGGTAGAGAGTGCTAAGAAGTGAGGCGTTGGAGAAGCCATGATGTGGGCATTGAGAAGTGTAGCCTCTAAATCTCTCTGAAGCCTCGTTGAAAGACTCAATAGACCGTTGTGTGAAGCTTGAAATCTCATTGCGAAGTTTGGCGGTTCTAGCCGGTGAGAAGAATTTGGCTGGAAAGACCCTTTTGCAATCCTCCCATGAACTAATTGATACAAGACTTTTTAGTCAATATCCCCAATACGATGTAGTAAAGAGGTTATCAATCCATAATTGGGATCATTCTAAACACTAAGAATGCAAGGTGCTTAAAGCAAGTTAAACTAAACAAGTGTGGTTGTTATTAAGTATCCAATTATGATTAAGCAAGCAAAAGCACTAAACAAAATAGTAAATCAATAAACAAAAGCGGAGCAAGAGATAGGGTTATTGATTTAAGGTGATCCAAGTCTAATTAGTGGTGTTCATTCACTCAAAGAGGCTAATTACTAGGCAATAGATCTCTAATCTTGAATAGTTCTCTCTCAACCAACTAATCACTATGTTAATTATCAAGTCCATTAGCAAATTGTCATTTGTGGATTAGCAATTAGCAAGCATTAAGAATCATAACAAGATCAACCAAAGATACACCCTAGACAACTATTAACATAGGCTAGGAACATAAATCTCTTGCCTAGTTCATCAAGGCATTTCATCAAACACTTGGTGTTCATGAAATGCCTTATGATCTAGATCCACTCTTTCAAGCTGAATCTAGCATTAGGGACACTAGACAAGAAGAAATAGAAGATTATCTAGACCTAAACATCACTAATCAAACCTTGGACCACCCTAATCTACCTTATCTCAAGATCCTAAAGACTACTCACTAATCATCATGAGTTCAACAAATCCAATAAAAGAAGAGTCAAGACTCATGATCAAGATGATTGGATGATTAGAAAGTAGATGATAGATGGATTCAATCAAAAAAACAATACTCAAATTGCATAAAACAAATGATCAATCTCTTACAAATCACTCTTAGAGAGGGTTTTTTCTTAAGAAAAGACTTAGCCCATCAAAATTAGGTTTTTGGGCATAAATAATGAATAGTAACGAATCGGGTCGACCCTGGAAAAACCGGGTCGACCCTGGAAAAACCGGGTCGACCCTGGACAAACCGGTTACCGACCCTGGACAAACCGGGTACTGACCCGGTTTAGATGGATAAATAGTTCTTGGTCGGCCAATACCGAGGTCACTCGTCGGTACCACACCTCGGTATTGAGTATGGGTTTGTACACCGACGAGGGGTACCGAGCAGTGACATCGGTATTGAGGGGAGATGCTTGATGTTTCTTCGATGGATACCGAGGTCACTCCTCTGTATCGTTGCTCGGTATTAAGGGATTTTTCCCTCGGGTCTCCTCCTTCAGCAGCACCGATCAGTTGCACCGAGCAGCGACCTCGGTACAATCCCGTGAAGCTTCGATACCGACGATACTCCTCGGTGTTGCACGTCGGTACTGGGGATGTCTTCCTCCGTCTTCTATACCGATCAGTTGCACCGAGCAGTGACCTCGGTGCAACCCTTCTGCCTTCAATACCGAGGACCAATACCGACCAGTGACGTCGGTACAGTCTCTGTCTTCTCTCCTTGGGAGAATCTCCTCTTTAGCACCTTAAATACGATCCAAAATATGTAAGGACTCTCTAGGACTAATTGTGGACACATTAGAATCCTAGAAATGATTAAAATGCTAAAGAGATAACATGAACTATATGCAAATGACTCGAAACCTAAGTGAAACGGATGCTAGAATGATGCAAAATATGATGATATCAATTCCCCCAAACTTACTTCTTTGCTTGTCCTCAAGCAAAAGCAAATATAAGAAGAGGGAAAATATATATGAGAGCGGGAGCTCAAATCCTCAAGCAACATAAAAAAGAAACACATTCATCGCCCAAATTTGCAGTTCTAAAAATCACCAAGCGCGTCTATTCCAAAGTAGCTAGCCATTCCTATCTCATCATGCATCAATTCCGAACCCCAATCTACGCAAGCAATCCTATTCTCCAACTCCTTAACATTCATTAATGGTGCAATCATGAATCATGTTTATGCAAGGTTAAATTGAATCCGTTTGGCTAAGGGTACGGTTTATGAGATGAAGGTGATCTCATTATCATGCATGGGTAATTAAGTTCAAGTATCTCTCACGGAATGAACCAACCTTAGCAAAATGCTAAAGGTAAAAGGCAACCTATGCATACAAGGGAGAATTCTCATCTACCCAAGTGTCTAGAGTGTCTCTAACCTAAAGCCTTCTAACCCGTTGCGCCCACATCCTAAGCTACCCTTTTTATCCTAAGGCATTTTGCCTCCTCAAACCCACATGCTTCTTGTCTTTTCATTTCACCTTCTTCTCATTCGGGGATCACTTCTTCTTCCTTGTTCTTTCATGGTTTGGTGCTCTTTTTGTTGTGATCTAGCTCTTCTTTCTCTTCTTTTTGTTTCACGCCTCTTCTCATTCCTTGATGCTTTTGCCTTTTGGCTTTCTTCTTTTTCTTTCTATCTTTTGAGGCTATATTATACTTTAGAGCTAGTCTTATGATTTTTGCACCAACCAATCTACACAAATCCGATCCCCTTTTTCCCTTTCTCCTTATCTTCCTTTCTATTCCACAAATCAACCGTTCACCAAGTCTAAAACCGTTCCACCAAACTCGAACCGAGTCAACATCCTAACTAGCCTATTCCTAGATTAACTCCGAGATGTTGGAGCTAAATCTACACGAGAATTCCATCTTAACGCCCTATACATAACACGTTATGCCAAGTTTGTTCGAAAATTAGGCCTCACAATTCACACACTAATAACAATGGCTAGAAAGGAGGTTGCGGTTAAGGTAGGGGAAACCATTCCAATGATTGGATATGGCTACTTGGATAAACAAGAGTGGTAGAAAGGAAAAAGATTATCCAAATATGTATATGTGATCCACGAATTCAATTAAAAATGCACAAACACAATATTTACAAGTCAATATTACGGTTATCACTTATATGGAGTTGGATGCAATTCAAGCTTGTTTCATCCAAGGCAAGTATGATGAAGCATGAAATCTAAGAATGATTCGTCTTTACTTTCAAACTCGCCTAGATGCATTAAACAACTATGAACGAATCAATTTCTTTAGATGTTACCCTAATGAGGAAAAATCATCATCGCTCCCTATGCACGTGCAATACAACCTATATGCTACTAGACTCGATCCTATATGCACACTAGATGACTTCTTTTTGTGTTTTCAATTTTTTCAATTTTTTTTTTGATTTTGTTTTTTCTATGCCTTAGATGAATGCATGAGATGCATGAGACTCGAAAAACGAAATTGAAAATAAGATAAAAATAAATGCCATTAGATATTGGTCCCTCCCCCCAAACTTAAACCACACCGTCTCGGTGTGGAATTAGCCTAAGGAAAGGACCAAAAAAACAAGAGAAAACTAGACATTGCAAGACTCAAAAGAAAAATATATACAAAAGTTTGGATTTGTACCTAGAAACTTTGAGATGGGGATGAAGACCCCATCGAGTAGGATGGATTACTTGAGATGGGAGACGGGGACCGCATCGCTCTCCTTTTTGGTGCCTTTTCTGGTCAGGTCGTGGGTCGGCTAGAGCTCATGACCAATGCCCAATCATCTCCTCGAGGCGCGAGGTTAGTGTCCACGACGACATCTCCTCCTTCACCGGCCCTTGATGAACTCGCTCCGCAACCTCCGTCCTTGAGCTCATTGATGGTTCGACCCATGGATTTAACCGTCTTCTTCAAATTCTTGATCGTCTTGACCATCTTCTTCATGTTTTTGTTTTCCCACTTGCACATGCGTTGGATGAGACGAGTTTGGTGGTGATCGTGTCGTGTGGCCGTGTTAGTGATAGCCCCATCATAAGGGTCAAAGTGGTAGCGCTCACTACCGTACACGGTCTCGGGTGACGACTCATTTGGCTCTTCATCGTCGAGATCAAAAGATTCCTCGGTAGCGGTTCTCCGTTGTGCTCTTTTGCGGAAGGCTTTCATAGGTGGATCTACGGTGGAGTTGTAGAGGTACTCTTGGGGAGGAATAAACATGACGTTCCTCGGATCATGGAAGTTGGTGAGCACGGGATTAGGCAAGAGGACTTGTGTCGTAGATGTCTTGGTGAGTTGGAGGTTGTAAGCCATCTTGCCTTCGATATATCCCTTGAAGAACTTAGTCTTTGAAAGGTAGGCCGCATCCAAAGTTTTCCACTCATTGTGGTTAAGCGAAACCTTGATGCCCTTTGCCAAGAGAATAGGTGTTATGATCCATCCGATGCAAATCGCGGCCTTCTTTGACTTTGTCTTCCAAGCCCAATTCTGGTAAGAGAATAAGTGTCTCAACAAGAGTGTAGCGAGACAAGGAAGTCTCTCCGGCCCCTCGTACGCTTTACCATTGCGGAGAATTGGGAGAATGGGCTTTAGGCCAAGCCCCAACAACTCCATCTCCTCCGTAGTAACCGTGTCAATCTCCACTTTGTGATAGAAATTGTGGACCAACGCCTTGTGCGCGTACCGGAGAGCCGGGTGCCGTATGCTTGCACTCTGAGAGTCACCGGCTTTGAATTCTTCGGATGCAATCGTTGCCCAAAGATTTCGGAGCTCGAGTCTCGGGTAATCAAAGTATTGCCCGTCGTAGGTACCTTCTTCCCTAAACCTGAATATCTCGCAAAGCTCGTGGAAAGTGACGGTGTAGGTGGTGCCCATGAGCCCGAAATTTAAAACTCCAAACCCGGAATTTGCATCTTTCGTTTCGTAGAACTTAGCTCGAAGGGTGGCTAGGAACTTGCCGGATAGTGCCTTTAAAGCTTCATGATTCATGCTCATGAACTTCCTTAGCCCCATATTCTCAAAAAGAGTCCACACTTCGTCACTTATCCCCATCTTATCCATCGTCTCCGCATCGACAAATTTTCCTTGCTCGAACTTCATTTGGTCAAATTTGTCGAAGTAATCTTGCTCGCTTGGCTTTGTCCGTTGCACCACTAGGATTTCTCCACTTGAGCTCTCACTCTCGACCTCTTCTTCTCTCTTTCCCTTTCCCTTGGCCGTTTTCTTGGCTTTAGAGCTCGTAACCGCGGTTTTAGCCTTTGCCTTTGTATTACCTTTGGCAATCCCTTTTCCCTTTTCCCTTTTCCGCAGTCGTAGCTTGGGCAATTCCTTTCCCTTTCCCAACTGTCGAAACCTTGGTTCGTGCCCGTGTCGATGGAGCGCCCTTGTCAGACATTGTACCTACAAATATCCTTGGAACAATTTGTGAGCATATGTATAATTTCTTATCAAATCAACAAGGGATCACCAAAAGATGAGCTAAGAGCAATGAACCAAGGTGACAATTCACACTTAACAAGCAAATTATCCCAATTTACAATCCCTAATTCTCAAAATCCCAATTTCTCTTTTTCATCAAACCATCAACAATTTGCACATAAATCATCAAGTTTAAGCATAGATAAACCATCCCCAAGGTATTTGCACAAGTGAAAAGCAATATCAAACCATATTCAAGCAATATTTCTTCAAGAACAAAACTATGGTTTTCAAAAATTTAATTGAATAATACATTGGGGGATTTGGATTAGATGCTTGGAATGATGATAAATCCAAAAAGAGCAGTGAAAATCGAGATTATAGGGCTTGGAATCACGAAAGTTGGTTGAGACAAGAGGGAGATGGGGAAAAAATTCTCTTGAATCGCGACAATAGGTTGAAAAAATGGGGCTAATGTCGCGTGGAAAAGGAAGAAGAAGAAGAGTTACCTGGGTCGGGTCGAATCTTACCTGGGTGGGTACCAAAATTTTTTAAAAAATGGTCAATACCGACGGCACTGCTCGGTACCACACCTCGGTATTGACTGATTTTTAAAAACATTTTGGTGAATACCGACGTCACTCCTCGGCATTGGTCATCGGTATTGACATACCGAGGTCATTCCTCGGTGCAACACATCGGTGTTAAGGAGATTTTCCTCCTTTTTCCATACCGACGTGTCGTACCGATCTATGACGTCGGTATTGGCCCCTCGGTGTTAGGCATCAGTATTGACATACCGAGGTCACTCCTCGGCATTGGTCATCGGTATTGACATACCGAGGTCACTCCTCGGTGCAATACATCGGTGTTAAGGAGATTTTCCTCCTGTTTCCATACCGACGTGTCGTACCGATCTGTGACATCGGTATTGGTCCATTGGCGAGTCGTTACCAACGTCACTCGTCGGTATCTTTCCTCGGTATTAGCCCTTGACTTTGGAACCCCTATGCACACTTAACAAAAACATCAAAAAGATCTAGCAAAGATAGAAAAAGAGATAAACAAAAAAAGAAATATATACAATGATAAGCTTGGGGTGTCTCCCAAGAGCACTTTGTTTAACGTCACTAAGTTCGACGTTTGTTACCGTTCTCAAGCTAGAGGGACATCATCGAGAGGGATCGAGCCTCCCTTTTCGACGATTTGATTTGCTCGGTAGAGTTTAAGCCTTTGGTCATTTGAAATGAAATCTTGGCCCTCCTTGTTAACAAGTACCATGGCTCCATATGGCCTTACTTCCTTAACTTCAAACAGACCTGACCACCTCGACTTGAGCTTCCCGGGAAAAAGCTTCAACCGGGAGTTGAACAATAGCACCAAGTCTCCAACCTTGAAGTCCTTACGCAAGATCTTCTTGTCATGGAAGGCCTTGGTCCGTCCCTCGTAGATCCTCTAGCTCTCATAGGCCTCAAGCCTAGTCTCCTCTAACTCTTGAAGTTGAATTAACCTCCTCTCTTGTGCGGTCTTGATGTCGAAATTAAGAAGCTTCACCGCCAACAAGGCCTTGTATTCCAACTCAACCGGTAGATGGCATTACTTCTTATATGCTCAAATTAATACCCTAACAGTACTAAAGCAGTAGTTGTAATATAGCTAGGGGTCAAACCACAAAGACTCACAGAGATGCACAATAGATTGTATAGTATCGAATTAAGCTAAGCCAAACAGATGTAATTGAAAGCAGTGCAGAAATTAAAAGGGTTGTAATTCAATTGAGAACATATAGGCTCAGGGTATTTCTCAGGAAATCAATGAATGCAGATAAACTAACTAGCAGGATTCATATTTAGAGCAGTTCTTGAACTCAAATCACTAAGGTATAATTAACCAACTGTCGTTGCGAGAATTATCTAAATCTAAATCTTAGGAATTCCAAATCTCTTTGTGAATCCTAAAGTCTAAATCGGCTTTAATATCAGGTTTGATATGTTCACAAATCAATTAAACCAAATCTCTTTGCGAATAATCAATTTGCTCACCTAAGGTTCTATCAGGTAATTAATCGCATTGTCGTGCCTAATCAATTATCCTAAGATCTAAGTTCCAGATTCGTCAACCTAGAATTATCTTTGAGAACAACCTAAGGCGAAGAACTAATTCAGATGGTGAATCCTAATAAACTAATCAACCTAGCATTCAGAGAAAACACTTATGAGAACCCTGAACCTAGAGTGGATCTACTCAGACATGGAGAATGAAACAATCAACATAACTGAATAAATCATCAAATAAAACAGAAAGAGTAACAAGAGGTTTTGAGGTCTGATCTCGGACGAAGGGAGATTCAGACTTGTCTCTTTCAAACCAAAGTAAAATAAAGCGTGGATATAAAAGCATAGCCAACAAAGTGGCTGAAAAACCAAATTATATAGCTAAAACACGTTATGGGCCATCTTGTAAATATCAAAGTCAGTCGCGATCCTTCTGTTTCCTCGATGGGTATCGATCGATACCAGGGGGTATCGATCAATACTCAGGTGATTTTGATGTCTCAGCTACACGGATCTTCTGCTTCGCTCCAGAATGTTCCAGAAAGCTCCAATATCTCCAATTATGCTTCAAACGTGCTATAACCTGTAAAAGACTCTAAAAGACTACAAAACACTAGAAAGACTCTATAAAAAGGACTTATATCATGGCCTAAACAGGGTAAAAACCATGATATATCAACTCCCCCAGACTTAGCCTTTGCTTGCCCTCAAGCAAATAGAAGACTAAACCAGAGAAAGAGGTTTGAAAAAGTAGAGACTCACCTGTTCACGAACCATCGAAATGACCCTCTTCCCAAGTACCCAAATGTCACCTAATCAGCTTTTGATCTAACCACCATGTACTTCTCCGTAGACATTAGCAGCTTTCCCAGACTCCACACATTATCCCACAGCTTTGTTCAAGTAAAGCCCTCATCGCCAGTTTCATCGCTGCAACCAATGTTCAAGAACCTTCTAGATTCTTTACCATACAATATCATGACAAGGAACCACCCTTTTTCTCACTTTTTGTATCACTTTCTCTCCCCCAGATTTATTTCTTATTATGTTCTCTTTTTTTATATTTTCAGCTTTGCATATACACATCAAGGTCCGAAACGCGAGTATTGATGGTGTTTGCCACCGAATCCACGGTTCTTCCCTATCTATGTATCAAAGGATGTAGGCGAATAATGGCATCATAGGAAAATCCTAGCCTCGCTTCCAATCCTCTGTGTGATCATCCCCTCTTGAGTAGAATAATGGGATCGCTGGAAATTTTCCTAACCCTTTACTCAGAAGAAAATCATTTCAATCTTTTATGCTCATATTTATCAACTTATAACAGGGGAGAAAGATACCATAACTCTAAACACATGGGTTCCTTTATCAGATATGAATGATGAATCAAGCTCTTTAAAAACTAACCACATTGATGAAGTGCAAAAATTGGCTCAGGTTTCAGAAGAAATCTGTTGGAGACATGGATGTTTTCTAGTCAACTGGTCAGTCCTTTAATTTTTCATTAGTCGATCTAGAACTGATCCTGTAACACTGTGCACTCAAAAAAAAAATCAAATCAATAGGTTCAAGCACATGATCATTATCTCCAACAAGTTTTGACTCAATAAAAACAATTTTGACTGAATAAAACAACTGACTCTAAGAAAAACAAACACAATGTCAGCAGACACCTCCCCCAGACTTGAACAACACTGTCCCCAGTGTTATCTAGCCTAGAGTCAGTGAAAGAAAACAAAAGAACATAATAAAATTGGGAAAATAAAGAAGTTACCTTCCTGGAACATCGAGTATCGATTGACACACAGCCTGGTATCGATCGATACCAGGCTTAAATCGACATGATGAGCCATCTCTTCGCGATTGGTGTCGATCGACACTAGGCGATTTCGAGTTTTGCTCCTTGTTTATCCTGACACAAAACACAAAACGAAAAATAAAAAGAAAAAGACTCAAAAGCAGACTCACCAGTGGGTTGTCTCCCACCAAGCGCTTGTTTAACGTCAGTAGCTTGACAGTACCGCCGCTCAGGCAGGATAAGAATGGGAGCTTGCATCGAAACAGGCTTCACAACTTGACATTGCTATCTTCAGAGTTTTGCTCAACAAACCCTCCACAAACTCTTGCCCTTTTTCCTTCAGCTCCGAAGTAAGAAGTACTCTAGCCTTAGAAAATGGTTTAGAGGCCCCTTTGCACTTCACCTTGTACTCAATAGAATCCCCATCACACTTATGAGGGATTAAGGTCATAGAAGCAGCACTCTCGACTCTTTTGCTCTTCGCCTTCTTCTTTGTTGCCTTAGCCTTCTTGACAACTTCCTTGGGGATTATGGGCGGTTCAACCAGAATGTCTATGACAGTTGGGTCGTCAGGAGATTTTTCCAAAAGATCAACTACCAACGTCTCTCTTGTGACAACAGTGAAGCATGAGACATGTGTGGGAGCACCTCCAGAGGGAATGGCATCATAGTAGACCCCTCCGTCAATGTAAGAGAAAGAGAGTCTCTTATTAGGTGTGTCTATGATCGCGCCAGCAGTAGCCATAAACGGTCGTCCCAGGAGCAAAGAAACTTCAGATGCTTCGCTCATCTCCACAACCTGAAAATCAGTGGGCACCGGACAATCTCCTACCTTAATAGGCAAAGCATGGATAGTACCGTATGGAGGTAAGGTGCAGGAGTTCACAAACGTGAGAAGCATCGTAGGGGGTTTTATATCAGCCTTCAATCGTTCAGCAATTCCCCTCGATATTACATTAACGCTAGACCCTGAGTCAACGAGAGACTCATCGAACTCAACTCCAGAGATGGAGCATGGAACCGCGAATTTCCCTGGGTCTTCTCTCTGGGTTAACTGCCTCAGTGGTAGTGACTTGCGTCTTGCCTCGATAAAGAGTGCTTCGATCTCTTCCAGAGTTTCTCTGCAATCTTTGAAGTGACTTAGCAGAGGCCATCCCTCCAGAGCTTCCTCAAAAGTGCACGAGTGGGGAATCCTTTGTACCCTCTTCTCAAAGCCACACAGCTGCTTTGGAGTGATGGGGGCTCGGAGGTGTTGAGGAATAGAATTTAGGTTCTTGGGCTTGCGAACTCTTTCTTCAATCAACTCAGGCATTTTCATAGTTTCTAGCTCGATCTGCGAGGGGCATCGACCGACACTAGGTAGGGTATCGATCGATACTCTCGCTTTTGAATCGTCCCAGGCAGATATATCATCATCAAAAGGAAGCTCCACAACAAGCTTATCCAGCATAGCTTTACATATGGCATCCTCCCATTCCTTCTTTGTCATCTTAGGAGGCATAGGATAAGGTATTTTGGGTTTGTACACCCTCTCCGTGACAATCTCAGCCTTCTTCTCCACCTGCGTCTCAGTATCGATCGATACTGGATGAGTATCGATCGATACACATGATTTTGGATTCCATCGGGCAGGTTGCTGGACTGGTATCGATCGATACTGGCTGGTATCGATCGATACTGGCTGGTATCGATCGATACTTGGGCGATTTCAGAATCCCAATCGTCATCTTCAACAGCATCGTCGAAAATCCCTGCATCAAAGGCCTTTTCTACCACTGCAGTGTCTTCTTTAGCACATCTTGTGGTGATTGCATTGATGTGTGCTCTTGGATTCTCAGTCTTCCCTGGAAGAAAACCTTCCTGCCTCTTTACAGCTGCTGCTGTCTGAGCAACCTGAGTTTCCAACTTCCTCTGGCTAAGATTGATGGCTTCGATTTTTCTATTCAGATCGATGTACAGAGAGTCAAACTTCCCATTGAAATCCCCCTGCAATTTCTCTTGTCCCCGAAGAAGTTGTTCCATCATGAATTCCATCTTATTTTCTGTGGACTTTGGAGAGATGGGCTGGTACGAAGAGTTCCCGTAATTGCGAGTGTTGTTGTTGAAGTTTCGGTTGTTGTTGTACCCAAATTGCTTACCCTGAAATCCAGAACTACCAACGTAGTTAACATCTTCCACTTCATCTCCACCAATATTATCAACTCCATAAGCAAAGTGTACAATCTTCTTCGACTTTCCGATCAGAAAATCCAGCTTTGCCTGAACTGCAGCAATCTGCAAACCATCAACTCCTCCAGCTAGCTTCTTTCGGTTGAAATCAGCATTCTTGGTGCTATTTCTAGACGCCAAGTTCTCAATCAGCACAACCGCATCATCTGGATACCTGGTGTTGAAGTTCCCATTACTCGCAGTATCCAAGGTCATCTGGTACCTCCAATCGATCCCTCTGTAGAAGGTACCCAGCAGCTGAACCTGATTGAACCCATGGTGCGGACAATATCTCTGATATGATTTGAAGCGAATCCAAGCAGCCTTGAGTCCCTCTGTTGGACCTTGAGAAAATTAAGAAATTTTGTTCCTGAGCTCTTCGGATCTTGCATCATCATAAAAATTGCACAGGAATGCATTCTTCGTCTCATCCCATGTAGTCAGTGAACCAGGAGCCAACTGCTTTAGCCAATAAGCAGCATCCCCACTAAGAGAATATGGGAAAAGTTTGCAGAAGAGGAACTCATTTGGCACTCCATTGTACTTCATACCAGTGACCAAATCCTCGAACCTCTTGATATGATCCATGGGATGCTCATGAGATAAACCATGGAAAGGTCTCTGACTCACGAGAGCATAGTACGCAGGCTTCAGCTCGAAATCGTTCCTCTGAAAAGTTGGGATGCGAATCGCAGATCGATTGGCATAGAACTGATCAGGTCTGTTGTGCTCGCTAAGTGTCCTAACTCGATTTCCTGCAGCATTCCCAACGTTGGCGCGCCCAGATGGCGCGACAATCTCAATAACAGCAGCAGGGACAACGACGTTTCCAGCTTCATCAAGTCGCTGCCCTCTCTCATTGCACACTTGACCCTCTTGGTCTCTCAAGACTCCAGCTTCATCAGCTCTTAATAACACTGGGTTGTTAATCCCTGATGTTTGCTTTGTCTTTCGGTTTGTGCGTTCCACAAGTGCTAGCTGTTCCAGTGACAGTTCAACTAGTTGAGTGCTCTTGTTTCTTCTAGTTTCACGAACAGGCATACACCTGAACACAGAACACTAGACAAGGCACGTAAGTAACCAAAAAAATACGTTGAGTATCGATCGATACCGGATGGTGTCGATCGATATCAACAAAGGAATCGCCTGAGTATCGACCGATACTAGTGAGTATCGATCGATACCGACAAACTTAGTCGAAACTCGAAAACTAAAATCTAAAGGCGAAATTGAGTCCCCGGCAACGGCGCCAAATTTGATATGCTCAAATTAATACCCTAACAATACTAAAGTTGTAGTTGTAATATAGCTAGGGGTCGAACCACAAAGACTCACAGAGATGCACAATAGATTGTATAGTATCGAATTAAGCTAAGCCAAACAGATGTAATTGAAAGAAGTGCAGAAATTAAAAGGGTTGTAATTCAATTGGGAAAATATAGGCTCAGGGTATTTCTCAGGAAATCAATGAATGCAGATAAACTAACTAGCAGGATTCAGATTTAGCGCAGTTCTTGAACTCAACCAGTGGGTTGCCTCCCACCAAGCGCTTGTTTAACGTCAGTAGCTTGACAGTACCGCCGCTCAGGCAGGATAAGAATGGGAGCTTGCATCGAAACAGGCTTCACAACTTGACATTGCTATCTTCAGAGTTTTGCTCAACAAACCCTCCACAAACTCTTGCCCTTTTTCCTTCAGCTCCGAAGTAAGAAGTACTCTAGCGTTAGAAAATGGTTTCGTGGCTCCTTTGCACTTCACCTTGTACTCAATAGAATCCCCATCACACTTCTGAGGGATTAAGGTCATAGAAGCAGCACTCTCGACTCTTTTGCTCTTCGCCTTCTTCTTTGTTGCCTTAGCCTTCTTGACAACTTCCTTGGGGATGCTGGGCGGTTCAACAAGAATGTCTATGACATTTGGGTCGTCAGGAGACTTTTCAAAAGATCAACTACCAACGTCTCTCTTGTGACAACAGTGAAGAATGAGACATGTGTGGGAGCACCTCCAGAGGGAATGGCATCAAAGTAGACCCTTCCGTCAATGTAAGAGAAAGAGAGTCTCTTATTAGGTGTGTCTATGATCGCGCCAGCAGTAGCCATAAACGGTCTTCCCAGGAGCAAAGAAACTTCAGATGCTTCGCTCATCTTCACAACCTGAAAATCAGTGGGCACCAGACAATCTCCTACCTTAACAGGCAAAGCATGGATAGTACCGTATGGAGGTGAGGTGCAGGAGTTCACAAACGTGAGAAGCATCGTAAGGGGTTTTATATCAGCCTTAAATCGTTCATCAATTCCCCTCGATATTACATTAACGCTAGACCCTGAGTCAACGAGAGACTCATCGAACTCAACTCCAGAGATGGAGCATGGAACCGCGAATTTCCCTGGGTCTTCTCTCTGGGTTAACTGCCTCAGTGGTAGTGACTTGTGTCTTGCCTCGATAAAGAGTGCTTCGATCTCTTCCAGAGTTTCTCTGCAATCTTTGAAGTGACTTAGCAGAGGCCAGCCCTCTAGAGCTTCCTCAAAAGTGCACGAGTGGGGAATCCTTCGTACCCTCTTCTCAAAGCCACACAGCTGCTTTGGAGTGATGGGGGCTCGGAGGTGTTGAGGAATAGAATTTAGGTTCTTGGGCTTGCGAACTCTTTCTTCAATCAACTCAGGCATTTTCATAGTTTCTAGCTCGATCTGCGAGGGGCATCGACCGACACTAGGTAGAGTATCTTTCGAAACTCTCGCTTTTGAATCGTCCCTGGCAGATATATCATCATCAAAAGGAAGCTCCACAACAAGCTTATCCAGCATAGCTTTACATATGGCATCCTCCCATTCCTTCTTTGTCATCTTAGGAGGCATAGGATAAGGTATTTTGGGTTTGTACACCCTCTCCGTGACAATCTCAGCCTTCTTCTCCACCTGCGTCTCAGTATCGATCGATATTGGATGAGTATCGATCGATACACATGATTTTGGATTCCATCGGGCAGGTTGCTGGACTGGTATCGATCGATACTGGCTGGTATCGATCGATACTTGGGCGATTTCAGAATCCCAATCGTCATCTTCAACATTGTCGTCAAAAATCCCTGCATCAAAGGCCTTTTCTACCACTGCAGTGGCTTCTTTAGCATATCTTGTGGTGATTGCATTGATGTGTGCTCTTGGATTCTCAGTCTTCCCTGGAAGAAAACCTTCCTGCCTCTTTACAGCTGCTGCTGTCTGAGCAACCTGAGTTTCCAACTTCATCTGGCTAAGATTGATGGCTTCGATTTTTCCATTCAGATCGATGTACAGAGAGTCAAACTTCCCATTGAAATCCCCCTGCAATTTCTCTTGTCCCCGAAGAAGTTGTTCCATCATGAATTCCATCTTATTTTCTGTGGACTTTGGAGAGATGGGCTGGTACGAAGAGTTCCCGTAATTGCGAGTGTTGTTGTTGAAGTTTCGGTTGTTGTTGTACCCAAATTGCTGACCCTGAAATCCAGAACCACCAACGTATTTAACATATTCCACTTCATCTCCACCGATATTACCAACTCCATAAGCAAAGTGTACAGTCTTCTTCGACTTTCCGATCAGAAAATCCAGCTTTGCCTGAACTGCAGCAATCTGCGAACCATCAACTCCTCCAGCTAGCTTCTTTCGCTCGAAATCAGCATTCTTGGTGCTATTGCTAGACGCCAAGTTCTCAATCAGCACAACCACATCATCTGGATACCTGGTGTTGAAGTTCCCATTACTCGCAGTATCCAAGGCCATCTGGTACCTCCAATTGATCCCTCTGTAGAAGGTACCCAGCAGCTGAACCTGATTGAACCCATGGTGCGGACAATCTCTCTGATATGATTTGAAGCGAATCCAAGCAGCCTTGAGTCCCTCTGTTGTACCTTGAGAAAATTGAGAAATTTTGTTCCTGAGCTCTTCGGATCTTGCATCATCATAAAAATTGCACAAGAATGCATTCTTCGTCTCATCCCATGTAGTCAGTGAACCAGGAGCCAACTGCTTTACCCAATAAGCAGCATCCCCACTAAGAGAATATGGGAAAAGTTTGCAGAAGAGGAACTCATTTGGCACTCCATTGTACTTCATACCAGTGACCAAATCCTCGAACCTCTTGATATGATCCATGGGATATTCATGAGATAAACCATGGAAAGGACTCTGACTCACGAGAGCATAGTACGCAGGTTTCAGCTCGAAATCGTTCCTCTGAAAAGTTGGGATGCGAATCGCATATCTATTGGCATAGAACTGATCAGGTCTGTTGTGCTTGCCAAGTATCCTAACTCGATTACCTGCAGCATTCCCAACGTTGTCGCGCCTAGCTGGCGCGACAATCTCAATAACAGCAGCAGGGACAACGACATTTCCAGCTTCATCAAGTCGCTGCCCTCTCTCATTGCACACTTGACCCTCTTGGTCTCTCAAGACTCCAGCTTCATCAGCTCTTAATACCACTGGGTTGTTCATCCCTGATGTTTGCTTTGTCTTTCTGTTTGTGCATTCCACAAGTGCTAGTTGTTCCAGTGACAGTTCAACTAGTTGAGTGCTCTTGTTTTTTCTGGTTTCACGAACAAGCATACACCTGAAAACAAAACACTAGACAAGACACGTAAGTAACCAAAAAAATAAGTTGAGTATCGATCGATACCGGATGGTGTCTATCGATATTAACAAAGGAATTGCCTGAGTATCGACCGATACTAGTGAGTATCGATCGATACCGACGAACTTAGTCGAAACTCGACAACTAAAATCTAAAGGCGAAATTGAGTCCCCGGCAACGGCGCCAAATTTGATATGCTCAAATTAATACCCTAACAGTACTAAAGCTGTAGTTGTAATATAGCTAGGGGTCGAACCACAAAGACTCACAGAGATGCACAATAGATTGTATAGTATCGAATTAAGCTAAGCCAAACAGATGTAATTGAAAGCAGTGCAGAAATTAAAAGGGTTGTAATTCAATTGGGAAAATATAGGCTCAGGGTATTTCTCAGGAAATCAATGAATGCAGATAAACTAACTAGCAGGATTCAGATTTAGCGCAGTTCTTGAACTCAAATCACTAAGGTATAATTAACCAACTGTCGTTGTGAGAATTATTTAAATCTAAATCCTAGGAATTCCAAATCTCTTTGCGAATCCTAAAGTCTAAATCAGCTTTAATATCAGGTTTGATATGTTCCCAAATCAATTAAACCAAATCTCTTTGCGAATAATCAATTTGCTCACCTAAGGTTCTATCAGGTAATTAATCGCACTGTCGTGCATAATCAATTATCCTAAGATCTAAGTTCCAGATTCGTCAACCTAGAATTAGCTTTGAGAACAACCTAAGGCGAAGAACTAATTCAGATGGTGAATCCTAATAAACTAATCAACCTAGCATTCAGAGAAAACCCTTATGAGAATCTTGAACCTAGAGTGGATCTACTCAGACATGGAGAATGAAACAATCAATATAACTGAATAAATCATCAAATAAAACAGAGAGAGTAACAATAGGTTTTGAGATCTGATCTCGGACGAAGGGAGATTCAGACTTGTCTCTTTCAAACCAAAGTAAAATAAAGCGTAGAAATAAAAACATAGCCAACAAAGTGGCTGAAAAACCTAATTATATAGCTAAAACACGTTCTGGGCCATCTTGTAAATATCAAAGTCTTCTGGGCCAATTCTGCAATTCTTCAACTCTTCAATAAGTCGTGATCCTTCTGTTTCCTCGACGGGTATTGATCGATACAATGGGGTATCGATCGATACTCAGGTGATTTTGATGTCTCAGCTACACGGATCTTCTGCTTCGCTCCAGAATGTTCTAGAAAGCTCCAATATCTCCAATTATGCTCCAAACGTGCTATAACCTGTAAAAGACTCTAAAAGACTACAAAACACTAGAAAGACTCTATAAAAAAGACTTATATCATGGCCTAAACAGGATAAAAACCATGATATATCAACTTCCCATAGAGCATGTTGAATGGTGTAGTCCCTATAGGTGCCTTAAAAGCAGTCTGGTATGCCCATAAAGCATCATCCAACTTGTTGGCCCAATCCTTTCTTGAACTCCCAACCGTTCATTCTATTATGGCTTTGATTTGCCGGTTGGATACTTCTACTTGGCCACTCGTTTGAGGATGGTAGGGTGTTGCTACCTTATGCCTCACACCATGCTTCTTAAGTAGACTCTCAAACACTTTATTGATGAAATGACTACCCCCATCACTAATGACCACCCTTGGAACTCCGAACCTTGGGAAGATTACGGACTTGAACAGTTTTAGAATAACCTTGGCATCGTTGGTCGGGCTTGCAATGGCTTCCACCCATTTAGAGATGTAATCAACCGCCACCAATATGTATTGGTTACCATATGATGACGGGAAAGGTCCCATAAAATCGATGCCCCATACGTCAAATATCTCCACCACAAGGATTGGGTTTTGGGGCATCTCATCTCTCCTCCCAATGTTCCATTTCCTTTGGCACGCATCACATGTGGAGACAAATAGGTGCGCATCCTTGAATAATGAAGGCCACCAAAAACCGGATTGCAAGACCTTTGTAGCGGTTTTGTAGGATGCATGATGCCCACCATAGCTTGACCCGTGACAATGGAGTAGGATCCCTTGGACTTCTTCTTCCGCCACGCATTTCCTATACAACCCATCCGAGCACAACTTGTATAAGTAGGGCTCGTCCCAATAGTATCTAGCCACGTCGTGGAAGAAACTCTTCTTCTTATACCCATCCAAAGGTGGTTCCTTCCCGCACACTAAGTAGTTCACTAGGTCCGCAAACCATGGTAGTTTCTCGTCGTGTAGCCCATTAGCACTCTCTAGTCCTTGCACGGCTTCAATCCCTTTCTTCAAGACACCAACAACCATGAGACTCTCCTCGGGGAGCTTGTCATCTATTGGGACAAGGTCTTCAATCCTCATTCTAGACAAGTGATCCGCGACTCCATTCTCTATCCCTTTCTTGTCAAATATCTCCAAGTCAAACTCTTGTAGAAGCAAGATCCAACGGAGTAGCCTTGGCTTTGTGTCTTTCTTTGCATGAATGTATCTTAGGACCGCGTGATCAGTGTAGACAATCACCTTTTATCCCACAACATAAGACCTAAACTTCTCCATTGCAAAAAGCACGGCTAGCAACTCTTTTTCCGTTGTGGCATACCGGGTTTGAGTGTCATCTAAGGTCCTACTTGCATAGTAAATGACATTGGTCTTCATGTCCTTCCTTTGACCTAAAACCGCTACAACCGCGTAGTCACTAACATCACACATGATCTCGAAGGAAGATCCCAATCCGGTGCTTGGACAATAGGTGCACTAACCAACGCCTTCTTGATCTCTAGAAACGCCACCGTACACTCCTCATCAAACACGAACTCAACCTCCTTGCAAAGTAACCTTGTGAGAGGTCTTGTGATTTTCGAGAAGTCTTTGATGAACCTTCGGTAGAATCCCGCATGACCCAAGAAAAACCATATGTCTTTGACCGACTAAGGCGGCTCCAAGCTAATCATCACCTCTATCTTGGCCTTGTCTACCTCAATCCCCTTCTCGGAGATCTTATGCACAAGCACAATGCCTTCACGTACCATGAAATGGCACTTCTCCCAATTGAGCACCAAGTTTGCTTCTTCGCATCGTTGCAAGACCCTACAAAGATTAGACAAGCAAACACCAAACGAAGAGCCATACACGGAGATGTCATCCATAAAGACTTCTACCATGTCTTCAATAGGATTGGAGAAAATGGACATCATGCAACGTTGGAATGTCGTGGGTGCATTACACAACCCAAATGGCATCCTCCGATATGCGAAGGTGCCATAAGGGCATGTGAAAGTTGTTTTCTCTTGGTCATTCGGGTGTATGGGTATTTGAAAGAAGCCCGAATAACCGTCTAGGAAACAATAAAATGGATGATTAGCTAAACGTTCAAACATTTGATCTATGAAAGGTAACGAAAAATGATCCTTACGAGTGGATGAATTTAACTTCTTATAGTCAATGCACAATCTATGCCCAGTTATTGTCCTAGTTGGTATCATTTCATCCTTCTCATTTTTTACTACCGTAATCCTCCTTTCTTAGGCACGCAATGAACCGGTGAGACGCAAGTACTATCCGATATTAGGTAGATAATGCCCGCGTCTAAGAGCTTAAGAGTCTCTCACTTTACAACATCTTTCAAATTAGGATTCAACCTTCTTTGATGTTCAATAGAGGTCATTGATTCATCCTCTAAATGAATTTTATGCGTGCACAATCTAGGGGAAAAACCCTTGATATCATCCAAAGAATAGCCAATTGCTTTCCTATACTTCCTAAGTTCTACAAGATGGGAGGATAGTTCTTTTTCATCAAGACCCTCATTCACAATAACCGGGTACAACTCGTTGGGACCTAAGAACGCATACCTTAGTCCCGCGGGAAGTTGCTTTAGGTCCACCTTTGGGGCTTTGAGTTCGCTCCAATCGTCCTCCTCAAGACTAGACTTACCCTTGCTAGTCTCTTCAACGGTTAGAACAAACTCCTCTTGAACCGTGCCAACCATTAAATCATCTTGAACATCGGTATCACGAACACACAACTCATCAAACGGCGTATCCTTGACAATCGGCTTGTGCAAGTCCATGATCATCTCATACCCTTGACTCTCTTTACTCAAGAACCCATGATCACCACGCTACTTAGTCAAAACCACTTCCAAACCGTCTTCCACTGTCATTTCCTCAAGCAATTCGTCGGCTAGTTCATCCATGGTCTCTATGTAGAAACATTGGCCATCTATGGTGGGTTTCTTCATCACCTTGTTGATATCGAACTCAAGGACTTCTCCTTTACCCAAGTGGAGGTATATCTTGCCTTTTCTCACATCGATTATCGCCCCCGCGGTTGCTAGGAATGGTCTACCAAACATAAGAGGGTCTTTTGGTTCTTCATCCATTTCAAGTACCAAACAATCCGTGGGGACAATCAAATCCTTCACCACGATAGGAAGATCCTCAAGCAAACCAATAGGAACCCTCACGCTCCTATCCGCCAATATTAGGGAGATGTTGCATGCCTTGTAGCGTGTGAAACCTAGTCTCTTGGCTACCGAAAACGGCATGAGGCTTACACTCGCTCCAAGATCACACAAACAATGGTTGAAAGCTAGAGGACCAAGCGCACAAGGTAGAGTGAATGCATTGTGAGTTCCACCTTCTCCATTTGCCTATCAAAGATGGCTTTGTACTTGTCCATAAGTTGCTTCTTGAACCGCCCGGGAAAATGTAGCTTAGGAACGTATGGCTTAGGGACAAACACATTCTTCTTCGGCTTCTCTTGAACAACAACAACCCTATGCTTGACCTTCTCAACTTCTTCAACCTTGTCTTGCTCTTTCACTACCCCATCTTCAACCTTGTCATCATTTTCATGAAGTTCCACCCCCCCTCCCCACTTTGCTTCTCAATGTCCACATTGAGAGTAGAAGGAGCTTCTCTTGGAGGTAAAATCGTGCCACTCCTTAAGGTGATGGCATTTACATACTCCTTAGGATTGGCTTCGGCTTTGCCCGGAAGTTGACCTTATGGTCGTGAAGAAGAAGCAACACCTTTGTTCTCCATTTTTTTTACCTTGGAGTTCAAAGCCTCAATCTTTGTGTTGAGGTCGTTGTAAGAGCAATCCACCCGCGTATTGATATCTGCTTGTCCCTTGAGTAGTTGTTGGAACATGGAGCTCAAATCAAGCTCTTGCGATTTAGACGTAGTTGTTTGACCATGAGGCACAAACCCTTGTTGTAGACCTTGAAAACCGAGTGGAGATTTGGGTTGGAATCCACTTTGGTTCCCTTGGAATTGGTTCCCTTGGAATTGGTTCCTTGGGACAAAACCTTGTTGGTTGGTAGTAGAAGCTTGGCCTTGAGGTTGGAATTGCTTTTTTGGGGCTCCTTGAGCTTGATTAGGTTGCAGAGGGTAGACTTGGTCTTGTGGGTTCTCCACATTTGTGTTCCGGTAAGAGAAGTTGGGGTGGTTCCTATAGTTTTGGTTGAACCCTTGTCTTTGTTAGTTCCCTTGGTTTTGGTAGTTCCCTTGGTTCCCCACGTAGTTAACCTCCTCTTGAGTGTTATTGTCTACGTTCTCCTCTTGATAACAACCTTGGTTCTCATTATAAGCATCCACAAAGTTGACCGTCTTTTGAAAAGACAATAGGAGTTTATCAATCAAATTGGCTTGCTTGTGTAATTTTTCATTAAGCGCTTTCATGTCCTCGGCCTGCTTTTTCTCATCAAAGTCGCTTGTCGTCCTTGTGGCGCGGTCATAATCATCGCCATAGGTCCCGTCACTTTGGTCCAAGTTCTCCACTAGTTCCATGGCTTCGTCTACATCTTTGGCTAAGAAGTTCCCATTAGAAGCCATGTCTAATAGCATTCTTATCTTGGGTAGAGCACCGTGATAGAGAGTACTCAAAAGAGAGGCATTGGAGAAGCCATGATGCGGGCAATGAGAGGTGTAGCTTCTAAACCGTTCCCAAGCTTCATTGAAGGACTCGTTTCCGCGTTGTGTGAACCCCGAGATCTCGTTCCTTAACTTGGCGGTCCTTGAAGGAGAGAAGAACTTTGCAAGGAAAGCTCGCTTGCAATCATCACAAGACGTGATTGAACCTTGAGGAAGACTCTTTTCCCATTGATGAGCTTTTTATCCAAGAGAGAATGGGAAAAGTCTTAGCTTGAAACTGTCTTCTGAAACACCGTTCATCTTGGTTAACCCACATATCCTATCAAAATTGATCGATATGATCCAATGGATCCTCCATAGATAAGTCGTGGAATTTGTTGCTTAGAACCATGTTGATCAATCCCGGCTTCACCTCGAAGTTGTTGTTCTCAACCGGTGGAGCTTGGATCCCTTGACGTTTTTGATGGGTATTGGCGGCATCACCCGCTCCTACCACGTTTTGAGCCCTTGGGGGATGATTAGGGGTTCTCATTGGTCAGTCGGGTGGATGTGGCGCGTTTTGAGCTTGTCAGCCTTGAGCGTGGTGGTTTCCATTACCACCTTGAGCGTGGTGGTTTCCATTACCACGTTGAGCGTGGTGGTGTCCATTACCACCTTGTTGAGGATGTGGAAGGTTGTCCACATTGTCATGAATGTCCCCAAGTGGAACATTTTCATAGTGATCCATTTCGTTCTCAACTTCTTGTTGTCTCACACGTGCTTGCCTTGTTCTAAACCCTCGGTATGAGCGATGTATGTCGCCCCTTTGTCCAACTAGATTGTCGTTGCCTCGTGATCGCATATGCATGCACCTATAGGTTTAGAGATAGCAATGTAAAGTAAAAGACATTAGTAACTTTGGTAGAAAATAAAACTTAAGCTCACTAAGAACCTAAATCCCAATGTTAAAACAAATCCCAATATGGCAACGGCGCCAAATTGATACAAGACTTTTTAGTCTCGAGGAGGTATCAATATCCCCAATACGATGTAGTAAATAGGTTATCAATCCATAAATGGGATCATTCTAAACACTAAGAATGCAAGGTGCTTAAAGAAAGTTAAGCTAAACAAGTGTGGTTGTTGTTAAGTACCCAATTCTGATTAAGCAAGCAAAAGCACTAAACAAGATAGTAAATCAATAAACAAAAGCGGAGCAAGAGATCGGGTTATTGATTTAAGGTGATCCAAGTCTAATTAGTGGTGTTCATTCACTCAAAGAGGCTAATTCCTAGGCAATAGATCTCTAATCTTGATTAGTTCTCTCTCAAGCAACTAATCACTATGTTAATTATCAAGTCCATTAGCAAATTGTCATTTGTGGATTAGCAATTAGCAAGCATTAAGAATCATAACAAGATCAACCAAAGATACACCCTAGACAACTATTATCATAGGCTAGGAACATAAATCTCTTGTCTAGTTCATCAAGGCATTTCATCTAACACTTGATGTTCATGAAATGCCTTATGATCTAGATCCACTCTTTCAAGCTGAATCTAGCATTAGGGACACTAGACAAGAAGGAATAGAAGATTATCTAGACCTAAACATCACTAATCAAACCATGGACCACCCTAATCTACCCTATCTCAAGATCCTAAAGACTACTCACTAATCATCATGAGTTCAACAAATCCAATAAAAGAAGAGTCAAGACTCATGATTGAGATGATTAGATGATTAGAAAGTAGATGATAGATGGATTAAATCAAGAAAACAATACTCAAATTGCATAAAACAAAGGATCAATCTCTTACAAATCACTCTTAAGAAAAGACTTATCCCATCAAAATTAGGTTTTGGGGCATTAATAGTGAATAGTAACGAACTGGGTCGACCCGGAACAAACCGGGTACCGACCCGGTTTAGATGGATAAAATTTTCTTGGTCGGCCAATACCGAGGTCACTCGTCGGTACCACACCTCGGTATTGAGCCTGGGTTTGTGCACCGACCAGGGGTACCGAGCAGTGACATCGGTATTGAGGGGAGATGCTTGATGTTTCTTCGATGGATACAGAGGTCACTCCTCGGTATCGTTGCTCGGTATTAAGGGATTTTTCCCCCGGGTCTCCTCCTTCAGCAGCACCGATCAGTTGCACCGAGTAGTGACCTCGGTACACTCCCATGAAGCTTCGATACCGACGTCACTCCTCGGTGTTGCACGTCGGTACTGGGGCTGTCTTCCTGATATATCATGATTTTTACCCTGTTTAGACCATGATATAAGTCCTTTTTATAGAGTCTTTATAGTGTTTTGTAGTATTTTAGAGTCTTTTACAGGTTATAGCACGTTTGGAGCATTATTGGAATTATTGGAGCTTTCTGGAACAGTTTGGAGCAAAAGCTGAAGTCGTGTTGCTGAGTACCTGATTTCACGACAAGCATCGATCGATACGTGAAATCAGATACTCATCGAGCAAGACACGACCCGCGAGTTTTCCAAGACTTGAAGAATTGCAAAAGTGCCCAGAAGACTTTGATAATTACAAGATGGCCCAATACGTGTTTTAGGTTATATATAAGATTTTACAGCCACTTTTAGGCTAAGCTTTATTTTATATACTTTGATTTTACTTTGGTTTGAGAGAGACAAGTCTGAATCTCCCTTCGTCCGAGATCAGATCTCAAAACCTCTTGTTATTCTTTCTGATTTATTTGATGATTTATTCAGTTATGTTGATTGTTTCATTCTCCATGTCTGAGTAGATTCACTTTAGGTTCAGGGTTCTCATAAGGGTTTTCTCTGAATGCTAGGTTGATTAGTTTATAGGATTCACCATCTGAATTAGTTCTTCGCCTATGTTGTGTTCAAAGCTAATTCTAGGTTGACGAATCTGGAACTTAGATCTTAGGATAATTGATTCACTACAACAAAACACAGCTTTTGCGACTACCAAAAGAGTCCCAAAATAGTCGCAAATCAGTCATTTGCGACTATTGTAGGACTAATAAAAGTAGTCGCAAATAATTGGTCGCAAAATACAGTTATCACATAATAGTCACAAATTTACGACTATTGTGTGACAAAATATTTTCGTCGTATATAAGCGACTATGTTGACACTGACATTTATAGTCGTTTATTAGCGACAATTTATAGACTGTTTTTTGAGTCGTACTATAGAGACAATTTTAAGACGATTAAATAGTCGTTTATTAGAGATTATTTCCAGACTCTACGAGGAGTCGTATTATCGAGACTACTTTGATACAATTATATTTAGGACTGTTTTAAAAGTAGTCGCGAAAGAGTCACATATTGGCAACTATTTTGCCACTATTTTTTTCTTGTCGTTGTCGCAAATCAGTAAATTAGTCGCAAAAGAGTCACTTATTAGCAACTAATTGGCCACTATTTTTATATTCCTCTTCTCAAATCAGAAATTATATTTAAATTTAAAAAACCTAAAATGAAAATAAAAGTTTAAATTAAAGATTTCAATAACAGAAAACAAGATACAAAACATTTTTTTACATTTATAAATCCAAAACATTTATATATACAAAATGTAAAAGTTTTAACATGGAAGTGAATGGTTTGTGGCCGGTAAGTTGGCCGGTACGGTGGCTGGTGCGGTGGCTGCGGTGGCTCCTTGAGAAGCCGCCACATACGATGCAAACGCATGATCCTTATCTTTGAAGAAGGAGAGGAACGAAGCCAACTGAGTTTGAGCAAGTCGATGTTCCTCATCCCGTCGAGCATTTTCCGCTTCTTGTTCCGCGATCTTTTGATGAGCAGCTCGAAGTTGTTCTTGCATCTCAAAAATTGTGTCTGAGGAGGATGCATAACTACTACTGTCCTTACTCCTGCTATTGAAGATCTCTCCAAGTTCCCCAAGTCCAAAAGGCTGTCCCTTGGTATCTGTTTCAGTAGACTAACAAAAAAAAAATGAATCAGAAGACATGTTACAAAACTGACAAGGAAAGAAACGTTCAACACATGAGAAACATGAACCAGAAACGTAGAACACATGAGTCACAAAACTGACCAGGAAAGAAATAGAAAATGACCACATTGTTAGAGTATATAAACGAGACTAAAACTCTTCAATTTGGTGTTTGTGATTGCATCAAACAGGCCACAAAAAGAAAAATGACAGATTACCATAAGACAAGATTACCATAACACAAGAAACTGAAAACTGAATGCAGCAACTAAAAACTGCAAAATGACAGATTACCATAAGACAAGATTATCAATCAGATTACAGCAACTAAAGACTTGTTAAACTAATTCTAAGAAGAGGAAGACTTACCTTAAGAAAGATGTCATTTTTTTGTTCAATGGTCAGGTTCTGCTGAGTTGATTGCTCTGAAGGTGATGCACCATCAACAGCCATTTCTGACATCCTCTCTTGGATGTTCTTCTCATAAGTTTCAGCTACCCTTTTGGCCTTTTGATCAACAAAAGATCCATCATGTCTTGTATGTGTTTTCATAAAGACTTCTCCAAGCGAGACAAGACGCCCTAATTCTTCCTCCTAAAATGATACAAAAACATATTAGTTATCTGAAATGCAATATATAAAACCAATGAATTAAAACGTTACCATTTCTTGTTGAACTTGCAGGTATGATTTCTGCCCGGATACGTGTTTGTGAGGACCAAGACCGCCACGGTCAGAGTTGCGGCATTGTGAGTAAGTAGAGCTCCTCTCAATTGCTTCTGGAGTTCCCCAATGAGCCACCATTTCTTCCCAAAGCGTTTCGCCTATCCAAGGTGGTCTCTCACCACTGTGTTTAGCTTGACTTACTATGCATTTCATCCGTTTTTGGCCCTTCTCAAGAAGCCTGCTTTCACCAAGTCAGTAATCCCCCTCTCCCAATTGTACTTCCGCTACACAACACAATAAATGTAAGTATCACTCAGTAACTAAATCAGAGTACTATGTGCCTACTATACAATGAAAAAAAAAAAATTATTACCGCAAATGTTCTGAAATATCTTTCTTGGATGTCTAAAGGCGTTTTGCCCCAGCTATAATATTGACCATCGAACTTCCTCCGAAATATTCCAGCAATGACTCGAGACAATTTGCCTTTGTCCCGGTTAAACCTGTGACATAAAACAGCAAAAAAGGTTAATTAGACTGAATGAATGAAACTGCAAATGAATGAAACTTACTACACTAGCAATGAAAGACGAAACTGAACAATGAAACTGCAAATGATAATCCAATTTCCAGAACAATGCAACTCACTACCTAGTAATGAAAAACGAAACTGAACAATGAAACTGCAAATGATAATCCAATTTCCAGAACAATACAACTCACTAGATGGATATCAAAGTTTTACAGAACAATGAAACTCACTAGATGGATGTAAAACTTTTACAGAACAATGTTCTTACATATGCATAACCATCGACATCCATATGTTCTTACATATGCATCATTTTGTATTAATGAAACTGAAACAGGAGCACAGCAAAATCAAACTGAAACATAAACAGGACCAAAACAGGAGCAATCTACTAATAGAAGCAAATCAAAATCAACCTGAAACAGGAGCAAAACAGGACCAAACAACTAACAGAAGCTAAGCAACATCAAACTAGATATTCAAACTACCTACTAATGGATACAAAATTAAAGATAGAATCGATCCTTGCCATGTGTTCTGGACGTGGGGAATCAGATGTGGACTCAAGATTGTTAGATGTTCTCGGCCAGGAAGAGCCAACAAATCATCTAACAACCGTTCGAAGTCCAGTTCTGTCTCGGGAGCATTTGGAGCAGGAGATTGGTGCTCTAGAATCTGAACTGGCTGCGGTTGATGTTGAGGATTCTGATAAAGAGGCTGTTGTTGCTGGGGAATCTGATAGGGTTGTTGTTGATGGGAAATCTGATAAGGCGGAGGATAATGCAGGGGAGTCTGATAAGGCGGAGGTTGTGACGTCGGAGTCGCAGGTTGTGGCGTCGGAGGCAGCACAGTAGCGACTTTGGGCTGTGGATTAATGAAATGCGGCGTTTGTGTCGTCGGAGGAAATTGGGCTGGATTAGATGATGAAGGGCTAACCGATTCTGTCGCGGAAGAGGACCGGTTTGAGGCGTAGGAAGACGAGTCGACACCTCCGTTGCCTCTCCCACCGGCGGATAACCGGCCACCACCACCGTGGGAACTAGACTTTCGGCCACCACCGCCGCGGGAACTACTTGGTCTTACCTTGGGACCCATTGCCGTGAAGGGAATTTCCGAGAATGAGAGGTAGAGAATCCCGATTTAGAGGGTTCGGAGATAGGTGAGAAAGAGATGAGAGAGTTAGGTTTTCTCGACAATAGAAGGGGAGACGACGAGTTTCACTATGTTATGAACGAAGGCGTCTCTAAATAGTCGCAAAAAAATAGGAGGGATAATGTTACCGCGTGTTAATTCAGCAAAATATTTTGAAATGGTCGCAAATTAGTCATAAAATAGTCACAAAGTACGACTATTTTGTGACTGTATTTAATAATTCATTACCCTATACCCTAAATCCCAAAGTTTCTTTCATTTTTAATAAAACTAAGACTATAAACTATCTCTTAACCTAAATCTAACACTAGAACTCTCCATACAACCATAAATTGTAATTTCAATCATTCTTAAATAAATACCCTAACTTATTACATGTAACACATATAGTCAATTTACTACATGTCTAAATAATATACAACCATAAGTTTGAAAATTTGAAATTAGAAATTTAAGATATTTAATAAACGTCTAAATAATATACAAAACATGTCTACATGTCTAAAAGTTTAGATTAACATGTTTAACATTCGATATTGTTGATTTTTTATAAAAAAATCAATTGGAGTTGCGAAATAGTTGCAAATCAGTCTGAATTTCAGGTGTTGGTAAGGAATTAGTCGCAAAATCGTGGGTATTTTAAGACACTTACTTGACTATTACGAAATTGTTTAAAATATGTTTAAAAATTAAAGAATGGTCGCAAAATCGTGGGTAATTTAAGACTCTTTTGTGACTACTGCTTAATTTGTTGAAAATCCGATTCCGAAATTGTTGAAAATATGTTTAAAAATTAAAGAATGGTCGCAAAATCGTGGGTAATTTAAGACTCTTTTGTGACTACTGCTTAATTTGTTGAAAATCCGATTCCGAAATTGTTGAAAATATGTTTAAAAATTAAAGAATGGTCGCAAAATCGTAGGTAATTTAAGACTCTTTTGTGACTACTGCTTCATTTGTTGAAAATCCGATTCCGGAGAATCGAACCTTAGACCTCATTCTCAATCTGGAAGGACGTAACCAAAGAGCCATTGTGATCATTCGTTTGTTTCTTACATAGACTTGTATATAAAGCATTATATCAAAATATTTCTATTATATTAGTTCCAACCAAATGTTACAAAACATACAAACACATATATAAATAAAACATACAACTATATTGCATCAAACATATACAAACATATATATAAATCAAACATATACAAACACATATATAAATAAAACATACAACTATATTGCATCAAACATATACAAACATACATGATATATAATTATATGATTACAAAGATATAAATTAAAATATTATTAAAATTCCTCATCTTCATCATTTGACGATGATAAATTACAAAGAAATTTGTCCTCTGCTTCTGCGTCTTCGATCTCAAAATCAATTTCTTCGTAAGGCTGATTTCCCTCAACTAAAGTATCAATTATGATTTCATCAATCGTATCCGTGTTATCATCAATTGTTTGCTACAATATAACCGGCTCTTTTTCGTTAAATTTTCCCTGAACACCATGTCTTGGATTTACTTTGAGAACTGTGAGCCACACCTTCCGAGGTCGTTTAATGTATGGGTATGAAAGATAACAAACTTGATCAGCTTGAGATCCTGTAAGTGGGCGTAAAATTAGAAGTAGCACACACACACACACACACACACACACACACACATATATACATATATATATATATATATATATATATATATATATATATATATATATATATATATATATGTATATATACATACTTATCAAAACAAAAATTACCTAAAATAAAAGGTTCATAATTTTGATATCTCCTTGATGATAGCACATCAACAATGCCTCCTTCTTGCATTCGGGTGCCTTTGCCAATTGTTGGGTCATACCATTCACAGTAGAAAAGTGTGATCTTCAAATTCAGAAATCCTGGATACTCGAGCTCTATGATCTTTTCCACAGTCCCATAAAAATCATCCTCTTGATCATATGCTTCAGAATAATTTTGTCTTCGAACACATACCCCATAATTCATTGTTTTTTGTGAGTCCGTGTTCTCGTGTGTGAAACAAATACCCTCTAGTAAAATACATAGGCCATGACTTCACTTTATTTTCGGGACCTTCCACTATTTCAAGAACCCAAGGAGGATAATGTTCTTGACTTTTCATTGTATTCACCTATACATTTATATATATGCAAATATATTAAAAAAACAAATTCATAACTATTCTTTAATAATCAATAGATGGATATTAAATACGTACATATTGGCGAACCCATATATGAAAATCTGTATCTCTTTTCGAGTTGACCTCGTCATCAGAGAGTTCTGGATATTCAAATCGAATTTGCGCCTCCAACAATCTATAAGAAATAGTTAACTAATTAAATTAAATATTAAAGTTAATTAAAATATAACAATTACCTTAATGAACCATATATTACCTCTCAAGCGGCTGAAAATAGTCACAATTGCGCAAGACATATGCATGTGCACATTTATAATCTTTCTCAGTTAACCAAAATTCACTACTTTGGCCACTTGGACGACCTACTTCAGTGAATATATCTGGTACCGGTATAGGATATACCGGTAATTCACCTTCGTCATACCGACTTGACCTGCGAAATAATAATATTAATATTAATGTCTACAAATTGTCAAGACCTTCATTTTAGCTCGTATAATTAATGTTCTGATAAATAGTCACCATCATACCTTCTTCTGGGAGCTGTAGAAATGTGCGAAGCAAAGTAGTGTTCTGAGAAATAAGATATCTCATCATTTATGTATGATTGAATTATTGATCCCGCTAGATATCTTTTGTTCTTCGCCTTCCTTTTTAAACGTTTAAAAACCCTTTCGAAGGGATACATCCACCTATATTGCACAGGACCACCAAGCTCCGCTTCGTAAGGTATGTGTATTGGTAGGTGCTCCATCACATCAAAGAAAGAAGGTGGGAATATTTTTTCCAAATTACACAAAATCATGACAATGTTATCCTTCAAAACTTTGAGCCGGGTTTGATCCAATGATCTACTACTTAAGTCACGAAAAAATGCTCCAATCCCTACGACAATATATTACAATCATATAAGTTATATATATATATATATATATATATATACATATACCTGATAATGCTAGGTGCACGTTACGCGGTAGAAGTTCTGCAAAGACAAACGGAAGCAATCGTTCCATAAATACATGGCCGTCGTGACTTTTCATTCCCGAGAGCTTTCCACCGTTGATGTCTGCACAACTAGCTAAATCTGCTACATAGCCATCGGGAGTCTAACCTCATGTTTGACCCATTGTAGTAAGCTTCCTTTCGCTTTTGAAGTCAATCGCGAAATAGGAAATGGAGCTCTCCCTCGATCATCTACATGCAAATCTTTCCGAGAACAAAATTTTGCAATATCTAATCTTGATTTTACTGTGTCTTTTGATCTGTCTTTAACATTCATAACAGTATACATGATGTTATCGAAAAAATTCTTCTCGATATGCATCACATCAAGATTGTGTCGTAGCGTCAGATCGGTCCAGTACGGTAGCTCCCAAAATATGCTTTCTTTATGCCAATTATGCCACTCCCCATAGCCGTCCACTTTATTTTCATGACTATTTCCACCGACTTCAGATGTTTTGGGTGGTTCTGCATGCCTTATACGCTCATATAAAACTTGTTCGCCAGTTAAAGATTGTGGTGGGTAGTCGTTCAATGCGTGCTTTCCCTTCAAAACGTTTTTTTATTCTTCCGTAACGAATGACTTGCAGGAAGAAATCTTCTGTGACAGTCAAACCAACATGTCTTCATACCAGCCGGAAGATAAAAAGCATTTGTATCATCCATACAAATAGGACACGATAGTCTTCCATGTGTCGTCCAGCCCGACAACATACCATATGCTGGAAAATAGCTTATAGTCCATATTAGAACAGCTTTCAGGTTGAAATGTTGATCTAATGACACATCATATGCCTCAACTCCGTTATACCATAACTCCTTTAACTCGTCGATCAATGGTTGGAGGAAAACATCAAGACTGGCTCGTGGATGATTTTGTCCGGAATTCAAAATAGTCAAAAACAAATACTCAGTATTCATGCACATATCTGGCGGTAAGTTGTATGGAGTCATGATCACAGGCCACAACGAGTGATTTTTTGACATACCAAAAGGATTAAAACCGTCAGTACATAACCCAAGATATACGTTTCGCGTTTCTTCTGCGAACGCAGGATGAAAATTTTGAAAATTTCCACTCCGCCGCATCAGATGGATGACACATTACTCCGTCTTTTGAATCATGCTCAGCATGCCATCTCATCGATGATGCAGTCTTCTCTGATTGGTACATTCTCTTCAGTCTGTCAGTGATAGGTAAATACCACATACGACTAAACGGGATTTTAGTTCGTCCCTCACTAGCCTTATATCTTGGTTTTGCACAGAACTTGCAATGCTCCAACTTCTCATCTTCTTTCCAGAAGAGCATACAATTATCTATACATACATCAAATGTATGGTACGGCAATCCTAGCTTTCGCATCAAAGTTTATGTCTCGTAGTACGAACTAGGTGATTGATTTCCCTCTGGTAAAACCTCAGTAAACAATTCAGACCATGCGTCCATACAGCTTTCGGCCATATTATGGTCTGACTTAATGTTCATGAACCGAGCAGCCAAAGATAACTTCGACAGACCTTCACGACAACCATCATAAAGTGAAGTATTTGCAGCATCTAACATGTCGTAAAACCGCTTTGCCTCTTGGGTAGGTTCTTCATGAACATGATCATATCCACTATCATGTTCATGATGATTAAATGGCGTAGTACCATGAAATGCATCATTCACCATCCCAACATATACATTCCCCCCATCATACGTTGTTGGTTGATCTACATTAGCATAATGACTATTTGTTCCTCCTGATCCCCCAACCACATCATAATCTTCACCATGTTCAGACCATACATAATATCCTGGCATAAATCCCCTACTATGCAAATGCTTCGAAATTGTATTTCTTTGCAAAAATTTAGAATTTTGACATTTTACACAAGGACAGTGAAACCTACCTCCACTGCTTTGCGCTAGTGGTTGGCTATTAGCAAAATTCATGAACTGCTCCACCGCCGCCAAGAATTCACTAGAGATATGATCTGTGTGTGGATCGATTCTATTATACATCCACTCTCTTGATGAATTCCACATTGTATTTTTTTGGATATGGGATTTTTTTTTTGGATTTGGATCTGGGGTTTTTTTTTTTGACTCTGGTTTTTTTGTACGTAGGTTTGAATGAATGATTTGTGTCAATGGGGAGGAGGGGTACGAGCGTTATATAGGCAAAACGTTTGTCACTAATTTGCGACTCGCAAAAATTAGTCGCAAATGTACAACTATTTTGCCACTATTTTCTGATTAATTTGGGACTACTATACGTAGTCGCAAATGGTAGGTGTACCAACTATCTCCTACATTTTCCACGTTTTCTACCTGCCTTTACCGACTAATATCCAAATCAGTTGCAAATTTGAGACGATTAATTTAAGTTGCAAAACAGTCGCAAATGTGAGACTATATTTCCAGACTAATACTAATAGTCGCAAATTAGAGACTACTGTTGCGACTACGTTTCCCGACAAAAAAAACAGTCGAAAATTAGTCTCAAAGTCAGACCATTTTGCGACTAAATTAATGTAGTCTAGTATTAGTCGGATATCAGTCGCTTATTAGCGATTAATTGCCTACTAATAATTTTGGTCGTTATTTTGCGACTACTGTGCCTCTTCGACTTAAGTAGTCGCAAATAAGTCATAAAAGGGTCACTCAGTTTTGCGACTAAAAAAGTAGTCGCAAAAAATAGTCGCAAAAACTGTGTTTTCTTGTAGTGATTAGGCACGACAGTGCGATTAATTACCTGATAGAACCTAGGTGAGAAAATTGATTATTCGCAAAGAGATTTGGTTTAATTGATTTGTGAACATATCAAACCTGATTTTAAAGCTGATTTAGACTTTAGGATTCGCAAAGAGATTTGGAATTCCTAGAATTTATATTTATATAATTCTCGCAACGATAGTTGGTTAATTATACCTTAGTGATTTGAGTTCAAGAACTGCGCTAAATCTGAATCCTGCTAGTTAGTTTATCTGCATTCATTGATTTACTGAGAAATACCCTGAACCTATATTTCTCCAATTGAATTACAACTCTTTTAATTTCTGCACTGCTTTCAATTACATCTCTTGGCTTAGCTTAATTCGATACTATACAATCTATTGTGCATCTCTGTGAGTCTTTGTGGTTCGACCCCTAGCTATATTACAACTACTGCTTTAGTACTGTTAGGGTATTAATTTGAGTATATCAAATTTGGCGCAGTTGCCGGGGACTCAATTCGCCATTAGATTTTAGTTGAGAATTTCGACTAAGTTCGTCGGTATCGATCGATACTCTGTAGTATTGGTCGATACTCGTCGTCTTCTTTTGTTGATATTGATCGACACCACTTGGTATCGATCGATACTCAACGTATTTTTTTGGGTTACTTACGTGCCTTGTCTAGTGTTTTGTTTTCATGTGTATGCATGTTCGTGAAACCATAAGCAACAAGAGCACTCAGCTAGTTGAACTGTCATTGGAACAGCTAGCACTTGTGGAACGCACAAACAGAAAGACCAAGCAAACATCAGGGATGAACAACCCAGTGGTTTTAAGAGCTGATGAAGCTGGAGTTCTGAGAGACCAAGAGGGTCAAGTGTGCAATGAGAGAGGGCAACGACTTGATGAAGCTGGAAACGTCATTGTCCCTGCTGCTATTATTGAGATTGTCGTGCCAGCTGGGCGCGCCAACGTTGGGAATGCTGCAGGTGATCGAGCTAGGACACTTGGCGAGCACAACAGACATGATCAGTTCTATACCAATCGTTCTGCGATTCGCATCCCAACTTTTCAGAGGAACAATTTCGAGCTGAAACCTGCATACTATGCTCTCGTGAGTCAGAGCCCTTTCCATGGCCTACCTCATGAGCATCCCATGGACCATATCGAGAGGTCAATGGAGTGTCCAATGAGTATCTTTTCTGCAAACTCTTCTCGTACTCTCTTGGTGGAGATGCTGCTTATTGGCTGAAGCAGTTGACTTCTGGTTCACTAACTACATGGGAAGAGACGAAGAATGCATTCCTTTGTAATTTCTATGATGACGCGAGATCCGAAGAGCTCAAGAACAAAATTTCCCAGTTTTCTCAAGGTCCAACAGAGGGACTCAAGGCTGCTTGGATTCGTTTCAAATCTTATCAGAGAGATTGTCCGCACCATGGGTTCAATCAAGTTCAGCTGCTGGGCACATTCTACAGAGGGATCGACTGGAGGTACCAGATGGCTCTAGATACTGAGAGTAATGGGAATTTCAATACCAGATATCCAGATGATGCAGTTGTGCTAATTGAGAACTTTGCGTCTAGCAATAGCACCAAGAATGCTGATTTCGAGCGGAAGAAGCAAGCTGGAGGAATTGATGGGTCGCAGATTGCTGATGTTCAGGCAAAGCTGGATTTTCTGATCGGAAAGTCGAAGAAGACTATACACTTCGCTGATGGAGTCAATAATATCAGTGGAGATGAACTGGAATACTGTAACTACGTTGGTGGTTCTGGATTTCAAGGTCAATAATATGGGTACAACAACAACCGGAACTTCAGCAACAACACTCGAAATTACGGGAACTCTTCGTACCAACCCATTCCTCCAAAGTCCACAGACAATAAGATGGAAATCATGATGGAACAGCTTCTTCGAGGACAAGAGAAGTTGCAGGAGGATTTCAATGGGAAGTGTGACTCTCTGTACATGGATCTGAATGGGAAGATCGAAGCCATCAGTTTCTCCCAGAGGAAGCTGGAAACTCAGGTTGCTCAAACAGCAGCAGCTGTAAAGAGGCAGGAAGGTGTTCTTCCAGGGAGAACTGAAAATCCAAGACCACACGTCAATGCGATCTCCTCAAGCGCAGAAAATTTCGATGAGGATCCTAAAATCGCACAAGTATCGATCGATACTCCCCAGTATCGATCGATACCAGCCCAGACGTCTGCTCGAATGGATCCACAACCCCGTGTATCGATCGATACCCCATTGGTATCGGTCGATACTGAGGCTATTTCTGAGGAGACACATGAGATTTTGACTGTGGCGCCTCGAGTAGTAGCAGAACGAGTCTATATACCCAAGATGCCTTATCCTATACTTCCTAAGCTGACAAGGAAGGAATGGGAAGACGGTAGATGCAAGTATTTGCTGAATAAGCCGAATGTGGAGCTTCTTTCTGATGATGATGTATCTGCCAGGGACGATTCAACTGCACTAGTATCGATCGATACCCTACTTGGTATCGATCGATACCCCTCGCAGAACGAGCCAGAAATTGTGAAAACACCTGAGTTGATTGCAGAAAGAGTTCGAAAGCCCAAGAAGCTGAATCCCATTCCTAAGCACCTCAGAGATCCTATCACTCCAAAGCAGCTGCGTGGCTTTGAGAAGATGGTACGAAGGATCTCCCATGAATCATCTTTTGAAGAAGCTCTAGAGGACTGGCCTCTGCTAAGTCACTTCAAAGATTGCAGAGAAACTGAGGAAGAGATCAAGGCACTCTTCATTAAGGCCAGAGGTATACCTCCACTGAGACAGTTGAATAAGAGGGAAGACCCAGGGATCTTCTCAGTTCCATGCTCCATCTCTAGAGTTTAATTCAAAGAGTCTCTCGTTGACTCAGGAGCCTGCGTCAATGTCATGTCCAGGGCAATTGCAGAGAGATTGGGAGCTGATATTCAACCTCCAAAGACATCTATCACGTTCACGAACGATTCCACATCTCTTCCATATGGGGCAATCGCTGATTTGATGATCACAATAGGAGATTGCCTGGTTCCTACTGATTTTCAGGTTGTAGAGATGAATGCAAAATCTCGTACGCAGTTGATTCTTGGAAGACCGTTCATGGCTACGGTTGGTGCCATTATGGACACACCCATCAAGCACATCTCATTCTCATACATTGACAAGGAGGTGTACTACAAGGCTATCCCTAGAGGAACTCCCACACGTATATCTTGCATCGATGCTGTAATAGGAGCGACGTTGATATCATATCCTTTGGAAGAGCCTCCTGATAAGCCTACTGTCGCAGACATTTCAGCTGAACCACCCAGCATTCCCAAGGAAGTTGCCAAGAAGGCTAAGGCAACAAAGAAGAAGAAGGCCAAGATCAAAAACGTCAAGAATCCCCATGTCACTTTAATCCCTCAGAAGAGTGATGGGAATTCGATTGAGTATAAGGTCAAGTGCAAAGGAGCTTCGAAGGCATTCTCTAAGGCTAGAATTTTTTTTACTTCGGAGCTGAAAGAGAAAGGACAGGATTTCGTGGAAGGCATGTTGAGCAAAACTCTGAAGCTAGCAATGTCAAGTTGTGGAGCATGTTTCGGTGCAAGCTCTCACTCTTATCCAGCTTGAAGGGCGTTACAGTCAAGCTATTGACGTTAAACGAGTGCTTGGTGAGAGGCAACCCACTGGTGAGTCTGTCTTTGAGTCGCTTTTCCTTTTATTTTCGTTCGTTTTGTGTTTGTGTCAGGATAAACAAGGAGCAGACACGAAATCGCCTTAGTGTCGATCGATACCCCATTGGTATCAATCGACATCAATCGCGAATGTACGGTTCACCAATTCGATTTAAGTCTGGTATCGATCGATACCAGACTGTGTGTCGATCGATACTCAATGTTCCAGCAAGGTAACTTCTTGTTTTTCCAAATTTTATTATGTTCTTTTGTTCTCTTTTACCAACTCTAGGCTAGATAACACTGGGGACAGTGTTGTTCAAGTCTGGGGGAGGTGTATGCTGACATTGTGTTTGTTTTTCTTAAGAGTCATAAAATAAAAAAAATTGTCGTTTTATTGAGTCAAAACTTGTTGGAGATGATGATCATGTGCTTGAACCTATTGATTTGATTTTGTTTTTGAGTGCACAGTGTTACAGGATCAGTTCTAGATCGACTAATGAAAAATCTAAGGACTGACCAGTTGACTAGAAAACATACATGTCTCTAGCAGAGTTCTTCTGAAGCCTGAGCCAAATTTTTGCACTTCATCAATGTTGTTAGTATTTTTAGAACTTGATTCATCATTCATATCTGATAAAGGAACCCATGTATTTAGAGTTATGGTATCTCTCTCCCCTGTTATAAGTTGATAAATAAGAGCATAAAAGATGAAATGATTTTCTTCTGAGTAGAGGGTTATGAAAATTTCCAGCGATCCCATTATTCTACTACAGAGGTAATGATCACACAAAGGATTGGAAGCGAGGCTAGGATTTTCCTATGATGCCATTATTCGCCTACATCCTTTGATACATAGAGAGGGAAGAACCGGGGATTCGATGGGTAACACCATCAATACTCGCGTCTCGAACCTTGATGTGTATATGCAAAGCTGAAAATATAAAAAAAAGAGAACATAATAAGAAATAAGTCTGGGGGAGAGAAATAAAACCAAAAAGTGTGAAAAATGGTGGTTCCTTGTCATGATATTGTATGGTAAAGAATCTAGAAGGTTCTTGAATATTGGCTGCAGCGATGAAACTGGCGAAGATGGCTTTATCTGAACAATGCTGTGAGATAATGTGTGGAGTCTGGAAAAGCTGCGAATTTCTACGGAGAAGTACATGGTGGTTAGATCAAAAGCTGGTTAGGTAACATTTGGGTGCTTGGGAAAAGGATCTTTGCGATGGTTCATGAACAGGTGAGTCTCTACGTTTTCTAACCTCTTTCTCTGGTTTAGTCTTCTATTTGCTTGAGGGCAAGCAAAGGCTAAGTCTGGGGGAGTTGATATATCATGGTTTTTACCCTGTTTAGACCATGATATAAGTCCTTTTTATAGAGTCTTTATAGTGTTTTGTAGTATTTTAGAGTCTTTTACAGGTTATAGCACGTTTGGAGCATTATTGGAATTATTGGAGCTTTCTGGAACAGTTTGGAGCAAAAGCTGAAGTCGTGTTGCTGAGTACCTGATTTCACGACAAGCATCGATCGATACCCCCTGGTATCGATCGATACTCATCGAGCAAGACACGACCCGCGAGTTTTCCAAGACATGAAGAATTGCAAAACTGCCCAAAAGACTTTGATAATTACAAGATGGCCCAATACGTGTTTTAGGTTATATATAGGATTTTACAGCCACTTTTAGGCTAAGCTTTATTTTATATACTTTGATTTTACTTTGGTTTGAGAGAGACAAGTCTGAATCTCCCTTCGTCCGAGATCAGATCTCAAAACCTCTTGTTATTCTTTCTGATTTATTTGATGATTTATTCACTTATGTTGATTGTTTCATTCTCCATGTCTGAGTAGATCCACTTTAGGTTCAGGGTTCTCATAAAAGTTTTCTCTGAATGCTAGGTTGATTAGTTTATAGGATTCACCATCTGAATTAGTTCTTCGCCTAGGTTGTGTTCAAAGCTAATTCTAGGTTGACGAATCTGGAACTTAGATCTTAGGATAATTAATTAGGCACGACAGTGCGATTAATTACCTGATAGAACCTAGGTGAGCAAATTGATTATTCGCAAAGAGATTTGGTTTAATTGATTTGTGAACATATCAAACCTGATTTTAAAGCTGATTTAGACTTTAGGATTCGCAAAGAGATTTGGAATTCCTAAGATTTAGATTTAGATAATTCTCGTAAAAACAGTTGGTTAATTATACCTTAGTGATTTGAGTTCAAGAACTGCGCTAAATCTGAATCCTGCTAGTTAGTTTATCTGCATTCATTGATTTCCTGAGAAATACTCTGAGCCTATCTTTCTCCAATTGAATTACAACTCTTTTAATTTCTGCACTGCTTTCAATTACATCTCTTGGCTTAGCTTAATTCGATACTATACAATCTATTGTGCATCTCTGTGAGTCTTTGTGGTTCGACCCCTAGCTATATTACAACTACTTCTTTAGTACTGTTAGGGTATTAATTTGAGCATATAACTTCCTCCGTCTTCTATACCGATCAGTTGCACCGAGCAGTGACCTCGGTGCAACCCTTCTGCCTTCAATACCGAGGACCAATACCGACCAGTGACGTCGGTACAGTCTATGTCTTCTCTCCTTGGGAGAATCTCCTCTTTAGCACCTGAAATACGATCCAAAACATGCAAGGACTCTCTAGGACTAAATGTGGACACATTAGACTCCTAAAAATGATTAAAATGCTAAAGAAATAACATGAACTATATGCAAATGACTCGAAACCTAATTGAAACGGATGCTAGAATGATGCAAAATATGATGATATCAGTAATAGAACCTTGAGGCAAGCTTTTCTCCCATTGGTGATCCTTGTCGCCCAAAGAGAACGGGAAGAGACGAAGCTTGAAACCATCTTCGGATACTCCATTGATCTTGGTGAGGCCACATATCCGGTCAAATTGGTCAATGTGATCTAGGGGATCCTCCATTGACAACCCATGGAACTTGTTAGCTTGAACCATGTTGATTAGCACGGGTTTAACCTCAAAGTTGTTGTTTTCAACCGGAGGTGGTTGAATCCCTTGACGATTTTGGTGTGCATTTGCCGCATCATCTTCTCCTACGACATGCCTAGCTCTAGGGGGTGGTTAGGACGGTGATGGTTTCCGTTGCCACCACCTCCTTGATTGTTGCCGTTTCCATCCCCATTCCCACGTTCCTTTGGTGCACTACAAGAAAAACATGTATTAATAGCACATCAGGATAGCGGTTTTTGTGGTTCTGCTATGGTTGAGTTATGCCTGACTTTTGCATAGCGTTTCTTAATTGATCAACGCTATGATAAGTTGGGCGGCAAAATTATTTTTGTCGTGCTTACTTTTGGTTCTCCAATTTTTCTGTAATAGCACATACGTTTTTTAAAACGTCATCGTAGGTTAACCGCGGAAATAGAATTTTCATTGCCCGCCTATGTAAAAAAATTGTTCAAAAAATTAAAATCTGAAAAAAATAGGTGGCCAAAAATTAGGGAAAATCGTGAAAAATCATGAACCTAAATTTCTTTCTTCTTTCACGCTCGATTCTTCTTTGTCTCGATCTCTCTTGTTCTCAGTCTCAATCTCTCTTTGTTCTCAGTCTGGATCCATCTCTCAGTCTCAGTCTGAGTCTCAATATGAGTCTCAATTCGTCTCTCAATCTCGATCTCTCTCACTCTCAGTATCGATCCCTCTCTCATTCTCGAAGAAGCGCACTTACAGTCTCGATCTCTCTCACTCTCAATCTTGATCTTTCTCACTCTCACTATCGCCATGATTCATTGCTTGTTTAATCCATCGGGAGGTCCTTGCGTTCTTAGTTGAGTCTAAGGAAGAAGAGGCCGTTGTTGACTCCGGACATCGCCATAACTTATGTTGGTTCTGAGATTGTATACGGCGCTGAATCGATGGTGTCAAATGATGTTTGGGAGACTCGTTTGGGTGAAATGTGGAACAGAGACATTGATGTTGAGGAAACTTCTAAATTCCCTCAACTTGAGCCGCAGGTAATACTGTCAAAGGATTTTGCTAATCTAGATTTCTGTGAATATTGATATCTTGTTTCTTGCTGCGTTGACTCAGACTTTCTGTTTAAACTGATGTAAAATTTGATGATTATGTTCTTAAGCATCTCTTAACATGACAATGGGCTAGCTTGTAGGCAAGGATTGTAGAGTAGAAGCATTTTCTAATTTTACCTACTGATTTTTTGTTATAAATTCTATAGAAATCTTGTTAGTAAGGATATAATATCGATTTTGCTGGTCTAGATAGATATCTAAGGGTTACTGAGTTGGAATAAAGGCAATAGGAATTGTATTGTTGGCTTAGATGAAGCTGAGTGATGTGTAGTCCACCATACAAATATGGATTAGTTAATATTTTAGAAAATAATGTTAAACCTTGATGATAGTCCAGAGTTTTGACTTATTGTTTGGACGCTTGCCTGATTTGAATTGTTATGTTGTATACCCTGCTGAATCTGTAGCAATTTGGTCGTTCTAAAGCTCTTTTTTCGTCTGTTATAGCCAGAGAAGAGCCAAGAGCAGCACAAAGTGAGTTTTTTTGTGGAAAGAGAACAAGCTATCGAAATAATGAAGGTTCTTGCAGGGCGATTAGAGGAGCGTGAGGTGAGACTTTGTGTGTACCCCTCATGTGAATTTGATGGCTATTCTTATCATAGATTGTTCCTTTTGGTGCTGATGACAGTAAAATACCGTATAGGTGGATGTGAAGATGGTTTATACTTATAGCAACGATTACGCTTTCGATGTACTACCAAGAGGAGCTGGCAAAGGAGGAGCTCTGACTTATCTACTTGAAAAGTTGGAGATTGAGGGGAAGCACCCTTCTAACATACTTGTTTGTGGTGACTCTGGAAACGATGCTGAGCTCTTCAACATTTCTCAAGCGTATGGTGTAATAAAGCGTGTGCATCACTTGTTGTTGGGTGATGTCACGCTCGGAAGGTTGATTTGGCTTATGAGATGGTACATACAATAGTCCGGATCTTGTTACATACAATGTGTTATTGAATTATTATTTTGATAACAATATGTTGAAGAAAGCGCTGATGAAGAAGTGGGATACAGCCTGATGCTCAACTTCTATGTGATGAATTTTAGTTTTTTCTTCTTCTTCCTTTTGCTTAAATATCGTAAATACCAAACATTTGATTTATCTTTTTGCTTAAATGAAGTGTGTGGCAGGTTCTTTCATAAAATTTCTTTAAAATTTCCCAATTTACAATGGACTATACAATGATTTTCTGTGTAATATTACGTATAACATAATCTAAACATAGTTTATGTTATGTTGATTTGGGGTTTAGGATTACGATTTAGTGTATAGGGTTTAGGGTATAGGATATAATTCTTGAATTTGATTTAGTGTATAGGGTTTATGATTTGATTTAATATATAGGGTTTAGGGTTTGATTTAGTGTATAGGGTTTGATACAATAAATTATTGTCTCATACGTATAACATAATCTATTAATAAAATTAATTAAAAAAGAATGAAAAGAATAAGTTTTAATATTTGATTTAAGGGTTTGGTTTTGATTTAGGGTTTAGGGTATATGATATAATTTCTTTGTATATAATGTTAATATATCATGTTTTACAGAAATAATTAAAATATATAATGTTTTACATCAATAATTAAAATTAGAGTTAAATCTTGATTTAGGGTTTAAAGCATTGTATAGTTTTGGTTATGTTGATTTAGGGTTTAAGTTATATTTCCAATTAACAAATGAAAATAATTAAAAAAGAAAGTCAAATGATTGCAAAATGATTAAAAACTTACAAACCCTACAAATTCATAATAAGTTACTAACCATTTAATTTATAGTTTAGTATCATACAACATCTCTTATATAGTTTTTATTTATAATTTTTAATCTAAACTACAAAATTATATATTATTAACAAGATAATTAACTTAACAGAACCTCATTAATATAATTTTTTTTTAAATTAATAATGTAATAAACATTTTACAAAATCTTGTATTTAGGGTATAAAAATAAAATAAGCCTTCAAAAAACAGTAGCCAATAAAAAAATATCACTCGGATTGCTTAGGTGGCGCAATCTAACATCGTTCATTTATCTTTTTTTTTTCTTTCTATCGGATCGTTCATTAATCTTTTTTTGAGAGAGAGATCACTGACGACGTGGCATACGGTTTTTTTTGTTTTTTTCTCTCTGAGAGAGGATGGATCTCCTTCCCGCCGCTTAGGGTTTTTCCTCTCCTTCACCCTCATCGTTTCGCCCTCTCTCTCTCAGAATTCTCATCAGAAATTATCTCCTTTTTGTTTCATTGATGTGTTTTCTCCTCTAATCTCCGGTGTGAGAGAATGGCAAAACAAAGACCTATTTTGTGTTTTCCCTCTGATTGTTAGTACACAAATTCGATAGTTTAAGTGTTTTTTTTGCAGAAGAAAGAATAATAAAATATAAACAGAAGTGGTTTTGTTGTCTGGGTTCTCGAAACAATTGGCAGAAAATTACATGTGTTGTCTTTCGTGTTCTGAACTGAGATTTGTTGGTTTCTTTCCAGGTTGTTGATCTGCTCGCTCCTTACCAAAGAGGAGGAAATATTGGGCTCTTTGACGGTGCTGGTGTTGGGAAAATTGTGCTCATTATGGAACTGATTAACAATGTCGCTAAAGCTCATGGTCTGTTTAACTCTCAGGGTGTTTTTAAGTAGTTTGCACAGTCGTGTTCCAGTTTTTAAGTTAATTGGTGCCTTTTCTGATGAACAGGTGGTTTCTCCGTGTTTGCTGGTGTGGGTGAACGAACCCGTGAAGGCAATGACTTGTACAGAGAAATGATTGAGAGTGGTGTCATCAAGCTAGGCGAGAAGCAGGTTTGCCATTGGTTTAAATTAATCTACACTTTTCTTTTTATTGCACATGAGATTTGGTTGATTTTTGTTGCTCAATTCTCTCTGTTTACCCATCTAACAGTTAGAGAGCAAATGTGCTCTTGTGTATGGACAAATGAATGAGCCCCCGGGTGATCGTCCCCGTGTTGGACTTACTGGTTTGACTGTTGCTGAGTATTTCCGTGATGCCGAAGACCAAGATGTCTTGCTTTTCATTGATAACATCCTCCGTTTCACTCAGGTGAGCCTTGCTGTTTGTTGCTCTATCTCTCAGCACCTGTGTGCCATATAATGATGAAGAGATTGTTAATTTAAGTCTGTTTATTCTCTTGTGTAGGCAAGACGGAAGTGAGTGAAGGAGGTAATAATCAAGTGGATGAGAAAGAGTTAGCAAGCGAAGGGTCATGTGAGGTCAAACGATTGGCAGAAAATGATACTGAGAAGAACGAAGAAGATGAAGGGAAACAAAAGAACGGTGTCGAAGAACCTCCAAGAAAGAAGACTTGTATGGAAGAAGCAAATGAAAATATTTGTCTTTTGTATCACTGTTTAATATATAAAAATAATATAATAAAATTTGGTATTTTTTTAATATTTCAATTTATTAACAAACAAAAAAATCCAGCAAATTTTAATTTAAATATAAATTATTAGAATAAATTATAAAAATCATTACATATTTCGAATGTTATAGTAAAATTACAAAAATGCTATGAATAAATTAAGACACAATAGTAATGTCAATAACAATTATAACATGCTATTATAAATATTAACAATTGCAGCGAGAGAAACGTTATCGTTGTTTAATTAACTATAGCGTACGTCAAGTCCGCTATCTAAAGTGCCCGACCTACAATGATGGGCGCTGTCAGAGTGTTTTAGAAAACGCTATGGTAGTTGAATCATAGCATTTAACAGCCGATATTAATACCCACATTTCTTGTAGTGGTGTGGAATGGGTTCGTTGATGTTCCCAAGTGGAACATTCTCAAAGTGCTCCATTTTTTCGTTGTCAACTTCCTCTTGCACTCTCACACGGTTCCTTCTTGCTCTTGAAGCCCTCTCAAGTTGATCAATATCGTCCATTGGTTGTATGAGATTCGTATTGCCACGAGAACGGGTATGCATACACCTATAGAGAGCAAAAGCAATGGGAAGTGAAGAAGATTAGTAACTTGGTAGAAAATAATACTTAAGCTCACTAAGAACCTAAATCTCAATGTTAAAATAAATCCCAATATGGCAACGACGCCAAATTGATACAAGACTTTTTAGTCTCTAGGAGGTATCAATAACTCCAATACGTGTAGTATGAAGGTTATCAATCTATAAAGGGATTTATCCTAATCACTAAGAATGCAAGGTGCTTATAGTAAGTTAAGCTAAACAAGTATGGTTTGTGATTAATTATCAATTCAAAACAAGTGAATAACAAAGCAAACAAGATGTGATTCAAATAACAAAAGTGAATCCTAAGATGGGGTTATCGACTTTAGGTGATCCAAGCACAATTCATGGTGTTCTTTCACTCAAACAAGCTTTCCCTAGGCAATAGATCCCTAATCTTGATTAGTTCTTTCTCAACCAACTAATCACTATGTTAATCACTCAATCCATTAGCAAACTCTCATTTGTAGATCAATGATTAGCAAGCATTAAGAATATAAACAAGATCAACCAAAATACACCCTAGACAACTAATCTCTTAGGCTAGGAGCATAAATCACTTGAATAGTTCATCAAGGCATTTCATCAAACACTTGGTATGCATGAAATGCCTTATGATCTAGATCTACTTTCTCAAGCTAGATCTACCATTAAGGGCACTAATCAAGAAGGGAATAAAGATAATCTAGCCCTAAACACCCTAAATCATGCATTGGATCACCCTAATCTACCCCATCTCAAGATCCTAAAAGATTACTCAAGACCCATTAAGAACATCTCAAAATCGATGGAGATAGGAGATGAATTCATTGATGGGTGATGAATAATCAATAAGAAAAGAAGATAGATAGAAGAGATTCCATGAGATAAACACTTAAATGCATAAACTTAAAGGATCTCTCTTACAATCTCCAAGTTCTCTCTCAAAAGGGAAATGGTTTTTGACTAAGAAAAAGCATGATAAATAAAATTAGGTTTAGATGAGTATTTATATGAAAAGTAGGCGACAGGGTTAACATCCAGTGAACTGGGCGATGCAACTGGTCGATGCTAAGGGCCTGGTCTTCCATCTGTCTGTTGCATCGTTCCGTGGTCTTGATGTAGACGTCCTGAAGCTGAGCATAGAGGTAACTGGGCGATATGGGAAGAAGCTGGGTCGATGCTAAGGGCCTGGTCTTCCATCTGTCTGTTGCATCGACCCGTGGTGTCGATGTGTAAGCGTCCCAGGCAGAGACATATTCAGTAAATCCGCGGTAACTCCTTAACCAGATGTCCAAATGGCATGAATCCAACTCTTGTAGACAGATAACTCACTCCTCTACAACTCCCATGAAGAGCTTTAAGGCTGATTCATATAGTAGGGCATTCGTCCAGCTACATCTTTCCGGCGTATCGGATAGGCTTTCCACTCCACTTAGGTCCAACTCTCCAACTATGCCCAATTGCCTCCAATTACCTAGGAAATACTCCAAAATATGCAAGAATGTACTAAACCTAATGCAAATACCTAATATTCTAAATGAGACCTAAATGCAAGACAAGACCATGATTATGCATGCGATTTACACAAAACTCGAAATGAAATGCATGCTGAATTATGCAATATATGAGTATATCACTGACGTAGAAGATGAGTTTTTGTTCTCCTCGATCTTCCCGAACTAAGACTCCGCTAATGGCTGAGGCCGAGACTGCGATGTATAAGTAGAGAGTCTCACCATCTTCAGGCTTAGCTAGGAGAGGTCGAGTTGATAAGTACTCTTTGAGATGTTTGAATGCTGCTTCGCATTTATCGTCCCATTCCAATTCTTTGTTACCGCATAGTAGTTGATAGAAAGGTAGGCACTTATCCGTAGATCGGAAAATGAATATATTGAGTGCTGCGATCCGACCTGTTAATTAGCTTATGAACTTCGCGCTTCGTAGTTGGTGAAGGTAGGTCAAGGATTGCTGAGATTTGCTTGGGGTTAGCTTCGATTCCCCTCCGAGTAACGATATAGCCAAGGAACTCACCATATGTGACCCCAAATGTGCATTTGGTGGGGTTGAGCTTCATGCCGTATTGGTTCAGAATGTCAAAGCACGTACTGAGAAGTCCGATGTGGTTCTTGGCGATGAGAGATTTAACGAGCATATCATCGATGTAAACCTCCATTGTTTGCCCGAGCTGACTGGCTAACATGTGATTGACGAGTCTTTTGTAGGTTGTGCCGGCGTTTTTCAGGCCGAAAGGCGTAACTTTGTAGCAGTAGATACCGCGATCTGTGATGAATGATGTTTTCTCACGATCGTCGGGATGCATGAGGATATGGTTGTAACCTGAGAAGGCATCCATGAAGGAGAGGAGCTCGTTGCCCGCGGTGGCCTCTACCAATCTGTCAATGTGCGGGAGTGGGAAGTTGTCCTTCAGACATGCTTTATTGAGGTCGGTAAAATCGACGCATATTCTCCATTTACCGTTTTTCTTTTTGACGACGACGGGGTTAGCCAGCCAATCGGGGCATCTGACTTCGGTGATCAATCCTGCTCCGAGTAATCTTTCTACCTCATCGTTTACACCTTGAGCTTTTTCGGGACCGAGCTTCCGTCTTTTATTCTTAATTGGTTTGAATGTCGGATCGATGGAGAGCTCGTGACAAGTGATTTGTGGGTCGATGTCGGGCATATTGCTAATTGCCCATGCGAAGGTGGACACGTTCTTTTTTAGGAAGCGGATAAGCTCATTATTTATCTCTTCGTCCAGCTCGGCTCCTATTCCGATGCACTTCTCAGGGTCGAGGTCGTCAATGCTGACTTGAATGACCGACTCTCGATTCAGTAAGTCGGGATCATTGTTCTTATTGAGAAGGTCGGCTGGAGTTGAGCCGATTACACATGTGCGAGGTGTGGTTCTAAGTTTGCATTCTTGGACGGCTCAAAGACGGGACATCGATTGATTACCCCTGAGGGTGAAGATGTCGTGTTGCATCGGGAATTTGACGCATTTATTGTAAGTTGACGGAATGCCTTTCATTGCGAATAACCACGGTGTCCCGAGTATAACGTTATAGATTGCTGGTTTGTCCAGAACCAGGAATATCATTATTATCATCGTTCCTCCGATGTATATCGGTATTTTTATCGTCCCCGTAATCATAGTTCTTTCTCCAGAAAAGACGATTAGGGGTTCGATGTACGGTTTGATTTCAGAGTTCGGGATGTCCATATCCTTTAATGTTTCCTTGAAAATAACATTGACCGAACTACCGGTGTCGACCAGGACTCGTTCAACGGTTACGTCACCGATGAGCATTTCGACGACTAACAGATTGTTATGAGGCATATGGAGTCCGATTGTGTAGGCTTCGGAGAAAGTTATTGGCACGCCGATCTCTGGAACTCGGTTATTTTGTTTTGCTCCAATTGCTTCGCGGTTGTGATCCTTGATCGCCCGAACCGAATAGTCGCAAGACTCAATGGCACCGATGATCATATGAACTCTCTTCCGAGCTTTTGGGGCCGTTTGGTTGTCGGATTGATCCTCACGATCTCGTTTTGGTAGGTCGGTATCGGTGTCGGGATCTTCCTTAACTCGTTCAGAGTTATGATTCGTTCCTTGATTTTTAGTGTTGTTGCGACGAAATTTATTGTTAGGTCGGGGGCGGCCTGAGGTGAGACGTCCCCGTTTCTGAAGCTTCGAAGTAACAAGTCTCTAAGGTTTCAGAATTCCTCGGTGCTATGACCCTTCCTTTTGTGGAATTCGCAATATGACTCGGTGGTGTTTGGGGTTTCCTTTGGGTCGTCTTGTTGTTCCTCTGGTTTGACCCAAGTATTCCATGGTTGGTGCGGAGGGATAGCACCTACCTGATGCGTTGTAAGTCGCTTTTCCTACTGAGATCGCAGCTCTCAGGCTTTTTCCCTGAGTTTTTCTTTGGGAGAGGGTTGTCTTGAGGAAGCGTATTACCTGTCCTTGGCGGTGCGTTCTTCCTCCTCCAAAATATATGTATGTGATTTGTGGAGTGCGTCTTCTAGGGTTGAGGGTCGGTTTCGATGAATATCCATGTGGAAAGCCGATAAATACCATGTCGCTTTGTAAAGAGCTTCGATCACGGCGCCGTCATCGATGGTGCAGTGGGCTACTACCGATTTAAACCGATCCATAAAATCGCGTAGTGGTTCGGTTGGCCCTTGTTCGAGGGTCCATAGTTCGGCGTTCTTGGTTTTTGTCTTGATGAACATGGTGAAGCGTTTGAGGAACTTGGTTGTTAGCTCGGTATAGTTATTGACCGAATTTGTTTTGAGCTGTGAAAACCAATCGAGTGCGGTCCCGCCAAGATTCTCGATAAACAGCTGGCACCTTGCGGCATCCTATTCCTCCTCGATTTGGAATTTGAAACGGTTCATCATGATCCCGAAGAAAGTCATGAAATGTCGGGGGTCCGAGTTTCTTTCATACTGTTGGATTTTGAACCGTTCCAAACGTCGGATTGGGATGTTAAGGATCCGTTGCGTGAATGGATTTTTCTGTGTTTCCTTAATCACACGGTCGATTTCGGGCGCCGAGCTGGTAGCTTGGTGAAATTTGGATCGCATATCCTGGAGTTGGGCTTTGACGCTGTCAAGCTCGTGATTCACGGAGTTTTGGTTGGTCCTAGCGGTTCCTTGATCATCGGTTGACCCGGGGGCCGAGAAGAGGGTTCTACGGAGTTCAGTGAGTGTTTCTTCACTAGGTTGGAAAGGTGTCTGCCTGAACTCCGAGAGTTGGTCGCTGAATGTTGTTTGGGTAGCGAGGAGGGAATCAACCCGTTCGTCGTTTCTTTTGGCACTTTCAGCGAGTTACGTTGTTAAAGACTGCAGCAGGGCGGTTAGGTTTTAGGAACCGGGGTCGAGATGACCGGGACATCTTCTGTTTGAGTCGGGGTCAGTGTTTCGAGCTCTCTCTGATCGCCTGAGGTGTCATCATCGACTCCGTTGTTCCCTATCGGGGTGATCGGAGTTTCCATCATAGTTGGGTTGAGATCCGAGAGTCTTATTATAGTCGGCCTAAAATAGGGGGATTTCCTTTTCCTAGTTCCATCAGGATAAGGAAATCTTCCCTTTTCCTCCACGAAATCGGGAAAGACCCCTTATTTCTCGGAAGTCGGTTTGTTTGGGCTTTTAGGCCGAGCTCGGTCTGCAAGTCGTGACTGTGGGCATTTTTATTCAATTCGAACCGTCATCAACCAGAATCAATTAGGCCGGTCTTGGTTCAAACCGGGTTACACCGGGGAGTGCTAAACTCACCCTTAACAATAAGTCCCCCCCCCCCTCAGTGATGTGGTTCTACGGAAGAACCCAACGATGCGGCACTCTAAGGGCGGTAGATGGATAATCCTTGACTCTTTGGGATCGCGAAGCAAGATTATAGGGTATATTAAACCCTATATGCCCAAAACTTACTTAAGACGATTCAACGAACAAGGCGGGGGAATCCTTGGCTAATAAACTCGCGGAGCAAGATCTTAAGGTATATGAAACCTTAATCCCCAATATCACTCAGAGACGAATCTACAAGCTCGGGATAAGATTGTGATGAAGAACACTCGATAAACCGAAAGACTACTTGGCTAAATCCACAAAGAAATCGAAAAGTTCACAAGGAGCAAATGAGAATGCTCTCAAAGAAGTAGAAAATGATATTTGATTGATGATTGAAATGAGAAACTTACAAGAGTTTATATAGAGAAATAAGTGGGGAAAAACAAGGGGAAAAATGTGTAATACAATGCCTAGGAAAAAAGACTATACTCTTTGACTACTTTGACTCATTTAAAGGCTTGTTGAATGACCCTTGGAGTCCTTGGTCGAAATTGGCCCTTGCCCATGGGAGAAGTTGGGCCAAAAGAAGGTGTAAGCCCATTGCCTCATTAAACCCCCTCTTGGAAAACCCATTGGGACAAACAAAGAGTAGGAAAAAGAATGCAACAAACTCACACCTTGGGCCGAACCTCAAAGTTCATCTTGAGCTTTGATCATGTTGAAAACATGATGTGGTTGATGATCGTCCTTCTCGGCCCAAACGTCCTCGAGTAAACTTCGAACAGCTCCTATAAGCTTCCGAGACGTTGCCCTGGTCATGGGACCAATGGGATCTTCCAAAGGATCCTCGGCTTCAAGCTCCGGTTCAAGCTCACGTTCCTTGATGCTTTCCATGATCGCATCAACCCCTCCTTCTTGAAAAGGATTTGTCCTCAAATCCGGATCATCTGTCACAAAGGGAACTAAATCAGAAACGTTAAAGCTTGAATTCACGTTATACTTACCTTGAAGATCAAGTTGGTAAGCATTGTCGCCGATCCGTTGTACTATCTCAAACGGTCCATCGACCCTTGGCATAAGTTTCGATTTCCTTGTGTCCGGGAACCGTTCTTTTCTTAAGTGTAGCCACACTTTGTCGCTCATGTAGAAGACCAGTTTGCGCCTTCCTCTGTTGGCTTTCCTTGCATACTGCTTGGTCTTCTCTTCAATGTTTAGCCGGGCTTTCTCATGAATCTGCTTGACAAGGTCAGCTTTCTTTTTCCCATCCATGCTAGTTCTCTCACTCAAAGACAATGGGATTAGATCCAAAAGAGATAATGGGTTAAAGCCATAAACAATTTGAAATGGAGAAAACTTTGTAGCCGAATGAATGGAATGATTGTATGCAAATTCAACATGTGGTAAACAATATTCCCAAGTTCGCAAGTTCCTCTTGATTAAAGCACGCAAAAGAGTGGACAAAGTTCGATTAACTACTTCCGTTTGACCATCAGTTTGAGGGTGATAAGTGGTTGAAAACAACAACTTTGTACCTAACTTAGACCAAAGAGTCTTCCAAAAGTAGCTCAGAAATTTCGTGTCCCTATCCGAAACAATAGTTCTAGGTATCCCATGCAAACGAACTATTTCCCTAAAGAACAAGTCAGCCATATGCGATGCATCGTCCGTCTTGTGACATGCAATGAAATGTGCCATTTTCGAAAATCTATCTACCACAACGAAGATAGAATCCTTACCGGTTCTAGTCCTAGGCAAGCCAAGCACGAAATCCATAGAAATATCATTCCTAGGATGAGTAGGAATAGGTAAAGGGGTATACAAACCGTGCGGTTGAACCTTTGACTTGGCCTGTTTGTAAGTGACGCACCTTTCGCAAATTCGTTCCACGTCCCTCTTCATGTGCGGCCATTGAAAGTGATCTTGCATCACTTGTAGTTTCTTGAAAACTCCAAAATGACCCATCAAGCCGCCTCCATGAGATTCCCTAACAACCAAATCTCGAAGAGAGCAATTAGGCACACACAAATGGTTATTAAAGAAGAGGAAACCGTCATGCCTATAGTAACGACCTGAAGCAAACTTTTTCACAAGGTTTGTACACTTCTCCAAACTCAATATCTGTCTCAAACAGATCCTTAAATTGTTCAAAGCCCAACAACTTAGCTTCCAAAGTGGATAGTAAGACGTACCTTCGAGATAACGCATCCGCGACAACATTTTCCTTACCTTGCTTGTACTTGATGACATAAGGAAATGTTTCTATGAACTCAACCCACCGAGCATGCCTCTTGTTGAGTTTCTGTTGGCCTTTCAAATGCTTGAGTGACTCGTCATCAGTGTGAATCACAAACTCCTTCGGCCATAAGTAGTGTTGCCACGTTTGCAAAGCCCGGACCAAAGCGTAAAGCTCTTTGTCGTAGGTCGGGTAGTTGATATATCATAGTTTTTACCCCGTTTAAACCATGATATAAGTCCGTTTTATAGAGTCTTTCTACTATTTCGTAGTGTTTTAGAGTCTTTTACAGGTTTTAGCACGTTTGGAGCATAATTGGAGATATTGGAGCTTTCTGGAGCATTTTGGAGCAAAACAGACATTCGTGTAGCTGAGTACCCGATTTGAAGCATCAGTATCGATCGATACTGCCTAGTATCGGTCGATACTCATCGAGGCATACACGAACCGCGACTTAATGAAGAGTTGAAGAATTGCAGAATGGTCCATAAGTCTTTATTATTTACAAGAAGCCCCAAAAAGTGATTTAGGTTATTTAATAGGATTTTACAGCCACTTTAATGGCTATGCTTTATTTTATTCTGGTTTTGTGAGAGAGCTTTTGAAGGGAGACAAGTATGAAACTCTGTTCGTCCGAGATAATATTTCGAACCCTCTTGTTACTCTTTCTGATTTATTTGATGATTTATTCAAACATGTTTATAGCTTTAATTTCCATGTCTGAGTAGATCTCTTGTTAGGTTCAGGGTTCTCATAAGGGTTATCTTTGAATATTAGATTGATTAGTTATTAGGATTCACCATCTGAAGTAGTTCTTCGCCATAGGTTGTTTGCAAAGCTAATTCTAGAGTGATCACCTAGAACTTAGATCTTAGGATAATTGATTAGGCGCGGAAGTGCAATTAATTACCTGATAGAACCTAGGGTGAGCAAAATAACTATTCGCAAAGGAATTTGGTTTAGTTGTTTTGAGAACAAATCAAACCTGATTTAAAAAGCTGATTTAGACTTTAGGATTGGCAAAGGAATTTGGAATTCCTAGGATTTAGATTTAGATAGTTTTCGCAGCAGAAGTTGGTTAACTATATCTTAGTGATTTGAGTTCAAGAACCGTGCTAAATCTGAATCCTGTTAGTTAGTTTATCTGCATTCATTGATTTCCTGAGAAATACACTGAACCTAGCCTTCTCCTAATTGAATTTACAACCGTTTTAATTTACGTTCTGTTTTCAATACCATTGATCGTTTAGCTTGATTTTCACCTATATAATCTATTGTGTGTTTCTGTGAGTCCTTGTGTTCGACCCCTACTATACTGCAACTACTGCTTAGTACTTTTAGGGTATTAATTTGAGCATATAAGTAGTTCAGCGTAGCTCCTCCAAGCTTCTCACTGAAAAAGGCAATGGGTCTCTTGTCTTGCATCAGTACAAATCCAATACCTACACCAGAAGCATCACACTCGATTTCAAAAGTTTTAAGAAAGTTTGGCAAAGCTAAATGGGGTGCATTAGTAAACTTCTCTTTTAAGGATTGAAATGCCACTTCTTGTGCTTCGACCCATCTAAATCCGACATCCTTCTTTATCACTTCCGTGAGTGGGGCGGCTATAGTGCTAAAGTCCTTCACAAAACGCCGATAGAAGCCGGCAAGGCCATGGAAGCTTCAGACTTCTCCAACCGTTTTTGGACTAGGCCACTCACGGATTGCCTTCACCTTCTCCTTGTCGACCTTAATGCCATGTGCACTCACAACAAAGCCTAGAAAAACAAGATTATCTATGAAAAACGTGCATTTCTTCAAGTTGGCAAACATTTGTTCTTTCTTTAGAACTTCTAAATCATATTTCAAATGCTCTACATGATCATCTAAGTTTTTGCTATAAACTAAGATGTCATCATAGTAAACAACCACGAAAATGCCTATGAATGCTCTCAAAACATGATTCATCAATCTCATGAAAGTACGAGGCGCGTTGGTTAACCCAAAAGGCATCACAAGCCATTCATACAAACCATGCTTAGTTTTGAATGCCGTTTTTCACTCATCACCTTCTTTCGTACAAATTTGGTGATAACCGCTCTTAAGATCTATCTTGGAAAACACACAAGATCCATGAAACTCATCTAGCATGTCATCTAAGCGAGGGATAGGGTGGCGATACTTTACCGTGATGTTGTTGATTGCTCGACAATCAACACACATGCGCCAACTGCCATCTTTCTTTGGCACAAGCAGAATTGGTACCGCGCACGGGCTCATACTCTCTCGGATGTGTACCTTATCCATGAGCTCGCCAACTTGCCTTTGCAACTCCTTTGTCTCCACGGGAGTGAAGCTCCGGGGACCAAGTCGATCTCATGTTCTATTCCTCGAATAGGTGGTCAACCACTAGGGCGTTCGTCGGGGAAAACATCTTCAAAATCTTGCAAAAGAGAGACAATTCCGCTTGGAAGCTCCGGCTCAAGATCAGTGAAACTCAAAAGAGTTTCTTTGTATACAAACAAGAGCATCGGTGCGTTAGAAAACAGAGCCTTTTTGATCTCACCCGTCCTCAAAAAGAAATTTGACTGCCTCACGGGTTTACTCTCACAGGCCTTTTTTCTTGGGTTCTCTCGGGCTCTCTTTTTCTTTGGAGTGAATAGTGTTTGGGGGATCGCTCAAGGTGTTTGCCTTTCTCTGCACAAGTAACATCTGATATTGGTAAATCTCTTGCGGTGTCAAAGGTACAAGAGTGATTTTCTCACCTTTGAACTCAAACGAGTGCTTGTTGGTGTAGCCGTCATGAACCACCTTGCGGTCAAACTGCCACGGCCTTCCCAAAAGAATGTGTCCCGCCTCCATGGGTAACACATCGCACAGCACTTCGTCTTCGTATTTACCAAGAGACAAAGAAAACTTAACCTGCTTGGTCACCTTCATGTTTTGATCGTTCAACCACCGGAGGGAATAGGGTCGGGGGTGTCTCAGCGTTTGGAGATTCAGTTTCTCCACCATGGTCGTGCTTGCCACGTTGGTGCAACTTCCACCATCAACGATTAGGCTTCAAACTTTGCCATTCACCACACACCTTGTGTGAAACAGATTCTCACGTTTCTCCTCCTCTTTACCTTTTTCTTGCACCACTAGTGCCCTCCTCGTAACCAAAAGGTCTCCTCTAGCCGCATACTCCTCGTGATCCTCTAGAGATTGGGTAGAATCTGATTCTTCCTCCTCGGTCTCTATCTCGCCATTCTCTTTGAGTATCATTGCTCTTTGGTTCGAACATTTGTTGGCATAGTGACCCTTCCCATGGCACCTATAACACTCAATGTCACGATTTTTCAAGTTAGAACTCTCGGCTTTACCTCAGTAGTCATGGCCGGTAGCGATTGGTTTCGTCTCCAACTTCGGTCCTGAATCGGGTTTCGACCTAAAGCTTGGCTTCTCCTCCTTGAAATAGCTTGGCTTCGAGCTAGGTCCAAAACTTTGGCATGAAACACCCTTTCTCTTGAGCTGCTGCTCTACTAAGATCGCCTTACGCAACATCTCGTCAATGTTCGCATAACTTTGCATCTCGAGTCGGTCTTGAATATCGTGATTAAAACCGGACAGAAATCTCGCCATGGTCGCATCTCCGTGCTCCTCGATGTCGGCTTTCATCATAAGCGCTTCCATTTCTTGGAAATAATATTCCACGCTCTTACTGCCTTGGGCAAGTCGCCTCAACTTCTGATGTAGCTCGCGGTGATAGTGGCTGAGAACGAACCGTCTCCTCATGATCATAGTCATCTCGTCCCATGTGGCAATATGGCGCTCTCCATTGCGTCTCATATTGGTCACCAACAAATCCCACCAGTTAATAGCGTAATCATAAAACTCGGTTGCGGCTAACCTTATCTTTTTGTCCTCAGTGTAGTATTGGCAATTGAAAACTAGCTCGATCTTCTTTTACCATTCTAGAAAAGCATATGGGTCGTTCTTGTCGTAGAACGGTGTAATTATGAGCTTAAGTCCTCCGAGGTCACTTCGAACTTCCCTTCGTCTCGGCCTATGTTGGCTTCTACTAGATGAACGTCCGTCTTGAAGGTAGTAATCGTCCGCATTAATCGGATCTTGTCTCGGCTGATTTCTTCTCCTCCGTCCCGGTTCCTCACGTCCATCATTGTTCACATGATTTACGTTGGCGGCTCCCGCTACTTCTCCTTGCGCCGGTCGTTCTTCGAGTCGAACCAACCTCTCGTTTATTACTCCCATCATCCGAGTAAATTCTGTCATCATGGTTTGGACGTTAGGCGTGGGTGGGGTAGTTGTTCCGCCAGTTGTTCCTTCGTCCGACATCGTACCTCGCAAAATAAAACAAACACGTTAGTAAGAATTTCTCACAGTGTTTCTCTCAAAGTGTTTCACTCCTCTACTATCAAAAGGTCCTCACACGAAGAGATTCTCAAGGGTTCTTATAGAACTAATCGAAGTAACTGGATGCGAATTCCACAAGCAACCAAACGATAAATCAAGTGTTTTCAAGGATTGAAAGATAGAAAGAAAAGAATATGAAACAACCAGGCTTCTTTTTTTTTTTTTTTACGATTTTTTTTTTGTACTGGTTACGAAATTACACAAAGAAATAGGTAGAAAAGAAAGATGATGAACGGATAGAAAATATGATAAGGAAGAACCCAACGATGCGGCACTCTAAGGGCGGTAGATGGATAATCCTTGACTCCTTGGGATCGTGAAGCAAGATTCTAGGGTATATTAAACCCTAGGCCAAAAACTTACTTAAGACGATTCAACGAACAAGGCGGGGGAATCCTTGGCTAATAAACTCGCGTAGCAAGATCTTAAGGTATATGAAACCTTAATCCCCAATCTCACTTAGAGACGAATCTACAAACTCGGGATAATGAAGGGTTGCGTCAAGTGTGATGAAGAACACGCGATAAACCGAAAGACTACTTGGCTAAATCCACCAAGAAATCGAAAAGTTCACAAGGAACAAATGAGAATGCTCTCAAGGAAGTAGAAAATGATATTTGATTGATGATTGAAATGAAAAACTTACAAGAGTTTATATAGAGAAATAAGTGGGGAAAAACAAGGGGAAAAATGTGGAAAACAATGCCTAGGAAAGTAGCAAAGACTAATAAAAGCTTGGACTATTTTCTTTGACTACTTTGACTCATTTAAAGGCTTTTTGAATGACCCTTGGAGTCCTTGGTCGAAATTGGTCTTTGCCCATGGAAGAAGTTGGACCAAAAGAAGGTGTAAGCCCATTGCCTCATTAAGACCCCTCTTGGAAAACCCATTGGGACAAACCCAAGAGTAGCAAAAAGAGTACAACAAACTCACACCTTGGGCCGAACCTCAAAGTCCATCTTGAGCTTTGATGATGTTGAAAACGTTATGTGGTTGATGATCGTCCTTCTCGGCCCATACATCCTCGAGTAAACCGCAAACAGGCCGGGTCATGGGACCAACGGGAACATCCAAAGGATCCTCGGCTTCAAGTTCCGGTTCAAGCTCACGTTCCTTGATGCTTTCCATGATCGCATCACTAAGTTCGGCGAAGTTCATGGAGAATCCTTTAGCTCGATTGGAATTAAGATTGGTGTCCTGTCTTGGTTGACTTTGGTGATGTAATTAATTACGGCGTTGAGTTCGGCGAATCTTCCGTAGGAAGACATGTCGTTTCAGTTTCTTCGGGAATCGAGGGATTTTGTCATGGTTGCTTCTCTTCCTATATATTTCTTTCACTCTTCGGCTTTCTTCATTTTCCTGCTCATAAAGGTAACACATTTCTTCTTTTCTCTCTCTCTGGTTTTTAGCTTTCTTCCTCCTAGGGTTTTGCTTATTTATTGATTGTTGTAATCGGATTTTGACGATTTCTTCGACGAATCCCTTTGATTTATTCGAAGATCTTCGGGTTTCGGGTCAATCCCTGCATTATTTTTGTTCGCAATTTCTTCTTTCTTCTTCGCGACTCTTCGTTTATCCTTCACAGTTCTCGGTAAAACCCTAACCGTCGGTTTCAACCATGAGTGATCAAGCGGAAGTTCCTCAATTAATCCGTCGTAACTCGCGCCGCCCAGAAGTCTGTTCTGCCGTTCCGTCTCCGGTGCCAGTTTCGGGTTTACGTAATTGGGATAATGTCGGAACTGAAGCTCAATGGAGTTCCGACAGGGAAACGAACATGCTGGTGAGCGTAAGGAGGCCGGTGCGCATTGATTGAATGGGTGAGACCGGCATCGATCTTCCAACGGCTGACGAATCTCGACTTGCTGATATGGAGAGACTCTTCCTGTCCAGACAGGCTGGCGATGACACGGCTGAATCAAGTAATCCCCGTCGTCGGGTCCGCCCTCCTCATATCGAAGCCCAAATCCAGCATGATGCAGAGATCGCCGCTAAACTGGCGAGAAAATTGGCCGCTGAACAAAAGGAAAGGGAAGACGAGCAGATCCGACGTGATGCGGTTATCGCGTCCCTGCTCGTTGAGGAAGAGAGGGTCCATGCTTTGGGAAAGGCTGAGGCGTCAGGTCGAGATTCTATACCGAAGAATCCTTTAGAGGGCAATTTAGAAGGAAATCCCCGAGCTCATTTGATTCCTTTGGCAGTGCGGCCAATGTCTGTCGGACCGACTTGCCTCTCGTTTGAAGGGATCGAGGAATTGATCGGATCCCTCACTTTTCCGGATGAAGTATCTATTACGCTTTCGGGTAGTTATGAGCGGCCTTAAGATGCTCCGAAGGGATATTCTTGTGTTTACGAGGCGTGGTTCAAGGCGTGTGGGCTTGATTTCCCTCTGCCCAAATTGCTTTTCGGCTATTATAGCAGGAGACATGCCGCGATAAGCCAACATAACGGGGCTTATCTTTAGGGGCTGAACTCGGCATTCCGGTCACTGTCCGGATGTTTGAAGAACTTACCTCGGTTAAAATAACCGAGGCTTATTTCTCAGCAAATATAAAACCGAGCTATGACATATTTATCGGCCCGAAGCCCAGCAAAATTCAGGACTAGGAAACGAAATACTTTTTCGTTAAACTCGACACTAGTTCTGTGTCCACCTCGGGCATTGGTCATAGGAGATCGTGGAACCAAAACATTGGTAGCTCATTTGTCCTATCATACTGTGGCTGCTTATGTTGTTCCTCTTTTAATATGCCTCCTCTTTCGTTGCGCAGTCCGGAATCCTACCTACCGGCGTATAACACCCCCGATTCCGACCTAAGAAAGTGTCCATCATCTCCTAAGCCGAGACCGGGAAGGTGTTGCCAGTTATAGTGAAGGGAGAACCGCCAAGACGGTCCAGCTAGGAAGGCATCTCATACTACTTTCCCGTCCAAACTATCTCGACTGATTGCATCTCTTTTATACCCTTTGACCGATGGCCTAAGGCTTTTCAACCCGTACCGCCCGTCAAAGGTTGTTTCGGCCCGGACTAGGCCTATTATCTTAAGAAAAACGAGGTTTTAAGCTTGAAAACATCTTTATTAAACTTTAAAAATGTCTTTCACGGTGGATGCATCACTTCTTAAAACCCTTTTTAAAAACAACCAAAAACTCCTTTACACTAACACTCAAATCTACTCTGGTGGTCCTAATGCTCGGCACCTCCTTCTAACTAAACTAAGGCTACCTGAAAAATATGTAAAATTTATAATGAGTATTCCTAGTGAATACTCAGTGAGCTAAGGACCCCTACCCTGCAAGTTAGTTCCCAACCCACTAACAACCTACCCCAGATAGCTGAAGCCTAAACTAGCTACGAAGGAAGCACCGCACTAGACCAACCTAGTCTAATGTGCATTCCTGTTTACACACACACAACCGGTATGCTAGCTTACCGAACTAGCATACCAACACAGAATGACACACTCGTCCAGAGTGCGCTGCGCGGAAGCTGAACAAACAACAAGCATGCGCTAATGGCCTATTAGCGACATAACTTGGGCACACAAATGATGCTGAGAGCTCTCTCATCCTAAAATATGATGTTCCGGTTTTCCCCACCCCCGTGGCTCCCGCCTAATTACCACACAGGATCATAGACTACCACGCGCGATCGTAGCCGTTACGGGCTCCAACCTCTGCAACGGACTACGACTCTCTATGTACCGTCGTACACATCTCGGCAAAGGGCGTGACCCAATGACACTCCGAGATCAACTGGTGGTTCCGAACTACATCCTCCGGCTAAACACCTAATTCACTACATAGGATACCCGCCTATTAACCCCGAACATGCCACCACACTGGGCATGCCGGTCACACGCAAGTTGTGGGCTTTCACGCACCACAACGGCAAACAAATGGTTAGGGTTCTCAACAACCTTAACCACAACCCGTGTTAATTCTGTTGACTTCCACCCACGCCTAGACTACCCGTCATAAGCATGTGGATTCAACCAACACGTCACACAAAGGCTAATTTGCGTGTTACCCCGCCGAGCTTGTCATGTTTAGACCTCCCGTCAAATTCATACAAGGCGACTAACACTTAGCCATGAAAAGTCAGATTTAACAGCCTAACAATATCTAAGTGATCACACAATAACCTCACATAAATATCTTAGACAAGAACACTTGGCGGAGCCAACACACGTGGCCGCTCCCACCTTGTCCTTGCCGTAAGATCTACACTAAATAAATTACCAAACCTCACGCCAATTAACCCACAACATGTTAATTCAAATAATTTTCCAAAGCTCACCTCGAGTATAGGCTGGAAAAACGGATAAGTCTTAGGCTCTTGGATAACACCTTCCAAGCCGAGCTCACCCTCGGTCTAAATCGTGAGGTTTAAGCCAAGACTCTCTTCCGATCACTTTCTCTCTCTACCTTAGTCTCTAGCTTCTCTCTAGAAATTTTTCTAAGATCTTAAGGAGGTGTGAACTTACCTTGGGTCTTAAGGGGGTATTTATAGGCATGGGGGAGGTGTGGAGAGTGCTTGCCACTTGTGCCACTTGCCCAAATACTTATCAAAGCCTTTGTCTGCAAGTTTCTTCATCTTTGACCACACTTTTCACATGTGTAATTAAGTAGGCTAAAACTTAGCCTTTGACTCCTAGGTCTAAGCTTTAACCAACATCTTCACTTTAAGTCCTTTCATGTCTCCTCTAGGTGGAAAATACCAATCGCTAGCCCCTAGGCTAGCGATTTGATGTTTTGACCGGTCATGTGGCCACGAATTGGCCACTTGGTCCATTTTCCTCCGTTCGTTCGTTTTTCGCCAAATTGGCTTCCGTCTTGGATTTTCTTCATGCAATTGGCCCGGCAAGCTTGATCCTTCATCCTTCTGGACATACACCCCGGTTCGGATCGTCCGTAGCCCACTCGGCCAAAATTTGCGAAGTCGGGAAATCTTGATTTTTTTGATGGAAAGCTTCCTTTTCTTGCCCAAAAATTTCTGGTTCAGACGAAAATTCGTTTGGATCTCTTTTTGCTGGCTTTGGGAAGGTTTGTACCTTTCTCTCGGCTAAAAATCTTCCTCTCGGCTAAAACCGCAGATTTTCCTTCGGCTGGAAATCTTCTCTCGGCTAGACTGCTTCTCTCGGCTAAAACTGCTTATTCTCTCGGCTAAAACTGCTTCCCCTCGGCAAGACTAAAATTTTAGCCGGCTAAAACAGAATTGTCCGGATAACTCTTTTTCTATTCGAGCTATCCAAATTCTGACTCGACCAATAGGTTTATTTTGGTCTGGCTCTTCGGAAAACCTCTTCCCTCAGTCGCACCTCGACTTTTGGTTTTTCCCTCGTTCATCGACCAAAATTTACTTCACCGGACGGGTTATCACATCCTCCCCCCTTATTTAGAATTTGTCTCGAATTCTCCTAAGGTCGGAGTGATTCCCTCCCTTCTTCTGGGAACGTCGTGTTGTCCTCCTTGGCTCGTAAGAATTCCTCATGAATTCTTGCGTGAGCAACTGCTTCGTCTTCTGAACTCCTCTCGGAAATCTCTCCTTGATTTCACATTGAAGTCTTCTGTTCCTTCCTCACACCCCTTAGTTGATACCAACCTTCTAGGATACCAACTTTTAAACTACCAACTTCTCTCCTGGTAGAAGACTCTCGTCTTTTCACCATTTTGTTTACCCCAGCTTGACCCTCCTGGTCTGCTTCTCTTCTGTTGATGCTGCCGTTCCCCTGGCTTTCTAGCATCGTCATCATCATCATTCTAGTATATGTCCTGGTTGCCCTCCTGCCTGACATCCGGTTATCTCTACTCCACTTTTTCTTGGGTTATTTTCCTCCGTCTACACGGACTTAATAACACTCCCGCACTGGCGGTTTTGACTTTCTTGGTCTTCTCGTTCCGCAGTAGGTCCACCTAACCTATCCTTGCTCTGGCGACCTTCCTGGTCTTCTCTGGCATGTCGGCACTTCCAACTCCTCGTCTTCTCCCCTCTCCTAGGCTATAAATAGTCTCCTTATCCTTGACCCAATCTCAAGCTTCCTTAAGGTCCTTGCAAATCTTCATCCGATTTGCAAGTGGTGGATTTTCATGCCTTTACGAGCAATCAATCCATGGCATACTTAGAGTAGTGATGACTCGGCTCAAAACTCTATGTAGCCAATCAAAACCATCCTTGGTTCATATTATAAGGTATACTATAACCATCCATGATTTCACAAACATACTTCACATATGATTCATATTTCACATATTCACATATGCTACATATTTCACATACTGCACATATGCCTTAAACTACTCTACAAGTGACTCAGCTCGTCCTCCTGACTACCGATCACTTTACTCGCACATGGTCCTAGCCCTCCCGGCTCTCATGTGACTTATTCACTCAAGAAATATAAACAGGAAATTAGAACCCTAACTTACCTCGCATTTGGATGGAGGGTTTCCCTGCTATCTAACCTAAACACTACCTAAAAGTCACGCTGAACCAATCCCTGGATCCTCCTGATCCATCGGTTTCGCCTGACTCATCGGTCTCTTCTGAATCGCTTGCACCATTGGATGTCGTCGAGCTCGAAGTATTATGAGTGCCGGATCGCGCTGGTTTATCTTCCTGAGGGTCCATTCCAAATCCGCAAATATAACATAACCCCATTGGCGGTAATCGATGTCTCCCGGACTCTGTGCTGTGACAAGCCCAGGTTGAGTGGCTCCTCATGCCACAATGCTCGCATGGTCTCATCAAATGTAAGGGAGTCATGCCCCTCCTCTGGGCCGGTGTCCTTCAACGGTACGGCTTCACGGGCATCCTTGCCCGTTCGTTCTCTTCAAGGGATGGTGGTTCTCCATTCGTTCCTTCGTTTTGTTCGTTGTTCTCCATCTCTTCGGAATAGTGATGTTGTGGGACTTCCGCGTCTTCTTCGGTTTCTTCTTCTTCTGTGTTGCTTTCGTCATGGTTTCTTAGCAATGACTGAACCTCCTCATGGCTCAACGTTCTTGGCTTGTCCAAAGTCATGTCCCGAACTAGATAAGGTCTCCATGCTCGGTTCCATTCGTTGACAAGGTGATTATCTTTGTCCCACCAATGGAACACGTTCCGCCTCATTTCCCGGTTTCGTAGGACTTGTTCACGAGTGTTAGTCCAATAGCGTTGGACTCGCTCGTCTTCCTCTCTTTCCGCATCGGAAGTGACGGTTCCTCTCCAGCGGTCATGCTGTTCTTGAACCATCCTTTCTGCTTCGGCCCGTCTCGCCGCTAACTCCTCTGTTGCTCTCAGCTCCGTGTCAGGATGCTCATGATCGTCCGTTCGATCCTCCCATGGCTCCTGCGGTACATAGGTGCATTCCATGTTGTGCACGTATGGCATATGAATTCTTGCGGAAATCTCCGGTCCGCTTGAGATGGACATGTTCGATGCTGACGTGATCGTTATGTCTGCTCTGCCGGTCCAACTCGAGGTATCGGATGATATCTCGATGATCTCGGGTCCTGCCCGTTCCCACACTTCTACATCGGAATATGCCGTTGGTATTAGCATACTTCTTCCATACGGTTGGATTGCCTCCATCTCGTGTTCTCCTTCTGGCGCTTGTGGAATGGACTCCATATCCATGTCCAGGTCAAGCCCATCGAATATCTCGGCATCGTTCATGATTTTTTTCCCAGAATGCCCCATCAGTTTCTATCTCAGGATCTCCTCCAGACGACATGTCTGAATCGATGAGATAGATCTCTTGCAGTGAATCTGAACTCTCGTCACTTGTTGAGTCCGAATCGTCACATGAGTTAGATCCTCCCGATCCATAAAACATCAGCCAACGGTTAACTTGCTTCCCCTCAGAACCAGGCGTCCACTCCGCATCTCTCTCATACTTTCCTCGTCTCCTTGACATCCTGCGATTATTCAGACAAGACAAGTCAGTCACAAGTGTTTTTCCTAAATCCTAGTGTCGTCGAGCTACCAGATTCCTAATAATGTTAGTGATACTCTATTTTTTTTGTTTGACTCGAAAAACGTTTGAAAACATTTTTGAAAACTCGTTTCTCGTGAGCATGATTAGGAACCATGCTCTGATACCAACTTCTGTAACACCCCGATTCCGACCTAAGAAAATGTCCATCATCTCCTAAGCCGATACCGGGAGGATGTTACCAGTTATAGTGAAGGGAGAACCGCCAAGACGGTCCAGCTAGGAAGGCATCCCATACTACTTTCTCGGCCAAGATATCTCGACTGATTGCATCTCTTTTATACACTTTGACCGATGGCCTAAGGCTTTTCAACTCGTACCGCCCGTCAAAGGTTGTTTCGGCCCGGGCTAGGCCTAGTATATTAAGATAATCGAGGTTTCAAGCTTGAAAACATCTTTATTAAAATTTGAAAACGTCTTTCACGGTGGATGCATCACTTCTTAAAACTTTTTTTAAAAAACAACCAAAAAATCCTTTTCACTAACACTCAAATCTACTCTGGTGGTCCTAATGCTCGGCGCCTCCATCTAAGTAAACTAAGGCTACCTGCAAAATATGTAAAATTTATAATGAGTATTCCTAGTGAATACTCAGTGAGCTAAGGACCCCTACCCTGCAAGTTAGTTCCCAACCCACTAACAACCTACCCCAGATAGCCGAAGCCTAAACTAGCTACGAAGGAAGAACCGCACTAGACCAACCTAGTCTAATGTGCATTCCTGTTTACACACACACAACCGGTATGCTAGCTTACCGAACTAGCATACCAACACAGAATGACACACTCGTCCAGAGTGCGCTGCGCGGAAGCTGAACAAACAACAAGCATGCGCTAATGGCCTATTAGAGACATAACTTGGGCACACAAATGATGCTGAGAGCTCTCTCATCCTAAAATATGATGTTCCGGTTTTCCCCACCCCCGTGGCTCCCGCCTAATTACCACACAGGATCATAGACTACCACGCGCGATCGTAGCCGTTACGGGCTCCAACCTCTGCAACGGACTACGACTCTCTATGTACCGTCGTACACATCTCGGCAAAGGGCGTGACCCAATGACACTCCGAGATCAACTGGTGGTTCCGAACTACATCCTCCGGCTAAACACCTAATTCACTACATAGGCTACCCGCCTATTAACCCCGAACATGCCACCACACTGGGCATGCCGGTCACACGCAAGTTGTGGGCTTTCACGCACCACAACGGCAAACAAATGGTTAGGGTTCTCAACAACCTTAACCACAACCCGTGTTAATTCTGTTGACTTCCACCCACGCCTAGACTACCCGTCATAAGCATGTGGATTCAACCAACACGTCACACAAAGGCTAATTTGCGTGTTACCCCGTCGAGCTTGTCATGTTTAGACCTCCCGTCAAATTCATACAAGGCGACTAACACTTAGCCATGAAAAGTCAGATTTAACAGCCTAACAATATCTAAGTGATCACACAATAACCTCACATAAATATCTTAGACAAGAACACTTGGCGGAGCCAACACACGTGGCCGCTCCCACCTTGTCCTTGCCGTAAGATCTACACTAAATAAATTACCAAAGCTCACGCCAATTAACCCACAACATGTTAATTCAAATAATTTTCCAAAGCTCACCTCGAGTATAGGCTGGAAAAACGGATAAGTCTTAGGCTCTTGGATAACACCTTCCAAGCCGAGCTCACCCTCGGTCTAAACCGTGAGGTTTAAGCCAAGACTCTCTTCCGACCACCTTCTCTCTCTACCTTAGTCTCTAGCTTCTCTCTAGAAAATTTTCTAAGATCTTAAGGAGGTGTGAACTTACCTTGGGTCTTAAGAGGGTATTTATAGGCATGGGGGAGGTGTGGAGAGTGCTTGCCACTTGCCCAAACATTTGTCAAAGCCTTTGTCTCCAAGTTTCTTCATCTTTGACCACACTTTTCACATGTGTAATTAGGTAGGCTAAAATTTAGCCTTTGACTCCTAGGTCTAAGTTTTAACCAACATCTTCACTTTAAGTCCTTTCATGTCTCCTCTAGGTGGCAAATAGCAATCTCTAGCCCCTACGCTAGCGAATTGATGTTTTGACCGGTTATGTGGCCACGAATTGGCCACTTGCACACTACAAGAAATTTGAGTATATATAGCACCCGATAAACGCTATATATTACTATCATAAATGTTTAGAAAACGCTCTATCTACGCACGTTATAATAGATAAGACACTTTACATAGCTGTTTTTTGTAATGCTATAATAGAGTTATTTACAATAGCGATTAATTTAGTGCAATTATAAAGTTTTTAATAGCGTTTATTTTCTGTTATTATTTATTGTGTACATAGCAGTTTTTATTATAGCATTTTCATTTTGTACTGCTGTGATTTCTGTGAATTTTTCTATTCGATCTAATTGCTAAATCGTTGAACCTGCTTTGAATACTGAATTTTCCAGAAATATCCTGATAGAAAAGAGAACATAGTTATAACATTAGGCACAATAACATCTTACAACAAAGACACATCTTACAACAACTTCAAACCAATTGTTATAACATCTTACAACAACTTCATACTCAACTAAACTACACATGAAACTCAGAGTTGGTAAGACAATGTTTAGATAAAAACAAGCTTGTCATTCGGCCAAGCAATTGTAGTACCTACTGCATCAGCAATGATTTCAATTTCTGAACTTGGTCTCCAAACAGGTGCATCTCTTACCTTTGGAACTTCTACCCAAACCGAGGTAGCATTAGGACCCAATGGAGCGAAATGGACTACATGTGTTGGGTCTGTAGAAGAAACTCTGTCTTCTGCAACTTTTACTCCTGTTCCTGAGCAATCTAAGAGGATGCATTTCTTCTTTACACCTTTGTTGTTGTCGGTGCTGTTACTTAGACTTACACTAGCACTCTACAATCAATAGTGAAAACAAATCATCTCATATTCAATGTGTACTACTTATTATCAAGAGACTGCTACAATCCAACAACACATTAGAAAGACAAAAGGTTTTGTATTTTACCTTAGGTGATGCGTTTTTTGAAACTGATTGTTGGCGTGATTGTGGTAGAATGAACTGTATCTTATGTATAGGCCATGCGATTTTCTCATGTAATGCATCACCGATAAAACTCATGTCAGCACTTGGTCTCCATAGAAAAGCCCCATCTTTAACCACTTTACTAACTGATAACTAGACTTTTAACGGCCCGCACAATTACCCACTGTGCACAATGCCTTAATCTAATGGCATGTCATTGCAGCACTTTGGGATCGAATCCACAGGGAAATAAGAACAACACAATAAGAATACAAGAAACTAATCAAGCTAAGCTAAACGTTTTTTGGTTTTTGTCTAAAGAACTAATTACGATAAAACTAAAAGTAAAGAAAAGAAACAGAAAATAAGAAAACATACATGACACTTGAAATGATCAAGGCTAGATTTAAAGACACAAATTCAAAGACAACAAGACACTAAAGTCGATTTACTCAAGAAGACAAGATATGGATCGTGGGATATGGTATGCGATTTCGAGTATTCGATGATTTTCTTATGATGTTCCTAATCACTCATTGAGTTTATTCTATGGCAAGAAACACACACTAATAGCTTAACTCACTCTCATTATGTTAAACCCTTCATCGATACTTCAAATTAGCTAATCTCTCAATTGCTACCGATTTATCAACAAGCATAAAACGTAAGTTCTTTTAAGCCAATTAATGATGCTTAGTCATGATTCTCACCTTGCTAACACTACAAGAAAACACAGTTTTTGCGACCACCAAAAGAGTCACAAAATGGTCGCAAATGACTCATTTGCGACTATTTTGTGATAAAAAAAAATAGTCGCAAATATTTGGTAGCAAAATAAAGTGGTCGCAAAACGGTCGCAAATTTGGGACTAATATGTGACTATAATATCAGTCCTAATTTAGAGACTGATTTTGTGACTACTTATAAAAAATATTAAAAAAAAAAACAAAAACCAAAATTCGAAAAAAAAAAATTATTTATTAAAAAAATTAATTAATTACAAAAAATTAAAAAAATTAAAAAATTAAAAATTAAAAATAAATGAAAAAGAAGATCGAAGATCGCAGATCTTCTTCCCCTCGCCGGCGCCGTTCTTCGATCTTCTTCTCCCTCGCCGGCACCGACCTTCGCTCCTCTTCTCCCTCCATGGCCAGGATCTGCTCCGGTGGTGAACCAGTCCCGTGATATCGCCGGCACCGACCTTCGATCTTTTTCTCCCTCTTTCTCTTTCTCTTTCTCTTCCGCCTGGATCTTCTTCTCCCTCGTCGCGCAGATCTGCTCCTCCCCCATCTTCGCCGGCGCCGTCGTCCCTGGATCTGGAAAAAAAAAGATGGATTGTTCTTTAATCACAACAATGGAAGAGAAAAGATCTGGAAAAAAAAACAAGGAAGGAAGAAGAAGAAAAAAGAATCGTAGGAAGGAGAGAGAAAAAGAGAAGGAAGAAGAAGAAACAATAAAAAAAAATAAAAAAAATCAGTTTAAATCATCCACCGTTGGATTAAACCAATCAACGGTGGTGATCTCAATCCTCGTCTCAATGAAGTAACCAATGAGACGCTTTCATTTTTTTGTCATTTGGTCGCAAATTAGTCGCAAATTTGTGACTCCAATTAAAAAATTCGTCTGGAGTTGCAAATCAGTCCCAAATTTGGGACTATTTTGTGACTACTTATACATGTTATGAGTAGAATCAAAAATCTTTACCCTAAATCCTAAACTTTAAGACCCTATAAGGTTTGAATATCACTTTACAATGATTATGTGTATATAGATGTTCAAAAATATGTTAAAACTTAAAAATAAATAAATTTTGAGAAACTTTCTATTTTTCAAAATCATTCCTTATAAAACACATGTAACACTTAGTAGATGTTATGATTAGATTGAAATTTTTGTAAGTGTTATATTTTTTTGTTTATTATTTGATGTATATGTGTAAGATCTATTTATAATTTAAGATTTATAGTTTATGATTAAGGGTTAGAGGTTTATGGTTTAGAAATTAGGATTTATAAAAGGGATTATAAATGATCATATTAAAAAAAATTGTAAGTTTTGAATTTTTTGTTTATTATTTGATGTTTATGTGTAAGATTTAGCTTAAAATTTAAGATTTAGATCAAATTTATGATGAAGGGTTAGAGGTTTAGGGTTTAGGGCTAAGGGTTTGTGGTTTGAGTTTAGAATTTATTGATTTCTATAAAAAAAAATCAAGTGGAGTTGCAAATTAGTCCCAAATTTGGGACTATTTTGTGACTACTATTAAAAAGTAGTCGCAAATTTGAGACTACTTTGTTACTCCTATTAAAAAAAATCGTGTGGAGTCGCTAAAGAGTCCCAAATTTGAGACCAATTTGTGACAATCAAAAACATTTAACCTAAACCCTAAACTTTAAGAACGTATAAGGTTTGAATATGATTTTACAATGATTTTGTGTATATCTAGCATTTCAAAAATTTGTTAAAACTTAAAATAAGTAAATTTTGAGAGAATTTTTATCTTTCAAAATTATTTCTTATAAAACACATGTAACACTTAGTAGATTTAAAATTTATAATTAAGGGTTAGAGGTTTATGATTTAAGATATAGAGTTTATGATTGAGAGTTAGATGTTTATGATTTAAGATTTATAGTTTACGATTTAAGATTTAGGGTTTGCAAATTAGTGTACATGTTACCCTAAACCCTAAAATGATTATATTTTAAAAACATTGTAAGTGTTGAATATTTTGTATATTATTTGATGTTTATGTGTAAGATTTAGTTTACAATTTAATATTTTTGTATATTATTTATGTTTATGTGTAATATATATTTTACAGTTTAAGATTTAGAGTTTATGATTAAGGGTTAGAGGTTTAGGGTTTAGAATTTAGGATTTATAAATGATTATATTTTTAAAAATAGTAAGTTTGAATTTTTTTTATTATTATTTGAATTTTTGTATATTATTTGATGGTTTAGGGTTTAGAATTTAGAGTTTATATTTTTAAATATTATTTGATGTTTATTTAAAAAAGATCGAGTGGAGTTGCTAAACCAAAACAAAATCGAGTGGAGTTGCCACTGCAATACCAGTGGTCGCAAATCCGTTGCAAAGTGGTCACACTTTCGTCCCACTTTTTTGCGACAAAAAAAAGAGTCACAAAAAGTGGTCGCAAAAACTGTTTTTTCTTGTAGTGTAAGCATCAAAAACATGAATAGAAATCTTCTAGACAGTTACCAAACCTCTCTCAAGTGTAATATGTCCATGTTCTAGAAATTGAGTAGCTAGTTCAATCCTAGCTTTAAGACCACTTCTAAACATGAGAACTTCTATAATCTTGCTCTAAACATCAAAAGATCATCATCTATTCCTCTAAATCTACCATTCCCACAATCCATAATAAAACTACTCACACATAGTCAAAGCACAAAACAAAACCGAACAAAAGCAAGACATAGCAAAAATAAGAAGATTGATGGAAAGAGTTTAAGAAAATTTTCACTAGAATGTTGTGGATCTTGAATCTTTCATACAAAAAAAAGAGAGGATAAGAGAGAAGAAGTTGACTTAGAACAGTAAAAAGAAGCTTAGATTGTTGATATTTTCGTCCCTAGAGTTAATAAGAAAGAGAAGAAGTGTTGAAAAATATATTACAAAAGTGGTTGGTTCCCAAAATCAAGCTGAAAATCCGGAGGCAATCTTGATCGGTTATGGCGATCGGTTATGACCGATCGCCTGTGTATTTTTTTCTGCCATCGGTTTTATCGATCGGTTAGTAACCGATCGAGCATGATTTTTGTCGTGGGATCGCTTTCAGCGATCGGTTGTGTAAATTCCGGTCCTCACGTTCCTTCTTCAATCTTTGCGGTTTTCTTCCGTCCGCGCTCATCCAAATCAGTCCCGAACACCTGAAAAAGGCTTTAACAAGCCAAAAAGAACACAAAAACGACCTAGGGCGTCCTAAATGCAATGTGACTCGATTTGGACCTAAATGCGACATATACATATTAGAAACTATACGAAACACAAGGAAAACGAAAGAAAACATGAGACTTAAAGTGGTAAAATACACGGTTATCAACTCCCCTGGACTTGCCTTTTGCTTGTCCTCAAGCGAATAAAGCAAAGTAAGCCAAGAAGAGAAGTTTGAAGGTGGGGACTCATATCCAAAAGGAAACACATGAAACTTTTAACTCAATGTCCTTAGGTAAAAATGTCATCTAAAATCGCTTCTACTCTCACGAACTTCTCCATACCTATCGCAACTTGAATCTTTTGCTCTAGCGCCTAAGACTTTAGAATCCACAAGTATTCATATCAACCAACTCTTTAACATTCAATTAAATCTTTTCAAGTGCAGTCTCACATAAGGGAATCTAATACATTCTCAATCGGTTTTGGTGAGAAAGGCTAGAAAGCAATGTACGAGGAGGTTCAAATTTTCCGGGTGACTTTCTCTCACAAAAACGTAATGCATGGCAATTCGAAAAAGCAAGGAAGGAATAGAACAATGATGTATCAAAGATTATCTTCCATCCTATCCTAGCTTCTTAATCTCTCGTCTCAAGTTCATTGCCTCGAAATCTCTTATCCCGTAAATAAAACCCGTAGCCTTTTTGGCTGATATACACATTGTTCACAACCTCATTTCTTTTCTTTTGTTAACACTCTAGGAGAATTTCTCTTCTTAGTCTAAACCTTTATTCTCTCTTTTTTTTTTCTTTCTTTTCGCACCTTAGGCTCTTTCTTTAGCCTACACCCGATTTTCTCTCACCATCTCCCTCATTTCACTCACCATTCATTCCAACTTATCTTAACCATTCTATCTACCAATTCCCAAGTCATTTATCTATGGAAGATAAGCCTTGTCGTTCCTTTCTCTTACAAGATTTTTCAATTGTATACATTTTCAAGAAAAATGCCTCACTCACAAATAACATGGGTTTGAAACAATTGGCTTAGGTGATTAGGTGGGGTACTATCTTAAAGATGAAGATAGCTACTCGAATTAGCACAAGAGTGGTAAAGTGGATAAGAAAATTCGAGTATATAGATTAAGACCATGAGAATGCATTTCGAACCCCTAGGCGAGACAATTAATGTTCAAATAAATAGAGTTGGAATCAAATCACAACGAGCTTCATCCTAATCAAAGACATTCAAGCCAAGAGATCAAAGCATGGATTTTCCAAATTTTCAAAGCGGTTCGAGCATCATAACATGTTTATCAAGGGCAATGTTTTCAAAGTTCATGTGTTTAATCATTGTCCCCTATGCATATGAATGCATCCTATATGCTTCTAGACACAATCCTATTAAAAAATGAAGAAAGAAAAATCAAATCCTAAATGAGCAAAATGATTTTCGTTTTTTTTTTTAATACAAATGCAAATGTAAAAACGAAAATAAAAAGAAACAAATAAAACTCAAAAACAAATAGAACTCCGATTAGTACTCCCCCCGGACTTGATTTACACCGTCTCGGTGTATCACGAGTTCGAGAGATAACAAAAGTTCATAAATAAAAACGCAAAAGAGAAAAAAAGAAATGTTCAAAAGTTGGATAACTCACTAATTTTTCGTTTTGTCTTGCTTTCTCTTCAGGTGTGAGTGGATGTGCTCGGGCCTGCGTTATGGTCCGTGGCGCGATCGGAAGGGTCATCGTCCATCTCCTCGTCGTCATCATCGTCCGAGGAAACATAGTTGGGCGGTTGGAGCTTCTTGACCTTGCGGAAGAGCTTTGCGAATAGCTTCTTGTGCGTCTCGTTGATCTTCTGTTGCACCGCATTGATCCGCCTTTGCATCTTGTAGGCCTGGTGGACAATCTTTTCCCTCTTGGTCTTTGGGTTGAAGTCGATCTCGGGAAGTTCGTCGTTAATGTCCCCGTATAGATCGTCGCCCGTCTCATCGTCAATCGGATTGTCTTCTTCTTCGGCGGGTTGTTGCTGCTCGTCCTCGTCTTGGACGATGGCATCGAGATACTCGTCCTCTCGCTACCTGAATGCAACGTTATCCAGTCCCAACAGGGTAGTCCGTGCGGTGTTGGGAAGCCTTAAGGTTCGCGTCTTCTTGTTCGCATCGTACAGCTTGTACGCGTTGTCACCTTCTCCGTTTAAGAACCTGTTCTTGATGAGGTAGTTGTGGTCGAGGTAGTTGCGGTCTTGGTTCGGTGTGTAGCGACGTAGGTCTACTCCTGCCTTTTCTAGGAGCGGTGTAAGGAACCCTCCTAGCCATAAATGATGGATCTTCGCTCTCCTAGACCAGCTCATGAAACATACGAGTCGTGCCACTAGGAGACTCCCGTAGTTCACATTGTCACCCAACTCGTCATCAATGGGTTCTCTGTCGCTGTACCTCAACATCCCCTTGATCCCTTGGTGGACCAAGCACAACTCCTCTAGTAGAACCGCTCCGGTCCCTTGTCTTGCATAGAAAGTGTTTGCAAGCAGCTTGCAAACGTATCGGATAACCGGATTCCGCACACATGTCACCTTTGCGCTGTGACTCGAGTAATACCCTTCCGCAACGGTATTCCATACCGAATTCGCAGCATGCAGTACCGGGAATTGGACTTGCGTCTTCTTGGCAAATCCATATGCATCACACACATCAAAGATGGATAACGCATATGCGTTGTCATCCACCTTGAATTTAAGTATCCCGTCTTGTGCGATTTTCTCCTTAGGGTCCTTGTATTACACCGTTACGGTTGCCAATAAGTGGCAGACCGGAACCTCAAATGTCGGCGCATCCATTCTTGTTAGGACGCTCATCCCGATTGAGTCTAAGAAGGTGCTCACGTCATCCATTAGACCCATAGTCTCCAACACCCTTTGATCCAGAAATCGCGTCGATTTCATCTTGAACTTCTCAAATCCTTTGAGTGCTTTCTTATCTGGTTCCGACCATACGACAGCTTGTCGTTCCGTTGGTTTGCTAGCACTTGCTCCCTACGATCTTTTGCTTGTTGCCTTTTTTGCTTTAGTCGCCATTTCCTAAAAAATATATTCGGAGATTAAGAACACAGCGAATTTCAATCAAGCAAACAATCCCAATCAACAAGAACGTACAGTATTTACTCACAAATATTTAGAATTCACCAATTTCACAAATTCACAAATATTCCAATAAAAATCCAATAGTCCGGTAATTGTGAGTCCATGGTGAATCAAAATTATTGTAATTATTTATGAAGTCCATATGAGTCAATTTCAATAAAAAACCCCAAAATCTCAACAAATCCCGTTTTCAAAAATCGGCACTATTCACGCTCAAGAACACAAAAATATTTTACACTCAAAATCCATGATTCGTTCTCTAATCGAGGTTCTCCAATGTCTAACCATCCTAGAACTAGCATTTGACAGTAGAATCCATAGCAAATTCGGTCTAGTTCATGAGAAATTGGAAATTTTCAAACCTTTGTAAAATCCATGGAGATTAGGGATTTGAGGTTGTTTACCTTGAGAAATTGATGGTGGTTGATTGAAATCCTCTTGGAATGGGATTGGGTTCGAAAAATGAGTGAGATGGGCGAAAATTTGAGCAAAATCGGTTTAAAATTGAGAGAATTCTCTCAAAACTCCCTTTTTTATGATTCACGAAAAAGAAGAGGGAGGGAGAGAGAGAAAGTCGCGTGAGAAGAAGGAGAAAACACTTACCCGGTGTCGCGATCGGTTATAACCGATCGACGAAACCGATCGAGGAAAATCTTGATCGGTTATAACCGCTCGCAGAAACCGATTGCTGGGACCGAGTTTTTCATCATAACATGTCGCATATTTGTGACCGATTGGAGAGACCGATCTCTTCAACTTCCGATCGGTTATAACCGATCGGTAAAACCGATCCAACATGTCTGGTTTTTGTGGTTTTTCTGCTTTGATTCCGGACGTTCTCCTGCTAATCCCGACGTCTTGTAACACTGAAAACACACAAAAACAAAGATAGATTCAAATTTAAATCACACATATGAACATATTAACAAAGGATAACATGGGATTGCCTCCCAAGTGCGCTTGTTTTAAGTCGCTAAGCTTGACTTTGTTGACGTCTTATGCGTTTTGGGGGTCGGAAAGAGGAATCGTGGCTTGTTCCTCGATCTTAATGTCTACCAAGTACGGCTTGCAACGCTGTCCATTAACCGTGAAATCTCCTCCAGATTCGTTCCAAAGCACTATCGTTCCTTAGGGATGGACTTCTTTGATCGTAAACGGTCCCGACCATCTCGATTTCAGTTTCCCGGGAACCAACCTCAACCTTGAGTTGAATAGTAGGACTTGGTCCCTGGTTTTGAATTCTCGCTTAAGGATCTTTTTGTCGTGGAAGGCTTTCGTCCTTTCTTTGTAAATCCTCGAGCTCTCATAAGCTCCTTGTCGGACTTCCTCAAGCTCCTCCAACTGTACCAAACGCTTCTCGGAGGCAGTTTTGATGTCAAAGTTGAGTTGTTTGGTTGCCCACAACGCCTTGTATTCCATCTCCATTGGAAGGTGGCAAGATTTTCCGTAAAGCAAGTTGAACGGAGTTATTCCAATCGGAGTTTTGTAAGCCGTTCGATATGCCCATAGAGCGTCGTCTAGCTTCGTTGCCCAATCCTTCTTTGTTTTTCCAACCGTCTTCTCAAAAATTTCCTTGATTTGACGGTTTGATACTTCAAATTGACCAGATGTTTGAGGATGATAAGGTGTAGCTACCTTATGCTTAACGCCATGTCTCTTCAAGAGCCCCTCGAATACTTTGTTTATGAAGTGGCTTCCGCCATCGCTTATGACCACACGTGGAACTCCGAATCTTGGAAATATGATGCTCTTAACCAGCTTCACCACGACCTTAGCATCATTTGTTGGACTCGCTATGGCTTCCACCCATTTTGATACATAGTCAACCGCTACGAGAATGTATTGGTTGCCATACGAGGACGGGAATGGTCCCATGAAATCTATGCCCCATACGTCAAACACTTCCACTTCGAGGATCGGGTTTTGAGGCATCTCGTTCCTCTTGCTTATGTTGCCCTTCCTCTGGCATGCATCACATTTAGATATGAAATCATAAGCATCCTTGAACATTGTAGGCCACCAGAATCCCGCTTGTAGAGCTTTTTGGATCGTCTTGAATGTTGCAAAGTGTCCTCCATAATCCGATCCGTGACAACAAAATAGAACTCCGGAAGTCTCCTCTTCTGAAATGCATCTCCTATAGAGCCCATCGTTGCAACGCCTATAGAGATATGGCTCGTCCCAAAAGTAATGTCGGACATCTTTGTAAAACTTTTTCTTTGAGTACCCTTGGAGATTTGGTGGTTCTTTTTCAATTGTCAAGAAGTCGACAAAATATGCATACCAAGGCAAGCTATCCTCCATGGTGTTTGTCGACAGTATTTCTTTCATCAGAGAATCCGCCACGTGCAAAGCTCGAATCAAGTTCACTTGTTCTTCGGGTAGTGAGTCATCTATGGGAATTGTTTCCTCGTTTCTCATTCTCGACAGATGATCAGCTACTCCATTCTCAATCCCCTTTTTGTCTTTGATCTCAAGGTCGAACTCTTGTAGGAGAAGAATCCACCTCAACAAGTTCGGTTTGGCGTCTTTCTTAGCCAGCAGATATCTTAATGCAGCATGGTCAGTGTGCACAATGAATTTCGAACCCACTAAATAGGATCGAAATCTCTCGAAGGAATAGACAATCGCCAAGAGTTCCTTCTCCGTTGTTGCATATTTCACTTGAGCATCGTCTAGAGTCCGACTCGCGTAATAGATGACATGGAGCTTTTTATCTTTCTTCTGTCCCAGTACAGCTCCGACAGCGTAGTCACTTGCATCGCACATCACTTCAAACGGTAAGTTCCAATCAGGTGGCTGTAAAATTGGTGCACTCACCAAAGCATTTTTCAGCTTCACAAAAGCTTCATGGCATTCCTCATCAAAGACAAAGAAAGCATCTTTGCATAAGAGCCTTGTGAGCGGTCTTGCGATTTTCAAGAAATCTTTTATGAATCTCCTGTAGAACCCAGCATGTCCCAAGAAGCTTCGAATTCCCTTGACCGTTGATGGAGGTTCCAAAGTCATCATAACCTCAATCTTTGCTTTGTCGACTTCGATCCCACTTTCAGAAATGCGATGCCCGAGAACAATTCCGTTCTTCACCATGAAATGGCATTTTTCCCAATTCAGAACGAGATTTGTGTCTTCACATCTTTTGAGCACCCTGCACAAATTAGAAAGATAACCACCAAACGAAGAACCATATACAGAAAAATCATCCATAAACACTTCCATTATATCCTCAATGTAATCCGAGAAGATATACATCATACACCTTTGAAAAGTCGCGGGTGCATTACACAAACCAAAAGGCATCCTTCGATAAGCAAAGGTACCGTATGGGCAAGTGAAAGTCGTCTTCTCTTGATCACTTGGGTGTATTGGTATTTGAAAGAAACACGAGTAACTGTCGAGGAAGCAATAATATGAATGATTTGCAAGTCTTTCAAGCATTTGATCAATGAATGGCAAAGGAAAATGATCTTTCCTAGTTGAGGAATTCAATTTCCTATAGTCAATGCATACTCTATGGCCTGTGATGGTTCTAGTTGAGATCAATTGGTCTTTTTCATTTTTGATTACGGTCATTCCTCCTTTCTTTGGAACGACATGAATCGGGGAGACCCAAGTACTATCCGAGATTGGATATATCACTCCCGCTTCAAGTAGTTTTAAAATTTCCTTTTTTACTACTTCTTTCAAGTTTGGGTTCAACCTTCTTTGGTGTTCAATTGAAGCTTTAGATTCATCCTCTAAATGAATTCTATGCATGCAAAACGACGGAGAAATTCCTTTTATATCTTTCAGAGAATATCCTATAGCCTTTCTATACTTTCTCAATTCAGTCAAAAGAATAGATGTTTCTTCATCACTCAATGCATCATTTATGATTACAAGATAAGAAGAGTTCGGTCCAAGAAACGCGTACCTTAGACCGTTGGGCAGCGGTTTGAGCTGAAGTTGTGGAGCGTCAAGTTCGCTCCAATCATCCTCCACACTAGACTTACCATTGCTAGTGTCTTCTTTTTCCTTGGCTTCTACGTTTTCGCCTATCTCCGAGAAGTATTTTTCTTTATTCCATGGTAGATGAGAGTCCAAAATTCTCTCATATTCGATCGCCTCTTCGTTCACAAGCTTACATTCCTCGCTGTTTTGTGTGAGGGCTACTTCTAGGGCGTCTTCCATGCTCAACTCCGCCAAGTACTAATCAACCATGTCATCTAAGGTCTATGTAGAAAACCCTTCCTTATATGGTTGGTTTCTTCATCACTTCCATTATGTTGAATTTCAGAACGAGATCTCCCAAGTGCAGATCGATCATGCCCTTCTTAACGTCAATAATGGCACCCGCGGTTGCTAAGAAAGGTCTTCCCAAGATTATGGGATCCGATGGTTCTTCATCCATCTCTAGCACCATGAAATCTGTAGGGATAATACTGTCCCCAACTTTCAATGGCAAGTCTTCAAGAATCCTGATTGGAAATCGAATTGTTCTATCCGCTAAGACTAGCGAAATTCTGGTCTTCTTGAACTTTGTGTATCCTAACCTCTTAGAAACCGTTAATGGCATGAGGCTCACGCTTGCACCAAGATCGACCAAGCATTTCCCAAAGGACAAAGGTCCTAGTGTGCAAGGTAGCGTGAAGCTGCCCGGATCTTTAAGCTTCTTAGGCAAATTGTTTTGGATTATGGCGCTACACTCGTGGTTAATCACTACCATGGCTTCTTCAAGCTGCCTTCTTTTGGTCATAACGTCCTTGAGGAGTTTGTTGTACGTTGGGCATTCGAGCATAAGATCAGCAAATGGTATAGTAACTTGAACCATGATTTGCCTCTTGAATCTTCCGGGAAATGGGATTTTTGGCTCGTATGGTGGAAGAATGAAATCCACTTTCTTTTTAATGACTCCAGATGATCCTCCTTCATTCTTCTTCTTCTGATCCTCAGAGATTGAATCATTCGAAACATCGTTTCCGTCATTCTGGTCTGGGATCGGTCTCCGCGATCGGTTAGTAACCGATCCATTGTTGGCGATCGGTTTGTAACAGATCGGAGTAACCGATCTGGACTGGTCGATTTCATCTCGTAACAGATCGCGTTTTGATGACCGATCGGTCAAACCGATTTCTTCAAATTCTGATCGGTTATAACCGATCGGAGTAACCGATCCAGGGCCCTGTTTCTTAGGAATTTCACTAACTTCTTCAAATCCGTCTTGACTCGGTTCCTCAACCTCTACCACGACTTGTTCCCTCGTTGGTAGCTCAGTTCCGCTCCTTAATGTGATCGCTTGGCAATACTCTTTTGGATTGATTTCGGGTTTCCCGGGCAAAACTCCGCTCGGTCCTTTCGATGTTGAGGCTACTTGAGCAATTTGGTTGTCTAAGCCTTTAACATGTTTTGACAGGTTCTCAAACTTGGCATTCAGATCCATGTATACACCGTCGACCTTGTTGTTGATGTCTATCATATTCTTGGTAAGTTCTACTTGCCCCTTAGCTTGCCCTTCCAAAATTTGTTTGAGCATACTTTGCACATCACCTTGTGTTTCCTTGTTTGGTGAGTTCTCTTGATTTGGGAAGTTGCTTGGCTTCGGTTGATAGCCTTGCTGGTAGTTCGAGTTGTAGACTCTTTGGTTTCCTTGATTTGTTTGAAAATTTCCTTGGTTTCCTTGAAACCCGCCTTGGCTAGATTTGAAGCCTCCTTGGTTGAATGTTTTGGGTTGGAATCCTTACTGGTCTTGTGGAGGGTAGATCTGGTCTTGGGGTTTCTCCACATTGTTGCTTCTAAAAGACAAGTTGGGATGATTCCGATAATTTTGATTGAACCCTCCTCGGTTACCTTGGTATCCTCCTTGGTTCCCAATGTAATTCACTTCTTCTTGAAGTTCTTCATTCCCCTCTTGTCTACGTCTTGGTACCCTCCTTGGCCTCCATACTCTCCCACATAGTTAACTGATCTTTGGCTCACAAGCAGAACCTTGTCCAACTTATCGCTCAAGTCTTTGAACCTTTGATCGTCATACCTTGCATCTCTCACCATTCGGTCATAGTCACCTCCATAGCCTTGATAACTTTGAGCTAGATTCTCAACTAGTATCTCTCCATTAACGACGTCTTGGCTAGCAAAACTTCCATTGCTTACCGTGTTCAAAGCTAGTTGGTATTTTCTAGAACCCCTCGGTGTAGGATTCCGAGAAGTGCTTCTTTGGAGACTCCGTGGTGAGGACATGTCCTTGTGTACCCCTTTAATCTCTCCCACGCTTCATAGAACGATTCATTGCTTCCTTGTTTGAAGCTTGTGATGTCGTTTCTCAGCTTTGCGGTCTTTTTCCTCGAGAAAAACTTTGCCAAGAATTGCTTCTTGCATTCCTCCCAAGTTGGTATGGTGGTAGTAATCACACCTTTCTCCCATTGAGCAGCCTTATCTCCTAAAGAGAATGGGAAGAGAGTCAGCTTAACAACGTCCTCCGGAATTCCGTTCATTTTGACAGTCCTACATAAGCGGTCAAATTGATCGATATGGTCAATCGGATTCTCCATCGGCAGGCCATGGAACTTAGCGTTTTGCACCATGTTGATAAGGCTCGACTTGATTTCGAAGTTGTTGTTGACAAATGGTGGTGGCCTTATCCCAGCTAGAACCCCTTGTGTAGTAGGTTCATCGAAGGCACCAATCCTTTGTGGCTGTCTAGGAGGATGGATTGGCTGCTTCGGGTCTACGCCCACTCCTTGGACTTCGTCTAGTGGTGGTGGCTGTTGGTTCTCTCCTTGGGGAGGAGGATCATTTTGCTGAGCGTCCATACCTAAACGCCTAACGTGCTCAGCACGTTCTCTGGTTGCTCTTTGATTATCTTCTTCGAGTCTTCGAATGTCTAGCACAAGTGGTTGTAAGTTCTCTTGCCCTTGACTTCTTGTGTGCATAAACCTTCAAAAACAGAGCAAACAAAACAGAGCGGTTTAGTAACAAGTAAAGAAAAACACTTAGACATAGATAGATTCCAAATCCTAATGGCTATTGCTAATTTCCCCGGCAACGACGCCAAATTGATAACTAGACTTTTAACGGTCCGCACAATTACCCACTGTGCACAATGCCTCAATCTAATGGCATGTCATTGCAGCACTTTGGGATCGAATCCACAGGAAAATAAGAACAACACAATAAGAATACAAGAAACTAATCAAGCTAAGCTAAACGTTTTTTGGTTTTTGTCTTAAGAACTAATTACGATAAAACTAAAAGTAAAGAAAAGAAACAGAAAATCAGAAAAATACAGGACACTTGAAATGATCAAGGCTAGATTTAAAGACACAAATTCAAAGACAACAAGACACTAAAGTCGATTTACTCAAGAAGACAAGATATGGATCGTGGGATATGGTATGCGATTTCGAGTATTCGATGATTTTTTATGATGTTCCTAATCACTCATTGAGCTTATTCTATGGCAAGAAACACACACTAATAGCTTAACTCACTCTCATGATGTTAAACCCTTCATCGATACTTCAAATTAGCTAATCTATCAATTGCTACCGATTTATCAACAAGCATAAAACGTAAGTTCTTTTAAGCCAATTAATGATGCTTAGTCATGATTCTCACCTTGCTAAGCATAAAAAACATGAATAGAAATCTTCTAGACAGTTACCAAACCTCTCTCAAGTGTAATTTGTCCATGTTCTAGAAATTGAGTAGCTAGTTCAATCATAGTTTTAAGACCACTTCTAAACATGAGAACTTCTATAATCTTGCTCTAAACATCAAAAGATCATCATCTATTCCTCTAAATCTACCATTCCCACAATCCATAATAAAACTACTCACACATAGTCAAAGCACAAAACAAAACCGAACAAAAGCAAGACATAGCAAAAATAAGAAGATTGATGGAAAGAGTTTAAGAAAATCTTCACTAGAATGTTGTGGATCTTGAATCTTTCATACAAAAACAAGAGAGGATAAGAGAGAATAAGTTGACTTAGAACAGTAAAAAGAAGCTTAGATTGTTGATATTTTCGTCCCTAGAGTTAATAAGAAAGAGAAGAAGTGTTGAAAAATATATTACAAAAGTGGTTGGTTCCCAAAATCAAGCTGAAAATCCGGAGGCAATCTTGATCGGTTATGGCGATCGGTTATGACCGATCGCCTGTGTATTTTTTTCTTCCATCGGTTTTATCGATCGGTTAGTAACCGATCGAGCATGATTTTTGTCGTGGGATCGCTTTCAGCGATCGGTTATAACCGATAGGTTGTGTAAATTTCGGTCCTCACGCCCCTTCTTCAATCTTTGCAGTTTTATTCCGTCCGCGCTCATCCAAATCAGTCTCGAACACATGAAAAAGGATTTAACAAGCCAAAAAGAACACAAAAATGACCTAGGGCGTCCTAAATGCAATGTGACTCGATTTGGACCTAAATGCGACATATACATATTAGAAACTATACAAAACACAAGGAAAACGAAAGAAAACATGAGACTTAAAGTGGTAAAATACACGGTTATCACTAACCGTTACAATAGCAGCATTTGGTCCCAAAGGAATATTGTTGACCAGTTCCTTTGGGTCTGTTGAATACAAACTTCCCTCAGCGATTGGTTCATCCTTAGATATCCAATCAAAAATCAGGATCCTTTCGTCTAATGCATTTGCAGCCTAAAAAATCAATCACCCATAATTATATTAATAGGCCATCTAATCATAAGTTTCTAATATGCACAAGTTCAAAGGAACGAAATTTTACCGATGAACCAGCAGCTCCATTTGGTGAGTTCATGCTGTCCAGAATTATCTTATCGAATGGCCATGCAATTTTGCAACCAATAGCATCGCCAAGTGAAGTAATAGTTGGTGTAGGCCTCCAAACATATGTTTCTCCTTTTAATACAGACGTCAACAGCCGTTGCGTTAGGACCAAGTGGAATACGTCCTATCTTGTAAGCTGAATCAGCAGAGCAGAATTCTGCTTCCCCGACAACAACCTCAACATCTGAATACCATCCCAACAGCTAACACCTCGGCCCTCCATTGTTAGCATTACTTGACTCGGAGTTGTAATCATGATCAACTTGTATCGGAGAAAAAACAAATAATTAATATTTAAATACACACATTTTTCACAAGAAAATTTAAAACAATCTGCATATTAAGTTACCTTGTTCCCTGCAGCTAAGTTACGAACCACAGTTTGTAGTGATTCAACCTTGCTGACCAATTCAGCTTGTGTAGCTTCAAGCTTCTTCACATGTGTGTCTCTAGCATCTATGAATGTTATCCCTCTGCCAAATGAACATAATTTACTATAAGCTACACACTAACTCCATACTAACAAGTTGATATGTTCTTACAATTACAGCTTCGAACTCTGGTTTAACAGGTCTCCCGTCCGAATGTGTATGTCCTGCAACCCAGACTTTACTTCTTGTTACCGTGCTTGGGTCAGAACTCTTTTTCTTCTACAAATAACAAGTGATTAAAATAGTTGAAATTGTGACTTTTCTGTGTAAGTAACCAGTATAGAGTAAGAAATATGACATACCATTTCATCAGCTAGGTGAACCATTCCTTTCCTACTGGTGGTGTGGGGAATCTGATTACTCCTCAAACTCCTATATTTTCACTTACTTCCTGCAAGTATAAGCTAGAAACTAAAAAAACAAAACTCCAAAAACAAATATCTACCAAACAAAATAAATAAAACATGTATACACAACCTGAAAAGACGTGGATGTCCTACTCTTAACCCAATTTGTCCAATTTTTCCAAGCTGTCACAGATTGGATGTTGGTTGGTTTCAAATCAAGGATTTCCTGCCTACTCGTTTCACAAGGCACTTGGCTAACAAGCTTCGACTTAGAAGCCCTCCATATACACCCCATTTGTTTGAAAACACAATCTTTTTGCCAATCTTTTGACAAATTGAATCTCGCCTACAATATGTCAGGCAAAATCAAAACTCATCACGAAAGCAAACACACACATATATCCTGTGTGATAAAACTCATTCAAAAGGAGATGAATAATTTTAAAGACATTAGAGTTAAAGAAAAAACATTTTTAAACTCAATAAACCAAAAATACATATTAAAAATTTTGTTTACGTTAAAGCAGCTATAACAAAACCTAAACGCAACACGAAATCAAGCAACCACTGATCCTAAACTAAAGATTACCAAATTATCAGAGAAAAAGAGCATGTACCTGGATTATATCCCATAGTGTGTATTTCGTTTTAGGGTCAAGGTACCTCCAATCTTCAAGAGTATATGGGACGTGCTCCCTCACAAGTGGTCCAAGAAAGGAGGAACATCATCTGTCTCATTCCTTATATCCTCATGAATACTCCAGCATGAATTACGCTTATACTTTTGATCCATACCCCTAATTACCAGGTGATCAAGTATTGTGGCTACTGGTTGATGACTCACATTGCGGCAATCAACACATGGATAGATCATGTTGGGAGGATTACCCAGCTTCCTTGCTGTTGCATTCACAAAATCAGTTACTCCTTGCTCATACTCACGGCTATTTCTTGGAAGCCAAACCCAAAATTTGTCCATGTCTCCACAGCTCCACTTGTGGATGAAAGAAGAGAAGAAGAAAACCTTGTCTTTTTTAACGTAAAACAATCAAACTCTACTTGTGGATGAAAGAAGAGAAGAAGAAAAGTATTAAAAGAATCAACACACTCAAGCGCTAATCATAAACACAAAAACTAGATTCCATTTGCAGACCAAAACCAAGAACACATATAGATGATCAAATGTCAGATGGATAAACCTTAATTCGAAGTTATGAGCAACTAAAACTGGATTAAAAGCTCTGCAAATTGCGAAATCTACTAATATCTAATCCACTTCAGAACCATAAACCTTAAACTGAGCTAGTTAAAGATTGATATAAGATTAGACACAAAATACATATTAAGAACCATACCTTTGCTTGAATCGAAGATTTAGATCCTTCTCTGTAAAACCCAAAACAATGGTATCACAAACTTCAAACCATTATTGGAATCAAAAAAATGAAAACAAAAACACTAAAGTATCTCATACCTTTGCTTCAATCGAAACTCTTCGCCTGTGAAATCCAACACAAAGTGAATGAAAGCAATGTGTGAAACTTAAAACCTAAATCGAAACCAAAGAGCAAATCGAAAGACTTAATAATCCCATACCTTTAAATCGAACACGGACCAACAATCTTCACCAGTACAAACCAAAAACAAATAGAACGAAATCAATTTGTTTAACTGTAACCCTAAATCGAAACCGAAGAGCAAGAGGAAATCCTTATAAATCTCTTACCTTTGCTAAAAATCGAGCACAACCCCAGTTCAGCAAAACCCAAAAAAAATTGAAAGAAATCAATTTGGGATTCATCGATATCCCTAAAGCGAAACCACATCAAAATTAAAACCTTATAAATCTCTTACCTTTGCATAAAAATCTAACACAGACCCAACTCGAACTTCACCTGTAAAACCCAAAGCAAAATCCAAAATCAGTTTCGGGAGACAACTTTAACCATGAGTCGAAACCACAACAAAACGAGAAACGGTGGAAAAATGAGCTACTTTATCGTCGATTTCTGGGTTCTCTTTCGGATTAGAAGAGAGAGATGAAGAGAAATTATTGTGAACAAAGCTTGAAAAGTGGAAAAATTGGATTGAACAGAGAGACCGAAACAATTTTTTTCTAAGTAAGCGGGCAATATTTTAGTTTTTCCGCCAAAACTCTCACCTAAAGCGTTACACAAATAAAAAAATTTGACCACCTATATATAGCGTTTATATTTATGCAAACGCTATAATAAAAAAAGCTGATATTTATTATAGCAGAAAAACAAGGAACGCTATATTCTAATGCTATATATACTTAAATTTCTTGTAGTGTTGGTCCATTTTCCTCCATTCGTTCGTTTTTCGCCAAATTGGCTTCCGTCATGGATTTTCTTCATGCAATTGGCCCGGCAAACTTGATCCTTCATCCTTTTGGACGTACGCCCCGGTTCGGATCGTCCGTAGCCCACTCGGCCAAAATTTGCGAAGTCGGGAAATCTTGATTTTTTTGATGGAAAGCTTCCTTTTCTTGCCCAAAAATTTCTGGTTCAGAGAAAATTCGTTTGGATCTCTTTTTGCTGGCTTTTGGAAAGTTTTTACCTTTCTCTCGGCTAAAAATCTTCCTATCGGCTAAAACCGCAAATTTTCCTTCGGCTGGAAATCTTCTCTCGGCTAGACTGCTTCTCTCGGCTAAAACTGCTTCTTCTCTCGGCTAAAACTGCTTCCCCTCGGCAAGACTGAAATTTTAGCCGGCTAAAACAGAATTGTCAGGATAACTCTTTTTCTGTTCGAGCTATCCAAATTATGACTCGACCAATAGGTTTATTTTGGTCTGGCTCTTCGGAAAACGTCTTCCCTCAGTCGCTCCTCGACGTTTGGTTTTTCCCTCGATCATCGACCAAATTTTACTTCACCGGACGGGTTATCACACGGCGTGTCTCTTATCATTGGAAGGCGGTTGCAGCACGGTTCAGAGAGCAAGGGAGACTCCGTTGGCCAGATATCCACTGAGCTCATCTCGCAAAGTCTAGATCGCAGCGTTCTATTACCAGTCAGTTTCGATAATCTTTAAATAAGTAGTTCAGAATCTTAACCGATCCTTTTCTCAGGTTTGTTATGTTTGCACAGATCCTTGAGATTCTTCATCCAGGATGCCCCCTCGAATAAATTTTCTCATCGTACCAGATTATTCGACTATCCTCGACAATTCCGTCCTCCCTTCAGCTCGGAGGGATGACGATGTCCCGCCCAATGTTATCCCGAACATTGGATAGGATAACCGAATCAACCCAAACTCGAGGGTTGATGATACCATCGCACCCGCCAACCGAGATGACGCCGATCAGACTGTTGGATCTGAATCGGTTACTCGCACTGCTGATGTATCGTTGCGTACCGCCTCAGAGGTTCCCAAAGGCGAAGTTGGTGAGAATATCGAGCCGTCGGATCTCTCGAGAAAAAGAAAAGCTCCGTCAGGTCAGTATGAAGAGGAGCTGGATGGTTCTCGAGATCACCTCCGGGGGGAGGAGGGAATCCACGTTACTCTCGCTGCCGGTACTCCCGAAGCGGTCATAGAGGAGAGGACCGATCCGACCGTTGTTATAGCCGCTCAGGGGAAACGCAAGAAAAAGAAGTCTCTTGCCCCGGAACATGTCAACGCGATGCTTTTTAACTATAGTAAGGACTCGCCTCTGATTAATGACGCGGCGTCCTGTGCCGAGCTGTTCCGTCAATTCAAGCTTGTAAGTCGCGGCCTTCCAACTTTGGACGACCTCCCAGAAAGGGAGAAATATCTGGAGCTCGCTTGATCGAAGGCCCGGGTAAGCAGTTGTTTTTAATAAGTTACCCTTTTGTTTTTACGCAAGTATTCCTCATGTCGTCTGATTGCCCCCTTTTTCTTTTTAGGTTGAACCGCAGACGAACGAAATCATCCGGTCGCTGGACCATAAATGTCGATCTACAGCTCGGGCAGCTGAGGAGGCCAAGAATTTGAAGGTGAGTTTAGCTGTTGTTAATGCCAAGATTTCCCTTCTTAAGAAGGTAGCCGCCTCGAAGGATCAAGAACTCGAAGCCCTCCGCGATGAGAACGAGAGAATGAAGGCCGAGGTGCTTGGCGCCAATGACGCTCTTAGCCATATGACCATCGAGAAGCGAAAGGTTGAAATTGATGGTAAGGCTAAGAGGAGAAGGTTGAGGGCATCTCGAGTTGCATGGGTTGTCGCGGAGAGGGCTCTCTGGAAGGAAATGGAGGATAAGGTGAATGCCCGCCTTCAAAAGATCAAAAATTACATCGACGAGCTTGAAGCAGCGAACAGAAAGCATCTCATTTTCAGCCAAGTCACGGGCACGAAGAAGTGCTTAGATCGGCTTGTGAGCAAAGGGACGCTCATTGCTTTGGAAACTCTTTATCATTTCGCGACCGAGGAGAGAGATATGACAGCTAAGATGCAGTCTTTGGAGCTCGTCGAGCTTGAAGAAGGAGATTTCAGGATATCTCCAATCCCTCTTAGTGGAATTCCTGCGGGTCCTCATCTTGGTGATGTTGGAAACGAGGTATCGGATGATATCAATGAGTGGGGATCAATGGCCTCGAGCATTGGTCCGGCGATGTCAGAGGAGCTCAGGGACCGGGAGTCTCCTTAAGCATATTGTTATTATGTTTTTTTTTGTATGCATGATAAGGCTTTGCACTTGCCCGTGGAGGCACTTTTGTAATTGGTACTCTGTTTGCCCGAGGGGGATTTTAAACCTTTATTTGCAATGAATATGATGAATTTTATGTAGTCGTTTTTGACTTTTGGGTTCTCGTTCTTTGTTTATGTGAGTTTATTTTGTAAAGTTGTAAGATGATACAATCTTCTCAAATTCGATAATGTTCCAAATTAGGGCCATACTTATTACGATCTTACCCGGGGTGCATTTATTCGAAATCGGTTCGCGATTAACTCAGGATCGGCGATCTTTTGAAGATCGTCTTATAGGTTTGCAATTGTTGAGAAATTGGCTTATATAATTTTCGATTGTTGAGAAATCGGCTTATTAAATTTGCAACTGTTGTGAAATTGGCTTAGGTTTTGCGAGAATGTGTCATTCGGCTTAAGCCTGGAGCTAGGCATGAGACTGCTAGGATCTGCTCATCTCAGGATACATCGGGTCCATCGATCGAATCCGACTGCGAGATGATTCGGCTTACTTTAGTTCGGATAGTCTAAGGATGTGATTGGATGCGAGAAATGTCCCGGCTTTTGCGAGACGGATCTCGGCTGTTTAATCATTTGTATCCCTGGGGAGTACTATCGATCGTCTGGCCATGACGTCGATGTATGAGACCGCGATGGCTTTTGATTCCGAACTGAAAAGCTCGTTTTTGTTTGATTGGTTTTGAAGTCAGAAGATGTGAAACTTTTGACGATGTGTGAATTCGGCGAACTGCGGTAGCTCGGTTTCGTTAAGTTATTAATTTTGACTTCCGAGGAATACGAACTTGTAGAGTTCGGCGAATTGTGATAGCTCGACTTTATTAAGTTGTGAGTTTTGACTTTCAAAATATGCGAACGTGTACAGTTCGGCGAATTGCGATAGCTCGGCTTTGTTAGACTTTTCATAAGTAAAAAATTTGTATTCAAGTTATAGCTTAACCCGGTGTGGGCTGCCTACGCACATTCGAAAGAAGGATCAAGCCATTCGTAGTTCATATTACATCATAGAAATATATATATTTTTGGCGCTTCTGCCGAACTAGTTGTAGAACCGTTTGAGATTCATTGAATTCCACGATCGCGGGATAGGAGTTCCGTTCATTCTCATGAGTTCGTAGACCCCAGGCTTAACGACGTGCATGATCTGGTAAGGTCCTTCCCAGTTAGCACCGAGTTTACCAGAATTCTTCTCCTCGGTGTTGTGATAGACTTTGCGAAGGACGAGGTCACCGTCCTCGAAGTGCCGTCCTTGAATTTTTTTATTGTAGTAGCGAGCGGCTAAGTGTTGATAGTTCTGGATTTGGAGTAGTGCTTGTCCGCCTTGTTCTTCGAGTGTATCCAGAGTATCGAGAAGTAACTCGTTGTTGAGGTCGGGATTTCGAGTTAGCATCGTTCGACGTATGGCAGGAATATCGAGCTCGGCCGGACACAAAGCTTCTACACCGTAAGCTAACGAAAAGGGGGATTGCCCGATAGCACTGCGAGGTGTGGTGTGATGGGACCAGAGGACTCCATCAAGCTCTTCTGCCCAAAATCCTTTCTTCGTGTCGAGTCTTTTCTTGAGTCCGTCGATAATGGTTTTATTGGTTGCTTCGGCTTGGCCGTTATCAGGTGGGTACCTTGGAGTGGAGAAACTTAGCTGGATTTTCCATTTGGCACAAAAATCACCTAATAGGGCAGAGATGAACTGAGGTTCGTTATTCGTGATTATCTCGTATGGTACTCCGTGTCGGCAGATGATGTATTTCCATACGAATTTCTCGACGTGGTGAGCGTGTATCTACGGATAAGATTTGGCTTCGACCCATTTAGTGAATAAGTCTGTCATGACTAAGATATATTGCTTCTGTTTGGTGGAACGGCGGAGTGGACCGATGATGTCCATTGCCCACCGCATGAAAGGGTAAGGGGCTGTGGACGTCGTGAGTAACTCGGTTGGGAGATTTATCAACGGGCCGTGCCTTTGGCATTTCTCGCATCTAGTGGCAAACTTCTGGCAGTCTGCTAGCATAGTTGGCCAATAGTAGCTTGCCTTCTTGATTTTTAACGCCAGGGAGCGTCCTCCAGAATGATTTCCACCGTCGCCATCGTGTACTTTGTTCATGATGGTGTGAATATCTTTCTCGGAGACACATTTTAAAAGGACACCTGAGGCGCTCCATCGGAAGAGTTCGCCATTGTGAGCGACGTAACAGGCATATCGCATTTTAAGTCGCCGAACTGCCCATTTATCGGTTGGGACTGTCCCTTCGGAGATGTACATCTTTATCTCGATAGTCCATTCTTCAGGCTCTTGTTGATCTCTTTCACCGATGTCCATAGGAGTGTGGAGACCTTCCGATGATTCGTCCTCATCAGGCAGGTCTCAGAGATCGGGATTATCCGGGATATGCCCGGCTGCGACATCCTCACTGAGCTCGGGAATTGGCCGATCTCTAGTATTATGTTGGTTAGGGGTATTGGCGGGATGGGCCTCGTAATCATGCATGCGTGTGGTGACGTTGCAGGTCACCGCTGGTTTGATACTTGGCCGGGAGATGCTTTCGAACGTGATGGTTCGTCGGAGATGAGGATATGAGCTTGATGCTAGAGCTGCGAGTGCGTCGGCGGGGGTGTTCTCACCGCGAGTTATTTTAGTGAGGTCGAAAGTTTGGAATTCAGTTGCCAGTTCCTTTACCAGTTTCGAATATGCATCCATGCGGTCGTTCTTGGTGTTGTATTCACCGCTAAATTGGATGGCGACTAGTTACGAATCGCAGAATGCATGTATGTATTTTACGCCGATTGCCTTAGCTAATCGTAGTCCGGCTAAAATTCTTCGTATTCTGTTTCGTTGTTTGAGGCCTGAAACTCCAGTCGGAAAGATTGTTCTAAGATTTCTCCTTTTGGGGATTGAAGGCGTATTCCGGCCCCGGAACCTTGATGTGACGACGAGCCATCGACGTGAAGGAACCATTTTCTGTTCCTGGGAGTTCGGCGACTGTCAGTTCTAGTGGCAGTTCGACGAGAAAATCGGCTAGAACTTGTGATTTTATGGCGGTCCTACTTTTGAACTCGATATCGTACTGCCCATTTGGCGAGTCTGCCGGATTGGGTTGGACTGTGTAAGATAGTCCGCAAAGGCTGATTGGTGAGAACTGTGATTGAGTGGGATTGGAAGTAAGGGCGGAGTTTCCGAGCTGCGATGATTACGGCAAGTGCAAGTTTCTCGAGGGTTGGGTATCTCGTTTCGGCGTCGTTTAAAGACTTGCTGACGTAGAAGATGGGTTTTTGTTCTCCTCGATCTTCCCAAACTCAGACTCCGCTAATGGCTGAGGCCGAGACTGCGATGTATAAGTAGAGAGTCTCCCCATCTTCAGGCTTAGCTAGGAGAGGTGGAGTTGATAAGTACTCTTTGAGCTGTTTGAATGCTGCTTCACATTTGTCGTCCCATTCCAATTCTTTGTTACCGTGGATTAGTTGATAGAAAGGTCGACACTTATCCATAGATCGGGAAATGAATCTATTGACCGCGGCGATCTGACCTGTTAGCTTCTGAACTTCGCGCTTCGTAGTTGGTTAAGGTATGCCAAGGATTGCCGAGATTTGCTTGGGATTAGCTTCGATTCCCCTCCGAGTAACGATATAGCCAAGGAACTTGCCAGATGTGACCCCAAATGTGCATTTGGTGGGGTTGAGCTTCATGCCGTATTTGTTCAAAATGTCAAAGCACGTACTGAGATGTCCGATCTGGTCCTTGGCGATGAGAGATTTTACGAGCATATCATCGATGTAAAGCTCAATTGTTCACCCGAGCTGACTGGCGAACATGCGATTGACGAGTCTTTGGTAGGTTGCGCCGACGTTTTTCAGGCCAAAAGGCATAACTTTGGAGCAGTAGATACCGCGATCCGTGATGAATGATGTTTTCTCACGATCGTCGAGATGCATGAGGATCTGGTTGTAACCTGAGAAGGCATCAATGAAGGAGAGGAGCTCGTTGCTCGCGGTGGCCTCTACCAATCTATCAATGTGCGGGAGTGGGAATATGTCCATCGGACATGCTTTATTGATGTCGGTACAATCGACGCATATTCTCCATTTACCGTTCTTCTTTTTTACGACGACGGGGTTAGCCAGCCAATCAGGGTATCTGACTTTGGTGATCGATCATGCTCCGAGTAATCTTTCTACCTCATCGTTTACAGCTTGAGCTTTTTCGGGACCGAGCTCCCGTCTTTTCTGCTTAATTGGTTTGAAGGTCGGATCGATGGAGAGCTCATGACAAGCGATTTGTGGGTCGATGCCGGGCATATCGCTGATTGCCCATGCGAAGGTGGACACGTTCTTCTTGAGGAAGCGGATAAGCTCGCTCTTGATCTTTTCGTCCAGCTCTGCTCCTATTCCGATGCACTTCTCAGGGTCGAGGTCGTCAATGCTGACCTCAATGACCGAATCTCGATTCGGTAAGTCGGGATCATTGTTCTTATTGAGGAGGTCGGCTAGAGTTGAGCCGATTACACATGTGCGAGGTGCGGTTCTAGACGGGACATCGATTGATTACCCCTGAGGGTGAATATGTCGTGTTGCGTCGGGAATTTGACGCATTGATGGTAAGTTGACGGAATGGCTTTCATTGCGAATAACCACGGTGTCCCGAGTATAACATTATAGATTGTTGGTTTGTCCAGAACTAGGAATTTCATTATTCTCATTGTTCCTCCGATGTATATCGGTATTTTTATCGTCCCCGCAGTCATAGTTCTTTCTCCAGAAAAGTCAGTTAGGGGTTCGTTGTACGGTTTGATTTCGGAGTTCGGGATGTCCATATCCTTTAATGTTTCCTTGAAAATAACATTGACCGAACTACCGGTGTCAACCAGGACTCATTTAACGGTTACATCACCGATGAGCATTTCGACGACTAACGAATCGTTATGAGGCATATGGAGTCTGATTATGTCGGCTTCGGTGAAAGTTATTAGCACGCCGATCTCTGGAACTTGGTTATTTTGTTTTGCTGCAATTGCTTCGCGGCTGTGCTCCTTGATTGCCCGAACCGAATAATTGCAAGACTCAATGGCACCCATGATCATATGAACTCTCTTCCGAATTTTTGGGGCCGTTTGGTTGTCGGATTGATCCTCACGATCTCGTTTTGGTAGGTCGGTATCGGTGTCGGGATCTTCCTTAGCTCGTTCAGAGCTGTTATTCGTGCCTTGCTTTTTAGTGTTGTTGCGACGAAATTTATTGTTAGGTCGGGGGCGGGCTGAGGTGAGACGTCCCCGTTTTTTTTTATTTTTTATAACTCAGAAATAAATCTCAGATTTATGAAGAGACCCAAACTAATCATCTGATAATGTACTACCTTAGCTTGTAAATAAGATCTAAAAATTAGTCTCATATCCCATTTCGCCTAACATCAGCAATTGGCCAAATTACATTGTTGGGAAATGATTAGTAATTATTGAACCGCATTAAATACATATCGATACGGTTAGTTAAGAAATCATTAATAATAGAAAAAATTAAAAAATTAAATTTCAAAAGTGATATTCAAATCTATATACATTAGATACAATACAAGTGAGAGAGACCATCTTCGTCTTCATCTTCCTTTTGTGGAATTCGCAATATGACTCGGTGGTGTTTGGGGTTTCCTTTGGGTCGTCTTGTTGTTCTGGTTTGACCCAAGTATACCATGGTTGTAGCGGAGGGATAGCGCTTACTTGATGTGTTGTAAGTCGCTTTTCGTACTGAGATCGCAGCTCTCGGGCTTCTTCCCTGAGTTTTTCCTTGGGAGAAGGTTGTCTTGAGGAAGTGTATTGCATGTCCTTGGCGGTGCGTTCTTCCTCCTCTAGGATATATGTATGTGATTTGTGGAGTGCGTCTTCCAGGGTTGAGGGTCGGTTTCGATGAATTTCCATGTGGAAAGCCGATAAATACCATGTCGCTTTGTAAAGAGCTTCGATCGCGGCGTCGTCATCGATGGTGCAGTGGGCTACTACCGATTTAAACCAATCCATAAAATCGCGTAGTGGTTCGGTTGGCCCTTGTTCGAGGGTCCATAGTTCGGCGTTCTTGGTTTTTGTCTTGATGAACATGCTGAAGCGTTTGAGGAATTTGGTTGTTAGCTCAGTATAGTTATTGACCAAATTTGTTTTGAGCTGTGAATACCAATCGAGTGCGGTCCCGCCGAGATTCTCGATAAACAGCTGGCACCTCGCAGCATCATGTTCCTCCTCGGTTTGGAATTTGAAACGGTTCATCATGATCCCGAAGGAAGTATGAAATATCGGGGGTCCGAGTTGCCTTCATACTGTTGGATTTTGAACCGTTCCAAACATCGGATTGGGATGTTAAGGATCCATTGCGTGAATGGAGTTTTCTGTGTTTCTTGAATCGCACAATCGATTTTGGGCGCCGAGCTGGTAGCTTGGTGAAATTTGGATCCCATATCCTGGAGTTGGGCTTTGACGCTGTCGAGCTCATGATTCAGGAAGTTTTGGTTGGTTCTAGCGGTTCCTTGATCGTCGGTTGACCCGGGGGCCGAGAAGAGGGTTATTCGGAGTTCGGTGAGTGTTTCTTCACTAGGTTGGAAAGGTGTATGCCTGAACTGCGCGAGTTGGTCGCTGAATGTTGTTTGGGTAGCGAGGAGGGAATCAAACCGTTTGTCGTTTCTTTTGGCACTTTCAGCGAGTTGCGTTGTTAAAGACTGCAACAAGGCGGTTAGGTTTTCAGGAACCGGGGTCGAGATGACCGGGACAGCTTCTGTTTGAGTTGGGGTTGGTGTTTCGAGCTCTCTCTGATAGCCCGAGGTGTCATCATCGACTCCGTTGTTCCCTATCGGGGTGATCAGAGTTTCCACCATAGTTGGGTTGAGATCCGAGAGTCTTACTGTTTTGTTGAAGACTAAATCGTCCCCACAGACGGCGCCAATTGTTGATTCTGAAAATCACACAAGGGGCAAAACAGTAAACTCAATGGATCAAATCTCGTTTATTGATTAAACTTGAGGGAGTTACAAGATTGTTTGATCACAAAAAGATGAATCGATAACTAAGAGGTTTAAAAGCTAGGGTTTCAGCTCTCTGTCTCTTAGGTCTCGCAGGTGATTGTGGATGCCCTGAATTGTGGTGAGGGTCTCCCTATTTATAAGGTTTAGAGTCGGCCTAAAATAGAGGGATTTCCTTTTCCTAGTTCCATCAGGATAAGGAAAATTTCCCTTTTCCTCCGACAAAATCGGGAAAGATCCCTTATTTCTCGGAAGTCGGTTTGTTTGGGCTTTTAGGCCGAGCTCGGTGTGCTGGTCGTGAATGTGGGCCTTTTTATTCAATTTGAACCGTCATCAACCGGAATCAATTGGGCCGGTCTTGCTTCAAACCGGGTTAAACCGGGGAGTGCTAAACTCACCCCTAACAATGGACTTCTTCGGTTTTGGTGTTGCTTTTGGTGCATGCTTGTGGATTGGTCTTCTACCATAGCACTCTCCTTAATCTCTAGAGGGAAATCTCTAGGTATGTATCTCTCGTCTATGAGGAGCTTGAGTTCTTCCCAAGTGTTGATGGCTGGTTCGTCGTAGTACCAATGTTAATTCTTCTTCTAAATTCCACCATGTTGTGGCTTCACCTCGTAGTTGATTGATGACTAGAGGTAGTCTTTCATGTTCTGGCGTTAGTTGGTGCCAAATATAACTATCCATGTGTCCGGTCCAAGAAAGATATGCTTCATGACCATATCTTCCATGAAAAACTTTAGACCGTAGCATTGAAAATCGAAATAAGGTAAACAAAATTATTATTTTTTTTTTTTGAAAAATCTGAAAACAAATCAGAAACAAATGGAAACAATTTTTTTTAAATTCGTTTAATGTGAGAAACAAATTAAAACTTCAAAGAAAATAAAAAACACTATTTTTATGGTTTTTTAATTTTATAAAATCACAACAAAAACAGAAAACTTAAAAAACAAATTTTGATAAAAAGATGAAACAAAAACGAAACAGAAATGAAAAAAATAGAGGATGGGAGCCTTTAGCTTTGATACCAGATGATATAAGATTGGAATCACACTAATCTAAGTGATCACAAGGATGTCAAAGTTAACAAGCTAGATGGATCGATGGATCGAGGATCGCCACACAAAGGTGTGAAAGCCTTCATGATGAGACCACAAGCCTAAGTCTAAGTGATTTCACACAAAGACAGAGACTCACACGACTTCTAGAGTGATGAATCACACACATCACTCTATAGATCTCACCAACACAAGAGAGGTGATTCCACACAAATGTAATGAACAAACACAAAAGACAAGACTTTTGTAAATAAACTTTAAACGTTCTATTTGATTAATTCATTGGTGAGTGTTACAAGGGAAATGAGTAAGCTTATATAGAACTCATGCACGTTTTGACAAAGAAAATAATTCAAATATTTAACATAAATAATAAATCAATCAAAGGGTTGATTGATATGGCTTTTATTGCTTGATTTTTGGCCAAGTAAGGAAATGTGAAGGTTCTTTGTATCTGGACAGCTTGGGGATGAAGTAGTGACGTTTTAGAGGTCTCTTGCTAGTGTGGAACATCTCAAAGCTTTCAAAACCAGCTGGATCGAATAAATCAAGAAGATATATCCGTTTGACCAGATTTGACGTAATTAGCTTCGGATGAGGAAAGTTGAGGTGTAAAGAGATCCACTTGATCACATGTGTGCTGGTGCACTTGAATGAATTCTATATAGCCTCTAGATTAATTATAAACTCTCCTGGATGCCATACACGAATCCTCAAAGTGCCAAATATGGAAAGTCCATCTTTTGATCGGTTTAATGTCTCTCGGTTAGCTGCTGGTTTACGAATTGATCTGAACCGATCTGTGTCGTGTCTGAGTTGTTCTTGGATCCTTGATGGGTCAATAATGTGGCCAATTTGGATCTTGGCTTAGTTCTTTGTGGTTGGGACGAAATCTTTCAAGAGATTTCCATATGTCCTTATCGGGTCATTTGAATGATTGCATGATATTGGGCTTGTTTGGGCTTATCTTCCTTGGGTCTTCACTGTTATGTGCTCTTGAGAGGCTGGTAAATACATGGCAAGGTGCATTGGGGAGTGGCTGGTCCATCTTGGGCACATGGACTTCATCTTTTGGTTCGATTACCACATCATGACACATTAGTATGGAAACTAAAATTCTCACACTCATCTTTATTGCATGTTAAACGTAATGGTAATATGGCTGCACATCTTTTAGTCCGTAATGGACCTCCAAACAATATTTTATTTTCTGATTGTATTTATCCACCAAGGTGGTTAACAAAAACATTGTACTCTGATTTTGTATCATCTAATTAATAAAGATATGGTTTGCATGAAAACAAAAAAAACATACGAGAAGTTTTTTTGTTTTATCCAATTAGAATCAAACAAAACTTCTCCTCTCTCTCTAGAAGCTCTGTCTTCTTTCTAGAAAAAAACATAATGATAAAGATTCCAGTTTCAGTTGATTCCATAGAAAGAAGTTTTGTGTTTAATGATGGCTTTCAAATTTTCTTCTCGAGTCTTTTTTCGGATGGATGAGAATTATGTGTCCAGACACGCAAAATCTTAACGAATATCATAGAGTCATACAAACCAAGCTGCAAACGTGATACACCAGTGACAACTGGATCAAAACCAAATAGCGTACTATCTGATTTAATAAAACCTTGACCACGTAATCGGTGATCCTCGGTATCATCACCAGTGGTCTCAGGAGAATGCCTAACAAAAATACCATTTTCAAACTTCGTAGGTGTACCAGGATAATCGAGGCCGGCCGTGGAACCCTCACACCCGTGGGCCGACGAAACAACAGAACGCTTTCGCTTTGGTGTATAGACCCGAGAACTGTAAACACCATCACCAGTAGAGCGAGATTCATCGGGGATACCGACATCATCATCGACTAAGTGGTCTTCCGAACCTTCACAATCTCTAGCGAACGATAACCTTAACCATGATCAGATCCATCAGTACACTCATCTGAGCCATCACCGTCTCCCGATGTCAAGCTGTCAGTGTCACCACCATCAGAGCCATCGCCATCAGTATCACACCACTCTGCATCTCCGTCACCATCTTCATCACATTCAGTTTCGCTATCAGACATATCACCAACATCATCATCATCGAAATTATCGTCACCAGTATCAGTCCAGTCTGCTTCATCTTCGTCACTTTCAGTGTCAATATCACTCCCATCACCATTTTCATTATAACCACAATCATCTAGACAATATTTATCGTCAACAGCTTCATCCTCTTCATCACCTCTATCATCAGAGTCAGAAACATTACGATAACCGGTGACACCAGGCGCACACAAGAGATCATGCTCCAAAAATGGTGAAACACCTACAAACCAAAGAAGTACCACGCAAAATTGAGGGAAAAACCCCCGACCAACAACCAATTTAAAAAAAGGCAAGGGAAAATCTGGACACCTCGATTATCGATAGAGATTAACGGAACATGGTAAGACCGAAAGAAAAGAACCCTTGGTTCAACAATGACCACCTTATCACCGAACAAATCACCGGTAGATGTACGATCACGAGAAGAAATCCCTGTAATGCAAAGTAAACAATAAAATCATTAAATTAAACAACATGAAGAAGAACTCCAAATAAGCAAACATTGATACATAAACATCAGAAACTAAGGTGATCGTTCGTATATTAATTATCAATTGTTGAATTATTTAAGGTGATCGTTCGTATACTAATCACACGAATTGTTCATACTCATCGAGAGCTAAAAAAAATTGTTCGTACGAACAAGATAAAAGAGACTCATACGAAAAAAATAAAATCATAGCAACGGAGGCTCATACGAAGAAAATAAAATTATAGCAACGCAGGCTCATACGAAGAAGATAACTCATTCAGACGAATTGTTCGCACTCATCAAGACAAAAAAAAATTACATTTGCAAGACTTACGCTTTCAAAAAAAAGAGGTAGCCATATATAAACTCAGAGTTTAAGATGAAAATAGAATTGTTATTGTGTACTAAACTCGAGAGAGGGTGATTTTATAGACGTATGATTTTATTTTCTTAGGATTTAATTTTCTCGATAATCATGACTTAGATATATCTACATTTTATTTAGTTACATAACAACCGGATATACATATCATATATAATGGAGTATAAAGCATGGAAATAAAAAAAGATTCGAAAACTATATATATTATACCAAACAGATTCGAGACAATCTACTAAATACGAATAGAAAAGTCACAATCGTGAATATATATATTATACGAAACAGATTCGATACAATCTACTAAATACGAATAGGAAAGTCACAATCCCTTTATTTGCCCGTTTTGCGATTTCTTGGTGGTTAGAGGACTTGATATTTCTTGGTAGACGTTTCCTCATAAATCTAGATGACCCACACCAATTAATATTTTCTAGCTAGTTTCTAGATTGTAATTTTTAAAAAGGTAATTTTTATGTTTACGGACTTAAAACATATATATCGTCCATAATGATACGTTGTTGATCTAATAAATTAAAGACTAAATCTACACACCGATAACTTATTATTATTATCTAAAATTAAAGACTAAGTCGACACATCGATAAATTAAAGATCAATTATATCTAAAGCAATCGTTCGTATATTAATTATCAATTGTTGATAGTTTCTAGATGCTCCTATATTAATCATCAATTGCCTTCTTATTATTGCTGAATCATTTATATTTTATGCTTAAATAATGAGATCGAGATTTCATTTGATAAAAATAAGAAAAATATTATGTCAAAGTCTCAAAAGAAAACGGAACATCTGGGAAGAGCAAAAAAAAACTCAAAACTAATAAACTACCACCCAATCACGCAACAAATGAAGGAAAGAGGAGATGACGAACGGAGAACCAAACCACCACGGGTCTCAACATAGAACCAGATTGCAAGAGACCAATAAACATCTTCCGCAAACAACCAGGAGTAGCCCATCCACTTGCTTCCACAAAAGCGTCGACATACTCATCATCACTATTAGAGACCAAACCCAAGACATAACATGCAATCCTGAAAGTAGGATAAACAACGTTTCTGACCGTCATAATATCTGAATAACTACACGGACCCCTAACAACCAACAACAATAACCGCAAATAAGAGGCCTCCCCATCTTGAACGGGACACAGTTCTATGACGCACGGACCCGACGAACCCACCATACGGGGTTTCCACCCAACTTCCTTATAATCCCAAATCCATGTAGACAGAAACTCAGAATATAGCAACACCCGCGCCTCAGGATACTCCCGATTACACCTCATCCACGCCAAAAACTTACTTTTCCCATAGAGATTCCCGAGACCATATCGTGATGTAATGGCAAAACGCAATAACCTTTAAAAAAAGGAGAGAAATATTAACAAATACAATCATATTAAACGGATATAACCTTCAAAAGTAGATAAAATCCACATAAAAATACTACACCAAATCATATTACCCCTTGAGACACAGAGCACATACAATACAATTTAAACCAAATAAAAACACTACAACAAAAATCAAAAAAAAAAATGAAACAACACTAAACCTAAAATAAAATAAAAAACGTGTTTTCATATTTTGTAAGATAAACACAAATATTATATATGATTTTTTACAAATATTTGATAATACATGTACGATTTTTTACAAAAGATTTACACAAATATTAGATAATACATGTACGATTTTTTTTTAGTATATATTTCTCAATCGGTTATTTTAATATATGTGGGATTATATAAACCGGAAACAGAATCGACAATTTAATTAAACTTAAATTAAACCAAATAAAAAGGTATTTATGACTTTTTGAGAAAGGACAAGAGAATAATTAACCACGCTAAGAATGAATGAGAGAGCTCGATCCCTAAATCTCATTTTGCTTATATTATATATGATACAGGAGAATACCACACCGCCTGCTCAAGTTACGTCTTAAGACGAATTTTAATATCCTCACTTGACTTTTTTACAAGACATACTATCTTGCAGAAATCTTCTTACTTTCTTAGTAATTTCTTTTAAAAATGACGACCTTCAGAAGCGACCTCATAAGCGAAAATGTCAATGTCCCTTAATAACTTTCACCTTTGGCTGCATCGTTTATCACAGATCAATTTGAGCTTACTATGCAATAAGTAGCGTCTTTTTTGGAGCTCGCCAAAACCGATTAAGCAACCACACGGAATCTGCTTCCACAGAATACCCATCTTGGTTCCGATTCCAGCTGAAGTAGGCATGTGTTCTGTTTTTGATATCCAGCAACCCGTGCCCAAAGCTAGCTTCTCGAAAGGCAGAGTAGCTTGGCTGTGGCTGCATCATGCTACAAATATAGCAAAAGCCAGTCATATAAAAATTCAAAAGAAGAGTTTGTACAAATTTGGTAAACTTACTCAGTAAGCAAGCCTTCTGAGTTTCCTCCATCCCCGATTGTTATGTATACAGGAGCCGACTCATCCGATATTGGCTCACACAATCCATTGACAATGTTGTAAGCAACGTTAGAAACACGTTCCTGCGTTATTATTTAATGATCACTAGGGGCAGAGAAGAGGAGAAGAGGAGAAGTGTAGATTATATAAATATTATTGAGGACGGCTGAATTAAAATTTACCGATCTCTCATAGGCATGAACATGACCTGCAAACACAACATCAACCTTGAATTTGACAAACCACGGCTCGTACATGACTCTCAATGTTTCACCTTCCATGTAATGATGCACATAGCTATGGTAAAATGGGGAATGTACTAAGACTATAAGCCATGGCGTCTCTGTTCGATTTACTCTTTGGAACTCCTTTTCCAGCCATTTGTATTGAGGAGTGTATATACCTAATCGATCAGATGCAAAATTAAGCAAAAAGCCACTAAATAGTTATTTTTCTTACAGCATTTCTTCTCTCTAATCCTTACCATAAGATGAGTAACAAGACATAACAATAATATAAGCTGAAGCCCTCTTGATGGAATACCACAATGGAGAGATACTTTCTGATGCCTTATATGGCGTATGATACCGATTTATATAAGGCTTGAATGGTTCTGTTTCACCCTGCAAAACAAACTCTTTTAAGTTAAACTAACCAAGAAGTCAAGTTCCATTTCCAGAAACTAAAACTCTTACAATGTCAGGAACATAGTCGATTTCATGGTTTCCTGCAGTCCATATCCAAGGTTGATAAGCAGCGTTTCTCTCAACGAACCTTCCCCAAGTATCCCATCTGTTGTTGTCGTGGAAAGGGTAGCGATCTGCATAAGACAAGTCTCCTACAAACAAAACCGCCTGTCCTTTTCCCGGATTCATCTCATAATGGCTTAAAGTTCTATTTGAATCATAAGTTTGTCCTAGATCCCCTGGAACGTATTAGAAATCCCACATTAGAAAGAAATCAAATATCTAAGGTTAATGTGTCACTTCACTTAATGGCCCAAAAAGATGAATTTAATGACAAAAGTGAATACCAATCAACCCAAAGGTGTAAGGTACGTCAAGGCCTGGTTTAGGCGGAGTAAAGAACCAGAACCGCCTACACCACTTCCCACTCCCAATTTCATAGTAGTATTTCATATCAAACTGCAACATCCATATAAAATCAATACCAACAAAAAATAAATTTAGATTTTATTTGAATGGTATGCAGTTTTTTTCAGGTTTCTAAAACATGAATACATACCATTCACAATAACAAGCACATAATGATAAAAAGTGAAAATTTACAAACTATTTTTCCATCCATACCGTACGTTTTAAATTTGTAACTAGTTTATACAAAACTTTATTCATCTAATAAATAGTAGCTTTTTGACGTTTTAAGCTTATTCAGTTTTAAGTTTTTCCGTCCTATTGATTACGCTATTTTATTATTCAATTTTTCTGTTATTCTGCTATTCAGCTAACATACAAGTCCAGCCATTATGTTGTTCTGATTTATTTTAGTTTCAAGTACAAAAGAGTACATTACAAAATCGAGCTGCACTAATACCCGACACATCAAGTTGAGAAATTCAAACATAAGTTATGGTAGAGCTAGCCCAGTTATAGTACTAATGGTCCTAGATTTTTTTTTTAATTATTCTTTCAGTGTCAGTGTTCGTTCAATATCTTACCAGTGTCGCTAGTATTTTCAACATGTCTTATGTAATCCGAGCCATTTATATATGATATTAGACCACTAGAAATTAAATCAATCAAAATTAAGTAAATAAAAAACTAGTGAAAATTATAAAAAGACCTGTAATTGAATACTATTAAAAAGTTGTAGAAAAGCCTTACTTCCAAATCATCAATGATGCAGTGGTGGATGTAACCGGATGTGTAATTGAAGAATCGATAGGTGTTAATGGTTGCTTCTGCTTGCTTCTTCGATTTTCCATTCTCACACCAGTAGCGAACTGTGTTAGAACCGGGCTTAACCGGAGTCACCCATGAAATGATCACTCCATTACCCTCATGGTTCCCTTGCGTTACATGAACCTTTATTACAAGGAGAAGAAAGTGATGAGACCAGACAACTTTTTTGTAAAAGTAATTGAAGGAAAAACTGCAATTTTTTACTTTCTAAATACCTGTTGGGGAGTATTTGGACCCGGAGGAACTTTAAAGACATCGCTGTCTAATGGCATGTCATCGGGTAAATCACTTCCTCTAAAATATCCACTGGTAATTCCTCCATCACATAACTCAAAAATAACAACAAGCAAGAAGATTACGAAGAAAACACGCATGATTGTGAAGTCAGATCTTGAACTCAGCTTCAGCCGTTCTCTGAATCCGAGAACGAAGAACGTGCTATAGATTTTCCCTTCCTGTAATTAAATAGCTTGTCTGGAACTGAGAGAGACATACATATTGCTTTTTAATTATCAAACCGAGGATCCAAAGTGGATATTCGACTCCTCCTCTCAAGTAATTCTTATTAAAAGCCCTCAAATATTCAGCTATTTCCAACTTAAACCTCCAACTTTTTGGGTACTCACTTTAAACCTTTAAACTCATTATTTTTCCAAAACAAACCTTCAACTCGCATAAAATGTGTTCGATGGAGTGTTGACTAATAATCAAGGTGGGTTGACTAACGGTCAGCGTATATTCTGTTAAAAATAATATTTTAATTAATAATTTTTTTTATACAAAACAAAATAACATAAAAATACATTTATATTTAATATTATTATTTTAAAAAAATATTTTTTTTTTAATTTTATGGGATGGCTACAAGAAATATTTATATTTAAAGTTATTTGTATTTCAAAACGTGTTTTCTTCATTATTTCTATTTTTTCAAAACTAACGATCAATTTTTATTATGTCTTATACTGTTCAAAATACTAATTTTAATTAATAAATTTATTTATTTTTCATAAAAACAAAAAAACAATATTCTCCCTCGCAAATCTTTTCAAGTGTGACCGAAAATCCACTACCGGATATGATGTATTCACCATTAGGGAAATTACAAAAGCTAAATCCCCACCGAGAGAGGAAAGATTAAGGTTTTTTTTTTAATGAAAATGAGAAATAAATGGAGAAACTCGCTAGAGGTTGTGCTTCAAGGTGCCAAAAGTTAACCGAATTTCCGTAGAAAGCTTTTTCAGCGGTGGAAGTTGGAATTGAGAGTTTGCGAGTGAGAAGATATTTTTTTGATTTTTTTGGTTTTTTGCCTTTTTATTTAAATTTAGTTTTTTTTATGAAAAATAAATTAATTTATTAATTTAAAAATAAGATCTTTAAGTGAATAAGCGTTGACCGTTAGTCAACTCGTTTTGATTGTTAGTCAACCCTCGATCGAGCACATTTTATGCGATTTGAAGGTTTGTTTTGGAAGAAAATGAACTTAAATGTTTAAAGTGGGAACCCAAAAAGTTGGAGGTTTAAGTTAAAAACCCATGAATACCTGAGGGCTTTTTTTAAGGGGGAATTGTAAATATATGACGGATTTAGGAGAGTATTGTCCCCTTCAGACTTTGTAGACTTTTGTCATTTTTTGACTGAAATATCATTTAATTAATGTTAAAATTATGAAATTAATATTTTTAAATACTTAAAAATTCCAAAAAGGAAATAAAAATATATTCGATAATCGTTTAAGGAAATATTCTGATTTTAAAAATATTTTTTCACCAGATATACGCGTACCAATTCAACAATTTTGTAGAATTTGTTTTCTGTTATTGTTTCTATAATCTATCAAACGTAAAATCAATATTCTACCACTTGTTATGCATTCTACTTGGCCTATAGAATATATATTCTACAACTTATGTTGCATTCTACAAATTTTGGAATACATATTCTACATTTTTCTCTACATTCTACTTTTTGCAGAATAGAAGTTCAATTATTTTTTCTTTGTTCTATGGAATGTAGAATATATATTATACTAGTAGTTAACAAAATCTGAATAAATCAAGGATTAAATGAAAATCTTTTAAAATTTTTTTTTCCTTTTTCCATTCTCTTTCACGGTTTTAACATTTTTTCAAGTTATCTTAATTATCTTCGTCAGAAAACGTGACTTTGGATTTCTACAAGTTTTTTGCTTCGGTTCTTTTTCAAATATGCTACATATGTATGTTTCATCTGGTTTATGGAGATCAGATATCAATAAGGGGTAGATTTTCATTGTAGATGAAGAAAAACGAGGTAAATTACTTCTATGCCAGAATTTCAAGTTATAACTGCCTGAGCCAAAAAGGTGTTCCATTAAAGACTACATTTTGGATATTCAATACTTGCCTCCAGAAATAGATAGAATAACAGTTCTCAAAAGTCTAGAAATAGAAATTTTTGCCCGAGACCACTTGATGTCAACAACACAACCAAAATATGCTTCTGTACCAAAATAATCAAACTCAAACATCTCAAACTCAAAACTACTTTTTGGTCTCCTTGATAAAGGAGCAGTGGAGATCCAGATTCAGAACAAACCCTAAAGAAAAAAAAAATTCCAAGACTTTTCCAGTAAAATTGTATGAGTCTGCAACCTAAACTTTCAGAAGATTATCAGCTTCTACACACTGAAATCCACTTATGTCAACCAAAACTTGAGCAGGTTTCAGCGATAAGAGTATCGGCTGAGAGCAAGTATTGTGCTAAATTGTGCATCTGGGAGCTTCAAATCTACTTGCACAAATCCAGAGAGCAGAGCATTTGAAGAATCGAGGAAGTTTTTCAGCAGATCCTGAGCTAAATATAAAAAATAAAAATCTGATATGGGCAATTGAAATCAACCTCAGTCACAACGAGTGAATACGGAAAAAAAGGAGGGACTAACCCCATCAAATTGACGCGGAGGTGAATACTAAGCTCGATGAAGAGCTCGTACATCTGACCGATATCAGCAGAATTCCCGTGCGAATACAGAAGAGTGGTGACGGCCATAGGGTATCTGATGTACATGGCGACGATTTCGGTGCCTCGGCGAGTGGGCAGACGCAGAATGTCGACGTTTTCTCGATGGGGAAAAGGGTCCATGAGAAGAAGCTCCGTAGCTTCATCTCTGATTAGCTTGTAAGACGGCGGATTCGGCGGAAAAACGCCAATTTCGCCGCCATTGAAGAAGTCACACCACCCATCTCTAAGCAGAGTCCACTCGATTTCTCTTAGTCTGTATGTATATGTGAATCGTGTTGGTAAGTGTATAAGTGAACCTAGGAAGAAGTCGTTGGAGTTTCAGAGAAGAAGACGAAGCTGGTTGTGATGATTGCGAGGAAACATTCCGTTCTCTTTCTCTTTCTTTTTTGAAGGAAGAAGTCGCTGCTCGAATATAATATTTTAACATATATATTCACCTTTACTTAAATTTTACAATTTTTTAACAAAATATATTTTTTAATAAATTAAGTAATTCAATATTAAAGCTAAAACTGGTTTAACATTAAATTAAATCTTAATGAGACAACATTAAAATTTTAAGTTTTAAGGGGACAATGTTTCTCCAATTTTATCTTATATTTCTAATTATCCCCTTTTTTTAATGGGATTTGCCATATTTATATTTGAGTGCTTTCACCACTTATTATTACAAAATAGACAATTTTAACTTTTATGACACTTTGATTAAATTTGAAATGATCCCGATTGTACACGATAATGGTGGATGCAATGTCGGGGACGAATGAGAGATTAAAGATCTGAGAGAAAATAATTATTTTCCCCCATCTGTTTTGTAACATCCCGACCTTCGGTCCGATATGTTTCTGTTTATTTAATTCACGGTTTAAGTTGATTCTAGATCCTTCCGTAATATTTTAGCAGAGATTTCCTTTTATTCCTTTTGCAACTAAAATATTTATTTTCCTTTTTGGATAAACTCAAATTTTTCTTTTCTTTTGTTTTTCCTTTTTTCGGCGAAACAAATTCCTATATAAATACCTAGCTAAATCTCTCATTATTTTCTTTTCCAAATACCTAGCCTCCTCTTTTGCCAAGGTGAGTACTAGTTGCCCCTCACTTTATTTCAAAACGTGTTTTATTGTTTTTGATCAAATCTTCTTTTAAAACCTAGCTTTTCTCTAAACAAGCTATTTGATTTGCTTAGTATTTCCTGTTGATTGCTAATTGACTATATTATATATTCCGCCACATATTAGATATGTTTCTAGGGTTTGTGTTAGAATGATTGTTGCTTGTTGCACAAGTTTCCTGAATATGGATTAAGAACTAATGAACCATAATAATCTGGTGAATTGATTGTTATGAATTGATTTCTTTGTTACAACTTGGTTGAGTCCTGATTGTGAGTCTTGAACCTAGATGGATTAGAATGAAGAGGTTGTAAACCGGTATTGTGTGAATTGTCTAGAAGTAGAGTGATGGAACTGGTGTGGTGTACACTTTGGCATCAGACCTTCAATTGTGATTGTTCTGGGTAGTGTATGCTATGGCATTGGAACCATTTGATTGGTGGGACTGGTGGGGCGTAGCTCCTGTGTCAGAACTTTCTGTTGTGATGGGGAGATGGGGTTAAACCTTGGCATCATAACTCAACGTTGGGGGGGGGGGGGGTGGGGGGGGAGGGGGGTTGGGGGTTAGGCGAGCCCCTGGAAGTCTGTTGTGACTGGCAGAGAGGCATGACCGGTATCGGTGGGTTCCTATGTGGGAAGGCGGTTTACGGGTGGCTCTGGGATTCGCTGTTGTGTTATTCCCTTGTGTGAGGACTACCCTATTCATTTGTGCTTGTTTTATGATTAGACTTTCATCAATAGTAATCCGCGTAATTTTCTGTAAGTGAAGTGTGAGACTCCATAAGACTCATCCTCACTGAGTAATCCCCATTACTCACCCCTCCTCTTTCCCTTTGTTCGATACATGTTAGCGAGGATCGGATATGTCTTATATTGTAGTGTGACCTGGGCGTTTTCCTGGCGATCCTATATGCTCAACATTGGACCCTAACCAGGCGACTTAACCGTTGGGGGTTAGTGTGCGGACCTAACATGCCTGAGTTCCCCGGTTTCTTCGGAGGCCCGGGATAGGGATGTTACAAGTGGTAGCAGAGCCCATGATTAGGTCACTATAGTTCCGACCTGGAGGATCGCGCCCGTGTTTTCGTCATGTTTTCGAAATTATTTTTCTTGAAAGTTTTTTTTAAAACATTTTCAAACCCAACATAACAACAATATATTGACGTCTGATCTGATAGTTCTCTTTTATCTATTTCAATTCTTTAACCCGAGGACTAGGTTCATGACGCGAGAAACCGCACGGAAGAGGGTTATGCCCTTGACCATGTGGCAGTTTAAGTCCTGCCCTTGGAGTTGCAACAAAGTTGCTGCTAGGCGAGATTGTTTAGCCGGGTGTGGTCTGGACGTTACCAGGACATTTGTTCTGGAACCACCGCGCCGTGCAATGCCAGTCCTGACTAGTTAATCTTTGGTTTTATAGAAGCCACTCAATTTGTCTGATTGGGTTTCGACCCGGTCTACGCAGTTAGTGGTATCAAAGGGAAGGTTTCTCAAGAGTCCACAGAGCTCGTCAGGCCGTGGGAAGCCAGTCAGAGTTTGATCTCGCAGTAGCGAGGAACCTAGTAGTGTCATCCAAGGAGACTGAAGTGTGCTTGAGTACCATGGGGAATTCACACTTTCCAGTCAGACTCCGCCTTACAAGATTTCACGGTGGCGACATAGTGCGTCAAGTTCTCTTACAAATTTCGTCAAGAGCCTCCTCCTGAGTCATCTGGCGGTGAAGTCGAGACCGATCCGTCAGAAGATTTGAAAGCGATTAGGACAAATGTTTTCATAAGGAGTAGAACCTACATTTTAAAAGTTCATAATGCATATAGGCTTTTTTCAAAAAAAAAAAAATTCAGATTTCTTTATGGCATTTATGCCCTTTCGAAAAATGTTCTACTCCCCTTTAATTTTATCAATAAAAAGTGCTTTGGTCTTTAACTTATACTTGTTTTTGGCAACTTTCTTTAAACTCTCTCTCTCTTACACGTTTCTGTCTATCCTCCACTCTACGCTCCTAACCTCATATGATCTAGCAACTCAACTCCGGCGCTCGAATCGTTTCCGGTGCTCATAATTTTTCATTTTCTTTCGAGTTTTAGCCTTTCATTTCTTTCCCCAGTCTTCTCCCTAGGATTCAGGGACGAATCTTCTGCAAGGAGGGAAGATTGTAACATCTTGTCCTTCAGTCCGGTATGTTTTTGTTTATTTAATTCCTGGTTTAAGTTAATTGTAGATCTTTCCGGATTATTATAGCAGATATTTTCTTTTATTCCTTTTGCAACTAAAATATTTCTTTTCTTTTTTGGATAAACTCAAATCTTCTTTTTCTATTGTTTTACCTTTTTCTTTTCGGGAAACAAATTACTATATAAATACCTAGCTAAATATCTCATTAGTTTCTTTCCAAAACCCTAAACTCTCTCATCTCTTCCTCTCTCTCGCAGTCGTCGCTCTCTCTCGCGGTCGTCACTCTCTCTCTCCTCCTCCGTGATTTCTTTCTCCTCGCCGTGACTCTCTCTCCTTGCCGTGTGATGTCTCTCACACCTCCTCCTCATTTGTCCATCTCATTAATGCGTATCGGATTCGTCTCCGAAACTTCAGGTCTTAAATTTATAAACATTTAAGCTTGCAAACACTACAAGAAAACTGGTCTTTTACAACGGACAGAATCGATGTAAAATCGATGTAAAACAGGCTTTGGGACGATTTTAGCGATGATTGTCAATTCGTTGTAAATCGTTCGTCGTTAATCCCAAAACATCGTAAAATCGTTGTAACTGTTGGGACGTATATAAGTCGTCGAAAAATCGTCGTCAAACATTCGTCGTAAAAGCGTCGTAATATTACGACGATTTTACGACGTTATACCAATGAGGTGGTACGACGATCATACGACGGATGTGTACGACGTTTATACAACGGATGTGTTACGACGATTTTACGACGATTACGATGGATGATTTACGACGGATTAAGTACGACGATTTTACGACAGCTGGTGTTACGACGATGTTACGACGGATGGTTTACGACGAATTTACGAAGGTTTATCGAATTAGCATATTTAATAATTTAATTAATAAATATCATTATTAAATAATAATTTAAATAATACTTTAAATTATTAAAATTAAAATTAAAAATAAAATTAAAATTAAAATAAATAATTAGAAAATACAAATTAAAGTTTCAATTACAAATTACAAAATCCTAATTAATACCAAAATGTCCAAAAAGCTCTTCGTCAGTTCGGTGCAACAATTATTTTCGCTCTGCAGCGAGCGGATCCAAATCCTGATCTGCATCCCTCGGTCCCGATGTCGATGCTTGCTGCGCTCTCAGGGCTTTCGCCAATGCGGGATTATCCACCGCAAGAAGCTCGAACAGAGAATCGTATCCTTGGATCATATTATCTAATCCAAGGATCTTTTGTTCGGATTCCGCTTGCTTCACCCGTAAAGTGTTGATCTCGGTATGGGCGGTGTTCAACTCGTTCCTCAACCCACCCGGATCGTCGTTTGGATGATGTGCCGAAGACGAGGCATCAAAACTACCTCAAATCGATCCCATCCCTAAAACTCTTCCCTTCTTCTTCGGGGCAACCTAAAAAAAACGTTAAAATTAATAAATTAAATACGAAATAATTACGTAAAAATATAATATGATTATTATTACCTCTTCAAATATCTCGTCCATCTGGGCTGTGGTCAAAGCCGCGTTGGACTGAACCGAGCTACCTCCAGCTGATAGCTGCTGAGAGAGCTGAGTTTGACGCTCCTCAATCCGTGGTTGGGCGGTATTGTAGAGGTGCTCCGCTTGAGGATCCACAAAAGAACCGTCTTTTTTTGTGAATTTCCTCAAAAACTCTAGTCATCGGAGGAAGTTCGCCTCTGTTTGCCTAAACAAATGACATTCGTAAAAAAAAAAACGGTTAAAAATTAAATTTAATTAATTACAAAGTAGGAAAAAAATATATTAGAAAAAATCATACCATTTGAAGACGCCTTCCTGCAAATGACGTCTGACCTGAAGTATGTGGCAACACCGCCAGACGACCGTCTGGACCGACAGTGTTCTGAGAAGCCGAACACTTAGCAGCCACTTGCTGCGAATGCGAATCCATCCAGTATGTCTTCAAGCCGTTCTAGACTTCATAAGACATGTACGGGGGCTTCGCCGCATCACCCTAAACCTCACACTTCCGCTTCCAATCGGATACGGTATTGTTGAGCCGCAATTTTCCCTTCGCCTTAAACTCCGTCTTCACCGTCTCGTTTATCGCAACATCCCAGTGCCATTTTTGCTATAAAAACAAGAAAATAATTAGAAACGATTAAATAAAATTAAATAATTAAATAAAAAAGTAAAACAACTATTACCGCGAAACATTTGAACCACATATCAACGACGTCACCCGTAACTGCAGACCAATTGCGGTGAGGCTCCTCGAAGTAGGCTTTGATGGTGTTAGACACACTCCGCCCGACTTTGTTGTCCTCCTTAAACCTGCAATATAAAAATGTAATTATAAGTAAAAACCAAATATTAATGAAAAAAAAAAATTAGCTTACATACCAAAAAGTATTCGGCGGCCTGAGCGGATCTAACCGGGGTAAACGATCATGACCCGGCGCCTGCAAAATGTCCTCAACCGTCAATCCCGCATATAGCAAAGCGGGTCGAGGTGCAGGTGCAGGTGCATGTGCAGCTGGCGGAGGCGCCTGTGGGGCAGGACCGGAGACCGGAGCCACAGACGGTGTGGCAGACGATGATGGGGTATCCGAATTAACACTCGGTCCCGAAGCACCACCCATAAACACAGAATAGTGAGTCCTACGTGGCCCCATATCTAAAAAAAATAAACGACTATCAAAAATATAATTCAATATAATTCCAATCCTATCTAATTCAAATCCTATCTAATAATTCTATTCCTATCTAATATTAACAATCATAAATACTTATCTAAAATATTTATAAATCAAAAAAAAAAAATTTACCTTAGAGAGAGAAAGTTCCAGTTTAGAGAGAGAAGGAGATTGTGAGTTGTGAGGGAAAAATCTGGGCTCGCGTATATATAGATTTTGTTGCCGTCGTAAAATCGTCGTAACCCATGAAACCAATCAGAATAATTTTACCAACGCGGGAAATTTTCATTTCATGCGGCAAAATTAATTCCCGGTTCTGTCGTAAACTCGTCGTAATATACCAACGACATTACGACGGATCCGTCGTAACATCGTCGTAATATTAGAAATGTAAACCTTAAACCCTAAAACACATAACCGTCTTTTATTAACGAAATATATTTGTACATAATAAGCTTTTCAATGTACACAATACAATCAATAATGACGATTGAATCTGACAAATATCAAATTTCCTTATATCTTCTTACTTCTCTATAACATTCGTTGTATAAGTTTCTTCGTAACATGCATGAAGTATAAATTGTTAATAATTTTATTATTATGTCAAACAACGAATCGAGAACTTATGTAAAACAATATAATTGATGATATACCAAACATTTACAACCTATACTCAACCTTAAAACCCTAAACCCTAAACCCTACATATTCGTCGTAAAACAATCCGTCGTAAATTCGTCGTAATTGACAAATCTTCGTAAATTCGTCGTAATTGATAAATTGTCGTAATTGATAAATCGTCGTAAATTCGTCGTAATAGACAAATCGTCGTAAATCCGTCGTACTTTTGATAACCGGAGATAACCGGAGATGGGATCGAAAGGACTCCCGAAGTGTGCATGTCTAATATTACCCAATCCATAAAATTCCAGGGTTTGGTTAATATTCGACCTACACACTCCGGGAATCCTTACGATACCATCTCCGATTAGTTCCGGTCATATGCCGAGATAAATCTCCAGTAAAGTTATATTATACAAATTAAAATAAGAGCAATTACCTATATAAATCAATCAGAATCATCATCTCCGCTCGGTTCATCATCTTCCTTTGGTTCATCATCTTCAGGTTGCGAATCATCGTCACTCTCATCAAACTCATCGGAATCGCCTTCTTCTTCTCTGTCGTCAGGTAGTTATTCAAGTTCCCTGTTGCGGGGATCAATTAAAAGAACGTTCTCCGTAATCTCTGGTTCTGTAATGTCACAGCAAGAATATTGTTGCATTGGAAGATCTTCAACACCAACAATTTTACCCCTTGGAGCAATTTTAATTACCGATAACCATGTGGGCCCAGTGGTTCGAACTCGCGGATATGGCACGAACGTTACTTGTTCTGCTTGTGATGCTAGCATAAATGGTTCAAACTTGTTGTATCGCCGTGCTTTGTTGACGTCGACCACACCAAATTTGTTTATTCGAACCCCACGACCGACTGTTGGATCGAACCAATTACATTTGAAGATAACACATTTCATACTAACCAAGCCGGGGTACTGCACTTCGATTATTTCCTGCAACACCCCATAAAAATCTATTTCACCCCTAACACAAACTCCGTAGTTGGTAGTTGCCCGCCGAACGCCGTATTTGTATGTATGAAACACATAACCACGGGTGAAATACATGGGTGCAGCCGTTATCTTCCCGAGGGGGCCTAGTAGTAACTCATGAAACCATATTGGATATTCGGGGTCACCATGATCCACCTATGAAATTTGGGAATGTTAGATCGAGCATCAATATATATACTTAATGAAAATTTTTTATTATGTAAACTTACTTGCGTCTTCAACCACTTAGCAAAGTGACGATCTTTACGATCGTTTATTTCATCATCTGAAACGCCTTCAATGCATTCTCGTACCTGACTAAAAAATAAACTGCAAAATACACATATATATATATATACATTAAAATTAACACCTTTATCTATATATATAATAAATTAGGAGCGACTAATTAAATTGTCACGTTACCTCTCCAAAGGTTCCACTTCCTCGCAATTTAGGAGGATGTTCGTATGTGCGCTGTGCCTGTCATTCTCGTTAGACCACCAAACTTCCTTCACTTTTCCACCAAGACGAACGATTGGTGAGAAGATGTCTGGGACACCCTCTACTTCATAAGTTCTTCCCACACCACCATCATCATATCGTCGGGTCCGTTTGCGTGTGCGAAATTTCGTAGCGAAATAGTATGAAGTGAAGTGTGAAGTTTCTTAGGTCAAACTTCCCGCAACAATTGATCCTTCAACCCTTGAAAGATTTTTAGCCTTTCCCTTTAAATATTTCATGAACCGCTCGAATGGGTACATCCACCTAAACTGAACAGGCTCGCCTAGTTCTGCTTCGTGAGGGAGATGAATGGGAAGATGTTCCATGACATCAAAAAATGCCGGCGGGAATATCTTCTCCAGATTGCACAACAATATTGGAATATTAGCATCCAACTGTGCAATTACATCTTCTGACAACGTCCGTGTACTAAGATCCGGGAAAAACCCTCCGATGCCTGCAACACCCAATAATTATATAGTGAAATATTCGAACAAATTATATGTGATTTGATGATGTCTCTTACCTCCAATTGCTTCATGAACATTTCCTGGAAGGAGTTCGGCAAATGCGAAAGGAAGTAATCGTTGCATAAACACGTGGCAGTCATGACTCTTCATCCCTGAAAACTTTTGTCCTTTCTCAACAGATTTAGCCAGATTGGATACATACCCATCAGGAAACTTCACATCAGATGAAACCCAATTAAACAAGGCTGCCTTTTGTTCGGCACCCAACCGAAATATAGGAACGGTGATTTCCCATTGCTCATAATATGCAACTCATTTATGTTGCAAATATCAGGCAAGTCCAACCTTGACTTTCCGCTGTCTTTGGTTCTTCCTTTCACGTTTAACACCGTATGCATGATGTTATCAAAAAAGTTTTTTCTCAATATGCATGACATCAAGATTGTGTCGCAACAGATGATCTTTCCAGTACGAAAGTTACCAAAAAATGCTTTTCTTGTGCAAATTGTGATTCTCCCCGTATCCATCAAGCATATTAGCTGGAGTGTGCCAATTTCCCCCACGATTTACATTTTCTAGTCCCCCAAAATGATCTATTTGCACTTCTAGATCTTCCCCTGATAGATACACTGGTGGGGGGACACGCACGATTTTGTTCTTCCTAAACAATCGCTTGTTTCTCGGATATGGATGGTTGATTGGTAGAAACCGGTGGTGACAATCAAACCAGCATATTTTTCGACCATGTTTCAGCTGAAACGCATATGTCCGATCGAGGCAATACGGACAAGATAACCTCCCATGCGTCGTCCAACCTGATAGCATCCAGTATGCAGGGAAGTCGCTTATTATCCACATAAGCACAACACACATCGTAAAATTTTTCTTCCTCGAACAGTCGTATGTACGAACTCCTGTAGACCACAACTGTTTCAACTCATGTATGAGAGGCTACAAAAACACATCAAGCGAACGCTTCAGATGCTTCGGACCAGGTACTAATATACTCAAGAATAAAAATTTTATTTGCATGCACATATCTGGAGGAAGGTTGTATGGCGTTAGGATTACTGGCCATAAAGAATATTGCCTACCAGACATACCAAATGGACTAAATCCATCTGTGCAGAGGCCAAGATACACATTTCGCTTAAATTTAGCAAATTCTGGGTGTACTGTGTTAAAGTGTTTCCAAGCTTTTCCATCTGACGGGTGAGTCACTTCTCCTTCTCTCTGTGAATGTTCTGCATGCCACCTCATTGATCCAACAGTCTTTTCAGATTGATAAAATCGTTTCAACCTATCAGTTATAGGAAGATACCACATTCGTTGGTACGGTATCTTACTACACCCAGAAGTTTGTGGTATGAATCTCGGCTTTTGGAAAAATCGACATTCATGCAGCTTATCATTATCTTTCCAAAACATCATACAATTGTCAACACATACATCTATCATCTCAGAAGGCAACTCAAGACTAAACACCAACTTCTGTATCTCATAGTATGTTTTGGCAGCCAAATTATCATCTGGCAAATACTCTTTAATAAGATCAGCACAATCATCCATGCAAACCTCAGCTAAGTTATGATCGGTTTTAATTGTCATCATCCTAGCTGCTAACGACAATTTAGACTGACTTTCTCTACATCCATCGTAGAGTGCCTAATTTGCAGCGGCTAACATATCATAAAACCGCTTCGCATCTACATTGTGTTCCTCAACACTATTATCAATATTTGTTTCATGAAATGCATCATTGACCATTTTATGCATCCTATAATGATCTTGACCCTGCTGATCAAATTGATTTTCATGACCATGATGATAACTACTACCCTGATCAAAATCTACATGACATTGATAATTACTACTACAATCAGCTTGATCAGTAGTACTCCTTTCAAAACCCTCTACATGTTGATACCAAACATAATATTGCGGCATAAACCCTCTATTTAGTAAATGCTTCCACACCGTCTCAATAAAAATATATATCGGATTCTTGCATTTACGATAAGGACATAACATCTTACCGTTTTCGAGGGTTGTTTGCATATTTCCGGCCTGATACATGAATATTTCAAGCCCCTCTTCGAATTCTTTCGTCAACGATCCCTCCGAATCCTTTTGCGTATACATCCATCTTCGTAGTTCGTATATAGATATTTTATAAAAATAGTTTTTGAAGTGTTTTTTTATAAGAGATTGTTCTCTTTTTTGATAACTTTCGTTTGAAGAATGCTAGTATTTATAGAAATTTTTAGGATTTACCAACGGATTTACATCGAAAGTTTACATCGAATTTACATCCAAATAAAATTTACAAAGATTTTACATCGCATATACGATGGATTTACGACGAATGTATTAGATGTAAATAATTAGGTAACCCTGCTTAAAAACGTGCTCACCTACCTAGACACAATCGACGTAAACTCGTCGTAATTTACATCGAATTTATCTCGTCGTAATATCGTCGTAATTTCGACGTACAGTTACGACGATGTAACGACGACCAATATTTACGACGAATTTACTTCGAATTTAAAATGAGTCGTAATGTCGTCGTAAACTTGATGTAAATTTACGACGGCTAATATTCGATGTAAAATTTCGTTGGTAAATGCCTGTTTTCTTGTAGTGAAATGCACCGATGTGCGTTGTAGTAGTTGAGGTATCGATCCACAGGGAGAGGGTGCTGTTCTATGGGACCTTAGACATTGTATAGTAAATAAACCTAGAACGAATATATTTTTATAGGGTTTTTGTAACAAGAATTGTAAAGAACGAAAAACGTAAAACTTCTACTAATCTAATCTAAGAAAATCGACCACTACTTAGACTAAGGGAATTTCAATTACTAAACTAATACTAAGAGAAACTAAACCTATCCTAAGAAAAACTAAGACTACCCTAATACCTAAGAAAATCAACTACTAACCTAAACCTAATAAAATCGATAACTAAACTACCTCTACGGACTCTATTGCTAAACTACACTACTAGAGACGGTTGTAACTATTCTAAAACATTGCTGGGTCGAGAGGAATATCTCGGGGTATGCTCGATTCAATCAAACGGTCCCTAGCTCATTAGTAACCGGTGTTTCTAGATTATAACTCCACGAACTAGACATAATAATGACGTAGTCTACTCCTGTACAACCTACGTCCTACAATCTATTCACTCGACCAGTAGCTTTCTTCTCTTGCTGCGCATAAGATTATGATTTCCTACTGGGTCCATAGGTTCACATCACTCTGTAAGTATACTTTCGAAATTTTATGACGCGCACGCCTTGTGGATGAACTTTGCTGGTGATTAGATGCAACACTTTCGTGGTTCTAAACTCCCCTCTATCAGCCTCTAGTTCATGACACTAGATTCATGCATTAACAACTTTCCACAAGAAAAGCTCTATAAATCGGCTAGGGTTTACCGAGTGAAATCCTTATCGAACATAGAATTCCCCTCGAAAATCCTTTAAACACAACAATCTAAACTACTCACACCTACTGGAAAAAGACATGATTAAATTAAGCATGAGATTGGTGAAGAAGCCTCACGAATCCAATAACTAATCTCTGTGAGAAACCTCCTCACCAATCCCGAAAATCTCAAGGCAAGATTACAAGAATAAATGCAAAACTAGTGTGAAGAAGGGTCTCCCAAAAATTATGTCTAAAACAAGTATTTATATGTATTCAACATGCTTGGGTCATTTTAGGGTTTGACGGAAAAAGATGGTTTTAGCCTCGGGTTAAGAAACAGATCATTTTGGGCGGATCTGGGCTTGGCCGCGGCGAAATGGACCATGTCCGTTGGTGGAATGGCTCAAGGGGTGGCAAACTTATGCTTGGCCGCGGCTGGGAGCTCTCCAGGCGCGGTGAACTGCTTCTTCGGGGCAGCTTCATTTGCCTTCAGTGCTTCGGGTATATTTAAGGATCCAACCATTGGATTGTCCCCAATCCAATTGCAATTGAAAGCTGGTTGTCTCGTCTTTGTTGTATCCAAATTTGGGGATGATCGGACTGTGAAAAGGTCTTCATAAGCTGCAAGACTTCTTGACGGTCCAAGTTTATCCAAAAACGTACTTTTGTTCAGAAATGCACTCTTTTATCCCGAGTTACCTGAAAAGAGTCTTAAAACCGCAAACATGCGAAACCCGTAATAAAAGCATAGAAAACCGAGTGGAACACTTATTAAAGTGTTCTAAAATATATAGTAAAACGGATAAAAATACGGTGTTATCACATAGAAAACCAAGTGGAACACTTATTAAAGTGTTCTAAAATATATAGTACAACGGGTAAAAATACGGTGTTATCACACCCCCATACTTAAACCTTGTTTGTCCTCAAACAAGACAAAACTCAAGCTTGGAAATGATCAAATGAAAATCATCTGGAACTAGAGATCTCAGAGACCGTCCTTCTAAACTATAACCATTGAACTACATCAATCACAATATAGACTAGAAAATTCTCACTAGAAGTTCCTGTAACACTAGTCCACGGTATCCGTCATATGAAATATAAACTTTCAAAATCCAAAAATCAGGTCAACTAGCTATCTACATTCATTAAGTATAGGCGTGGGTTTCTCATCAAAAGGATTAAACCAAGACAATCGATGCTAGGTATTTAAGGGCATTTAGAGGTGAGGTTAAGAGTATTTCGGGTTACCGTAATTTCGCCGGAGGGTGCGAGATATTATGCAAAACAACAAGAGAGGAAGGACCTATTGATCACCACAACTTCCAGTCACTTCTTCTTGCGTAAAAATGTTGCACTTCCTCCTTTCTCCAAAAAGAGAAGTTTTCTGTCATTCCCCCAAACTTAGAATTTTATGTGGGCTCGGAATGACAGACTTCTCACAAACGAACCATGGATGCTTCATAAGTATTTCAACCAGCCTAGACTCTTTTAAGGCTCTGTTTCCTTTCCCTTTAACTTATTTTCGATTTTTTTTTTCAAAAGGAAGAAATGCCTTTTATTGCCCGTTCAGTGCGAAATAAATCGAGTAAGGACGAATAATAAATGTATGTAATAATTGAAAAACTTTAAGGGAAAAAGAAAACTTACCTGGATGCGGTCGGGGAATGGATGTGGGGATGGAATGGTGGTGAATGGGGGATGGTAGATGGTGATATGGTGATGGGAATGGATGGGGGGTTGTTTGGGAATGGTTTGGAACGATTGAGGAAAAAATCAAATCGTTCGGGATCGGGATGGGGCTGGCCGCGGTCGGACTTGTGCGGCCGCGGTCGAGTTTCTTTTGCGGCCGAGTCTTCCTTGAGGTTCGGGCTGGACTGAAACACCCCATCCCGGACTCTAAGTCCGCGGAGGTTGTTCCCTTTCGGATCACTAAGTGCATCCGAGCCATTCAGTCCGTTTTAGGGCCCATTCCTTAAACGATATTCAATTCGATATGATATATTCTGAGATTCATATATTAGAGTCTAAACGCTTAATAAAAGAAACGTCCTGGCTATTTTGTAAATACGATAAGGATTCGATACATCTTAGAGTTTGCATATAAGCTATTACAATGTTAATCGATCCTAACAAACCAGACCAACACCACCCATCTTCCCCGGCTAAAGCGTATCGCGCGCCTATGCCCACTTCTTCTCGGAAGTCTCATCGTTACCTGAAAGCCAAAGAGGCATAAGTAACTCGATAATTACTTAGTGAATGCGGTTATATAATTATAATATGATGCATGCTACTCGGCTAAAACATGCATAGTTCCCTGAATTCATGTTCTGTTCCCACACTTAGCGGTTTTAGCCGGATCGGATTTTCCCTCGGAAATCATCTTAGCCGGACCAGACTTTTCCTTCGGAATTCATCTTAGCCGGACCAGACTTTTCCTTCGGAATTCATCTTAGCCGAGACAGAATTCTCCCCGGGAATCTATTCTAGCCGAGTCCGGATTTCCCCCGTTTCCAGTTTAGCCGAGCCTTGGCGGAATCCCCAAGTCACTCACCTACAACCCACGGTACATTTCCTCTCGGCTAAATACCAACCCGCGTGGAGTTTTATCGATTAATCGGCTAAGATTCCATAATCTCGACCGTATGCAGTTTCGTGAACAAATATACCAAGTGTGTGGTTAAATTAGAACCCGCGGTCATATAGAACGATCTTAAGACTTCACCAGAACCGTTAGTCTAGATTCGAACTTAGCCGATGGTATTGCGCTCACCTTTGCCACGCGAATGGACCGAGGCACTTGTCTGCCTTGATCCCTCACTTCCGCGTTATGAATCCCCCCTTGATATGATCTCCGCGATCGCCCTGGGATCCTTAGCCCTTCTGGATAACTTCCTTTCTCTTCCTTCCGATAGTAAGTCCCTCTGCTTCTCTGCTGATCGGATTACAAATTATCTCGGCTAACTTTCTCTCTTATCGATCGGAACTCTCTCTCTCGGCTAACTTTTCTCCTGGCCGATCGGGTTAAAAACTCTCTCGGCTATCTCTCTGTCTGTTTCGAGGATTCTTAGTTCTATCGGCTAAAAACTCCTCCAGGTTGCGTGTGGTCGAGAAGAAATGACTAAGGGTCTTATTTATAAGCCCTTGGTCGAAAACTCCCAAAACCGCGACCCAAACGAACATATGCAACTTTTAGCCGAACGGGTTGCAATCCTTCGGCTAAAACCGCTTTTAACCGCCCCCGCACATGCTTGGCACATGCGGTCCCTTTTTAGCCGAGACTAGTGAGCTACCTTCACTCAGCTATCGTTTCATCCAGCCAGCTAGCTTACAAGCTGGTCAACTTGTCCCAACTGCCGGACACTTAGCTTAGCTGAACCGAGCTTCCCATGAACTGATCCAGCTGAGCTAGCTCCACCATCCAGCTCGTTTTAGCTCGGCTAAAATGATATGAGCTCCTTTCCTCATCTCCTTGGTCTTTTCATCTTTTCTTCGGCTAAATCCTTAGACCATAAGACTTAGCCGACACTTTCGGACCATGGTTAGATTCTATTTAACTTCTTCCAGCTATTCAGCTCAACTCTTAGCCATGATCCGTCCTGGTGATCCTATTGCGGAACGGGGACATTACAAGTCTCCCCCACCTGAAAGGGATTCGTCCTCGAATCCGGGCCAAGTGCTAGATCCTTGTTCCATTCCTCGTACCACTTTGGAAAATCAGCCTTCATCCGATTTTCTGTTTCCCAAGTTATTTCCCGCGAACCATTGCTTTCCCAAGCAACTTTGATCATCGGAATTATGCTTTTCCTTGTTGCTTTTCCCATTCGATCAAGTACTTCGACAGGTCTTGCTTCCACCGTCAAGTTTTCTCTTAGATCCGAAGGTACTCCATTTAAGACCTTGTCTTTATTTGTAAGGCACTTCCGTAGTTGGGATACATGGAACACGTTGTGAAACGCATCCATATCCGGAGGCAAGTCCAATTTGTATGCGACTGCCCCAACACGTTCCACAACTCGGAAAGGCCCTATATACCTCGGATCTAACGTGCCTTTATTGGAAGTTCTGGCCCGCCCTTTGAACGTGATCATCTTTAGATATACTAGATCATTCACCGCGAATTCTATGTCCTTCCGACGTTTGTTTGCATAGCTTTTCTGTCTATCTTGGGCTTCTTTCATTTTTACCCTTAGGAACTTAATCCTTTCCGTGGTTTCTTCCACTATGTCCGGACCAATCATGTTACGCTCCCCCACCTGGGAACGACAGTTGGTTAATTATACCTTGGTGATTTGAGTTCAAGAACCGCTCTAAATCTGAATCCTGTTAATTAGTTTATCTGCATTCATTGATTTCCTGAGAAATACCCTGGGCCTATATTTTCCTCCATCGAATTTACAACTCTTTACTGTTCATTGTCTTTTGTTTCATCTTATTTGCTTAGCTTGATTTGACACTATACAATCTATTGTGTGATTTATGTGAGTCCTTGTGTTCGACCCCTGATATACTGCAGCAACTGCTTTAGTACTTTTAGGATATTAATTTGAGCATATCAGATGATACTGGATTTCTTGAAGTTCATCATCAGTCTTCTCTCTGTACCAAGAGGAAAACTCACTAATCTCTTTAATTTATTGCTTTGAATCGCGAATCTCCATGAAATTTTGAATAATGTCGTATATTTGCTTCGTTTGTTCCTCCTCCATGGTTTTGTCTTTTCTTGGATGGCAGCAGCGTCTTGTAGAGTTTGTTCCTCAAGGGTGGTGATGTGAGCAGCAAGGTCATCAAACTTTTTGTTGAATTCGGTGTAGATTGTGTATAGCCTTTTGTTCATGGCCGCCTCGGTCACGACTTGGCAATCGAGCTATTGATTAAGCATGACGTTGATTGCGTCCACACGCGTGCTAATCTCTGAGTTGAACACGTGCTGGTCCGAGAATTGATGGTGTTGATGGTATGAACGTTGTCTAGATTTGACAACGGGAGAAACAAAAGGTTCGTCTCGGTAGTAAGGAGGCTCGTGGCTTCCTTGAGAGTAGTTGGTCGGTGCCGGTTTCTGATCCATGTAGAACGAGTCACACAAAGCATGTGAGTCGTGAGAGTGGTGAGCGCAAGATGGGTCATAGTAACCCCGCTCGTAGTAGAAATCTCGCTCCATAGGCGAGTTCATGTTTCAAAGTCATTCTACTAACTTCTAAGGTGTGATAGAAACTGTAGCGATATCTCCCTGGCAATGGCGCCAAAAAATTGATGCGTATCGGATTCATCTCCGAAACTTCAGGTCTTAAATTTATAAACCTTACAGCATGCAAGTGCACATATGTGCATTGTAGTACTTGAGGTATCGATCCACAGGGAGAGGGTGCTGTTCTATGAGACCTTAGACACTGTATAGTAAATAAACCTAGAACGAATATATTTTTATATGGTTTTTGTAACTAAAATTGTAAAGAACGAAAAACGGAAAACTTCTACAAATCTAATCTAAGAAAATCGACCACTACCTAAACTAAGGGAATTTCAACTACTAAACTAAAGCTAAGAGAAACTAAACCTATCCTAAGAAAAACTAAGCCTACCCTAATACCTAAGAAAATCAGCTACTAACATAAACCTAATGAAATCGATAACTAAACTACTTCTACAGACTCTATTGCTAAACTAGACTACTAGAGACGGTTATAACTATTCTAAAACGTTGATGGGTCGAGAGGAATATCTCGGGGTATGCTCGATTAATTCAAACGGCCACTAGCTCATTAGTAAACTGTGTTTCTAGATTATAACTCCATGAACATGATAGAATAATGACGTAGTCTACTCCCGTACAACCTACGTCCTACAATGTATTCACTCGACCAGTAGCTTTCGTCTCTGGCCGCGTGTAAGATTGTGATTTGCTAGTGGGTCCATAGGTTCATTGCACTCCGTAAGTATACTTTCAAAATCTTACGACGCGCACGCCTTGTGGATGGACTTTGCTGGTGATTAGATGCAATACTTTCGTGGTTCTAAACTCCCCCTATCAGCCTCTAGTTCATGACACTAGATTCATGCATTAACAACTTTCCACAAGAAAAGCTCTAGAAATCGGCTAGGGTTTACCGAGTGAAATCTTTATCGAACATCGGATTCCCCTCGAAAATCCTTTAAACCCAACAATCTAAACTACTCACACCTACTGAAAAGACATGATTAAATTAAGCATGAGATTGGTGTAGAAGCCTCACGGATCCAAAAACTAAGCTCGGTGAGAAACCTCCTCACCAATCCCGAAAATCTCATGGCTAGAGTACAAGAATGAAAGCAAAATTAGTGTGTAGAAGGTTCTCCCGAAAATTCTGTCTAAAACAAGTATTTATAGGTCTTCAACATGCTTGGGTCGTTTTAGGGTTTGACGGAAAAAGACGGTTTTTGCCTCGAGTTAAGAAATGGATCATCTCGGGCGGAACTGGGCTTGGCCGCGGGTGCGTCCATCCTGGCCGCGGTGAAACGGACCCTGGCCGCGGGTAGAATGGCTCCAGGGACGGCGAACTGATGCTTGGCCGCAACTGAGTTTTCTCCAGGCACGGTGAAATGCTTCTTCGGGGCAGATTCATTTGCCTTCAGTGCTTCGGGTATACTTAAGGATCCAACCATTGGCTTGTCCCCAATTCAATTGCAATTGAAAGCTGTTTGTCTCTACTTTGTTGTATCCAAATTTGGGGATGATCGAACGGTGAAAATATCTTCATAAGCTGCAAGACTTCTTGACGGCCCAAGTTTATCCAAAAACGTACTTTTGTTCCGAAATACACTCTTTTATCCCGAGTTACCTGAAAAGAATTTTAAAACCGCAAACATGCAAAACCCGTAATAAAAGCATATAAAACCAAGTAGAACACTTATTAAAGTGTTCTAAAATATAGGGTCATTTATTAAAGTGTTCTAAAATATAGGATCATTTACAGTGAAATATACATTCTTCACTTTTTATTACATAAAAGTCACTTATGACTCTTGGTGCACTTTTTGCACTATGTGAAAAACCAACAAAGTCTTTGGGTTACTAATTACACTGTAAGGCACATCTCTCTCACATCTCTTTCTTTTACATCTCGCCTTAAACCAATAAACCCTCTCTCTTTTACCCCACTTGATTTGTTTTCTATTTTTTTATAATGTGAAAGACATAAAATAATTTTCTGGAAACAATATATGATAATTCTATTTTTCCAACATTTTAAGATCCATTTTGTTATAGTTTTGATGTCAAACAAGAAATCTACTTGTAAATATCAAGAACTACATCTACACATGAACATCCACACATGACCATCAGTAAAGTATTATTCACACATGACCATGCACACTAACAATACGAGATTCCTATTTGTCTACACACAATTTTCCACGTTTTCATGTCCACGTCGATCTCGATTTCATATGTTTAGATTTCTTGTTTTTTTTCGAATCAAAACGATAGCAAAATAGATCTTAAAATGTAGAATAAAAAAAATTATCATTCATTGTTACCAAATAAATTGTTTTATGTCTTTCACATTATAAAAAAATAGAAAATAAATCAGGTGGGGTAAAAGAGAGAGATGTGAGAGAGATGGTTTATTGGTTTAAGACGAGATGTAAAAGAGGGAGATGTGAGAGAGATGGGGTAAAAAAAAAAAATCAGGTGGTTTATTGGTTTAATGTTTTGTTTTACTTTTTTAAATAATAACTTGAATGATGCAAAGATGAAAATGACAATAAAAACAGGGAGATTTGGTTTAATATTCTAAAAAATTATATATTTTAAAAACTAACCCATCTTTAATTTTTTTTGAAAACTAACCTTTTTTAAAATTACCAAAATACTCAAAATAAACCAAACAAATGAATTTTCTTAAATTATATTTCTTAATTTAAAAAATGAATAAAATATGGATGTAAAAAATGTCGATCGTATCTAGATTTTGTGCGTAGAAATTTAAAAAACCATTCAATAACAAAGCAGTTTGTATGAACTTATGGTTTCACAAACGTGTTTTTGTATAATTTTGTTGTATGGTGATGATGTATATATAGAGTTTGAGTATGTTAATGATAAATATAATAATAGATTTGTGTATATCTAACAAAATTGTTTATATCTAATATGAATTTTAATTAAAATAATTTATTTTGTTCTTTCGTAATATATATATATATATATATATACATATATATATAAATAAATTGTTGAATATTTATTTTAAAATATATATTTATTATGAAAAAGAAAAAAAAACAATTATTGTATTTGTATATTCTCAAAATTTCATGATGGGTATAATGTTTTATTTAATAAAAAGTTAATTTTCAAAGATTTAAAAAGAGTGGTTAGTTTTAAAAATATATAAAAATTTTGGGATATTAAATCAAATTTCCTCTTAAAAACATGTAATTTTTGTTTTAATTAAAAAGAAAAAAACTAATTTTACCAAAAAAGAAAAAGAAAAAAAAAGACTAATACAGTTTACAGGGCTAATGCAGGGTTCATGGCTAACTCTTTTTTCTACAGTTTACAGGGTTAACGCAGGGCCGGGTTAGCACAGGGCCGGGTTTGCGCAGGGTCGGGCTAACGCAGGACTCAAACCCTGTTGACAACATCCCTACCTGTAAAGAGTCTTAAAACCGCAAAAATGCGAAACCCGTAATAAAAGCATAGAAAACCAAGTGAAAAACTTATTAAAGTGTTCTAAAATATATAGTAAAACGGGTAAAAATACGTTGTTATCAGAGGTATTAGAGATTTTTCATTAACACTAAGTGCCTCAATAGTTAGAACTGCCTATTAATGTAATATGAAGTGATAAAAGTGCATATTGATATAATTTTCCTTTATATTTATATAACTTTTGGGGAAACTTTTCCGAAAATACCAATATTTTTGGGGGAAAAAATAAAGTATCTGATTGGGAACATAAAAATAAAAGTGTTGTATGTTTAGGTTGGAATATATTGCCGGGATTTCCCAAAACAAGTTCAAGTTAAAAAACCCAAATTAAGCTCTTTTTATTAATGTGAAAGGAGGATCAGAGTAGAACATATAATTTGGAAAATAGGCTAAAAGGATGGGTCGTCTTCGATTTCACTATCGGACGAGTCGTCTATAACCACTCGGCTGAGCTCGGTCTCCGCGAGGCGAGCATTCCGTAGAAAAATGTTGATGCGCTCTCCACGGTCATGTAGTCCCATCTCGGTAAGCTGCAGTCGAAGGTCAGGTCGGAGTCCTCGGAAAAAGATCATCGCCACTTCTGCTGCATATCGGTGAGGCCCAAAGAGTCCCATAGTACGCACGAACTCCTCATGGTATTCTTGCATAGTCTGGTTCCCTTGCCTTGCCAAGCCTAGCCCCCAACTACCACTGCTGGTTGAAGTCACGTCTGGCTTTTTGGGGCCGGAAGAACTTGGCTGACACTTGCGGGCCCTTCCCTCTTCAACCTCGTCACAAATCCAAGGGTTGGACTTAATCTTGACCGTAGATGGACAAATGACTCTCTTACGAGCAATTTCCCGCGTAAAAGGCATCGTTTTGAAAAACGTTTTAAGAAAACAATTTCGCAAATGTGACAAATTAAAGACGGTCGTATTTGTTGTGAATGAGGGGAAAAGTATTTATAGAGAAATATTTAATTTGCATGTTCTCTCCAACTATATATACACACATATCGAATCTTCAAAATTCCATAGCCAGGAAAGGTATATATATATATATATGTTTACAAACAAAGCAAATATATATGCAAGAGAAGAAGTATTTACAAAGCAAGTAATATATCCGTCGAAAATCGGTCGGAAATTACCCACCGATTTCCGTCGGTCGTTAATCGGTCGGAATATTCCGTCCAGTTTCCGAGGGAGTATAAATTTGTCGGCAGTCCCTCGGAATACCATCAGAATATTCCGACAGATTTCCGATCATTTTTAGTCCGTCGAAATAACCTCGGAAATCCATCGGTATTCCGTCAGAAATTTCTAACGGTTTATACCCCGTCGCAAAATCCGTCGGAAATGCGCTTCTTTTCTTGTAGTGTTCTTCTTCTTGAAAATACGAACCGTTGTTGTCGGGTTCGTAGTAAGCATCGTCTCCGCCTCCAACAGTAGCTTCACAAGCATGCACTTGGCGATTTTGGTTGTTGAGAAGTCGGTTCATCATGTTCTTTATCTCGGCTATCTCCTTCGATTCCGACACATTAAATCTAGTCGATCTATCGTAGTCGGTAGAATTGTTGCTATCCGACATAGCAAGATTTTCGATGAGAGCTCTTCCTTGGTTTATGGTCTTCATGGAGAAGTCTCCATTGCTGGCCGTGTCGAGAGAAAGTAGATATTTTGGTAGTAATCCTCGGTAGAAATTGTTGAGCAAATTTGGACCAGAGAAACCGTGATGAGGACAACCTCTCTCGTACTCTTTGAAACGTTCTCACGCTTCATGGAAAGACTCCACCGATTGTTGATGAAAACTTTGGATTTTGTTTCTCAATGAGTTGGATCTCGACTTGGTGTAGAAATTAGTTAGGAATGCGGCTTTGCACTCTTCCCAATTAGTAATAGATCATGCGGGCAAAGATTTCAACCAAAGGTGAGCTTTATCGGCCAAAGAAAAAGGAAAAAGCTTACACTTCAAATAATCGGCCGGAACTTGGTTCGTTCTCGTTGTTCCGCATATCTCTTCGAACAACTCGATGTGCTTCATCGGATGCTCGGTTGCAACTCCATGAAACTGATTTTTCTTTACCAAATCAATGATTTGAGGTTTGATCTCAAAATTGTTTCCGTTCGGTATAGGAGTTGTATGGCCGCTCGGTTTTGGAAGTATTGATACGGTGAATCAAAATCAGCAATGATGCGGTTACGCGCTTGTCTCCTCGGAGAATTAGCGGGCAGTACGGGACGGTAGGCGTTTATGCCATTAGGAAGAATCGGTGCATTAGCTTGAGCATCGTTCCTTGGTGCATCATGATCGACGAGAAGTTATCGCCTCAGATTTTCAGCATTTCGGTTTTGGTTGTGATTTTCTTCGGGATATAGATGTGGCTGGTCTTTAGCACCATGGACAACCCCTTGATCTTCTTCGTGATCCGAAAAATCACGGTGATTTAGGTGTTTTACCACTCAGTCAATTAATAACTAAATCTCACACTACCTCAATAATAACGGTTATCAATGCAATACTGTAGGATCGAATCCACAGAGACCACGGTTACACTACAATTCTCACAAGATGAAACTAAGCTAAGACAAAAACCAAGCATATCAATTCCCCCAGACTTAGCATTTTGCTTGTCCTTAAGCAAACAGAAAACTAAGTAAGAAGAAAATGTTTGAAAAACACGGAGACTCACATTTCCCTTAGAATTCTGCAATGACCATTACCTTAGTAATCCACATATTGCCAAACTAGCTCCGGATCGAACCGCCATGTACTTCCCTGAAAGCATCACAGCTTTCCCATATTCAACTCATTATTTCGCAAAATAATCCAAAGCTATCATCGCTGGGTCTCATCAAAGATCATAGTGCCAGGAACATTCTAGACTCTTTCCATTTCGATATCGTGACGAGACAACAACACACCACTTGGTACCTTTTTCTCTCCCCCATATTTATTCTTTTCTCATTTTCTTTCCGTAGGGCCAATGGCTGACGGAACGCAAGTATTGATGGTTTTTGCCACTGAATCGCCGGTTCATTTTAGTGCCACCCTTTCATTCTAAGATGTAGGCGAATAGTGGTATCTCTAAAAAAATTTCTAACCTCGCTTCCAACCTTAGTGTGATCATCTCCTTCGGAGTAAAATAATGGGATCGATGGAAATTTACTCGAAAGAAAATCATTTCATCTTTTCCGCTTTTATTTTAAATAAGGGGAAGGAGTACCATACTTTCACACAGGTCGTCTTGTCAGATACGAATGAGGAGTCAAGCTCCGAAGACACCAATCACGATGATGAGGTAAAAAGAAGAGCGCATAAATTAGCTCAAGCAGCTTTTTGAATTTTTCTGGAAACATGGATGCCTCTGATTAACCGTGAAGCCTTTAGATTTTCCATTAGTCTGATCTAAAACTAGCCCTGCAACAAAGGTGACTTAGAAGAAAAATCATTTCAAGAAATCCAAGATCATGATCATCATCTCCAACAAATTTTGACTCAATAAAACGAAATAACTCAAGGCAAACATCAAAATGACTCAAACAGAATCAAGAAAAACAAAAGAAAGAAATAGCATTAGTAACGATAGAGACCCTCCCCCAGACTTACTTCACACCGTCTCGGTGTGAAAATAAACCAAGAAGAAGGCCAAACAGACTCAAGAAAAATATAAAATGAAAGAAAACGTACCGGTGGGTTGCCTCCCACCAAGCACTTGTTTTAAGTCGTATAGCTTGACTTTGGCTCGGGTATCAGTCAGGAAGAGCGAGAGAGCTTGCCCTGAAACAAGTCCCACCATCAAACATATCCAGCTTCAGAATTTTGCTCATCATCCCCTTTACAGCATCTTTTCCTTTCTCCTTCAGCTCTGAAGTGAGAAGTGCTCTAACCTTTGAGAATAGCTTCGATGTTCCCTTGCACTTTACCTTATACTCAATCGAATCTCCATCACACTTCTGAGGGATCAAAGTTATATAAGCATCTCCTTTGACTCTTTTTCTTGTTACCTTCCCTTGTGCCTTATTCTTTATGATGGCGCTCTTGCTGATGATAGAAGGATCATCTAAGACTACTTTGACTGTGTCCTCTTTATAAGGCTCTTTCCAAGGATCAACCACCAGCATCTCTTCTGTGACAACATTGATGCAAGAGACGTGTTTGGGATCTCCTCTAGTGGGGATAGCTTTGTAGAAGACCTTTTTGTCGATGATAGAGAGAGAGATTCTCTTATTGGGAATGTCTACAACTGCCCCCACTGTAGCCATGAATGGTCTTCCCAGAATCAAAGGCATATCGGAACCTTCACTCATCTCCACAACCTGGAAATCAGTAGGAACCAAGCAATTTCCTACATTAACAAGCAAATCAGGGATGATACCATATGGAGTTATGGTAGAGGGGTTGGCGAAAGCAAGAGTCGTCTGAGGAGGCTTCATATCGGCAATTCCCAACCTCTCTCCAACAACCTTCGACATCAGATTCACGTTAGACCAAGAATCTACAAGAGATTCTTTAAATTCGACTCCGAAGATATAACATCGAACAACGAACATTATGGGGTCTTCAATCTTAGACAACTGCTTCATTGGTGGTGGTGTGCTCCTTGCCTTAATGAAGAGTGCTTTAATCTCTTCTAGAGTCTCTCTGCAATTCTGGAAGAAATCTAACCATGATCGGTCGTCCAAGGCTTCTTCAAACGAGATCTCATGGGGAATCCTCCTCACCAACTTATCAAAACCACTCAGCTTCTCTGCACTAATAGGCTTCATGAGGTGTCTGGGTGGCATAGGGTATGGCACCTTAGGAACATATGGTGGTGGGGTGATGGAAGCGTATTTCTTCTCTGCTTCAACAGCATGTGTTTCAACCTCAGTCTTCAACTCATGCATATTCTTCATTTCTCCTTGAGCAGTGATTGCATTACAATGCTCTCTGGGATTTGTCTATACTTTTCCCGGAAGATTTCCTGGCTGTCGCTTGATTGCTTTGGCATTTTGAACAACTTGAGTGTCCAGCTTCTTCACATGAGTGCATACAACTTCGTACTTGCTGTTGAGATCGTTGTACATGTTATCAACCTTGACATTGATCTCCTTAGCAGATTGCTGCTGGTTGAGCAGAAGCTGTTGCATGAGAAGTTTAAGCTCATCGTGAGAGCCATTCGCAGAGTTCGCATGAACTTGGAATGGGGTTGGTGATGCTTTCTGGAAGGTTTTGAATGGTTATTTCTGCTGAAACCCACCTTGGAAAATTTTCTGACCTTGAAAGTTCTGAGAAAAACCTGAGACACCAGCGTTTTTCACAAAAGTTTTTCCTTGGGATTGTTGAGCTTGCTGGGGGTAGACTTGATCTTGGGGATTTTCGACATTAGTGCTTATGTAAGACATATTGGGATGGTTTCAGTAATTCTGGTTGAATCCTCTGTTTTGCACATACCCCTGTCCACTAATGAAGTTCGCCTCCTGCATCTCATCACTCTCATCTTTAGCTAATCCCCGACAAAAAAACTACATCTCTTGTCTCCTCCCAAGACTGCACACCTCTCTGATTTCCCTTCAGCATCAAGTTCACTTTTGCAGTCAGCTCATCAATCTTCTGTGACTCCGCACTGTTGACACGTTTAGACCTGTCGTACTCAGGGCAGCGATTTCCAGAACTTGCAGCCAAGTTATTTATCAACTAGTACGCTCCTTCCTTAGTTTTGGTCATGAAGTCTCCATTGCTCGCAGCATTAAGAGCGTTCTTGTAATCCCAATCAACTCCATCGTAGAAGATGCTTAGTATCTGCTCATTCGAGTACCCATGGTGAGGGCACTCTGTGCAATATTCTCTGAACCTCTCCCAAGCTTCGCAAAAGGATTCTCCTGCGTGCTGCTGGAAAGTGGTGATTTTATTTCGCAGCGAAGCCGTCTTAGACTTGGAGTAGAAGTGATCCAAGAAAGTAGCTCTGCATTCTTCCCATGTAGTCAACGACCCAGGTGGAAGTCAATTGAGCCTTCTCAGTGCCTTGTCCGCCAAAGAGAAATTGAGGAGCTTGCACGTTAGGTAATCAGCTGGTACCCCATTTGACTTGGTAGTGCTGCAGATTTCTTCGAAGTTCTCAATGTGGTCCATTGGATTCTCTGCAGGGAGACCATGGAACAAGTGCTGCTTCACCAATGCAATCATCTGAGGTTTGATCTCATAATCTTGCCTCGTAATAGCTGGTGGACGGATGGCAGCTCTGTTCTGGTAGAAAGCATGAGGCGTGTCCAAGTCCCCAATGGCAGGATGCTGCTGTTGTTGTTGTAGCTACTGCTGTTGCAACTGATGCACTTGCTGTTGCAACCTTGATACAAGACCTTTTAGTCTCTAGGAGGTATCAATAACTCCAATATGTGTAGTATGAAGGTTATCAATCCATAAAGGGATTTATCCTAATCACTAAGAATGCAAGGTTCATAAGTAATTTAAGCTAAACAAGGTAGTTGGTGATTAAGTATCCAAGTTCAAATAAACAAAAACAATGCTAAACGAGTTGTAATTCAAATAACAAAAGCGGAACTAGAGATAAGGTTATTGATATAAGATGATCAAAATCTAATTAGTGGTGTTCATTCACTTAATGAAGCTCATTCCTAGGCAATAGATCTCTAATTTCGTAGTTCTTTTTCAAGCAACTAATCACTATGTTAATTATCAAGTCCATTAGCAAATTTTTATTTGTGGATTAACAATTAACAAGCATTAAGAATCATAACAAGATCAACCAAAGATATGCCCTAAACAACTAATATCTTAGGTTAGGAACATAAATCTCTTGTCTAGTTGGTCTTGGCATTTCATCAAACACTTGGTGTTCATGAAATGCCTTATGATCTAGATCCACTATTTCAAGCTAGATCTAGCATTGGGGACTCTAGACAAGATGGAATATAAGATTATCTAACCCTAAACACCACTAATCAAACCCTAGATCACCCTAATCTACCTCATCTCAAGATCTTAAAAGACTACTCAAGATCCATCAAGAACACCTCAAAATCGATTATGATAGAGGATGATTCCATGGATAGATGTTTGATTAATCAAGATAGAAAAAAGATAGATGGAAGAGATTTATGGAAATAAATACTAAATTGCAATAATCAAAAGGATCCTTCTTACAAATTTCAAACTCTCTCAAAGGTAAAGGGTTTGAGCATAAGAAAAAACATACATTAAAAATTAGGTTTAGATGAGTATTTATAGGAAAAGTGGACAACATGATTGACATCAATGTTACAAATCGATGTGCATGGTCGATGCTAAGGCCCCTGATGTTGCATCCATTTGTTGCATCGATGTGTGGGAGGTTCTGGGTCGATGTGAATTCCCCTGAAGCTGAGCATCGATTTGTTGCATCAATGTGAATGGGGGCATGATCCATGCTAAGGCCCCTGATGTTGCATCCATTTGTTGCATCGATGTGTGGGAAGTTCTGGGTCGATGTGAATTCCCCTGAAGCTGAGCGTCGATTTGTTGCATCGATGTGAATGGGGGCATGGTCGATGCTAAGGCCCCTGAAGTTGCATCCATTTGTTGCATCGATGTGTGGGAGCATGGTCGATGTGAATGTTGAAAAGCTCCCAGACGTCTTTAACCGCTTCTCTTGCTCCCGAACCGAATGCTCTTAAGCCAACTCCATCAAATGCCTCCAAAGTACCTAAAAAGGACTCCAAAACATGCAAGACACTCTAAGACCTAGTATGAGAACCCTAAAACTCTAAATGAGACAAAACAAGTATGATATGCCATGAAGATCCAAGTAAATGATCTTAAATCTATATGAAATGCGTGCTAAATATATGTAGAATATGCACATATCAATTCCCCCATACTTAAACCTTTGCTTGTCCTCAAGCAAACAAGATCAAGAATGAGAGATGCAATGTAATGCAAGTGGAGCTCGAACCTATAAGAAGCACAAGAAACAATCGCACTCAACGTCCAAGTTACTAGTTCTAGGATGCACCAAAGTTGTCTACTCAAAAGGAGATAGCCATTTCCTTCACAACATGCAACAAGCCAAACTTCAATCTAGACAAACCATTCTATTCTCTAGCCTCTTAACATTGATTAATTGTTTTATCCGTGAATTGTGCTTATGCAAAATCAAATGAAACCGCTTGGTTAAAGGACCGGTTATGAGATGAAAGTGATCTCATCAATACGTAAGGGCAATCAAATACAAGGATCTCTCAATGAATGAGCAAACTTTGACAAAATGTTGAAGGTAAAAGGCAACCTATGCATACAAGGAAAAACTTCTCGTCTACCCGAATGCCTAGAGTGTCTCTAACCTAAAGCCTCTAACCCGTTGTGCTCATAACTTAAGCTACCCTTTTATCATGAGGCATTTTTCCTTTTTGAACCCGCACATCCTTCTTGTCTCTTCACTTCACTTTCTTCTCAATTGGGGATCACTTCTTCTTCCTTGTTCTTCATGGTTTGGTGCTTCTTTTTTGTTATCTAGCTCTTCTTTCTTCTTTTTTTTGTTCCCGCCTCTTCTCATTCTTTTGATGCTTTGGCCATTTTGGCCTTCTTCTTTTTCTTTGTATCTTTTGAGGCAATCTTAATCTTAGAGCTAGACTTATGATCTTTGCACAAACCATTCCACAAATTCGATCCCCTTTTTCATACTCCTTGTCATTCTTTCCATTCCACAATCCATTCCAATCATGCCATTTACTAAGTCTAAACCCGTTTCCCCCAAACTTGAATCAAGAACCGCCATCCTAACTATCCTATTCCTAGATTAGCCCTTTGATGGTGGAGCTAAGTCTACACAAGAGTGCTTCATTGTCGCCCTAAACCTAACACTTTTTGTCAAGTTCATTCAAAATAAGGCCTCACAAGACACACACGAAGGACTATGGGCTAGAAAAGAGGTAATTGTCATGGTAGGGAAACCAATCCAAAGATGGGATTTGGCTATTTGGACAAGCAAGAGTGGTAAAAAGAATAAGAATGTCCAAATATGTATATGTGATCTACGAGTTCATTTAAGTTTGCATAAGCACAATAATTACATGTCAAATTATGATTATCACTTAGATGAGGCTAGATTCAATTCAAGCTTGCTTCAATCAAAGAAAGGCAATGATGCATGCGCTCTAACAAATGGTTCGTCCTTGATTTCAGATTCAACTTCAATGCATCAAACAACTAATAACTTGGGCGTTGAATCAATTTCTAATTAAGCTACTTTCAAGGTTGTCATTACTCCATGCTTATGCAAATGCAAGCTAAAATGTAAACTAGGCACCACCTACAAGTGAATATGCAATCCTAAATGTTCTAAAATTTCCAAATTTATTGAAAATGCATGATATGCATGAGACTCAAGATGCAAAAAGGCAAAATAAGTACATCAAAACGATGTTAGATAACACACAAACCCTCCCCCAAACTTAAATTACACAGTCCCTTGTGTAATAGAAGCTTAAGAGAGAGCTAAACAATGCATGGAAGAAGGAAAGAAGATATGATTCTAGATGCTATGTACAAAAGTTTTGGAGTTACCATAGAAGCTTTGGGATGGGGAAGAAGTCCCCATAGAAAGTGACGGGTTGCTTGAGCAAGGTGAAGGAGATCTCATGGCTTTTCTTTTTTCTACTTTCTCGTCATGTGCCAATGAGTGGCTTGCTTCTCTGAGCATCATCATTTCTCCTTCATGGAGCGTGTGGTTCATGTCTAGACCACCTTCTTCTTCCTCTCGGGTTTGGGATGTGCTAGCTTTACCGTCCCTCTTGAGTTCCTTGATTGTATTTCCCATGCCTTTAACCGTCTTCTCCAACTTCTTGATTACCCTTGCCATCTTCCTCATGCTTTGGTCTTGCCACTTACACCAACGTTAGAGGAGTCTCGATTGGTGGTGCGCATGACGTAAGGCGGGGCCAAACATAGTACCATCGTATGGATCGAAGTGATACCGCTCTCCGCCATAGATGGCCGTGGGGGGCGAGTTTCCGGCCTCTTCATCATCGGAGTCAAGGACTTCTTCGGGGAGTGCACTAATATCGGTTTTGCTCTTCTTTGGTACTCTCGTGCGGAAAGCATCAATTGGTGGGTTGATGGTTTGGTTGTAGAAATGGTCCTTGGTCGGGTGAAAGATGATGTTTCTCGGTTCATCAAGCTTTGTGATGGCGTTGTTAGGCAATAGGACTTGCGTGTGGAACGTCTTGTTGAGCTGAAGGTTGTAGGCAAAATTGCCGTCTACCTTTCCCTTGAAGAACCGCGTCCGTGCAAGGTAGCCCTCATCCATCAACTTCCATTCCTTATCAACCACCGTAAGCTTGATCCCTTTCGCCTTGAGGATGGGAGTGATGATCCAACCGATGGCTAATGCGGATTTCTTCGAATTAGTCTCCCAAGCCCAATTCTTGTGAAAGAGCATTTGCCTCACCAAGGTAGTGGCAAAGGAAGGGGTCTTCTCATTGCCCATAAATTTCCTTCCATTGCTTAGTGTCTCGAGTAGGGGTTTCACGCCGAGGCCTAGCAATTCCATTTACTCTTTGATAACCTTGTTAAACTCCACCTTAGTGTAGAATGTGCGGGTTAGTGAAATTTGCACGTATTTGAGGATAGGGTTCCGGATTCTAGAGCCCTTGGAAATGCCGGGTTTGTAGTCATCGGAAGCAATTGTTTCCCAAAAGCGTTGGAGCTCATGCTTCGGATAGTGGAAGTATGGTTCACCATAGGTACCTTCTTCTTTGAAGCCAAAAATTTCACAAAGTTCATGAAAAGTTGACCCGGTATGTCTTCTTATTCACATCAAATATGATTTCTCCAAAGCCGGCACTTGCATTTGCTCTCTTGTTCCCTATCCCATAGAACCGCGCTTCAAGGTATGCAAGGAATTGACAAGTGAGGTCCTTGTGAGCTACTTCCTTCATCGTCATGAATTTCCCGAGACCAATGTTCTCGAATACAAGAGCAACATCTTCATATATACCCATCTTCTCCAAAACCACCGAGTCCACGAATAGCCCTTGCTCGAACTTCATAGTTGAGAACTTCTCATAGTATTCTTTGACCGTTGGCTCTCTCTCCGTCTCCTCTACCAAGGTGTCTTCTTCTTCCTCTTGCACAACGCTCTTTCCTTTAGCCTTAGCCTTGGATTTCGTTGCTAAAGCAAGCTTCTTTGCATTTCCCTTTGAGGTGCTTTCCGCGGCCTCACCGTTTCCTTGGCATTTAGTCACGGTCCCTTGCTTGTTTTTTGGTTGAGCCTTAACCGCCGTTTTCCCTTTTCTCATTTGCCTTGGCACATGCTTCTTGTGCTATCTCTCTCTTTCTTGTTGGTAGGCTTGAAGTTGGAATTGGGTTGTTTGTTGTCTTCATGGTACCTATATTGTCTCAAAGAGTCTACAAGTTTCAAGAAATGAAGACACAACCTTTTTGTTGTTTAAAGGAAAGGCATATATGAAACTCAAAGGAGAATGCTCAATTAGCAAAAAGACCATCCATTTCCCATAACCAACATAAAACTTTCCAACTTTAAGCTTCAAGAATCCATTCCAATTGCAAGTTTTAAAACCCTTAAGCACAAACACCATTTTCGAGCCTAAACTCAAAAAATGAGGTTCTTTGCTAAAAATTTCAAAATCTTCTCAAAGCAAGACAAATCAGCCATTGAACTACCTATCCTAACCATTTTCGAGCCTAAACCCAATGTATTTATGCAAGTGAAATCATTTCCTAAACAAATTCATGAAATTTCCATTTATGTGCAAGTGATTGATATTAGTCATGAAAAATGTGAACGAAATACCTTGGGGATGCAGAACTTAAATGAAAAGGGGGTTGGTAGATCCAGAAAGAGGATGAAAAATCCGAAATTTAACAATTTAAATCACAATTTTTGGTTGAGAATTGAGAGAGATATGAGCTTGTGAAGTTTAGGTAGAGGAAATAGCCATTGTTGCGAATTTAGTGGAGAAGAAAGCTTACCTTAGTGGGTGGGTCAACTTACCTTGGTCAAGGGAGTGTTTGGACCATTGGATAATAGATCCAGTCAATAAAATTTAAATTTGGTCAACAAAAATTGAATTCTGGTTGATGCTTATGTTCGATGTGGAGGGAAAAATTCCCGGGGAATATTTTTCTTCCCGGGGGACATTTTGGGGAATATTTCTTTCCCGAGGAACATTTTATTCCCGGGAAACATTTCTTTCCCGGGGAAATTTTTCCCTCGGACATCGCTTTCCCTCGAAATCAAGCTCCCTAAGAACACTTAAAAAAAGATCAAAAAGAACTAACAAAGATCGAAAATTCGTAAAGAAAAAGAAATATGTACAATGATAAGCTTGGGGTGTCTCCCAAGAGCACTTTGTTTAACGTCACTAAGTTCGACGTTTGTTACCTTCCTCAAGCTAGAGGGGCGTCATCTAGAGGGATCGAGCCTCCCTTTTCGACGATTTGACTTGCTCGGTAGAGTTTGAGCCTTTGGCCATTAGCAAAGAAATCTTGGCCCTCCTTGTTAACAAGTACCACGGCTCCATAAGGCCTTACTTCCTTAACTTCAAACGGACCCGACCACGTCGACTTGAATTTCTCGGGAAAGAGTTTCAACCGGGAATTGAACACCAACACTAGTCCCCGATCTTGAAGTCCTTGTGCACAATCCTCTTATCATGGAACGCTTTGGTCCTCTCCTTGTAGATTCTCGAACTTTCATAGGCATCGAGCCTAGTCTCCTCTAAATCTTGAAGTTGAATCAACCGTTTTTCTTGAGCGATTTTGATGTCAAAATTTAGAAGCTTTACAACCCAAAGAGCTTTGTATTCCAATTCCACCGGAAGGTGACACGACTTCCCATAAAGCATGTTGAACGGCGTGGTTCCTATGGGTGTCTTGAAAGCGGTTCTATATGCCCATAAGGCATCATCGAGTTTGTTTGCCCAATCCTTCCTCGAGCTACCGACCGTCTTCTCAAGGATCACTTTGATTTGGCGGTTGGAGACTTCTACTTGCCCGCTTTGTTTGAGGATGATAGGGTGTTGCAACCTTGTGTTTCACCCCATTCTTCTTAAGTAGGCTCTCGAAGACTTTGTTCACGAAGTACGATCCACCATCACTAATGACCACTCTTGGAACCCCGAACCTTGGAAAAATGATTGACTTAAACATTTTGAGCACAACTTTTGCGTCGTTTGTGGGACTTGCGATAGCTTCCACCCATTTTGATACGTAGTCTACCGCAACTAAGATGTAGGAATTTCCATATGAAGATGGGAAAGGACCCATGAAGTCGATTCCCCATACATCAAATATCTCTACCACAAGGATCGGGTTTTGGGGCATTTTGTCTCTCCTCCCAATGTTCCATTTCCTTTGGCAAGCATCACATGGGGACACATAGGTGTGTGCATCTTTGAAAAGAGTTGGCCACCAAAACACGGATTGAAGAACCTTTGTCGCCGTTTTGAAAGAAGCGTGATGACCTCCGGAGCTTGACCCGTGACAATGGAATAGAATCCCTTGGATCTCTTCCTCCGCTACGCATCTTCTGTACAAGCTATCCGAGCAAAGCTTATACAAGAACGGCTCATCCCAATAATATCTTGTTACATCATGGAAGAACTTCTTCTTCTTGTATCCATCCAAAGGTGGCTCCTTCCCACAAACAAGGTGGTTGACTATATCCGTAAACCATGGGAGCTTCTCATCTTGTAGACCACTAGCATCCTCCATACCGTTCACGGCCTCAATCCCCCTCCTCAATATCTTCACGACCATGAGGCTTTCTTCGGGAAGCTTGTCTTCAATGGGAACGAGGTCTTCTATCCTCATCCTAGACAAGTGATCCGCTACTCCGTTCTCTATGCCTTTCTTGTCTACTATCTCCAAATCGAACTCTTGGAGTAGCAAGATCCATCGTAATAGCCGCGGTTTCGTGTCCTTCTTTGCATGAATGTATCTCAAAGCCGCGTGATCAGTGTAGACAATCACCTTTGACCCCACAACATAAGATCTAAACTTCTCCATGGCAAAGACTACGACCAACAACTCCTTCTCCGTGGTTGCATACCGAGTTTGAGCATCGTCTAGAGTTCTACTAGAGTAGTAGATCACATTGGTCTTCTTGTCTTTCTTTTGCCCAGAACGGCTCCAACCGCATAGTCGCTAGCATCACACATGATTTCAAACGGAAGGTCCCAATCCGGTGCTTGGACTATAGGGGCACTAATCAACGCTTTCTTGATCTCTAGGAATGCCCCCATGCACTCCTCATCAAACACAAATTCGACCTCCTTGCAAAGCAACCGAGAGAGAGGTCTAGTAATCTTCGTAAAGTCTTTGATGAACCTTCGGTAGAACCCCGCATGACCCAAGAAAGACCGGATGTCCTTGAACGACTTAGGCGGCTCCAAACTAACCATCACCTCTATCTTGGCTTTGTCTACCTCGATCCCTTTCTCGGAGATCTTATGCCCGAGCACGATGCCTTCACGTACCATGAAATGACACTTCTCCCAATTGAGCACCAAGTTTGCTTCTTCGCATCGTTGCAAGACCCTACAAAGATTAGACAAGCAAACACCAAAAGAAGAGCCATACACGGAGAATTCGTCCATAAAGACTTCTACCATGTCTTCAATAAGATCCGAGAAAATGGACATCATACAACGTTGGAAAGTCGCGGGTGCATTACACAACCCGAACGGCATCCTTCGATATGCGAAGGTACCGTAATGGCATGTGAAAGTTGTTTTCTCTTAGTCATTCGGGTGTATGGGTATTTGAAAGAAACCCGAATAACCGTCTAGGAAACAATAAAAAGGATGATTAGCTAGACATTCAAGCATTTGATCTATGAAGGGTAACAAGAAGTGATCCTTATGAGTAGATAAATTTAACTTCCTATAGTCAATGCACATCCTATGCCCGGTTATTGTCCTAGTAGGAATCATTTCATTCTTTTCATTTCTAACAACCGTCATCCCCCCGTTCTTAGGCACACAATGAACCGGTGAGAACCAAGTACTATCCGATATTGGGTAGATAATGCCCGCGTCTAAGAGCTTAAGAATCTCTCTCTTTACAACATCTTTCAAATTAGGATTCAACCATCTTTGATGTTCAATAGAGGTCCTTGATTCATCCTCTAAATGGATTCTATGCGTGCACAAACTAGGGGAAATACCCTTGATATCATCTAAAGAATAGCCAATTGCTTTCCTATACTTTCTAAGTTCCACAAGAAGGGAGGATAGTTCGTTTTCATCTAGACTCTCATTCACAATAACCGGGTATGACTCGTTTGGACCTAAGAACGCATACCTTAGTCCCGCGGGAAGTTGCTTTAGGTCTACCTTTGGGGCTTTGAGTTCGCTCCAATCGTCCTCCTCAAGACTAGGCATACCTTTGCTAGTCTCTTCAACAGCTAGACCCATCTTGAACCTCGGCACCACGAATACCCAACTCAACAAACGGCGTATCCTTGTCAACCGGCTTGTGCAAATCCATGAGCAGCTCATACCCTTGACTCTCTTTGCTCAAGAACCCATAATCACCACGCTCCTTGGTCAAAACCACTTCCAACCCGTCTTCTACTCTCATTTCCTCAAGTAGCTCGTCGGCTAGCTCATCCATGGTCTCTATGTAGAAACATTGACCATCTATAATGGGTTTCTTCATAACTTTGTTGATATCAAACTCAAGGACTTCTCCTTTACCTAAATGGAGGTCTATCTTGCCTTTCCTCACATCGATTATTGCTCCCGCGGTTGCTAGGAATGGCCTACCAAAGATAAGTGGGTCTTTTGGTTCTTCATCCATTTCAAGCACTACAAAGTCTGTGGGGACAATGAAATCCTTCACCACAATAGAAAGATCCTGAAGTAAACCAATAAGAACCCTCACGCTCCTATCCGCCAATATTAGGGAGATGTTGCATGCCTTATAGCGTGTAAAGCCTAGTCTCTTGGCTACCGAAAACGGCATGAGGCTTACACTTGCTCCAATATCACACAAGCAATGATTGAAAGCTAGAGGACCAAGAGCACAAGGTAGAGTGAATGATCCCGGATCTCCTAGCTTCGTGGGCACCATCTTCTTTTGTATGATGGCGCTACACTCGTGAGTTAGAATGACCATAGACTCCATTTCCTTAGCTCTCTCATTTACGGCATCTTTCAAAAATTTGGCATATTGAGGGACAAGTAAGAAATCATCCACCAAAGGCATTGTGAGTTCCACCTTCTCCATTTGCCTATCAAAGATGGCTTTGTACTTGTCCATGAGTTGCTTCTTGAAACGACCGGGAAAAGGTAGCTTAGGAACGTATGGCTTAGGGACAAACACATTCTTCTTCGGTTTCTCTTGAGCAACAACAACCTTAGGCTTGACTTTCTCAACTTCTTCAACCTTTTCTTGCTCTTCCACTATGTCATCTTCAACTAAATCGTCATCTTCATGAAGTTCCACCTCCCCACTTAGCTTTTCAATGTCCGCATTGAGAGGAGACGGAGCTTCTCTTGTAGGCAAGACCGTGCCACTTCGCAATGTTATGGCGTTGCAATACTCCTTAGGATTAGCTTCGGATTTGCCCGGTAGTTGACTTTGTGGTCGTGAAGAAGAAACAACACCTTTGTTCTCCATTTGTTTTACCTTGGAGTTCAAAGCCTCAATCTTTTTGTTGAGGTAATTGTAAGAGCAATCCACTTTCGTATGGATCTCCGCTTGTCCCTTAAGTAGTTGTTGGAACATGGAGCTCATATCAAGCTCTTACGGTTTAGACGTAGTTGCTTGACCTTGAGGCACAAACCCTTGTTGTTGGCCTTGAAAACCCGGTGGAGCTTTGGGTTGAAATCCACTTTGGTTTCCTTGAAATTGGTTCCTTGGGACAAAGCCTTGTTGGTTGGTATTAGTAGCTTGGCCTTGAGGTTGGAATTGCTCTTGTGGGGCTCCTTGAGGTTGAGTAGGTTGAGGAGGGTATACTTGATCTTGTGGGTTCTCCACATTTGTGTTCCGGTAAGAGAAGTTGGGGTGGTTCCTATAGTTTTGATTGAACCCTTGTGATATATCATGGTTTTTACCCCATTTAGGCCATGATATAAGTCCTTTTTATAGAGTCTTTATAGTATTTTGGAGTCTTTTTAGAGTCTTTTACAGGTTTTAGCACATTTGGAGTATTCTTGGAGATATTGGAGTTTATGGAACATTTTGGAGCGAAACTGAAGTCTGCTGGCTAAATTACTCGAATTCACGTCAAATATCGATCGATACCCCCTGGTATCGATCGATACCCATCGAAGCAGATTTCAAAGTCGCGACTTAATGAAGTTTGAAGAATTGCAAAAAGTGCCCAGAAGACTTGGATAATTACAAGAAGACCCCAATTCGTGTTTTAGGTTATTTATAGGATTTTGCAGCCATTGTTTAGGCTATGCCTTTTTATGCTTTATTTTCTGTTTTTGACTTTACTTTGGTTTTAGAGAGACAAGTCTGGATCTCCCTTCGTCCGAGATCAGATCTCTAAACCCTTTTTTCTATTCTATTGATGATTTATTCAGTTATGTCTATTGATTCAATTGCCATGTCTGAGTAGATCCACTTTAGGTTTAGGGTTTTCTCATAAAGGATGTCTCTGAATGCTAGGTTAATTATCTGTTTAGGATTCACCATCTGAATTAGTTCTTCGCTTAGGTTGTGTTCAAAGCTTGTTCTAGATTAGCTACCTGGAATATAGATCTTAGGATAATTGATTAGGCACGAGAGTGCGATTAATTACCTGATAGAACCTAGGTGAGCAAATTGATTACTCGCAAAGAGATTTGGTTTAATTGATTTGTGAACATATCAAACCTGATATTAAAGCTGATTTAGAATTTAGGATTCGCAAAGAGATTTGGAATTCCTAGGATTTAGATTTAGATAGTTTTCGCAACGAGAGTTGGTTAGCTATATTTTAGTGATTTGAGTTCAAGAACTGCGCTAAATCTGAATCCTGTTAGTTAGTTAGTCTGCATTCATTGATTTCCTGAGAAAAACCCTAGACCTATATTCTTCCAATTGATTTACAACCCTTTTAATTTCTTCATTGTTTTTTTAATTACATTCGTTTGGCTTAGCGTAATTCGACACTATAGAATTTATTGTGCGTTTCTGTGAGTCTTCTGTGGTTCGACCCCTAGCTATACTATTACAACTGCTTTAGTACTTTAGGGTATTAAATTGAGCATATCAATTTTGGCGCCGTTGCCGGGGACTCAAATTCGCCATTAGATTTTAGTTTAGAATTTCGACTAAGTTCGTCGGTATCGATCGATACTCTGTAGTATCGGTCGATACGCGTCATCTTCTTTTGTTGGTATCGGTCGACACCACTTGGTATCGATCGATACTCAACGTATTTTTTCTGGTTACTTACGTGCTTTGCCTAGTGTTTTGTTTGCAGGTGTATGCCTGTTCGTGAAACCAGAAGCAACAAGAGCACACAACTAGTTGAACTGTCACTGGAACAGCTAGCGTTTGTGGAACGCACAAACAGAAAGACCAAGCAAACATCAGGGATGAACAACCCAGTGGTTTTAAGAGCTGATGAAGCTGGAATTCTGAGAGACCAAGAGGGTCACGTGTGTAATGAGAGAGGGCAGCGACTTGATGAAGCTGGTAACATCGTTGTCCCTGCTGCGGTTGTTGAGATTGTCGCGCCAGCTGGGCGCGCCAACGCAGGGAATGCTGTGGTTAATCGTGGAAGGACGATTGGTGAATGCAACAGGCCTGACCAGTTTTTCGCCAATCGTTCAGCAATTCGTCCCCCTGCGTTTGAGAGGAATGACTTTGAGCTGAAGCCTGCTTACTTCACTCTAGTGGGACAGCATCTCTTTCATGGTCTTCCTCATGAACATCCAATGGACCATGTAGAGAGGTTCGAGGACTTGGTCACTAGCATTAAGAGCAATGGAGTGTCCTACGACTATCTCTTCTGCAAGCTCTTCCCCTACTCTCTAGGTGGAGAAGCTACTTACTGGCTGAGGCAGCTATCTCCTGGATCGCTAACTAATTGGGAGGACACCAAAAGAGCCTTCCTGATTAACTTCTATGATGACGGAAGATCTGAAGATCTGAGGAATAAGATCTCCACTTTTTCTCAAGGACCTACTGAGGCGTTCAAGGCTGCTTGGACAAGATTCAGATCGTACCAGAGAGATTGTCCACATCATGGATACTCTGATGTGCAGCTGCTGGGTATCTTCTTCAGAGGAGTAGATTGGAGGTATCAGATGGCTCTGGACTCTTCAAGCAATGGGAACTTCAACACCAACTATCCTGAGGACGCCTATGTGTTGATTGAGAATTTTGCATCTAGCAGCAGCACAAAGAGTGCCGATTTCGAGCGCAAGAGGCTGGCTGGTAACATGGATGGGTCGCAGATCGCTGAAGTGAAGGCTCAGCTGGATTCTATGCACAGTCTTCTGCTGGGAAAGACAACAAAGGCCGTCCACTTCGCTGCTGAGAATGAAGTGGAAGATGTTAACTACATTGGTGGTTCTGGTTTTCAGGGTCAGCGATTTGGGTACAACACCAATCGAAACTATGGTCACCAAGGAGGGTACCAATCCCCAGCACCCAAAACTCCTGAGAGTAAGATTGAGGCTATGCTTGAACACCTGGTTCAAGGGCAGGAGAAGATGACGGTCACCTTCAATGGTAAGATGGATGATTTGTACACCGATTTGAGTGGAAGGATCGAAGCTCTAAAGACGAGCCACAGGATGCTGGAGACGCAAGTAGCTCAGACTGCAGCAAATTCTAAGGGAAAGACGGTTCATTCACACGTCAATGCAATCTCCTCAAGTGCAGAAAATCTCGAAGATAATCCTGAAATCGCACAAGCATCGATCGATACTCCCCAGTATCGATCGATACCAGCCCAGACATCTGCTCGAATGGATTCGAAAACCCGTGTATCGATCGATACCCCATTGGTATCGGTCGATACCGGGGCGATTTCTGAGGAAACAATTGAAACTTCGACTGTGGTGCCTAAGGTCGTTGCAGAACGAGTGTATGTAACCAGGATGCCTTATCCTATGGTTCCTAAGCTGACAAGGGAGGAATGGGAGATTGCTAGACTACAGTATATGCTGGATAACCCGAACGTGGAGCTTCTTTCTGATGAAGATGTACCTGTCAGAAACGATTCAAATCGCATGGCGTCGATCGATACCCTACCTGGTATCGATCGATACCCCTCGCAGAAAGAACCAGAAGCCAAGAAATCACGTGAGGTGATAGGAGAAAGAGTTCGCAATTCACTACAACCACGGAAATTGACACAGAGGGAAGACCCAGGGAAATTCGCAGTACCAAGCTCCATCTCAGGAGTTGATTTCAAAGAGTCTCTTGTCGACTCAGGGGCTAGTGTCAATGTCATCTCAAAGGCAATTGCAGAGCAGTTGGGGGCTACTATTCTATCTCCTAAGACATCTATCACGTTTGCAAACGATTCCACCTCACTTCCATATGGTGAAATCGCTGGTTTGCTAGTCCAAGTAGGAGACTGTCTGGTGCCTACTGATTTTCAGGTTGTGGAGATGGGTGCGATATCTCGTATGCCTATACTCCTGGGACGACCGTTCATGGCTACTGCAGGCGCGATCATAGACACACCTAATAAGAGACTATCTTTCTCTTACATTGACGGTGATGTCTACTATGATGTCATTCCACCTAGGAGTATTCCCACACGTGCCTCTAGCATCAAGGTTATCACAGGAGAGTCGCTAGCAATTGATCTTCTGGAAGAGCCTCCTGATGAGCCTACTGTCACAGACGTTCCAGCTGAACCGCCCAACATCCCCAAGAAGAAGACTAAGGCAACAAAGAAGAAGAAGGCCAAGAACAAAAAGGTCGAGAATCCCCATGTCACTCTGATTCCTCAGAAGTGTGATGGGAATTCGATTGATTACAAGGTCAAATGCAAGGGAGCCTTGAAGCCATTCTCCAAGGCCAGAGTCCTTCTTACTTCTGAGCTGAAAGAGAAAGGGCAGGAATTTGTGGACAGCATGCTAAGCAGAACTCTGAAGCTAGTAATATCAAGTGATGGAGCCTGTTTTGGTGCAAGCTCTCACTCTTATCCAGCCTGAAGGGCGTTACAGTCAAGCTATTGACGTTAAACGAGCGCTTGGTGGGAGGCAACCCACTGGTGAGTCTGTTTTTGATTCGTTTTTATTTTTATTTTCGTTTGTTTTGAGTCTGTGTCAGGATGAACAAGGAGCAACTCGAAATCGTCTAAGCATCGATCGATATCCCTATGGTATCGATCGACACCAATCGCGGATGAAAATTCACAAAGTCGATCTAAGCATGGTATCGATCGATACCATGCCGTGTGTCGATCGACACCGACTGTTCCAGAATGGTAATTTCTTGTTTCTCTTCGTTCTATCCTTTTTCTTTGTTTCTTTCACTGACTCTAGGCTAGATAACACTGAGGACAGTGTTGTTCAAGTCTGGGGGAGGTGTCTGCTGACATTGTTTTCGTTTTTCTTAGAGTCAGTCGTTTTATCGCGTCAAAACTGTTTTATTGAGTCAAAATTTGTTGGAGATGATGATCCTGTGCTTGAACCTATTGATTTGATTTTGTTTTTGAGTGCACAGTGTTACAGGATCAGTTCTAGATCGACTAATGAAAAATCCAAAGGCTGACCAGTTGACTAGAAAACATTCATGTCTCCAGCAGAGTTCTTCTGAAGCCTGAGCCAAATTTTTGCACTTCATCAATGTGGTTAGTGTTCATAGAGCTTGATTCATCATTCATATCTGATAAAGGAACCCGTGTGTTTAGAATTATGGTATCTCTCTCCCCTGAAATAAGTTGATAGATTAAGAGCATAAAAGATTGAAATGATTTTCTTCTGAGTAGAGGGTTAGGAAAATTTCCAGCGATCCCATTATTCTACTTAAGAGGGGATGATCACACAAAGGATTGGAAGCGAGGCTAGGATTTTCCTATGATGCCATTATTCGCCTACATCCTTTGATACATAGAGAGGGAAGAACCGGGGATTTGGTGGCAAACACCATCAATACTCGCGTCTCCTACCTTGATATGTATATGCTAAGCTGAAAATAAAAAATAATAATAAGGATATAATAAGAAATAAGTCTGGAGGAGAGAAATTGATACAAAAAGTGTGAAAAGGGTGGTTCCTTTGTCAAGATATTGTCTGGTAAAGAGTCTAGAAGGTTCTTAAATATTAACTGCAGCGATGAAACTGGCGATGAAGGTTTTACTTGAACAATGCTGTGGGATAATGGGTGGAGTCTGGAAAAGCTGCGAATGTCTACGGAGAAGTACATGGTGGTTAGATCGAAAGCTGATCAGGTGACATTTGGGTACTTGGGAAAAGGGTCTTTTCGATGGTTCAGGAACAGGTGAGTCTCTACGTTTTCAAACCTCTTTTTCTGGTTTAGTCTTCTATTTGCTTGAGGGCAAGCAAAAGGCTAAGTCTGGGGGAGTTGATATATCATGGTTTTTACCCCATTTAGGCCATGATATAAGTCCTTTTTATAGAGTCTTTATAGTATTTTGGAGTCTTTTTAGAGTCTTTTACAGGTTTTAGCACATTTGGAGTATTCTTGGAGATATTGGAGTTTATGGAACATTTTGGAGCGAAACTGAAGTCTGCTGGCTAAATTACTCGAATTCACGTCAAATATCGATCGATACCCCCTGGTATCGATCGATACCCATCGAAGCAGATTTCAAAGTCGCGACTTAATGAAGTTTGAAGAATTGCAAAAAGTGCCCAGAAGACTTGGATAATTACAAGAAGACCCCAATTCGTGTTTTAGGTTATTTATAGGATTTTGCAGCCATTGTTTAGGCTATGCCTTTTTATGCTTTATTTTCTGTTTTTGACTTTACTTTGGTTTTAGAGAGACAAGTCTGGATCTCCCTTCGTCCGAGATCAGATCTCTAAACCCTTTTTTCTATTCTATTGATGATTTATTCAGTTATGTCTATTGATTCAATTGCCATGTCTGAGTAGATCCACTTTAGGTTTAGGGTTTTCTCATAAAGGATGTCTCTGAATGCTAGGTTAATTATCTGTTTAGGATTCACCATCTGAATTAGTTCTTCGCTTAGGTTGTGTTCAAAGCTTGTTCTAGATTAGCTACCTGGAATATAGATCTTAGGATAATTGATTAGGCACGAGAGTGCGATTAATTACCTGATAGAACCTAGGTGAGCAAATTGATTACTCGCAAAGAGATTTGGTTTAATTGATTTGTGAACATATCAAACCTGATATTAAAGCTGATTTAGAATTTAGGATTCGCAAAGAGATTTGGAATTCCTAGGATTTAGATTTAGATAGTTTTCGCAACGAGAGTTGGTTAGCTATATTTTAGTGATTTGAGTTCAAGAACTGCGCTAAATCTGAATCCTGTTAGTTAGTTAGTCTGCATTCATTGATTTCCTGAGAAAAACCCTAGACCTATATTCTTCCAATTGATTTACAACCCTTTTAATTTCTTCATTGTTTTTTTAATTACATTCGTTTGGCTTAGCGTAATTCGACACTATAGAATTTATTGTGCGTTTCTGTGAGTCTTCTGTGGTTCGACCCCTAGCTATACTATTACAACTGCTTTAGTACTTTAGGGTATTAAATTGAGCATATCACCTTGTCTATGGTAATTCCCTTTGTTTTGGAAGTTCCCTTGATTCCCGACGTAGTTCACCTCCTCTTGAGTGTTCATGTCTACGTTCTCCTCTTGATAATAACCTTGGTTCTCATCATAAGCATCCACAAAGTTGACCGTCTTTTGGGAAGACACTAGTATTTTATCAATCAAGTTGGCTTGCTTGTCCAACTTGTCGTTAAGAGCTTTCATATCTTTAGCCCGCTTGTTCTCATCAAAGTAACTAGTGGTCCTCGTGGCACGGTCATAGTCGTCGCCATAGGTACCGTCACTTTGGGCCAAATTTTCGACAAGCTCCATTGCTTCCTCAACGTCCTTAGCTAAGAAGTTCCCGTTAGATGCCGTGTCAAGTAGCATACGGATCTTTGGCAAAGCACCGCGGTAGAGGGTGCTTAGGAGAGAGGCGTTGCTAAAGCCGTGATGTGGGCATTGAGACGGGTAGCCTCTAAATCTCTCCCAAGCCTTGTTGAAAGACTCATTGGACCATTGTGTAACACTTGAGATCTCGTTGCGAAGCTTGGCGGTTCTAGTCGGTGAGAAGAATTTGGCGAGAAACGCGCGTTTGCAATCATCCAACGAAGTGATAGATCCTTGGGGTAAGGTCTTTTCCAATTGGTGAGCCTTGTCACCCAAAGAGAATGGGAAGAGACGAAGCTTGAACCCATCTTCGGAGACGCCATTGATCTTCGTGAGACCACATATCCGGTCAAATTGGTCAATGTGGACCAAGGGATCCTCCATGGACAAGCCATGAAATTTGTTGGCTTGAACCATGTTGATAACCCCAGGATTCACTTCGAAGTTTTTATTCTCCACCGGTGGAGTTTTGAATGCCTTGGCGGTTTTGGTGAGCATTAGCGGCATCGCCTTCCCCGACGATGTTTCTAGCTCTTGGTGGGTGGTTGGGACGGTGATGGTTTCCATTGCCACCACCTCCTTGATTGTTTCCGTGACCATCCCCATTCCCACCATTCCTTTGGTGGGGAATAGGCTCGTTGATGTTCCCAAGTGGAACGTCTCTCAAGTCTTCCATTTCGACAATCACTTCCTCTTGAAACCGCACTCTACTTCTTCTTGCTATAGAACCTCTCTCAAGTTGATCATTATTGTCTCTAGGCTCGACAAGATTAGTGTTGCCTCGAGAACGAGTATGCATACACCTATAGAGAGCAAAACCAATAGGAAGCAAATGACATTAGTAACTATGTAGAAAATAACACTTAAGCTCACTAAGAACCTAAATCTTAATGTTAAAACGAATCCCAATATGGCAACGGCGCCAAATTGATACAAGACTTTTTAGTCTATAGGAGGTATCAATAACTCCAATACGTGTAGTATGAAGGTTATCAATCCATAAAGGGATTTATCCTAATCACTAAGAATGCAAGGTTCATAAGTAATTTAAGCTAAACAAGGTAGTTGGTGATTAAGTATCCAAGTTCAAACAAACAAAAACAATGCTAAACGAGTTGTAATTCAAATAACAAAAGCGGAACTAGAGATAAGGTTATTGATATAAGATGATCAAAATCTAATTAGTGGTGTTCATTCACTTAATGAAGCTCATTCCTAGGCAATAGATCTTTAATCTTGATTAGTTCTTTTTCAATCAACTAATCACTATATTAATTATCAAGTCCATTAGCAAATTGTCATTTGTGGATTAACAATTAACAAGCATTAAGAATCATAACAAGATCAACCAAAGATATGCCCTAAAACAACTAATATCTTAGGTTAGGAACATAAATCTCTTGTCTAGTTGGTCTTGGCATTTCATCAAACACTTGGTGTTCATGAAATGCCTTATGATCTAGATCCACACTTTCAAGCTAGATCTAGCATTGGGGACTCTAGACAAGAAGGAATATAAGATTATCTAACCCTAAACACCACTAATCAAACCCTAGATCACACTAATCTACCTCATCTCAAGATCCTAAAAGACTACTCAAGATCCATCAAGAATACCTCAAAATCGATTATGATAGAGGATGATTCCATGGATAGATGTTTGATTAATCAAGATAGAAAGAAGATAGATGGAAGATATTTATGAAAATAAATACTAAATTGCAATAATCAAAAGGATCCTTTTTACAAATCTCAAACTCTCTCAAAGGTAAGGGTTTTGAGCATAAGAAAAAGCATACATTAAAAATTAGGTTTAAATGAGTATTTATAGGAAAAGTAGACAACAGGATTGACATCAATGTCACAAATCGATGTGCATGGTCGATGCTAAGGCCCCTGATGTTGCATCCATTTGTTGCATCGATGTGTGGGAGGTTCTGGGTCAATGTGGATTCCCCTGAAGCTGAGCATCGATTTGTTGCATCAATGTGAATGGGGCATGGTCGATGCTAAGGCCCCTGAAGTTGCATCCATTTGTTGCATCGATCTGTGGGAGCATGGTCGATGTGAATGCTGAAAAGCTCCCAAACGTCTTTAACCGTTTATCTTGCTCCCAAACCGAATGCTCTTAAGCCAACTCCATCAAATGCCTCCAAAGTACCTAAAAAGGACTCCAAAACATGCAAGACACTCTAAGACCTAGTATGAGAAACCTAAAACTCTAAATGAGATAAAACAAGTATAATATGCCATGAAGATCCAAGTAAATGATCTTAAATCTATATGAAATGCGTGCTAAATATATGTAGAATATGCACATATCAAACCTCTGGAGTTCAGCAGCTGCAGCGTTTTGTTGTTCGTTGTTCTGTTCGTCCATGATGACGGGAATTGATCTTGCTCTCCGGTTCGTTCGTTCTAACCTTGCTAGATCTTCGTTACTGAGCTCGCAAAGGTTTCCAGAGCCCCTACTTCTGATAACTCTATTCAGTTTTTCTCATGGTCACCTGAAACGTAAAAAGAAAATAAAATAGAATATATTAGTAAATCTTAGACTAAATTTCAAATTCAGAATTGAAGGTAACGCTATTGGTCCCCGGCAACGGCGCCAAATTGATTTAAGCGTTTTCACTCAGTCAATTAAAACTAAAGTTCACACTAAGACAATCATAACGGTTGTCAATGCAGTACTTTAGGATCGAATCCACAGAGACCAATGTTACACTACTATTCTCACAATTATGAAATTAAGCTAAGACATAAATATGGTTTGTTTTAGAAAAGTAACAAGAGCAATTTAAACGATGTAAATTCAATAAAGGAAAGGCGTTAGGTCAAGGGTTTATTTGCAGGAATCCAGAGATCATAAATCAGACAACTCTTCAGGGAATAATTAAAAGCAAGTTTCAAACTCAAACATAAATATCTAACCAATCCAATTCCGTGCTCATGGTTACTAAATCTAGCACCCTAAAATCGTAACTTCCGTTAGCATAGAATTCTAGATCGACATTAACGAGCTGGTTCAATATGTTCACGAATCCCCTTAACATCAACTTCCGCAGGCTAAAGACAATTCGCTCACTTACGTTCTTTCTAGCAACCTAAGACACTTCCGTACTCTTAGATTGCCCTAGTGCATAGACCTAGCGGTTAGCTCAAGTATAAGCAATAAACACAACAATAAGCGAAAACCACAAAAGATAAATCCATATCTGTGTCTAATTCAATGACTCATGGATCCCCTTGAAGGCCCTAACCTAACTATGGAACTACTCAGACATAGTAACGAAGAACAAGCAAGGAGATGAAGAAATCATAATATAAATAAAGAGAGAAATGGTTTAGAATTTTTCTCAATAGATGCAGAGATTCTTCTCCAAAGCTTACAATGATTCAATAGCAAAAAGTCTGAATATAACAAAAGGTGGCTGCCTCCAAGAGACTAAAAATAGAGTATATATAGGTCTAGGTCTAATAAGGTCAAAACATGAAGTTCCCAGGGAAAAATAAGGAAAATAGAAGTTTCCTTTCTTGTTCTCGTCGGCGTATATCGGTCGATACCATCTTAGCATCGCTCGATGCTGACCTCTCGGGTAGGGGTAGCATCAACCGGCCCATCGATCGACCTCCTTTTAATCGGTCGATGCTGACCTCTCCGGTAGGGGTAGCATCGACCGGGTCTTCTTCAGTATCGGTCGATGCTGACCTCTCGGGTAGGGGTAGCATCGACCGGTTCTATCGACACCTTCAAAAGCATCGGTCGATGCCAACCTCTCGGGTAGGGGTGGCATCGACCTGTTCCACCGGTATCGACCGATTCTGGCTCTTTCTTCACGGTTTCGTGCGTTTTTGCCCTCGTAACTCCAATTTCATCCTTGAACACCTATTTACCTGATATATCTAAATAGAAGACTAAAAGACTCTAAAAACGGAATCTGACTCGATAAAACAATTGAAAGAAACATTAAAACATGCGTTAGAAAGCGGTCAAAACCAATCATATCCATTTCCCCAGACTTAGTCTTTTGCTTGTACTCAAGCAAACCTAAAACTAAGCAAGAAGAAAAAGTTTGAAAAACACGAAGACTTACATTTCCTTTAGAATTCTGCAGTGACCATTACCTTAGTAATCCACGTATTGCCAAACTGGCTCCGGATCGGACCGCCATGCACTTCTCTGCAAACATCATGACTTTCCCAGATTCAACTCATTATTTCGCAGAATAATCCAAAGCTATCATCGCTAGGTCTCATCAAAGATCATAGTGCCAAGAACCTTCTATACTCTTTCCCTTTCGATATCGTGACGAGACAACAACACAACACTTGGTACCTTTTTCTCTCCCCCAGATTTATTCTTTCCTCATTTTGTTTCCGTAAGGCCAATGGCTGATGGAACGCGAGTATTGATGGCTTTTGCCAGTGAATCCTCGGTTCATGTAAGTGCCACCCTTTCATTCTAAGGTGTAGGCGAATAGTGGTATCTCTGGAAATTTTCCTAACCTCGCTTCCAACCTTAGTGTGATCATCTCCTTCGGAGTAAAATAATTTGATCGATGGAAATTTTCCTAACCCTTTACTCGAAAGAAAATCATTTAATATTTTCTGCTTTTATTTTAAATAAGGGGGAGGAGTACCATACTTTCACACATGTCGTCTTGTTATATACGAATGAGTAGTCAAGCTCCGAAGACACCAATCACGATGATGAGGTAAAAAGAAGAGCGCATAAATTAGCTCAAGCTGATTGAATATTTTGGAAACATGGATGTCTCTGATTAATCGTGAAGCCTTTAGATTTTCCATTAGTCTGATCTAAAACTAGCCCCGCAACAATGGCGACTTAGAAAAAAAATCATTACAAGAAATCCAAGATCATGATTATCATCTCGAACAAAATTTTGACTCAATAAAACGAAATAACTCAAGGAAAACATCAAAATGACTCAAAAAGGAAAAACAAAAGAAAGAAATAGCATTAGTAACGATAGAGACCCTCCCCCAGACTTACTTCACACCGCCTCGGTGTGAAAATAAACCAAGAATAAGGCCAAACAGACTCAAGAAAAATACAAAATGAAAGAAAACGTATCGGTGGGTTGCCTCCCACCAAGCGCTTGTTTTAAGTCGTATAGCTTGACTTTGGCTCGGGTATCTGTCAGGAAGAGCGAGAGAGCTAAGCAATAAACACAACAATAAGAGAAAACCACAAAAGATAAATCCCTATATGTGTCTAATTCAATGACTCATGGATCCCCTTGAAGGCCTGATACATTTATATTTTACATGTTTTAGCATGCATTTCACTTAGAGTTTTATGTCATTTATATGCATAATCATGGTTTTGTCTTGTATTTAGCTCTCATTTAGGATTAGGACATCTGCATTAGGTCCTAGTGAGTCTTGCATGCATTTGGAGTGTTTTTAGTTGTCTTGGAGACAATTGATGATGTTTGGAGTTATGGAGTATAAGAGAAAGAAAAGTCTGTCCGGAGTGTCTGAAATAACGGGTCGGACGAAGGGTTTCCAGTCAGATTCAGCTTTGGAGATGTTCATGAGAGTTGTAGAGGAGTCCGTTATCTGTCTAGGGAGTTGGATTCAGGTCATTCGGACATGTGGTTCAAGAGATATAGCCGATTTTATAAGTAGTCTCAGTCTGGCCGCGAACCCGTTGCACCATACCGGACCAATCTTGTCCTGCGTCACCGTCAGGTGTTCAACTTCAGCTTGGACAGGAAGATTACCGGCCCAAAACACCCCTCCATCCCTGACCGGTACTGCTCCTTCACTCGACCAGGGGAAATACCGGCCTCTTGTGCCGGCCCAATCTCGCCCGGCGTGGAAGCTCTCGCCGAGCATCAGCCGAAGTGACTCAAAGATTAGGCCAAATGAAGACCTTCTCGTAACCAGTTTAATATGAGGTCTTGATGAAAGTCATATACAATCGAGCTGACTTTCGTTTAGTGGTGGTTTCATGTCATTCAGATCAGACGTTCAAGAGATATGGTAAATATAGCAAGGACATGTATGTCTGGCATCCAAAAGAGTTCTGCTCCAAATACGACGTCTGAAAGATCAACCCAGACGAAAGGTTTCCACTTCGATTCAGATTCTGCGTTCTTCATAGAATTTGTAGCCCAGTGAGTTATCTATCCACTGGAGGTGGGTTGAGACCATTCTGACATGTATTCCAGGAGATATCGCGGTTTTACCAACCAGTGCTCTTCTCACCTCCACCCACTTTCAACCGGGTCAATACCCGGTTTGTCCTGGGTTGACCCGGTCCGTCCAGCTTCCTATGAATTGTAAAAAGACCCAAATTACATTCTAAGTGTTTTTCCCAAAACTTTCATAAGGCAAAAAACCTCTCTTTTATTTTTGTTCTTGGATTTTTGGAAGAGACATTTGGATTTTAATGCAATCTTGAGTTCAATTCTTCTTAATCTAAATAATCTTTCTTTTATTTTAATCTTTCCAATCTCTAATCATGGATTCAATCATCTTCCTTATGGGATTTGAGGGTTTCTCCATGATTAGTGAGTAGGTTCTTTTAGGGCTCATGGATGAGGTTGATTAGGGGTTTTCTTGTTTGATCTATGATGGCTAGTGATTATCAACTCGTACGCTCCTTCCTTAGTTTTGGTCATGAAGTCTCCATTGCTCGCAGCATTAAGAGTGTTCTTGTAATCCCAATAAACTCCATCGTAGAAGATGCTTAGTATCTGCTCATCCGAGTACCCATGGTGAGGGCCCTCTCTGGGGTATTCTTTGAACCTCTCCCAAGCTTCGCAAAAGGATTCTCCTGCGTGCTGCTGGAAAGTGGTTATTTTATTTCGCAGCGAAGCCGTCTTAGACTTGGTGTAGAAGTGATCCAAGAAAGTAGCTTTGCATTCTTCCCATGTAGTCAACGACCCAGGTGGAAGTCACTTGACCCATCTGAATGCCTTGTCCGCCAAAGAAAAATTGAAGAGCTTGTACTTTAGGTAATCAGCTGGTACCCAATTTGACTTTGTAGTGCTGCTGATTTCTTCGAAGTTCTCAATGTGGTCCATTGGATTCTCTGCAGGGAGACCATGGAACAAGTGCTGCTTCACCAATGCAATCATCTGAGGTTTGATCTCATAATCTTGCCTCGTAATAGTTGGCGGACGGATGGCAGCTCTGTTCTGGTATAAAGCATGAGGCGTGTCCAAGTCCCCAATGGCAGGCTGCTGCTGTTGTTGTTGTTGCAGTTGCTGTTGCAACTGATGCACTTGCTGTTGCAACCTCTGGAATTCAGCAGCTGCAGCGTTTTGTTGTTCGTTGTTCTGTTCGTCCATGATGACGGGAATTGATCTTGCTCTCCGGTTCGTTCGTTCTAACCTTGCTAGATCTTCGTTACTGAGCTGAGCATCGATTTGTTGCATCAATGTGAATGGGGCATGGTCGATGCTAAGGCCCCTGAAGTTGCATCCATTTGTTGCATCGATCTGTGGGAGCATGGTCGATGTGAATGCTGAAAAGCTCCCAAACGTCTTTAACCGTTTATCTTGCTCCCAAACCGAATGCTCTTAAGCCAACTCCATCAAATGCCTCCAAAGTACCTAAAAAGGACTCCAAAACATGCAAGACACTCTAAGACCTAGTATGAGAAACCTAAAACTCTAAATGAGATAAAACAAGTATAATATGCCATGAAGATCCAAGTAAATGATCTTAAATCTATATGAAATGCGTGCTAAATATATGTAGAATATGCACATATCAAACCTCTGGAGTTCAGCAGCTGCAGCGTTTTGTTGTTCGTTGTTCTGTTCGTCCATGATGACGGGAATTGATCTTGCTCTCCGGTTCGTTCGTTCTAACCTTGCTAGATCTTCGTTACTGAGCTCGCAAAGGTTTCCAGAGCCCCTACTTCTGATAACTCTATTCAGTTTTTCTCATGGTCACCTGAAACGTAAAAAGAAAATAAAATAGAATATATTAGTAAATCTTAGACTAAATTTCAAATTCAGAATTGAAGGTAAAGCTTAGGGCTGGGCAAAATACCCAGAAACGAAGAACCGAACCGAACCCGACCCGAAAAAAGGGAACCGAACCGAACCCGGAACCGACAAAATACCCGAACGGATCTTAGACTCCGATACCTGAAGAACCGAAACCGAACCCGAACCGAACCGAGAACCGAATGGGTACCCGAAATATAATTATATACCCCAAATATTAATTATATTTAGACTTGATATAACCTAATTACCCAAAATTATAATTATAAAACCCAAAGATATCAATTATTGTTAGACCGAAATAACCGAAATATCTAAAATAATAAAAAATTTGCAAATTCTTAGTTATATTTGTCAAAATTTAACCAAATTTTATTCAAATTTAGTATTTTTTAGGTTTTTCCTATATTTCGGGTACCCGGAACAGACCCGAAAATACCAGAACCAAATTTTATAAATACCTGAATGGGTCCTTCAACCCAATACCTGAAAGACCCGATACCCGAAAGAACCGACCCGAACCCGAACGGGTACCCGAATATCCACGCCTAGTAAAGCTATTGGTCCCCGGCAACGGCGCCAAATTGATTTAAGCGTTTTCACTCAGTCAATTAAAACTAAAGTTCAAACTAAGACAATCATAACGGTTGTCAATGCAGTACTTTAGGATCGAATCCACAGAGACCAATGTTACACTACTATTCTCACAATTATGAAATTAAGCTAAGACATAAATATGGTTTGTTTTAGAAAAGTAGCAAGAACAATTTAAACGATGTAAATTCAATAAAAGAAAGGCGTTAGGTCAAGGGTTTATTCGCATGAATCCAGAGATCATAAATCAGACAACTATTCAGAGAATAATTAAAAGCAAGTTTCAAACTCAAACCTAAATATCTAACCAATCCACTTCCGTTCTCATGGTTACTAAATCTAGCACCCTAAAATCGTAACTTCCGTTAGCATAGAATTCTAGATCAACATTAACGAGCTGGTTCAATATGTTCACGAATCCCCTTAACATCAACTTCCGCAGGCTAAGGACAATTCGTTCACTTTTGTTCTTTCTAGCAACCTAAGACACTTCCGCACTCTTAGATTGCCCTAGTGCATAGACCTAGCGGTCAGCTCAAGTCTAAGAAATAAACACAACAATAAGCAAAAACAACAAAAGATAAATCCATATCTGTATCTAATTCAATGACTCATGGATCCCCTTGAAGGCCCTAACCTAACTATGGAACTACTCATACATAGTAACGAAGAACAAGCAAGGAGATGAAGAAATCATAATATAAATAAAGAGAGAAAGGGTTTAGAATTTTTCTCAATAGATGCAGAGATTCTTCTCCAAAGCTTACAATGATTCAATAACAAAAAGTCTGAATAGAACAAAAGGTGGCTGCTTCCAAGAGGCTAAAAATAGAGTATATATAGGTCTAGGTCGAATTAAGTCAAAACATGAAGTTCCCAGGGCAAAATAAGGAAAACAGAAGTTTCCTTTCTTCTTCTCGTCGGCGTATATCTGTCGATACCATATTAACATCGATCGATGCTGACCTCTCGGGTAGGGGTAGCATCGACCTGTTCCATCGACACCTTCACAAGCATCGGTCGATGCCAACATCTCGGGTAGGGGTGGCATCGACCTGTTCCACCGGTATCGACCGATGCTGGCTCTTTCTTCACGGTTTCATGCGTTTTTCCCCTCGTAACTCCAATTTCATCTTTGAACACCTATTTACCTGAGATATCTAAATAGAAGACTAAAAGATTCTAAAAACGGACTTTGACTCGATAAAACAATTGAAAGAAACATTAAAACATGCGTTAGAAAGCGGTAAAAACCAAGCATATCAATTCCCCCAGACTTAGTCTTTTGCTTGTCCTCAAGCAAATATAAAACTAAGCAAGAAGAAAAAGTTTGAAAAATACGAAGACTTACATTTCCTTTAGAATTCTGCAGTGACCATTACCTTAGTAATCCACGTATTGCCAAACTGGCTCCGGATTGGACCGCCATGCACTTCTCTGCAAACATCATGACTTTCCCAGATTCAACTCATTATTTCGCAGAATAATCCAAAGCTATCATCGCTGGGTCTCATCAAAGATCATAGTGACAAGAACCTTCTATACTCTTTCCCTTTCGATATCGTGACGAGACAACAACACAACACTTGGTACCTTTTTCTCTCCCCCAGACTTATTCTTTCCTCATTTTCTTTCCGTAAGGCCAATGGCTGATGGAACGCGAGTATTGATGGTTTTTGCCACTGAATCCCCGGTTCATTTAAGTGCCACCCTTTCATCCTAAGGTGTAGTCGAATAGTGGTATCTCTGGAAATTTTCCTAACCTCGCTTCCAACATTAGTGTGATCATCTCCTTCGGAGTATAATAATTTGATCGATGGAAATTTTCCTAACCCTTTACTCGAAAGAAAATCATTTAATCTTTTCTGCTTTTATTTTAAATAAGGGGGAGGAGTACCATACTTTCACACAGGACGTCTTGTCATATACAAATGTGGAGTCAAGCTCCGAAGACACCAATCACGATGATGAGGTAAAAAGAAGAGCGCATAAATTAGCTCAAGTTGATTGAATATTTTGGAAACATGGATGCCTCTGATTAACCGTGAAGCCTTTAGATTTTCCATTAGTCTGATCTAAAACTAACCCCGCAACAATGGTGACTTAGAAGAAAAATCATTACAAGAAATCCAAGATAATGATCATCATCTCGAACAAAATTTTGACTCAATAAAACGAAATAACTCAAGAAAAACATCAAAATGACTCAAAAAGGAAAAACAAAAGAAATAAATAGCATTAGGAACGATAGAGACCCTCCCCCAGACTTACTTCACACCGTCTCGGTGTGAAAATAAACCAAGAATAAGGCCAAACAGACTCAAGAAAAATACAAAATGAAAGAAAACGTATAGGTGGGCTGCCTCCACCTAGCGCTTATTTTAAGTCGTATAGCTTGACTTTGGCTCGGGTATCAGTCAGGAAGAGCGAGAGAGCTAAGAAATAAATACAACAATAAGCGAAAACCACAAAAGATAAATCCCTATATGTGTCTAATTCAATGACTCATGGATCCCCATGAAGGCCTGATACATTTATATTTTACATGTTTTAGCATGCATTTCACTTAGAGTTTTGTGTCATTTACATGCATAATCATGGTTTTGTCTTGCATTTAGCTCTCATTTAGGATTAGGACATTTGCATTAGGTCCTAGTGAGTCTTGCATGCATTTGGAGTATTTTTAGGTGTCTTGGAGACAATTGATGATGTTTGGAGTTATGGAGTATAAGAGAAAGAAAAGTCTGTCCGGAGTGTCCGATATAACGGGTCGGACGAAGGGTTTCTAGTCAGATTCAGCTTTTAGATGTTCATGAGAGTTGTAGAGGAGTCCGTTATCTGTCTAGGGAGTTGGATTCAGGTCATTCGGACATGTGGTTCAAGAGATATAGCCGAGTTTATAAGTAGTCTCAGTCTGGCCGCGAACCCGTTGCACCATACCGGACCAATCTTGTCCTGCGTCACCGTCAGGTGTTCAACTTCAGCTTGGACAGGAAGATTACCGGCCCACAGCACCCCTCCATCCCTGACCGGTACTGCTCCTTCACTCGACCAGGGGAAATACCTGCCTCTTGTGCCGGCCCAATCTCGCCCGGCGTGGAAGCTCTCGCCGAGCATCAGCCGAAGTGACTCAAAGATTAGGCCAAATGAAGACCTTCTCGTGCCCAGTTTAATATGAGGTCTTGATGAAAGTCATATATAATCGAGCTGAGTTTAGTTTAGTGGTGGGTTCATGCCATTCAGATCAGACGTTCAAGAGATATGGCAAATATAGCAATGACATGTCTGTCTGGCATCCAAACGAGTTCTGCTCCAAATACAACGTCTGAAAGATCAACCCAGACGAAAGATTTCCACGCCGATTCAGATTCTGCGTTCGTCATAGAAGTTGTATCCCAGTGAGTTAGCTATCAACAGGAGGTGGTTTGAGACCATTCGGACATGTATTCCAGGAGATATCGCGGGTTTACCAACCGGTGCTCTTCTCACCTCGACCCACTTTCAACCGGGTCAATACCCGGTTTGTCCCGGGTTGACCCGGTCCGTCCATCTGCCTATGAATTGTAATAAAACCCAAATTACATTCTAAGTCTTTTTCCCAAAACTTTCATAAGGCAAAAAACCTCTCTTTTATTTTTGTTCTTGGATTTTTGGAAGAGACATTTGGATTTTAATGCAATCTTGAGTTCAATTCTTCTTAATCTATCTAGTCTTTCTTTATTTTAATCTTTCTAATCTCTAATCATGGATTCAATCATATTCCTTATGGGATTTGAGGGTTTCTCCATGATTAGTGAGTAGGTTCTTTTAGGGCTCATGGATGAGGTTGATTAGAGGTTTTCTTGTTTGATCTATGATGACTAGTGATTATCAACTCGTACGCTCCTTCCTTAGTTTTGGTCATGAAGTCTCCATTGCTCGCAGCATTAAGTGTGTTCTTATAATCCTAATCAACTCCATCATAGAAGATGCTTAGTATCTGCTCATCCGAGTACTGCTGGAAAGTGGTGATTTTATTTCGCAGCGAAGCCGTCTTAGACTTGGTGTAGAAGTGATCCAAGAAAGTAGCTCTGCATTCTTCCCATGTAGTCAACGACCCAGGTGGAAGTCATTTGAGCCATCTCAGTGCCTTGTCTGCCAAAGAGAAATTGAAGAGCTTGCACTTGAGGTAATCAGGTTGTACCCCATTTGACTTGGTAGTGCTGCAGATTTCTTCGAAGTTCTCAATGTGGTCCATTGGATTCTCTGCAGATAGACCATGGAACAAGTGCTGCTTCACCAATGCAATCATCTGAGGTTTGATCTCATAATCTTGCCTCGTAATAGCTGGTGGACGGATGGCAGCTCTGTTGTGGTAGAAAGCATGAGGCGTGTCCAAGTCCCCAATGGCAGGCTGCTGCTGTTGTTGTTGTTGCTGCTACTGTTGCAACTGATGCACTTGTTGTTGCAACCTCTGGTGTTCAGCAGCTGCAGCGTTTTGTTGTTCGTTGTTCTGTTCGTCCATGATGACGGTAATTGATCTTGCTCTCCGGTTCGTTCGTTCTAACCTTGCTAGCTCTTCGTTACTGAGCTCGCAAAGGTTTCCAGAGCCCCTACTTCTGATAACTCTATTCAGTTTTTCTCATGGTCACCTGAAACGTAAAAAGAAAATAAAATAGAATATATTAGTAAATCTTAGACTAAATTTTAAATTCAGAATTGAAGGTAACGCTATTGGTCCCCGGCAACGGCGCCAAATTGATTTAAGCGTTTTCACTCAGTCAATTAAAATTAAAGTTCACACTAAGACAATCATAACGGCTGTCAATGCAGTACTTTAGGATCTAATCCACAGAGACCAAGGTTACACTACTATTCTCACAATTATGAAATTAAGCTAAGACACAAATATGGTTTGTTTTAGAAAAGTAACAAGAGCAATTTAAACTATGTAAATTCAATAAAGGAAAGGCGTTAGGTCAAGGGTTTATTCGCAAGAATCCAGAGATCATAAATCAGAAAACTGTTCAGGTAATAATTAAAAGCAAGTTTCAATTTCAAACATAAATATCTAACCAATCCACTTCCGTGCTCATGGTTACTAAATCTAGCACCCTAAAATCGTAACTTCCGTTAGAATAGACTTCGAGATCAACATTAACGAGCTGGTTCAATATGTTCACGAATCCCCTTAACATCAACTTCCGCAGGCTAAGGACAATTCACTCACTTATGTTCTTTCTAGCAACCTAAGACACTTCCGCACTCTTAGATTGCCCTAGTGCATAGACCTTGCGGTCAGCTCAAGTCTAAGCAATAAACACAACAATAAGCGAAAACCACAAAAGATAAATCCATATATGTGTCTAATTCAATGACTCATTAATCCCCTTGAAGGCCCTAACCTAACTATGGAACTACTCAGACATAGTAACAAAGAACAAGCAAGGAGATGAAGAAATCATAATATAAATAAAGAGAGAAAGGGTTTAGAATTTTTCTCAATAGATGCAGAGATTCTTCTCCAAAGCTTACAATGATTCAATAGCAAAAAGTCTGAATAGAACAAAAGGTGGCTGCCTCCAAGAGGCTAAAAATAGAGTATATATGGGTCCATGTCGAATTAGGTCAAAACATGAAGTTTCCAGGGCAAAATAAGGAAAACAGAAATTTCTTTTTTCTTCTCGTCGGCGTATATCGGTCGATACCATCTTAGCATCGATCGATGATGACCTCTCGGGTAGGGGTAGCATCGACCGGCCCATCGATCGACCTCCTTGGCATCGGTCGATGCTGACCTCTCGGGTAGGGGTAGCATCGACCGGTCTTCTTCACCATCGGTCGATGCTGACCTCTCGGGTAGGGGTAGCATCGACCGGTTCCATCGATACCTTCACAAGCATCGGTCGATGCCAACCTCTCGGGTAGGGGTGGCATCGACCTGTTCTACCGGTATCGACCGATGCTGGCTCTTTCTTCACAGTTTCGTGCGTTTTTGCCCTCGTAACTCCAATTTCATCCTTGAACACCTATTTACCTGAGATATCTAAATAGAAGACTAAAAGACTCTAAAAACGGACTTTGACTCGATAAAAAAATTGAAAGAAACATTAAAACATGCGTTAGAAAGCGGTCAAAACCAATCATATCAATTCCTCTAGACTTAGTCTTTTGCTTGTCCTCAAGCAAACATAAAACTAAGCAAGAAGAAAAAGTTTGAAAAACATGGAGACTTACATTTCCTTTAGAATTCTGCAGTGACCATTACCTTAGTAATCCACGTATTGCCAAACTGGTTCCGGATCGGACCGCCATGCACTTTTCTGCAAGCATCATAGCTTTCCCAGATTCAACTCATTATTTCGCAGAATAATCCAAAGCTATCATCGCTGGGTCCTATCAAAGATCATAGTGCCAAGAACCTTCTAGACTCTTTACCTTTTAGACTCTTTACCTTTCGATATCGTGACGAGACAACAACACAACACTTGGTACCTTTTTCTCTCCCCCAGACTTATTCTTTCCTCATTTTCTTTCCGTAAGGCCAATGGTTGATGGAACGCGAGTATTGATGGTTTTTGCCACTGAATCCCTGGTTCATTTAAGTGCCACCATTTCATCCTAAGGTGTAGGCGAATAGTGGTATCTCTGGAAATTTTCCTAACCTCGCTTCCAACCTTAGTGTGATCATCTCCTTCGGAGTAAAATAATGTGATCGATGGAAATTTTCCTAACCCTTTACTCGAAAGAAAATCATTTAATCTTTTCTGCTTTTATTTTAAATAAGGGGGAGGAGTACCATACTTTCACATAGGTCGTCTTGTCATATACGAATGAGGAGACAAGCTCCGAAGATACCAATCACGATGATGAGGTAAAAAGAAGAGCGCATAAATTATCTCAAGCTTATTGAATATTTTGGAAACATGGATGCCTCTGATTAACCGTGAAGCCTTTAGATTTTCCATTAGTCTGATCTAAAACTAGCCCCTCAACAATGGTGACCTAGAAAAAAATCATTACAAGAAATCCAAGATCATGATCATCATCTCGAACAAAATTTTGACTCAATAAAACGAAATAACTCAAGGAAAACATCAAAATGACTCAAAAAGGAAAAACAAAAGAGAAATAGCATTAGTAACGATAGAGACCCTCCCCCAGACGTACTTCACACCGTCTCGGTGTGAAAATAAACCAAGAAAAAGGTTAAACAGACTCAAGAAAAATACAAAATGAAAGAAAACGTATCGGTGGGTTGCCTCCCACCAAGCGCTTGTTTTAAGTCGTATAGCTTGACTTTGGCTCGGGTATCAGTCAGGAAGAGCGAGAGAGCTAAGCAATAAACACAACAATAAGCGAAAACCACAAAAGATAAATCCCTATATGTGTCTAATTCAATGACTCATGGATCCCCATGAAGGCCTGATACATTTATATTTTACATGTTTTAGCATGCATTTCACTTAGAGTTTTGTGTCATTTACATGCATAATCATGGTTTTGTCTTGCATTTAGCTCTCATTTAGGATTAGGACATTTGCATTAGGTCCTAGTGAGTCTTGCATGCATTTGGAGTATTTTTAGGTGTCTTGGAGACAATTGATGATGTTTGGAGTTATGGAGTATAAGAGAAAGAAAAGTCTGTCCGGAGTGTCAGAAATAACGGGTCGGACGAAGGGTTTCTAGTCAGATTCAGCTTTGGAGATGTTCATGAGAGTTGTAGAGGAGTCCGTTATCTGTCTACGGGAGTTAGATTCAGGTCATTTGGACATGTGGTTCAAGAGATATAGCCAATTTTATAAGTAGTCTCTGTCTGGCCGCGAACCCGTTGCACCATACCGGACCAATCTTGTCCTGCGTCACCGTCAGGTGTTCAACTTCAGCTTGGACAGGAAGATTACCGCCCCACAACACCCCTCCATCCCTGACCGGTACTGCTCCTTCACTCGACCAGGGGAAATACCGGCCTCTTGTGCCGGCCCAATCTCCCCCGGCGTGGAAGCTTTCGCCGAGCATCAGCCGAAGTGACTCAAAGATTAGGCCAAATGAAGACCTTCTCGTGCCCAGTGTTATATGAGTTCTTGATTAAAGTCATACACTATCGAGCTGACTTTAGTTTAGTGGTGGTTTCATGTTATTCAGATCAGACGTTCAAGAGATATGGCAAATATAGCAAGGACACATCTGTCTGGCATCCAAACGAGTTCTGCTCCAAATATGACGTCTGAAAGATCAACCCAGACGAAAGGTTTCCACTCCGATTCAGATTCTGCGTTCTTCATAGACGTTGTATCCCAGTGAGTCAGCTATCCACAGGAGGTGGGTTGAGACCATTCGGACATGTATCCCAGGAGATATCGCGGTTTTACCAACCGGTGCTCTTCTCACCTCGACCTACTTTCAACCGGGTCAATACCCGGTTTGTCCCGGGTTGACCCGGTCCGTCCAGCTTCCTATGAATTGCAAAAAGACCCAAATTACATTCTAAGTCTTTTTCCCATAACTTTCATAAGGCAAAAAACCTCTCTTTTATTTTTGTTCTTGGATTTTTGGAAGAGACATTTGGATTTTAATGCAATCTTGAGTTCAATTCTTCTTAATCTATCTAATCTTTCTTTTATTTTAATCTTTCTAATCTCTAATCATGGATTCAATCATCTTCCTTATGGGATTTGAGGGTTTCTCCATGATTAGTGAGTAGGTTCTTTTAGGGCTCATGGATGAGGTTGATTAGGGGTTTTATTGTTTGATCTATGATGTCTAGTGATTAGATTACATGTTTCCTCTCTTATTTAGGGTTAATAATGCTAGATTGGGCTTGGAAAAGCTAATCTAGATCATAGGGAATTTCATGCACACAAGGTGTTCGATGAAATTCCCCAAGAACTAAATAAGATATTTTACTTGTTTAGCCTAAGGGTTAAGTTGTCTAAAGAGTATTATGGCCATTAGAACTTGATTTTTATGCTTGTTAATTAACTTATCACAAATGGGAATTTGTGCTTGATAGTTGATTAGCAAAGTGATTAAGACCATGAGAGTGGATTAGTCTTGTTTAAGTGTTCTAGGCTAAGGATGACATGTTTGATTGTTTGTTTAGACATCATAGATTAATCATAGAACTCTCCAAAGTCCATAACCTCATCCAAGAGCTTGCCTTTATTAAGTTATTAATCTCGTTTAAGCTTGTTTAGTCTTGTTTGCTTATTTACTTGCTCAAATTTCAATGAGGTTGCTAGATTAAAACCATTTTATTTGCTTAACTTATATAGTTTCTTGGATTCCTATTGCCTTAGCCTCTCACCTCCTTGGTTCGATATCTTAAATACCACAATGACATGAGTGGGATTTGAGTAATTGATTAGTAAAAATCCTACTATCAATTTGGCGCCGCTGCCGGGGAGGTTTAGCGTTAGCCTTTAGGATTTAGATTCTTAATAAGAATAGGCTTTTGTTTACACTATGTTAATGCATATAGCTAAGTGCATGCATCTTGTGGACATGATGAATTTTCTTTTAGTTATTGTTACTAACTTGTCTTTCTTAGTTCTATTGTGCTTTCAAAGGTACCAAAATTGAAAGAAGAGAAATGGGAAGACTAGATCAATTGAGGTGTTTGAGGTGGTCAATCAAAATGACATTCTTGAAGTTCTACAACCTCAAGAGATGGACGACCAATGCAACATTTCTCAAGCTCCAAAACCTCAAGAAATGCCACAACTTCAAGAAATACCACGACCTCAAGTGTTGGCATCAAGTCCGACCCAAGCTCAAAGGGACAAGCCAACGGTTGGTAGCTTTGATACTCCTTGTTGTCATGGATTGAGGTATGGAATCCACCCTCCTCCAATTGAAGCCAAGGCCTATGAAATCAAACCAAGCTTGGTTAGGTTGATTCAAGAGTCTAGGTTCTTGGGGACGAAAAGGGAAAATCCTTATGATCATTTGGACTCATTTGAGAGGTTATGTGACACAATTAGGATTGGAGGACTGCCCCATGAGAGTATCAAGCTCATCTTGTTTCCGTTTTCTCTTGGAGAAAAAGCAAGCCAATGGGAGAGAGCACTACCTTCTCACTTGGTGAAGTCTTGGGATGATTGCAAAGAGATCTTCCTTAATAAGTTCTACCCCACACAAAGAACGGTCCAAACTAGGAAGGACATCTTGAGTTTCAAACAAGGCATGCATGAGACCTTTGATGAGGCGTGGGGAAGACTCAAGGGATACACTCGTGATTGTCCCCATCATGGGTTCAAGAGAGGAGCCATTCTTAGCATTTTCTATTGGGGAGTTGATAAAGAGCACAAATGGACATTGGATGCCGCTTGCAAAGGGCGCTTTGCAAACCTCACTGTGGAGCAAGGACAGCTACTTGTTGAAAACTTTACTAAGAGTCATGAAAGCTACATTGAGAGGCATGATACAACCCCTCTAGAAAGATTATGTCAAGACTCCGAATTGAAAGGCTTGCAAGATGAATTGGATATAATGGAAAAGGTCATAGGTGTGCAACAAAGAAGAGCTTGTTTGGTTCATGAGCAACGCCGAGATGAAGTCAATTTTGTGGTCAACAAGGGGAATTAAGTTCAAGAGAGTAGACTTCTCGATCAATGGTCTAACCATAACGTTCAAGGAAATCAACAAGGCTACAAAGAGAACCATGTGTATGTTCATATCTCTAAACAAGAAGAGGAACAAAGAGAGGTGCTCCATCAAATCCTAGAGGTCAACAAATGAATGATATCAAGTTTGACAAGATGATTGGAGCAATGAATGACAAAATAGAGGGCTTGCATGATGAGATCACCAATGAGATTGAGCAATTAGCCTTCCAATTGGAGACTCTGGAACCGAAATTGGTCAAACTCTCTTTGCCATCCGAGAAACCAAAGGATGTGACGGTTTAGTACAAGGTGAAGTGTATGGGAAGACCCAAACCCTTTGCCAAGGTTAAAGCATTCCTCACCACCGAGCTTAAGGAGAAAGGTCCAAAGGGTCTTCAAGAGGTCATGAACAAGGTCCTCAAGCTTGGACTCAGGGATCCACCATAGAGTGCTCACACTCCTCCATCACCCGCCTAAAAGGGTAACCAAATTCAAACTTAGCGACTTTAAACAAAGTGCACTTGGGAGACATTTCCATGTTTATCATTGTATATATTCTGCTTTCTAGTTTAAATTTTGTGTTTCTTGGGCGTTTTGATTTTTTGTTGAATGGTTGCAAGGTTTCTTGGTGGTCTAGTGGTCATGAGCTTCAAGAAAAGATGTGAGCAACCCACGTGATGAGTATGGCTTCTCTTGGCCTTTCGACCACTCCCTCTCCTCCATTCCAAGGTTTAAACTACACTCCATTGCATTGTACATTCATCTTTTTGCATTATGTTTGCTCTCTCTTGACTTTTGTTGCACCGAGACGGTGCAATTCAAGTTTGGGGGAGGGGTTTGTGTAATTTGACTTTGTGTTTTGTTTTCTTATTTTTCTATTTGCATACTTGAGTCCCATGCATAGAAAAACCTCAAAATTTTGAAAAATTTGCATTCATATAAGTCATCTAGTTGCATCTCATATTAAGATTGAGTCTAGAGTTCATATAGGATTTGCATTCATATGCATGGGTGCAATGATTAAATTGTCCTTGTAAAATGTCAACTTAAGCTTTAGTAGTTAAATGTATTTGAACAACTTGAAAGTAAGGACTCACCATACTTGGATCATATGTATTGATGCTTTCGTCTTGGTTGAAATAAGCTTTGAATTGAACAATATACTAACTATTTTAACCCTTAATTTGACTAGTAATTATCATGTTTATGCATTGAAAAATGGACTCATGGATGCCATAGACATACTTGGGCTATCTTCTTCTTTTTTACCACTCTTGTTAGTCCAAGTAGTCGATCCCCATCTCTGGGACGATTAACCTCACCCTTAACTTACCCTCCTTTCAAGGCTAATTCTCTAGTGAGTGTTGTGAGGCTTATATTTTTTTGAATGGACTTGGCAAAAAGTGTTGGGTTTAGAGCGACAAGGAAAGGTTTTCATGTAGATTTAGCTCTCACATCATCGGGCTAAGCATAGGTTAGGCTAGATAGATGGGGAGTTTGGGGTGGAATGAAAAGAGAAAGTCTTGGGCGTGCAATGAAAAGAAAAGGTAGAAACGAGGAAAAGAGTTGGAGAAGAAGAAGGGAAAAAGCTAATGATTGAAATGGTTGGCAATGAATATTTGGTGTAGCTCTAAGTGATAAAGAAAAGATGGTCTCTAGCTACACAAAGAAGAAAAGAAGCCAAAAATGGCTAGTACATCCAAAGGATGAAGAAATAGACCAAATAAGAAAAACAAAAGATGAGCTAAAGAAGAAAAGGAAATGAGCCAAGCCATTTGTTGATCAAAGGTGAAGAAGAAGTTTTTCCCAAGTCCTTAAATGAAGAAAAATCGATGAGGTATGTGGTCTATGAAAGGCAAAATGCCTTGGAGAAAGGGTAGCTTAAGAATGATCTTCATGGGGCTTAGAGGTAGGGGTTGAAGTCATTTGGGACATTGGGTAGATGAAAGTCTATACTTGTATGCATCAATTGCTTTTTACCCTTAACATTTTGCCAAAGTTCATTCATTTGTTGAGAGACCCCTTGATATGGAAATGCCACATTTATTGAGATCATTTTTATCTCAAAACCCTTGTCCCCTAGCCAAGTGAATTCATTTAATGTGCATATGTGTGATTCATGGTTTTGTTTAATGAATGTTAAATGATTTGGGGATATGAACGCTTGTGTAGGCTAATTTTTGAGTTTGATTCATATTGTGATGAGTATGGCCAAATCTTTTGGAGTAGATGATATATCATGGTTTTTACTCCTTTAGGCCATGATATAAGTTCGTTTTATAGAGTCTTTCTAGTATTTTGGAGTCTTTTAGAGTCTTTTACAGGTTTTAGCACGTTTGGAGCATAATTGGAGATATTGGAGCTTTCTGGAGCATTCTGGAGCAAAGCAGAAGTTCGTGTTGCTGAGTACCCGATTTGAAGCATCAGTATCGATCGATACTGCCTAGTATCGATCGATACCCATCGCAGCAGACACGACCCGCGACTTTCCCAAGAGTTGAAGAATTGCAGAATTGCCCCAGAAGACTTTATTATTTACAAGAAGCCCCAAAACGTGATTTAGGTTATTTAATAGGATTTTACAGCCACTTTTATGACTACACTTTATTTTACTTTGGTTTTGTGAGAGAGCTTTTGAAGGGAGACAAGTCTGAAACTCTGTTCGTCCGAGAAAAGATTTCGAACCCTCTTATTACTCTTTTTATTTTATTTGATGATTTATTCAAACATGTTTATTGCTTCAATTTTCATGTCTGAGTAGATCCACTTTAGGTTTAGGGTTTTCTCATAGGGATTTCTTTGAATGCTAGGTTGATTTATTTGTTAGGGTTCATAATCTGAATTTGTTCTTCGCCTTAGGTTGTTCTCAAAGCTAATTCTAGATTGATCACCTAGAACTTAGATCTTAGGTTAATCGATTAGGCACGACAGTGCAATTGAGTAATCTGATAGAACTTAAGCTGAGCAAATTGATTATTCGCAAAGAGATTTGGTTTAATTGATTTGTGAACATATCAATCCTGAACTTTAAAGCTGATTTATTCTTAGGAATTTGCAAAGAGATTTGGGATTATGAAGTTTAGATTTAGATAATTCTCGCAACGACAGTTGGTCAAATATACTTTAGTGATTTGAGTTCGAGAACCGTGCGTAACCTGAACCCTGATTAGTTAGTCTGCATTCATTGATTTTCTGAGAAATACCCTAGGCCTATATTCTCTCCATTGAATTTACAACTCGTTTACTGTTTATTGTTTTTGTTTCATTTCATTTCTTAGCTTCATTTGATACTATACAATCTATTGTGTGATTTATGTGAGTCCTTGTGTTTGACCCCTACACTTACTACAGCAACTTAGTACTTTTAGGGTATTAATTTGAGCATATCAAATTTGGCGCCGTTGCCGAGGACTCAATTTCGCCATTAGATTTTAGCTGGCGAGTTTCGACTAAGTTCGTCGGTATCGATTGCTACTATCTAGTATCGGTCGATACTCGTCGTTTTCTTTTTGTTGATATCGATCGACACCACTTGGTATCGATCGATACTCATCACGTTTTTGTTACTAACGTTCCTGACTTATGTGTTTCAGGTGCATGCCTAATCGTGAAACCAGATGGAACAAGAGCACTCCGCTAGTTAATCTATCGTTAGAGAAGCTAGCACGTTTAGAACGCACAAACAGAAAGGCAAAGCAAGCATCAGGGATGAACAACACAGTGGTATTAAGACCTGATGAAGCTGGAGTTCTGAGAGACCAAGAGGGTCAAGTGTGCAATGAGAGAGGGCAGCGACTTGATGAAGCTGGAAACGTCATTGTCCCTCCTGTTGTTGTTGGTCAGATTCAAGCCACAATTGGGAATGCTGGGGATGATCGAGGTAGAACACTTGGTGAGCACAACAGACCTGATCAGTTCTATGCCAATCGAGCTGCGATTCGCATCCCAACTTTTCAGAGGAATGACGTTGAGCTGAAACCTGCGTATTACGCTCTTGTAAGTCAGAATCCTTTCCATGGCCTATCTCATGAACACCCCATGGATCATATCGAAAGGTTCGAGGATTTGGTCACTGGTATGAAGTAAAATGGAGTGCCCAATGAGTTCCTTTTCTGCAAACTTTTCCCATACTCTCTTGGTGGAGATGCTGCTTATTGGCTGAAGCAGTTGGCTCCTGATTCGTTAACTACATGGGATGAGACGAAGAATGCATTCCTGAACAATCTCTATAATGATGCGAGATCCGAGGAGCTCAGGAACAAGATCTCTCAATTTGCTCAGGGTCCGACAGAGGCATTCAAAGCTGCTTGGATTTGTTTCAAGTCTTATCAGAGAGATTGTCCGCACCATGGGTTCACTCAGGTTCAGCTACTGGGCACTTTCTACAGAGGGTTCAATTGGAGGTACCAGATGGGTATGGATGCTGCGAGTAATGGGAACTTCAACATCAGGTATCCAGATGATGCGGTTATGTTATCCAGATGATGCGGTTATGTTGATTGAGAACTTGGCGTCTAGTAATAGCACCAAGAATGCTGATTTCGAGCGGAAGAAGCAAGCTGGAAGAGTTGATGGATCGTAGATTGCTGAGGTTCAGGCCAAGCTAGATTTCCTGATTGGGAAGTCGAAGAAAGCTGTACACTTTGCTGATGAAATCGTGAATGTGGAAGAAGAAGAAGTGGAGGATGTTAACTACGTAGGTGGTTCTGGTTTTCAGGGTCAATGATTTGGGTACAACAACAACCGAAACTTCAACAACAACAATCAGCAAGGTGGGTACAAGTTTGAGGGGAATCAATCTGGTTTTGTAACAAAACAATTTACTCAGAAACCACTCCTGAGCAGCGATTTCACCCGAAATTACGGGAACTCTTCGTACCAACCAATCTCTCCAAAGTCCACAGAAAATAAGATGGAATCCATGCTTGAACAGCTTCTTCAGGGACAGCAGAAGTTGCAAGTGGATTTCAATGGGAAGTTTGACTCTCTGTACATTGATCTGAATGGGAAAATTGAAACTATCAATCAGACCCAGAAGAAGCTGGAAACTCAGGTCGCTCAAACAGCAGCAGCTGTGAAAAGGCAGGAAGGTTTTCTTCCAAGGAAATCTGAGAATCCAAGGGCACACATCAATGCCATCACCTTGAAGAGTGGAAAAGAGGTGATTACAGGAGTGAAGAACAACCCAATTGCAAAGAATCTCGTCGATCTTGCTGAAGAAGATGATCGGGATTCTGAAAACCCCCAGGTATCGATCGATACCAGCCAGTGTCGATCGATACCGGTCTAGACATCTGCTCGAGGGGATTCAAAATCCCGTGTATCGATCGATACCCCTCCAGTATCGATTGATGCTGAGACACAGATCGAGAAGGAGCCCGAGATTGTCAAGGAGAGGGTGTATAAACCCAAGATGCCTTATCATATGCCTCCTAAGATGACAAAGAAGGAATGGGAGGACGCCAGATGTAAGGCTATGCTGGATAAGTTGGTTGTGGAGCTTCCTTTTGTTGATACTATTAAGACTTCTGCAGCTTTCAGGAGGTATGTGAAGAAGATGGTGTCTAGCAATGTGAACCTTGAGGAAGGTGTCATGATGATTACAGCTGAGTGAAGTGCGATTCTACTCAACAAAATTCTCAAGAAGCTACCAGACCCAGGGAGTTTTGTTTTGGATTGCACTATCTTCACAGAGAGGTTCGAGCGTGCTCTCTGCGATATTGGGTCAAGTGTGAACCTTATGCCACACTCAGTTGCCAAGCGAATGGGGATGACAGATTTCCAGTCTACAAGGATTTCGCTAGTACTTGCTGATCTCTCAGTGTGACTTCTAGAGGGACTACTCGAAGATGTCCCAATCAAGATTGGGAATTGCTTGATCCCAACAGATTTCATCGTCCCGAAGTACGATGCTGAGCCTAAGGATCCTCTTATCCTGGGCAGGCCATTCCTTGCAACTGCTGGAGCCTTGATCGATTGCAAGAATGGACAGATAGCTCTCAACATCGGTGATTTGGTGATTTCCTTTAACATGGAAAATATGATGAAGAGACAAATTATCGATGGGCAGACGTTATATGTGGACACCTTCAGTGACATAGTAGATAAGTACTTCCTGGAGATGCACACTGAGGATCCACTGGAGAGAGCATTGGTCTGTTTAGCCACTTCAGAGGTCCATTTGTCCGATGATACTGCTGGATACTCGAAGATGCTCGATTCAACATCGTCAGTATCGATCGATACTCCGCTGGTATCGATCGATACCCTGCGGCCAGAAAGAGAGTTGGCCAAGAGTTCAAAGCAAGCTGCTGGGCTTGGGGATTGGAGTACAGAGAAAGCTCCTAAGGTCGAACTAAAGCCACTCCCACCAAATCTGAGGTATAGTTTTCTTGGCCCTGATTCTACATACCCAGTGATTGTTAATGCTTATTTGAACAACACAGAGAATGCCTTACTGCTGAGCAAGCTGCGCAAGTATCGCAAAGCTCTTGGCTATTCTCTTGATGACATTTCAGGTATAGCACCAGACTTGTGCATGCATTGGATCCACCTGGAGGATGAGTCTAAATCTTCGATTGAGTGCCAAAGGAGGCTGAATCCGAACCTGAAGGAAGTGGTCAGGAAGGAAGTGATGAAACTTTTAGAAGTAGGGATTATCTATGCCATCTCAGATAGTTCTTGTGTTAGTCTGGTTCACGTTGTGCCTAAGAAATGAGGTATAACTGTGGTGAAGAACGAGAAGGATGAGCTGATCCCTACAAGGACAATCACTAGTCACATGATGTGGATTGACTACATGAAGCTGAATGCGGCTACAAGGAAGGATCACTTCCCATTGCCATTCATTGACCAGATGCTGGAGAGGTTAGCGAGTCACCCATTTCTCTAAGCACGCACGCCCACTCACGGCCCTATTATGTAAGGAAGTCAATTTTGACTTTACATCTGATTGCCTTGCAGCCTTCGAGGAGATTAAGAAGGCATTGGTGAGTGCTCCTATTGTCTAACCACCTGATTGGAGTTTACCTTTTGAGGTTATGTGCGATGCGAGTGATTTTGCTGTTGGAACTGTGTTGGGTCAGAGGAAAGACAAGAAGCTCCATGCTATTTACTATGGCAGCAGGACGTTGGATGATGTTCAACGAAATTACAGCACCACTGAGAAGGAGTTAGTTGCAGGTGTTTTCTCTTTTGAGAAATTTCGGTCCTACTTGATTGGGAGCAAGGTTATTGTTCACACAGACCATGCTGCTCTCAAATATATGCTGAAGAACAAGGACCTCAAGCCTCGTCTATGCAGATGGGTTTTTTTGCTTCAAGGGTTCGATATCGAGATCAAGGACAAGAGAGGAGTTGAGAATGGCGTTGCTGACCATTTATCGCGATTAAAGGTCGATGAAGTCGTACCTATTGATGATTTCCTGCCAGAGGAAGGTATTTACTTCATTGAAGCTCAGCTTCAAGACGTTTGTCCCAAAAATCTGCAATTTTCACGAGTGCAGACTTTCAGTATCGATCGATACTCACCTAGTGTCGATCGATACCCGTCTGGATTTGGACCATTTTTGCCTGCAGAGCACTTCGACTCTTATGATGTCTATCGAGCTTCTATCTCTAGTCTTGCACGACCATGGTACGCTGACATCGCCAACTACCTTGATGTACAGATGAGGAAGAAGTAGGCCACCAGAAGCTTGCTTGAAGAACTTTGGACATTGTCTTGAAAGCAGCAAAATGACCAGCATACTCAGACCCCTGGCAATGAAAAAGAATCGCTGGCACCTCAGACTCTGCAACGCATCTTCTGTAGATACCATCTGAGCAGTGCTTGTATAGGTACGACTAATCCCAGAAGAACCTCCTCATCTCGCGCATAAACATCTTCCTCGCACACTTTGTGGGATACCTTGACTCAGTCCCTACAGGCTCATGGAGCTACACCGTCACTTTCCACGAGCTTTGCGAGATATTCGGGTATATGGTTGGCAATGTAGTTGGCAATGTCAGCGTACCATGGTCGTGCAGGACTAGAGACATCAGCTAGATAGACATCATAAAAGTCGAAGTGCGCTGCAGGCAAAACAGGTCCAAATCGTAACGGGTATCGATCGATACTAGGTGAGTATCGATCGATACCGAAAGTCTGCACTCATGAAAATTGCAGATTTTCGGGACAAATGTCTTGAACCTGAGTTTCAATGAAGTAAATACCTTCCTCTGGCAGGAAATCATCAATAGGTACGACTTCATCGACCTTAAATCGCGATAAGTGGTCAGCAACGCCATTCTCAACTCCTCTCTTGTCCTTGATCTCGATGTCGAACCCTTGGAGCAAAAGAACCCATCGGCATAGACGAGGCTTGAGGTCCTTGTTCTTCAGCAGGTATTTGAGAGCAACATGGTCTTTGTGAACAATAACCTTGCTCCCAATGAAGTAGGACCGAAATTTCTCAAAAGAGAAAACACCTGCAAGTAACTCCTTCTCAGTGGTGCTGTAATTTCGCTGAACATCATCCAACGTCCTGCTGGCATAGTAAATAGCATGGACCTTCTTGTCTTTCCTCTGACCCAACACAGTTCCAATAGCAAAATCACTCGCATCGCACATAACCTCAAAAGGTAAGCTCCAATCAGGTGGTTGGACAATAGGAGCACTCACCAATGCCTTCTTAATCTCCTCGAAGGCTGCAAGGCAATCAGATGTAAAGTAAAAATTGACTTCCTTACATAACAAGGCCGTGAGTGGGCGTGCGTGCTTAGAGAAATGGGTGACTCGCTAACCTCTCCAGCATCTGGTCAATGAATGGGAATGGGAAGTGCTCCTTCCTTGTAGCCGCATTCAGCTTCATGTAGTCAATACACATCATGTGACTAGTGATTGTCCTTGTAGGGATCAGCTCATCCTTCTCGTTCTTCACCACAGTTATACCTCCTTTCTTAGGCACAACGTGAACCAGACTAACACAAGAACTATATGAGATGGCATAGATAATCCCTACTTCTAAAAGTTTCATCCCTTCCTTCCTGACCACTTCCTTCAGGTTCGGATTCAGCCTCCTTTGGCACTCAATCGAAGATTTAGACTCATCCTCCAGGTGGATCCGATGCATGCACAAGTCTGGTGCTATACCTGAAATGTCATCAAGAGAATAGCCAATAGCCGCATTCAGCTTCATGTAGTCAATACACATCATGTGACTAGTGATTGTCCTTGTAGGGATCAGCTCATCCTTCTCGTTCTTCACCACAGTTATACCTCCTTTCTTAGGCACAACGTGAACCAGACTAACACAAGAACTATATGAGATGGCATAGATAATCCCTACTTCTAAAAGTTTCATCCCTTCCTTCCTGACCACTTCCTTCAGGTTCGGATTCAGCCTCCTTTGGCACTCAATCGAAGATTTAGACTCATCCTCCAGGTGGATCCGATGCATGCACAAGTCTGGTGCTATACCTGAAATGTCATCAAGAGAATAGCCAAGAGCTTTGCGATACTTGCGCAGCTTGCTCAGCAGTAAGGCATTCTCTGTGTTGTTCAAAGAAGCATTAACAATCACTGGGTATGTAGAATCAGGGCCAAGAAAACTATACCTCGGATTTGGTGGAAGTGGCTTTAGTTCGACCTTAGGAGCTTTCTCTGTACTCCAATCCCCAAGCCCAGCAGCTTGCTTAGAACTGTTGGCCAACTCTCTTTCTGGCCGCAGGGTATCGATCGATAACAGCGTAGTATCGATCGATACTGACGATGTTGAATCGAGCATCTTCGAGTATCTAGCAGTATCATCGGACAAATGGACCTCTGAAGTGGCTAAACAGACCAATGCTCTCTCTAGTGGATCCTCAGGGTGCATCTCTAGGAAGTACTTATCTGCTATGTCACTGAAGGTGTCCACATAGAACGTCTGCCCATCGATGATTTGTCTCTTCATCATCTTTTCCATGTTAAAGGAAATCACCAAATAACCGATGTTGAGAGCTATCTGTCCATTCTTGCAATCGATCAAGGCTCCAGCAGTTGCAAGAAATGGCCTGCGCAGGATAAGAGGATCCTTAGGCTCAGCATCGTACTTCAGGACGATGAAATCTGTTGGGATCAAGCAATTCCCAATCTTGATTGGCACATCTTCGAGTAGTCCCTCTGGAAGCCGTACTGAGCGATCAACACGTACCAGCTAAATCCTTGTAGACTGGAAATCTGTAATCCCCATTCGCTCGGAAACTGTGTGTGGCATGAGGTTCACCCTCGACCCAATATCACAGAGAGCAAGCTCGAATCTCTCTGTGAAGATTGTGCAATCCAAAACAAAACTCCCTGGGTCTGGTAGCTTCTTGTGAATTTTGTCGAGTAGAATCGCACTGCACTCAGCTGTAATCATCATGACACCGTCCTCAAGGTTCATATTGCTAGACACCATCTTCTTCACATATCTCCTGAAAGCTGGAGAAGTCTTAATAGCATCAACAAAAGGAAGTTCCATAATCAACTTATCCAGCATAGCCTTGCATCTGGCGTCCTCCCATTCCTTCTTTGTCATCTTAGGAGGCATAGGATAAGGCATTTTGGGTATATACACCCTCTCCTTGACAATCTCGGGCTTCTTCATGACCTGCGTCTCAGCATCGACCGATACTGGAGGGGTATCGATCGATACTTGGGATTTTGGATCCCCTCTTGCAGATGTCTGGACCGGTGTCGATCGACACTGGCTGGTATCGATCGATACTTGGGGATTTTCATAATCCCAATCATCTTCTTCAGCAAGATCGACGAGATTCTCTGCAATTGGGCTGTTCTTCACTCCTATAATCACCTATTTTCCACTCCTCAAGGTGATGGCATTGATGTGTGCCCTTGGATTCTCAGTTTTCCCTGGAAGAAAACCTTCCTGCCTTTTCACAGCTGCTACTGTCTGAGCGACCTGAGTTTCCAGCTTCCTCTGGGTCTGATTGATAACTTCAACTTTCCCATTCAGATCAATGTACAGAGAGTCAAACTTCCCATTAAAATCCACTTGCAACTTCTGCTGTCCCTGAAGAAGCTGTACAAGCATGGATTCCATCTTATTCTCTGTAGACTTTGGAGAAATTGGTTGGTACGAATAATTCCCAAAATTGCGAGTGAAATCGCTGCTCTGGAGTGGTTTCTGAGTATATTGTTTTGTTCCAAAACCATATTGGTTCCCCTCAAACTTGTACCCACCTTGCTGATTGTTGTTGTTGAAGTTTAGGTTGTTGTTGTACCCAAATCGTTGACCTTGAAAACCAGAACCACCAACGTAGTTAACATCCTCCACTTCTTCTTCTTCCACATTCACGATTTCACCAGCAAAGTGTACAGCTTTCTTCGACTTCCCAATCAGGAAATTCAGCTTGGCCTGAACCTCAACAATTTGCGATCCATCAACTCCTCCAGCCAGTTTCTTCCGCTCGAAATCAGCATTCTTGGTGCTATTACTAGACGCCAAGTTTTCAATCAACCTGGTGTTGAAGTTCCCATTACTCGCAGCATCCATACCCATCTGGTACCTCCAATCAACCCCTATGTAGAAAGTGCCCAGCAGTTGAACCTGAGTGAACCCATGGTGCGGACAATCTCTCTCATAACATTTGAAACGAATCCAAGCAGCTTTGAGTGCCTCTGTGATATGCTCAAATTAATACCCTAACAGTACTAAAGCAGTAGTTGTAATATAGTTAGGTGTCGAACCACAAAGACTCACGGAGATCACTCAATAGATTGTATAGTGTCAAATCAAGCTAAGCCAAGAGATGTAATTGAAAGCAGTACAAAAATTAAAAGTGTTATAATTCAATTGGAGAAAGATAGGCTCATGGTATTTCTCAGGAAATCAATGAATGCATATAAACTAACTAGCAGGATTCAGATTTAGCGCAGTTCTTGAACTCAAATCACTAAGGTATAATTAACCAACTGTCGTTGCGAGAATGATCTGAATCTAAATCCTAGGAATTCCAAATCTCTTTGCGAATCCTAAAGTCTAAATCAACTTTAATATCAGGTTTGATATGTTCACAAATCAATTAAACCAAATCTCTTTGGGAATAATCAATTTGCTCACCTAAGGTTCTATCAGGTAATTAATCGCACTGTCGTGCCTAATCAATTATCCTAAGATCTAAGTTCCAGATTCGTCAACCTAGAATTAGCCTTGAACACAACCTATGGTGAATAACTAATTCAGATGGTGAATCCTAAACATATAATCAACCTAGCATTCAAAGAAATCCTTTATGAGAAAACCCTAAACCTAAAGTGGATTTACTCAGACATGGAGAATGAAACAATCAACATAACTGAATAAAACATCAAATAAAATAGAAAGAGTAACAAGAGGTTTTGAGATCTGATCTCGGACGAAGGGAGATTCAGACTTGTCTCTCTCAAACCAAAGTAAAAATAAAGCATACAAAATAAAGCATAGCCTAAACAGGTGGCTGAAAACCTAATTATATAGCTAAAACACGTTCCGGGCCATCTTGTAAATATCAAAGTCTTCTGGGCCAATTCTGCAATTCTTCAACTCTTCAATAAGTCGCGATACTTCTGTTTCATCGACGGGTATCGATCGATACCAGGGGGTATCGATCGATACTCATGTGATTTCGACGTCTCAGCTACACGGATCTCTGCTTCGCTCCAGAATGTTCCAGAAAGCTCCAATATCTCCAATTATGCTCCAAACGTGCTATAACCTGTAAAAGACTCTAAAAGACTACAAAACACTAGATAGATTCTATTAAAAGGACTTATATCATGGCCTAAACAGGGTAAAAACCATGATATATCAACTCCTCCAGACTTAGCCTTTGCTTGCCCTCAAGCAAATAGAAGACTAAACCAGAGAAAGAGGTTTGAAAACGTAGAGATTCACCTGTTCATTAACCATTGAAATGACCCTCTTTCCAAGTACCCAAGTGTCACCTAACCAGTTTTCGATCTAACCACCATGTACTTCTCTGTAGACATTCGCAGCTTTTCTAGACTCCACACATTATCCCACAGCATTGTTCAAATAAAGCCCTCATCGCCAGATTCATTGCTGCAGCCAATGTTCAAGAACCTTCTAGATTCTTTACCATACAATATCATGACAAGGAACCACTCTTTTTCTCACTCTTTGTATCACTTTCTCTCCCCCAAACTTATTTCTTATTATGTTCTTTCTTTGAATTTCAGCTTTGCATATACACATCAAGGTCCGAAACGCGAGTACTGATGGTGTTTGCCACCGAATCCCCGGTTCTTCTCTATCTATGTATCAAAGGTTTAGGCGAATAGTGGTATCACGGGAAATTTTCCTAACCTCGCTGTCAACCTTTGTGTGATCATTCCCTCTTGAGTAGAATAATGGGATCGCTGGAAATTTTCCTAGCCCTGTACTCAGAAGAAAATCATTTCAATCTTTGATGCTCTTATTTATCAACTTATAACAGGGGAGAGAGATACCATTACTATAAACATATGGGTTCCTTTATCAGATATGAATGATGAATCAAGCTCTATGAACACTAACCGCATCGATGAAGTGCAAAAGTTGGCTCAGGCTTCAGAAGAACTCTGCTGGAAACATGGATGTTTTCTAGTCAACTGGTCAGTCTTTGCATTTTTCATTAGTCGATCTAGAACTGGTCCTGTAACACTGTGCACTCAAAAACAAAATCAAATCAATAGGTTCAAGCACATGATCATTATCTCCAACAAGTTTCGACTCAATAAAACAATTTTGACTTGATAAAACGACTGACTCTAAGAAAAACAAACAAAATGTCAGCAGACACCTCCCCCAGACTTGAACAACACTGTCCCCAGTGTTATCTAGCCGAGAGTCAGTGAAAGAAAACAAAAGAACAGAATAAAATTGGGAAAAACAAGAAGTTACCTTGCTGGAACATTGAGTATCGATCGACACACAGCCTGGTATCGATCGATACCAGACTTAAATCGACATGAACCGTTCTCAATCGCGTATGGTATCGATCGACACTCTGGCAATTTCGAGTTTGCTCCTCGTTCATCCTGACTCAAAACAAAAAAGAAAAAGAAAATACTTATATATATAGACTCACTAGTGGGTTGTCTCCCACCAAGCGCTCGTTTAACGTCAATAGCTTGACTGTAACGCCCTTCAGGCTGGATAAGAGTGAGACCTTGCACCAAAACAGGCTCCACAACTTGACATTGCTAGCTTTAGAGTTTTGCTCAACATGCCTTCCACAAACTCTTGTCCTTTCTCTTTAAGCTCCGAAGTAAGAAGAATTCTAGCCTTAGAGAATGTCTTCGAAGCTCCTTTGCACTTGACCTTATACTCAATCGAATTCCCATCACTCTTCTGAGGGATTAAAGTGACATGGGGATTCTCGACTTTTTTGCTCTTGGCCTTCTTCTTCTTTGTTGCATTAGCCTTCTTGACAACTTCCTTGGGAATGCTGGGCGGTTCAGCTGAAATGTCTGCGACACTAGGCTCATCAGGAGGCTCTTCCAAAAGATCAACTGCCAGCGACTTTTCTGTAACAACCTCGATGCTAGAGACATGTGTGGGAGCACTCCTAGGGGGAATGACATCATAATAGACTCAATGTAAGAGAAAGAGATTCTCTTATTAGGTGTGTCTATGATTGCGCCAGCAGTAGCCATAAATGGTCGTCCCAGGAATATAGGCATACGAGATATCGCACTCATCTCCACAACCTGAAAATCAGTCGGCACCAGACAATCTCCTACTTTGACCAGCAAAGCAGAGATTGTACCGTATGGAAGTGAGGTTGATTCGTTCGCGAATGTGATAGATACCTTTGAAGATTGAATATCAGCGCCCAACCGTTCTGCAATTTCACTTGAGATGACATTGACACTAGCCCCTGAGTCAACGAGAGATTCTTTGAACTCAACTCCAGAGATAGAGCACGAAACCGCGAATTTCCCTGGATCTTCCCTTTGGGTCAACTGTCTCAGTGGAGGTGGTGCACCTCTAGCCTTAATGAAGAGTGCCTTAATTTCTTCCTCAGTTTCTCTGCAATCTTTGAAGTGACTTAGCAGGAGACGGTGTTCTAGAGCTTCTTCAAAAGACGATTCAAGGGAAATCCTTCTTACCATCTTCTCAAAGACACGCAGCTGCTTTGGAGAAATGGGATCTCTGAGGTGTCGAGGAATATGATTCAGCTTCTTGGGCTTGCGAACTCTTTGTTCGATCAATTCAGGTGTTTTCACAGTTTCTGGCTTAATCTGCGAGGGGTATCGATCGACACTAGGCCTGGTATCGATCGATGCTATCGGTAGAATTGTCCTTGGCAGATACATCATCATCAGAAGGTAGCTCCACACTCGGCTTATCCAGCAAAGCATTGCATCTAGCGTCCTCCCATTCCTTCCTTGTCATAATATGAGGCATAGGATAAGGTATCCTGGCTATATACACTCGTTCTGCAACTACTTTAGGCACTACAGTCGAAATCTCAGGTGTCTCCTCAGAAATCGCCTCAGCATCGACCGATACCGATGGGGTATCGATCGATACACGGGTTTTGGAAGTATCCCGTTTCAGAATTGTAACCGGCATCGATCGACACTTGGGGGTAACGATCGATGTCTTGGCGATTTCAGGATCCTCATCGAAATTTTCTGCACTTGAGGAGATCGCATTGACGTGTGCATTGTGTGAATGAACCGACTTTCCCTTAGCATTTGCTGCAGTCTGAACTACTTGTGTTTCCAGCATCCTTTGATTGGTATTGAGAGCCTCGATTTTCCCATTGAGATGGTCAATCTTCCCATTCAGATCAGTATACAGATGGTCAATCTTCCCATTGAAATCCACTTGCAGTTTTTGCTGTCCCTGAAGAATCTGCTCAAGCATGGATTCCATCTTATTGTCTGTGGACTTTGGAGAGATGAGCTGGTACGAAGAGTTCCGGTAATTGCGATTGTTGTTGTTGAAGTTTCGGTTGTTGTTGTACCCAAATTGCTGACCCTGAAATCCAGAACCACCAACATAGTTACAATCCTCTACTTCAGCTCCACCGATATTATCGACTCCGTCAGCAAAGTGCACAGTCTTCTTCGACTTCCCAAGCAAAATATCCAGCTTCGCTTGAGCTTCAGCAATCTGAGACTCATCAATTCCTGCAGCTTGCTTCTTCCTCTCGAAATCAACATTCTTGGTGCTATTGCTAGACGCCAAGTTCTCAATTAGCACAACTGCATCATCTGGATACCTGGTGTTGAAGTTCCCATTACTCGCAGTATCCAAAGCCATCTGTTACCTCCTATCGATCCCTCTGTAGAAAGTACCCAGCAGCTGAACCTGAGTGAAACCATGGTGCGGACAATCCCTCTGGTATGACTTGAAACGAATCCAAGATGCCTTGAGTGCTTCTATCAGACCTTGAGAGAACTGAGAAATTTTGTTCCTGAGTTCTTCGGATCTCGCATCATCATAGAAGTTGCATAAGAATGCATAATTCGTCTCATCCCATGTAGTTAGCGAACCGGGAGCCAACTGCTTCAGCCAATAAGCAGCATCTCCACTAAGAGAGTATGGGAAGAGTTTGCAGAAGAGGAACTCATTTGACACTCCATTGTATTTCATACCAGTGACCAAGTCCTCGAACCTCTCGATATGATCCATGGGGTGTTCATGAGGCATGCCATGGAAAGGACTTTGACTCACAAGAGTGTAGTACGCATACTTCAGCTCAAAATCATTCCTCTGAAAAGTTGGGATGTGAATCGCAGATCGATTTGCAAAGAACTGATCAGGTCTGCTATGCTCGCCAAGTGTCCTACCTCGATCACCTGCTGCATTCCCAACGTTGGCGCGCCCAGCTGGCGCGACAATCTCAATAACAGTACCAGGAGAGACAACGACGTTTCCAGCTTCATCAAGTCGCTGCCCTCCTTCATTGCACACATGACCCTCTTGGTCTCTCAGAAACCCAGCCTCATCAGGTCTTAAAATCACAGTGTTGTTCATCCCTGATGTTTGTTTTGCTTTTCTGTTTGTGCGTTCCACAAGTGCTAGTTGTTCCAATGACAGTTAAATTAGCTGAGTGATCTTGTTGCTTCTTGTTTCACCAACATACATACACCTGCAAACAAAACACTAGACAAGGCACGTAAGTAACCAAAAAAAAATACGTTGAGTATCGATCGACACTAGAGGGTATCGATCGATATCAACAAAGAAATCGCCGGAGTATCGACCGATACTAGTGAGTATCGATCGATACCGACGGACTTAGTCGAAACTCGACAGCTAAAATCTAAAGGCGAAATTGAGTCCCCGGCAACGGCGCCAAATTTGATATGCTCAAATTAATACCCTAACAGTACTAAAGCAGTAGTTGTAATATAGTTAGGGGTCGAACCACAAAGACTCACGGAGATCACTCAATAGATTGTATAGTGTCAAATCAAGCTACGCCAAGAGATTTAATTGAAAGCAGTGCAGAAATTAAAAGTGTTGTAATTCAATTGGAGAAAGATAGGCTCATGGTATTTCTCAGGAAATCAATGAATGCAGATAAACTAACTAGCAGGATTCAGATTTAGCGCAGTTCTTGAACTCAAATCACTAAGGTATAATTAACCAACTGTCGTTGCAAGAATTATCTAAATCTAAATCCTAGGAATTCCAAATCTCTTTGCGAATCATAAAGTCTAAATCAGCTTTAATATCAGGTTTGATATGTTCACAAATCAATTAAACCAAATCTCTTTGAGAATAATCAATTTGCTCACCTAAGGTTCTATCAGGTAATTAATCGCACTGTCGTGCCTAATCAATTATCCTAAGATCTAAGTTCCAGATTCGTCAACCTAGAATTAGCTTTGAACACAACCTATGGTGAAGAACTAATTCAGATGGTGAATCCTAAACAGATAATCAACCTAGCATTCAAAGAAATCCTTTATGAGAAAACCCTAAACCTAAAGTGGATTTACACAGACATGGAGAATGAAACAATCAACATAACTGAATAAATCATCATATAAAATAGAAAGAGTAACAAGAGGTTTTGAGATCTGATCTCGGACGAAGGGAGATTCAGACTTGTCTCTCTCAAACCAAAGTAAAAATAAAGCATACAAAATAAAGCATAGCCTAAGCAGGTGGCTGAAAACCTAATTATATAGCTAAAACACGTTCTGGGCCATCTTGTAAATATCAAAGTCTTCTGGGCCAATTCTGCAATTCTTCAACTCTTCAATAAGTCGCGATCCTTCTGTTTCCTCGATTGGTATCGATCGATACCAGGGGGTATCAATCGATACTCATGTGATTTCGACGTATAAGCTACACAGATCTTCTGCTTCGCTCCAGAATGTTCCAGAAAGATCCAATATCTCCAATTATGATCCAAACGTGCTATAACCTGTAAAAAACTCTAAAAGACTACAAACACTAGAAAGAATCTATAAAAAGGACTTATATCATGGCCTAAACAGGGTAAAAACCATGATATATCACTTTGTCGGACCCTGAGAAAATTGAGAGATCTTGTTCCTGAGCTCAGCTCGGATCTCGCATCATCAAAAAAATTGTTCAGGAATGCATTCTTCGTCTCATCCCATGTAGTTAGCGAATCAGGAGCCAACTGCTTCAGCCAATAAGCAGCATCCCCACCAAGAGAGTATGGGAAAAGTTTGCAGAAAAGGAATTCATTGGGCACTCCATTGTACTTCATACCAGTGACCAAATCCTCGAACCTTTCGATATGATCCATGGGGTGTTCATGAGATAGGCCATGGAAAGGATTCTGACTTACAAGAGCGTAATACGCAGGTTTCAGCTCAAAGTCATTCCTCTGAAAAGTTGCGATGTGAATCGCAGCTCGATTGGCATAGAACTGATCATGTATGTTGTGCTCACCAAGTGTTCTACCTCGATCAACCCCAACATTCCCAATGTTGGCTTGAATCTGACCAACAACAGCAGGAGGGACGATGACACTACACCAAAACAGGGTTTTTGCTACTGCAAAAACAGTCCGAAATCAGTAGCAAAACACCCTGTTACGACTGATTTCTGCAGTAGGTAAAGGTCTCGTCGCAAATAAAACTGATTTACGACTGATATTAGGCGGTCACTATTCAGTCGCTAATCAGTAGCAAAATTTTACGACTGATTAGTGACTGAATAGTGACTGAATTTTGCTACTACAGCCGTAGTCGGTAATCAGTCGTAAAATTTAGCTACTGAATTGCGACTAATTACCTACTATTTTAGCTACTGATTTGTTACTGGTTTGTGATTTTTTTAACGACTGATTTGCTACTGGTTTGTGATTTTTTTACGACTGATTTTAACTATTTAGTAGCAAAATATAGCTACTGATTAGCGACTGATATATTGTTTAAATTAAAAAAAAAGCAATTTATTAATATAAATGTAGACTAATTATATATAAAACATTCAAGTTTACAAAAGTAAAGTAAAACAAATGAAGAACACAAATCCATACACCAAAAAAACAAATGTCTTGGACCTCAAGATCCCCGATGTTATAAAATGTTGTCGGCTCGATATTAGCTCCAAGGATAGCATCATAGTTTGGCCTCTTATCCAGTGGCGCTTGTGATAACTGCACCATACTGGGTAAACATAAAGCAGCTTAATGCTTAAAGCAGATTTAACAAACAAATAAAAACTGACTATATAAATGCATATTTTACTTTCTCAAACAGACTTACTTGCATACTCATGGAATTGTATCCACCAAGACGTCCAAGAATATGCCATGAATGGATTGTCTACAATATTTTAGCCATAAAAACAAAGCAGCAAGTGATTTGTTTGGATTTTCCTTATCTTCTCAGAATAGTATAGGAATGCTAAAGGTTTAGTTTAAGGGGCTCACATCAGAGATCAAGGCAATGCCTTTGTCCAGCGGTGCGTTGTGAAACTTCTCGTCGTATTCCTGAACATAACTCAAAAACTTGCCAGCTCGGCGTTTCTCAAATATACCCATGAGAGGAGATTTCAGGGCCTCCATAGGAGTCACTGTCACCTTTTGAACCTGTAGGAAAATTTTCATAAAAAGTTACAGAGAGAGATCAGCAAAATGATTTTGCAAATATCTGGCCTGATACCTATACATCAATGAGAAGCTTGTACCTTTCCCTTGACGAAAACATAGCTTCCAAGGACAAATACTTTGTAACATCTGTGTGAATAAGGACACGAACAAGCTTGCCATTTCCCATCATAAATTGGTCCATCACATTGAGAGGCAAAAGTTATTAAGTGGCATTGATATGATTAGCATTAAGTAAAGTGAAGGGAGGCTGTAATACCTTCGGCATCATGTCAACATTGTAATCCCTGCTAGCAGCTAAATGCTCAGGAGCCTTCTCTTCTCCCTTGAACTTCTTCCAAAGCTGGAAACAAAAAAAACCATAAACATAAATAAAAGTAATTGATAATAAACTAACACAAAGCATTTACAGAAATTCAGATAGAAGAACCTGATTGAGATTAAGAGATGTTGATTCTCCACCATAGTAATCATTCCTGTCCATGTGAAGCACCTACTCGTGATATTCATAAAACAACAATATCAGCCGACCAAACCGATGCCTTGTTAAAATCAAGAGATCAATGAAACATGAAAACTCATGTGAAAGCGCCAAAAGCAATCGCATCATAACAACAAAGTCCCCATTTCTGAACTCGTCACAAAGCAAACATTTCCAAGCAACTTCTCGCTCAAAACTCGGTAATCACTTTCATCACATCTAATCCATATTAAGATCAAAAATGAAAGTTCAAATCATACAACCGGAGATCTAATCTGACCGAGATCCGTTCATCGTATAACGAAATAAAAGTAGAGATTCGAATCCGGATCAAACCGAAAACGATCGATGAATTCAAAAGCTCCGTGGACAAAATAAGAGAAGGAATGAAAAGAAATACGAATCAAGACCTTGACACCATCAACGGAAAGGAGACCGCAGAGGATACTGATAAGCCTTGGAAAGTGTACGTAAAGAAGAAGAATGAGTTAAAGAAGCAAGAGTCATCTTATACTGAGTTGGAATGAAGTCAACAGAAGCAGCTGACGTGGAAAGTCAGAGTAAATACAGATACAACTCTATATATATTTGGATTGTATTGTTTTGGGGGGAAGATATAAAAAATCAGATCTGGGTTTGTTGAGACCTTGTTCTCAGCATACAGGCGATTTCTCTTGAGCTTGTTCTTGAGAATCGATTGGCATTTCCTTGGATTCGTCATTGGAATTGTAGGATCATGTCTCGTTGGGAGTCTCGACGAGGTGTTGATTCTGTATCTTTCGATAAGTGAAATAAAATCTCTGCATTTCTCTTATCAATTGGTGCGGTGAGTAGCGATCTTCGCGATCTCAGAAGACGACGGAGCTGATTCGAATCGAAGAGCAAGCGACGATACCGGAGTTAGATAAAACGACGAATGAGCTGCAAGCTTCATGTTCGGAGCTGAATCAACAAGTTGGCATAATCCACGGCGGCTTTGAGCTATTAACGAAGACAAATTCAGAATTGACGACTCGCGTTACGACGATCGAGAAATCCTTGGCCTCGATTACTCAAATCTTATGCAGGATTGAGTCGCATCAGTTTTCTGACAGAGCTCAAGGAAAACAACACGCATCGTCATCTAACGATACCGATCAGGTACGTTTGATAGATGATAATGATTCTCGGGAAAGTCAACCATTAGGTTATCGGAGAATCCATAGCGTGTTAGAGAACCGTAATGGTATGTTTAAGAAAGTAGAATTACCTGTGTTTGATGGTAATAGACCTTATAGCTGGATTGTGCAAGCCGAAAGATTTTTTCGGTTGGGAAACTATAATGATGCAGATAGATTGGACTTGATGTCAATCAGTCTACAAGGGCCTGTGTTGAATTGGTACAATCGAGAAATGGAGAGTGAAGAATTTCAGAGCTGGGAGCAGTTTAAGGATCGATTGATTGCAAGATTCAGTTTGAGGTTGGAAGATAATCCTGCTAAGAGACTGTTCAGCATGAAGCAGATTGGATCAGTAGTGGATTACGTGAATGAATTTGAAGAATTATCAACAATTGTCAAAGGAGTAGATGAAGCAAATAAGATTCATGTCTTCTATTTGGGGTTAAAACCAGAATTTCAGGAAGTCATCAAACTCAAAGAACCAAAGAGTCTCACTGAACATTTTCATGCTGTAATAAGGATGGAAGACAGTGCGTTTTGTTCCACTATTGCGGGTTCTACTCAGCAGATTTAGCCAAAAACAGATTATGTACCTCTCAGGTCTTCTTCATAGTTCAATTCACCGAGATATGGAAGAAATTCCACAAACCAAGATATCAACAGAGATGGGAACAAAGGAGTTCAAATTCAGACGGATAGGAACTTTGGATCAAAGCTGAATGTTAATGAGAAACAACCATGGAAATCACAGAATGCAGCAGCAGGAATTCAAAAGTTAAGCCAAGCTGAGTATGAAGAATTGAGACGTCAAGGCCTATGCTACAAGTGTAAGGAGAGATGCCTAAAGCACATAAATGCAAGAATATGGAATTAAAGGTGTTGACAATGGTTGATGGCATTGAAGTGGAACTAGTAGATGAAGAATGGATCGATACTTTTGAAGATGAATCAGGCAGAATCACAGAACTGATGGAGCTGTCATTATTCTCCTTCTTGGGTTTATCTTCTCCTACCACTACAAAACTATGGGGAATGATTGGGAAAACCAGAGTAGTAGTAATGTTGGACAGTGGGGCTACTCACAACTTCATTGATCCATCTGTGGTTGACAAGGCAAAACTACAACCTACAAGCAACAACAATTTGGACATACTACTGGGAACAGGCATCACGGCTAAAGGATCCGGAGTTTGCAGGAAGATTCCATTTGTTCTTCAGTCAAATGAGTTTGAAGCAGACTTTATTGTGCTGGAGTTGGGAAACAATGACATTATCTTGGGAGTACATTGGCTGAGGACGCTAGGGAAGTGTGCAATGGACTGGGAAAACCATGAGATCTCTTTCAATCATAGAGGAGCGATTGTGACTCTCATTGGTGACCCTACTCTCCATGGCAATAAGACTTCTCTGAAAAGGATGCAACAATCAATTGGTTTTGATATGGAACTATTTCATACTGAAATAAAAGAAGAGATTCAAGTAGTTCCATAGCCAATTGAGCATTTATTGGAAAGGTATTTGAGTGTTTTTGTAGAACCTACACATCTCCCACCCTTACGGGGACATGAACATGCGATTAACTTAGTCGCAGGAGCTGGACCAATAAGTGTGAGACCATATAGGTACCCTCAGGCCTATAAAGAGGAAATGGAAAAGTTAGTCAACAAGATGTTATCAGATGGGATCATCAGACCAAGCAAAAGCCCCTATTCCAGTCCTGTCTTACTGGTAAAAAAGAAAGATGATAGCTGGCGCTTTTGTATTGATTATAGGGCATTGAATAAGATTACAATCCCGGATAAGTTCCCAATACCTATGATCTATCAACTACTAGATGAACTTCATGGAGCTAAAGTGTTCTCTAAACTAGACTTAAGGTCTGGCTACCATCAAATCATAATGGAGGAAAGTGACATTGAGAAGACAGCATTCAGATCATCTACAGGACATTACGAATTTTTAGTCATGCCTTTTGGTCTGAGTAATGCACCAGCAACATTTCAGGCACTGATGAATGAACTATTCAGACCATTTTTGGGTCAGTTTGTTCTCGTGTTTTTTGATGACATACTGATTTTCAGTCATACAGTGGAGGAACATGTCAGTCATTTGAAGACAGTGTTGGACATTTTTGTGGAACAACAATTACTTGCCAACAAGAAGAAGTGTTTATTTGGTCAAGGACAGGTTGAGTATTTGGGTCATGTGATTTCTTCTCAAGGTGTTGCTACAGATCCAGCAAAGACAGAAGCCATGAAGAAGTGGCCAGCACCTAAGAATGTGAAAGAATTGAGAGGGTTTCTGGGTTTAACAGGGTATTACATAAGATTTGTGAAAGGTTATGGCACATTGGCAAGACCGTTGACAGACTTACTCAAGAAAGATCAGTTTGAGTGGTGTAAAAGAGCTCAGATTGCGTTTGAGCAGTTAAAGGAGGCTATGATGACTGCTCCAGTTTTAGCTTTACCAAATTTCAATGAGATATTCATTGTCGAATCAGATGCATCAGGTTATGGAGTTGGAGCTGTTCTGCTACAAGGTCAGAATCCAATATCTTATTTCAGCTATGGACTTTCGGATAGAGAGCAAATAAAACCCATATATAAGAGAGAATTGATGGCAATTGTATTGGCAATACAAAAGTGGCGCCACTATCTGATTGGAAGAAAGTTCTTAGTATATACAGATCAAAAGAGCCTCAAATTTCTACTAGATCAACGGGATGTGTGTATGGACTATCAGATGTGGTTAACCAAGTTACTCGTGTATGATTTCGAAATCATTTACAAACCGGGAGTGGAGAATAAGGCAGCAGATGGATTGTCCAGAATTCACTCAGAAACAAAAATTGCAAACTCTGCTTTGTTGTTATCTCTCACGGTTCCAACAAGTTTGCAGTTACATGACATTTTGACTGAGTTAGAATCTAATGAAGATTTGCAATCACTCAAACAACAAATTATCTCTGGACAAAGTGAGAAACCAGCATATACAGTAGTGGATGGGAAGCTCTTGTACAAAGGACGATTGCTACTGGCTCGTAAATCAGTTCACATTCCAGCTATTTTACAAGCTTTTCACGATGGAGTAATTGGTGGTCACTCAGGGGTATTAAAAACAATGAGAAGAATTCAGCAAGTGTTCTATTGGAAGAAAATGAATGCTGATATTCAGAGATATGTGGCTGAGTGTAGCATATGTCAGAAGCACAAATATTCTACTCTTTCACCAGCTGGGTTACTCCAACCTCTCCCTATTCCAAACCCGATTTGGGAAGATGTCTCTATGGACTTTATTGAGGGATTGCCACTGTCTCAAGGGTTCAATGTTATAATGGTTGTGGTGGATAGGTTGAGCAAATTTGCTCACTTCATTGGGCTACGACACCCATTCACAGCCATTGATGTGGCCTTGAAATTCATTAAGGAAGTGGTTAAATTGCATGGCTTTCCTGCGTCCATTGTATCTGACAGAGACAAGGTTTTTTGAGTTCATTCTGGAAGGAGATGTTCAAGCAGGCTAGAACGAAGTTGAAGTATAGTACCGCTTATCATCCTCAATCAGATGGTCAGACTGAAGTATTGAACAGATGCTTAGAGACATATTTACGAGGTTTCGCATCATCTCATCCTAAATCTTGGGCAAAATTTCTTGCTTGGGCTGAACTGTGGCACAATACAAATCACCACACTGCTTTGGGAACAACGCCTTTTCAAGTTGTATTTGGTAGACCACCACCGAGTTTGCTCAAATTTTAACCAGGATCTACTTCTAACTTTGAATTGGAAACAATGCTCAAAGAAAGAGATTCAATGCTGACTCAGATTAAAGTTCATTTACAACTAGCCCAATCCAGAATGAAGAACAACGCTGACAAGCGTAGACGAGAATTGGAGTTTAACGTGGGTGATAAAGTCTTTTTGAAGCTAAGACCATATCGACAACAATTGTCTCTCGCCGTGTATGCCAGAAGCTTCCTGCACGTTATTACGGCCCGTTTGAACTAGTGGCTCGTGTGGGAGCTGTTGCGTATCGTCTTAATCTTCCTCTTGACTCAAAAATCCATGATGTTTTCCATGTGTCACAGTTAAAGCCAGTACTGGGAGAGAATCATCTGGTCTCTGAACTACCAATGGGTTTTTCTGAAAATGGTGAACTTGTGATTGAACCTGACTTGGTCTTACACACTCGTTACAACGATGAAGGAAATTTGGAAGCTCTGGTTAGCTGGAAAGGTCTTCCAGAACATGATAGATCCTGGGAAAGAGCTTCTATCTTGGTACAGCAATTTCCTCATTTGAAGCTTGAGGACAAGCTTCGTCTAAGCGAAGGGGGTATTGATAAGCCTTGGAAAGTATACGTATAGAAGAGGAAGGAGTTAAAGAATCAAGAGTCATCTTATACTGAGTTGGAATGAAGTCAACAGAAGCAGCTGACGTGGAAAGTCAGCGTAAATACAGATACAACTATATAGATATTTGGATTGTATTGTTTTGGGGGGAAGATATAAAAAATCAGATCTGGGTTTGTTGAGAGCTTGTTCTCAGCAGATAGGCGATTTCTCTTGAGCTTCTTCTTGAGAATCGATTGGCATTTCCTTGGATTCGTCCTTGGAATTGTAGGATCAAGTCTCGTTGAGAGTCTCGACGAGGTGTTGATTCTGTATCTTTCGATAAGTGAAATAAAATCTCTGCATTTCTCTTATCAGATACACTCCTTGAGACCGGTGCCGAGGACAATAACCTCGTACTGTTCATCCATGGCTGATCCATTGAGCCTTAACCATTGCCTAGAAACCAAAATCTTCGTAGGAGGAGGAACCATGATGAGTGAAATCAGAATCCATCTAGGTTTTGGGGTCGAACAGATCCGTGTTTTGAGGACTGACTGTAGAAGAAGACATTCAAAGAATCAAAGCCTTGAAGGGAGATGAAGGAAGAGGAGAAGAAGGGGACAAGAGGCGGAAAAAAAACAAATTAGATATTGTCCGTTGGATTTATTATATCAACGGTAGATGATAAATCAAAGTGCAATCCTTGTCTCAATTGATTATCCAATTAGAAAAAAGCTTTCATTATATTGTCATTTGGTTAGATTTATGCTTAAAAATAATTATAAGTACATAGTTTAAGATTGGTTTTATGTAAAGTATATATGTCAATGGTGTAAAATATTGGTTTTATGTATATATAATGATTATATTTTGTTTTTATGGTTTATGATTTAACTGCTATGATTAAAAGTTTAAATTTTTAAGGTTTAGAGTTTATGATTTATGGTTTGGAGTATAGGTTTAAAGTTTAGGGTATGGGGTTTGGGGTTTAGGTTTAAGAGTTAAGGTTTGAAAAAGATTTATAAAACTTGACTTTTTTTATAAGTGTTGGATCTTAGTTTAAGATTTAGGGTTTAGTGTTATGGGTATAGGGTTTAGAGTTTGTGTTTGGGGTTTAGAATTTAGGATTTATAAAATTATTTTATTTAAAAAAATATAAGTTTTTTACTAATAAAGAGAGGAAATATTATTGCTCACCGGTGAAATTCTTCAGCAACAAATTGATGTAGTCACTGGATCATCGTTTAAGTTTTTAGAAAAAATATCTATATACAATCTGTTGTTATCCCTTTAACATTTGTTTTTACATATGATCCAATGACTACATCAATTTTTATTTACACATTAAGAGATCATTTTATTGTATATTCCATTGTTAATTTGCTAATTACAAAAAATATATTTCACATAACCTAAACCACAAACCTCAAACCCTATACCCTAAACCTTAAACCTTAACTCCAACCCCTAATTGGGATATAAACTGTTGTTGTTATTCATTAACGTATATCCCACTTGGCTCAGATGGTAAACTCCATTGTTTCTACTTCGAGTGTGAGGGTTCGAAACCCAGAATGGGTTTTTTTCAAAAAAACACATTATATCAAAACGGCTTCGTTCTGGTTTCATTTCGATAAACTGTGTGATTTGGGGATATAAACTGTTGTTGTTATTCATTAATGTATATCCCACTTGGCTCAGATGGTTAAGTCTCTTGTTTCTACTTCGAGTGTGAGGGTTCGAAACCCATAATTGATTTTTTCAAAAAAACACATTATATCAAAACGGCGTCGTTCTGGTTTCATTTCGATAAACTGTGTAATTTTGGGATATAAACTGTTGTTGTTAACAATAACGTATATTCTACTTGGCTCAGATGGTTAAACGCGTTGGTCTTGCTTCGAGTGTGCGAGTTCGAATCCCAGAGAGGGTTTCTTTAAAAAACAAAACCAATCCATCAAATCGAGTATATCATACATGCTATCAACCTTGATATTGATCTCCTTAGCAGATTGATGTTGATTGAGTAAGAGTTGCTGCATAAAGTTCTTAAGTTCATCCTGAGATCCGTTTGCAAAGCTTGCAGGAGCTTGGAACGGGACATAATTTGTTGTCTGGAAGGAGTTGAACGGCTGCTTCTGCTGGAATCCACCTTGAAACCTGTTATGACCTTGGAAACCTTGAGAGAATCCCAAGGTGCCTGCGTTCTGTACAAATGTCCTCCCTTGGGGATGTTGAGCTTGCTGGGGATATACTTGATCTTGGGGGTTCTCGACGTTGGTGCTTCTGTAGGACAGATTCGGGTGGTTCCTGTAATTCTGGTTGAAACCTCTGTTCTGCATGTATCCCTGCCCACTCACGTAGTTCAACTCATGTTGCTCATTAGTTTCATCCTCAGCTAATCCCTGACATAAAATTCCATCTCCTGCCTCCTCGCAATACTGCACACCTCTATGACTCCCCTTTAGTAGCAGGTTCACTTTCGCAGTGAGCTCATCAATCTTTTGTGAATCTGCACCATTGACACGCTTAGACCTGTCATACTCAGGACATCGATTTCCAAAACTTAAAGCCAAGTTTTCTATCAGCTGGTACGCTCCTTCCTTGGTCTTATAGTCCCAGTCGACTCCATCGTAGAAGATGCTTAGAATCTGCTCATCCGAGTACCCATGATGGGGGCACTATCTGCGGTACTCTCTGAACCTCTCCCAAACTTCTCAAAAGGACTCTCCCGCGTGTTGCTGGAAAGTAGTGATCTTGTTTCGCAGCGAATCTGTCTTAGACTTGGTATAGAAGTGATCTAAGAAGGTAGCTCTGCATTCATCCCAAGTAGTCAACGACCCATGTGGAAGTGACTTGAGCCATCTCAGCGCCTTGTCCGCCAAAGATAAAGGGAAGAGCTTGCACATGAGGTAATCAGCTGGTACCCTATTCGACTTGGTAGTGCTGCAAATTTCTTCGAAGTTCTCAATGTGATCCATTGGATGCTCTGCAGGGAGACCATGGAACATGTGCTGCTTCACCAATGCTATCATCTGAGGTTTGATCTCATAATCTTGCCTCGTAATGTCCGGTGGACGGATGACAGCCCTGTTCTGGTAGAAAGCATTAGGTGTATCCAAATCCTCAAAGGCAGGTTGTTGTTGCTGCTGCTGTTGCTGTTGTTGCAACTGCTGCACTTGTTGTTGCAGGTCATTATGTTCATCCATGATGACGGGAATTGATCTTTTCCTTCGGTTTGTTCGTTCTAACCTTGCTAGCTCTTCGTTATTGAGCTCGCAAAGGTTTTCAGAGCCCCTACTTCTGGTAACTCTACTCAGTTTTTCTGCTGGTCACCTGAAACGCAAAAAGAAAATAGAATAAATTAGTAAATCTCAGACTAAATTTCAAATTCACAATTGAAGGTAACGCTATTGGTCCCCGGCAAGGGCGCCGAATTGATTTAGGTGTTTTACCACTCAGTCAATTAATAACTAAAGCTCACACTACCACAATCATAACGGTTGTCAATGCAGTACTTTAGGATCGAATCCACAGAGACCAAGATTACACTAATATGAACTTAAGAACCTTATGCAGCAACTCTTACTCAATCAACAGCAATCTTCTAAGGAAATCAATATCAATGTTGATAGCATGTACAACGATCTCAACAACAAGTATGAGGTTGTGTGCACTCACATGAAGAAGCTTGATACTCAAGTCGCTCAAACTGCCGAGGCAATCAAGAGACCACAGGGAATTCTTCTAGGGAAAGTAGAGCAGAATTCGAGGAATAAGTTTGTCAACGCCATCACACTCAGAAATGGGAAGGAGTTAGAACCAACTGCACGGAAAGGAGCAAAATCGACATCTCCTTGCCCGAGGCCGACATCGTCATTGATCTAGGAGAGGTTGACAAGAAGACGGCCGAGAAGGAGAAGGTTTCCACAGGTGCATACACTACGGATGAGCCGCAAGTACCACCTCCTGCACGCGTCTACACCCCGAGGGTCCCCTACCCCACTCGTCCGAGGAAGTCACGTAAGGACCTAGAGGAAGCCAAGTGCAAGGAAATGTTGAGTGATCTTGTGGTGAAGCTTCCCCTTATTGATGCAATCCAAATGATACCTTCGTTGAAGAAATATGTGAAGAGCTTAGTAACAAGAAGGGTATCCACTGAAGATAATGTCATGATGGTTTCTAAGGATTGTAGTGCTGTCCTCCAAAACAAGATGCCAAAGAAGCTAGGTGACCCGGGAAAGTTTATTCTCTCCGTACAGATTGGGACAATGACTTTTGCTTACTCTTTTTGCGATCTAGAGTCTAGCGTCAACCTAATGCCATATTATGTGGCTAAGCGGCTTGGATTCACCAACTTCAAGCAGACTAAGATCTCTCTAGTGTTTGTTGATCGTTCCGTGAAGCTGCCCGTTGGCGTTCTTGAGGATCTACATGTGCGAATTGGCAATGCACTTGTACCTGCTGATTTTGTGGTCCTAGAGCTGGATGAAGAACCAAATGATCCTCTAATTTTTGGAAGACCTTTCCTATGTACAGCAGGAGCCATCATAGATGTGAGGAATGGGGGAATAGACCTCCACCTGGGAGACATCGTCATGAAGTTTGAGATGGATAAGATACTGAAGAAGCCTATGTTGGACGGCCATACCTTCTCGATTGACGACTCGCTAGAAGTCTCCGACAAAGTTGTTGAAGAGATTTTAGTGGATGACCCGTTGGAGACCGTTTTGACAAAGGCTGAGAGTGAACATGGGTTTATGAGTGACGATGCCACCGGTTATGCTAAGATGCTGAACTCGAGCCAGACAGTGGGGGAAATGGTCGAGTACATCAGTTTAGATGAGGGCGCGGGGATGCCAAGAGCAGCAACTCCCATCGCACCTCTTGCTGACCCGTGGAGTGAGCTGAAGGCTCCGAAAATCGAGCTCAAAACGCTCCCAGTTGGGATAAGGTAAGCGTTTCTTGGCCCTAATTCCACTTACCATGTAATCATCAATGCTGAGTTGAACAATGTGGAAACTGCCTTGCTTCTATGTGAACTCAGAAAGTATCGTAGAGCTTTAGGCTACTCACTAGATGATCTCACAGGGATTTCACCTGACCTTTGCATGCATAGGATACATCTAGAGGATGAATCTAAGATTTCGATAGAACATCAGAGACGATTAAACCCGAATCTAAAAGATGTTGTAAAGAAGGAGATAATGAAACTTCTAGAGGCGGGTATCATATACGCTATCTCTAATAGTACATGGGTTAGCCCGGTCCATGTTGTGCCGAAAAAGGGTGGTGTTACAGTTGTTAAAATTGAAAAAAATGAGTTGTTACCAACTAGAACTGTCACAGGGCATATGATGTGTATTGATTATAGGAAGTTGAATGCCGCTACTCGTAAAGATCATTTCCCTATGCCCTTTATTGATCAAATGCTTGAAAGGTTGGCTAACCACCCCTACTACTGTTTTCTAGATGGTTATTATGGCTTCTTTCAGATACCCATCCACCCGGACCACCAGGAGAAGACCACGTTCACGTGTCCTTATGGTACTTTTTCTTATCGCAGAATGCCATTTGGCTAGTGCAATGCCCCATCAACATTCCAACGATGCATGATGTCGATTTTCACCGACCTGATCGAGCACATAATGGAGGTTTTCATGGACGACTTCTCTGTGTATGGATCCTCCTTCTCTGTCTGTCTTTCTAATTTGTGCAGGGTGCTACAACGCTGCGAGTAAAAGCATCTGGTGTTGAATTGGGAGAAGTGCCACTTCATGGTCAGAGATGGGATTGTGTTGGGTCATCGAATCTCAGAACAAGGTATCGAAGTGGACAAGGCAAAGATCGAGGTGATGACTAGCCTTCAGCCCCCAGATTATGTCATGAGGATTAGAAGCTTCCTGGGCCATGCGGGGTTCTACAGAAGGTTCATCAAGGACTTCTCCAAGATTGCTAGACCCTTGACGTGATTGCTGTGCAAGGAGGTGAAATTTCATTTTGACAGCGATTGTATAGAGGCCTTCACACGATCAAGGGAGCTCTCATCAGCGCACCAATTTTCCAACCACCAAACTGGGACTTACCCTTCGAGGTAATGACTGACGCAAGCGGATTCGTGGTAGGGGCTGTTTTGGAACAGCGTACGGACAAGAAGCTTCATGTTATCTACTACGCCAGCAGAACTCTAGATGATGCGCAATGCAAGTACGCTACGACCGAAAAAGAGCTTCTTGTTATCGTGTTCGCCTTTGAGAAGTTCAGATCTTATCTTGTAGGGTCTAAGGTTATAGTGCATACTGATCATGCTGCTCTAAGGTACCTGCTTACGAAGAAGGACGCAAAACCTAGACTCTTGCGCTGGATTCTTCTACTGCATGAATTCGATCTTGAGATCAAAGACAAGAAAGGGATCGAGAATGGTGTAGCAGATCATTTATCTAGGCTACGAGTGGTTGAAGAAACTCCCTTTGGACGATAGCCTACCCGAGGAGAACGTGTACGCGATCAGTATTGCATGCAATGACTACTACACATCTTCACATCACACCGACCTCCCCGAAATGCCTTGGTTTGGTGAGATAGCAAACTACCTGGCTGCGGAGAAAGAACTAAATGGCTTCGTTGGGAACAAGAAGAGGAAATATTGGCAAGAGAAATGAAATGCCACATAATTTCATATTGGAAATCGAAGTGTTCGATGTGTGGGGTATTGATTTCATGGGTCCATTCCCATCATCTTTTGGGAATGAATACATCCTCATTGCGGTCGACTATGTGTCTAAATGGGTTGAAGCGCTGGCTAGACCAACAAATGATGCCAAGTTGATCTTGAAGATGTTCAAATCTGTGATCTTTCCGAGGTTTGGTGTGCCTAGAGCGGTGATAAGCGATGGTGGATCTCATTTCATCAACAAGGCCTTTGAAGGGCTCTTGAAGAAGCATTGGGTCAAGCATAAGGTAGCCACTCCTTATCACCCGCAGACGAGTGGACAGGTCGAAATCTCCAACAGGGAAATCAAGGGGATCTTGCAAAAGACTGTGAACACGACGAGAAATGATTGGGCTACAAAGCTAGATGACGCTCTTTGGACGTACATGACTGCCTTTAAGACTCATTTAGGTACGACACCATTCCACCTTGTCTATGGAAAATCATGCCATCTTCCCATGGAGCTTGAGTACAAGGCAGCATGGGTCGTGAAAATGCTAAACTATGACATCAAATCCGCCTCCGAACGAAGGATGATACAACTACACGAACTGGAAGAGATCCGTCACTTGGCCTATGAGAGTTCAAAGATTTACAAGGAAAAGACCAAGGCGTACCATGACAAGAAGATCATTCCCAGGAATTTCGCTGCAAATGATCATGTATTGCTCTACAACTGTCGCCTTAAACTTTTCCCAGGGAAGCTGATATCAAGATGGTCCGGACCATTCACAATCAAGGAGGTGAGGCCTTACGGAGGTGTGGTGCTGCTGAGCTCTACCAGAGATGAGTTTGTGGTTAATGGTCATCGCCTAAAACCATATCTCTTTGACGTAGAAATGGACGGGGAAGAAACTATTCCTCTCGATGATCCATCCCGTGCCTAGAAGGCTTATGAGTCAAACTAATGACTTTAAACAAGCGCTTGGTGGGAGGCAACCCACTAGTACGTTTTCTTTCATTTTATTTTATTTCTATTGAGTCTGTTTGGCCGTCTTCTTGGTTTATTTTCACACCAAGACGGTGTGAAGTAAGTCTGGGGGAAGGTCTCTATCGTTTACAACGCTATTCTTTTCTTTTTTTTCATTTTGAATCATTTTCAATTTTTCCACTTTGACGACCTTTGAATTTTTATGTGATTTGCATCTTATTGACCATTGTTGCAGAGCTAGTTTTAGATCATACTAATGGAAAATCTAAAGGTTTCACAGTTAATCAGAGGCATCCATGTTTCCAGAAAAATTCAAAAAGCTTGAGCTAATTTCTGAGCTCTTCTTTTTTTCCTCATCATCGTGATTAGTGCCCTCAGAGCTTGACTCCTCTTTCATATCTGATGAGACGATCCGTGTTAAAAGTATGGTATCCCTCCCCCTTATTTAAAATAAAAGAAGAAAATATGAAATGATTTTCTTTCGAGTAAAGGGTTAGGAATATTTCCAATGATCCCATTATTTTACTTCGGAAGAGATGATCACACTAAGGTTGGAAGCGAGGTTAGGAAAATTTCCAGAGATACCACTATTCGCCTACACCTTAAAATGAAAGGGTGGCACTATATTGGTACCAAGTGTCTGGGGGAGGGAAAAATGTACCAAGTGTTGTGCTGATGTCTCGTCACGATATTGAAAGGGAAAAAGTTTAGAAGGTTCTTGGCACTATGATTTTTGATGAGACCCATCGATGATAGCTTTGGATTATTCTGTGGGACATCGAGTTGAATCTGGGAAGATGTGATGCTTGCAGAGAAGTACATGGCGGTCCGATTCAGAGCTAGTTCAGCAATACGTGGAGTACTAAGGTAATGTTCATTGCATAATTCTAAAGGAAATGTGAGTCTTCGTGTTTTTCAAATTTTTTCTTCTTGCTTAGTTTTCTGTTCGCTTGAGGACAAGCAAAATGCTAAGTATGGGGGAATTGATATGCTTGGTTTTTTTCGTTTCCTAACGCATGTTTAGTATTTCTTTCAAATGTTTTATCGAGTCAAAGTTCGTTTTTAGAGTCTTTTAGTCCTCTATTTAGTTATCTCAGGTGAAAAGGCGTCTAAAGAAGAAATTGGAGTTACATGGGTATAAACGCACGGAAACGTGAAGAGAAGGCCATAATCGACCTTTGAGTGCATCGGTCGATGCAAGGAGTGCATCGGTCGATGCAAGGAGTGCATCGGTCGATGCAAGCTGGTCCGAGAAACCGAAATCGATCGATGCACGCCACCCCGAAGGACTGAAATCGACCGATGCAAGCCTGCCTGAAGGACTGAAATCGACCGATGCAAGGAGTGCATCGGTAGATGCAAGCTTGCCTGAAGAACTGAAATTGACATATGTGCATCGGTCGATGCGTGCCTGCGAGATGAAAAAGGAAATTTATGAATTTCCTGTTTTTCCCCGGAAACTGCCTGTTTTGACCTAATTCGACCTAGGGCCTATATATACTCTATTTTTAGCCTCTTTGATGGCTACGCTTTTCATTCTATTCAGACTTTTTGCTCTTGATCATTGTAAGCTTTGGAGAAGAATCTCAACATCTATTGAGAAGAATTCTAAACCCTTTCTCCCTTTTTATATTATGAGTTCTTCACTTCTCTGCTTGTTCTCCGTTACCTTGTCTGAGTAGTTCCATAGTTAGGTTTAGGGTTTCGAAGGGATCCATGAATCATTGAATTAGACACAAATAGGGATTTATCTTTTGTGGTTTTCGCTTATTGTTGTGTTCATTGCTTAGGCTTGAGCTAACCGCTAGGTCTATGAACTAGAGTGCGGCTTGCCCTATGAGCACGACCGTGGATTAGGGTACAGTGAATCTATGAGAACGACATTGGATTAGGTTGCTGATATGCTCAAAAGTACTAAAGCAGTAGTAATAGTATAGTTAGGGGTCGAACCACAAAGACTCACGGAGATCACACAATAGATTATATAGTATCGAATTAAGCCAAGCCAAAAGATGTAATTGAAAGCAGTGCATAAATTGAAAGAGTTGTAATTCAATTGGAGAAAGATAGGCTTAGGGTATTTCTTAGGAAATCAATGAATGCAGATAAACTAACTAACATGATTCAGATTTAGCGCAGTTCTTGAACTCAAATCACTAAGGTATAATTAACCAACTGTCGTTGCGAGAATTATCTAAATCTAAATCCTAGGAATTCCAAATCTCTTTGCGAATCCTAAAGTCTAAATCAGCTTTAAAGTTCAGGTTTGATATGTTTACAAATCAATTAAACCAAATCTCTTTGCGAATAATCAATTTGCTCACCCTAGGTTCTATCAGGTAATTAATCGCACTGTCGTGCCTAATCAATTATCCTAAGATCTAAGTTCCAGATTCGTCAACCTAGAATTAGCTTTGAACACAACCTAAGCGAGGAACTAATTCTGATGGTGAATCCTAAACAGATAATCAACCTAGCATTCAAAGAAATCCTTATGAGAAAGCCCTAAACCTAAAGTGGATCTACTCAGACACACTACAGGAAAAATGTGTATTAATAGCAATTCAGGATAGCGGTTTATATGCTTCTGCTATTGTTGACTTATGCATGAATTTTTCATAGCGTTTCTGAAATAGTAAACGCTATGATATGTTAGGCGGCAAAAATAATGTGCTCGCGCTTAATTTTTGGTTCTCCAGTTGTTCTATAATAGCACATATGAATTGTAAAACGTTATTGTAGGTTAATCGGGAATAAGAAAAAGTTCATTACCCGCCAAGTAAAATCAATTGAACCAAGTTAATTTTAGGAAAAAAATTGATCTCACCCTCAAACAATTTGGTCGACTAACACATAGGGTATTCAGAAAAATCCCGTTTTGCTCTCTTTCTCTCTTCTCTCTTCTCTCTTCTTCACTCTCGTTATTTATAGGAAACAGTGTGAGTGCAGAGAAGTGCAGGGAAGTGCTGAGAAAGTGAAGAACACGATGCTGAGATTAACATCAAACGAAGTAGCGGGTTTCGCAGTCGGGGCTCTGCTTCTCGGTGCCACCATCTCTGCTCCAAAAGTTGACGCTTTCATTGCCGCTGCTCATAGAAGGTAAACAACCTTACAAGTTTCATCATCTCACCACACTGATTTCTGGAAAAACACAAAACCCAACTTTTTCTCAATCTTTCATGTCTTGATTGAAAATCCATGTCATATGGTATCCGATTTTGGAGGAACATGCTTGGATTTTGGATGAACCCATGATAATTGTTTTGTTGATTGTGTGTTAATGGCGTATGAGATGATGATGATGATGATTGTAGTATCTGCGTAGAATTGTGATAAGCTGTTCGATTTCTGAGTAAAAAGGAAGACACAAAAACAACAACCAATAAATTTCTTGCTTGATTAGTAGGGTTGTGAATCTTTAACTCTGAAAATGAGAAGACTTTAGGAGTTTCTATGTGATATACTGATATGCTGTTTGAAGTCTTAACCAAAGGATAGATTATGAAATCAAAAATCTATGTTGGGTTAACTAATGTCTTTAGCCTCTCACACTCCAATGGAAACGTGATTTTCCTTAGTTCTCACCATGTGAACTAATGGTTTCCTGAAAATCTGCAGCTCACTGAAAAATCTTTTGATTCTCGCATTTACGAATTGAAAATTTCAGGTGTTAAATCATTTTCTCATGTTCAAAAAATTGTATTGTTTTGAAAGCCTTCTCACAATATTGAGATTCTTGATTTTGATTATGGATTCTGAATATCTTACCTTTTTGTAATGAGAGAGACTGTGTAGGCATGGTTTTAAGACAGTTCACTGCACCGCTGATGTCTCCAAGAACTGTTCTAGAGTGTTGTATGTCTATGGCCTAATGAAATTAGACTCGTTCTTGAATCTATATCTTAGCATCGTGTGTTTCTAATCACAACTTTTGCAGATCTCTTGGGATGTGCAGGAAATGTGGAGATCTAAAGAGTGTAGCATGTGGCCGCTGCAACATTGATATGATGCAATACTAGTGTTGCAACATTTTTGTCTTTAAAGAGTTTGGGTCTAGTTAGGGGTTGCTCTTGATTTCGCTAGGCTTTTTGGTTCATGTACTCTGTTATTGCTACTCGGATCTTATTTTTTTATGCTGGAACAGATTTTAAAAAGAGTATTGCAAAGATGTCGTCTCAGGAAGAGAATGTGTACATGGCCAAGTTTGCCGAGCAGGTTGAACGTTATGAGGACATGGTTGAGTTCATGGAGAAAGTTGCAAAGACCGCCGATACCGCAGAGCTTACTGTTGAGCAGAGGAACCACTTGTATGTTGCCTACAAGAACGTGATTGGTGCTAGGAGGGCTTCGTGGAGTATCATCTCCTCCATTGAGCAGACAGAAGAAAGCAGATTGGTACAACGATCGCAGGTATTGAGGTAGTCTTTTAGTTTTGCATCCACGTCAAAGTTGTACATCCACGTCAAAGTTGAAACAAGTTGTTTCAGTTAAAGCTGAATTAGCAAACAAGTTTAAGTTGGGTTTACACATTACAGGGGAAAGGGTACAAGTTGTTGAAAGAGATGGGAGCAACGGAGGCCAAGGAAGTGTTGACAGCAGGAGGTGGGGCTAAGAACGACAAGTGGATAAAGATTAGACCAAGCCACATGACCTCTCGCACCCGAAGAGAATCATACCACTAGACCAAACACCCTCTATGTTCTTTCTTGCAAAACACATTATTTATCGAAATTGGTATTATAAACCCCATTATTTCGATGTGCCTAAGTTTCTATCAAAGAGTGAAGTGTCAAATGATATGTTTCAATTAAAAGGCAAACCAAATTGGTATAATACACCCCATTATTTCGAAGTGGCATTCATCTTTTATTTATGGTTACAACCTAAAATCTGACTTGTTATTATAAAGGCACTCTAAAATTGAGTGATCCGAATTTAGAAGATTCGATAAATATAACATTATCATCGTTACATAACCAATAAATAAAATTTACAAAATAAAAAAAGGAAAGTTATTATATTTAATTTGGAGTTTAGGGCATAGGGTCTAGGGTATAAAGTATAAGTTTTGAAATACAACAAATTAATGTTTCATTAATTTAGAGTTTAGGGCATATACGGTTTAGGGTATAACTGTATAAGGTATAAGATTTGAAATATATAAGTTTTTGAAATTTCTCAATTTACAATGGAATATGTACAATATATTTTTGTGTAATACATATAACATAATCTAAACATGTAATATTTTAAAGATAAAATTAAAATAAGAGTTAAGATAAAATTAAAATAAGAGTTAAGATCAAATTAAAATAAGAGTTAAGTCTTCATTTAGGGTTTAGGGCATTGGCATATAGTATAAAACTAAATAACTTATCATAAACTCATTAGTATAAAACATTTTCTATCAATAATGTAAATAAAAGGGAAAACTTAGTGAATCTTTGATTTAGAGTTTATGGCATAGGTTTAGGGTTTATGGTTTGAAATATACTGTTTTCTAAAATTTTCTAACAATATAAATATAAAAAAATATAATAAATTATTGTTTTACACTAAGATAATAAAATAGAATAGAAACAACTATTTCCAAATTAAAAAGAAAAAGAAAAGTTAGTGAGTCTTTGACTTAGAGTTTAGGGTATAGGGTTTGAGATTTAGGGTATAAGGGTTATGATATATTTTTTTGTTCTATTAACAATAGAAATATAATAATTTTTCAGTATGAATGAGTGTTTATATGTTTGTAAAATGATTACAAACATACAAACCCTACAAACTAATGTTAAGTTACTTAGTCTTTCATTTATAGTTTAGGGTTTTATATTATTTGTTATATAGTTTTTTGTTATAGTATTTATGTAAACTACAAAAGTATACATTATTACAAAATTAAATAATTTACCATAAAATCATTAATATAAAATATTTCCAAATTAAAGATATAAATAAAACTTATTAAAATTTGTTTTATTTAGGGTATGAGAAAATAAATAAACATTCACAAGATCAGAACCAATGGGAATGTATCACTCAGATTAATTACGTGGCACAATCTAACACCGTTGGATCCTTTTACTTTTCTTTCTCTTATTTTGATCCTTCACCGTTGGATCCTTATACTTTTTTTTATTCTTTCCTTTTCTCTCTAGGGTTCGAGAGACGAAGTGATACAGCGGCCAAAAATCCCCTTTTGCTATTTCTTTCACTTTCTTTCTCTCGATTCTTCTCTCTTGCGCCGTCGGCTAAACCAACACCTACACCTGAGTTGAAGAAGAACAAAGCGAAGCTAATCGGAATCATCGCCGGGAGCGTCGCCGGCAGAACTCTTCATCGATATGAAATTATCGAGATTTACAGATGTTGATGCTTGTTTGATCAAACTAGTTAAGCCAGATTGATGAATCGGAAGTATATCCAATTTTTTTTTTTGGGTTTAGAATATTGAACTCTTCGTCTTCTTTGTAGATACAATCTGTCCTTACTACTCTCTTTCCTGGCTACTATAAGTTAAATCAGATCAAATGGTGTGAATTCGAAGTTTTATCAGACTTGTAGGTGTTGGTTTAGTGCTTCAAAATTACTGCTTTTGTAGCGAGTTCAATAACAGATCACATAATCTGGTTTTTGCAGGTTCACGGTTAACCCTAGGCGCAGAATAAGGCAGCACAATGGAGAGATCACTAGTGGTGCATATAGAACAAAGAAAAAACGTCCATGGGAAATGGTCCTCTGTATCTATGGTTTCCCAACCAACATCTCTGCCCTTCAGGTCCTTTGTTTTCCCTTGCCGATTTACCGACTTAAAGATCTTATCTTCGATACCCCCAAGCTTTATGCTTTATATAATATTTTTTACCAATCATGGGAAAAAGGATTTTGCTTTTACTTCCATCTGTTCTCAAGTTGTTGTGGCCTCTCGTTCTGTTACATTATCAATTTAAAATGAGTAATAGCTAAACTGTTTTTTTTTGCTGTTAAAGTCATACTGATGTGTTGGGAACGTCGTTGCAGTTTGAGTGGGCTTGGCAGCATCCGAGAGAATCGCTTGCAGTGAGAGAAGCTGCTGCTGCTTTCAAATCATTCTCTGGGCTTGCAAGCAAGATCAAACTTGCATACACTATGCTAACAGTTTTGAATGCTAACATGATGGATATGTGAAGGAATATGGTCCGATCTTATGTTGAGATGTTCAGTTTTGTGATGATATCGAAAGATGAAGTTTCAAAGATTGGAGGTCCAAGAGTGAAGGGAGAATTCATAAGTTTAAATGCAAGTGTTGTATGATTGTTTAATCATGTATTTTTATTTTGTAATATTGGTCTTTTGTACCATTGTTTCATATATGAAAATAAATATAATAAAATATGACATTTTTTATTATTATTATTACAAATATTCCAAAAATATTCCAAAAATATATTACAATTAAAAAAAAAAAATCCATTTATAATTTATTTTGGGTAATTATAAAATAAATTAATAACACAAATAATTTGCTATCTTTGTAAAACAAACTGCTATTATTAATGAGTTTTAATAACAATTATAACACGCTATTATAAATATTAACAATTGCAGAGAGAGGAACGCTATCGTTGTTTAATTAACTATAGCGTACGTCAAGTCCGCTATCTAAAGTGCCCGACCTACAATGACGGGCGCTGTCAGAGCGTTTTAGGAAACGCTATGGTAGTTGAATCATAGCATTTAACAGCCGCTATTAATACCCATATTTTTTGTAGTGACATGGAGAATGAAACAATCAACATAACTGAATAAATCATCAAATAAAAAAGAAAGAGTAAAACAAGGGTTCGAAATCTTCTCTGGGATCAACAGAGTTTCAGACTTGTCTCCCTCTAAATCTCTCTCAAAAACAAAAGTAAAATAAAGCATAGCCAACAAAGTGGCTGTAAAATCCCTATAAATAACCTAAATCACGATCGGGGCTTCTTGTAATTATGAAAGACTTCTGGACCAAGTTGTAATTCTTCAACTCTTCATTAAAGTCGCGGGTCGTGTCTTGCTGCTATGGGTATCGATCGATACCAGGGGGTATCGATCGATACTGATCGTGAAATCTGGTACTCAGCAACACGGACTTCAGCTTTGCTCCAAAATGCTCCAAAATGCTCCAGAAAGCTCCAATAACTCCAATTATGCTCCAAACGTGCTAGAACCTGTAAAGGACTCTAAAAGACTACGAAATAGCATAAAGACTCTATAAAACGGACTTATATCATGCTCTAAATGGGGTAAAAACCATGATATATCAGTTGCATAGAAAGAACATAAGCGAGCGAATCCTCAGCCAGCGAGAGTTGATGCTAAGGCGATTCGTGAACGTATTGAACCCGCTCCTTAATGCATGACAGTGGATTATGTGCTAGGTTTAGTAGCCATGAGCACGACAGTGGATTGGTTAATATTTATGTTTGAGTTTGAAACTTGTGGTAAATTATTCCCTGAATAGTTGTCTGATTTGTGATCTCTGGATTCCTAAGAACAACCCTTGACCTAACGTTTTCCCTTATTTGAATTTACATCTTTTAAATTGCGTTCGTTACTCTTTCCAAAACCAAATATAATATTGTCTTAGCTTAGTTTCATATTGTGAGAATTGTAGTGTAACCGTGGTCTCTGTGGATTCGATCCTAAAGTACTGCATTGACAACCGTTATGATTGCGGTAGTGTGAACTTTAGTTATTAATTGACTGAGTGGAAAAACACCTAAATCAATTTGGCGCCGTTGCCGGGGACCAATAGCGTTACCTTCAATTCTGAATTTGAAATTTAGTCTAAGATTTACTAACTTTTTATTTTATTCTTTTTTGTTTCTTATAGTTGATGGCCATGGACTATAATGATTGGCCACAAGAAGAGGATGCCATATTTAATGAATACATTCAAGATGAGCCATACGTGGAGCCACCATTTGATGAAAGTGTACTCACACCAGAACAAAATGTGGAGTTGGATAAGCATCATGAAGAGAACCCAACGATGAAAAGGAGTGACCTAGCCGCTATGATTTGTTTGAACCTCATGTCACATCGAGCATCACTTGAGGTAAGGGAGCTCACAATGTCCGAGATAATGGTAGCTCATGCGCTTAAAGAGGTAATTTATTGGGTTCCACCATGCCAACTAGAAGGTAATTTTGACTCAACCTTTGAAATCTATGATTATGAGGATAGTTATTTGCCTTGAATTGAAGATGTAGCTTCTAGTTCGTATATTCATGTGCTCCTTGATGAATGCTATGATTTAATATGTGAATCTCAAAGACTAGATACCTTAAGAGTAGAAAAGCTTGCTAGAGATTATCATGAAGTATGTTTGATATTAATTATCTACGTGCTTTGAATGTTCATAATCTCGAGTTTAAGCTTTCAATGCCTGAAGAATCTAGATCTCTTCTTGAAAAATCTTACCTAGGGGATGCGCTTGATGTAGATAAGATCTTGAATGAGATAGATGACCCTAAGGTTGAGATGGAATCTAGGAAGGGGGGCACTTTGTTTTACATGATTTTATAGAGATGAGTTTGACTATTTTGTGATAAACTCGTTTAAACCTGAAGTTGACTTTATTTTTCCATCAAATGCATTTGATCCTCGCAAGCATCTCACCATCAAGGAAAATTCTAAAATAGATGTTACATTCGTAGTAAACTACCTTGATGTGAGTTTTGTTTCCTGTCATGGATAGTTGCGTGCCATGTTTCACATTTTGTTTCTTGCCCTAACAGGAGAAGGACCAAAGGTGCATTGGCTCAACCTTTTGATTCTCATGATTAACATCTTTGACCAAAGTCAAGCTAACGACTTAAACCAAGTGCTTGGTGGGACGCAACCCACCGGTGCGTATTTATTTATTTGTTTTAAGATTTTAGAATATTAACTTAATAAATTTTGGTTTTTGCTTTCTTAGTTCTCTAATTATTAATTTAAAAAAAAAGGCAATCGATCGATGCAAGCTGTGCATCGATCGATGCCAAGGGGTCCTAGAATTCAAAATCGATTGAGGACGAGAAGACAAAACGAAATCGACCGATGCAACACTCTGCATTGATCGATACCGACCCAGGTAAGTCAGCTTTCACTTTTTCTTGATTTTCTTTCTTTGAGTGTGGTCTACCTTCTTCTTGGTTATTTTCACACCGAGACGGTGTGAAGTAAGTCTGGGGGAGGGTCTTTGTCGTTACTTAATACAAATATACTATACTATACAATACTATACTATATAGAAAAGGTACCAAGTATACGATACTATACAATACTATACTATATAGTATAGTATACTACTATACTAATATACTATAAATTAAGTGGCGAAATGCCTCCTCCACTTAACACTTAACACAAATTTTGTAGTATAAGAGTATAGTGGTAAGTATCACAAATTGATAGATAGAATTTGAGTTAGCTCATATCAATTACTCTAAATACTAGGTAGTATAAGAGGTTAAGATCAATGCACCAAGAATATATGAAACTTCTTAAGCTATAGCAAATATTTTTGGGTTTTATATTTTTGAATCAAGAAAATAAAATGCAAGAAAGAAAACAAAGATAGAAGTGTTGGAAAATGAATTAACTATCAAGAAGATGATTAATGAACAAACAATGATGGTAAATATTGAATTAAACACTATCCTATAACATGGAATTCACAATTATGACTAATCCACTCTCGTGGCACTAATCACTTTGTTAATCACAAAATCAAGATCAAACTCTCGTTTGTGATAAGATGATTAACAAGCTTTAATCTCCAATTCCACTTAGTTCACTAATCACCCTAGATATCAACTCTCATTGGCTAGGCATGAAAAGCTCACAAAAGGTTTGGTTCAAGCATTTCATCGAACACCTAACGGGCGTGAAATGTTTAATCTCTAGTTTTGATCTTTCAATCCAAAACTAGATTTAAGATCAACATAAGTGAAGGATCTAACAAGATGCAACCTAAATCATCATCATCTAACCATCAAGACAATTAACAAATGATGCTAATACACACAATCTATGATGTTCCTTAGGTTAATATCACTAATTATGACTAATCCTCTCTCAAGGCACTAATCATTTTGCTAATCACTAAATAAAGATCAAACTCTAATTTGTGATAAAATGATTAGCAAGTATTAAGATCAACATTCAAATCAACCAATAAACACCTTAAGCAACTACTCTCATAGGTTAAGAATGTTTATCTCTTACTAAGCTTCTAGGAGAATTTCATCGAACACTTGGTGTGCATGATTTTCCCCTTTATCTAAATTGACTCTTTCAAGCCCAATCTAGCACTAGGATCACTTGGAAAGAAAGGAAAGCAATGGATTGAGAACATAAGCAACACAAATCAACCATCAATAATCAAGCATAATCCAAAAACCCAACAAAAAGGTCTAAGGTCTAAACATGAAGAACAAAAGAGAAAAAGACATAAAAATATGGAAATTGCATAAATAAAAGATAGAGTGGAATAAATCTTCTCTAGAATTGCATAGATGTGAAGAACAATCCAAATCCCTCAAGAGAGAGAGTTAGGGTCGAGCCCCCACTCTTACAAGAAGAAAACTTAGGTTTAGAAATGTCTAAAATTTGCATAAATACACAAAGTGTTCGAACCGGTGATATATCATGGATTTTACCCCTTTTAGACCATGATATATGTCCTATTTATGGATTCTTTATAGTATTTTGGAGTCTTTTAGAGTCTTTTACAGGTTTAGGTACGTTTGGAGCTTAATTGGAGATATTGAATCATTTTGGAGCATATGGAGATGCAAAGTCATGCAGAGACGTCAGAAGTTTGGCATTCGTTGAAGAACTTCCCACCGATGGATTGAGCTCAAATTTGGATACAAGACATATCCCAGTTTTCGTGAAGACAGTCCAGTATGGCGAGCACAGTGTACTGGTGTCGACCGACACCAGTCCAGTATCGACCGACACCAACTGCAGACGGGAAAAAACATGATTTTACATGTTTAAAGACTCTGCAACTTGGTCCAGAAGACTTGAATAATTACCAGAAGTCCCAAAACGTGTTTTAGCTTTATAATTAGGTTTTTCAGCCACATTGGTGGCTATGCTTTCTTTATGCTTTCATTACTCTTGATTCTACTTTGGTTTTTGGAGAGCCAACTCTGAACTCCTGTTTTCTATTGTTTTCTTTGATGATCTATTCAGTCATGTTGTTTTCATTCTCCATGTCTGAGTATATCCACTTTAGGTTTAGGGTTCTCATAACGGTTTTCTCTGAATGCTAGATTGATTAGTTGATTAGGATTCACCATCTGAATTAGTTCTTCGCCTTAGGTTGTGTTCAAAGCTAATTCTAGGTTGACGAATGTGGAACTTAGATCTTTGGATAATTGATTAGGCACGAGAGTGCGATTAATTACCTGATAAAACCTTAGGTGAGCAAAATAACTATTCGTAAAGGAATTTGGTTTAGTTGTTTTGTGAACAAATCAAACATGATTTAAAAAACTGATTTAGACTTTAGGATTCGCAAAGAGATTTAGAATTCCTAGGATTTAGATTTAGATAGTTTTCGCAACGAAAGTTGGTTAACTATATCTTAGTGATTTGAGTTCAAGAACCGCGCTAAATCTGAATCATGCTATTTAGTTTATCTGCATTCATTGATTTCCTGAGAAATACCATGAACCTAGTTTTCTCCCATCGATTTACATCTCTTTATTTAGTTATTGTTTTCTGTTTCTATTAAACTTGACTTAGCGTAATTTGAATCTTATAATCTATTGAGTGATTTCTTGAGTCTTTGTGGTTCGACCCCTAACTTTACTACAACTACTGCGTTAGTACTTTTAGGGTATTAATTTGAGCATATCAACCGGGTCGACCCAATGCAAATCGGGTCGGATCTTGGACTGGGCAGACTTGATATGTGTCCACTAAATCGGCGATAACTCCTGGCATATTACTCGGAATGAGCTAAATCTTCTCGCGTTAGAATAAACTGGGCAAGGGAAGGCTTCCATCCGACATGATCTTTCATCTGCTTCGGACTGCCTCTGCATTTTCCGACAGTGACATGTCTTCAAAAAATCACATGTATCTCCTGAACCGCTTATTGGAATGACATGAATCTACTCGCGTTGGAAAACTAACTCAATTTCGCATGACTTTCGTCAAGAGCTAAGATTAGACTAGGCACGGTAAGGTCTTCATTTCTCATGTGCTAGCATCTTTCCGGCGCCTCGGATGAACTTTGCATTCTACTTTGGCCCATTTCTCCAAATATCATCAATTGTCTACAAATCACCTAAAAACACTCCAAATGCATGCCAAACTGACTAGGACCTAATGCATACACCTATTACCCAACTTTAGACCTAAATGCCTTATAAACTATGCAAGACACATGAATGAGACACAAAACAATGACAAGAATGCATGCTAAGAGATGTAAAATATGGGAATATCAACTCCCCCAAACTTATTCATTTGCTTGTCCTCAAGCAAACAAACAAGTAGAGAGAGGTTTGAAAGTGGGAGATCAAATCCGAGAATATTAACAAAAGAATTCGAATCAATGCCCTTGAGAGGAGTTATATGATGCACAAACAACCTCTACTTCAAAAGATTTAGCCATACTCTTTTCAAAACGAAATGGGTCTATGACTTAGCATCCACATGCATTCCTATCATCCAACTCTTTGACATTCATTAAGTGCAAATGGTGAATCATGTTCATACACATCAAGTGAACTCATTTGGCTAAGGGAGAGGTCTTAAGATAAGAGTGATCTCAAACAATGTGGGTATTCCGGTGCAAGTGATCTCTCATGAAAGAACGAACTTTGGCAAAATGCTAAGAGTAAGGAACAACCGATGCATACAAGGATGACTTCCATCTACCCAATGCTCCAATATGAACTTCACTCCTATTTCTAAACCCAAAGTGACCTTTCCTAAGCTACCCCTTTTTCACAAGGCCGTTTGCCTTCTTAAACCACATTGTTTCATCACTTCTTTTCCTTTTGAATACTTAGGGGATTCTCTTCTTCGCCCTATGAGCAAATGGTTTGGCTTTCACAAGTTTCTTTCCTTAGCTCTTCTTTTGCCTTTCTCTAGTCTCTTTTCATTTCTTTTCTAGCTTGAGCCATTTTTTTGTAGTATAGTGGTAAGTATTCTAATTTGTGTTAAGGTCATATCAGTTACTCTAAATACTAGGTAGTAGAAGAGGTATCGAACCAAAGAGGTTAAGATCAATGCACCAAGAATACATGAAACTTCCTAAGCTAGAGCAAATGTTTTTGGGTTTTATATTTTTGAATCAAGAAAATGAAATGCAAGAAAGAAAACAAAGATAAAAGTGTTTGAAAATGAATTAACTATGAAGAAGATGATTAATGAACAAACAATGATGATAAAGATTGAATTAAACACTATCCTAGAACATGGAATTCACAATTATGACTAATCTACTCTCGTGGCACTAATCACTTTGTTAATCACCAAATCAAGATCAAACTCTCGTTTGTGATAGGATGATTAACAAGCTTTACTCTCCAATTCCACTTAGTTCACTAATCACCCTAGACATCAACTCTCATTGGCTAGGCATGAAAAGCTCACAAAAGGTTTGGTTCAAGCATTTCATCGAACACCTATTGGGCGTGAATTGCTTAATCTCTAGTTTTGATCTTTCAATCTAAAATTAGCTTTAAGATCAACCTAAGTGAATGATCTAACAAGATGCAACCTAAATCATCATCATCTAACCATCAAGACAATTAACAAATGATGCTAATACACACAATATATGCTATTCCTTAGGTTAAGATCACTAATTATGACTAATTCTCCCTCAAGGCACTAATCACTTTGCTAATCACTAAATCAAGATCAAACTCTCATTTGTGATAAAATGATTAGCAAGCATTAAGATCAACATTTAAATCAACCAATAAACACCTTATGCAACTACTCTCATAGGTTAAGAATGTTTATCTCTTACTAAGCTTCCATTACAAGAAATATGGGTATTAATAGCGGCTGTTAAATGCTATGATTCAACTACCATAGCGTTTCCTAAAACGCTTTGACAGCGCCCGTCATCGTAGGTCGAACACTTTAGATAGCGGTTTTTGGCATTGCTATCATATCTTCATCTAATATAGCGGTTTTTTCGATGCAATCATATATTTTACAATACCAATTGTTTTTCGTTATTGAATATTTTATTCATAGCATTTCCCTAATTTTACTATAGCAGTCGATATATGTAATGATTTCTACAATTTGTTCCCATAATTGTTTTACTAAATATTATATTTTAAATTAATATTTATTATTTATTTGAATAATTAGACAATAAAAAAAATCGATTAAAAAAAGACATTAAAAAGAAATAGCCATATTTTATTATATTTTATATGCAACATGATACATGATACAAAATTACAAATTACAAATTACAAAGTAAATTTCAAAACTCATGTGGAGGCAGATTACAGAATTCTGAACCTTCTATAGCTACACCTCATGCTGGAAGTATTCCACATTCCTTTGCAATAGCTTTGGCTGTGCTTATGTTATCACCAGTGACCATAAGAACAGTGATTCCAGCAGCTTGACAAGTCTGAACAGCTTCTCTAACACCGGAGCGAACTGGATCCTTGATTCCAACAACTGCAACCAATGTGTAGCCACCATCAGGAAGATCCCCATTGGGAGCTTCATCAAGATCTGTGTAACTAAGCAATGAAACAATATCCTGACCTTACATCATGCGTACATGACAGAAACAACATTTCCAATGCAAAATAATAGGTTAAACAAAAAGCAAGAACAAGTTGTAATAAGAAGCGAATTGCGATACACACCTCAATTTTACCATGGATTTGATGATGTCTTGTCCATCGAACCGCATGTCTTCCACTGACACTTTGCTAACTTTCACATAATCTGTAAGTAGCAACTTGTAGATAGCCTTTGTGGCATGTGTCATGAAAATTCGCCCTTTGAATGTTGTCTAATCAAAGATTACTAACCTGGGTTAGTTCCAGCTAATTGTTAAAAATGCATTCATAAACCAAATCATTCCGTAAGAGAAACAAATCAGCTAATTGTTAAACTAAGAAACCTCTCACCAAAAAGAACAAAAAAAAACAAACTTGTAGACAACAAGTTTCAAAAGATTCCAAATCCAAGACATGTTTCCTCTACACACCATGCCTTTGTTTTCTTATAATACGCTAAATTCAGCTTCAAATTATCATTCTAATCAAATCAGGACAAGAATCAATTAGTGGGTATCATTAGCCAAAGAGCAAGAAGAAGTAAACATACCGAGTAATCAAGAGGACATCAACGGTGGAAGGATCAATCCCGAGTACGCAGGATGAATCCCACAATCAAACTGCAAAAACACAAGGATTTCGGTTAAGAATATGAAATTGAGAGAGAGCTTCGCGGCGCCAGAAGAGATCGGGAGAGAGAAGGAGAGAAAGCTTGCCCGAGAGGAACCGCGAGAAAGAAGGACAGGAAGGAGACACGCCGCCACTGTTCTCAGACCCCGTCGCCGCCGCCATTGTTGCTCGCCAGTATGCGCGTTGTTGCCTCTGTCTCGAAATCAACCAAACCCTAACAGTTCGTCTATGTCATGTGGAGTTGCGGCTGATAGAAGAGTAGAAGGAGATGAAGAGGATTGAGCGAGTCATAGGATTATGCCACGTCATCTATCTGATTGATATTTTCTTATTGGCTCTCATCTATTAAAGATTTATTTGTTTTTCAAGCTATTATTAACAAAAGGTAAAAAATACATTATTAATTGAAAAATATTTTATATTAATGAATTTATGATAATTTTTTTTTTTAATAATATAAAATTTTAGAGTTAAAAAAAAAACAAAAACTATATTAGTAGAAATTATATTTCATACCCTAAACACTAAATCAAATCATGAACGTTATACACTAAATCAAACTCAAGAATTCTTTTGTTTATACACTAAATGAAAAACTCTAAACCATATACACTAACCCTAAACCTTATACAATAAATCTCATGTGGTATACAAGATCAATAAGAGTAAATCAAATTCAACAAAATTATATTTCAAACCCTAAACCATATACACAATCAAACTCAAAATTTCTTATGTTCTATTTTGTATTTTGAATTATGTGTTGTGTATTGTTAACCCCAAACCTTAACCTAAACCTCAAACCATATACTTTAAATCTTAAACATAAACTCCAAACCCTAAATCATAAACTCTAAACCCTAAAATATAATCTAGTCATTTTTCTTAACCCTAAATCATGATTTTAAAACTCTAAACCAATAATTTAATTATTATATATATGGAAACATATATATATATATATATATATATATATATATAGAAAAAGTTATGTGATACTATAGATAGATGAAATATTTAGTAAAATTTAGATACTTTGTATGTTTAATTTGTAACATTTGTTTTGTTAAATAAATATTTTATACTTCCTGTATCTTTGATATGAAACAATAAATTATATTGTTTGTAAATAGAAAATAATATATTACAAGTGTTGAATCATAAACCCTTACCCTTCAATACCATAATCCTAACCCTCCAATACCCTAAACACTAAATCAAATGTTTGTAAGATTGTAAATTTCATTTCAAACCCTAAACCCTATATATATCCTAAAATGTAAACTTGAATTCGTTTTTTTCTAATTTTTTTATTTTTATATAAAAATATGTTTGCTTTATTTTTATATAAAAAAGAATTCGTTTGTTTTTTTAAAAAAATCGTTTGTTTTTTTTTTAAATTTCGTTTGTTTTATATTTTGTGGATATATCTTGTGTATTGTTTAATTTTATAATTTTTATGTGGTATAGTATTTAAATATTTTTTATAAATGCCTTATATAACAAACCACAACAATATTATTTCTTACTATAAAATGAAATATGATTTGACATAAAGATTCAAGTACTTAGCTAGAAGATAATTAAATACACATTATTGAGTTTATAAAGTTGCAGAGCAAGAGAGGCTTAGAAAGAATCAGAGGAAAATGAGTTTATCCAGAGTTATTACAATCTAAAAGGATGTAGCCCTTGAATGCTCTCAACCATTCAGCTCCAATCACACGTGCACAAGGACAACTTACTATTAGAGGTTCTCCATGAGATGATGATGATATGAATGCAGGTAATCGTGTACCATCTATTACGCGGTGATCACAACTAAGTGTTAATAGACATGTAAGAAGCAACGTTGAATTGGTCAGGGCCACTACCAGCAACAACTCTCTTTTCAGCTGTTTTGATTTCAAAAGGAGAAGATTATACCACAACAAGCCAACGACCTAAAACCCTGATTCTTAAAAAAAAAAAAGATATAAACACGATGATGATACTCAACTCAACGCAGATTCGTTTTGCAAAACCATAACAATCAAACAAGCACCAAACAAACACATTCACATTCAACATTTAAACCAATCAAACTACCAAAGAAACTAGCTCATACAACTTGTAAATCTCACACAATCACAACAACAATCAATCTGTATACGGTTCTGCGGATTGGTTTTCAGAGTCCTAGCGTTGCAACAAGCTCTACCTGCAAAGCAATAACACGAATGTCTAGATTTATAATGCGTAAAAACATCTTTAAGGCCCATATGAACCATAACTCGAGAATAAAGGTTGGAGATAACCTAAAAATGGTGAAGCAGATTGATTCGATCTCTTCCTTATATTTGTGTTAAGTCCTCATTAAAATCTCTAGAGCTTCGATTCCTTCTATAGTAAGATGAAACTAAAAGTAATTTAGGGTTCTTAGCTTCAGATCTAGAACATAATGAGAAAGAAATATCGATTTTAGTGTTCTTAACTTCATAAATCTGAAAATTCTTTACCTGTAGTGGGATTCTTCTTCGTGAATGCAGCTGGAGGAGAACGACGGAGACACCACCAGCTCTGATATATCATGGTTTTTACCCTATTTAGGCCATGATATAAGTCCTTTTATAGAGTCTTTTCTTGTGTTTTGGAGTCTTTTAGAGTCTTTCACAGGTTATAGCACGTCTGGAGCTTAATTGGAATTATTGGAGCTTTTCTGGAGCATTCTGGAGCGAGACTGAAGTCTGATGACTAAGAGCCCGATCTGAGCACCGAGCATCGATCGATACCCCCTGGTATCGATCGATACCCATCGAAGCAGATTTCAAAGTCGCGACTTAATGAAGTTTGAAGAATTGCAAAAAGCACCCAGAAGACTTTGATAATTACAAGAAGGCCCCAAATCGTGATTTAGGTTATAAATAGGATTTTACAGCCATTGTTTAGGCTATGCTTTATTTTTGCTTTAGTTTAAGAGAGATTTTGGAGAGAGACAAGTCTGGTTTCCCTTCGTCCGAGACCAGATCTCAAAACCTTGTTTCTCTTTCTGATTTAATATAAGAGTATTTATTCAACATGTTTATTAATTTAATATCCATGTCTGAGTAGATCTCCTGTTAGGTTTAGGGTTTTCTCATAGGGATTTCTTTGAATGCTAGGTTGATTATCTGTTAGGATTCACTATCTGATTAGTTCTTCACCTTTGGTTGGTCTCAAGGCTACTTCTAGATTAATCACCTAGAATTTAGATCTTAGGATAATTAATTAGGCACGAGAGTGCGATTAATTACCTGATAGAACCTTAGGTGAGCAAATTGATTATTCGCAAAGAGATTTGGTTTAATTGATTTGTGAACATATCAAACCTGATTTTAAAGCTGATCTAGACTTTAGGATTCGCAAAGAGATTTGGAATTTCTAGGATCTAGATTTAGATAGTTTTCGCAACGAGAGTTGGTTAATTATATTTTAGTGATTTGAGTTCTAGAACAGTGCTTAATCTGAATCTTATTAATGAGTTTACCTGCATTCATTGATTTCCTGAGAAATACCCTAAGCCTACATTCCCCCAATTGAATTTACAAACGTTTTACTTGCAACTCTGTTTTTTTAATTACATCATCTGGTTTAGCTTGTTTCTGATCTATAGAATCTATTGAGTGATTCTTGAGTTCTTGTGTTCGACCCCTGATTTACTGCAGCAACTGCTTTAGTACTTTTTAGGGTATTAAATTGAGCATATCAATTTTGGCGCCGTTGCCGGGGACTCAATTCGCCGTTAGATTTTAGCTAGGAAATTCGTCTAAATCGCCCGAGTATCGATCGATACCCTTGAGTATCGGTCGATACCCGTCGTAAATTTCAGTTACTTACGCTCTTTACTTGTGATTTCAGGTGCATGCATAATCTTGAAACCAGAAGCAAAAAGAGCACTCCGCTAGTTGATCTATCACTGGAACAGCTAGCACAAGTGGAACGCACAAACAGGAAAGCAAAGAAGTCAGCTAAGATGAACAACAATCAAGTTGGGTTAGTTCGTGATGCTGCTGGAGCTTACAGGGACCAACAGGGTCGGTTGTGCAATGAGCAAGGACAACGTCTGGATGGAGAGGGGATTGTCATTCCACCTGCTCCTGTTGTCGCTGAGAATGCTGCTAGGGACGCAAGGGATGCTGTGGTTAATCGTGGTAGAACGATTGGTGAACACAACAGGCCAGAGCAATTTTTCGCCAATCGCTCTGCGATTCGTCCCCCTGCGTATGAGCGGAATGACTTTGAGCTGAAGCCTGCTTACTACACTCTAGTAGGACAGCATCTCTTCCATGGTTTGCCTCATGAGCATCCAATGGATCATGTAGAGAAATTCGAGGACTTGGTCACTAGCATCAAGAGCAATGGAGTGTCCTACGATTATCTCTTCTGCAAGCTCTTCCCATACTCTCTTGGTGGGGAAGCTACTTACTGGCTGAGGCAGTTACCTCCTGGATCACTGACTAATTGGGAAGACACCAAGAGAGCCTTCCTAATTAACTTCTATGATGATGGACGATCTGAAGATCTGAGGAATAAGATCTCCACTTTTTCTCAAGGACCTACTGAGGCGTTCAAGGCTGCTTGGACAAGATTCAGATCGTACCAAAGAGACTGTCCACACCATGGATACTCTGATGTGCAGCTGCTAGGTATCTTCTTCAGAGGAGTAGATTGGAGGTATCAGATGGCTCTGGACTCTTCAAGCAATGGGAACTTCAACACCAACTACCCTGAGGACGCCTATGTGTTGATTGAGAATTTTGCATCTAGCAGCAGCACAAAGAGTGCAGATTTCGAGCGCAAGAAGCTGGCTGGTAATCAAGATAGATCGCAGATCGCTGAGTTTAAGGCTCAACTAGATTCTATGCACAGTCTTCTGCTGGGAAAGACAACAAAAGCTGTCCATTTTGCTGAGGATGTTGAGGTTTTCAATGAGAATGAAGCAGAAGACGTGAACTACATTGGTGGTTCTGGCTATCAGGGACAGAGGAACCAGTTCAACAACAATCGGGGCTTCAACAACAACTTCCAGCAAGGAGGATTCAACCAGAAACCTGCCCACATCAGTGGTTACACCAGGAACTACGGAAGTCCTTCTTACGAGCCTGTGACTGCTAAGACATCAGAGAACAAGATTGAAGCCATGCTTGAAACACTCGTTCAAGGACAGCAGCAGATTACAGTGACCTTCAATGGTAAGATGGACGCCATGTACAAAGATCTGAGTGGAAGGATCGATTCTCTGGGTATTGGTCAGAAGAAGCTGGAAACTCAGGTAGCTCAGACTTCAGAGAGTTCAAGAAGACAAGAAGGTTTTCTACCAGGAAAGGGAGAGAACCCAAGGGCACACATCAACGCCATTACCTTGAGAAGTGGTAAGGAGGTCAAATCAGGGGCAAAAGTGGATCAGCCTACTGTAAATTTCGAGATGTCTGACGATGAAGACACTGAAATCGCTAAGGCATCGATCGACACTACTCAGCATCGATCGACACCGATCGCGATTCTCAGACGGGAAGACTCAAATTCCCGTGTATCGATCGATACCCTCCCTGTATCGATCGATACCGAACCTGAAGACGATGCAGAAGTTGAGGTTGTGAAGGAGAAGCCTAAAGCAGAACCAGAGAGGGTCTACATCCCGAGGGTACCCTATCCCAGAGCTCTTGGGAAGACTAAGAAGGAAGTAGAGGATGCTAAGTGCAAAGAAATTTTGGACAAGCTGGTTGTTGAACTTCCCTTCATCGATGCTATCAAGACCTCTGTAGCTTTCAAGAGGTATGTCAAGAAGATGGTGTCCAGCAATGTGAACCTTGAAGAAGGCTGTCTGATGATCACTCATGAGTGCAGTGCAATCCTAAGCAACAGGATCCCAACGAAACTTCCAGATCCAGGGAGCTTTGTCTTGGATTGCACAATCGCTACTGACAGGTTTGAGCGTTCTCTCTGTGACCTTGGCTCAAGTGTCAACCTCATGCCATACTCGGTTGCTAAGAGGATGGGAATGACAGACTTCACTGCTACTAGAATCTCGCTGATTCTCGCTGATCGTTCAATTAGACTTCCAGAAGGATTGCTAGAAGATGTTCCGATTGTGATTGGGAACTGCTTAATCCCAACTGATTTCATTGTCTTGGAGTATGATTCGGAACCCAGAGATCCTCTCATCTTGGGAAGGCCATTCCTAGCAACAGCTGGTGCTCTGATTGATTGCAGGAATGGGAAGATATCTCTTAACATTGGTGAGTTGGTCATGACTTTTAACATGGAGAAGATGATGAAGAGACCAACCATCGATGGGCGGACTTTCTTCGTTGATACCTTCTGTGATATTGCTGAGGAGTACTTCTTAGAGATGCATCCTGAGGACCCATTGGAGAGAGCATTAGCCTGCTCGGTTGAGTCAGAGGTTAAGCCACACGATGCTGCTGCTGATTACGGAAGGATACTCGATTCAGCACGACCAGTATCGATCGATACTCTGATGGTATCGATCGATACCCTACGGCCAGAAAGAAGTTTGGCCGAAAGAACTATGCAAGCTGCTGGGCTTGGAGATTGGAGCGAGGAGAACGCTCCTAAAGTGGAACTCAAACCACTTCCTGCGAATCTAAGGTATGGTTTTCTTGGTCCTAATTCCACGTACCCTGTAATCCTTAATTCTTCTTTGAACAACGCAGAGGTCACTTTACTGCTAAGCAAGCTGCGCAAGTATCGCAAAGCTCTTGGCTATTCTCTTGATGACATTTCAGGTATTTCACCGAACCTGTGCATGCATAGGATTCATCTTGAGGACGAGTCAAAGGCTTCAGTTGAGCATCAAAGGAGGCTGAATCCAAACCTGAAGGAGGTGGTTAAGAAAGAGGTCATGAAACTCTTGGATGCAGGAGTTATCTATGCCATCTCAGATAGCTCTTGGGTCAGTCCAGTGCACGTTGTTCCTAAGAAAGGAGGGATAACTGTGATGAAGAACAACATGGATGAGATGATTCCCACAAGGACTATCACTGGACATCGTATGTGCATTGATTACAGGAAGTTGAACGCGGCCACACGGAAAGATCACTTCCCATTGCCATTCATTGACCAGATGTTGGAGAGGTTGGCCAGTCATCCCTACTACTGCTTCCTTGATGGATATTCAGGTTTCTTCCAGATTCCTATCCATCCAGATGACCAAGGGTATACCACTTTCACGTGTCCCTATGGCACGTTCGCATACAGGAGAATGCCATTTGGATTGTGCAACGCTCCAGCCACTTTTCAGAGGTGCATGATGTCTATCTTCACAGACATGATCGAGGACTTCATGGAGGTGTTCATGGATGATTTTTCAGTATATGGGTCATCATTCAAGATCTGTTTGGCTAATCTGTGCAAGGTGCTACAGAGGTGTGAAGAGAAACACTTGGTCCTTAACTGGGAAAAGTGTCATTTTATGGTTCAGGATGGCATTGTACTTGGGCACAAGGTCTCTGAAGCTGGAATCGAAGTTGACAAAGCCAAGATTCAGGTCATGACAAGTCTCCAACCACCTACTTCTGTAAAGGATATTCGGAGCTTCCTTGGTCATGCCGGGTTTTACAGGAGGTTCATCAAGGATTTCTCCAAGATAGCACGTCCACTCACTGCTCTGCTGTGCAAAGAGATCAAATTTGATTTCACAACTGATTGTCTTGCAGCCTTTGAGGAGATCAAAAAGGCTTTAGTGAGTGCTCCTGTTGTGCAACCTCCTGATTGGACTCTGCCTTTCGAGATCATGTGTGATGCCAGTGACTTTGCTGTGGGGTCAGTTCTGGGTCAGAGGAAAGACAGGCAGCTGCACGTCATCTACTATGCCAGCAGGACTTTGGATGATGCTCAGAGGAATTACAGCACCACAGAGAAGGAGCTACTTGCTGTTGTTTTCTCCTTTGAGAAATTCCGATCTTACTTGATTGGGAGCAAGGTGGTTGTTCATACTGATCATGCTGCTCTCAAGTATCTGATGAATAACAAGGATCTCAAGCCTCGTCTCTGTCGTTGGGTTCTTTTGCTACAAGGGTTTGACATTGAGGTTAAGGACAAGAAAGGCATAGAGAATGGAGTAGCTGACCATCTCTCGCGGATGCGGATCGATGAAGACGTCCCCATTGATGATCAACTACCTGAGGAAGCCATCTACTTCATTGAAACTGGGTTTCAGATGAATCTGGCCGAGAATCAGAAATTTCCACGAGTTGCAGGTTTTGGTATCGATCGATACCATGATGGTATCGGTCGATACCCTGACGATTCAGAAGCTGTTTTCATCATCGATCATTCAGTCGCTTCTAACCACCATCTCGTCGCTGCAGCAGATTCTGATACTCCATGGTACGCTGATATTGCCAATTATCTCGCTGCAGATGCAAAGCCAAACCACCTCAAGAAGTATGACAAGAAGAAGTTCATGCGCGACATAAGGAGATTCTTTTGGGATGAACCTTACTTGTACAAGCATTGTTCTGATGGCATATACAGGAGATGCATTGCTGAGTCAGAGGTTTCAGATGTTTTGTTTCATTGCCATGGATCAGACTATGCTGGACACTTTGCCACCTTCAAGACAGTATCCAAGGCTCTTCAAGCAGGCTTCTGGTGGCCTACCATGTTCAAGGATGCTCACACTTTCGTCTCACAGTGCGACACTTGTCAGAGGAGAGGGAAGATCAGTAAGAGACATGAGATGCCACAAAATTTCATCCTTGAGGTTGAAGTTTTTGATTGCTGGGGCATTGACTTTATGGGTCCTTTCCCATCTTCACACAAGAAGAACTACATCCTGGTTGCTGTGGACTATGTGTCCAAATGGGTGGAAGCGATAGCTAGTGAGAAGAATGACTCTGCGGTGGTTCTTAAGCTGTTTAAGACCATCATTTTCCCTCGTTTTGGAGTACCTCGAGTTGTGATAAGTGATGGTGGCTCTCACTTTATCAACAAGGTGTTCGAGAGGTTGTTGAAGAAGCATGGTGTAAACCATCGTGTGGCTACTCCATATCACCCTCAGACAAGTGGGCAAGTTGAAGTCTCCAACAGGCAGATCAAGGAGATCTTGGAGAAGACAGTGAATGCTTCTAGGAATAATTGGTCTACAAAGCTGGATGATGCACTTTGGGCATACAGGACTGCCTTCAAGACACCGCTGGGTACTACACCTTTCCAAATGCTGTATGGGAAAGCATGCCACCTTCCAGTGGAGATTGAGCACAAGGCTGCATGGGCAACAAAGATGCTGAACTTCGACATCAAGCCTGCTGCTGAGAGGAGGTTGATTCAGCTGAACGAGCTGGATGAGATCAGGCACCATGCTTATGAGAACTCGAGGCTGTACAAGGAGAGAACCAAAGCTTATCATGATAAGAAGATCATCTCCAGACACTTCGAGCCGAACGACCAGGTACTTCTGTATAACTCTCGTTTGCAATTGTTTCCTGGTAAACTGCGTTCACGTTGGTCAGGTCCCTTCAAAATCAAAGAGGTCAGACCACATGGTGCTGTAGTGCTGATAAATCGCAAAGGCGAGGAATTCACTGTCAATGGACAAAGAGTGAAACACTATTGGGCGCAAGCCGGGATTCCAACAGGGCAGATAATGCCTCTGGATGATGCACCAACAGCCTGAATGGCGTTACAGTCAAGCTATTGACGTTAAACGAGCGCTTGGTGGGAGGCAACCCACTGGTGAGTCTGTCCTTGAGTCGTTTTTCCTTTTAATTTTTCGTTTGTTTTGAATCTGTGTCAGGATGAACAAGGAGCAACTCGAAATCGCCTAAGTATCGATCGATACCCCATTGGTATCGATCGACACCAATCGCAGATGAAAGTTCACTAAGTCGATCTCAGCGTGGTATCGATCGATACCATGCTGTGTGTCGATCGACACTCGGTATTCCAGGAAGGTAATTTCTTGTTTCTCTTCATTTTATCCTTTTCTTTTGTTTCTTTCACCTACTCTAGGCTAGATAACACTGGGGACAGTGTTGTTCAAGTCTGGGGGAGGTGTCTGCTGACAACGTTTTTGTTTTTCTTAGAGTCAGTCATTTTATAGAGTCAAAACTGTTTTATTGAGTCAAAATTTGTTGGAGATTATGATCCTGTGCTTGAACCTATTGATGTGATTTTGTTTTTGAGTGCACAGTGTTACAGGATCAGTTCTAGATCGACTAATGAAAAATCCAAAGACTGACCAGTTGACTAGAAAACATTCATGTCTCCAGCAGAGTTCTTCTGAAGCCTGAGCCAAATTTTTGCACTTCATCAATGTGGTTAGTGTTCATAGAGCTTGATTCATCATTCATATCTGATAAAGGAACCCGTGTGTTTAGGATTATGGTATCTCTCTCCCCTGAAATAAGTTGATAGATTAAGAGCATAAAAGATTGAAATGATTTTCTTCTGAGTAGAGGGTTAGGAAAATTTCCAGCGATCCCATTATTCTACTTAAGAGGGGATGATCACACAAAGGATTGGAAGCGAGGCTAGGATTTTCCTATGATGCCATTATTCGCCTACATCCTTTGATACGTAGAGAGGGAAGAACCGGGGATTTGGTGGCAAACACCATCAATACTCGCGTCTCCTACCTTGATATGTATATGCTAAGCTGAAAAAAAATAATAAATAAAAAAAAATAATAATAATAATAAGGATATAATAAGAAATAAGTCTGGGGGAGAGAAATTGATACAAAAGAAGTGTGAAAAGGGTGGTTCCTTTGTCAAGATATTGTCTGGTAAAGAGTCTAGAAGGTTCTTTAAAATTAGCTGCAGAGATGAAACTGGCGATGAGGGCTTTACTTGAATAATGCTGTGGGATTTTGTGTGGAGTCTGGAAAAGCTGCAAATGTCTACGGAGAAGTACATGGTGGTTAGATCGAAAGCTGATCAGGCGACATTTGGGTACTTGGGAAAAGGGTCTTTTCGATGGTTCAGGAACAGGTGAGTCTCTACGTTTTCAAACCTCTTTTTCTGGTTTAGTCTTCTATTTGCTTGAGGGCAAGCAAAAGGCTAAGTCTGGGGGAGTTGATATATCATGGTTTTTACCCTATTTAGGCCATGATATAAGTCCTTTTATAGAGTCTTTTCTTGTGTTTTGGAGTCTTTTAGAGTCTTTCACAGGTTATAGCACGTCTGGAGCTTAATTGGAATTATTGGAGCTTTTCTGGAGCATTCTGGAGCGAGACTGAAGTCTGATGACTAAGAGCCCGATCTGAGCACCGAGCATCGATCGATACCCCCTGGTATCGATCGATACCCATCGAAGCAGATTTCAAAGTCGCGACTTAATGAAGTTTGAAGAATTGCAAAAAGCACCCAGAAGACTTTGATAATTACAAGAAGGCCCCAAATCGTGATTTAGGTTATAAATAGGATTTTACAGCCATTGTTTAGGCTATGCTTTATTTTTGCTTTAGTTTAAGAGAGATTTTGGAGAGAGACAAGTCTGGTTTCCCTTCGTCCGAGACCAGATCTCAAAACCTTGTTTCTCTTTCTGATTTAATATAAGAGTATTTATTCAACATGTTTATTAATTTAATATCCATGTCTGAGTAGATCTCCTGTTAGGTTTAGGGTTTTCTCATAGGGATTTCTTTGAATGCTAGGTTGATTATCTGTTAGGATTCACTATCTGATTAGTTCTTCACCTTTGGTTGGTCTCAAGGCTACTTCTAGATTAATCACCTAGAATTTAGATCTTAGGATAATTAATTAGGCACGAGAGTGCGATTAATTACCTGATAGAACCTTAGGTGAGCAAATTGATTATTCGCAAAGAGATTTGGTTTAATTGATTTGTGAACATATCAAACCTGATTTTAAAGCTGATCTAGACTTTAGGATTCGCAAAGAGATTTGGAATTTCTAGGATCTAGATTTAGATAGTTTTCGCAACGAGAGTTGGTTAATTATATTTTAGTGATTTGAGTTCTAGAACAGTGCTTAATCTGAATCTTATTAATGAGTTTACCTGCATTCATTGATTTCCTGAGAAATACCCTAAGCCTACATTCCCCCAATTGAATTTACAAACGTTTTACTTGCAACTCTGTTTTTTTAATTACATCATCTGGTTTAGCTTGTTTCTGATCTATAGAATCTATTGAGTGATTCTTGAGTTCTTGTGTTCGACCCCTGATTTACTGCAGCAACTGCTTTAGTACTTTTTAGGGTATTAAATTGAGCATATCAAGCTCATGAGGCAAATAGGAGAAATTACAGAAGCTCAGGAGTCGACATAGTAGAAATGTCTAACGAGCCTGACCTAGCTCAAAAACACCGTTTCCAGAGCAAAATCGAGGCTACAGAGCTTTCAATTATGACCGGAGGAGATATTTGCGGAGACGAAGCCGCCGAAATCGAATAGGAGTGTGACGATGGTAACGTTTCTTCTTCTTCCTCAGAGTTTCTGAATCGTCACCGGAAACTGGGTTTCTGAACACCGGGATCTGGGTTTCTGAGCACCGGAAAATGGGTTTCTCGTCACCTATTAGCGATAGAGGGTGAAGAGAGAAGAGAGAAAATGAGAGGATTAGGGTTCGAAGAGTGAGAAATTAGAGCAAAATCGGGAAATAGATTAGGTATTGAAACTGGAATTTCTGAGGGAGAGAGTGGGAAAACGCGTCGATTGTGAGAATCGAGCAAAATTGGAGCCAAAAAGGGAAGAGAGGGAAGAACACGAAAATAAGGTTGGGGTTTTTTTCTTTGGAGCCTAATTTTTTCTAAGTGTCGCAGTACTTAATTTTTTGTTTACCGCCTAAGACTTCGATAGCGTTTTCAATTATGGTTTTGCTATTAAACATGTGGGTTACATCTTAAAACGAGACGCGTGACTCTGATTTTAATTTCTACCACTTTATAATAGCGTTTACAAATATACAAACGCTATGTAAAAACCAAAGGTATGTCAACCATAGCATAATTGAAAAAAACGCTATACTGACCTGCTATAAAAACCCATATTTCTTGTAGTGTTCTAGGGGAATTTCATCGAACATTTGGTGTGCATGATTTTCCCTTTGATCTAAATTGACTCTTTCAAGCCCAATCTAGCACTAGGATCACTTAGAAAAAAGGAAAGTAAGGATTAAGAACATAAGCAACACAAATCAACCATCAACCCATCAATAATCAAGAATAATCCAAAAACCCAACAAAAAGGTCTAATGTCTAACCATAAAGAACAAAACGAAAAATACATAAAAATAAGGAAATTGCATAAATAAAATATAGAGTTGAATAAATCTTCTCTAGAATGGCATAGATGTGAAGAACAATCCAAATCAATCAAGAGAGAGAGAGAGAGTTAGGGTCGAGCCCCCACTCTTACAAGAAGAAAACTTAGGTTTATAAATGTCTAGAATTTGCATAAATACACAAAGTGTTCAAACCGGGTTGACCCGAAGCAAATCGGGTCGGATCTTGGACTGGGCAGAGTTAATATGTGTCCACTAAATCGGCGATAACTCCTGGACTACCTTTGCATTTTCCGATAGTGACATGTCTTCAATAAATCACCCGTATCTCCTGAACCGCTTATTGGAATGACATGAATCTACTCGCGTTGGAAATCTAACTCAATTTCGCATGACTTTTGTCAAGAGATCAGATTAAACTGGGGCACGGTAAGGTCTTCATTTGGCCTGAGTTTCGGACCCTCCAGAATAGACCGGCCGGATAGTGGGCTGTGTGAATGCTGCTGTGTTGGACCATGTGGCTTCTGGCCGGTCGAGGATTTATGAATGGGCCGGTCATTTCTTCTGTGCTAGCACCGTATGGATCAGACCGGATGGAAGGCCCGCGGTGTGGTTGGCCGTTACAAGGCACTAGTTTCTCGACCGGGCGGATACGTCTCCAGTCAAATCGTGGTAACTCTCGAACCACTAGTCCGAATGGCTTGATTAAACTTCCCCTGTACAGCTAACTCGTTCCTCTATAACATTGAAGAAGGTTATCCAAGCCGATTCGGAACGGAAAATCTTCGTCCAGCCACATCTTTCCGGTGCCTCGTATGGACTTTGCATTCTACTTTGGCCCATTTCTCCAAATATCATTAATTGTCTCCAAATCACCTAAAAACACTCCAAATGTATGCAAAACTGACTAGGACCTAATGCATACACCTATTACCCTAATTTAGACCTAAATGCCTTAAAAACTATGCAAGACACATGCATGAGACACAAAATAATGACAAGAATGCATGCTAAGAGATGTAAAATATGGGAATATCACGGGTCCAGCTACTCCAGGCGCGGTGACTTCGTCTTCGGGGTAGCCTCATCTGCCTTCAGTGATTCGGGTGTATTTTAGGATCCAACCATTGGATTTCCTCCAATCCAATTGCATTTGAAAGCTTGTTGTCTTTACTTTGTTGTGTCCAAATTTGGGGATGATCAGATGGTGAAAATGTATCCATTAGCTGCAAGACTTTTTGACGGTCCAAGTTTATCCAAAAACTTACTTTTACCCCGAAATGTACTCTTTTATTCCGAGTTACCTAAAACGTCTTTCAAATCTCTAAAATATGAAAATCACTTGAAAACCTTTGAAACCGGAGTTAAAATACCTGCAAAAGAATATGAAAGTGATTCATAAAAATGGTCAAAAACCGGTGTTATCAGCTATGCTTGTATCGTCACGAAGAACTTGGTGAAGGTGAAACACGACGCGCCCGCCACAAAATCTTAGGACACTACTACCGCCTTCGGAAGCATCATCATGGCGATTCTACAAGTCGTGCACTTAAATTTCTCGAACGAGGTTCCACTCCAAGAAAGATGGTTCGACTTGATGCAATTCTCCCGAGACCGCACGATCTCTCTCGCTTCACTCGACCCCGACAGATTTGGTTACAAATATTGCACTAATGTCGTTGAGTCCTATTTTGTCTTCTTACCTTCTAACTCTGTCCCTAGACTCCGAAAAGGAGCAGCACCTAGATGGATACCGGAGGAGATGGACTACATACCTACAGCCCCACGCCTACCGTACACGATTGGACAGTTCCTAGTGGCCAAGGCCAACCGAGACGCCGAGGCAGAGCGTGCTCGACTACTTCAACAATCACAGGCCCGTGCACCATCCGCGAGTTCGTCTCATGAACACGGTCCAGAATACGCAGCCATGGAGAAGAAGATAGCAAGACAAGAGAGACGATACATGTGCATGATGCGTTTCCTCGAAGAGCACCACCAGTTCAATGGCAACACACCCGACTCCGAGACAGATGGCTCAGGCGCCGCCTAGCCATGCACTTCACCACCACAGTTTAATCGATCTCTTTCACCTTATCTTTTATTTTAATGATTTTACCATCATTTCACCAAATTTTTCACACTGAGGACAATATGATTTAAGTCAGGGGGAGGATGTTTATCCATTACTAATCTATTTTTCTTTTCTTTGGATCTTTTTAATTCTCGCTTAATTTTTAAGACCTCGTGTAGTATTTTTATTAAGTATTTTTCAGGAACATAAGAACAAAATCTATGATGATATAGAACAGTGTGCTTCTACGCTATTTCCTCGTGCTAGCTCTTTTGTGGTTTAGTACTAGACTAGGCGGTAGCTAAAGTTCTTTCAATCCGACATCCAAGAGGATTTCGAGCCATAGAAATTCTTTCTGAGAGGATATACCAGCTCATTTTATTTGGACTTAACCTATATTTAATTTTCTTATCAATTATTTTAGGCGAGACAACGAGTCATACATATAGGACATCTTTTTCATTTTTACCACTCTTTGTTGTCCTAGATGGCCGGTTTATCTTTAGCCGGTATCCTACCCGAAACTTAACCTTTGTTCAAACCTCATGCAACTCTCTTGTTGTCTTATGTGCAGATATGTGCAAAAACGCCGGAGAGGGAGAAACGACACAGTTTTTCAGTCACTCGAAAAGATGAGACACTATACGGATTAGGTTGTGGAGGTATCGACAAATCAAGTTAAAAAGTTGCCTTGGAAATCCTTTGTAACTGGTAATTTTCGTACTCTCTAAGGCTCTCGTTTCAAGGCGTTTCCCCTTTCTAAAAAAAAAAAACCCCCGAAAGGAATGGAAATAAAAGCCTAAGAGTCTTAGAGTAATCTATATTTTTACGAAGGCAACTATATTTCAATATGTGAGGAGTAAGAAGCCGTTCAAATCATTACCCGTAGAAAGATCTAAGTCTGGGGGAACGACATAAAAGTTCTGTCAAAGGGAGAAGAGTCCTGACGAAGGAGGAGTTTTGCAGCAACACGTATGCGAGCAAGGAGTGACTGAAAACTGTGGGTACCAACAGCTCCATCCTCTCTTGCTGTTTTGCATAATATCTAGCATCCTCCGAAGAAAATACGGTAACCCGAAACACTTTTATCCTCACCTCTAAATTGCCCTTAAATGCCTAGCATCGATTGTCTTGTCTAATATTTCTGGTAAGAATCACGCAATCTTTAAGAGCTAGTTGACTGAAAATTAGGATCTATATGGTTAGACTTTCGAATGACTGATACAAGACTTTTTAGTCTCTAGGAGGTATCAATAACTCCAATACGTGTAGTATGAAGGTTATCAATCCATAAAGGGATTTATCCTAATCACTAAGAATGCAAGGTTCATAAGTAAATCAAGCTAAACAAGTGTGTTGTGATTTAGTAACCAAATTTGAATTAAGCAAGGCAATAACTAAACAAGATGTAATTCAAATAACAAATGCGGAACTAGAGATTAGGTTATTGATATAAGGTGATCAAAATCTAATTAGTGGTGTTCATTAACTCAAAGAAGCTAATTCCTAGGCAATAGATCTCTAATCTTGATTAGTTCTCTTTCAAGCAACTAATCACTATGTGAATAATCAAGTCCATTAGCAAATCATCATTTGTGGATTAACAACTAACAAGCATTAAGAATCATATCAAGATCAACCAAAGATATGCCCTAAACAACTAATATCTTAGGTTAGAAGCACAAATCTCTTGTCTAGTTCATCAAGGCATTTCATCAAACACTTGGTGTGCATGAAATGCCTTATGATCTAGATCCACTCTTTCAAGCTAGATCTAGCATTAGGGACACTAGACAAGAAGGAATATACGATTATCTAACCCTAAACACCACTAATCAAACCCTAGATCACCCTAATCTACCTCATCTCAAGATCCTAAAAAGACTACTCAAGATCCATCAAGAACACCTCAAAATCGATTATGATAGAGGATGATTCCATGGATAGATGTTTGATTAATCAAGATAGAAAGAAGATAGATGGAAGAGATTGATGGAAATAAATACTAAATTGCAATAATCAAAAGATCCTTCTTACTGATAGATAGACTTTTTAGGTCTTAATCAATACCTCAAGTCCACTCATATCATTGTAGTATTTGAGGATCGAACCGAAGAGGTTAAGATCAATACACTAGGAATGCATGAAACTTCCTAAGCTAGAGCAATGTTTTTGGGTTTTTATGTTTTTTAAACTAAGGAAACAAATGCAAGAAAGAAAACAAAGATATAAGTGTTGGATCATGGAATGAACTATCAAGAGGATGATTAATAAGCAAACAATGATGTCTAAGATTGCATTGAACACTATCCTAGAACATGGGATTCATAATTTTGAATAATCCACCGTCGTACCACTAATCATTTTGTTAATCACCATATCAAGAACAAACCGTCGTTTGTGATAGGGTGATTAACAAGCATTGACCTCCAATCCCACTTAGTTCACTAATCACCCTAGCCATCAACTATCGTTGGCTAGGCACGAAAAGCTCACAAAAGATTCGTTTCAAGCAATTCATTTAAACTCCGGCTAGGAGTGAAATGCTTAAGTTCAAGACTCGAATGAATAAATCTAATCTAGCACTAACACCGTTTACTCGAATCTCTCCCTAATGCATGGGATGAGACCAAAAATCCTAGGGTGTAGCTAGGGTGTAGCTCTACATTGGTTTGTCACACCAACTAGAACTACCTAATCTAGGTGTAGTTCTAGACTTTGGTTTATCTCATCAAATCTAGCATTGAGAACCAACCTAAGTGAAGAACCTAACAAAGATCAACCTAAATCATCATCATATAATCATCAAGAAAATTGACTAACGATGCCTAACACACAATCAATGCTAATCCTTAGGTTAAGATCACTAATTATGACTAATCCTCTCTCAAGGCCCTAATCACTTTGCTAATCACTTAATCAAGATCAAACTCTCATTTGTGATAAAATGATTAGCAAGCATTTAGATCAACATTCAAATCAACCAATAAACACCTTAAGCAACTACTTTCATAGGTTAAGAATGTTTATCTCTTACTAAGCTCCTAGGGGAATTTCATCAAACACTTGGTGTGCATGATTTTTCATATGATCTAGATTGACTCTCTCAAGCCCAATCTAGCACTAGGATCATTTAGAAAGAAATGAAAGCAATGATTAAGAACATAAGCATCAAGAATCAATCATCAAATCATCAAAATCAAGCAAAATCCAAAATCCAACAAAAAGGGGCCTAAGGCCTAAATATGAAGAACAAGATAGAATACAAGGGAAAAACAGACATAATGATAAAGAACAAAGTTTAAATAAACATAATATATAGATAGGTTGAAGAATCCTTCACTAGAGTGGCATGAATGATGTAGATCCATCCAAAATCTTCTTAGAAAGAGTTTGGGATAAAATTCAACTCTAGAGAAAAGGAAACTTCACATGAAAATTAGGTTTTTAGGGGTTTTATAGAGAAATGGGGCAGACCGGGTCGACCCGGGACAATCCGGGTACCGACCCGGTCGAAATTGGTCAAATCTTGTCTTGTGTAGAATCTTCTCTAAAACCGTGATATCGCCTGGGATACATGTCCGAATGGCCTCCCACTACCTCCTGTGGACAGCTAATACACATGGCTACAACTTTTGTGAAGGCCATCGAGGCTAAATCCGATTGGAGACCATTCGTCAAGCCAGGTCTTTCAGGCATGTCGGGTGGCTTCGTTCAGACGGACATACTCTCAGTAAAGTGGCCATATCTAACGAACCAGGTATCCCAATGACCCGAAACCACCTCCTGTAGTCAGCTAACACACTTGGCTACAACTTGCATGAAGACTCCAGATTAAACTGGGCATGGGAAAGTCTTCATGTGGCCTGATCGTTGAGTCACTTCGGCTGGTGCCGTATCTTGGATGTCCTAACCGCCCAAAACCGGCCTTGCTCCTTCGGGTCGGTCGGCTTTTCTTCTTCGGGCAGATCGGAATCTCTGAGAATCCCTGTCTCAGGACCGACCTAATTGGACCTTGCCGATGGAGCGGATTTTTCCCGGGGGGGGGGGGGGGGGGGGGAATTTTAGCTTTTCGGCTAGACAGATATGCTTTGGTAAACCGGCAATAACTTCCTAACCTGATGTCTGAATGATATGATTCGAATTTCCCTGGACAGCTAACTCGTCCCTATACAATGTTTATGAAGACTCCAAGAGCTGGATCAAATCGGAACGCCTTCGTCGGATCGGTTCTTTGAGACATTCCAGATGGTTCCTCTCTAGTCTTTAAGCACCAAACTCCACCAAGTGTCTCCAAACACCTAGTAAACTCCTCAAAAACATGCAAAAGACTCACTAAGACCTAATGCAGCTCATAATACTCTAAATGGGACAAAACAAGTATGAAATGCCATGAGGATCCAAGAGAATGACCTAAAATCTATATGAAATGCATGCTAAATACATGTAGAATATGCACATATCAATTCCCCCAAACTTAAACATTTGCTTGTCCTCAAGCAAACAAGAATAAAGAAAGGCAGAAGACTAAATATGGGAGCTCAAATCCAAAAGTGCCATAAAAAGAATTCAACTCAATGTCCAAGTTACTAGCTCTAAGATGCGATCAAACAAGTCTGCTCAAAAAGAGCTAGCCATATCCTTCCCTATACGAATCAAATTCAAGCCTCAACCTACACAAGTATTCATGTCATCCAATTCTTTAACATTCATTAATAGGTACTGTCACTTTGGGCCAAATTCTCGACAAGCTCCATTGCTTCCTCAACGTCCTTAGCTAAGAATTTTCCGTTAGATGCCGTATCAAGTAGCATACAGATCTTAGGCAAAGCACCGCGGTAGAGGGTGCTTAGAGAGAAGCGTTGCTAAAGCCGTGATGTGGGCATTGAGAAGTGTAGCTTCTAAATCTCTCCCAAGCCTCGTTGAAAGACTCATTGGACCATTGTGTGAAACTTGAGATCTCGTTGCGAAGCTTGGCGGTTCTAGCCTGATGTAAGAACCGGTGGTGGCTCTCACGTCAAGGGGATAGATGCGGTGAGCAAGGCAGGCGGTCGCCCTCTCCTTGGCTCCTTTGATGGTTTAAGGTGGAAGTAATCTAACACGCAGGCGGTCGCCCTCTCGTGTGGTATTGAGATGTGATGTGTTGATGGAGTGAGTTCACGACACAAAGATTTGGTGAGCCTTTTATACGGTGAAGGATCTAAGCTTGCTTGAATCGCACAAATAAAGCCAAGAACAAGAGTTTCTCAAGATGCTACTTGAAGAAGAACTGCGTTATTTTATTGATATGCAAAAAGGTGGTCAACTACAATGCCGCAAAGGAACCTTATAAAGGGGCTCGTCGGCTTGAACCTACTAGGGTTCGACTCAAAAGAAAGCAAAGACTCAAAAAATAGGACTTTGAAAGAAAAACAACATGCAGTTCTAAAACAAAACAAGAAAACCGTAAGCTAAAACTTAAACAAAGCTCATCGTTTCATTTAATCCATAATTGGAAAGTTTATGAGCGACTCTTAAAAATAAACTAAGAACGACGATTTGATGAAGGCCTTAGTCGTTGATCATGTTGGGAACACCTGCAAGCACAATAGAATAATTGAAAAGCTTACATTGGTGAGTAGATGTCCAAGAGGCCGCTTGCATGGTCTTCGAAGGTGATGCTGGTGTAAGTGTGTCTTGGTCATGTAGCTGGTCGTAGGAGCCTCCTTTGGTGTTCTCCAAGTCAGAAGACTCTTGATCGTCGAGTTCTTGCTCTCCCTCATCCATGATCTCCTCTTCTTGGTCCATTTGGCTTCTCTCGGCTACGAGGGGCTTGTTGTGAAGGGACTTGGTTCCTGAGCTAGTTCCCACCAATCTAACTGGACCATTAGTCTTAGAATATGTGTTTGGTCGATGAAACTTACCTGCCTTGGCGAGACCATCGTTTTGGTAGCTTTCTAAGCTAGTTGGATTCTTCTCGGCTAAAACTGTCTCGGCTAAGTCTCCCTCGGCTAAAACTGCTTCGGTGAGGTTTCTATCGGCTAAAACTGATGCAACCTGATTTCCCTCGGCTAAATCATTACTCTCTGCTAAAACTGATGCGACCTGATTTCCCTCGACTAAATCACTACTCTCGGCTAAAACTGATGCGACCTGATTTCCCTCGACAAAATCACTTCTCTCGGCTAAAACTTGCTCTAAGAGGTTGTTATGTCCGAATATGACATTGAGGTCAGGCAGCAAAGGATCTGTTGGTTCTAGGGAATTAATATAGGTGTGTAGGGCCTTTTTGTATCTATTCCTCATCTGCCTGATCCTAGAACGCGTCATAGCCCCTTCTTGGACTATCGGCATGATGCTTGGAATGTCCTTTGGGTCGATGTCCACATCATTCCCTCCTTCTTCAGAAGGATCTCCTGCGTCAAAATAAGTTAAGTCAGCAACGTTGAAGGTGTGAGAGATGTTATACTCACCTGGTAAGTCAAGACGATAAGCATTGTCATTGATTTTGCTTAAAATTTTGAATGGGCCGTCGCCTCTAGGTGAGAGCTTGGAGGCACGTTTGTTTGGGAATCTTTCTTGTCTCATATGAAGCCACACCCAATCTCCCAGTTCATAAATCATCGCCTTCTTGCCATTGTCCGCTGCTTTCTTGTAGCTCTCCGTCTTCTTCTCAAGATTTGTCTTTGCCGTCTCATAAAGCTTTTTGAAGAGCTCTCCTCGCCTTAAGCCATCTAAATTAACCTGTTCTACTTGTGCTATAGGCCTTAAATCAACTGGAGACAAAGGGTTAGTGCCATAAACAACCTCGAAAGGAGACAGCTTAGTAGCTGAATGCCTTGCGCGGTTATAAGCAAATTCAACAAATGGAATGCAATCTAACCAAGTCTTCATATTTTTACCAAGGGCTGCTCTAAGCAACGTGCCAAGAGTTCTATTCACTACCTCAGTTTGGCCATCTGTTTAAGGATGGCAAGTTGTAGAGAACAAAAGCTTTGTTCCTAGCTTTGTCCACAATGTTCTCCAAAAGTGACTCAAGAACTTCGTGTCACGGTCAGAGATGATGGTCCTTGGGACTCCATGCAAGCGCACCACTTCCTTAAAGAACAAGTTAGCAATTTGAGTTGATCATTTGTCTTTTCACACGGGATGAAGTGTGCCATCTTGGAGAACCGGTCTATTACTACGAAGATGGAGTCTTTGTGCCTGATCTTTGGTAAACCTAAGACAAAATCCATCGAAATATCTACCCAAGGGGCGTTAGGTATAGGCAAAGGCATGTAAAGACCGTGAGGATGTGACCTGGATTTTGCTTTGTGGCATTGGACACATCTAGCACAAAATCGCTCCACATCTCTCTTTAACTGAGGCCAATAGAAATGTTCCATCACGACTGCCAGAGTCTTGTCTACTCCGAAATGTCCCATTATGCCTCTTCCATGTGCTTCACTAAGCACTAGTTCTCTCATAGATCCCTGCGGAATACACAAACGTTATTCTCGAAAAAGAAAACCATCTTGCAAATAAAACAAACCGTGAGGTCCTTTGTAACAATCTAGATAGCTTTCTCCAAGCTCCGGATCATCCTTGTACTGTTCTTTTATATGCTCAAATCCAAGAATCTTGGCCTCCATGGTAGCAATGAGTGCAAATCTCCTAGACAATGCGTCGGCACCACATTCTCCTTGCCCTTCTTGTATTTGATGACATAGGGAAAAGTTTCTACGAACTCTATCCACTTAGCATGCCTCCTTTTGAGTGAAGTCTGGCCTCGTAAGTGCTTCAAAGTCTCGTGATCAGTATGTATAACGAATTCCTTGGACAGCAAGTAGTGCTGCCATGTCTCTCATGCTCTAACCAACGCATAGAGCTCTTTGTCATAGGTAGGGTAGTTAAGTGTAGCTCCACTCAGTTTCACACTGAAGAAAGCTACTGGCCTCTTCCTTTGATGAAGCACAGCTCCAATCCCCAATCATGATGCATCACACTCCACTTCAAACATTTCATCAAAGTCCGGGAGTGCAAGAACCGGCGCTTGGGTCAATCGGTCTTTGAGATTATTGAAAGCCATCTCTTGAGCTGCTCCCCATGCAAATGGCGTGTTCTTCTTGATCACAGCTGTGAGAGGTGCAGCTATGGTGCTGAAATCCCTTACAAACCGTCTATAGAAGCTTGCCAAGCCATGAAAACTCCTAACATGCCTGATACTTGTGGGTGTAGGCCACTCTTGTATTGCTTTGATCTTTTCCTCGTCAACCTGTAGCCCTTCCCTGCTAACTATAAAACCTAAGAATACAAGTTTATCAGTACAAAACACACACTTCTTTAGGTTAGCAAATAAGCCTTCCTTCCGAAGCGTTTTTAAAACAAGTTCAAGATGAGATAAGTGTTCAAAGTGATCCTTACTGTAAATCAGTATGTCGTCAAAGTAGACAACTACAAATTTACTAATATAGGACCTCAAAACCTGGTTCATAAGTCTCATGAAGGTGCTAGGCGCGTTGGTGAGGCCAAATGGCATCACTAGCCACTCGTAGAGGCCTTGCTTTGTTTTGAAAGCTGTCTTCCATTCGTCTCCTTCTCTCATGTGTACTTGGTGATATCCACTCTTTAGGTCTATCTTAGAGAAGACAGTAGCGCCACTTAGCTCATCTAACATGTCGTCTAGACGTGGAATGGGGTGCCGGTATTTGATAGTTATGTTGTTGATTGCTCGGTAATCTACACACATCCTCCAACTCCCATCTTTCTTTGCCACCAATAGAACCGGAACAGCACAAGGACTAAGGGACTCTCGGATATATCCTTTGTCCATGAGTTCTTGCACTTGTTTCTCCAACTCCTTAGTTTCTTGTGGATTCATTCTATAAGCCGCTTTGTTTGGCAAAGGTGAGCCCGGCACTAGATCAATCTGATGCTCTATGCCTCTTAGTGGAGGCAAACCAGGAGGAATCTCCTCAGGGAAGATGTCTCGGAACTTATTTAACACAGCATTGACTTCCGGGGGCAGCTCCAATTCCATAGCACATGTGCTTAAGCATTCTTTGTATATCATTAGTAATATAGTGCCATTGGCACTCATGACTCGGTTTAATCCATTAGTAGTAATGTATAGAGAAGATTTAGAGGACTTATTCTCTTTGTTCATCATGTTTTGAAGTTCTTGAACCTCCGTTGGGCTTAGAGGTGCTAGATTGAACTTTCGGTCCGAATGGGTGAAGCTATAGTAGTTGGTACTCCCATTGTGCATGGTGGCTTTGTCAAATTGCCATGGCCTGCCAAGTAGTAAATGGCCAGCTTGCATTGGCACCACATCACAGAGCACTTGGTCTTGATATCTCCCCACACTAAATGGGACAGTCACTTGCTCGGTCACTTTGAGCTCCGTTGCATCATTGAGCCATTGGAGCTTGTATGGTCTCGGATGCTTGGTCTTTTAAGACCTAATCTGTCCACCATAAACTTGCTAGCCACGTTATTACAAGATCCCCCATCTATAACAAGATTACATACCTTATTCATGATGGTGCATCGCGTGTGAAACAAGTTTTCACGTTGGACCTTCTCTTCTGGTTGTATTTGCACACTTAGGACCCTTCTTGTTACTAGTAGATAGTCACCAGTATCAGGGAACTCCACATCTTCATGCTCCTCATCAAGATTTTCTTCCCCTTCATTTTGTGACTCGTATCCTCCATTAGAGGTAATGATCATCACCCTCTGGTTTGGGCAGTCTCTTGCATAATGCCCTCGGCCCTGACACTTAAAACAAGTAATGTCACGAGCTCTAGCTTGACCAGTATTAGAGAACTTACCTTGCTCTGGTCTTGTTGCCTTGGAGAATTCATTGGTCTTGCTTTTGAATCTTGAATCGACTTCAATAGCTTTGCCCTTGTCTACGGGCTCTGCTGCCACTTGCTTGCCAAGGCTGGTTGCTTCTGTTCCTATTAGATAGGGACGTCTTTCTCTTGATTTGTTGCTCCACTTGCACAGCCAAGTGTAATAGCTCATGTATCCCACTGTATTTAGTCCTCTCCAATTTTCTGGCTATGTGTTCTTGCAAGCCATTAATGAATTGCGCCATTAAGGCCTCTTCGGATTCTTCTAGTTCCAAGGAGTGCATCAGCTTCTCAAACTCCTCAAAATACTCCTCCACGCTCCTTGTTCCCTGTGCTAATTTACGAAAACGCTTTTGCAAATCTCTATGATAGTGTTCAGGCACATACCTTAACCTTAAAAGGTATTTCATGTCATGCCAAGTTTGAATAGGTCCAAAGAATTGGCGTCTTCTCTCAGCTACGGTCCTGTCCCACCAAGCTAGTGCATTCTCAGTGAGTTGAGCTGCGGCTAAGGCCACTTTCTTGAGCTCTCCATATCCATAGCATTCGAAGATATACTCCAAACTCTTCTCCCAATCAAGATAGACCTTCGGGTTGGATTTTCCTGCGAATGTAGGTGGTGTTAGTTTCATGTCATTATTCCCTTCTCTACGCTCACCTCTAGGCCTGTTGCCTTGTAAGGGGTCTTGTCTCCTCGGGTTTCTCCTTCTTATAGGGTCAGGAGGGGGATTCTCCTCCATCTCTGGCTCATAATCAGAATCATACTCCTCGGACTCATCATTGTTGTTATTGTTGTTGTTGTTGTTGGGCGGTGCATTCCTTCTTGCTTGTTGTGGCAAGTTTCCTCCGGCTGCTCTAGGCTGTTCAAGTCGGCCTAGACGCTCTCTTGTGTCTCTCATGTCTTCTCTCATGGCAGTGAGTGTGGCCATGATGTCTTGCATATGTACGTTGTGATTTGCCTCTTCGCCCATGCTTTACAATCGGTCGGTTCTTGCAAGCTTACAAAAACAACAATCCGTTAAAAGCAACGAGTGTAATGAAAAGGAAAAACTCTAAAAGCAACTTGAAACAATTGTTAAACGCCTAATAAAATTATTAGCAACTTAACAAAATCCTTAACCAAGCAATAAGCTAATTTTCCTTCTTTTTTTTTTGATTTTCGACTTGTCTCTAAACAACTACTACGATCAAACTAGTAACCCTTTTTTTTTTTTGCTTTTCTTAACTAAGAACAGAACTAAGAACACGAACTATCAAACCCTAGGTTTAAGTAATTTTTTTTTTATTTTTCTTTTCTTAAGCTAACCGAAGCTAAAAGCCTATGCGGATATGAAGGCAAAGTGATTAAAAGATAGAGGGTAAGATAACCAAATGCAGAAACTTTGGCTCTGATACCAAAGATGATGTAAGAACCGGTGGTGGCTCTCACGTCAAGGGGATAGATGCGGTGAGAAAGGCAGGCGGTCGCCCTCTCCTGGGCTCCTTTGATGGTTGAAGGTGGAAGTAATCTAACACGCAGGCGGTCGCCCTCTCGTGTGGGATTGAGATGTGATGTGTTGATAGAGTGAGTTCACGACACAAATATTTGGTGAGCCTTTGATACGGTGAAGGGTCTAAGCTTGCTTGAATCGCACAAACAAAGCCAAGAACAAGAGTTTCTCAAGATGCTACTTGAAGAAGAACTGCGTTATTTTATTCATATGCAAAAAGGTGGTCAACTACAATGCCGCAAAGGAACCTTATAAAGGGGCTCGTCGGCTTGAACCTACTAGGGTTCGACTCAAAAGAAAGCAAAGACTCAAAACAACATGACTTTGAAAGAAAAACAACACGCAGTTCTAAAACAAAACAAGAAAACCGTAAGCTAAAACTTAAACAAAGCTCATCGTTTCATTTAATCCATAATAGGAAAGTTTATGAGCGACTCTTAAAACTAAACTAAGGACGACGATTTGATGAAGGCCTTAGTCGTTGATCATGTTGGGAACACCTGCAAGCACAATAGAATAATTGAAAAGCTTACATTGGTGAGTAGATGTCCAAGAGGCCGCTTGCATGGTCTTCAAAGGTGATGCGGGTGTAAGTGTGTCTTGGTCATGTAGCTGGTCGTAGGAGCCTCCTTTGGTGTTCTCCAAGTCAGAAGACTCTTGATCATCGAGTTCTTGCTCTCCCTCAGCCATGATCTCCTCTTCTTGCTCCATTTGGCTTCTCTCGGCTACGAGGGGCTTGTTGTGAAGGGACTTGGTTCCTGAGCTAGTTCCCACCAATCTAACTGGACCATTAGTCTTAGAATATGTGTTTGGTCGATGAAACTTACCTGCCTTGGCGAGACCATCGTTTTGGAGGCTTTCTAAGCTAGTTGGATTCTTCTCGGCTAAAACTGTCTCGGCTAAGTCTCCCTCAGCTAAAACTGGTTCGGTGAGGTTTCTATCGGCTAAAACTGATGCGACCAGATTTCCCTCAGCTAAATCACTACTCTCGGCTAAAACTGATGCGACCTGATTTCCCTCGACTAAATCACTACTCTCGGCTAAAACTGGCTCTAAGAGGTTGTTATGTCCGAATATGACATTGAGGTCAGGCAGCAAAGGATATGTTGATTATAGGGAATTAATATAGGTGTGTAGGGCCTTTTTGTATCTGTTGCTCATCTTCTTGATCCTAGAACGCGTCATAGCCCCTTCTTGGACTGTCGGCATGATGCTTGGAATGTCCTTTGGGTCGATGTTCACATCATAGGCGGTGAAAAGAATTTGGGGAGAATCGCACGTTTGCAATCATCCCACGAAGTGATGGATCCTTGGGGTAATGTCTTTTCCCATTGGTGAGCCTTGTCACCCAAAGAGACGAAGCTTGAAACCGTCTTCGGAGACCCCATTAATCTTCGTGAGACCACATATCTGGTCAAATTGGTCAATGTGGTCTAAGGGATCCTCCATGGACAAGCCATGAAATTTGTTGGCTTGAACCATGTTAATAACCCCCGGCTTCACTACCGGTGGAGTTTGAATGCCTTGGCGGTTTTGGTGAGCATTAGCGGCATCACCCTCGCCAACAACGTTTCTATCTCTTGGTGGATGGTTGGGACGGTGATGGTTTCCATTGCGACCACCTCCTTGATTGTTTCTGTGTCCATCCCCATTCCCACCGTTCCTTTGGTGGGGGATGGGTTCGTTGATGTTCCTAAGTGGAACATTCTCAAAGTGTTCCATGTCGTTACCAACCTCTTCTTGAACTCTCACTCGGTTTCTCCTTGCCCGTGAACCTCTATCTAGTTGATCGATATCTTCTCTTGGTTCTACGAGATTGGTGTTGCCTCGGGAACGAGTATGCATGCACCTAGAGAGTACAAAAGCAATGAGAAGCAAACAAGATTAGTAACTTGGTAGCAAATAATACTTAAGCTCACTAAAAACCTAAATCTCAATGTTAAAACAAATCCCAATACGGCAACGGCGCCAAATTGATACAAGACTTTTTAGTCTCTAGGAGGTATCAATAACTCCAATAAGTGTAGTATGAAGGTTATCAATCCATAAAGAGATTTATCCTAATCACTAAGAATGCAAGGTTCATAAGTAAATTAAGCTAAACAAGTATGTTGTGATTTAGTAACCAAATTCGAATTAAGCAAGGCAATAACTATACAAGATGTAATTCAAATAACAAAGGCGGCACTAGAGATAAGGTTATTGATATAAGGTGATCAAAATCTAATTAGTGGTGTTCATTAACTCAAAGAAGCTAATTCCTAGGCAATAGAACTTTAATCTTGATTAGTTCTCTTTCAAGCAACTAATCACTATGTTAATTATCAAGTCCATTAGCAAATCATCATTTGTGGATTAACAACTAGCAAGCATTAAGAATCATATCAAGATCAACCAAAGATATGCCCTAAACAACTAATGTCTTAGGTTAGGAGCACAAATCTCTTTTCTAGTTCATCAAGGCATTTCATCACACACTTGGTGTGCATGAAATGCCTTTTGATCTAGATCCACTTTTTCAAGCTAGATCTAGCATTAGGGACACTAGACAAGAAGGAATATAAGATTATCTAACCTTAAACACCACTAATCAAACCCTAGATCACCCTAATCTACCTCATCTCAAGATCCTAAAAAGACTACTCAAGATCCATCAATAACACCTCAAAATCGATTATGATATAGGATGATTCCATGGATAGATGTTTGATTAATCAAGATAGAAAGAAGATAGATGGAAGAGATTGATGGAAATAAATACTAAATTGCAATAATCAAAAGATCCTTCTTACTGATAGATAGACTTTTTAGGTCTTAATCAATACCTCAAGTCCACTCATATCATTGTAGTATTTGAGGATCGAACCGAAGAGGTTAAGATCAATACACTAGGAATGCATGAAACTTCCTAAGCTAGAGCAATGTTTTTGGGTTTTTATGTTTTTTAAACTAAGGAAACAAATGCAAGAAAGAAAACAAAGATATAAGTGTTGGATCATGGAATGAACTATCAAGAGGATGATTAATGAGCAAAAAATGATGTCTAAGATTGCATTGAACACTATCCTAGAACATGGGATTCATAATTTTGACTAATCCACCGTCGTACCACTAATCACTTTGTTAATCACCATATCAAGAACAAACCGTCGTTTGTGATAGGGTGATTAACAAGAATTGACCTCCAATCCCACTTAGTTCACTAATCATCCTAGACATCAACTATCGTTGTCTAGGCACGAAAAGCTCACAAAAGATTCGTTTCAAGCAATTCATTTAAACTCCGGCTAGGAGTGAAATGCCTAAGTTCAAGACTCAAATGAATAAATCTAATCTAGCACTAACACCGTTTACTCGAACCTCTCCCTAATGCATGGGATGAGACCAAAAATCCTAGGGTGTACCTAGGGTGTAGCTCTACATTGGTTTGTCACACCAACTAGAACTACCTAATCTAGGTGTAGTTCTAGACTTTGGTTTATCTCATCAAATCTAGCATTGAGAACCAACCTAAGTGAAGGACCTAACAAAGATCAACCTAAATCATCATCATATAATCATCAAGACAATTGACTAACGATGCCTAACACACAATCAATGCTAATCCTTAGGTTAAAATCACTAATTATGACTAATCCTCTCTCAAGGCACTAATCACTTTGCTAATCACTTAATCAAGATCAAACTCTCATTTGTGATAAAATGATTAGCAAGCATTTAGATCAACATTCAAATCAACCAATAAACACTTTTAGCAACTACTTTCATAGGTAAAGAATGTTTATCTCTTACTAAGCTCCTAGGGGAATTTCATCAAACACTTGGTGTGCATGATTTTCCCTATGATCTAGATTGACTCTCTCAAGCCCAATCTAGCACTAGGATCACTTAGAAAGAAAGGAAAGCAAGGATTAAGAACATAAGCATCAAGAATAAATCATCAAAATCAAGCAAAATCCAAAATCCAAAATCCAACAAAAAGGGGCCTAAGGCCTAAATATGAAGAACAAGATAGAATACAAGGGAAAAAGAGACATAAAGATACAGAATAAAGATTAAATAAACATAATATATAGATAGGTTGAAGAATCATTCACTAGGGTGGCATGAATGATGTAGATCCATCCAAAATCTTCTTAGAAAGAGTTTGGGATAAAACCCAACTCTAGATAAAAGGAAACTTCACATGAAAATTAGGTTTTTAGGGGTTTTTTAGAGAAATGGGGCGAACCGGGTCGACCCGGGACAAACCGGGTACCGACCCGGTCGAAATGGGTCAAATCTGGTCTTGTGTAGAATCTTCGCTAAAACCGTGATATCTCCTGGGATACATGTCCGAATGGCCTCACACCACCTCATGTCGACAGCTAATACACATGGCTACAACTTTTGTGAAGGCCACCGAGGCTAAATCCGATTGGAGACCATTCGTCCAGCCAGGTCTTTCAGGCATGTCGGGTGGCTTCGTTCAGACGGACATACTCTCATTAAAGTGGCCATATTTAAAGAACCACGTATCCGAATGACCCGAAACCACCTCATGTAGTCAGCTAACACACTTGGAGACAACTTGCATGAAGACTCCAGATTAAACTGGGCACGGGAAAGTCTTCATGTGGCATGATCGTTGAGTCACTTCGGCTGGTGCCGTATCTTGGATGTCCTAACCGCCCAAAACCAACCTTGCGCCTTCGGGTCGGTCGGCTTTTCTTCTTCGGGCAGATCGGAATCTCTGAGAATCCCTGTCTCAGGACCGACCTAATTGGACCTTGCCGATGGAGCGGATTTTTCCCGGGGGGGGGGGGGGACTCACTAAGACCTAATGCAGCTCATAATACTCTAAATGGGACAAAACAAGTATGAAATGCCATGAGTATCCAAGAGAATGACATAAAATCTATATGAAATGCATGCTAAATACATGTAGAATATGCACATATCAATTCCCCCAAACTTAAACATTTGCTTGTCCTCAAGCAAACAAGAATAAAGAAAGGCAGAAGACTAAATATGGGAGCTCAAATCCAAAAGTGCCATAAAAAGAATTCAACTCAATGTCCAAGTTACTAGCTCTAAGATGCGATCAAACAAGTCTACTCAAAAAGAGCTAGCCATATCCTTCCCTATACGAATCAAATTCAAGCCTCAACCTACACAAGTATTCATGTCATCTAATCCTTTAACATTCATTAATAGGTACTGTCACTTTGGGCCAAATTCTCGACAAGCTCCATTGCTTCCTCAACGTCCTTAGCTAAGAAGTTTCCGTTAGATGCCGTGTCAAGTAGCATATGGATCTTAGGCAAAGCACCGCGGTAGAGGGTGCTTAGAGAGAAGCGTTGCTAAAGCCGTGATGTGGGCATTGAGACGTGTAGCTTCTAAATCTCTCCCAAGCCTCGTTGAAATACTCATTGGACCATTGTGTGAAACTTGAGATCTCGTTGCGAAGCTTGGCGGTTCTAGCCGGTGAAAAGAATTTGGCGAAAATCGCACGTTTGCAATCATCCCACGAAGTGATGGATCCTTGGAGTAATGTCTTTTCCCATTGGTGAGCCTTGTCACCCAAAAAGAACGGGAAGAGACGAAGCTTGAAACCGTCTTCGGAGACCCCATTAATCTTCGTGAGACCACATATCCGGTCAAATTGGTCAATGTGGTCTAAGGGATCCTCCATGGACAAGCCATGAAATTTGTTGGCTTGAACCATGGTAATAACCCCCGGCTTCACTACCGGTGGAATTTAAATGCCTTGGCGGTATTGTTGAGCAATAGCGGCATCACCCTCGCCAACAACGTTTCTAGCTCTTGGTGGATGGTTGGGACGGTGATGGTTTCCATTGCGACCACCTCCTTGATTGTTGCCGTGTCCATCCCCATTCCCACCGTTCCTTTGGTGGGGGATGGGTTCGTTGATGTTCCTAAGTGGAACATTCTCAAAGTGTTCCATGTCGTTACCAACCTCTTCTTGAACTCTCACTCGGTTTCTCCTTGCCCGTGAACCTCTATCTAGTTGATTGATATCTTCTCTTGGTTCTACGAGATTGGTGTTGCCTCGGGAACGAGTATGCATGCACCTAGAGAGTACAAAAGCAATGAGAAGCAAACAAGATTAGTAACTTGGTAGCAAATAATACTTAAGCTAACTAAAAACCTAAATCTCAATGTTAAAACAAATCCCAATACGGCAACGGCGCCAAATTGATACAAGACTTTTTAGTCTCTAGGAGGTATCAATAACTCCAATAAGTGTAGTATGAAGGTTATCAATCCATAAAGAGATTTATCCTAATCACTAAGAATGCAAGGTTCATAAGTAAATTAAGCTAAACAAGTATGTTGTGATTTAGTAACCAAATTCGAATTAAGCAAGGCAATAACTAAACAAGATGTAATTCAAATAACAAAGGCGGCACTAGAGATAAGGTTATTGATATAAGGTGATCAAAATCTAATTAGTGGTGTTCATTAACTCAAAGAAGCTAATTCCTATGCAATAGATCTTTAATCTTGATTAGTTCTCTTTCAAGCAACTAATCACTTATTTAATTATCAAGTCCATTAGCAAATCATCATTTGTGGATTAACAACTAGCAAGCATTAAGAATCATATCAAGATCAACCAAAGATATGCCCTAAACAACTAATGTCTTAGGTTAGGAGCACAAATCTCTTGTCTAGTTCATCAAGGCATTTCATCAAACACTTGGTGTGCATGAAATGCCTTTTGATCTAGATCCACTTTTTCAAGCTAGATCTAGCATTAGGGACACTAGACAAGAAGGAATATAAGATTATCTAACCCTAAACACCACTAATCAAACCCTAGATCTGCCTCATCTCAAGATCCTAAAAAGACTACTCAAGATCCATCAAGAACACCTTAAAATCGATTATGATAGAGGATGATTCCATGGATAGATGTTTGATTAATCAAGATAGAAAGAAGATAGATGGAAGAGATTGATGTAAATAAATACTAAATTGCAATAATCAAAAGATCCTTCTTACAAATCTCAAACTCTCTCAAAGGTAAGGGTTTTAAGCATAAGAAAAAGCATACATTAAAAATTAGGTTTAGATGAGTATTTATAGGAAAAGTAGGCAACATGATCGACATCAACACCACAAGTCGATGTTGATGATCGATGCTAAGGCCCTGTGGTTGCATCCGGCTGCTGCATCGACTTGTGGGAAGAGCTGGGTCGATGTAAACATCCTGAAGCTGAGCATCGATGTGTTGATCAATGTGAAAGGGGAGCTGGGTCGAGGCTAAGGCCCTGATGTTGCATCAAGCATCAACATCGATCTGTGGAAAGAGATGGGTCGATGTGAATGCCCTGAAGCTGAGCATCGATGGGTTGATCGATGTGAAAGGGGAGCTGGGTCGATGCTAAGGCCTTGATGTTGCATCCAGCATCAACATCGATCTGTGGGGAGAGTTGGGTCGATGTGAATGCCCTGAAGCTGAGCATCGATGGGTTGCATCGATCTGTGGGAAGAGACAGGTCGATGTGAATGCTGAAAAGCTCCCAAACGTCTTTAACCGCTTCTCTTGCTCTCGAACCGAATGGTCTTAAGCCAAACTCCGTCAAATGCCTCCAAAGTACCTAAAAGGGCTCCAAAACATGCAAGACACTCTAGGACCTAGTATGAGAACCATAAAACTCTAAATGAGATAAAGCAACAAAGAAATGCTAAGTAACTATATGCAAATTAGTTGAAACTTAGATTAAATGAATGCATAAAAGGGGTAAAATACAAGTCTATCAACTCCCCCAAACTTACTCCTTTGCTTGCCCTCAAGCAAATAAATAGGAAATAGTAGAGAGAGATGTTCGAAGGCGGGAGCTCAAATCCACAAATAGCACAAAAAGAAATCAATTTCAACGTCCAAGTAATGTAGTACTAAAATGCACAAGTGAGCCTACTCCAAAGGAGTTAACCATTCATATTTCATCATGTATCAAATCCAAACCCCAATCTACACAAGCAATCATATTCCCCAACCCCTTAACACTCATTAGTGGCGTAACCATGAATCACATTTATGCAAACTTAAATGGAATTCGTTTAGCTAAGGGTATGGCTATGAGATAAAGGTGATCTCATTTCATGCATGGGTAGTTAAGTTCAAGGATCTCTCATGGAAATGAACAAACCTTAGCAAAATGCTAAAGGTAAAAGGAAACATATGCATACAAGGGAGAATTCTCATCTACCTAAGAGCCTAGAATGTCTCTAACCTAAAGGATTTAACCCATTGTGCCCACAGCCTAAGCTACCCTTTTTATCCCAAGGCATTTTGCCTTCTCGAACCCACACATTCTTCTTGTGTTTTTGCTTCACCTTCTTCTCATATTGGGGATCGACTACTTCTTCCTTGATGTCATGGTTTGGTGCTTCCTTTTTTTGACTTAGCTCTTTGTTTCTTCATTTTTGTTCGTGCCTCTTCTCATCCTTGATGCTTGGCCTTTTCGGCTTTCTTCTTTTTCCTTGAATCTTTTAGGCTATCTTATTCTTAGAGCTAGTCTTATTATTTTCTTTTTGCACCAACCAATCTATGTAAACTTGATCCCCTTTTCCTTTCTCCTTTTTCATCTTTTCCAATCCACATTACCATTCCACACATATTGGATCACCAAGTCTAAAACCGTTCCACCAAACTTGAATCAAGACCCTCCATCCTAGCTAGCCTAATCCTAGATCAACTCTGTGATGATGGAGCTAAGTCTACACGAGAATTCCCTCTTGTCGCCTTAAACCTAACATGTTTTGCCAAGTTTGTTCGAAAAGAAAAGACCTCACAATCACACACTAATAGTTATGGCTTGAAAGAAGGCTATGGTTAGGGAAGGAGAAACCATTCCAATGAGGGGATATGGCTACTTGGACAAACAAGATTGGTAAAAAGGAATAAGAATGCCCAAGTATGTATATGTGAACAAACACAATATTTACAAGTCAAATTAATGGTTATCACTTAAATGGGGTTAGTTGCAACTCAAGCATGCTTCGATCAAGGAAAGTATGATGATACATGAGAACTAAGAATGGTGCATCTTTACTTTCATGCTCACCTAAATGCATTTAATAATTACGAACGAGGGAATTGAATTGACTTCTTAAAGTGCTACTCTACAAGGAAAATTCATCATTGATCCCAGGCATATGCAATGAATTCTAAGTATGCAAGGCTAGACTTAATGTACAAATGAAAATGCATGCTAAATGGCAACCTAAATGATTTTTTTTTGTGTATCAATTTTCAAAATTTTCAATTTTTTGTTGTTGTTTTATATGCCTTAGATGAATGCATGAGACTCAAAATGGAAAACTCAAAATAAGACAAAGCAAATGACATTAGATACCGATCCCTCCCCCAAACTTGAATCACACCGTCCCAGTGTGAAAAAAATCTAAAGAAGGGACTCGAAATAGGACAAAGCAAAATACAAGACTCAATTGAAAGAAAAATATTTACAAAGTTTTTGGAGTTATCTTAGAAGCTTTGGCATGGGGAAGAAGTCCCCATAGAAAGTGACGGGTTGCTTGAGCAAGGTGAAGGAGATCTCATGGCTTTTCTTTTTGCTACCTTCTCGTCATGTGCCAATGAGTGGCTTGCCTCTCCGAGCATCACCATTTCTCCTCCATGGAGCGTGTGGCTCATGTCGAGACCACTTTCTTCTTCCTATCGGGTTCGAGATGTGCTATCTTTACCGTCCCTCTTGAGCTCCTTGATTGTCTTTCCCATGACTTTAACCGTCTTCTCCAACTTCTTAATTACCCTTGCCATCTTCCTCATGCTTTGGTCTTGCCACTTGCACCAACGTTGGAGGACTCTCGATTGGTGGTGAGCATGGCGTAAGGCGGGGTTAGACATAGCACCATCGAATGGGTCGAAGTGATACCGTTCTCCACCATAGATGGCCGTGGAGGGTGAGTCTTCGGCCTCTTCATCATCGGAGTCAAGGACTTCCTCGGGGTGTGCACTAGTAGCGGTTTTACTCTTCTTTTGTACTCTCGTGCGGAAAGCATCAATTGGTGGGTCGATGGTTCGGTTGTAGAAATAGTCCTTGGTTGGGTAAAAGAAGATGTTTCTCGGTTCATCAAGCTTTGTGATGACGATGTTAGGCAATAGGACTTGCGTGTGGAACGTCTTGTTGAGCTTAAGGTTGTAGGCAAAATTGTCGTCTACCTTTCCGTTGAAGAACCGCATCCGTGCAAGGTAGCTCTCATCTATCAACTTCCATTCCTCATCAACCACCGTAAGCTTGATCCCTTTCGCCTTGAGGATGGGAGTGATGATCCAACCGATGGCTAATGCGGATTTCTTCGAATTAGTCTCCCAAGCCCAATTCTTGTGAAAGAGCATTTGCCTTACCAAGGTAGTGGCAAAGGAAGGGGTCTTCTCATTGCCCATAAATTCATTTCCATTGCTTAGCGTCTTGAGTAGGGGTTTTACACCGAGGCCTAGCAATTCCATTTCCTCTTTGATAACCTTGTTAAACTCCACCTTAGTGTAGAATGTGCGGGTTAGTGCAATTTGCACGTATTTGAGGGTAGGGTTCCGGATGCTAGAGCCCTTGGAAATGCCGGGTTTGTAGGCATCGGAAGCAATTGTTTCCCAAAAGTATTGGAGCTCATGCTTCGGATAGTGGAAGTATGGTTCACCATAGGTACCTTCTTCTTTGAAACCAAAAATTTCACAAAGCTCATGAAAACTGACCCAATAGGTCTTCTTATTCACATCAAATCTGATTTCTCCAAAGCCGGTACTTGCATTTGCTCTCTTGTTCCCTATTCCATAGAATCGCGCTTCAAGGGATGCAAGGAATTGACAAGTGAGGTCCTTGTGAGCTACTTCCTTCATCGTCATGAATTTCCCGAGACCCATGTTCTCGAACACAAGAGCAACATCTTCATATATTCCCATATTCTCTAAAACCACCGAGTCCACGAGTAGCCCTTGCTCGAACTTCATAGTTGAGAACTTCTCATAGTATTCTTTATCCGTTGGCTCTCTCTCCGTCTCCTCTACCAAGGTGTCTTCTTCTTCCTCTTGCACAACGCTCTTTCCCTTAGCCTTAGCCTTCGATTACGTTGCTAAAGCGAGCTTCTTTGCATTTCACCTTGAGGTACTTGCCGCGGCCTCACCGTTCCCTTGGCCTTTAGTCACGGTCCCTTGCTTGTTTTTGGGTTGAGCCTTAACCGCCGTTTTCCTCTTCTCATTTGCCTTGGCACATGCTTCTAGTGCTACCTCTCTCTTCCTTGTTGGTAGGATTGAAGTTGAAATTGGGTTGTTTGTTGTCTTCATGGTACCTATATTGTCTCAAAGAGTATATAAGTTTCAAGAAATGAAGATACAACCTTTTTGTTGTTTTAAGGAAAGGCATATATGACACTCAAAGGAGAATGCTCAATTGGCAAAAAGATCCTCCATTTCCCATAAACAACATCAAACTTTCCAATTTTAAGCTTCAAGAATCCATTCCAATTTCAAGTTTTGAAACTTTTAAGCACAAATACCAAAAATGAGGTTCTTTGCTAAAAATTTCAAAATTTTCTCAAAGCAAGACAAATCAGCCCATGAACTACCTATCCTAACCATTTTCGAGCCTAAACCCAAGGTATTTATGCAAGTGAAATCATTTCCCAAGCAAATTCATGAAATTTCCATTTATGAGCAAGTTCTTGATATTTTTTTCATGAAAAATATGAATGAAATACATTGAGGATGCATACCTTAAATGAAAAGGGGGTTGGTAGATCCAGAAAGAGGATGAAAAATCCGAAATTTAGCAATTTAAGTCTCAATTTTTGGTTGAGAATTGAGAGAGATATGAGCTTGTGAAGTTTAGGTAGAGGAAATAGCCATTGTTGCGAATTTAGTGGAGAAGAAAGCTTACCTTAGTGGGTGGGTCAACTTACCTGGGTCAAGGGAGCGGGCGGACCACTGGATAATAGATCCAGTCAACAGAATTCAAATTTGGTCAACAAAAATTGAATTCTGGTTGATGCTTGTGGTCGATGTTGAGGGAAAAATTCTCGGGGAACATTTTCCCTCGGACATCGTTTTCCCTCGAACATCGTTTTCCCTCGAAAATCATTTTCCCTCGACACCAAACTACCTAAGAATACTTAACAAGAAGATCAAAAGGAACTAACAAATATCGAATAACGCATAAAAAGAAATATGTACAATGATAACCTTGGGGTGTCTCCCAAGAGCACTTTGTTTTGAGTCACTAAGTTTGACTTTTGTTACCGTTTTCAAGCTAGAGGGGCTTCATCGAGAGGGATAAAACCTCCTTCCTCGATGATTTGATTTGCACGGTAGATTTTGAGCCTTTGACCATTAGCGATGAAATCTTGACCTTCTTTGCTCACAAGAACTACCGCTCCATAAGGTCTCACTTCCTTCACCTTGAAGGGACCCGACCATCTCGATTTGAGCTTCCCGGGGAAGAGTTTCAACACGAGATCCCCCACCTTGAAGTCCTTAAGCACTATCCTCTTGTCGTGAAATACCTTGGCCTTCTCTTTGTAGATTCTCGAGCTCTCATATGCTTCAAGCCTTGTCTCCTCTAGCTCGTGGAGTTGTACCAAACGTTTCTCTTGAGCGGTCTTGTTGTCAAAATTCAGAAGCTTTACCGCCCAAAGAGCTTTGTATTCCAATTCCACCGGAAGGTGACACGACTTCCCATAGAGCATGTTGAACGGCGTGGTTCATATGGGTGTCTTGAAAGCGGTCCTATATGCCCATAAAGCATCATCGAGTTTGTTGGCTCAATCTTTCCTCGAGCTACCGACCGTCTTCTCAAGGATTGCTTTGATTTGGCGGTTGGAGACTTCTACTTTCCCGCTTGTTTGAGGATGATAGGACGTTGCAACCTTGTGTTTCACCCCATTCTTCTTGAGTAGGCTCTCAAAGACTTTGTTAACGAAGTGCGATCCACCATCACAAATGACCACTCTTGGAACCCCGAACCTTGGAAAAATGATTGACTTGAATAATTTTAGCACAACCTTAGCATCGTTGGTCGGGATTGCAATCGCTTCCACCCACTTTGAGACGTAGTAAACCGCCACCAATATGTATTGGTTACCATATGATGATAGGAAAGGTCCCATGAAGTCGATTCCCCATACATCAAACATTTCCACCACAAGGATTGGGTTTCGGGGCATTTCATCTCTCCTCCCAATGTTCACTTTCCTTTGGCACGCATCACATGTGGAGACATAGAGATGTGCATCCTTGAATAATGAAGGCCACCAAAAACCGGATTGCAAAACCTTTGTAGCCATTTTGTAGGAGGCATGATGACCACCGTAGCTTGACCCGTGACAATGAAGTAGGATCCCTTGGACTTCTTCTTCCGTCACGCATCTCCTATACAACCCGTCCGAGCACAACTTGTATAAGTAGGGCTCGTCCCAATAATATCTCGTCACGTCGTGGAAGAACTTCTTCTTCTTATACCCATCCAAAGGAGGTTCCTTCCCGCACACTAAGTAGTTCACAAGGTCCGCAAACCACGGTAGTTTCTCATCTTGTAGCCCACTAGCATCTTCAATACCATTCACGGCCTCAATCCCCCTTCTCAATACCTTCACGACCATGAGGCTTTCTTCGGGTAGCTTGTCTTCAATGGGAACGAGGTCTTCTATCCTCATCCTAGACAAGTGATCCGCTACTCCGTTCTCTATGACTTTCTTGTCTACTATCTCTAAATCGAACTCTTGGAGTAGCAAGATCCAACGTAATAGCCTCGGTTTCGTGTCCTTCTTTGCATGAATGTATCTTAAATCCGCGTGATCGGTGTAGACAATCACCTTCGACCCCACAACATAAGATCTAAACTTCTCCATGGCAAAGACTACGGCCAACAGCTCCTTCTCCGTGTTTGCATACCGAGTTTGAGCATCATCTAGAGTTCTACTAGCGTAGTAAATCAAATTGGTCTTCTTGTCTTTCTGACCCAAAACGGCTCCAACCGCATAGTCGCTAGCGTCACACATGATCTCAAACGGGAGGTCCCAATCCGGTGCTTGGACTATAGGAGCGCTAATCAACGCTTTCTTGATCTCTAGGAATGCCCCCATGCACTCCTAATCAAACACAAACTCGACCTCCTTGCAAAGCAACCGGGAGAGAGGCCTAGAAATCTTCGAGAAGTCTTTTATAAATCTTCGGTAGAACCCCGCATGACCCAAGAAAGACCAGATGTCTTTGACCGACTTAGGCGGCTCCAAGCTAACCATCACCTCTATCTTGGCCTTGTCTACCTCAATCCCCTTCTCGGAGATCTTATGCCCAAGGACAATGCCTTCACGTACCATGAAATGGCACTTCTCCCAATTGAGCACCAAGTTTGCTTCTTCGCATTGTTGCAAGACCCTACAAAGATTAGACAAGCAAACACCAAACGAAGAGCCATACACGGAGAAGTCGTCCATAAAGACTTCTACCATGTCTTCAATAAGATCGGAGAAAATGGACATCATGCAACGTTGGAATGTCGCGGGTGCATTACACAACACAAATGGCATCTTCCGATATGCGAAGGTGCCATAAGAGCATGTGAAAGTCGTTTTCTCTTGGTCATTCGGGTGTATCGGTATTTGAAAGAAACCCGAATAACCGTCTAAAAGCAATAAAATGGATGATTAGCTAGACGTTCAAGCATTTGATCTATGAAAGGTAACGGAAAATGATCCTTACGAGTGGATGAATTCAACTTCCTATAGTCAATGTACATTCTATGCCCGGTTATTGTCCTAGTAGGTATCATTTCATCCTTTTCATTTTTTAACAACCGTTATCCCCCCTTTCTTAGGTACACAATGAATCGGTGAGACCCAAGTACTATCCAATATTGGGTAGATAATGCCCACGTCTAAGAGCTTAAGAATCTCTCTCTTTACAACATCTTTCAAATTAGGATTCAACCTTCTTTGATGTTCAGTAGAGGTCCTTGATTTATCCTCTAAATGGATTCTATGCGTGCAGAAACTAGGGAAAATACCCTTGATATCATCCAAAGAATAGCCAATTGCTCTCCTATATTTCCTAAGTTCTACAAGAAGGGAGGATAGCTCATTCTCATCTAGACTCTCATTCACAATAACCGGGTAAGACTCGTTGGGATCTAAGAATGCATACCTTAGTTCCGCGGGAAGTTCCTTTAGGTCCACCTTTGGGGCTTTGAGTTCACTTCAATCATCCTCCTCAAGACTAGACTTACCCTTGCTAGTCTCTTCAATTGCTAGAACGGACCCCTCTTGAACCGTGCTAACCCTTAAACCATCTTGACCCTTGGTACCGCGAATGCACAACTCAACAAACGTGGTGTCCTTTTCGACCGTTTGTGAGAATCCATGAGAAGCTCATAACCTTGACTCTCCTTGCTCAAAAACCCATGGTCGCCATGCTCCTTGGTCAAAACCACTTCCAACCCGTCTTCTACTCTCATTTCCTCAAGTAACTCGTCGGCTAGCTCATCCATGGTCTCTATGTAGAAACATTGACCATCTATAGTGGGCTTCTTCATCACTTTGTTGATATAAAACTCAAGGACTTCTCCTTTACCCAAATGGAGATCTATCTTGCATTTCCTCACATCGATTATCGCTCCCGCGGTTTCTAGGAATGGTCTACCAAAGATAAGAGGGTCTTTTGGTTCCTCATCCATTTCAAGAACCACAAAGTCCGTGGGGACAATGAAATCCTTCACCACAAAGGGAAGATCCTCAAGCAACTCAATAGGAACCCTCACGCTCCTATCCGCCAATATTAGGGAGATTTTGCATGCCTTGTAGCGTGTGAAGCCTAGTCTCTTGGCTACCGAAAATGGAATGAGGCTTACACTTGCTCCAAGATCACACTAACAATGGTTGAAAGCTAAAGGACCAAGTGCACAAGGTAGCGTGAATGATCTCGGATCTCCTAACTTTTTTGGCACCATCTTCTTTTGTATTATGGCACTACACTCGTGAGTTAAAATGACCATAGACTCCATCTCCTTAGCCCTCTCATTCACGGCATCTTTTAAGAATTTGGCGTATTGAGGGACAAGTAAGAAGGCATCAACCAAAGGCATTGTGAGTTCCACCTTCTCCATTTGCCTATCAAAGATGGCCTTATACTTGTCTATAAGTTGCTTCTTGAATCGCCCGAGAAAAGGTAGCTTAGGAACGTATGGCTTAGGGACAAACACATTCTTCTTCGGTTTCTCTTGAGCAACAACAACCCTAGGCTTGACCTTCTCAACTTCTTCAGCCTTGTCTTGCTCTCTCACTACCTCATCTTCAACCAATATGTCATCTACTTGAAGTTCCACCCCCCCCCCCCCCACTTTGCTTCTCAATGTCTGCATTGAGAGGAGAATGAGCTTCTCTTGTAGGCAAGACCGTGCCGCTTCTCAAGGTTATGGCGTTGACATAATCCTTAGGATTAGCTTCGGATTTGCCCGGTAGTTGACCTTGTGGTCGTGAAGAAGAAGCAACACCTTTGTTCTCCATGTGTTTTACCTTGGAGTTCAAATCCTCAATATTTGTGTTGAGGTCATTGTAAGAGCAATCCACCCTCGTATTGATCTCCGCTTTGCCCTTGAGTAGTTGTTGGAACATGGAGCTCAAATCAAGCTCTTGCGGTTTAGACGTAGTTGCTTGACCTTGAGGCACAAACCCTTGTTGTTGGCCTTGAAATCCGGGTGGAGCTTTGGGTTGAAATCCACCTTGGTTCCCTTGGAATTGGTTCCTTGGGACAAAGTCTTGTTGATTGGTATTAGAAGCTTGGCCTTGAAGTTGGAATTGCTTTTGTGGGGATCCTTGAGGTTGAGTAGGTTGCGGAGGGTAGACTTGATCTTGTGGGTTCTCCACATTTGTGTTCCGGTAAGAGAAGTTGGGGTGGTTCCTATAGTTTTGGTTGAACCCTTTTCTTTGGTAGTTTCCTTGGTTTTGGTAGTTCCCTTTATTCCCCACGTAGTTAATGTCCTCTTGAGTGTTCATGTCTACGTTCTCCTCTTGATAACAACTTTGGTTCTCATCATAGGCATCCTAAAAGTTCACCGTCTTTTGAGAAGACACTAGTAGTTTATCAATCAAACTGGCTTGCTTGTCCAACTTGTCGTTAAGAGCTTTCATATCTTTGGCCCGCTTGTTCTCATCAAAGTCACTAGTGGTCCTTGTGGCGCGGTCATAGTCGTCGCCATAGGTATTGTCACTTTGGGCCAAATTCTCGACAAGCTCCATTGCTTCCTCAACGTCCTAAGCTAAGAAGTTTCCGTTAGATGCCGTGTCTAGTAGCATACAGATCTTAGTCAAAGCACCGCAGTAGAGGGTGCTTAGAGAGAAGCGTTGCTAAAGCCGTGATATGGGCATTGAGACGTGTAGCTTCTAAATCTCTCCCAAGCCTCGTTGAAAGACTCATTGGACCATTGTGTGAAACTTGAGATCTCGTTGCGAAGCTTGGCGGTTCTAGCCGGTGAAAAGAATTTGGCGAGAATCGCACGTTTGCAATCATCCCACGAAGTGATGGATCCTTGGGGTAATGTCTTTTCCCATTGGTGAGCCTTGTCACCCAAAGAGAACGGGAATAGACGAAGCTTGAAACCGTTTTCGGAGACCCAATTAATCTTCGTGAGACCACATATCCGGTCAAATTGGTCAATGTGGTCTAAGGGATCCTCCATGGACAAGCCATGAAATTTGTTGGCTTGAACCATGTTAATAACCCCCGGCTTCACTACCGGTGGAGCTTGAATGCCTTGGCGGTTTTTGTGAGCATTAGCGGCATCACCCTCGCCAACAACGTTTCTAGCTCTTGGTGGATGGTTGGGACGGTGATGGTTTCCATTGCCACCACCTCCTTGATTGTTGCCGTGTCCATCCCCATTCCCACTGTTCCTTTGGTGGGGGATGGGTTCGTTGATGTTCCTAAGTGGAGCATTCTCAAAGTGTTCCATGTCGTTACCAACCTCTTCTTGAACTCTCACTCGGTTTCTCCTTGCCCGTGAACCTCTATCTAGTTGATCGATATCTTCTCTTGGTTCTACGAGATTGGTGTTGCCTCGGGAACGAGTATGCATGCACCTAGAGAGTACAAAAGCAATGAGAAGCAAACAAGATTAGTAACTTGGTAGCAAATAATATTTAAGCTCACTAAAAACCTAAATCTCAATGTTAAAACAAATCCCAATACGGCAACGGCGCCAAATTGATACAAGACTTTTTAGTCTCTAGGAGGTATCAATAACTCCAATACGTGTAGTATGAAGGTTATCAATCCATAAAGAGATTTATCCTAATCACTAAGAATGCAAGGTTCATAAGTAAATTAAGCTAAACAAGTGTGTTGTGATTTAGTAACCAAATTCGAATAAAGCAAGGCAATAACTAAACAAGATGTAATTATTTCAAATAACAAAGGCGGAACTAGAGATAAGGTTATTGATATAAGGTGATCAAAATCTAATTAGTAGTGTTCATTAACACAAAGAAACTAATTCCTAGGCAATAGATCTCTAATCTTGATTAGTTCTCTTTCAAGCAACTAATCACTATGTTAATTATCAAGTCCATTAGCAAATCATCATTTGTGGATTAACAATTAGCAAGCATTAAGAATCATATCAAGAACAGCCAAAGATATGCCCTAAACAACTAATGTCTTATGTTAGGAGCACAAATCTCTTGTTTAGTTCATCAAGGCATTTCATCAAACACTTGGTGTGCATGAAATGCCTTTTGATCTAGATACACTTTTTCAAGCTAGATCTAGCATTAGGGACACTAGACAAGAAGGAATATAATATTATCTAACCCTAAACACCACTAATCAAACCCTAGATCACCCTAATCTACCTCATCTCAAGATCCTAAAAAGACTACTCAAGATCCATCAAGAACACCTCAAAATCGATTATGACAGAGGATGATTCCATGGATAGATGTTTAATTAATCAAGATAGAAAGAAGATAGATGGAAGAGATTGATGGAAATAAATACAAAATTGCAATAATCAAAAGATCCTTCTTACAAATCTCAAACTCTCTCAAAGGTAAGGGTTTTAAGCATAAGAAAAAGCATACATTAAAAATTAGGTTTAGATGAGTATTTATAGGAAAAGTAGGCAACATGATCGACATCAACACCACAGGTCGATGTTGATGATCGATGCTAAGGCCCTGAAGTTGCATCCGGCTGCTGCATCGACTTGTGGGAAGAGCTGGGTCGATGTAAACGCCCTGAAGCTGAGCATCGATGTGTTGATCGATGTGAAAGGGGAGCTGGGTCGAGGCTAAGGCCCTAATGTTGCATCCAGCATCAACATCGGTCTGTGGAAAGAGATGGGTCGATGTGAATGCCCTGAAGCTGAGCATCGATGGGTTGATCGATGTGAAAGGGGAACTAGGTCGATGCTAAGGCCTTGATGTTGCATCCAGCATCAACATTGATCTGTGGGGAGAGTTGGGTCGATGTGAATGCCCTGAAGCTGAGCATCGATGGGTTGCATCGATCTGTGGGAAGAGACAGGTCGATGTGAATGCTGAAAAGCTCCCAAACGTCTTTAACCGCTTCTCTTGCTCCCGAACCGAATGGTCTTAAGCCAAACTCCGTCAAATGCTTCCAAAGTACCTTAAAAAGGCTCCAAAACATGCAAGACACTCTAGGACCTAGTATGAGAACCCTAAAACTCTAAATGAGATAAAGCAACAAAGAAATTCTAAGTAACTATATGCAAATGAGATGAAACTTAGATTAAATGAATGCATAAAAGGGGTAAAATACAAGTCTATCAATGACGGATACCGTGGACTAGCGTTGTAGTACTTTAATGAGAATTCTCTAGACTAAGTCCGATTGATGCATTACGTTGGTTATGGTTTAGAAGGACGGTCACTTAGAATTATGTTAGTTTCTATATTTTTGAAAACCTCTTTCCGAGTTTAGATATATGTTTTGTTTGAGGCCAAACAAAGATCTAAGTCCCAGGGAGTTGATAACACTGGTTTTTGACCATTTTTATGGATCACTTTCATATTATTTGCAGGTGTTTTAACTCCGTTTTCAAAGGTTTTCAGGTGATTTTCATATTTTAAATATTTGAAAGACGTTTCAGGTAACTCGGAATAAAAGAGTGCATTTCGGAGCAAAAGTACGTTTTTGGTTAAACTTGGACCATCAAGAAGTCTTGCAGCTAATGGACACCTTTTCACCGTCTGATCATCCCCAAATTTGGAAACAACAAAGTAGAGACAACCAGCTTTCAAATAAAATTGGATTGTATGAAATCCAATGGTTGGATCCTTAAATATAACGAAGCACTAAAGCCAGATGAAGCTGCCCTGAAGAGAAGCCCACGGCGCCTATAGGAGCTGGAGCCGCGGCCAACTGCCATTCCGCCCGTGACCAAACATGGTTTCTCCACTCCTGGAGAGTCTCCACCCGTGACCAAACATGGTTTCGCCACTCCTGGAGAGCCCGCACCAGCGGCCAGGGCATGTCGCGACCAATTCGACTCGTTTCTTCACCGATGCCAAAACCGTCATTTCTCATCAAACCCTAAACGTAGAATACATCTATCAATACTTATTTTATGCCTTTTAAACAAACCAGTTAGATTATTTTCACACTTTTTGGCAGAGGCAAAACCCTAGCAACTTGTGTTCTTGGTTTTTCAAGGATTGGAAGAATGATTCTTTATCGGTGTTCTTCGATAGAGAAGCTTTCTCCATCCCTTTTTATGCACTGTTTTCTATAGAATTTATTGAATATGTTTACCTCAGCTATGGCTGAGTAATTCTCTTGTTGGGTGAAAGGGGTTTGAAGGGGAATTTATGGTTCGATTCTTATTAGGTTTTTAGTCTAGGATACCGATTAGGGTTCTTCGTTATATCCTTGTTGTTAATGCGTTGCTTGACTAACCATCTTAGCAAATGATATTAGGCATTTTAGAGCCACAAGAGTGATGTATCTAATTGCTTGACCTAGGGTAGACGAGCAAATCCGTCGTAAGATTTTGAAAGTATACTTACTAGGGAATTGTGGTCGTAAACGACCTTTGAGAGTATGATTCACTTCTTGTGCGGGCGGAGACGAAAGCTATCGTACGAGTACTGAAGTGAGTAGGTGTTTAGGATTACGAGAGTAGACTACACGCAGCGTACGTGTTCCAAGTTCAAGAATCCAAAGTCGACAAAAGTCGCTTTAGAAATCCTAGAAATTTCCTTGTAAAAATCGGCCATAAACCCTAGAAAATTCTCGATTGCCCAACGCTTCGTTTAATTGATTCACAGCCTCGATAAAATAATTAGTTAGCTACTGCCCTTCTTAGTTTAGTTTAGATTCCATAGATACGACCGTAACAAAACCCAAAATATATTTTACGTCTAGACATAAGTTAGAACTCGTTAGAAATTGTACAACGGCTATCCCTGTGGATTCGATCCCTAAATACTACTTCGTGTGATGTGCACTTGCGGCTTAGATATAAAGGGTAAAACCCCACGCCGGGATTAATTCCCGGTGTGTCAAGGGAACACACCCGCAGTGAAAGGCAGGTCGGCCACAGGTCGGGAGGACACACCCGCGGCGTATGGAGGTTTGGCCGCGGCTGGAGGGGCTGCGACCGCAGTGAGGGAAGTCCATGGGGACTTGTTCGATTTGTCGTTTTTTTCGTCTCCTTCGGTGTTTTCTGGTTTTAGGGAGTCATTGGGCTTCTCTTCTAGGTCATGGGCAGGAACATCAAGTGTTGTGGCATGCTCCTCATGATTTTTAGAAAGTTTCTCCAAACAAGTTTTGGTTATCTTTCGAGTGTCAGATAGGTGACTAACCGTAGCATCGGTTTCTCTAGCCTTGTACTCGACTATGCTGAGGTGAGATTCAATTTCTTGGAGTTCATCATCGGTTCTTTCTCTGTACCTGATAAAGATTTTTTTATAAGTTCATATCAATTCCTCTATGTTTGTCATTGTAGTATACAAGGTGTGAATCCATAGGGGTTAAGATTAATGCACTAAGAATGCATAAAACTTCTTAAGCTAGAGAAATTGTTTTGGGTTTTTATGTTTTCGTTTTAAATTAAGAAAGAAAACAAAAGATAGAAGTGTTGGATCATGGATTATACTATCAAAGAAATGATTAACAATCAAACAATTATTCATTTGGAAGCATTAAACACTATCATAGAACATGGAATTCACAAATATGACTAATCCATTCTCATGGCACTAATCACCTAATTGACATAAACTCTCGTTTGTAATTTAGATAATAAATGAGCATTAATAAACAATTCCAATTAGTTCACTAATCACCCTAGACATCAACTCTCATTGGCAAGGATGTGAAAAGCTCACAAAATGTTGGTTCAAGCATTTCATCGAACACCTCTCAGGCGTGAAATGCCTTAGTTCTGGATTATGATTTCTCAATCTTGATCTAACATTAAGAGTTAACCTATGTGAAGGATCAAACAAGGATAAACCTAAATCATCATCATCTAATTGTCAATATAATTGACTAATGATGATATGCACACAATTTATACCATTCCTTAGGCCTAGAACACTTAAACAAGACTAATCCACTCTCATGGTCTTAATCCCTTTGTTAATCACTTAATCAAGAATCAAATTCTCATTTGTGATTTGATGATTAACAAACATTAATTACAAGTTCTATTAACCAAAATACACCTTAGACGTCCATTCTCATGAGCTAAGATATGCAAATCCCTTATTTTGTTCTTTGGGAATTTCATCAAACACTTGGTGTGCATGATTTTCCCTTTGATCTAGATTTAAGTTTCTCAATCTAAATCTAGCATTAATGACACTAAATAAGGAAGGAAAGTAAGGATTAAGAACATAAACAACACAAATCAATCATCAAACCATCCAAATCAGGCAAACCATGATCCAATAAAAAGTCTTAAATCTAAAGAACATGAAGAACAAAAGAGAAAAAGACATAAAAATAAGGAAATTGCATAAATAAAAGATAGAGTTGAGAAAATATTCTCTAGAGTGGCATTTGCTATGAAGAGCAATCAAAATCCCTCCAAAAGAGAGCTTGGGTCATGCCCAACCCTTGGGAGAAGAAGACTTAGCCAAAAAAAAGGTTTCAAGAGTATTTAAAGCAAAAGGGAGCGAACCGGGTCAATCCGGGACAAACATGGTCTTGACCTGGTTAAAACTGGGTCTAAGTGGTCTGCTCTGGATCCATACCGGATGGGTCTGAGTGATATGTTCTTGTGCATAACCCGTTTGGGCACCAGATAGATATGCCCCTGCTAAATCTGATGTATCGTTCGAACCAATGCTCAGAATGACTTGTAACCACCTCCAGAATACAGTTAACTCAATTATCTAAAACGTCTATGAAGACTTTGCAAGATAAATCTGAGTGTAAGTTCTTCGTTTGGCTTGATCTTTCAGTCCCTTTGGCTGGTTTTGATGAGGACGGATTTGGACTTGTGACACCGGGTGGATATTGGCCGGTGATGTGGGCCGGTATTTCCCCTGTCCATACTGAGGTTCAGCACCGGACAGTGATGCTGGACCATGGCTGGTTAGTATGGATTACACCGGGCAACGACACCGGTTGGAAGTGGGCCGGTGTTGGTTGAACGTTCGGCGGCCAGACAGACATACCCTCAGTAAATCGGCCATATCTCACGAACCACATATCCGAATTGCCTGAAACCACTTGGAGACGACGGGTAACTCATTTTTACATCCTTTTAATGAATATTTCCGGAGCTGATTCTGATTGCAAACCCTTCGTAAGGCCAGATCGTTCAGACACCTCGGGTGACCTTAGCACTTTCTTTTGCTCATTCACTCCAATCATGCCCAAAATGTCTCCAAGGTACCTAAACACACTCCAAAAGATTCAACACTCACTAGGACCTAATACACACTAGCTAAATTCTAATTGAGACCAAAACACTAAGAAAAGCTAGGAAAACACATGCATGGGACTCAAAATACTAAGATAAATGCATGCTAAAATGTGTAAAATATGAGAATATCAGTACCAAGATGCAAATTCACTTGCCTCCTTGATCTCTTGCTTTGACTCACGAATCTCAATCGAATTTTGAATGATATCGTATTTTTGCTTGGTTTGCTCTTCTTCCATTATTTTCGCCATTTCTTTGATAGTAGCAGCATCCTTTAGAGTTTGTTCCTCTAGGATCGTGATGTGGGCATAAAGATCATCAAATTTCTCGTTGAACTCGGCATAGATCGTGTCCATCTTCTTGTTCATGGCCGCTTTGGTCACGACTTGACAGTCGAGATATTCATTTAGTATCACGTTGAGTCGCTCTAAATGCATGCTAATCTTTGAGTTGAAGATGTCCTGGTCCAAGAATTCACGGGGCTGATGGTGATGGTTTTGTTGAGTGTTGACGAACGAATACGCAAAAGGCTCGTATTCAGAATAAGGTTGCTCATAGTGTCCTTGATAGTAGGTGGTCGGTGCCGGCTTCCGATCCATGTAGAACGAATCACAGTTATTGTGTGAATCATGAGAGTAGTGAGCACAAGAATGGTCGTAACAACCCTGCTCGTAGTAGCAATCTCGCTCCAGAGGCGAGTTCATGTTTCAAAGCATAAAACGAAGAAAAACAAAAAGGAAAAGTTTGTTCCAGAGTCGATTTACTTACATCTAAGGTGTGACAGAACGAATAGCAATTGCCTCCCCGGCAACGTCGCCAAATACTTGATGCGGTCGGATTGTTTTCAAAACTTCAGGTTTATAAATTTGCAAACCTAAATGTTCTGCAAGTGCACAGACGTGCGTTGTAGTACTTTAGGTTCTTCTTAGTTCACGGCACTCCGTAAGTATACTTCCGTATCTTACGACGCGACACACTCTTATAGATGAACGATTCCGGCATTTAGATTCAACACTTATGGTGGTTCTTTAACACCTATGAATCAGCCTCTAATTCATGATGATTCATGCATTAACAACGATCTATAAGAAATAGCTCTAGAATTCGGCTAGGGTTTTACCTTGTGAAATCCTTATCGAACATAGAATTCTCTTCGATATTCTCTTCAAACCTGACGATTAAACTACTCGCACATACTAGAATTAAAAGGCATAATTAAATAAGTGCAGGAGATTGGTGAAAGAGGGTTCTCGATTTTAAGAACGATGTCCGGAGAAAACATTTTCACCAATCTCGAAAAGTAAAGAACAAGAGTTTAAGACCAAAAAGAAAGAACAAAACTAAACTAAAAATGCTGTAAAAGCAAACACATGAAATTTGTTCTCTAAAACACATATTTATAGGTCTTGAGCTCTGCTTTCGTCGATCTTCAGGGTTCTAAATTGATGGGAATTGAACGGACCTTGAAATTGGGCTTACGGGACAAAATTACTTCCACCGCATGGTCTCTGGCCGAGGCGAAACATGCCATGGCCGCAGGCCGAAGCTTCATGGACGCGACAAACTGCCTCTTGGCCACAGGTCCAGGGCTTCTTGATCTTGATGTATCTTTTGATTGAATCGTTGAATCGTCATCAAATCACTTGGAATGGAAAGGTAGCTGGTCCTTCTTGAATATTTCCAAAATTGGGCTGGATCAGACGGTCAAAAGAACCTCTTTGGCAGTTGAACTTATGACGGTTTGACTACGGTCAAAAGAACCTCTTTGGCAGTTGAACTTCTGACGGTTTGACTTTAAGCCGAAATCTGGTTTTCACTAATTTGCAATGCTTTTGCCTAAGTAACCTGAAAAGAGTCTAGAAACTACAAATATGCGAAAACTGTAATAAAAACATGTAAAAGCGAATGAAACACTTATTAAAGTGTTCTAAATAGATAGTAAGACGGGTAAAAATACGGTGTTATCACTTCGCAAGCGTGTACTTGGCAATTTTGGTTCTTGAGAAGTTGATTTATCATATTATTTAGCTCGGCTATCTCCTTGGATTCCGATACATTCGTCGATATATCGTATTCGGGACAATTGTTGCTATTAGATATAGCAGGATTTTCGATGAGATCTCTTCCTTGGTTTATGGTCTTTGTCGAAAAGTCTCCATTGCTAGCCATGTTTAGAGAAAGTTGATATTTCGGTAATAATCATCGGTAGAAAGTGTTGAACGAATTCGGACCGGAAAAAACTGTGATGAGGAAAATCTCTCTCGTAGTCCTTGAAACGTTCCCCACGCTTCATGGAAAGATTCTACCGTTTGTTGATGAAAACTTTGGATTTTTTGTTCTCAACGAGTTTGACCTCGACTTGGTGTAGAAATGGCTTAGGAAGGCCGATTTGCACTCTTCTCAATTAGTGATAGATCCTGCTGGCAAATATTTCAACCAACGGTGAGCTTTATCGGTTAAAGAAAAATGAATACGCTTACATTTCACATAATCGGCGGGAACTCGGTTTGTTCTCGTCGTGCTGCAAATTTCTTCAAACAACTCGATGTGCTCCATCGGGTGCTCGGTAGTAACTCCATGAAATTGGTTTTGCTTTATCGAAGAAATGATTTGAGGTTTGATCTCAAAATCGTTTCTATGAGGTAGAGGAAGTTGTATGGCGGCTCGGTTTTGGAAATGTTGATATGGTGCATCAAAATCAGCAATGGTGCGGTTACGCACTTGTCTCCTCGGAGGATTAGTGGGTAAGACAGGACGTTTGGCGTTCTCGCCATTAGGAGGAATCGGTGCATTGGCTTGAGCATCGTTCCTCGGTGCATCGCGATCGTCGAGAAGTTATCGTCTCGGATTTTCAGCATTTCGGTTTTCATTTTCTTTGGGATCGAGTTGTGGATAGTCGTGTGCACCATCGACAGTCTCTCGGTCATCTTCGTGATCTGAAGCATCACAATAATCCTCGTGATCAAGGTGATCAAGGTTTAATTGATCTTATGGATGGTCGTTTTTGGCCATCCTTAGCGTTCTTTTGAGTCATCGGAGTTCTCTCTCGTGTCTGTCGATATCGTCAAGTTGCGGTACGGTTTCTCTAGTAGTTCTCCTAGTGTTCATGCACTTAAGAACAAAAGACAAATATAAAAGAGAATGTCAGAAGAACAACAGAAAAAGCTTGAAAATCAACGTCGTTTAGAGCATAAATTAGAATAGGAAATCAAACAAACAATATCAAATCCCCAGTGGCAACGGCGCCAAAAACTTGATGTGACGGGTTTGTACTTAACAAGTTTTACCTTTTTAGCTAGGCTGCAAGTGCACATCACACACAGTAGTATTTAGGGATTGAATCCACAAGGATTGAACGTTGTCGATTTCTATTGATTTTTAAGTTATGTATAGCCCTAATCAATTTTATGGGTTTTGTTTGTCACGATTTGTAGCTAGGAAATTAAACTAAATTACGCAATGAAATAAAACAGCAAGTAAGCAAAGCGAATAATTGAAACGAGGTTGTAAGCTATTAAACGAAATGTTGGGCAATCGAGAATTCTCTAGGGTTCATGGGCAATTTTTCACAAAGAATTTGCTAGGATTTCTAAAGCGACTTTTGTCGTCTATTGGTTCTTGAACTTGGAACACGAATACTGTGTGTAGCCTACTTTTGTACATCCTAAACACTGATAACTTAAGTACTCGACCGGTAGCTTTCGTCTCCGGCCGCGCAAAAAGTTATGATGAACAAACAAGGTCATTAACGCTCACAATCCCTCTACAAGTATACTTTCGTATCTTGTGACGGTTTTGCTCGTCTACCCTAGGTCAAACATGCAGACTGACTCGCGACCACCGACTAACCTCCTACTAGCTCTCGCCGCTGTCCTCCAGCACTTCGGAGGACCGTCACGCCGAAAGATCCTGCCGCCGCGATTCCACCACGCCTCAGCACCGCCGGAGAGAAAACCGAAGAGACTTAGCGTGTGAGAAGAGGAGGAAGGAGACGAAGAGGGGGAGAATAAGAGGAGAAGGAGAAGACAAGACTTATGTCAGAATAAGAGAGAGAAAAAAGGAGAGAAAAAGGACGATGAAAAAAAAGAGAAGATTTGTGTCCTTTGGATTTAATCTTATCAACGGTGGATGATGAAATAAAGTATGATCCTCGTCATTATGGAGTAACCAATGAGAAGCCAGACTTATTTTTTTTCATTTTGATGTTAATAAGTAATATTATAACATGTAAGATCTAGTTTACAATTGAAGTGTTGAAAATTTTTGTAAGTGTTGAATGTTTTGTATATTATTTGATACTTATGTGTAAGATACTAAGATCTAGTTTAGAATTTAAGATTTATAGTTTATGATTAAGGGTTAGAGGTTTAGGGTTTAGGGTTTGTGTTTGGGGTTTAGAATTTAGGATTTATAAAATGATTATATTTAAAAAAAATGTATGAGTTAGATTTTTTGTATATTATTTGATATTTATGTGTAAGATCTAGTTTAGAATTTAAGATTTAGAGTTTATGATTAAGGGTTTAGGCTTAATTGTTTGTGTTTGGGGTTTAGAATTTAGGATTTATAAAATGATTATATTTAAAAAAATTGTATGTGTTGAATTTTTTGGTATATTATTTGATATTTATGTGTAAGATTTAGTTTACAATTTAAGATTTAGAGTTTATGACTAAGGGTTAGAGGTTTAGGGTTTAGGGTTTGTGTTTGAGGTTTTGAGTTTATGGTTTATATTTCCATATAGCCACAGATAAATTTGTGGAAAATCCATGGCTATCTCATTTATTTAGCCACGACTTAGTCATGGCTTATATTTGTAGCATAATTTAGCCACTATTTAGCTATGGATTAGATCTGTGGCTAATTTAGCTACAAAAGTTACATAAATGCCACGAAATCCATATTTTTGAATTCATAGCTATTTTGTAGTATTTTTGTAGCTTATTAAGATTAGTTACGAATTGTCAGTGGCTATTCCGTAGCTAGACGAATTTTTTTTAGTAGTGCGCTGAGCTTTACCTTCTTTAGCCATTGTCTCCAACAAACAAACAAATTAATACTTCCTACCATTCACCCAGTTCTCTCTGATGAAATGTTGATATATTTATTTAAGCCACGAACATTTCAGAAGAACCCCAACATATTTATTTATTTTTGTTTGGTTTCCTTTTGTTCGATGCATTTGGAATATATTCCTTTACATTATTTTTTTTTTTGATAACATAGGCTGTCCGGTCGACATCCGACTAGAGAGATGGAGACTTGCTACCACATGCCAAACCAGTAAAACTTCGTGCCTCCCGACTATTGCCTAGAGTGAGTTGGCCCAACTGACAAAGCCTCCTCACGGGTTTTCAACTGGGCTGAAACCCAGTGCCAGCTTCCACACAAGTTTGTGACCTTGTTTCGAGTATCTGCACCAGGGGAGAATCAGTCGAACATTTAAATATACGTTAGTCTAAATTACCTCTAATGAGATATTTATACTATTAATTAAGATCATTTAAGTAAATAGTTTTCAGTCGTGTTTTAGATTTTCATTTTCTATAATATAAAACAGGACTTAAAACTATTTACTTAAATGATTTGAATTAATAGTATAAATATCACAAACTATCCCTATGCCGCAGATGCTCTGATATTTGGGAGATTTAAAAACGTAACTAATTTTCCCTTATAAAACCAAAAAAGAACTAACATATTTATATAGAATAGGGCAATTCTACAAATAACACAAAAAAACTAAAAATTCACAAATTTAACACCCAAACCTAAAAATCACAAACATAGCATTCATTCAAAGGAAAATTGACTAAAGTACCCTCCGTTTTTTATAAAACAAGCAGATTTAATCTCCTCCAATGGGAACTGCCTCTTCACCGCGTCTCAGAAGGCCATGGAGGCCTGTGGGATAGAGGCTCGTGACCTCCAGAGGCGCACGATGCGGAGGTTCCGGGAGGATTTCAGATCCGCGAGCGAGGAAGAGAAGTTGATAGAGTCGACGATGAAAGGCTTATCGGAATATTGAAACTCGTGTTTCGTTTAGGCGCACCAAACCGGAATCGAGTTCGTATCAATGCGAAATCATGCCCTAACAATCAGAGATTCGATTCCAACGATTTGGATTCTTTGTCGGAGACAACCAACAAAACCCAGGTTAATATTAATTTAAATTGGCCTTCTTCGTTCAGTGTTCTTGTATCTTATTGTGTCATATGAGGTTTTCTCTTGTGTAGATATCACTTTCAATTTCTAAGCTTCTCGACTTCCATGAACTTAAGAAAAGTGATGGATCAATGAGTCATGCCAATCTCGTGACACTTATTGCTTACTATTTCAGCCGCGAGGAGAAGCTTCTTGTCTTTGAGTACATGTCTAGAGGAAGCTTATCTGCACTATTGCACGGTAAAGATCGAAATCACCATCAGTGCATTTTGTCGATTTTTTCAGGTTTCTCAGGATCTTGACAAGTTTGGTTTTTGGTTAACAACGAAATTGATTACCGCTCTGTCGATATAAGGTTCTTAGTTAGTTGGTCTTATATCTCTTGATGCTAGTTCTTGATATTTGATGGGATTGGTTAAGTCATTAAGCTTCAAGCTCTGTTTTTGAGCTTTTTATAACGAATTTGCAGGGAACAAAGGAAGCGGGAGGACTTCAATGAACTGGGAAACCAGAGCCGGAATAGCCTTAAGAGATGCAAGAGCGATTAGTTACCTACACTCGCGTGATTCGACAACTTCTCATGGAAACATTAAGTCCTCAAACATACTCTTGTCTGATTCCTATGAAGCAAAGGTCTCTGACTAGAGGAGGAAATATGGATAGGACAGAAAGAAGAATGTGTAGGAGAAGTGACAGCATTATCACCAAAAACCCCAATGCGGGTTTTGCTCGATAGACCGCAGTGGGCAGTACAGTTGTTGCTTATCCTCGCCCATCGGCCTCACCGCTGTATGTCTGAAGAAATAATAACACGTCTTGGGTCTGTGTTCTTGATAAAACTTTTGCGGGACATGAAGTTACTATATCGTGTCCAGTATATGGAATCTGGATGTACAGTTTTGTCTCTGTTAATGTAAGAGTTCAGTTCGATACAGTTCATGTCTCATTACGGGACGACAAACATTTTGATCTTTGTAACGTGATTCATTAACACAAGGATAAGTTGGCTCTCATATTTGCTTGTTATTGATGCATCTCTTCTATTTGTTAGAAGCTCTTCTATTTATTTATCTTTTTTCATTTCCTTTCGATTACATACAGAAAATGAAAATCTTTTGACATGCTCAGAAAAAAAAAAAACTAATGCAGCAAAGGGAGGACTTGGAATTGATCGTCCAATAGTATGTTGGAACTTTGTACATCTCTATGAACTATTAACGGTTTGCAGCCAATATGTAAGTACTCCAACCAATTCAGTCTCCGAAATTCAGTTTTGTCAATTAAACAATAGAAGAATTGGTCAAATGGATGTTAACCAAAAAGGAAATGAGAATGGCAATATTCATTCTCTAAACGAACCTAGTGCGGCATCAATAGCTATGTTTAGTCTATCTATCCAGTCTATCTATCCAGCTCGTGATGGAGCTACCTGCATGTATTATAATAATCATTATAGGAGCTTTAACATTATAGGAGCTTCAAAATTTAGGAAGGTCTTTCTAAAAGTTTAGAAAAACTTCCAATTTTTTATTTGATCTAAATTAACATACGATTTCGGAAGACCTTCCTAGAATTGTAAGAATCCTTCCTAAATAATCAAGATGGTTTTCTAAATTCCAAAATTTAGGTAACATTTCTAGATATTTAGGAAACATTCATACAAATTTTAGTAAGGTTTTCCTAAAGATTTAGGACTTCCTAAATTTAAGTTGTATAGGCACAAAAGTTCTAATTTATACGTTTTAGGAATGACTTTCTAATTGTGTATGACGGCTTTCTAAATTTTTATTTATACATTTTGAGAAACCCTTCCTAAATGTGTAGGACGGTTTCCTAAATTTAAGTTATTGTATAAATGGATACAAAAGTTTATATTACACATTTTAGGATGAATTATTTGACCATTAAAAACTTACTAAACATACAATGATTATTAGTTGTCACATTGTGTTGACATATCTTGCCAAATTTGAGTTGTTATATAAATAGACACAAAAGTTTCATTTATACGTTTTAGGAAAACATTCTTAAATGTGTAGGACGGCTTCTTAAATTTGAGGAGTTGTATTAATGAAAACAAAATATCAGGAAGCCCGTCCTAAAACAATAATAAACCTTTCTGAATTTTAAATTCGGAAAGATCTTTCTAATTTTTAGGAAGGATTTGTAATAGTTTAGGAAGGTCTTCCTGTATCGTTAAGAATCCGATCACGTTTGAAATGCTTCTTAACAATTTCAAATGTTTGAAATATTTATGTATTTGTTGTTTAATAGATTTCCAAAAACAATTAGCAAGCTAAACGAAGAGGTATGACAAAATTTGAAGATTTAACATTTTTATCTTTTTATGTTTCAGTTGGACATAGACAAGCAAAATGAAGAGGTATGATATCAAGAGAATCTAAAACTATATATTTAGGAAGTGCTTCATGAATATATAGGACAACTTCCTAAAAATCTTTATAGTTTTATATTTTCAGATGGACATAGACAAATGTTGAAATGATCCTTTCTGGAAATGCAATGTATTTAAGAACCGTTTAGGAACATATATAACGTATTTAGGAAAGTCTTCCTAAATCAACAAGAAACAGAAAAGTATGATTTTACTCAAATCATGCAGAGACAAACTATAAAAGACTATATTACCTGTTGATTTTCATGCGTAAATGAAGCATCCGAACATGTGTTGTTATTTGCCTACACAAAGAAAGAAAGATACAAATGTTGAAATGATCCTTTCTGGAAATGCAACGTATTTAAGAACCATTTAGGAACATATATAATGTATTTAGGAAAGTCTTCCTAAATCAACAAGAAACATAAAAAGTATGATTTCACTTAAGTCATGCAGACACAAACTATAAAAGACTATATTACATATTGATTTTCATGCGTAAATGAAGCATCCGAACATGTGTTGTTGTTTGCCTACACAAAGAATGAAAGATACAAATGTTGAAATGATCATTTCTGGAAATGCAACGTATTTAGGAATCATTTCTGGAAATGTAACGTATTTAGGAACCATTTAGGAACATATATAACGTATTTAGGAAAGTCTTCCTAAATCAACAAGAAACATAAAAAGTATGATTTCACTGAATTCATGCAGAGACAAACTATAAAAGACTATATTACATGTTGATTTTCATACGTAAATGAAGCATCCGAACATGTGTTGTTGTTTGCCTACACAAAGCAAGAAATATACAAATGTTAAAATGATCATTTCTAGAAATACAACGTATTTAGTAACATATATAACATATTTTGGAAAACCTTTCTAAATCAACAAGAAACATAAAATTATGATTTCACTTAAGTCATGCAGAGACAAACTATAAAACACTATATTACATGGTTATTTTCATGTGTAAATGAAGCATCCGAACATGTGTTGTTGATTTTCTAAATTTTTATTTAGAAACACTATAAAACACTATATTACATGTTGATTTACTTTGTTGTTTGCCTACACAAAGAAAGAAAGATACAAATGTTGAAATTATCATTTTTGGAAATTCAACGTAGGAACCATTTAGGAACATCGTATTTAAGAAAGCTTTCCTAAATCGACAAGAAACAGAAAAAGTATGATTTCACTTAAGTCATGCATAGACAAACCATAAAAAAAACTATATTACTTGTTGATTTTCATGTGTAAATGAAGCATGTATTGTTGTTTGCCTACACGAAGAAAGAAAAATAAAAATGTTGAAATGATCCTTTATGGAAATGCTAACGTATTTAGGAACTGTTAAACCCGAATTCGCACATATCGTAGATTGGTGAATTCAGTTTAGGTTTAGGAGAATTATTTTACAAGAATCATAGCTGGACCCGAGGTGGGTTGCCTACGTACCCTCGAAAGGGATCAAGCCGGTCGTAGTTCTAATTACATAGAAAGTTGAAGATAATCCTTATGAATAGGGGGTTCCCCTATTTATAAGTTTCGAGGTCCGTCGATTTTCCTATTCCTTCTTGAATTAATAATGGCGATTATCCTTATTTCCCGGAGTCGATAAGGATAACTTCCTCTTTTCTCGGGATTTTCCTCTATCAAATAAAAGGAGATCTTCCTTTTATTTCGCAAGTCGATCTTGATGGGCTTTGATGTCGGAGTTGGGCTGATTTCAACTCAAACCGGGTTAAACCGGGGGAGTGCTAAATCCCCCTCTAACAATTAGTCCCCCCCTTAGTTCGGCGAAGGAGTGTTCGAGTTCGGCGGATAATTCTTTAGCCTGGTTGGAGTTAAAATCAGCATCATGTCTTGATCGTTCAGACTTGTGTCCTTCGAATCTTCTTTGGCGGACTTTGGCGTTACTCAGCTTCGTTCGAGTAAAGTTTAAGCTCGGTTCGATAGTTTGTGCGAGACCAAAGTCAGCGTGTTGTGAGTTTGTTGCGACTGAACTTCCTTAGTGCGAGGTTGACGAGCTGCGAATGCAAGCTTTTCTTACTGCGAAGGGCGATATGTTTGATTGGGAGGTAGACGGACGTCTCCCTTTTTCTTTGTTGATCGTGCTTTGGGATGGACCCTTCGATATAATCTGGAAGGAAAATCTCCTCGAACAATAGATTTTGATAAGGGGTACCCGGATTTTAGGGAGCTCGGTAGACGAGCTGTGATGTGTTAGCGAACAGTGCTCGGAAGCTTCTGTGAGATTATTAGCTCGGTTTCTGCTGACTGAATGTCGGGATCGATGAGCTGCTTCACGAAGAGCGTCTTTTGGGTTTTCTTTGGTTTTATAGCTGCGTCTTGGGATAGACTGCCTACGTACCCTTTGACGGGATCAAGCCATTCGTAGTTCGGGGTATGATGGTTTTGCGAGTTATGTGAGCTCGGCTTAAGAGATTCAATTTATTATTACTTAGTCGTTTCTTGACTGTTAATTCCGAGGTCGTGATACACGATCCTCTCGAGTTCACCATGCACAAAATTGGTGCCGTACATAATACGGTCTTAGCCGGGGTGTAGGGGATAAACTCGATCTTACGACCTGCTTCTAGGTCGGCGATCGTCAATTGATCGGCTTAGTTCCCAGGTTGGATCGGAGTGTGCGAGACGGACTCGGCTTATTTGGCTCAGACAATCTGGGAATTGCGTCATTCGGCTTATAATTTGCGAATGTTGAGGATTCGGCTTACTACTTTCCCAGATCGAATCAGAGTGTGCGAGACGGACTCGGCTTATTTGGCTCAGATGATCTGGGATTTGCGAACTATGGAGGCTCGGCTTATAATTTACGAATGTTGAGAATTCGGCTTATTACTTTCCAGATCATCGAAGTGTGCGAGACGGACTCGGCTTATTGAACTTCGATGATCTGGGATATGCGAACTACGTGAGTTCGGCTTTCGATGCGAACTGAGGAGTTCGACTGAGGAGTTCGGTTTTTGAAGAGCTGAAGTTTCGAACCGAACCTGGCGAACTGAAGTTCTGAATCTGACGAACTGAAGTTCTGAATCTGACGAACTGAAGTTCTGAATCTGACGAGCTGGAATTCTGTATTGAACTGAAGTTCTGAATCTGACGAGCTGGAATTCTGTACGACAAACTCATCTGAACTGAAACTGATAAACCGATCTGAACCGAAACTTATCTGAACCGAAATGAGCTAAAACTGATAAACCGATCTGAACCGATAAACCAAAACTGATAATCCGAAGAACTGAAACTGATGTGCTTAAGATATGTCGTAATGAGCGTTTTGTAGCTCGGTAGAAAATGTAGCTCGGTTGGAGAGCGTATTGTTACTCGATAGGGAAGCGTATTGTAGCTCGATAGAAGATGTAGCTCGATAGGGGAGCGTATCGTAGCTCGGTAGACGAGCGTCTTTTTTTTTTTTTTTTTTTTTTTTTTTTTTTTGCTCTTGCGAACCGTAGTTCGGCTTAGAGTGACGGACCCTGTGATTGAGTTCGAAAAATAGATAGTTTTCCGTAGGTGGTACCTGGATTTTGGAGAGCTCGGTTGTCGAGCTTAGAAAAGTTTGGTAGATAGTCCGAGACTTGAGATAGCTCGACAAGCAATGGTCTGAAACTCCGGATGCGTTTTTAATGACCGGACGTTCGAGATGATTGATATGTCAAAAATGTTGTTGAGACGTGTTTGTCCGAGATGGATTGACGAGCTAAAGCTCTTGATTGCATGTCGTTATAATGGTTTGTGCGCTGCCGAAGCGTTCTAGCTGGAGCGACAACTTTTGTAAATCCTGCGACATTTTGATAAAAATGTGAAGATATTTTTTCTTTGAGATTTTGGATCATAGTATTTAGTAAAGAAAAATGGTACTTAGCTTTTTTGTTGCTGGTGCGCAATTGTGGAGCTTGGTTGATGAGATCGGTCATCGCTCTTCCGTTTCTTTTTTATTCCCGAGCTCTTGTTAGCGCGTCAAGTTGGTCGACCCCAGAGAAAAGAATTCCATCGCGGTTTTTAATTTAAACCGAGCTCAAAATCTTTTGCGAGCTTCAATTTTTTCTTTTTCTCGCCTCTTCTTCCTGATGGGCTTGGGCCTAGCTTTTTGTATGTTTTTGTTTTTAGATCAAAGTCGTGATTCACTTTCTCTTTTTCTTCATGTCCTTATCGAGAGATTTTTGTGCATTCTTCATATTTTTCAGACGAAATTCCCGCAAGCGTGAGCTCTCCTTTACCGTATTTCTTTGGGATTTGCATGTCGGTGAGAGATGGTTGCCAGGGAGAAGGAGATCGGGCTTCAATTTACTTAGAGCCAGAAGATGGGCTTAATGTAAGATGGGCCAAAAGCTTGTTTAAGCCCAATACAAAAGAAAACCTAATCTCCTTCTCACGTCGGCTTGGCTTGCTGCAGGGGCGGCGGTAAGTAGCGGCGATGATGGCGGAGCTCCGGGACGCTTGAAGCGGTGGCGGTTTGCTGACGTGATAGATGTCTAACGCGATCAGCGTTTGGATGGAACTTCGAAGTATTTCAAGAATCGTTGATATCGGGCATGATGGTTGGTTTCGTTTTCGAAAATCTCCACGTACTGGGTCTGCTAAGATGTTTTAGATTTCCAGCGAGTTTGTTGTGGGATCGAGAATTCCGGGATCGACGAAGCTCAAGGATCGTGACGAGATTTCTCCGGTGAGGGCGAGAGATGGGATCGCGGCTTTTATTCAGAGCGATTTCAAGGACGTGATTTCTCCGGTGAAGGGATCGTTTCCGATTTTGAGAAACCGAAGGTCGTAATATATTTTTTTTAGTTTTTCTTCGCCTTTGTTGTGTTTGATGAAGACGTTGTCGATTGTGTTATCAAAGAACCATGTCGGTGATCGGAGATCTCGATCGGTTAACACAACGAGAGAGATCGGAGATTTTGTCGGAGTCGTCGAGTTCCTTATCGGATAAGAATTTTATATTTTTTCCTGCGATTCGAGGAATAGATGTGTGAAGAAGAAAACCACACAATTTTTTTTTATCGTAAAGTATAATCCTCGTCAATTTTAATTATGTGAATTGGTTATTGTAAACCAACGATCAAGCAAAATCTCATTATTGAAAGTAATGAAAAAATTTTAAGCAAAACTTAGCTTTTTTGTTTTTTGACGAACACGTGCTCGGAGATGTTTCGTCGGACATCGTTGACGTCACCGGTTTAAGGAGTTCGGTTTTTGTCATCGTAGAAGTCATAGAGATGGTCATGTCGACCTCGAGCTTCAGGATTCTAGTGTTTAATAATTCTCCATTCCCCACAGACGGCGCCAATTGTTAAACCCGAATTCGCACATATCGTAGATTGGCGAATTCAGTTTAGGTTTAGGAGAATTATTTTACTAGAATCATAGCTGGACCCGAGGTGGGTTGCCTACGTACCCTCGAAAGGGATCAAGCCGGTCGTAGTTCTAATTACATAGAAAGTTGAAGATAATCCTTATGAATAGGGGGTTCCCCTATTTATAAGTTTCGAGGTCCGTCGATTTTCCTATTCCTTCTTGAATTAATAATGGCGATTATCCTTATTTCCCGGAGTCGATAAGGATAACTTCCTCTTTTCTCGGGATTTTCCTCTATCAAATAAAAGGAGATCTTCCTTTTATTTCGCAAGTCGATCTTGATGGGCTTTGATGTCGGAGTTGGGCTGATTTCAACTCAAACCGGGTTAAACCGGGGGAGTTATAAATCCCCCTCTAACAGGAACCATTTAGGAACACATATAACGTATTTAGGAAAGTTTTCCTAAATCGACAAGAAACAGAAAAGTATGATTTCACCTAAATCATGCAGAGACAAACTATAAAGGACTATATTACTTGTAGATTTTCATGCGTAAATGAAGCATCCGAACATGTGTTGTTGTTTGCCTACACAAAGAAAGAAAGATACAAATGTTGAAATGATCCTTTATGGAAATGCAATATATTTAGGAACATATATAACTTATTTAGGAAAGCCATCCTAAATCAACAAGAAACAGAAAAAATATGATTTCAGTTAAGTCATGTAGAGACAAACTATAAAAGATTACTCAAACTCCACCATTCAAAATTCCAGTAATGATCTCATGTTTAGTTTGATAATAAAAGTTTACTCCTATAATTGATTTTAGTTGCATAGGGAAAGGACTTTCATTGCTCTTTCTATATACTTCTAGCTGTCTCATGTTTAGTTATTTCATGTTTTTGGATCACATGAATTAACTTATTTATTGTGAGCATATGTTCTCTCCATGAGTTAGTAGTGGATTTGAGTATCTCACTTGAGAGTAAGTGTGATTCTTCTTTTATTAGATGATTTCAAGAAGTCCTTCCTAAAACATTAAGAAATCTTCCTGAATTTTCCATTCGGGAAAGTCTTCTTAATTTTCAGTAAAGATTCGTGATAGTTTAGGAAAGTCTTCCTAAGTGTGTAAGATGACTTCTTAAATTTGAGTTGTATTAAAATTAAACATAAAAATTCTCATTTATATGTTTTAGGAAGGTCTTCCTAAACGTGTAGGACGCGTTCCTAAATTTGAGTTGTATAAATAGACACTTTCTCAAAATTTAAGAAGGTTTTTCTATAAGTTTAGAAAGACTTCCTAAATTTTTATTTGATCAAATAGTAATTAGCATACGATTTAGGAGGACCTTCCTAAATTTATAAGAATCCTTCCTAAAAAAATTAATAAGGTTTTCCTAAAAATTTAGAAGGACTTCATAAATTTGAGTTGTTGTATAAATAGGCACACAAGTTCTCATTTACATGTTTTATGAATGCCTTCCTAAATGTATATGATGACCTCCTAAATTTCAGTTGTTGTATAAATAGACACATAAGTTCTGATTACACGTTTTAGGATGAATTATAACATATTAAAAACTTACTAAACATTCAAGTAAACATAAAACGATTTTTTGTTTTCATATTGTGTTGACATATCTGATCAAATTTAAGTTGTTGTATAAATAGACATAAAATTTCTCGTTTATATGTTTTAGGAAGCTCTTCCTAAACATGTAAGACGACTTCCTAAATTTAAGTTATTGTATTAATGAACACAAAAATTCATATTACGCATTTTATGATGAATTATTTGAACTTACTAAACATTCAAGTAAACATAAAACGATGATTTAATGTTTAGATTTATTTGTAAGTTGGTACATGAAACAAAATTGGTTTTAACAATTTAGGAAGATTTTTAACACTAATAAGAAAGTTATATGGCTCCATGTCATTATAAATTGTACTGTTTGAAATCAAGTAATGATACTTTTAACATAATACAAATTTGTTCTTAACGATTAATAAAGATTTTAAAAAAAATCAGGAAGGATTTTAACTATTTTAGGAAGGCTTTCCTGAATCGTTAAGAAACCTTAACCATAGACTCAAGAAACCTTATTAATAGACTTTACACTAATAAGAAAGTTATGTGACTTCATGTCATCATATATTAATTGTTGATTTTCATGTGTAAATGAAGCATCAGAACATGTGTTGTTGTTTGGCTACACAAAGAAAGAAAGATACAAATGATGAAAATGATCATTTCCTTGAAATGAAACGTATTTAGGAACCATTTCGGAACATATGTAACTAATTTAGGAAAGCCTTCGTAAATGAACAAGAAACAGGAAAAACTCTAAAATATTGTATTAACTGTTGATTTTCATGCGTAAATGAAGCATCAGAACATGTGTTTTTGTTTGCCTACACAAAGAAAGATAAAGATACAAATGATGAAAATGATCATTTCCTTGGATTGAAACGTATTTAGGAACTTATATAACTAATTTAGGAAAGATTTCATAAATGAACAAGAAACAAGAAAAACTCTAAAAGACTATATTAATTGTTGATTATCATGCGTAAATGAAGCATCTGAACATGTGTTGTTGTTTGGCTACACAAAGAAAGAAAGATACAAATGATGAAAAATGATAATTTCCTTGATTTGAAACGTATATAAGAACCATTTAGGAACATATATAACTAATTTAAGAAAGCCTTCGTAAATGAACAAGAAACAACAAAAACTATAAAAGACTATATTAACTGTTGATTTTTATGCGTAAATGAAGTATCAAAACATGTGTTGTTGTTTGCCTACACAAAGAAAGAAATATACAAATGATGAAAAATGATCATTTCCTTAAATGAAACGTATTTAGAAACCATTTAGGAACTTATATAACTAATTTAGGAAAGCATTCGTAAATGAACAAGAAACAAAAAAAAATCTAAAAGACTATATTAACAGTTGATTATCATGCTTAAATGAAGCATCATAACATTTGTTTTTGTTTGCCTACACAAAGAAAGAAAGACACAAATGATGAAAAATGATATTTTCCTTGAAATGAAACGTATTTAAGAACCATTTAGGAACTTATATAACGTATTTAGGAAAGCCTTCGTAAATGAACAAGAAACTGAAAAACTATAAAAGACTATATTAACTGTTGATTTTCATGTGTAAATGAAGCATCAGAACATGTGTTGTTGTTTGCCTACACAAAGAAAGAAAGATACAAATAATGAAAAATGATCATTTTCTTTGAAATAAAACGTATTTAGGAACCATTTAGGAACATATATAATTAATTTAGGATAGCATTCTTAAATCAACAAGAAACGGAAAAAGTATGATTTTACTTAAGTCATGCATATAGAAACTATAAAAGACTATATTACATTTAGATTTTCATGCGTAAATGAAGTATCCGTACATGTGTTGTTGTTTGCCTACACAAAAAAAAAAGAAAAATACAAATGTTGAAATGAACATTTTTGGAAATGAAACGTATTTAATAACCATTTAGGAACATATATAACTAATTTAGGAAAGCGTTCTTAAACCGACAAGAAAACAGAAAAATATGATTTCACTTATGTCATGCAGAGACAAACTATAAAAGACTATATTACATGTTGATTTTCATGCGTAAATGAAGGATCCGAACATGTGTTGTTATTTGCCTACACAAAATTTTGGTTCGGTTTGGTTCGGGGAAATTCGGTTAATTTTTTTGCTACCGAATAATAACCGAAATTGTTGACAAATTCAGTTTAATTCGGATAGTTTCAGTTATTTTTGGTTATGTTCAAATATCATATTTTGAAGACTTTGCAAAATGTCACGAAACCTGCAACATTTAAATCATTAAACCTGCAACAATGTCGAGAGAATCTAAAAATTAAATTAAACAAGAGTCTTTGTTCAAACACAAACTCAAAAATCTTTAAACAAAATAGAACCGATGCATGATTGTTTAAACTTTAAACTTTAAACAACAAACTAAAAAATAAGAGCATCACATCCTTCATCCCTCGAGATCTGCGTTTCCAATAAGCTCGCCATACCAAAATCCAATTGAAATTCTGTTTAACCAAGAAACAGTTCAGAAACTAGTGTAGGGAATCACCTAAGGGCAATTCTCGAAACAAAGCATCTGATATACAAAAATCCATAGAGAGTATACAAGCATGAATGTGACAGCCTACGTCTCGTTCTTCCACAAGGTTTACCACCATGATCATATGCATACTTCTAATCGCAGCGGACAGCTCAAATAGAACTCGACGAAAGTAACTATAATTACAGAACTAGCGAGAGTACACAGACACGAGAATCAAGAGCACCTCAACAACAAGTAAACGTTTAAATGATGCAAATGGATTGGAAATACTCATAAACGTAATGTCAAATTTCAAAATTCCATATGTTCTCCTAAGCTTCTTCTCTAATCCGTTCTCTAAAATCGCAAACAATAATCGCATCAAAGAGAGAACGTACAAGCTGGAGAGCATCAATCTCAATAATCAGGTCCAAAAAGAAAAAAGAAACCACAAAACAAAGATACATCGATAGAGTAACCTTTCTTGTCCCTCAATAATCGTCACTTCGCTCCTCGAAAACCCGACCATATCCTTCTCTCCTTTCTCTTCCTCCTCCACGCCGTCGGCTTCCGCTACGCTTCTTCTCCTCTCCCTCTTCTCCGGCGCCGGTTTCTTATTGTACGAACTGCGCGACGACGTGGCGAATTCACAAGCGCCGGGGAGACAATTCGAATCACGTTTCTCATTTAGCAACGGGACGTCGACAGGAGTCTCAACGGAGCGATGCCTAGGGTTCGATTGTTTCCTCCAGAGCCTCAAATACTATGGGCAAAGTTGTCTTTTGTCTCTTTGATGAATGCTTAAAATAAGGCTTTTTTATTAGGGTGCTAATTTGGTCAGGAAGTTTTCAAAAAATGTTATTTTGATCAATTTCTCTATAGAATATCTAATATTTTTAAATCTCATTCAATAAATATATAAACAAATATTAGTAATGTTCAATTCTTCAAAAAAAAAAATGATTAGTAATGAGGTGTACGGAAAATTATAGAAAAGTCTAAATAATAACGGTACTAATCAAGAGGAGGAAAAACATGGTCATATAAAGAAAGCGAGAGAGAAGGAGAAAAACAAGTAAAATTGCATGGCAAAAGACAATAATAGTTATTTATTTGACTAACTCACTCTCACACAAACTCACTCGCCCTCCGGACATCCGTTGGTTTGTTCAGCTCTCCTTATCTTTCTCTGTCTTCTTCACACACAAATTAATACTCCCAAGTCAATCTAGCTTTACTTATTTCATATAAAATTATATTGCTTTGTATTAGCTTTCTCATTTAATCTTTCACTATTTAGTTTGCGAAACTTTTTTTGTTTGTTTGAAACTTCAGGGATTACGTACATCCTTTTGCATGGCTCTTATTATAGATCAGCAACAACCACAACACAAACACTATTGCCGGATTTGCAGGAAAGGTTTTGGGTGTGGTCGGGCTCTAGGGGGTCACATGAGGGCGCATGGAATTAGCGACAGGATTTCTAAAATGGATGATGATGACGAGGATCATACGAGCTATGATTGGGCTCCTAACGATAGTAAACGCATGTACGCGCTTCGTACTAATCCCAATAGACTCAAAAGCTGCCGTGTTTGCGAGAATTGTGGCATAAACTTTTCTTCATGGAAATCATTCCTTGAACATGGGAAATGCACCTTAGGCGAGGCTGACTCAGACGTAGGAGAATCGTTTCCAGGATCAGACATTGAGGAAGGTCTCCCTAGAGGAGGCTCTGAACACAATTGGTTAAAGAGGAAACGGTACTATAGGGCCAAAGTTGGGAGCAATATCAACCCTAATTGCCCCTCGAGCGAAGAGGAAGACCTCGCTCTTTGCCTTATGATGCTATCCAATGGAATAGTTGAGCCTTTCTCTGTTGCCGAGACCGAGGAATCCTGTGCCTCCGCGAGCAAAGAAGGAAGGAGAAGACACCATTTGAATCATTATAACCAGAGTTACAAGAGCCCGACTCAATACGTAAAGGCAAAATTTGACATTCCAAAAGGACTATTCGAGTGCAAAGCATGCAAGAAAGTATTTAATTCTCATCAAGCACTTGGTGGACACCGAGCCAGTCATAAAAAGGTAAAAGGATGCTTTGCAGCCAAACTTGAACATACCGATGATAATAAAGCAAATCAAACTCATGGTATGATAACACAAGAGGAGTTGTATCATACCAAACTTCAATATGATCACAACGGATCTTCTGTGAAGAAAAAGGTAAAAGTACATGAGTGTTCCATATGTTACCGTGTGTTTTCCTCCGGACAAGCTGTTGGAGGGCACAAAAGATGTCACTGGATCACATCAAAAAATTCGCTGGACCATGCATCCCGTTCAAATTTTAAATTTGATAACAACCAATTTTACAATCAAACTAAGGTTGAAGTAAACAAAATGTCCAAGGATTCGGAAACACTTGATCTCAACTTCCATGCCCTAGATCTTAAGCCACAAAACAACCAAATTTCACAGGAGAACTTTTTATTACACTGGGAAGGAGGCGAGGACTGCGAAAAAGACAAAACCTACACAACAAAAGAGATGATAGAGAAATTAACGGACGATAAGACAGAGACAAAGACAAAGTTTGCTAAGATAATTGAACTTAAAGAAATGAGCACAAGTGAAAATTCATCGCATTGGTTACAGGTAGGTCTTGGCTCGACCTCAAGTCAAGCGTGAAGTGATCCTTGGTTGTTTTTCTACTAAAGCTTTTTGTTTTCTTCCTATTTGAAACCTGTTAAATAGTTTTGTATCTTTTTATGGACGGGTTTTCAGTATACATGGAAACTCATAATATGTAACCCACCATACTAAAACGAATAATTCAATCACGTACTTGTTCAAATATACAAACTCTTTTTTGGAATTTTGTTTTTCGTTAAAAATACTCTTTTTGCGTCTTAATGGTTATTATTTTAGTTTGTGAAATAGTTGGAATTAGCCACTGTTTTTTCAGTAAGTAAGCTTTAAAACTGCACTACAAGAAAATAGGGTGTTTTCAGACGGACGTAATTCCGTCCGAAATTTCCGACGGAATTCGGACGAAATTAACATCCGTCGGAAAATAGTACCCGTCGGTAATCCGTCGGAAGTTTTCGACGGTGTTCCGACGACATGCGTTTGTCGGAAAATTTCTCACGGATTTCCGACGGATGTTATCACCATTTCGAAAAACCAACAAATCAAAATTTGTTTAGTAACATCCGTTGGAAATCCGTGAGAAATTTTCCTACGGATTAGCGTAATCTCGGAAATTTGTGGGAAATCCGTATGAAATTTTCTGACGGATTTCCGACGGATGACCAAAAATATGGTTTGGGGTATAGGGTTTAGGTTTTTTTATAGAAATTGTAGAGAAACAATTGTATGATGTATATACAATAACTTCAACTTGTCAAATTTCAATATAGCTTCAACAAGAAAACACCCACGTTTCCGACGGCTTTTCCGACGGGTTTTAAACAGTCAGAAAATCCCGACAGAATTCTGAGGGCAAATCGAAGGAATTCCGAGGGATTATGTTTCCTCGAAAACCGGTGGGATTATTCCAACGGATTAACTTTCCTCGGAAATCCGTCGGAATATTCCGACGGACTTATGGCCGTCGGAAATCGGTGGGTAATTTCCGACCGATTTCCGACGGATATGTATATATATACTTGCCTTTGTAAATACTTATCCCCTTGTATATACGTTTCTTGCTTTGTTTGTAAACGGATATATACGTTACCGCTGGATTACAATTTTTTTACATAGAGTGCGCTTTGTAAACATTCCTTGCCTCTTCTTCACATGTCCTTATTCCTAGGTTGTTCCAATTTTTAATTCGTGTGTTTCACGTCTCTGGTATTTGGAAGATTCATGTGTATAGTTGCAGATAACAAACAAACATTTTTGTATAAATACTCGTCCCCTCATTCACAACAAAGATAAATAAAAACAAAATTATATATAACACAATGTCTTATTTTAAATCGTGGATGGAAAAACCTCCGCGTGATTCCGCTACGGTGGAATTGATGGATGAGTTCGCACAAGGTGTGGAGGAGTTCATGAACTTTGCGTCAAACAATAGCATGACATCAGAATACGGTAAAATGTATTGTCCTTGTACTAAATGTCGGAATCATAGATTAGTCTCAGTTATGGATGTAAGGAAGCACTTATATAGAAATGGATTTATGCCTGGTTACAAGATTTGGTATACCCACGGAGAAACCGATTCAATGGTGCAATATTATGGTAGCACATTTGATAGGTTTGGTAGTACTTCGGCTACTAGGTTAGAGGAACCAACACCGGAAGTAGATGTAAACGCATATTACACTCAGATGGTGAATGATGCGTTTTGTGAAAATATAGCATCGTATCATGTTGAGGATGGTAACAGAATAGAGGAACCAAATTCAGAAGCGAGTAAGTTTTTTGATATGCTAGATGCGTCAAAGCAGCCATTATACAGAGGATGTAGAGATGGAATATCGCCTCTTTCAACTGCAAGCAGGTTGATGACTATAAAGACGGATTTCAACTTGGCCAAAGATTGTGTTGATGCGATATCTGATTTTGTGAGAGATGCCTTACCTGAAGTTAATAGTTCACCGGCTTCATACTATGAGATTCAGAAGCTTGTAGCTGGTCTTGGATTACCTTATCAGATGATAGATGTGTGCATCGACAACAGTATGATATACTGGAGAAAGGATGAAACCGGTTGAAGTGTCATTTTTGTCACAAACCTCACTATCAGGATACAGGAGGCAGAGTACCTGTTCCACATAAACGGATGTGGTATCTTCCCCTAGCTGATAGGTTGAAGAGGTTATATCAATCCTAGCGCATGGCAGGGCCTATGAGATGGCATGCAGAACATAACTCAGCTGGAGAGATAGCGCATCCTTCAGATGCAGAAACATGGAAACATTTTCAAGAGGTTTATCCTAGTTTTGCGTGTGAGCCAAGGAACGTATACCTCGGGTTATCTACGGATGGATTCAACCCTTTTGGAAAGCATGGGAATAAATATTCGTTGTGGACAGTAATCGTCACACCGTACAATTTACCGCCATCTATGTGCATGAAACGAGAGTTTTTGTTCCTCACGATCCTCGTCCCCGGTCCAGAGCATCCTAAGAGATCGCTTGATATTTTCTTAGAGCCATTAATTTATGAGTTGAAACTGTTGTGGAAAATGGTGTTGAAGCGTTCGATGTTTCCCTGCAACAGAATTTTATGATGCGTGCGGTACTTATGTGGACCATAAGTGATTTCCCAGCATATGGTGTGTCTGTATTTTCAAGATAACACTGATGCGTTCCAATTGAAGAACGGACGTAAGACTTCTTGGTTCGATTGTCATCGACGATTTCTACTGCATGATCATCCATATCGTCGGAGCACAACATTGTTTAGAAAGAACACAAAAGTTTTCGATGGCCCACCTCCTGAGTTAGATGGGAATTATATTATGAATCAGTTCAGAGATTTTGGTGCCGAGAAGACATTTTATGCGGGGGTAATGGGCATTATCCTGGTGTCTACTACATATGCAGGGATCAGGGCTTTTTTCCGGGATCTATGCACGAGATCACTTACATCAGCCGGAATCCGAAATTTAGGGGAAAACATACAGGTTCTCCTTTGTAACCTCAAGAAAATATTTCCTCTTGCCTTTTTTGATGTTATGGAACATCTTCCTATTCATGTCCCTCGAGAAGCAGCACTTGGTGGGCCGGTTCAATACCGATGGATGTACCTTTTTGAGCGGTATATGTTCCACCTAAAGAAGAAGGTGAAAAATCTTTCTAGAGTCGAGGGTTCTATTGTCGCACAGAGCATTAATGAAGAAACTTCCAACTTTGCTAGCTACTACTTTCCAGCACAAGTCCAAACAAAAAGTAGACGCCCCTCACGTAATGATGATAGAGGGAACAGAGTTAGTCATCCTGTCTATGTTCCCGATATATTTACTCAGATTGGACGAGTAAGTGGAAAAAGCAAGGATCGGCGACTATTAGAGGAGGAGCAAAGGCACTTGCATATGTATATTCTGACAAACTGCGATGACGTTTTAGAATATGAGAGGTACCTAAATGTTATTTTTTTATTGGTTAACAAATTTTACTAATGTTATTAATTTTCTAATGCATTTGTTCATGCAATGGATGTCCATGACCCAAATACGCGATTGGTATCCAAATTACACAGAGGATGAGCTTGATGTCGTCAAGAAGAATGACTTTGGTGATTGGTTGAAATATTATGTAAGTGTTAAATGATGATTTACTATTATATAATTAAATTGTATACTAATTTTTATATATAAACATTTTGTCGATTATTGTCCACTTGAAATTTTAACAGGTTGGTCAGATGACTGCTCTCGGGAATGAGTTTCCGACCTGGTTTGTTGAGATGGTGAAAGCCCCGAAGTTTATAGAACAGTCTTATCCGATATATTGCACCGAGGGTATGCGTTTAAGGCTCATCGAGAAGGAAGCTCAAAGACAACTTGTAATTATGGTATATCGTCTCAATCTGGAGAAGTTGTCTACTACGGTGTCCTCCGCGAAATATTGGAGGTCCATTATCCGGGGATGCTCGACTTGAGGTGCATTGCGTTATATTGCGATTAGTATAATCCAGTAGGAGGTCTACGCCAGGACGCATTTGGGGTTACATCTGTCCACTCTCGAAGGCGACTTCAGAAATACGATCCTTTCATTCTTGCTTCACAAGCGGATCATGTTTCCTACATTCGATACCCCCGGGTTAGGAACAAGCAAGACCCTTGGATTACTGTTACGTCAATACACTCAAGGGGAATAGATTATGGTGTGTCAGAGCACGACCCTTTGTAGGAAAACGCAATTGGTAACTTAGGTCCGATCGAGCATTCTCTTGAAGTTGATCTCGTGGTTGATTTCACCATGGATGGGAATTACGAGGTATTTGAGGATTCAAAGGAAGAGATCGGCGAATTTGACGAGGACTCCGATTCAGCTATGTCAGATTATTCATCGGACTCGGAATAATGAATTTTATGTATTATATTTTATTTCTCTATGTAATGTTTTCACTTTTTTATGAAATAAAAACCTAGATTTCTTCCCGGAAATTATACATAAATACTAAAGTGTCCCTAGATGTTTTTCTAACCGTAAATCCCCAGGCTAAAACCGTAAATCCCCCCAGCTGAAACCGTAAATCCCCCTGGCTAAAACCGTAAATCCTCCCGGCTAAAACCGTAAATCCCCCCGGCTAAAACCGTAATTAATCCCCCGGCTAAAACTGTAAACTGGCGGAATCCGTCGGAAATCCGAGGGTTTTCCGACGGATTCCGCCAGTTCAGTTTTAGCCGAGAGAAAGTTTCGGTTTTAGCCGGGGGGGGGGGGGGGGGGGGGGTTTACGATTTTAGCCGAGGATTCTCTCGGCTAAAACTGAACTGGCGGAATCCGTCGGAAATCTCTTGGTAATTTCCAACGGATTTCCGACGGTTTAGGGTAATAAACCTCAAATTTGCCTGATTTAAAATTTGTTTGGTCTTGATAGATGTAGAAGTAACAAATATAAACTAGTTTCTTTGAAATGTTTTTAAGAATCAAATGTTTTAAACTTTTTAATTAAATCCCTGTGCAAATCCATAAATGTCCTTAGATGATCTAAGTGTTTTTATAAATGTTTGAACTCGTTCATCGATCGATTTGTATAAAAACGTTTTATAACTTGTTTTCATTGTTTTCAAATATTTTTCTTATTAGTATGTAACACTAATAGTTATTAAACACTAAAATTTCTGAAATATTCAAAATTTAAACCCTAAACCCCTCGGAAATTCCTCAGAAATTTATGAGGGATTTCCGACGGACCCTGAATTTTTTCCCTGGAAGTTTAACCGCCAAACGAAAAATACTAAAAATCAAAGTGGTTAATTAAATTTGATTTCCGACGGATTCCCGAGGGATTTCGTCCGTCGGAAATCTTGATAAATATCTCCGCCGAGTCCTTCTCTCTTCCTTACCTTGTTTTCTTCTTATCTTCTTTCCTTCTTCTCTTCTTCTTCTTCTCTTATTCTCTTCTTCTTTTTCTCTTCTTCTTACGAGTCTTCTTTTGTTCTCTTCTTCTTATTTTCTTCTTCTCTTCCTCTTCCGCGTCTTCTCTTCTTCTTCTTCTTCTTCTTCTCTTCTTCTTCTGATCGAGTTTCTCTTCTTCTTCTTCTGCTCTCTCAAACCTCTTCCCGATGCCCGACCTTCTTCTCTCTAAAACCCACAAATGTAAGCCCCAAATTTTTTTTTTTTTATTGTTGTTAGATTATATTGTTAGATTAGGTTGATTTTTGTGGAATTTGTGGAATTAGATTTTAGGTTGTTAGATTGTTAATTAGATTAGGTTGTTAGATTATGTTGATTTCTGTGGATTTTTTTATTTTTTTGTGTGGATTATGATGAATATGTGATTATATTTTAGATTAGTTTTTAGATTAGAGTTTGTTGAAATTTTTAGAATTATTAGATTTGATTAAAAAACGTTTTTAATACATATAATTATAAAAAGCATTTTTATAAATAAATTTTATAAAAGCTTTTTTATAAATATATTAATTAAAAACGTTTTTATAAATATATTTTTTTAAACGATTTTTCATAGATATATTTTTTAAACGTTTTTTATAAATATTTTTTTATAAAAACGTTTTTGATAAATATATATATTTTTTAAACGTTTTTTATAAATAAATTTTTTAAAACGTTTTTTATATATTTATTTATTAAAAACGTTTTTAGAAATTGTATTTAAAATAAACGTTTTTTATATATGGATGAACTTTTAAAAAAAATGTTTTGGTTTTTTTACAAATATTTGATTTATGATGAATTCTATGCTTTTTTAAATGATCCCGTTATTTTTTTTTTGTAGGTCTTACGGTGAATTCGATCAAAACCGTCCTAGCAGTTCGAGGCAATTGGGGCGAAGGGGTACTTCCGCAGGTCCGAGCCCGAATACTGCTCCGCCTTCGTCTATTCCAGACCCAGCGACTGTAGCTCAACCGAGGATCATGACCATCGAAGAGCTCGTTCAACAGCTGGGACGAGAATTACTCAAAGTTCTCGATCCAGAACTCCGCATTCCGTGATCTACTTGGTAATAATTTTTTTTTCTTAATTAATGATTTTTTTGGTTTGGTAAAAGATTTTTAATTTGTTTTTTCATAGGTTTGGAATCTCTGGGAATGGCATTATCAAGTCAATTCTGAAGATGTTGCACATCATCCTCGACAAACCATACAAGAAATTTTCCGATATTCCGTCAGACGAACAAAACATGTGGTTTCGTACGTTTGCGGTAAGTGAGAATTTATTTATTTTTTGTTATATATTTAAAGATTTTGTTAACATCTTTATTTCTATTTCTTTTTTGTAGCAAGAGTTTAATTGGAAGCATATGATCACGAAGACGGTGGAGATGGAATTTCTTTCGGAGGCTAGGATGCAATTCTCGCGCAACATGAACGAGTGGAAGACAACTTGGAGAAAGGGGAAATATAAGCCAAAAGGCTTGAACGCAGATGCATATACGGACTACATCCCGTATTGGAAAGAGGCGAAGACCGTATCCCTATCTCAGACTAACTCCAAGAGCCGGAAGAGTCGCCAAAACGGGAAGGGAGAATCTATCCACAACAACGGGGCAAAGAGCTTTAAGACAACCGAAATCGAAATGGTAAGTATTTTTACGGTTTTGTGTTGTTTTTTTTTATAAGAAAACGATTATCTTTAAAAAACCGCGAAGTTCCCGATCACCTGCAAGTGATGGTGAGGACGCACACCAACAAGAAGACATGCCAAATTGAAGATGGAGCCGTCAGGGAGATCGTCGAAAAGGTGACAAATGTGCAAGACAAAATTCTCATCCAGAGATCGCAGGACGACTTCACCGGATCCAACTAAATCACTCGGGCCGAGATGAACAACCTAGTGCTCGGGGTAAGTAAAAAAAAAAGATTATTATTTCAATTTAGATAATATTTGTTAATAAAAATCTAATGTTTTTTATTGTTTTCTTAGGAGGTCCCCGTTAAAAAAGGTCGTCGGCCGGGGTTGGGTAAGCTTGCGACCTAACGACCATATTCTTCGGCCGGTTTCTCGATGGATCCAGACCTTATCCGGCAAAACGAAGAGTTCCAGGAGAAGGTCACTGTTTTGGTGGGCGAACTCTCGACTCAGAAAACGAAGAGCGAGAAGATGAACGAGTGGTTGAAAATGAAGTTCGATGATTTCCCGAGGTTTTGATTTTGTTTTTTTTAGTGTAATTTTTCAACTTTTAAAAACTTTTAAAAATTACGTTATTTTGTAATATTTTTAATAATATAATTAATTTTCCATTTTTGTTTTTTAAAATTATTTAATTTAATAAATACAATTATTTTATTTAAAAAATATATACAAATTTTTTTAATTCCGTCGGAAATCCCTTGGAATTTTCCGAGGAATTTTCGACGAACTGAGGATCGATAGATCTAAAAATGTGATCGATCGATCTCAGTCCGTCGGGAATCCATCGGAAAATTCTGAGGGATTTCCGAAGGATCGACGATCAATTTCCCTCGGCCTTTATGTCCTCGGAAATCCCTCGGAATTATTCCCGATGGACTAGTCCTGGGAAATCCCTTGGCATTATCCCCGACGGATTATGCCTCGGAAATCCCTCGGAACTATTTGGCCTCGGAAATCCGTCAGAAAATTCTGAGGGATTTCCTTTACCGAGGAGATAGATCCGACGGCCAAAATCCGTCGAATTCCCGTCGGGAATGGCATTTTCCGACGGAATACCGACTGATTTGGCCGTCTGAAACAGGCTGTTTTCTTTAACATGCTATAGACTTTATAAAATTTGATGGAAGTGTTAGTATAAGATAGAGTATAAGGTATAGTAGATGTTATGTGAAATATTTAAGTTTTATGTTGTAAAATTAATAAACTCATAGAAAGTCTTTAACATTGATGAACTAACAATTTTTTTGAATGAAACAAGTAGATTAGGGATTGTTAAACCATATCATGTAACTCTAAACCCTAAACCCCAAATATACCCTAAATCCGTGGGAAATTTTCTGACGGATTAGTGTAATCTTGGCAATCCCTAGGAAATTTCCGACGGATTAGTGTAATCTCGGCAATCCGTGGGAAATTTCAGACGAAATTCCAACAGATTAGTGTAATCTCGGCAATCCGTGCGAAATCAGTGAGAGATTTACGACAGATATAGGTTTCGGGTATATTCCCATATCTATCGGAAATCCGTCGGAAATTTCCCATGGATTTCCGACGGATTTTTGTTTTTTCAAGACCGCTCGAAGATTGACCGCCTAAACGAAAATTTTTAAATAATCCGACGGATATAGCCGTCGGAAATCCATAGATTTATTATCCACGCCTTGTCTTCTCCCTAATTTCTCTCTTTCTCATTCTCTCTCTTACCGTTTTTCTTCCTCTTCTCTCTCTAAAATCGGACGATTTCGGTTGCTATCACTTCCAATCTCTCTAATTCTTCATTAGTCATCATCAATCATGGATCATGTGTAAGTGTTTATATTTGTTTTTTGTAAATCTTGTTAGTTTTGATATTTTTTTAGAATTTATTAGATTTAGGTGGTTAATTTCGATAGTTTTTTTAGAATTAAATTTGTTGTGTATTTGTTTGTTGGAATGAAATTTGTTAGGGTTTATGAGATTAGAATTGTTAGATTTGAATTTTGGTAAAGTTTTTTTAATTAGAAAATTAAAAAAGTTTTAGTATTTAGAATTTGTTATTATTTAGAAAATTAGTATCAATTTTTTTCAAAATTTTGTACTAATTAAAAACATTTTTATATTTTTATTTTATTTTTATAAAAACGTTTATAGGTTATTTTATAAAATATTTTTAGAAATTTATAAAATAAAAACATATTAAAAACGCTTTTAGAATTTTTATGAAAGTTTTGAATTTTATGGAACATTTGAACATTTTGAAATTTTAGGAATTTTTTGAAATTGTTTTTGAATTGTTTTGAAATTTAAAAAGTTCATGAAATTTTTGAATATTTTCTGAAATTTTTGGAATTTTAAAATTCAATGTACTAACGTTATTAAGTTTTTCTCGCATGAATAAGGAGGACTCTCTCCGTTTGGGCTTCCATGTACGCAATCGTTCTCGGGATAGGCCTCGTAGCGGATCGACCTCGGGAACTGAAGTCCCGGAGTCCGAGCCATCCGATTCCGGCCCAAGAATCTTCTTCTTCGGGTCCTCGATATGCTTCGGAGTACAAGGACGAAATTGAGAGCCTCATCCAAACTGTGAAAGACCGTGACGCGAAGGTCAAGGAGTTGGAGTACGCACACAACTCAACCCGGGAAGAACTCACGGATATGAAGAATATCATGAAGAACGCATTTGATGTTTTATGAATTTATTTTGTTTAATAAACTTATTTTGTTTAATGAGTTTATTAATTAAGAAATTTTAATATTTATAATTGATATTATTAATTAATTAGATTATTATTTAATATATTTTAAATTTTTGAAGTAATAATTAATAAAATTAATGTATTAAATATTTTTTGTTTTAAAAACAAATTATTTAGTTCCGTCGGAAATCCATCGGAAATCGTCCGACGGAAATCCGTCGGAAATACATCCGTCGAAAATCAGTCGAAAAATTTCACACGGATTTCTGACAGAAATACATCCGTCGGAAATACGGCCATCCGTAATCCGTCAGAAATATTTCGACCAGTTTCCGACGGCTGAAGTGGCTCCAGATTCGCAACAAGACATTTCGATGGCTAGTGGCCACTAATTAGAAACGAATAATTCGGTGGCCTTTAAGCAACGGACATAGCCATCAAAAATTTATGGCAGACAACCACTGATTTGGTAACCGAAATAATAGTGGCCACTCAATCGGCCACAGCTTTCACCACTAAAATATCACTGAATCCACCGTTTCACCCACCATATTAAACTAATTAAAGAGAAAATTAAACCTAGAGACAAAGTGCAATTATAAAAAAGACACTTTGTGTTTTTATACACACTTTGTCTACTTTTTGGTGGGTATTTTTAGATTTGTGTCCCTTTTACCAAGATGTAATTACTTTTCTCCAAATTTTTTTTTTGTCAACAGCCTAAATATCTACAACGGTTCAGAAATCCAAGCCGGGGGTACCGAGTTTACAAAAGTAATATCCACTGGGTAGACATGAGGACTTCTTGCTAACTTTTATGCATTTGTGTTGTTTGCGCGTGGAATGAGTGAGATTGAGAAAAAAAGAAAACGCCTCCTTACTCTTCACGAATTCCTCCAAGTGTAATGCAAAAGTCGGCCAATCCTCGGGTGTAGATACCATCTTCACCAGCTCGGAGCAGTCTGTTGCGAAAGCTATTGTCGTCTTCTGGTTTGCAATCAAACAATGCATGGCACATATGAGAGCTTCAAATTCTGCATGTAGGGGGGAGATGCTTCTTCGTAGATTTCTTGCTCCCATTATAGTCCCTTTGATTCCTTCCTGAAAACAAAACCAACCTAACCCGGAAGAACTATCGGTCTCCTTTCAAGATCCATAAATATTACACCGCCAGCCTTCATAAGTTGGAGTCACCAGAGTAGGGACAAAATTTTGGATTATCGCATCAGGGTCACTACTTTGTGTCGTTTCCCAGGTTATTGCCTCAGTTTCCGCCTTCTTCAGTATTTCTTGTAGATCTCTGTCCACATTTGAAAAAGCCTTATCATTTCTCGCTTTCCAAATATACCATACAATCCAAGGAAAACTAGTATCCGGATTATCTGGGGGAAGTCTCCAAAAAAGATGATCAAAATTAGCAAAAACAAATGACATTGGAAAAACACATGGAGGCGTTGGTATCTTAGAAAGTGTCCATGTTTGTAATGCCGTAAGACATTCTAAAAGGACATGATTGATAGTTTCATTTTCCGATCCACACCTTGCACATTGTGTTTCACAGTCAATTCCTCTACTTCGCAAATTGATTGAGACCGCGAGACAGCCCGATATAGCTTGCCAAATAAAATGTCGTAATTTCGGAGAACACTGCAGCTTCCATATGTGAGCCTATAAATTCGTCACATCCGGACCATATGAACTAGTTGAACCAGTATTTGGGCCTGATTGTTCAATTTGATAACCCGACTTCACCGTATACCTTCCCGATTTTGTGTAGTGCCATCCAATAGTGTCTGGTTTGTAGGTGCAGCTTATAGGTAGACCCCGAATAATCGTCACATCTGCCGGATCGATAATCGCGTTCAACAACGCCATATTCCACGTATGTGTCACTGGGTCAATCATCTGATTGACCATTAGATTCGGGTAATAATTATACCCCTTACGTGTTGCTGACCTCGACTGAGAAGATGGTATCCACGGGTCGTTCCATACTGAGATAGAACAGCCTGATCCAACTCTTTTAATTAGTCCTTTGTTAACCAGAGGTCTAGCTGAAGTAATACTCCTCCATCCGTATGATGGGGAGTAAGATCGAATAGGGTCTAAAGGGTTTGTGTTCCGAAAATATCGACCCTTGAAAACCTGCACAAACAAAGAATCTGGTTTATCCATTAATCTCCATAATTGTTTGGCCAATTTTGATGTGTTAAAATCCTCGACTGCCCGAAAACCCATGCTCCCCTCCGATTTACTTCAACATAATTTCTTCCATGCTATCTAATGCATTCCTTTATGTTCTCCATTTGAACTCCACCAGAACCGTGACGCCGCACTAGTTAGTTTTGCGGTTATGGATTTGGGTAATCGAAAGCACGACATAACAAATGTTGGCATTGCTGATACCACGAATTTAATTAAAACCTTCTTACCCCCTTTGGATAAAAACCTTGAAGTCGATCCATTAATTCGATTGTGTTGTCTCTCTGCAACAAAATTAAAGATCCTACTTTTGGCTCCTCCGAGACTTTCCGGGAGGCCTAGATATGAACCCATACCGCCGATGCTAGAAATTCCTAGTATATGTTTAACCTCATTTTGTACCGTCTCATTTACCGTGTGACCGAATTGTAAAGAAGATTTACCGAAATTAATTTGCTGCCTAGACACTGACCCGTACTGTTCAAGTATATGCAAAGTGGTTTCACATTCCTGTTTAGTAGCCTTGCAGAAGAAAAGACTGTCATTAGCGAATAGTAGATGTGATACTGGTGGGTTTGCTCTCGCAACTTTTAACCCCGTAAGTAATTTCTCTCTTTCTGCCTTCCGGATATTTGCTATTAATACCTCCGTACAGAGTATGTATAGATAAGGTGACAAAGGGTCCCCTTGACGAAGCCCTCTCTTTGGAATAATATGTCATTTGGGTTGACCATTAATAAGAACTTTGTATTCTACTGATGTAATACACCACATCATCCATGTAATCCATTTTTCTGAAAAACCAAACTTCCTCAAAAGATGTTCAATAAAAGATCATTCCACCCGATCATACGCTTTGCTCATATCCGTTTTTATCGCCATAAATTTACCTTTACATGACTTATTAGTACGTAGACCATGAAACATCTCTTGAGCAATCAGAATATTATCTGAAATTAATCTACCTGGCACAAATGCTGATTGAGTCTCTGAAATAAGGCTCGGTAGCAGTCGCTTTAACCTTTGACATAAAACTTTTGAAATGATTTTATATCCCACATTACAAATGATTTTACCCTTCTCCCATTTACTCTCTATTTTTTTATTTATTTTTCATCTCACACACCCACACATTTTTATTTTTTTAATATATTTTTCTCATAAAAAACAATCTAAGAATTATTTGTTCACAATCAATTATAGTTTTTCTCTATATTTTAATACCAATTTCACAAAAAAAAAATTGCTCGGATTAGTTTTGCTCTGCTCGGATTAGTTTTGTCCTGCTCGGATAGTTTTGCCCTGTTCGGATAGTTTTGCCCTGCTCGGATTAGTTTTGCCCTGCTTGGATTAGTTTTGCCCTGCTCTGATTAGGTTTGCCCTGCTCGGATAGTTTTGCCCGTAACTAGATTTTGTCCGGCTGTGATGTGTGCGTTTCCATGTAGTTACGTACACATGTTCAATATTCGCGTGGATACGCATGCATATCCATGTAGGTCCATACATGTGGACGACATTCGAGTGGATACACATGCTTATCCATGTAGGTGCGTACTCGTGGACGATATGTGCGTTGATACGCAAACACATCCATGTAATTGCGTCCACGTGGAGGATATGCGCGTGGATACCACATGTCTATCCATTTAAACGCATCCACGTGGATGCAACTATGTGGATACGCATGCGTTCGCCCAATGTGTTCGTACCATATGTAAGTAAAATATTGTGAAATGGGTATCAAAGTACAAAGAAAAAAAGAAATATAGTTGATGGTGCAAAAGAAATGCGAAATTATTTTTTATGAGTAGAAATATGCAAAAAAAAATCATTTGGATGTGGACAAAAATAATAATAAAAAATTATTTTTTTGTTAATAATGAAAGAATGTGTTTTTGGTCTTTTTACACCCAAAAATAGGTAAAATGTACTTAAACTTAGCAAGTGTCTTTAGTGTAAGAGCAATGTGAGAAATTGCCCCATAGTATAAATCACTCTAAACTAAATAAAAATTGTATGTTTTAGTAAAAGATTTATAATTAGATAAAATAAAACGGAAATTTGTTTTGAGTAATATCTTAAAACACCACTAAAACAAGTTTTGTGGACAAACATACCATCGCTTATCAAAAGTTCCATAACTACCACAATAGACATAGTAAAATTGCTTTTACTCTTATTCAATAAACAATTAAAAATAAATAAAGAGTGAAATTAGTGCAATATTAAGTTTTTGTAGTATATCTTCTAATAAGGGCGATGGTCTTCCACGAATACGAAAAAATGTAATTTATATATTACATTATTCATATAAATAATATAATCGTGTTTACTATATATATATATATATATATATATATAGATGTGTGTGTGTGTGATTTTTTCACTTTCTTAGAGAAAAACAATGAAATCATATGAAAGAAAGCGATTTGGTTGAACTATATATAGCTTAGCTTCTGAGAGTTGACTATAATACATATGCATTAAAGGGATTACAATCAAAATGTAGTATAAAAGAATTATATAAGAGAAAATTACAATCATATGCACTTTTTAAAAATCAAATTACAATATAGATACTTTGTGATTTTAGACACACTTTCTCCTACTTTTTGGTGTTTCTATTAACCTTATTACCCTTCTACCAAGAGGTAATTACCATTCCCAAGTTTTCTCTCTATTTTTAATTATTTTTCATTTCACATACCTCATACATTTTGTTTTCTTTATATTCTTCTCATATGAAAATAAACTAACAATTATTTTTTCAATACCAATTATATTTTGATACCCATTTCATAATATTTTACTTATATGTGAAAATTGGTGGTCATTTCTGACGGGACTACATCCTTCAGTTACAACTCGTCAAAAATCAATTTTGGTCGGATTTCCGTCGGAACGTTCCGACGAACACTGGTCGTTGGAAAATGGTCGGAACGTTCCGACGAACACTGGTCGTCGGAAAATGGTCGGAACTTTTCCGATAGACTACATAAGACGATTTTCCGACGGATTTTCGACAAACAGACCCCATCGGAGGGATTTCCGATCATTTTCGGCGAAGTTAATAGTTCGGATGCCCCGAATAAGGATTCGTTTTTCCAGCGACAAGTGTTTAGTTGCGTACATATGTACAATATTCGCGTCGATACGCATGCATATCCATGTAGTTGCGTACACGTGGATAATATGCGAGTAGATATATATGCATATACATATCGTTACGTACACGTGGACGATATGCGCTTGGATACGCATGCCCATCCATGTAGTTGCGTACATGTGGACGATATGCGCGTTGATACGCATATGTCTATCCATTTAAATACGTACACGTGTACGCAACTATATCGATACGCATGCATTCGACCAATGTGTTCGAACCACGTGTAAGTAGGGCCGTCAATTTGAGTGTTTACCCACGGGCCAGCGGGTTTTGACCCGCCGCGGGGCGGGTGCGGGTCGAGAATTTTCAAAATGCCAAAAAGCGGGGCGGGTGCGGGTCGAGTGTTTTCAAATGCGGAGCGGGTGCGGGTCGAGTGTTTTCAGAAAATTGTGTATTTATGTTTTTTTCATGTGAAATTTATTTTATTAAATATATATATATATATATATATATATTTAATATTTAATATTTGCGGGTTATCCGCGGGTACTCGCAGGTTATCCGCGGGTACTCGCGGGTTCAAGCGGGGCAGGTGCGGATCGAGCAATTTTTGTTAATGAGTCAAGCGGGCGGGTCGGAAAAAATATGTAACCCGCGCGGGGCGGGTTGGACCCGCTTGACAGCTCTACTTGTAAGTAAAATATTGTGAAATGAGTTTTCAAAGTATATAAAAAAAAGAAATATAGTTTATTATGCAAAAACAATTGTGAAATTTTGTTTTTATGAAAAAAATAAACAAAAACAAATTATTGGGGTGTGGAAAAAAATAATAATAATAAAATAATTTGTGTTTTGGGAATAATGATAGAAAAGTATTTTTGAAAATTTCACATGTCATAAAGTAGAGAAAATATGTCTAAAATCACAAAGTGTCATTTTGTAAGGATTATTTACAATGTAATTACAAGGAGAGTCACTTTTGACTATTGTGACATTGGAAGTATAGGACCAATTTAGAAGACTATTGTCCCCTTAATACTTAATGAACTTTTGCCAATTTTTGACTGAAATATCTTTTAATTATTGTTAAAAAATAAAAAATAAAAATTTTAAAATTTGAAAAAATTACAAAATTCCAAAAAAGAAAATAAAAATATATTCGATAATTGTTTAAAGAAATATTCCAATTTTATTTATATTTTTTTCACCATATCTACGATTTGTAGAATACACATTCTACAAATCGTACCAATTCTATGATTTTGTAGAATTTGTTTTCTGGTATTGTTTCTATAATCTACCAAACATATAATCAATATTCTACTAATTGTTCTGCATTCTACTTGGCTTATAGAATATATATTCTACAACTTGTGTTGCATTCTACAGATTTTGGAATATACATTCTACATTTTTCTCAACATTCTACTTTTTGCAGAATAGACGTTCTGTTGTTTTGTCTTTGTTCTATGGAACGTAGAATATGTATTCTACTGGTAGTTACCTCGTTTTTCTTTTCTCTTCTCCCCGTTCTCTCTCACCAGTTTTACTTTTTTCACTTTAGTAGAATATACCTATTCTGTTCGTCGTCACATTGGATTTCTTCAAGTTTTTTGCTTCGGTTCTTCTTCAAATATGCTGCATATGTATGTTTCATCTGGTTTATGGAGATCGGATATCAATAAGGGGTAGATTTTCATTGTAGATGAAGAAAAACGAGGTAAATTACTTACTTCGGAATCAAGCACCACTTTTGTTGAGTTAAAAATGATGGTTATGGAGGACTATGGAGTAGTCGAACAAAATGTCGAGTTTAGTTATCTACCAAGCAATTTCATTGATAACTTAGGATCTCCACCAGTTATTATCACAAATGATCGTCAATTGAAAAACTTTGTTGGGTATGCAAGGAAGAATGCGTCGATACGTTTGTGTCTCACATTTACAGATGAACGACGAAAGATTGATTTGAATAAGGAGCCATCTTATTCAAGTCGATGTGGCGATGATGCTAAGTTTCCTGAAAAGCCAGAAGAATTTGTGACAGAAGTAGTAGAGACGATTGATGACTTGAAAAGGAATGATCATGTAGATGGCGATTATGGCATAATTTGTGAAAACAAAGAAGACAGTGAAAAGAAAGCTCGGTTTTGGTTGACGGACGGTGTAAAGAATGACCAAATTTTTAGAAGCAAAAACTTTATGAAGGCGGCTCTGGAAATTTGTGCAATGAAGCATAACTTTGACTACACTGTTGAAAAATCAACAAAACAATGGTGGTATATACGGTGCAAGGATAACGACTGCAGTTGACGTGTTCGTTCAGAGAGTTTACATGGTCTACGTATTTCAAAATCAACAAGTATGTGGCTGAACATACGTGTGCTCCTTCCAGAAAAATAATTACGCTAGGACTCCTTCTGCGAAAACAATTGGCAGTCTGATTATGAATAAGTTTGAGGGTGTCAAGGAAAGGCCTAAACCATACATATTATGCGTACGGAGCATGGATGTGAGATTTCTTATACCCAAGCATGGGAGTCTCGTGAGTATGCAGTTAATGCTGTTAGAGGTATTTCGGAGAAAAGTTATGGAAAATTTTCAAAATACTTGCACATGTTGAAAGAAGATAATCCGGGTACGCATACTCATTACAAAAGAATATAGGGTTGCTGATTTTGATAGGCGGTTCAAGGATATTTGTAGCATTAGTCCGCTTGTTGGAAATTATCTAGAGGACGCTGATGTCACAAAATGGGCTCGTTGCAAATTTTCAGGATTCAAGTATGACGTTAGAACCAATAACCCCGCTGAATCATTAAATGCTGCATTGTTATCACCTAGAGAGTATCCAGTTATTCCTTTGTTGGATAGCATAAGAGAAATGTTAACTCGGTAGTTTTATGAGCGTAGAATATTAAGCTCAAAGCAGAAGGACCCTTTAACCATTAAGGATTAGAAAAAGATTGATAGGAGGATTGAGAAGGGTAAAACATTTATTGTTTATCCGGTAAACCAGACTCGATTTCTAGTGAAAGGCGACGTAATCGACTGTCTTGTTGATTTTGAGAGAAGAACGTGTTCATGTCGAAAATACGACTTTGTAAAAATTCCTTGCAGACATGCCATTAAAGCAACTTTTTTATTGGGCAAGGAGTCACACCCAATAACCGATGAAAGGTATACAACTGCACTATTTCTTACACTTAATATTTGGCACCTCTTTTGCTAATAAATTGAGTACACATTAATTTAAAGGTATACCACAGCTGCATGGAGAACGGCTTATGAGGAATGCATTAATCCATTAAGTGTTTATGAGGACGCATGGCTTGTACCATTGAAAGTTCAAGAAGCCAAAGTTCTACCACCGGAAACACGAAGAGCAGCTGGTAGACGAAGAAAACGAAGACACGAAACAGTTGAAGACAAGATACGTTCTTCACAAAGATCACAAGATTCTAAAAAGCATAAGTGTAGTCGATGTGGTATTGAAGGTCACAAGAGAGGGACATGTGACATGGCAATATAGGCGTTTGTTATCACTGTTTTAATTTGATAGCTTTTGTTTTTTTTTGGTTCGTTTCAATCTGTTTTTTTTAGGATTCATGTTTTCTATGTTTCATTAACTATCTCTTTCGAAAACTTTGGCAAAATTTTATCAATCACATTCTTGATATTTGTTCAATACTTGTCGAAGGTCTGAGTGGATCATTCCATATATCGTGTAGTCGAGTTATCGAGTTATAGGGATACAACAACGATCTGCTGTTTATATTTGATATAACTTCAAAATAACTTTCGAATGAGGTGCTCAGCACTGTTGGTTACGCACACAATATATGAGTCCCATGTCTTGAGTTCGAATCTACATGTGACCTCTTTGCAAAACAATTTCAATTTTTTTATAAAAAACTAGGTTATATTCGGATCCTCTTTTAAAACAACTATGTCTTCAAAACGGAACAACAGCCCCGATACCGTTCTTCGTCTATTCTCAATCTTCTCGGTATGTTTATGCATTCATCGATAAGTCTTGAATTGCTCTGGGTTTGAATATCTGGGATTGAATTTCATGGTTTAAAATTTTGGGATTGAATTTCTGGGTTTAAATTTCGTTTCATGAATTTCTGGGTTATGCTTTTTCATTCTGAGATTTAGAGAAACTGATGTCCTATGATATTTGTTTATATAGGAAATGAGTTACATCTCATCAGGTTCTACGGCCATTTCAAGTAGAGAAATACCGAAAAGATGTCGATGTGGAGAGAAAACCTTAATTTGTGTTTCTACGACGTCTAAGAATCATAATCGGAAATTCTACAAATGTGTTGCTGCAAAACAAGTAAGTCCGAAATTCCATATATCGTGTAACTTCATTTCTTTTTGTAAATCCTTTGTTAATTTTTTTTTAGGGTGACTATGGCCATGTTTTCAAATGGGCTAAAGAAGCGAAGATGGAAGAGTTTAATGTTCTTGCGGAAAATCACAGGCTGTTTGTTGAAGACATGACCAAAACCGCAAATTCGGTGAAGAGTTTGATGGAGAAAGTAGAAGAGATCGAGGAGAAGAACAATAAGATCGAGCAGGAGCTAATACATGTCAAGGCTGTAGTCAAGAAACTTGTTTGTTTTGTTGTAATTGTTGGTGCTTTTTGCATTTGTAAGTCTATCTTGTAGACAAATAAAAAGCATCTTGCAGTCGCTTAAACCTCAAAGTTTGGTGTAAGTAATTAACCCAAAGCAAGGAGATCATAATTTGGTGTAAGTAATTAACCCAAAGTAAGGAGATAAAATCAAAGTTAGCCCTTAATCGATGAAGTAGATAAAAATGTAAGTTATAAACATCAGACTAAGTCTGTATTTCTTTGGGAAACAAAGAAGGCTATCTCAATCAAGTTCCACAAAATTGGACTCACCTCGTGTATGTTCATATTTTGACATTCTATCAATCATCACTAGATCATTTGCCGCTTGCCAAAGATCAAATGCAATCTTATGCCGAGCCTCAGAAATTGTTTCATCGTCCATCAAGGAAAAGCTTAGTCCAAACAAGTGACACTCAATGTATTTCAACGCATATACTCCACAATCACAATGATTCTTATTTAAACCAGGCTGTATCGGGACGTAGGAGACTGAATATTGTTTAATATTCAGTTGTTTCCTATTTCTCGATGACTGAACTTCCTTCACAATCCTAGGGATCAGAACTGTGAATGCTTCCACATATATGTTGTGTTTCAAGCCTGAACAATCGAAGAATTCAATTGTTCTTTGAACGAAATTGATGCACAAAAAAATTCAGTGATTACCATTTACATGGACCGGAGTGTAGAGACGATCAACGTCGACATCCCAAACTTTGTGTGTTCTTCCATGAGATGGAAGCTCACCTGTTCCATAATGCAAAATCCAAGAGTCCAATTTGTATATCTTTTTATTCTCCAAAAACTTCTTGAATGCACCATAGATTCGGACGCTGAATGAACAGTCCATGAAGACAACACGATCTGGTTTCCATCGTCGTAGAGATGTGTTCTCTCGAAATAAGTACATAACTGCGTCAGTGATGAGTTGTTTACACGAACCATAACTCATGTTTCTTGTCAGTGATGAGTTGTTTACACATGAAGGTGCAGATCAATCTCACTGAATACCCATGACCGTTTTCATGAATTGCCACAATCAGACCAAAGACTGGATCTCTTAAAACCTTCTCGTACTCATCTCAGAGCTTCTCCTTCAGTGAGGTTAGAATGGTAATCATGCAGCGGTTGTTAATCTTTTCTACTTGCGGCTCACTTCCTTGCCTAAATATCAGTTTTGGCAATTCCAAATCCATACCTACAAAAAGAAAAACAACAACAATTGTTAAATTTGTCAACCAACATACGCAGCAATGTACATCACATAGTAGACAAAACAACAACAATATTAATCGCAGTAATGTACATCACAGCAACATATGCAGCAACAACAATTGAAAAACAACAACAATATTAATCACAAAATTGATTATTTTCTTGTCCAGAAGTTATACTAAATGCAAAATTTGGAGACAAAACCCTTCCCTGCAATGTACATCACATAGTAGAATCACTGAAATTTCAGTTTGAAATACTTGAATCTCATGTAATCAAACATGAATTTCATCATATAGAAAACATCAAATGAGAAACAATACAAAAGAAAGCAAGTAAAACCTGAAGGCACTCATACGCATGTGATTGGGTCGGATTTTCTCATTGATCAGCTAGAATCAATAAGAACACTTGTTTTAAATTCTTCAAAAATCTGAGCAATATGCAATACAATTCATGCAGTTGGAACAAAGTAGTGTTGACAAAGACTCAAATGAAGATATAGATGGAGGCTTTTCATGCTTGCTCAACGGAAACACCAAAGGTATGAATGAAGATCTCTGAACTTGATTTTCATGCTTGCTCAACGAAAACATCAAAAGTATGAATAAAATTATCTCCAATGTACAAACAGTATGGTACATTAATTTTGATGTTCTAACAAAAGAAACATAAACGATTGAAGAAAAAAATTAGACGCAAAAATCAAACTACAAGTGAAGATATTCAAAGGTTTGAAGCATAAACAATTGGAGTAGAAAAAGTTACCTTTTCCACCAGAGTCATCTTCACCGGACTTGAATAACCGGTTCCCGACAATGACTTGATGAATCTCCGGTAATATCCGGCTGCACCAAAAAAAAAAAATTCAATTTGGGATTTCAAAACCCTAAAAAGCAAAATTGACAGAAAAAGGGTTTGAATAGGTAGAGGAGGAAGATAGGCGGAGGAGGCGGATAGGCGAAGGAGTAAGCCGAGATTTCGGCAAATTTTGACTTACCCAAAGAGTCAATCGCCGGCGGAGACAGAGAGGGGAGGCAAAGGCGATGGAGTTATGGGAGACGACGGCGGAGACAGAGAGGATAATTTTGTTTTTAGGGGAAGAATGTTTTTTTGTCGTATGTTTATATATGTTTTATAATTTTTAAGGGAATAATATTTTTTTGTCGTATGTTTACATCCAGTAATATTCACATTTACATATGTTTTACAATTTTTTAACAAAGTAAAATTTTCTAATAAAACATGTGTTAATTTAAATAATTCAATATTAGGGGTAAAACTGATTTTACATTAAATTAAATTTTAATAGGACACAATTAAGATTTTAAATTTTAAAGGCACATGAGTTTCCTAAATTGGTCGTATATTTCTAATTATCAATTTTTTATTTGCAATGAGCATTATACCCAATGTAACTCTAAGTGCAAAGTCATCTTTATGAATCGACAATTTTTGTTCCCCTTCGCTTACTATCGCTCGCCGTCGATTCTCTTCAATTCCGACAGTCCCCCGACTTCGGTTCGGCAGTGTTGCTTTAATCCGGCGGCGCTTCTCTTCTATACGGAGGTCCGACATCCATAAAAAACGAGACGCCTGAAATAAATTTCGATTCTCCGACAGAGGTGCTGGCAATATTAAAAATCACCGATGGATATTCTTTCAGCTGCATCTTCTTTCTTACCCTTCTCTTGTCAGTATTGTTTCTCCTCAATCCAATCCAGTTGTACTATTCTGATTGATTCGTGTCTCTGTTTTGTTCCAATCATTGGAAGATTTTCATTTTCCGATTGGGTTCTACCAATTAGACAAATTAGATCCAAGTGTGAAATGTTTTCTTCGATTTAAACTATGGATATGCAATACAAGAATATTTTTTTGAGAAGACACTTTATGATTTCCTGAGAAGAATCCTTTGTTTTTATATTGAGGAAAGAATCGATCTTAGCAATATTCATCTGGCAGTGGTTCTAAAGATTTATTATCGATTCTTCTCGTGTTATTCTCAATGTGTTTCAGATTGGGCAAAGAGTCTGAGTACTGAACCCTCTGTAGCTTCAAGACCATCTAATTTTAGAGTTGGTAGTCGAAGTCAACAACGTAAAGCAGCAAGAGGACAAGAGACAAATACTGTCTAGGAACTGGTATTATGATTCCTTTGCTTTTACTTGCTTTCAAAAGAAATGAGATTTAGATTTTTGTTTTAACGCCGTCATATATAACACAGGGTATTTAGCATATGCTTGCTTGAATTTTCATTTTTATTCTCGATTGTGCATCGTTCTGTGTGAATTTGCTCATATTTGTATGGTTTTTGTTTAATTGTAATTTCTCTATCTGTATATTTGAATTATAGCTATTTGACTTATGTTCGGTGCTTTAGAGTTTAGATTCGATGAATTTGAGTGAACAAACATATTGATGGAGAACTTCTGAAGTTTCAAGCTTGCGTTACTTTGAGGTGGAATTAAAGAGTTTCAATGAATCAATTGTATGTTTATTTGATTCATTCAGCTGGGAAGAGGTTTGAACAATCTGGGAAGCACTTGTTTCATGAATGCTGTGTTACAAGCACTTGAATTCATGCTCCTCCTTTGACAAACTTTTGGTTGAGTGGTCAGCATAATCGTGATCTTTGTCCGAGAACATCAATGGGTTTGATGTGTTTGCCTTGTGATCTTGATGTTATCTTCTCTGCAATGTTTTCCGGTGATCGGACTCCTTATAGCCCAGCTCATTTGCTTTACGAGTTCAATTTTCTTGCTTCTTCATTTGTCTACACAAATATTTTCTAGAACAAAAGACTTGTGGACAAATACGTGTGTATGACTTGAAAGAGAAGAAGACAAAGTTGAACAAAAGAAAGCAAATACATTTCGGAGATGGACAGTCTTCGACGGATGTTTGTGGATAATTTCAATCATCATGTGTTTGGGTTGTTTTGATCTTTGTAAACTAATTTCAGTTCATCGTATCCACAATAATTTGTCCACTCTAGATTCTCCACACTAGATTGTCCACACTAAAGTGTCCACAACAATTATGGGCAAGAAACATAGAAATTGCTCAGATGACGTTAGATACGGAAAGAAGGAAAAATTATGTGCAAGAAACCTGACAAGTTTGCTATGTTGTCATATTAGTGATATACTCATATATTACATGTTTTAGCATTCATCTTATTTAGAGTTTTGTGTCATTTACATATATAATCATGGTTTTGTCTTGTATTTAGGTCTCATTTAGAGATTATGACATATTGCATTAGGTTTAGTGAGTTCTTGTATGTTTTGGAGTACTTTCTAGGTGATAGGAGGCAATTTGGGCATATTTGGAGAGTTGGACCAAAGTAAAGTGCAAGATCCATCCAATACACCGGAAAGATGTGGCTGGAATGAGGCTCCCCGATATGAATCAGCTTAGATGATGTTCATGAAAGCTGTACATGAGTGAGTTAGCTAGCCACTGGAATTGGAATCAGGGGATTTGGACATGTGGTTTGGAAGATATGGCCGTTTTACTGAAAACATGTCCGTCTGGCCGAGGCAGTTTATTCAACACCGATGTGTGACATCGGTATTGAAGCCTCAGGGGAATACACCGATGTCACACATAGGTGTAACACCTCGGTATTGCCTCTCTGAAGTGACCAGGAGCAAAAAAAATCTTATCACCGAGGTCCAACACCGATGTGTGACCTCGGTGTTGGACATCTTTCACCCGAACCAGCCGAGCTCGTCCAAAGTATCTCAAAGATGTGGCTATACGGGGACCTTACAGTCCGATTCAGCTTCAACTGCCTTCATAGAAGTTGTAGAGGAGTGAATCATCTTTACACATGAGTTTGAATCAGGTTATTTAGACGTATGGATAGGGAGATAAGACGGATTTACCGAAGGTATGTCCGTCTGGCCGAGAGAAGATGACACCGTCCAAAGAATCGGCAAAACGAAGGCCTTACGATATGAATCAACTTAAACGGTATTCATAAGAGTTGTAGAGGGACGAGTTTTTGGGATTTTAGGGTTCTTGGAATTTTTCTCTTGGATTTTTTTGATTTATGCAAGTTTAAGGTTATATGTTTTCATCTTTATTTAATATTTCACATTCCTATTCCCTAATCATGATTAACATCACCTCTTTCACAAGATTTGGTGTGTTCTTCATGATTAGTGAGTAGTTCTTCTTAAGGCTCATGGATGAGGTAGATTATGTGAATTTCGTAGTAGATCTTGATGTCTAGGACTTAGTTTACATATTCCCTCTTTTATTTGGTGTTCACAATGCTAGATTAGGCTAGATATAGTTAATCTATATCTTGGGAATTTCATGCACACAAGGTGTTCGATGAAATTTCTCAAAGAACCAAATAAGGGATTTTGCTTTCTTAGCCTATGAGAGTAGTTGTCTAAGGAGCATTAGGGCCATAGGAACCTAATTTTATTGCTTGTTAATCATCCTATCACAAACGATGGTTTGTTCTTGATTTGTATGATTAACAAAATGATTAAGACCATGAGAGTGGCTTAATCTTGCTTAAGTGTTCTGGGCTAAGGGAATAGTTTGTTTGTGTGAAATGACATCTAGATGGATCATGAAAGGCTCCAAAATCAATAACCTCATCCAAGAGATTGCTTTTATCTTATTGTTAATCACGTTTTTAGTCTTTACTTACTTGTTCTTGTTTGAATTTGAATCATTTAGGTTGTTGAGAAACCAAAAACCCCTCTTGTTAGCTTAACTTACAATGTTGTATGCATTCCTAGTGATTGAAACTTGTACCCTTGGATTCGATATCTCTTATGCTACTTAGGCATTTTGAGTAATTGATATAACACAAAAACCTTGTATCAATTTGGCGCCGTTGCCAATTGGGTTTAGCTTTCGACATTAGGATTTTACTTCTTTTGAGATTTAGCCTTTTTCTTTCTTTTGTTTACTAATCTCTCCTTCTAGCTCTCTCTTGTAGGTGCATGAACTTGCGTTCTAAAAGCAACAACAATCTTGTTGAGCCAAGAGGCGACATCAACCTTCTACACCGCGGTCTTAGAGCAAGAAGAGATAGAGAACGGGTTGTGCACATTGCTAGGCTTGGTATGGAAAACGTGGAAGTGAACCCGGATGGTGGTTATGACCACGTTTCTTATGCTCCACATCAAGGAGCAAATGGTGGTAATGAAAACCACCACCCAACCGCCCGTAATGGTCTTAACATAGTTGGAGCGGGTGATGCAGCCAATGCTCATGTCAACCGCCAAGGCATTCGAGCACCACCGGCTGAGACCAATGACTTTGAGGTCAAAGCTAGCTTCATTAACATGGTACAAAGCAACAAATTTCATGGCTTGGCGGTGGAGGACCCACTTGATCACTTAGATCACTTTGACCGGATTTGTGGCTTGACAAAGATGAATGGAGTCTCGGAGGATAGTTTTAAGCTAAGGTTGTTCTCATTCTCTCTTAGAGACAAGGCAAGGCAATGGGAAAAGAACCTTCCCCACGGTTCCATCACTTCATGGGACCAATGCAAGACATCCTTCCTTGACAAGTTCTTCTCTCCCTCTAGAACGGCTAAGCTAAGGAATGAGATCTCAAGCTTCACTCAACGTGCAAATGAGAGCTTCAATGAAGCATGTGAGCGGTTTAGGGGCTATACATCGCAATGCCCTCATCATGGATTCTCGGATGCTTCCCTCTTGAGCACACTCTACCGCGGAGCACTTCCTAAGATCTGTATGTTGCTTGATACCGCTTCTAATGAAAACTTCCTAGGCAAATACGTGAATGAAGCAATGAAGTTGGTTGAGATCCTTGCTTTGAGTGATGGTACATATTGTGATGAGTATGACAGGTCTACAAGAACCACAAGTGACTTCGAGGAGAAACAACGAACCAAAGCCATGATGGCTCTCAATGAGAAGTTGGATAAGCAATCTTCCATGATGGACAAGCAAGCCACTATGATTGACAAGCAAGCCACTATGATTGACAAGTTTCTCAATACATCCAAAAAAGCGATTCACTTTGTTGGTAATTTTGAGGGAAATCAAAGGTCCCATGAAAAAATGGTGGATTTGAGCAACCAAGAGGAAGTGTATTATATTGGGAACAATGATGGCTATCAAGAGGTTTCAACAACAACTATGGCAACCAAGGTCAAACCCCCATTAATCACCAACAAAGCTTTGCTTCCAAGAACAACTTTCAAGGGAACCAAGGAGGTTTTCAACAAAGTGTTGTCCCTCAAACTCAAGACAACAACTCCATGCCTCAAGACCTTGATATGAAGAACATGCTTCAACAAATTCTACAAGGCCAAGCAAGTGGAGCATTGGATATGAGTATGAAGATGGAGGAAATAAATACCAAAGTAGCTTGCTCATACAATGATCTCCACAAGAAGCTTGAGGCATTGAGTTCAAAAGTTCAACAAATGGAGACCAAGGGAGCCAATGGAGGCAAAGTGCAACAAAGCTCTTCAAATGGGAAAAAAATACAACCCTCAAAGGAGGACCCACGTCCCATTGAAGATCATGAACCAAAGGGTAGTGTTGCTTGCATTGATTCACCAAGCACAACTAGGATCGAGCCTAAGGCTCTCCCCAAGCTTGGTAATCCCGGTAAGTTCTCTATAGCTTGATCTCTTGATGATTTAGACGTTGAGGATGCTTTGTGTGACTCTGGTTCAAGTGTGAATGTCATGTTACATGAGATGTTCAAGAATCTAGGGATAAGAAACCCCACCTATCACCCATCACCTATCACCTTTGGAGACGCTTCTTCACGGAAACCACTTGGTCTTCTTGAAAATTATCCGCTTAAGGTTGGAGATTGCATAGTCCCAACGGACTTCGTTGTCATGGAGATGAAGAAGACCAACAAGCTCCCACTTCTCCTTGGAACCCCATTCCTACTTACCACCGGCGCTAGAATGGATTTCAAAGATCAAAGGGTAGTTCTCTTGAATGTGGATGATAAGGTATATTACCCAATGATGACTTCTCCAACAAGCTTTGTGGCACAATTATCATAAAGGATGATGAGTTTCATGAAGAAGAAGCGATGTATGTGGGTAGATGTGAGATGGTTGAAGAAGCTCCACCCCCAAAGGTCTATGAAGAGGAAGAGAAGTTTCTTGAGAGAAAAAATTTGGGTTATGGTAATGGTGAGGAAGCTTTGGAAATTGATAGAGCTAGCTTGGAATCTCCTCTTCCCACCACAATGAAGGACGTGAGTGAGACTAAAAGGAAGCAAGAGAAGGGTGAAGGCACTAAAGCCAAAATGAAGAAACAAGACACTCATCCCCCTTTTTCCTTTGCTAAGAATGAACCAAGCAAGCTTGATGGGTATAGGTCCGAGCCAAGCCAACCTTCTATGATGACTCTCACTCCATGGAAACTCAAGGACGGAGTGATTGAGTACAAGATCAAATGCAAAGGCCGATCCAAGTCCTTTGCCTCGGTCAAAGCAATCCTCACTCCCGAGTGATGTATCATGGTTTTTACCCTATTTAAACCAAGAATTGCAAAAGTGCCCAGAAGTCTTTGATATTTACAAGTAGACCCAATTCTTGATTTAGGTAATTTATAGGGATTTTACAGCAACTTTGTTGGCAAAGCTTATTTTATTCTGGATTTGAGAGAGAGCTTTTGAGGGAGACAAGTCTGATACTTTGTTCGTCTGAGAGAAGATTTCGAACCCTTGTTACTCTTTCTAATTTATTTATTTGAGTATTTATTCAGTCATGTTTATTGTTTCAATCTCCATGTCTGAGTAGATCACCTGTTAGGTTTGGGGTTTTCTCATAGGGATTTCTTTGAATGCTAGGTTGATTATCTGTTAGGATTCACTATCTGAATTAGTTCTTCACCATAGGTTGTTCTCAAAGCTAATTCTGGATTGATCACCTAGAACTTAGATCTTAAGATAATTGATTAGGCACGAGAGTGCGATTAATTACCTGATAGAATCTATAGTGAGCAAATTGATTATTCGCAAAGAGATTTGGTTTAATTGATTTGTGAACATATCAAACCTGAACTTTAAAGCTGATTTAGACTTTAGGATTCGCAAAGAGATTTGGAATTCCTAGGATTTAGATTTAGATAGTTTTAGCAACGAGAGTTGGTTAGCTATATTTTAGTGATTTGAGTTCAAAAACCGTGCTTAATCTGAATACTGTTAGTTAATTTAGCTGCATTCATTGATTTCCTGAGAAATACCCTTAACCTATCTGCCTTCAACTGAACTTACAACACCTTTAATTGCATACTTGTTTTCAATTACATCTTTTGATTTAGCGTATTTTGGATCTATATAATCTACTGTGTGAAATCTTGAGTTCTTATGTTCGACCCATGATTTACTGCAGCAACTGCTTTAGTACTATTTAGGGTATTAATTTGAGCATATCAAATTTGGCTCCGTTGCCGGGGATCGAACCCGGGTCACCCGCATGACAGGCGGGAATACTTACAACTATACTACAACGCAAAGAGACATGAGACGCCAAAGTGTATGCTGACATTGTTTTTGTTTTTCTTAGAGTCAGTTGTTTTATCGAGTCAAAACTTGTTGGAGATGATGATCATGTGCTTGAACCTATTAATTTGATTTTGTTTTTGAGTGCACGGTGTTACAGGACCAGCTCTAGATCGTCTAATGAAAAATCCAAGGACTGACCAGTTGACCAGAAAACATCCATGTCTCCAGCAGAGTTCTTCTAAAACCTGAGCAAAATTTTTGTACTTCATCAATGTGGTTAGTGTTTTTAGAGCTTGATTCATCATTCATATCTGATAAAAGAACCCATGTGTTTAGAGTTATGGTATCTCTATCCCCTGTTATAAGTTGATAAATAAGAGCATAAAAGATTGAAATGATTTTCTTCTGAGTAAAGGATTAGGAAAATTTTCAGCGATCCCATTATTCTACTTAAGAGGGAATGATCACACAAAGGATTGGAAGCGAGGGTAGGATTTTCCTATGATGCCATTATTCGCCTACATCCTTTGATACATAGAGAGGGAAGAATTGGGGATTTGGTGGCAAACACCATCAATACTTGCATCTCATACCTTGATGTGTGTATGCAAAGCTAAAAATAAAAGAAAGAACATAATAAGAAATAAGTCTGGGGGAGAGAAATTGATACAAAAGTGTGAAAATGGGTAATTCCTTGTCATGATATTGTCTGGTAAAGAATCTAGAATGTTCTTGAACATAAGCTGCAGCGATGAAACTGGTTATTAGGGTTTTATTTGAACAATGCTGTGGGATAATGTGTGGAGTCTGGGAAAGCTGCAAATGTCTACAAAAGTACATGGTGGTTAGATGAAAAGCTGATTATGTGACATTTGGGTACTTGGAAAGAGGGTCATTTCGAGGGTTCATGGACAGGTGAGTCTCCGTGTTTTCAAACCTCTTTCTCTGGTTTAGTCTTCTATTTGCTTGAGGGCAATCAAAAGGCTAAGTCTGGGGGAGTTGATATATCATGGTTTTTACCATATTTAAGCCATGATATAAATCTATTTTATAGAGTCTTTATAGTATTTTGGAGTCTTTTAGAGTCTTTTACAGGTTGTAGCACGTTGGTAGCATTATTGGAGATATTGAAGCTTTCTAGAGAAGTTTGGGGAAAAGCTGAAGATCGTGTTGCTGAGTACCTGAATTCACGTCTAGTATCGATCGATACCCCCTGGTATCGATCGACACTCATCGCAGCAAACACGACCCGCGAGTTTTTCAAGACTTGAAGAATTGCAAAAGTGCCCAGAAGTCTTTGATATTTACAAGAAGACCCCAATTCGTGATTTAGGTTATTTATAGGGATTTATAGCCACTTTGTTGGCAACGCTTATTTTATTCTGGATTTGAGAGAGAGCTTTTGAGGGAGACAAGTCTGATACTTTGTTCGTCTGAGAGAAGATTTTGAACCCTTGTTACTCTTTCTTATTTATTTATTTGAGTATTTATTCAGTCATGTTTATTGTTTCAATCTCCATGTCTGAGTAGATCACCTGTTAGGTTTGGGGTTTTCTCATAGGGATTTCTTTGAATGCTAGGTTGATTATCTGTTAGGATTCACTATCTGAATTAGTTCTTCACCATAGGTTGTTCTCAAAGCTAATTCTGGATTGATCACCTAGAACTTAGATCTTAAGATAATTGATTAGGCACGAGAGTGCGATTAATTACCTGATAGAATCTATAGTGAGCAAATTGATTATTCGCAAAGAGATTTGGTTTAATTGATTTGTGAACATATCAAACCTGAACTTTAAAGCTGATTTAGACTTTAGGATTCGCAAAGAGATTTGGAATTCATAGGATTTAGATTTAGATAGTTTTAGCAACGAGAGTTGGTTAGCTATATTTTAGTGATTTGAGTTCAAAAACCGTGCTTAATCTGAATACTGTTAGTTAATTTAGCTGCATTCATTGATTTCCTGAGAAATACCCTTAACCTATCTGCCTTCAACTGAACTTACAACACCTTTAATTGCATACTTGTTTTCAATTACATCTTTTGATTTAGCGTATTTTGGATCTATATAATCTACTGTGTGAAATCTTGAGTTCTTGTGTTCGACCCATGTTTTACTGCAGCAACTGCTTTAGTACTATTTAGGGTATTAATTTGAGCATATCAAATTTGGCGCCGTTGCCGGGGATCGAAACCGGTTCACCCGCATGACAGGCGGGAATACTTACCACTATACTACAACGCAAAGAGACATGAGACGCCAAAGTGTCTGCTGACATTGTTTTGTTTTTCTTAGAATCAGTCGTTTTATCGAGTCAAAACTTGTTGGAGATGATGATCATGTGGTTGAACCTATTAATTTGATTTTGTTTTCGAGTGCACGGTGTTACAGGAACAGCTCTAGATCGACTAATGAACAATCCAAGGACTGACCAGTTGACTAGAAAACATCCATGTCTCCAGCAGAGTTCTTCTGAAACCTGAGCCAAATTTCTGCACTTCATCAATGTGGTTAGTGTTTTTAGAGCTTGATTCATCATTCATATATGATAAAGGAACCCATGTGTTTAGAGTTATGGTATCTCTCTCCCCTGTTATAAGTTGATAAATAAGAGCATAAAAGATTGAAATGATTTTCTTATGAGTAGAGGATTATGAAATTTTTCAGCGATCCCATTATTCTACTTAAGAGGGAATGATCACACAAAGGATTGGAAGCGAGGTTAGGATTTTCCTATGATGCCATTATTCGCCTACATCCTTTGTTACATAGAGAGGGAAGAACTGGGGATTTTGTGGCAAACACCATCAATACTCGTGTCTCATACCTTGATGTGTATATGCAAAGCTAAAATTAAAAGAAAGAACATAATAAGAAATAAGTCTGGGGGAGAGAAATTGATACAAAAAGTGTGAAAATGGGTAGTTCCTTGTCATGATATTGACTGGTAAAGAATCTAGAAGGTTCTTGAACATAAGCTACAGCGATGAAACTGGTGATCAGGGTTTTATTTGAACAATGCTGTGGGATAATGTGTGGAGTATTGGAAAGCTGCGAATGTCTACAGAGAAGTACATGGTGGTTAGATCAAAAGCTGATTATGTGAGATTTGGGTACTTGGAAAGAGGGTCATTTCGATGGTTCATGGACAGGTGAGTCTCCGTGTTTTCAAACCTCTTTCTCTGGTTTAGTCTTCTATTTGCTTCAGGGCAATCAAAAGGCTAAGTCTGGGGGAGTTGATATATCATGGGTTTTACCCTATTTAAGCCATGATATAAGTCTATTTTATAGAGTCTTTATAGTATTTTGGAGTCTTTTAGAGTCTTTTACAGGTTGTAGCACGTTGGTAGCATTATTGGAGATATTGGAGCTTTCTAGAGCAGTTCGGAGCAAAGCTGAAGATCGTGTTGCTGAGTACCTGAATTCACGTCTAGTATCGATCGATACCCCCTGGTATCGATCGACACTCATCGCAGCAAACACGACCCGCGAGTTTTTCAAGACTTGAAGAATTGCAAAAGTGCCCAGAAGTCTTTGATATTTACAAGAAGACCCCAATTCGTGATTTAGGTTATTTATAGGGATTTTATAGCCACTTTGTTTGCAACGCTTATTTTATTCTGGATTTGAGAGAGAGCTTTTGAGGGAGACAAGTCTGATACTTTGTTCGTCTGAGAGAAGATTTCGAACCCTTGTTACTCTTTCTTATTTATTTATTTGAGTATTTATTCAGTCATGTTTATTGTTTCAATCTCCATGTCTGAGTAGATCACCTGTTAGGTTTGGTGTTTTCTCATAGGGATTTCTTTGAATGCTAGGTTGATTATCTGTTAGGATTCACTATCTGAATTAGTTCTTCACCATATGTTGTTCTCAAAGCTAATTCTGGATTGATCACCTAGAACTTAGATCTTAAGATAATTGATTAGGCACGAGAGTGCGATTAATTACCTGATAGAATCTATAGTGAGCAAATTGATTATTCGCAAAGAGATTTGGTTTAATTGATTTGTTAACATATCAAACATGAACTTTAAAACTGATTTAGACTTTAGGATTCGCAAAGAGATTTGGAATTCCTAGGATTTAGATTTAGATAGTTTTCGCAACGAGAGTTGGTTAGCTATATTTTACTGATTTGAGTTCAAAAACCGTGCTTAATCTGAATAATTTTAGTTAATTTAGCTGCATTCATTGATTTCCTGAGAAATACCCTTAACATATCTGCCTTCAACTGAACTTACAACACCTTTTATTGCATACTTGTTTTCAATTACGTCTTTTGATTTAGCGTATTTTGGATCTATATAATCTACTGTGTGAAATCTTGAGTTCTTGTGTTCGACCCATGTTTTACTGCAGCAACTGCTTTAGTACTATTTAGGGTATTAATTTGAGCATATCAAATTTGGCGCCGCTGCCGGGGATCGAACCCGGGTCACCCGCATGACAGGCGGGAATACTTACCACTATACTACAACGCAAAGAGACATGAGACGCCAAAGTGTCTGCTAACATTGTTTTGTTTTTCTTAGAATCAGTCGTTTTATCGAGTCAAAACTTGTTGGAGATGATGATCATGTGGTTGAACCTATTAATTTGATTTTGTTTTCGAGTGCACGGTGTTACAGGAACAGCTCTAGATCGACTAATGAAAAATCCAAGGACTGGCCAGTTGACTAGAAAACATCCATGTCTCCAGCAGAGTTCTTCTGAAACCTGAGCCAAATTTCTGCACTTCAACAATGTGGTTAGTGTTTTTAGAGCTTGATTCATCATTCATATCTGATAAAGGAACCCATGTGTTTAGAGTTATGATATCTCTCTCCCCTGTTATAAGTTGATAAATAAGAGCATAAAAGATTGAAATGATTTTCTTCTGAGTAGAGGATTATGAAAATTTTCAGCGATCCCATTATTCTACTTAAGAGGGAATGATCACACAAATGATTGGAAGCGAGGTTAGGATTTTCCTATGATGCCATTATTCGCCTACATCCTTTGTTAAATAGAGAGGGAAGAACTGGGGATTTGGTGGCAAACACCATCAATACTCGCGTCTCATACCTTGATGTGTATATGCAAAGCTAAAATTAAAAGAAAGAACATAATAAGAAATAAGTCTGGGGGAGAGAAATTGATACAAAAAGTGTGAAAATGGGTAGTTCCTTGTCATGAAATTGTCTGGTAAAGAATCTAGAAGGTTCTTGAACATAAGCTACAGCGATGAAACTGGTGATCAGGGTTTTATTTGAACAATGCTGTGGGATAATGTGTGGAGTCTGGGAAAGCTGCGTATGTCTACAGAGAAGTACATGGTGGTTAGATAAAAAGCTGATTATGTGACATTTGGGTACTTGGAAAGAGGGTCATTTCGATGGTTCATGGACAGGTGAGTCTCCGCGTTTTCAAACCTCTTTCTCTGGTTTAGTCTTCTATTTGCTTGAGGGCAATCAAAAGGCTAAGTCTGGGGGAGTTGATATATCATGGTTTTTACCCTATTTAAGCCATGATATAAGTCTATTTTATAGAGTTTTTATAGTATTTTGGAGTCTTTTAGAGTCTTTTACAGGTTGTAGCACGTTGGTAGCATTATTGGAGATTGGAGCTTTCTAGAGCAGTTCGGAGAAAAGCTGAAAATCGTGTTGCTGAGTACCTGAATTCACGTCTAGAATCGATCGATACCCCCTGGTATCGATCGACACTCATCGCAGCAAACACGACCCGCGAGTTTTTCAAGACTTGAAGAATTGCAAAAGTGCCCAGAAGTCTTTGATATTTACAAGAAGACCCCAATTCGTGATTTAGGTTATTTATAGGGATTTTATAGCCACTTTGTTTGCAACGCTAATTTTATTCTGGATTTGAGAGAGAGCTTTTGAGTGAGAAAAGTCTGATACTTTGTTCGTCTGAGAGAAGATTTCGAACCCTTGTTACTCTTTCTTATTTATTTATTTGAGTATTTATTCAGTCATGTTTATTGTTTCAATCTCCATGTCTGAGTAGATCACCTGTTAGGTTTGGTGTTTTCTCATAGGGATTTCTTTGAATGCTAGGTTGATTATCTGTTAGGATTCACTATCTGAATTAGTTCTTCACCATATGTTGTTCTCAAAGCTAATTCTGGATTGATCACCTAGAACTTAGATCTTAAGATAATTGATTAGGCACGAGAGTGCGATTAATTACCTGATAGAATCTATAGTGAGCAAATTGATTATTCGCAAAGAGATTTGGTTTAATTGATTTGTTAACATATCAAACATGAACTTTAAAACTGATTTAGACTTTAGGATTCGCAAAGAGATTTGGAATTCCTAGGATTTAGATTTAGATAGTTTTCGCAACGAGAGTTGGTTAGCTATATTTTACTGATTTGAGTTCAAAAACCGTGCTTAATCTGAATAATTTTAGTTAATTTAGCTGCATTCATTGATTTCCTGAGAAATACCCTTAACATATCTGCCTTCAACTGAACTTACAACACCTTTAATTGCATACTTGTTTTCAATTACGTCTTTTGATTTAGCGTATTTTGGATCTATATAATCTACTGTGTGAAATCTTGAGTTCTTGTGTTCGACCCATGTTTTACTGCAGCAACTGCTTTAGTACTATTTAGGGTATTAATTTGAGCATATCAAATTTGGCGCCGCTGCCGGGGATCGAACCCGGGTCACCCGCATGACAGGCGGGAATACTTACCACTATACTACAACGCAAAGAGACATGAGACGCCAAAGTGTCTGCTAACATTGTTTTGTTTTTCTTAGAATCAGTCGTTTTATCGAGTCAAAACTTGTTGAAGATGATGATCATGTGGTTGAACCTATTAATTTGATTTTGTTTTCGAGTGCACGGTGTTACAGGAACAGCTCTAGATCGACTAATGAAAAATCCAAGGACTGGCCAGTTGACTAGAAAACATCCATGTCTCCAGCAGAGTTCTTCTGAAACCTGAGCCAAATTTCTGCACTTCATCAATGTGGTTAGTGTTTTTAGAGCTTGATTCATCATTCATATCTGATAAAGGAACCCATGTGTTTAGAGTTATGATATCTCTCTCCCCTGTTATAAGTTGATAAATAAGAGCATAAAAGATTGAAATGATTTTCTTATGAGTAGAGGATTATGAAAATTTTCAGCGATCCCATTATTCTACTTAAGAGGGAATGATCACACAAATGATTGGAAGCGAGGTTAGGATTTTCCTATGATGCCATTATTCGCCTACATCCTTTGTTAAATAGAGAGGGAAGAACTGGGGATTTGGTGGCAAACACCATCAATACTCGCGTCTCATACCTTGATGTGTATATGCAAAGCTAAAATTAAAAGAAAGAACATAATAAGAAATAAGTCTGGGGGAGAGAAATTGATACAAAAAGTGTGAAAATGGGTAGTTCCTTGTCATGAAATTGTCTGGTAAAGAATCTAGAAGGTTCTTGAACATAAGCTACAGCGATGAAACTGGTGATCAGGGTTTTATTTGAACAATGCTGTGGGATAATGTGTGGAGTCTGGGAAAGCTGCGTATGTCTACAGAGAAGTACATGGTGGTTAGATAAAAAGCTGATTATGTGACATTTGGGTACTTGGAAAGAGGGTCATTTCGATGGTTCATGGACAGGTGAGTCTCCGCGTTTTCAAACCTCTTTCTCTGGTTTAGTCTTCTATTTGCTTGAGGGCAATCAAAAGGCTAAGTCTGGGGGAGTTGATATATCATGGTTTTTACCCTATTTAAGCCATGATATAAGTCTATTTTATAGAGTTTTTATAGTATTTTGGAGTCTTTTAGAGTCATTTACAGGTTGTAGCACGTTGGTAGCATTATTGGAGATTGGAGCTTTCTAGAGCAGTTCGGAGCAAAGCTGAAAATCGTGTTGCTGAGTACCTGAATTCACGTCTAGAATCGATCGATACCCCCTGGTATCGATCGACACTCATCGCAGCAAACACGACCCGCGAGTTTTTCAAAACTTGAAGAATTGCAAAAGTGCCCAGAAGTCTTTGATATTTACAAGAAGACCCCCAATTCGTGATTTAGGTTATTTATAGGGATTTTATAGCCACTTTGTTTGCAACGCTTATTTTATTCTGGATTTGAGAGAGAGCTTTTAAGGGAGACAAGTCTGATACTTTGTTCGTCTGAGAGAAGATTTCGAACCCTTGTTACTCTTTCTTATTTATTTATTTGAGTATTTATTCAGTCATGTTTATTGTTTCAATCTCCATGTCTGAGTAGATCACTTTGTTAGGTTTGGGGTTTTCTCATAGGGATTTCTTTGAATGCTAGGTTGATTATCTGTTAGGATTCACTATCTGAATTAGTTCTTCACCATAGGTTGTTCTCAAAGCTAATTCTGGATTGATCACCTAGAACTTAGATCTTAAGATAATTGATTAGGCACGAGAGTGCGATTAATTACCTGATAGAATCTATAGTGAGCAAATTGATTATTCGCAAAGAGATTTGGTTTAATTGATTTGTGAACATATCAAACCTGAACTTTAAAGTTGATTTAGACTTTAGGATTCGCAAAGAGATTTGGAATTCCTAGGATTTAGATTTAGATAGTTTTAGCAACGAAAGTTGGTTAGCTATATTTTAGTGATTTGAGTTCAAAAACCGTGCTTAATCTGAATACTGTTAGTTAATTTAGCTGCATTCATTGATTTCCTGAGAAATACCCTTAACCTATCTGCCTTCAACTGAACTTACAACACCTTTAATTGCATACTTGTTTTCAATTACATCTTTTGATTTAGCGTATTTTGGATCTCTATAATCTACTGTGTGAAATCTTGAGTTCTTGTGTTCGACCCATGTTTTACTGCAGCAACTGATTTAGTACTATTTAGGGTATTAATTTGAGCATATCAAATTTGGCGCCGTTGCCGGGGATCGAACCCGAGTCACCCGCATGACAGGCGGGAATACTTACCACTATACTACAACGCAAAGAGACATGAGACGCCAAGGTGTATTCTGACATTGTTTTTGTTTTTCTTAGAGTCAGTCGTTTTATCGAGTCAAAACTTGTTGGAGATGATGATCATGTGCTTGAACCTATTAATTTGATTTTGTTTTTGAGTGCACGGTGTTACAGGACCAGCTCTAGATCGACTAATGAAAAATCCAATGACTGACCAGTTGACTAGAAAACATCCATGTCTCCAGCAGAGTTCTTCTGAAACCTGAGCCAAATTTCTGTACTTCATCAATGTGGTTAGTGTTTTTAGAGCTTGATTCATCATTCATATCTGATAAAGGAACCCATGTGTTTAGAGTTATGCTATCTCTCTCCCCTGTTATAAGTTGATAAATAAGAGCATAAATGATTGAAATGATTTTCTTCTGAGTAGAGGATTAGGAAAATTTTCAGCGATCCCATTATTCTACTTAAGAGGGAATGATCACACAAAGGATTGGAAGCGAGGCTAGGATTTTCCTATGATGCCATTATTCGGCTACATCCTTTGATACATAGAGAGGGAAGAATTGGGGATTTGGTGGCAAACACCATCAATACTTGCATCTCATACCTTGATGTGTGTATGCAAAGCTAAAAATAAAAGAAAGAACATAATAAGAAATAAGTCTGGGGAGAGAAATTGATACAAAAGTGTGAAAATGGGTAGTTCCTTGTCATGATATTGTCTGGTAAAGAATCTAGAATGTTCTTGAACATAAGCTGCAGCGATGAAACTGGTGATCAGGGTTTTATTTGAACAATGCTGTGGGATAATGTGTGGAGTCTGGGAAAGCTGCGAATGTCTACAGAGAAGTACATGGTGGTTAGATCAAAAGCTGATTATGTGACATTTGGGTACTTGGAAAGAGGGTCATTTCGATGGTTCATGGACATGTGAGTCTCCGCGTTTTCAAACCTCTTTCTCTGGTTTAGTCTTCTATTTGCTTGAGGGCAATCAAAATGCTAAGTCTGGGGGAGTTGATATATCATGGTTTTTACCCTATTTAAGCCATGATATAAGTCTATTTTATAGAGTTTTTATAGTATTTTGGAGTCTTTTAGAGTCTTTTACAGGTTGTAGCACGTTGGTAGCATTATTGGAGAGATTGAAGCTTTCTAGAGCAGTTTGGGGCAAAGCTGAAGATCGTGTTGCTGAATACCTGAATTCACGTCTAGTATCGATCGATACCCCCTGGTATTGATCGACACTCATCGCAGCAAACACGACCCGCGAGTTTTTCAAGACTTGAAAATTTGCAAAAGTGCCCAGAAGTCTTTGATATTTACAAGAAGACACCAATTCGTGATTTAGGTTATTTATAGGGATTTATAGCCACTTTGTTGGCAACGCTTATTTTATTCTGGATTTGAGAGAGAGCTTTTGAGGGAGACAAATCTGATACTTTGTTCGTCTGAGAGAAGATTTCGAACCCTTGTTACTCTTTCTTATTTATTTATTTGAGTATTTATTCAGTCATGTTTATTGTTTCAATCTCCATGTCTGAGTAGATCACCTGTTAGGTTTGGGGTTTTCTCATAGGGATTTCTTTGAATGCTAGGTTGATTATCTGTTAGGATTCACTATCTGAATTAGTTCTTCACCATAGGTTGTTCTCAAAGCTAATTCTGGATTGATCACCTAGAACTTAGACATTAGGATAATTGATTAGGCACGAGAGTGCGATTAATTACCTGATAGAATCTATAGTGAACAAATTGATTATTCGCAAAGAGATTTGGTTTAATTGATTTGTGAACATATCAAACCTGAACTTTAAAGCTAATTTAGACTTTAGGATTCGCAAAGAGATTTGGAATTCCTAGGATTTAGATTTAGATAGTTTTCGCAACAAGAATTGGTTAGCTATATTTTAGTGATTTGAGTTCAAAAACCGTGCTTAATCTGAATATTGTTAGTTAATTTAGCTGCATTCATTGATTTCCTGAGAAATACCCTTAACCTATCTGCCTTCAACTGAACTTACAACACCTTTAATTGCATACTTGTTTTCAATTACATCTTTTGATTTAGCGTATTTTGGATCTATATAATCTACTGTGTGAAATCTTGAGTTCTTATGTTCGACCCATGATTTACTGCAGCAACTGCTTTAGTACTATTTAGGGTATTAATTTGAGCATATCAAATTTGGCTCCGTTGCCGGGGATCGAACCCGGGTCACCCGCATGACAGGCGGGAATACTTACAACTATACTACAACGCAAAGAGACATGAGACGCCAAAGTGTATGCTGACATTGTTTTTGTTTTTCTTAGAGTCAGTCGTTTTATCGAGTCAAAACTTGTTGGAGATGATGATCATGTGCTTGAACCTATTAATTTGATTTTGTTTTTGAGTGCACGGTGTTACAGGACCAGCTCTAGATCGTCTAATGAAAAATCCAAGGACTGACCAGTTGACTAGAAAACATCCATGTCTCCAGCAGAGTTCTTCTGAAACCTGAGCCAAATTTTTGTACTTCATCAATGTGGTTAGTGTTTTTTGAGCTTGATTCATCATTCATATCTGATAAAGGAACCCATGTGTTTAGAGTTATGGTATCTCTCTCCCCTGTTATAAGTTGATAAATAAGAGCATAAAAGATTGAAATGATTTTCTTCTGAGTAAAGGATTAGGAAAATTTTCAGCGATCCCATTATTCTACTTAAGAGGGAATGATCACACAAAGGATTGGAAGCGAGGGTAGGATTTTCCTATGATGCCATTATTCGCCTACATCCTTTGATACATAGAGAGGGAAGAATTGGGGATTTGGTGGCAAACACCATCAATACTTGCATCTCATACCTTGATGTGTGTATGCAAAGCTAAAAATAAAAGAAAGAACATAATAAGAAATAAGTCTGGGGGAGAGAAATTGATACAAAAGTGTGAAAATGGGTAATTCCTTGTCATGATATTGTCTGGTAAAGAATCTAGAATGTTCTTGAACATAAGCTGCAGCGATGAAACTGGTTATTAGGGTTTTATTTGAACAATGCTGTGGGATAATGTGTGGAGTCTGGGAAAGCTGCAAATGTCTACAGAAGTACATGGTGGTTAGATGAAAAGCTGATTATGTGACATTTGGGTACTTGGAAAGAGGGTCATTTCGAGGGTTCATGGACAGGTGCGTCTCCGCGTTTTCAAACCTCTTTCTCTGGTTTAGTCTTCTATTTGCTTGAGGGCAATCAAAAGGCTAAGTCTGGGGGAGTTGATATATCATGGTTTTTACCATATTTAAGCCATGATATAAATCTATTTTATAGAGTCTTTATAGTATTTTGGAGTCTTTTAGAGTCTTTTACATGTTGTAGCACGTTGGTAGCATTATTGGAGATATTGAAGCTTTCTAGAGAAGTTTGGGGCAAAGCTGAAGATCGTGTTTCTGAGTACCTGAATTCACGTCTAGTATCGATCGATACCCCCTGGTATCGATCGACACTCATCGCAGCAAACACGACCCGCGAGTTTTTCAAGACTTGAAGAATTGCAAAAGTGCCCAGAAGTCTTTGATATTTACAAGAAGACCCCAATTCGTGATTTAGGTTATTTATAGGGATTTATAGCCACTTTGTTGGCAACGCTTATTTTATTCTGGATTTGAGAGAGAGCTTTTGAGGGAGACAAGTCTGATACTTTGTTCGTCTGAGAGAAGATTTCGAACCCTTGTTACTCTTTCTTATTTATTTATTTGAGTATTTATTCAGTCATGTTTATTGTTTCAATCTCCATGTCTGAGTAGATCACCTGTTAGGTTTGGGGTTTTCTCATAGGGATTTCTTTGAATGCTAGGTTGATTATCTGTTAGGATTCACTATCTGAATTAGTTCTTCACCATAGGTTGTTCTCAAAGCTAATTCTGGATTGATCACCTAGAACTTAGATCTTAAGATAATTGATTAGGCACGAGAGTGCGATTAATTACCTGATAGAATCTATAGTGAGCAAATTGATTATTCGCAAAGAGATTTGGTTTAATTGATTTGTGAACATATCAAACCTGAACTTTAAAGCTGATTTAGACTTTAGGATTCGCAAAGAGATTTGGAATTCCTAGGATTTAGATTTAGATAGTTTTAGCAACGAGAGGTGGTTAGCTATATTTTAGTGATTTGAGTTCAAAAACCGTGCTTAATCTGAATACTGTTAGTTAATTTAGCTGCATTCATTGATTTCCTGAGAAATACCCTTAACCTATCTGCCTTCAACTGAACTTACAACACCTTTAATTGCATACTTGTTTTCAATTACATCTTTTGATTTAGCGTATTTTGGATCTATATAATCTACTGTGTGAAATCTTGAGTTCTTGTGTTCGACCCATGTTTTACTGCAGCAACTGCTTTAGTACTATTTAGGGTATTAATTTGAGCATATCAAATTTGGCGCCGTTGCCGGGGATCGAACCCGGTTCACCCGCATGACAGGCGGGAATACTTACCACTATACTACAACGCAAAGAGACATGAGACGCCAAAGTGTATTCTGACATTGTTTTTGTTTTTCTTAGAGTCAGTCGTTTTATCGAGTCAAAACTTGTTGGAGATGATGATCATGTGCTTGAACCTATTAATTTGATTTTGTTTTTGAGTGCACGGTGTTACAGGACCAGCTCTAGATCGACTAATGAAAAATCCAAGGACTGACCAGTTGACTAGAAAACAGCCATGTCTCCAGCAGAGTTCTTCTGAAACCTGAGCCAAATTTCTGCACTTCATCAATGTGGTTAGTGTTTTTAGAGCTTGATTCATCATTCATATCTGATAAAGGAACCCATGTGTTTAGAGTTATGGTATCTCTCTCCCCTGTTATAAGTTGATAAATAAGAGCATAAAAGATTGAAATGATTTTCTTCTGAGTAGAGGATTATGAAATTTTTCAGCGATCCCATTATTCTACTTAAGAGGGAATGATCACACAAAGGATTGGAAGCGAGGTTAGGATTTTCCTATGATTCCATTATTCGTCTACATCCTTTGTTACATAGAGAGGGAAGAACTGGGGATTTGGTGGCAAACACCATCAATACTCGCGTCTCATACCTTGATGTGTATATGCAAAGCTAAAATTAAAAGAAAGAACATAATAAGAAATAAGTCTGGGGGAGAGAAATTGATACAAAAGTGTGAAAATGGGTAGTTCCTTGTCATGATATTGCCTGGTAAAGAATCTAGAAGGTTCTTGAACATAAGCTACAGCGATGAAACTGGTGATCAGGGTTTTATTTGAACAATGCTGTGGGATAATGTGTTGAGTCTGGGAAAGCGGCGAATGTTTACAGAGAAGTACATGGTGGTTAGATCAAAAGCTGATTATGTGAGATTTGGGTACTTGGAAAGAGGGTCATTTCGATGGTTCATGGACAGGTGAGTCTCCGTGTTTTCAAACCTCTTTCTCTGGTTTAGTCTTCTATTTGTTCAGGGCAATCAAAAGGCTAAGTCTGGGGGAGTTGATATATCATGGTTTTTACCCTATTTAAGCCATGATATAAGTCTATTTTATAGAGTTTTTATAGTATTTTGGAGTCTTTTATAGGTTGTAGCACGTTGGTAGCATTATTGGAGATATTGGAGCTTTCTAGAGCAGTTCGGAGCAAAGCTGAAAATCGTGTTGCTGAGTACCTGAATTCACGTCTAGTATCGATCGATACCCCCTGGTATCGATCGACACTCATCGCAGCAAACACGACCCGCGAGTTTTTCAAGACTTGAAGAATTGCAAAAGTGCCCAGAAGTCTTTGATATTTACAAGAAGACCCCAATTCGTGATTTAGGTTATTTATAGGGATTTTATAGCCACTTTGTTTGCAACGCTTATTTTATTCTGGATTTGAGAGATAGCTTTTAAGGGAGACAAGTCTAATACTTTGTTCGTCTGAGAGAAGATTTCGAACCCTTGTTACTCTTTCTTATTTATTTATTTGAGTATTTATTCAGTCATGTTTATTGTTTCAATCTCCATGTCTGAGTAGATCACCTGTTAGGTTTGGGGTTTTCTCATAGGGATTTCTTTGAAAGCTAGGTTGATTATCTGTTAGGATTCACTATCTGAATTAGTTCTTCACCATAGGTTGTTCTCAAAGCTAATTCTGGATTGATCACCTAGAACTTAGATCTTAAGATAATTGATTAGGCACGAGAGTGCGATTAATTACCTGATAGAATCTATAGTGAGCAAATTGATTATTCGCAAAGAGATTTGGTTTAATTGATTTGTGAACATATCAAACCTGAACTTTAAAGCTGATTTAGACTTTAGGATTCGCAAAGAGATTTGGAATTCCTAGGATTTAGATTTAGATAGTTTTAGCAACGAGAGTTGGTTAGCTATATTTTAGTGATTTGAGTTCAAAAACCGTGCTTAATCTGAATACTGTTAGTTAATTTAGCTGCATTCATTGATTTCCTGAGAAATACCCTTAACCTATCTGCCTTCAACTGAACTTACAACACCTTTAATTGCATACTTGTTTTCAATTACATCTTTTGATTTAGCGTATTTTGGATCTCTATAATCTACTTTGTGAAATCTTGAGTTCTTGTGTTCGACCCATGTTTTACTGCAGCAACTGCTTTAGTACTATTTAGGGTATTAATTTGAGCATATCAAATTTGGCTCCGTTGCCGGGGATCGAACCTGGGTCACCCGCATGACAGGCGGGAATACTTACAACTATAGTACAACGCAAAGAGACATGAGACGCCAAAGTGTATGCTGACATTGTTTTTGTTTTTCTTAGAGTCAGTCGTTTTATCGAGTCAAAACTTGTTGGAGATGATGATCATGTGCTTGAACCTATTAATTTGATTTTGTTTTTGAGTGCACGGTGTTACAGGACCAGCTCTAGATCGACTAATGAAAAATCCAAGGACTGACCAGTTGACTAGAAAACATCCATGTCTCCAGTAGAGTTCTTCTGAAACCTGAGCCAAATTTCTGCACTTCATCAATGTGGTTAGTGTTTTTAGAGCTTGATTCATCATTCATATCTGATAAAGGAACCCATGTGTTTAGAGTTATGGTATCTCTCTCCCCTGTTATAAGTTGATAAATAAGAGCATAAAAGATTGAAATGATTTTCTTCTGTGTAGAGGATTATGAAAATTTTCAGTGATCCCATTATTCTACTTAAGAGGGAATGATCACACAAAGGATTGGAAGCGAGGTTAGGATTTTCCTATGATGCCATTATTCGCCTACATCCTTTGATACATAGAGAGGGAAGAACTGGGGATTTGGTGGCAAACACCATCAATACTCGCGTCTCATACCTTGATGTGTATATGCAAAGCTAAAAATAAAAGAAAGAACATAACAAGAAATAAGTCTGGGGGAGAGAAATTGATACAAAAAGTGTGAAAATGGGTAGTTCCTTGTCATGATATTGCCTGGTAAAGAATCTAGAAGGTTCTTGAACATAAGCTACAGCGATGAAACTGGTGATCAGGGTTTTATTTGAACAATGCTGTGGGATAATGTGTGGAGTCTGGGAAAGCTGCGAATGTCTACAGAGAAGTACATGGTGGTTAGATCAAAAGCTGATTATGTGACATTTGGGTACTTGGAAAGAGGGTCATTTCGATGGTTCATGGACATGTGAGTCTCCACGTTTTCAAACCTCTTTCTCTGGTTTAGTCTTCTATTTGCTTGAGGGCAATCAAAAGGCTAAGTCTGGGGGAGTTGATATATCATGGTTTTTACCCTATTTAAGCCATGATATAAGTCTATTTTATAGAGTCTTTATAGTATTTTGGAGTCTTTTAGAGTCTTTTACAGGTTGTAGCACGTTGGTAGCATTATTGGAGATATTGGAGCTTTCTAAAGCAGTTCGGAGCAAAGTTGAAGATCGTGTTGCTGAGTACCTGAATTCACGTCTAGTATCGATCGATACCCCCTGGTATCGATCGACACTCATCGCAGCAAACACGACCCGCGAGCTTTTCAAGACTTGAAGAATTGCAAAAGTGCCCAGAAGTCTTTGATATTTACATGAAGACCCCAATTCGTGATTTAGGTTATTTATAGGGATTTTATAGCCACTTTGTTGGCAACGCTTATTTTATTCTGGATTTGAGAGAGAGCTTTTGAGGGAGACAAGTCTGATACTTTGTTCGTCTGAGAGAAGATTTCGAACCCTTGTTACTCTTTCTTATTTATTTATTTGAGTATTTATTCAGTCATGTTTATTGTTTCAATCTCCATGTCTGAGTAGATCACCTGTTAGGTTTGGGGTTTTCTCATAGGGATTTCTTTGAATGCTAGGTTGATTATCTGTTAGGATTCACTTTCTGAATTAGTTCTTCACCATAGGTTGTTCTCAAAGCTAATTCTGGATTGATCACCTAGAACTTAGACATTAGGATAATTGATTAGGCACGAGAGTGCGATTAATTACCTGATAGAATCTATAGTGAACAAATTGATTATTCGCAAAGAGATTTGGTTTAATTGATTTGTGAACATATCAAACCTGAACTTTAAAGCTGATTTAGACTTTAGGATTCGCAAAGAGATTTGGAATTCCTAGGATTTAGATTTAGATAGTTTTCGCAACGAGAGTTGGTTAGCTATATTTTAGTGATTTGAGTTCAAAAACCGTGCTTAATCTGAATACTGTTAGTTAATTTAGCTGCATTCATTGATTTCCTGAGAAATACCCTTAACCTATCTGCCTTCAACTGAACTTACAACACCTTTAATTGCATACTTGTTTTCAATTACATCTTTTGATTTAGCGTATTTTGGATCTCTATAATCTACTGTGTGAAATCTTGAGTTCTTATGTTCGACCCATGTTTTACTGCAGCAACTGCTTTAGTACTATTTAGGGTATTAATTTGAGCATATCAAATTTGGCTCCGTTGCCGGGGATCGAACCTGGGTCACCCGCATGACAGGCGGGAATAATTACAACTATAGTACAACGCAAAGAGACATGAGACGCCAAAGTGTATGCTGACATTGTTTTTGTTTTTCGTAGAGTCAGTCGTTTTATCGAGTCAAAACTTGTTGGAGATGATGATCATGTGCTTGAACCTATTAATTTGATTTTGTTTTTGAGTGCACGGTGTTACAGGACCAGCTCTAGATCGACTAATGAAAAATCCAAGGACTGACCAGTTGACTAGAAAACATCCATGTCTCCAGCAGAGTTCTTCTGAAACCTGAGCCAAATTTCTGCACTTCATCAATGTGGTTAGTGTTTTTAGAGCTTGATTCATCATTCATATCTGATAAAGGAACCCATGTGTTTAGAGTTATGGTATCTCTCTCCCCTGTTATAAGTTGATAAATAAGAGCATAAAAGATTGAAATGATTTTCTTCTGTGTAGAGGATTATGAAAATTTTCAGTGATCCCATTATTCTACTTAAGAGGGAATGATCACACAAAGGATTGGAAGCGAGGTTAGGATTTTCCTATGATGCCATTATTCGCCTACATCCTTTGATACATAGAGAGGGAAGAACTGGGGATTTGGTGGCAAACACCATCAATACTCGCGTCTCATACCTTGATGTGTATATGCAAAGCTAAAAATAAAAGAAAGAACATAATAAGAAATAAGTCTGGGGGAGAGAAATTGATACAAAAAGTGTGAAAATGGGTAGTTCCTTGTCATGATATTGTCTGGTAAAGAATCTAGAAGGTTCTTGAACATAAGCTACAGCGATGAAACTGGTGATCAGGGTTTTATTTGAACAATGCTGTGGGATAATGTGTGGAGTCTGGGAAAGCTGCGAATGTCTACAGAGAAGTACATGGTGGTTAGATCAAAAGCTGATTATGTGACATTTGGGTACTTGGAAAGAGGGTCATTTCGATGGTTCATGGACATGTGAGTCTCCGCGTTTTCAAACCTCTTTCTCTGGTTTAGTCTTCTATTTGCTTGAGGGCAATCAAAAGGCTAAGTCTGGGGGAGTTGATATATCATGGTTTTTACCCTATTTAAGCCATGATATAAGTCTATTTTATAGAGTCTTTATAGTATTTTGGAGTCTTTTAGAGTCTTTTACAGGTTGTAGCACGTTGGTAGCATTATTGGAGATATTGGAGCTTTCTAAAGCAGTTCGGAGCAAAGCTGAAGATCGTGTTGCTGAGTACCTGAATTCACGTCTAGTATCGATCGATACCCCCTGGTATCGATCGACACTCATCGCAGCAAACACGACCCGCGAGCTTTTCAAGACTTGAAGAATTGCAAAAGTGCCCAGAAGTCTTTGATATTTACATGAAGACCCCAATTCGTGATTTAGGTTATTTATAGGGATTTTATAGCCACTTTGTTGGCAACGCTTATTTTATTCTGGATTTGAGAGAGAGCTTTTGAGGGAGACAAGTCTGATACTTTGTTCGTCTGAGAGAAGATTTCGAACCCTTGTTACTCTTTCTTATTTATTTATTTGAGTATTTATTCAGTCATGTTTATTGTTTCAATCTCCATGTCTGAGTAGATCACCTGTTATGTTTGGGGTTTTCTCATAGGGATTTCTTTGAATGCTAGGTTGATTATCTGTTAGGATTCATTATCTGAATTAGTTATTCACCATAGGTTGTTCTCAAAGCTAATTCTGGATTGATCACCTAGAACTTAGATCTTAAGATAATTGATTAGGCACGAGAGTGCGATTAATTACCTGATAGAATCTATAGTGAGCAAATTGATTATTCGCAAAGAGATTTGGTTTAATTGATTTGTGAACATATCAAACCTGAACTTTAAAACTGATTTAGACTTTAGGATTCGAAAAGAGATTTGGAATTCCTAGGATTTAGATTTAGATAGTTTTCGCAACGAGAGTTGGTTAGCTATATTTTAGTGATTTGAGTTCAAAAACCGTGCTTAATCTGAATACTGTTAGTTAATTTAGCTGCATTCATTGATTTCCTGAGAAATACCCTTAACATATCTGCCTTCAACTGAACTTACAACACCTTTAATTGCATACTTGTTTTCAATTACATCTTTTGATTTAGCGTATTTTGGATCTATATAATCTATTGTGAGAAATCTTGAGTTCTTATGTTCGACCCATGTTTTACTGCAGCAACTGCTCTAGTACTATTTAGGGTATTAATTTGAGCATATCAAATTTGGCTCCGTTGCCGGGGATCGAACTCGGGTCACCCGCATGACAGGCGGGAATACTTACAACTATACTACAACGCAAAGAGACATGAGACGCCAAAGTGTATGCTGACATTGTTTTTGTTTTTCTTAGAGTCAGTCGTTTTATCGAGTCAAAACTTGTTGGAGATGATGATCATGTGCTTGAACCTATTAATTTGATTTTGTTTTTGAGTGCACGGTGTTACAGGACCAGCTCTAGATCGACTAATGAAAAATCCAAGGACTGACCAGTTGACTAGAAAACATCCATGTCTCCAGCAGAGTTCTTCTGAAACCTGAGCCAAATTTCTGTACTTCATCAATATGGTTAGTGTTTTTAGAGCTTGATTCATCATTCATATATGATAAAGGAACCCATGTGTTTAGAGTTATGGTATCTCTCTCCCCTGTTATAAGTTGATAAATAAGAGCATAAATGATTGAAATGAGTTTCTTCTGAGTAGAGGATTAGGAAAATTTTCAGCGATCCCATTATTCTACTTAAGAGGGAATGATCACACAAAGGATTGGAAGCGAGGGTAGGATTTTCCTATGATGCCATTATTCGCCTACATCCTTTGATACATAGAGAGGGAAGAATTGGGGATTTGGTGGCAAACACCATCAATACTTGCATCTCATACCTTGATGTGTGTATGCAAAGCTAAAAATAAAAGAAAGAACATAATAAGAAATAAGTCTGGGGGAGAGAAATTGATACAAAAGTGTGAAAATGGGTAGTTCCTTATCATGATATTGTCTGGTAAAGAATCTAGAATGTTCTTGAACATAAGCTGCAACGATGAAACTGGTGATCATGGTTTTATTTGAACAATGCTGTGGGATAATGTGTGGAGTCTGGGAAAGCTGCGAATGTCTACAGAGAAGAACATGGTGGTTAGATCAAAAGCTGATTATGTGACATTTGGGTACTTGGAAAGAGGGTCATTTCGATGGTTCATGGACAGGTGAGTCTCCGCGTTTTCAAACCTCTTTCTCTGGTTTAGTCTTCTATTTGCTTGAGGGCAAACAAAAGGCTAAGTCTGGGGGAGTTGATATATCATGGTTTTTACCCTATTTAAGCCATGATATAAGTCTATTTTATAGAGTCTTTATAGTATTTTGGAGTCTTTTAGAGTCTTTTACAGGTTGTAGCACGTTGGTAGCATTATTGGAGATATTGGAGCTTTCTAAAGCAGTTCGGAGCAAAGCTGAAGATCGTGTTGCTGAGTACCTGAATTCACGTCTAGTATCGATCGATACCCCCTGGTATCGATCGACACTCATCGCAGCAAACACGACCCGCGAGCTTTTCAAGACTTGAAGAATTGCAAAAGTGCCCAGAAGTCTTTGATATTTACATGAAGACCCCAATTCGTGATTTAGGTTATTTATAGGGATTTTATAGCCACTTTGTTGGCAACGCTTATTTTATTCTGGATTTGAGAGAGAGCTTTTGAGGGAGACAAGTCTGATACTTTGTTCGTCTGAGAGAAGATTTCGAACCCTTGTTACTCTTTCTTATTTATTTATTTGAGTATTTATTCAGTCATGTTTATTGTTTCAATCTCCATCTCTGAGTAGATCACCTGTTAGGCTTGGGGTTTTCTCATAGGGATTTCTTTGAATGCTAGGTTGATTATCTGTTAGGATTCACTATCTGAATTAGTTCTTCACCATAGGTTGTTCTCAAAGCTAATTCTGGATTGATCACCTAGAACTTAGATCTTAAGATAATTGATTAGGCACGAGAGTGCGATTAATTACCTGATAGAATCTATAGTGAGTAAATTGATTATTCGCAAAGAGATTTGGTTTAATTGATTTGTGAACATATCAAACCTGAACTTTAAAGCTGATTTAGACTTTAGGATTCGCAAAGAGATTTGGAATTCCTAAGATTTAGATTTAGATAGTTTTCGCAACGAGAGTTGGTTAGCTATATTTTAGTGATTTGAGTTCAAAAACCGTGCTTAATCTGAATACTGTTAGTTAATTTAGCTGCATTCATTGATTTCCTGAGAAATACCCTTAACCTATCTGCCTTCAACTGAACTTACAACACCTTTAATTGCATACTTGTTTTCAATTACATCTTTTGATTTAGCGTATTTTGGATCTATATAATCTACTGTGTGAAATCTTGAGTTCTTGTGTTCGACCCATGTTTTACTGCAGCAACTGCTTTAGTACTATTTAGGGTATTAATTTGAGCATATCAAATTTGGCGCCGTTGCCGGGGATCGAACCCGGGTCACCCGCATGACAGGCGGGAATACTTACCACTATACTACAACGCAAAGAGACATGAGACGCCAAAGAGTCTGCTGACATTGTTTTGTTTTTCTTAGAGTCAGTCGTTTTATCGAGTCAAAACTTGTTTGAGATGATGATCATGTGGTTGAACCTATTAATTTGATTTTGTTTTTGAGTGCACGGTGTTACAGGACCAGCCCTAGATCGACTAATGAAAAATCCAAGGACTGACCAGTTGACTAGAAAACATCCATGTCTCCAGCAGAGTTCTTCTGAAACCTGAGCCAAATTTCTGCACTTCATCAATGTGGTTAGTGTTTTTAGAGCTTGATTCATCATTCATATCTGATAAAGGAACCCATGTGTTTAGAGTTATGGTATCTCTCTCCCCTGTTATAAGTTGATAAATAAGAGCATAAAATATTGAAATGATTTTCTTCTGAGTAGAGGATTATGAAAATTTTCAGCGATCCCATTATTCTACTTAAGAGGGAATGATCACACAAAGGATTGGAAGCGAGGTTAGGATTTTCCTTTGATGCCATAATTCGCCTACATCCTTTGATACATAGAGAGGGAAGAACTGGGGATTTGGTGGCAAACACCATCAATACTCGCGTCTCATACCTTGATGTGTATATGCAAAGCTAAAAATACATGAAAGAACATTATAAGAAATAAGTCTGGGGGAGAGAAATTGATACAAAAAGTGTGAAAATGGGTAGTTCCTTGTCATGATATTGTCTGGTAAAGAATCTAGAAGGTTCTTGAACATAAGCTACAGCGATGAAACTGGTGATCAGGGTTTTATTTGAACAATGCTGTGGGATAATGTGTGGAGTCTGGGAAAGCTGCGAATGTCTACAGAGAAGTACATGGTGGTTAGATCAAAAGCTGATTATGTGACATTTGGGTACTTGGAAAGAGGGTCATTTCGATGGTTCATGGACAGGTGAGTCTCCGCGTTTTCAAACCTCTTTCTCTGGTTTAGTCTTCTATTTGCTTGAGGGCAATCAAAAGGCTAAGTCTGGGGGAGTCGATATATCATGGTTTTTACCCTAGTTAAGCCATGATATAAGTCCATTTTATAAAGCCTTTATAGTATTTTGGAGTCTTTTAGAGTCTTTTACAGGTTATAGCACGTTGGTAGCATTATTGGAGATATTGGAGCTTTCTAGAGCAGTTCGGAGCAAAGCTGAAGATCGTGTTGCTGAGTACCTGAATTCACGTCTAGTATCGATCGATACCCCCTGGTATCGATCGACACTCATCACAGCAAACACGACCCGCAAGTTTTTCAAGACTTGAAGAATTGCAAAAGAGCCCAGAAGTCTTTGATATTTACAAGAAGACCCCAATTCGTGATTTAGGTTATTTATAGGGATTTTATAGCCACTTTGTTGGCAACGCTTATTTTATTCTGGATTTGAGAGAGAGTTTTTGAGGGAGACAAGTCTGATACTTTGTTCGTCTGAGAGAAGATTTCGAACCCTTGTTACTCTTTCTTATTTATTTATTTGAGTATTTATTCAGTCATGTTTATTGTTTCAATCTCCATGTCTGAGTAGATCACCTGTTAGGTGTGGAGTTTTCTCATAGGGATTTCTTTGAATGCTAGGTTGATTATCTGTTAGGATTCACTATCTGAATTAGTTATTCACCATAGGTTGTTCTCAAAGCTAATTCTGGATTGATCACCTAGACCATAGATCTTAAGATAATTGATTAGGCACGAGAGTGAGATTAATTACCTGATAGAATCTATAGTGAGCAAATTGATTATTCGCAAAGAGATTTGGTTTAATTGATTTGTGAACATATCAAACCTGAACTTTAAAGCTGATTTAGACTTTATGATTCGCAAAGAGATTTGGAATTCCTAGGATTTAGATTTAGATAGTTTTTGCAACGAGAGTTGGTTAGCTATATTTTACTGATTTGAGTTCAAAAACCGTGCTTAATCTGAATACTGTTAGTTAATTTAGGTGCATTCATTGGTTTCCTGAGAAATACCCTTAACCTATCTGCCTTCAACTAAATTTACAACACCTTTAATTGCATACTTGTTTTCAATTACGTCTTTTGATTTAGCGTATTTTGGATCTATATAATCTACTGTGTGAAATCATGAGTTCTTGTGTTCGACCCATGTTTTACTGCAGCAACCGCTTTAGTACTATTTAGGGTATTAATTTGAGCATATCAAATTTGGCGCCGTTGCCGATGATCGAACGCGGGTCACCCGCATGACAGGCGGGAATACTTACCACTATACTACAACGCAAAGAGACACGAGACGCCAAAGTGTCTGCTGACATTGTTTTTGTTTTTCTTAGAGTCAGTCGTTTTATCGAGTCAAAACTTGTTGGAGATGATGATCATGTGCTTGAACCTATTAATTTGATTTTGTTTTTGAGTGCACGGTGTTACAGGACCAGCCCTAGATCGACTAATGAAAAATCCAAGGACTGACCAGTTGACTAGAAAACATCCATGTCTCCAGCAGAGTTCTTCTGAAACCTGAGCCAAATTTCTGCACTTCATCAATGTGGTTAGTGTTTTTAGAGCTTGATTCATCATTCATATCTGATAAAGGAACCCATGTGTTTAGAGTTATGGTATCTCTCTCCCCTGTTATAAGTTGATAAATAAGAGCATAAAATATTGAAATGATTTTCTTCTGAGTAGAGGATTATGAAAATTTTCAGCGATCCCATTATTCTACTTAAGAGGGAATGATCACACAAAGGATTGGAAGCGAGGTTAGGATTTTCCTTTGATGCCATAATTCGCCTACATCCTTTGATACATAGAGAGGGAAGAACTGGGGATTTGGTGGCAAACACCATCAATACTCGCGTCTCATACCTTGATGTGTATATGCAAAGCTAAAAATACATGAAAGAACATTATAAGAAATAAGTCTGGGGGAGAGAAATTGATACAAAAAGTGTGAAAATGGGTAGTTCCTTGTCATGATATTGTCTGGTAAAGAATCTAGAAGGTTCTTGAACATAAGCTACAGCGATGAAACTGGTGATCAGGGTTTTATTTGAACAATGCTGTGGGATAATGTGTGGAGTCTGGGAAAGCTGCGAATGTCTACAGAGAAGTACATGGTGGTTAGATCAAAAGCTGATTATGTGACATTTGGGTACTTGGAAAGAGGGTCATTTCGATGGTTCATGGACAGGTGAGTCTCCGCGTTTTCAAACCTCTTTCTCTGGTTTAGTCTTCTATTTGCTTGAGGGCAATCAAAAGGCTAAGTCTGGGGGAGTCGATATATCATGGTTTTTACCCTAGTTAAGCCATGATATAAGTCCATTTTATAAAGCCTTTATAGTATTTTGGAGTCTTTTAGAGTCTTTTACAGGTTATAGCACGTTGGTAGCATTATTGGAGATATTGGAGCTTTCTAGAGCAGTTCGGAGCAAAGCTGAAGATCGTGTTGCTGAGTACCTGAATTCACGTCTAGTATTGATCGATACCCCCTGGTATCGATCGACACTCATCACAGCAAACACGACCCGCGAGTTTTTCAAGACTTGAAGAATTGCAAAAGAGCCCAGAAGTCTTTGATATTTACAAGAAGACCCCAATTCGTGATTTAGGTTATTTATAGGGATTTTATAGCCACTTTGTTGGCAACGCTTATTTTATTCTGGATTTGAGAGAGAGTTTTTGAGGGAGACAAGTCTGATACTTTGTTCGTCTGAGAGAAGATTTCGAACCCTTGTTACTCTTTCTTATTTATTTATTTGAGTATTTATTCAGTCATGTTTATTGTTTCAATCTCCATGTCTGAGTAGATCACCTGTTAGGTGTGGAGTTTTCTCATAGGGATTTCTTTGAATGCTAGGTTGATTATCTGTTAGGATTCACTATCTGAATTAGTTATTCACCATAGGTTGTTCTCAAAGCTAATTCTGGATTGATCACCTAGACCATAGATCTTAAGATAATTGATTAGGCACGAGAGTGAGATTAATTACCTGATAGAATCTATAGTGAGCAAATTGATTATTCGCAAAGAGATTTGGTTTAATTGATTTGTGAACATATCAAACCTGAACTTTAAAGCTGATTTAGACTTTATGATTCGCAAAGAGATTTGGAATTCCTAGGATTTAGATTTAGATAGTTTTTGCAACGAGAGTTGGTTAGCTATATTTTACTGATTTGAGTTCAAAAACCGTGCTTAATCTGAATACTGTTAGTTAATTTAGGTGCATTCATTGGTTTCCTGAGAAATACCCTTAACCTATCTGCCTTCAACTAAATTTACAACACCTTTAATTGCATACTTGTTTTCAATTACGTCTTTTGATTTAGCGTATTTTGGATCTATATAATCTACTGTGTGAAATCATGAGTTCTTGTGTTCGACCCATGTTTTACTGCAGCAACCGCTTTAGTACTATTTAGGGTATTAATTTGAGCATATCAAATTTGGCGCCGTTGCCGATGATCGAACGCGGGTCACCCGCATGACAGGCGGGAATACTTACCACTATACTACAACGCAAAGAGACACGAGACGCCAAAGTGTCTGCTGACATTGTTTTTGTTTTTCTTAGAGTCAGTCGTTTTATCGAGTCAAAACTTGTTGGAGATGATGATCATGTGCTTGAACCTATTAATTTGATTTTGTTTTTGAGTGCACGGTGTTACAGGACCATCTCTAGATCGACTAATGAAAAATCCAAGGACTGACCAGTTGACTAGAAAACATCCATGTCTCCAGCAGAGTTCTTCTGAAACCTGAGCCAAATTTCTGCACTTCATCAATGTGGTTAGTGTTTTTAGAGCTTGATTCATCATTCATATCTGATAAAGGAACCCATGTGTTTAGAGTTATGGTATCTCTCTCCCCTGTTATAAGTTGATAAATAAGAGCATAAAAGATTGAAATGATTTTCGTCTGAGTAGAGGATTAGGAAAATTTTCAGCGATTTCATTATTCTACTTAAGAGGGAATGATCACACAAAAGATTGGAAGCGAGGCTAGGATTTTCCTATGATGCCATTATTCGCCTACATCCTTTGATACATAGAGAGGGAAGAACCGGGGATTTGGTGGCAAACACCATCAATACTCTCGTCTCATACCTTTATGTGTATATGCAAAGCTAAAAATAAAAGAAAGAACATAATAAGAAATAAAGCTGGGGGAGAGAAATAGATACAAAAAGTGTGAAAATGGGTAGTTCCTTGTCATGATATTGTCTGGTAAAGAATCTAGAAGGTTCTTGAACATAAGCTGCAGCGATGAAACTGGTGATCAGGGTTTTATTTGAACAATGCTGTGGGATAATGTGTGGAGTCTGGGAAAGCTGCGAATGTCTACAGAGAAGTACATGGTGGTTAGATCAAAAGCTGATTATGTGACATTTGGGTACTTGGAAAGAGGGTCATTTCGATGGTTCATGGACAGGTGAGTCTCCGCGTTTTCAAACCTCTTTCTCTGGTTTAGTCTTCTATTTGCTTGAGGGCAATCAAAAGGCTAAGTCTGGGGGAGTTGATATATCATGGTTTTTACCCTAGTTAAGCCATGATATAAGTCCATTTTATAGAGTCTTTATAGTATTTTGGAGTCTTTTAGAGTCTTTTACAGGTTATAGCACGTTGGTAGCATTATTGGAGATATTGGAGCTTTCTAGAGCAGTTTGGAGCAAAGCTGAAGATCGTGTTGCTGAGTACCTGAATTCACGTCTAGTATCGATCGATACCCCCTGGTATCGATCGACACTCATCGCAGCAAACACGACCCGCGAGTTTTTCAAGACTTGAAGAATTGCAAAAGTGCACAGAAGTCTTTGATATTTACAAGAAGACCCCAATTCGTGATTTAGGTTATTTATTGGGATTTTATAGCCACTTTGTTGGCAACGCTTATTTTATTCTGGATTTGAGAGAGAGCTTTTGAGGGAGACAAGTCTGATACTTTGTTCGTCTGAGAGAAGATTTCGAACCCTTGTTACTCTTTCTTATTTATTTATTTGAGTATTTATTCAGTCATGTTTATTGTTTCAATCTCCATGTCTGAGTAGATCACCTGTTAGGTTTGGGGTTTTCTCATAGGGATTTCTTTGAATGCTAGGTTGATTATCTGTTAGGATTCACTATCTGAATTAGTTCTTCACCATAGGTTGTTTTCAAAGCTAATTCTGGATTGTTCACCTAGAACTTAGATCTTAAGATAATTGATTAGGCACGAGAGTGCGATTAATTACCTGATAGAATCTATAGTGAGCAAATTGATTATTCGCAAAGAGATTTGGTTTAATTGATTTGTGAACATATCAAACCTTAACTTTAAAGCTGATTTAGACTTTAGGATTCGCAAAGAGATTTGGAATTCCTAGGATTTAGATTTAGATAGTTTTCGCAACGAGAGTTGGTTAGCTATATTTTAGTGATTTGAGTTCAAAAACCGTGCTTAATCTGAATACTGTTAGTTAATTTAGCTGCATTCATTGATTTCCTGAGAAATACCCTTAACCTATCTGCCTTCAACTGAACTTACAACACCTTTAATTGCATACTTGTTTTCAATGACATCTTTTGATTTAGCGTATTTTGGATCTATATAATCTACTGTGTGAAATCTTGAGCTCTTGTGTTCGACCCCTGTTTTACTGCATCAACTGCTTTAGTACTATTTAGGGTATTAATTTGAGCATATCAAATTTGGCGCCGTTGACGGGGACTCAATTCGCCGTTAGATTTTTGCTAAAAAATTCGTCTAAATCGCCCTAGTATCGATCGATACCCTTAGGTATCGGTCGATACCTGACGTATATTTCAGTTATTTACGTTCTTGGTTTTTGTATTCAGGTGCATGCCTAATCGAGAAACCAGAAGGAACAAGAACACCCCACTAGTTGATTTATCACTGGAACAGGTAGCACTTGTGGAACGCACAAACATGAAAGCAAAGAAATCAGCTAAGGTGAACAACAATAAGTTGGTTCGTGATGCAACTGGTGCTAACATATACCAAGAGGGTCGGTTGTGCAATGAGCAAGGACAACGTCTGGATGGAGAGGGATCGTCATGCCACCTGCTCCTGTTGTCGCTGCGAATGTCGCTGGGAACACGAGGAATGATGTGGTTAATCGTGGAAGGACGATTGGTGAGTACAACAGGCATGACAAGTTTTTCGCCAATCGGTCAGCGATTCGTCCTCCTGCGTTTGAGAGGAATGACTTTGAGCTGAAGCCTGCTTACTTTGCTCTTGTGGGACAGCATATCTTTCATGGTCTTCCTCATGAACATCCGATGGACCATGTGGAGAAGTTCGAGGACTTGGTCACTAGCATCAAGAGCAATGGAGTATCCTACGACTATCTCTTCTGCAAGCTCTTCCCCTACTCTCCTGGTAGAGATACGACCTACTGGCTGAGGCAGCTACCTCCTGGTTCGCTAACTACTTGGGAGGACATTAAGAGAGCCTTCCTGATCAACTTCTACGATGATGCACGATCTGAGGATCTGAGGAATAAAATCTCCCAATTTTCTCGAGGACCTACTGAGGCGTTCAAGGCTGCTTGGACGAGATTCAGATCGTATCATAGAGATTGTCCACATCACGGATACTCTGATGTGCAGTTGCTGGGTATCTTCTTTAGAGGAGTAGATTGGAGGTATCAGATGGCTCTGGACGCTTCAAGCAATGGTAATTTCAACACCAGGTATCCTGAGGATGCTTATGTGTTGATTGAGAACTTTGCATCTAGCAGTAGCACCAAGAGTGCAGATTTCGAGCGCAAGAAGCTGGCTGGTAATCATGATGGGTCGCAGATCGCTGAAGTTAAGACTCAGATGGATTATATGCACAGTCTTCTGCTGGGAAAGACAACAAAGGCCGTTCACTTTGCTGAAGATGTTGAGGTGTTTAACGAGGGTGAAGCAGAAGATGTCAACTACATTGGTGGTTCTGGTTTTCAGGGACAGAGGAACCAATTCAACAACAATCGGAGCTTCAACAACAACTTCCAGCAAGGAGGATTCAACCAGAAAACTGCCCAGAACAGCGGTTACACCAGGAACTACGGAAGTCCTTCTTACGAGCCTGTGACTGCTAAAACATCAGAGAACAAGATTGAGGCCATGCTTGAAACGCTCGTTCAAGGACAGCAGCAGATCACAGTGACCTTTAATGGTAAGATGCACGCCATGTACAAAGATCTGAGTGGAAGGATAGATGCTCTTGGTATTCATCAGAAGAAGCTGGAAACTCAGGTCGCTCAGACTTCAGAAGGTTCGAGAAGACAAGAAGGCTTTCTCCCAGAAAAAGAGAGAATCCAAGGGCACACATCAATGCCATTACCTTGAGAAGTGGTAAAGAGGTCACCTCGGGAGCCAGAATGGACCAAACTGCTGAAATGTTTGAGATGTCTGACGATAAGGACTCTGAAATCGCCAAGGCATCGATAGACACTATCCAGCATCGATCGACACCGATCAAAATTCTTACACGGGAAAACCCAAAATCCCGAGTATTGATCGATACCTCCCCTGTATCGATCGATACTGAACCTGCAATCGATAATGCACCTAAGGTATCCGCGGTATGTAGACTCTCTCTGCAATCGCTTTGGACAAGCTGGTTGTTGAACTTCCCTTCATCGATGCTATCAAAACTTCTCCTGCTTTCAGGAGATATGTCAAGAAGATGGTGTCCAACAATGTGAACCTTGAAGATGGTTGTCTGATGATCACTCATGAGTGCAGTGCAATCCTAAACAACAGGATCCCAATGAAACTACCAGATCCAGGGAGCTTTGTCTTGGATTGCATAATCTTTACTGACAGGTTTGAGCGATCTCTTTGTGACCTTGGCTCAAGTGTCAACCTCATGCCATACTCGGTTGCTAAGAGGATGGGAATGACAGACTTCACTTCTACGAGGATCTCACTGATACTCGCTGATCGTTCAGGAGATATGTCAAGAAGATGGTGTCCAACAATGTGAACCTTGAAGATGGTTGTCTGATGATCACTCATGAGTGCAGTGCAATCCTAACCAACAGGATCCCAACGAAACTACCAGATCCAGGGAGCTTTGTCTTGGATTGCATAATCTTTACTGACATGTTTGAGCGATCTCTTTGTGACCTTGGCTCAAGTGTCAACCTCATGCCATACTCGGTTGCTAAGAGGATGGGAATGACAGACTTCACTTCTACGAGGATCTCACTGATACTCGCTGATCGTTCAGTTAGACTTCCAGAAGGTTTGCTCGAGGATGTTCCGATTAAGATTGGGAATTGCTTAATCCCCACTGATTTCATTGTCTTGGAGTATGATTCAGAACCCAGAGATCCTCTCATCTTGGGAAGGCCATTCCTAGCAACAGCTGGTGCTCTGATTGATTGCAGGAATGGGAAGATAGCTCTTAACATTGGTGAGTTGGTCATGACTTTTAACATGGAGAAGATGATGAAGAGACCAACCATCGATGGACAGACTTTCTTCGTAGATACCTTCTGTGACATTGCTAAGGAGTACTTCCTGGGGATGCATCCTGAAGACCCATTGGAGAGGGCATTGGTCTGTTTAGCTGAGTCAGAAGTTCATTCGAGTGATGTTGCTGCTGAATACGGGAAGATGATCGATACAGCACTGCCAGTATCGATCGATACTCACCTAGTATCGATCAATCCCTTGCGACCAGAAAGAGGTTTGGCCGAAAGTACTAAGCAAGCTGCTGGGCTTGGTGATTGGAGCGAGGAGAAAACTCCTAAAGTGGAACTCAAACCACTTCCTGCGAATCTGAGGTATGGTTTTCTAGGTCCTAATTCCACGTTCCCAGTAATCGTTAATTCTTCTTTGAACAACGCAGAGGTTACCTTACTGCTGAGAAGGCTGCGCAAGTATCGCAAAGCTCTTGGCTATTCTCTTGATGATATTTCAGGTATATCACCGGACCTGTGCATGCATAGGATTAATCTTGAGGACGAGTCAAAGGCTTCAATTGAGCATCAAAGGAGGCTGAATCCGAACCTGAAGGAAGTGGTTAAGAAAGAGGTCATGAAACTCTTGGATGCAGGAGTTATCTATTCCATCTCAGATAGCTCTTGGGTCAGTCCAGTGCACGTTGTTCCTAAGAAATGAGGGATAACCGTGGTGAAGAATGAGAAGGATGAGATGATTCCTACAAGGACTGTCACTGGACATCGAATGTGCATTGACTACAGGAAGTTGAATGCAGCTACACGGAAAGATCACTTCCCATTGCCATTCATTGACCAGATGCTGGAGAGATTGGCTAGCCATCCCTACTATTGTTTCCTTGATGGGTATTCAGGTTTCTTCCAGATTCATATCCATCCAGATGACCAATGGAAGACCACTTTTACATGTCCCTATGGCACATTCGCATACAGGAGAATGCCATTTGGATTGTGTAACGCTCCAGCCACTTTTCAGAGGTGCATGATGTCTATATTCACAGACATGATTGAAGATTTTATGGAGGTGTTCATGGATGACTTCTCAGTTTACGGACCATCGTTCAAAGACTGTTTGAATAATCTGTGCAAGGTCCTCCAGAGGTGTGAAGAGAAACACTTGGTCCTTAATTGGGAAAAGTGTCACTTTATGGTTCAGGATGGCATCATACTTGGGCACAAGGTCTCTAAAGCTGGAATCGAAGTTGACAAAGCCAAGATTCAGGTCATGACAAGTCTCCAACCACCGACTTCTGTGAAGGATATTCAGAGTTTCCTTGGTCATGATGGGTTTTACAGGAGGTTTATCAAGGATTTCTCCAAGATAGCACGCCCACTCACTGCTTTACTGTGCAAGGAGATCAAGTTTGATTTCACGCCTGATTGTCTTACAGCCTTTGAGGAGATCAAAAAGGCTTTGGTGAGTGCTCCTATTGTGCAACCTCCTGATTGGACTCTGCCTTTTGAGATCATGTGCGATGCTAGTGATTTTGCTGTTGGGTCAGTTCTGGGTCAGAGGAAAGATAAGAAGTTGCACGTCATCTACTATGCCAGCAGGACTTTGGATGATGCTCAGAGGAATTACAGCACCACAGAGAAGGAACTACTTACAGTTGTCTTCTCATTTGAGAAATTCCGATCCTACTGGATTGGGAGCAAGGTGGTTGTTCATACTGATCATGCTACTATCAAGTATCTGATGAATAACAAGGATCTCAAGCCGCGTCTTTGTCGTTGGGTTCTTTTGCTACAAGGATTCGACATCGAGGTTAAGGACAAGAGAGGCATAGAGAACGGGGTCGCTGACCATCTCTCGCGGATGCGGATCGATGCAGACGTCCCTATTGATGATCAACTACCTGAGGAAGCCATTTACTTCATTGAAACTGGGTTTCAGACGAATCTCGCAGAGAATCAGCAATTTTCACGAGTTGCAGGTTTCAATATCGATCGATACCCTGATGGTATCGGTCGATACCCTGGCGATTCCGAGCCTGTTTTTGATCATCCTAGTGTTTCTGAAAACCATCTCGTCGCTGCAACCGATTCTGATGATATTGCCAATTACCTCGCTGCAGATGCAAAGCCAAGACACCTCAAGAAGAAGTTCATGCGTGACATAAGGAGATTCTTTTGGGATGAACCTTACCTGTACAAGCATTGTTCTGATGGTATCTACAGGAGATGCGTTGCTGAATCAGAGGTTCCAGGTGTTTTATTTCATTACCATGGATCCGACTATACTGGACACTTTGCCACTTTCAAGACAGTGTCCAAGGCTCTTCAAGCAGGCTTCTGGTGGCCTACCATGTTTAAGGATGCTCATGCTTTCGTCTCACAGTGCGATGCTTGTCAGAGGAGAGGGAAGATCAGTAAGAGACATGAGATGCCACAAAATTTCATCCTTGAGGTTGAAGTTTTCGATTGCTGGGACATCGACTTTATGGGTCACTTTCCATCGTCACACAAGAAAAATTACATCCTGGTTGCTGTGGACTATGTGTCCAAATGGGTGGAAGCGATAGCTAGTAAGAAAAATGACTCTGCAGTGGTTCTTAAGCTGTTTAAGACTATCATTTTTCCTCGCTTTGGAGTACCTCGAATTGTGATAAGTGATGGTGGCTCTCACTTCATCAACAAGGTTTTCGAGAGGTTGTTGAAGAAGTATGGTGTGAACCATCGTGTAACTACTCCATATCACCCTCAGACGAGTGGGCAACTCGAGGTCTCCAACAGGCAGATCAAGGAGATTTTGGAGAAGACAGTGAGTGCTTCTAGGAAGGATTGGTCTACAAAGTTGGATGATGCGCTATGGGCATACATGACTGCTTTCAAGACACCGCTGGGTACTACACCATTCCACTTGCTATATGGGAAAGCATGTCACCTTCCAGTGGAGATTGAGCACAAGGCTGCATGGGCGAAGAAGTTGCTGAACTTCGACATCAAACCTGCTGCTGAGAGGAGATTGATTCAGCTGAACGAGCTGGATGAGATCAGGCACCACGCTTATGAGAACTCGAAGTTGTACAAGGAGAGAACCAAGGCTTATCATGATAAGAAGATCATCTCCAGACACTTCGAGCCGAATGACCAGGTACTTCTGTATAACTCTCGTTTGCAATTGTTTCCTAGTAAATTGCGTTCTCGTTGGTCAGGTCCCTTCACAATCACGGAGGTCCGACCACATGGTGTTGTAGTGCTGATAAATCATGCAGGCGAAGAGTTCACTGTCAATGGAGAAAGGGTGAAACACTATTGGGCGAAAGCCGAGATTCCAGACGGACACATAACGCCTCTGGATAATGCACCCATAGCCTGAGTGGAGTTACAGTTAAGCTAATGACGTTAAAAAAGCACTTGGTGAGAGGCAACCCACTGGTAAGTCTGGTTTTGAGTCGTTTTTCTTTTTATTTTCGTTCGTTATATGTTTGTGTCAGGATAAACAACGAGCAAACTCGAAATCGCCTTAGTGTCGATCGATACCCCATTGGTATCGATCGACACCAATCGCGAATGGAAAGTTCATCAAGTCGATTTAAGCCTGGTATCGATCGATACCAAGCTGTGTGTCGATCGATACTCGATGTTCCAGCAAGTTAACTTCTTGTTTTTCCCAATTTTAGTCTGTTCTTTTGTTTTCTTTCACTGACTCTAAGCTGGATAACACTGGGGATAGTGTTGTTCAAGTCTGAGGGAAGTGTCTGCTGACATTGTTTTTGTTTTTCTTAGAGTCAGTCGTTTTATCGAGTCAAAACTTGTTGGAGATGATGATCATGTGCTTGAACCTATTGATTTGATTTTGTTTTTGAGTGCACGGTGTTACAGGACCAGCTCTAGATCGACTAATGAAAAATCCAAGGACTGACCAGTTGACTAGAAAACATCCATGTCTCCAGCAGGGTTCTTCTGAAACCTGAGCCAAATTTCTGCACTTCATCAATGTGGTTAGTGTTTTTAGAGCTTGATTCATCATTCATATCTGATAAAGGAACCCATGTGTTTAGAGTTATGGTATCTCTCTCCCCTGTTATAAGTTGATAAATAAGAGCATAAAAGATTGAAATGATTTTCTTCTGAGTAGAGGGTTAGGAAAATTTCCAGCGATCCAATTATTCTACTTAAGAGGGAATGATCACACAAAGGATTGGAAGCGAGGTTAGGATTTTCCTATGATGCCATTATTCGCCTACATCCTTTGATACATAGAGAGGGAAGAACCGGTGATTTGGTGGCAAACACCATCAATACTCGCGTCTCATACCTTGATGTGTATATGCAAAGCTGAAAATAAAAAAAAGAACATAATAAGAAATAAGTCTGGGGGAGAGAAATTGATAAAAAAAGTGTGAAAAGGGTGGTTCCTTGTCATGATATTGTCTGGTAAAAAATCTAGAAGGTTTTTGAACATAAGCTGCAGCGATGAAACTGATGATGAGGGTTTTATTTGAACAATGCTGTGGGATAATGTGTGGAGTCTGGAAAAGTTGCGAATGTCTACGGAGAAGTACATGGTGGTTAGATCAAAAGCAGATTATGTGACATTTGGGTACTTGGAAAGAGGGTCATTTCGATGGTTCATGGACAGGTGAGTCTCCGCATTTTCAAACCTCTTTCTCTGGTTTAGTATTCTATTTGCTTGAGGGCTAGCAAAAGGCTAAGTCTGGGGGAGTTGATATATCATGGTTTTTACCCTATTTAATCCATGATATAAGTCCATTTTATAGAGTCTTTATAGTATTTTGGAGTCTTTTAGAGTCTTTTACATGTTATAGCACGTTGGGAGCATTATTGGAGATATTGGAGTTTTCTGGAGTAGTTTGGAGCAAAGCTGAAGATCGTGTTGCTGAGTACTTGAATTCACGTCTAGTATCGATCGATACCCCCTGGTATCGATAGACACTCATCGCAGCAAACACGACCGCGAGTTTTTCAAGACTTGAAGAATTGCAAAAGTGCCCAGAAGTCTTTGATATATACAAGAAGACCCTAATTCGTGATTTAGGTTATTTATAGGGATTTTACAGCAACTTTGTTGGCTACGCTTATTTTATTCTGGATTTGAGAGAGAGCTTTTGAGGGAGACAAGTCTGATACTTTGTTCGTCTGAGAGAAGATTTCGAACCCTTGTTACTCTTTCTTATTTATGTATTTGAGTATTTATTCAGTCATGTTTATTGTTTCAATCTCCATGTCTGAGTAGATCACCTGTTAGGTTTGGGGTTTTCTCATAGGGATTTCTTTGAATGCTAGGTTGATTATCTGTTAGGATTCACTATCTGAATTAGTTCTTCACCATAGGTTGTTCTCAAAGCTAATTCTGGATTGATCACCTAGAACTTAGATCTTAGGATAATTGATTAGCACGAGAGTGCGATTAATTACCTGATAGAATCTATAGTGAGCAAATTGATTATTCGCAAAGAGATTTGGATTAATTGATTTGTGAACATATCAAACCTGAACTTTAAAGCTGGTTTAGACTTTAGGATTCGCAAAGAGATTTGGAATTCCTAGTATTTAGATTTAGATAGTTTTCGCAACGAGAGTTGGTTAGCTATATTTTAGTGATTTGAGTTCAAGAACCGTGCTTAATCAAAATTCTGTTAGTTAATTTAGCTGCATTCATTGATTTCCTGAGAAATACCCTGAACCTATCTGCCTCCAACTGAACTTACAACACCTTTAATTGCATACTTTTTTTCAATTACATCTTTTGATTTATCGTATTTTGGATCTATATAATCTACTGTGTAAAATCTTGAGTTCTTGTGTTCAACCCCTGTTTTACTGCAGCAACTGCTTTAGTACTATTTAGGGTATTTATTTGAGTATATCACCGAGCTCAAAGAAAAAGGGCAAGCCGGTCTTGAGGAAGTCATGAGCAAGGTGCTCAAACTCGATCTCAAGGATCCACCATGTAGTGCTCACACTCCTCTCTCACCCACCTAAAAGGGTAACCAAAGTTAAACTTAGTGACTTTAAACAAAGTGCTCTTAGGAGACACCCCAACCTTATCATTGTACATACTTTGTTTTTATGTTTCTCTATGTTTTCTTGTCCTTTTTGATGGGTTTGCTTAGTGTGAGTAGGTTCTTCATGGTGTAATGGTCATGCATTGGGTAGATGTAAGTCTATCCTTGTATGCATAGATTGCCTTTTACTCTTAGGATTTTGCTAAAGCTTGCTCATTCATTAAGAGATCCCTTGCATTGGTGAAACCCCATACATTTGAGATCATCTTTATCTCAAAACCTTTACCCTAGCCAAATGGATTCACTTGCCTTACATAAGCATGATTCATTTGAAACGATTAATGAATGTTAAAGGATTGGACGACCTGAACACTTGTGTAGGTTGAGGCTTGAATTTGATTCGTACACGGAAGGATATGGTTAGCTCTTTTTTAGTAGACTTGTTTAATCGCATCTTATAGCTAGTAACTTGGACATTGAGTTGAATTTTTTTTATGGTACTTTTGGATTTGAGCTCCCATTTTTAGTCTTCTCCATTTCTTTATTCTTGTTTGCTTGAGGACAAGCAAAGGTTTAAGTTTGGGGGAATTTATATACTCATATATTGCATGTTTTAGCATGCATCTCACTTAAAGTTTTGTGTCATTTACATGCATAATCATGGTTTTATCTTGTATTTAGGTCTCATTTAGAGATTATGACAAATTGAATTAGGTCTAGTGAGTTATTGCATGTTTTGGAGTACTTTCTAGGTGATTGGAGGCAATTTAGGCATATTTGGAGAGTTGGACCAAAGTAGAGTGCAAGGTCCATCCGATACACCGGAAAGATGTGGCTGGACTGAGGCCCTTTGATATGAATCAGATTGGATGACCTTCATGAAAGCTGTAGGGGAGTGAGTTATCTAGCCACTGGAATTAGAATCAGGGGATGTCGACTTGTGGTTTGGAAGATATGGCCGTTTTACTAAAGACATGTCCATCTGGCCGAGGCAGTTTATTCAACACCGATGTGTGACATCGGTATTGAAGCCTCAGGGGAATACACCGATGTCTCACATCAGTGTAACACCTCGGTATTGCCTCTCTGAAGTGACAAGGAGCAAAAAAACCGTAGCACCGAGGTCCAACACCGATGTGTTACCTCGGTGTTGGACATCTCTCACCCGAACCAGCTGAGTTCGTCCAAAATGTCTCAAATATGTGGCTATACGGGGACCTTCAAATCCGAATTAGCTTCAACTGCCTTCTTAGAGGTTGTAGAGGAGTGAACCAGATTTACACAGGAGTTTGAATCGGGTTATTTGGACGTATGGATAGGGAGATAAGACGGATTTACTGAAGGTATATCCGTCTGGCCGAGAGAAGATGACATAGTCCAAATAACCGGAGGAAGGAAAGCCTTCCAATATGAATCAACTCAAATGGTTTTCATAAGAGTTGTAGAGGGACGAGTTAGCTGTCTACAGGAGTTAGATTCAGGTCATTAGGATGTCAGGTTCAGGAGTTATGACTGATTGACTGAAGACGTATCCAAATTTCGGCCGGGTCAATATCCGGTTTGTACCGGGTTGACCCAGGTCCGACCCAACTCAGCAAACACCTTTTTTATATTTTATAGATATGATTTTTAGATCTATCTCACTTTTTTATCCCTTTTCTATTTTTTCTCTCTCTTTTCTCTCTAGAACAAGACCTTGTCTTTTTAGGGTTCTTGAGATTTTTCCCTTGGATTTTTTTGATTTATGCAAGTTTAAGGTTATATCTTTTCATCTTTATCTAATCTTTCACATTCCTATTTCATAATCATGATTAACATCACCTCTTTCACAAGATTTGGTGTGTTCTTCATGATTAGTGAGTAGTTCTTCTTAAGGCTCATGGATGAGGTAGATTATGTGAATTTCGTGGTAGATCTTGATGTCTAGGACTTAGTTTACATATTCCTCTTTTATTTGGTGTTCACAATGCTATATTAGGCTAGATATAGTTAATCTAGATCTTAGGGAATATCATGCACACAAAGTGTTCGATGAAATTCCCCAAAGAACCAAGTAAGGGATTTTGATTTCTTAGCCTATGAAAGTAGTTGTCTAAGGAGCATTAGGGCCATAGGAACCTATGTTTATTGCTTGTTAATCATCCTATCACAAACGATGGTTTGTTCTTGATTTGTATGATTAACAAAGTGATTAAGACCATGAGAGTGGCTTAATCTTGCTTAAGTGTTCTGGGCTAAGGGAATAGCTTGTTTGTGTGAAATGACATCTAGATGGATCATGGATGGATCCAAAATCAATAACCTTATCCAAGAGCTTGCCTTTATCTTATTGTTAATCACGTTTTTAGTCTTTGCTTACTTGTTCTTGTTTGAATTTGAATCATTTAGGTTGTTTAGAAACCAAAAACCCTTTTGTTAGCTTAACTTACAAAGTTGTATGCATTTCTAGTGGTTGAAACTTGTACCCTTGGATTCGATATCTCTTATGCTGCTAAGGCATTTTGAGTAATTTATATAACAGAAAAATCTTGTATCAATTACATCGGTATTGAATAAACTGCCTCGGCCAGACGGATATGTCTTTAGTAAAACGGCCATATCTTCCAAACCACAAGTCCAAAACCCTTGATTCCAATTCCAGTGGCTAGCTAACTCACTCCTCTACGCCTTCATGAAGGTCATCCAAGCTAATTCATATCGTAGGGACTCATTCCAGCCACATCTTTCTGGTGTATTGGATGGACCTTGCACTCTACTTTGGTCCAACTCTCCAAATATGCCCAAAATGCCTCCAATCACCTAGAAAGTATTCCAAAACATGCAAGAACTCACTAGACCTAATGCAATATATCCTAATCTCTAAATGAGACCTAAATACAAGACAAAACCATGATTATGCATGTAAATGACACAAAACTCTAAGTGAGATGCATGCTAAAACATGCAATATATGAGTATATCAATTAGCTTTACTAAAGATGGTATTTGATTGCAAGGTTATAACCCCAAGGAGTAATTTATGGCCATGTACACGGGTTCTCAATTGTGTATAAGGACAAATTTCGGTGGATGAATATCATATGGATAAATTTCGGTGGATGAGTACTTTACATGAATTTTGAGATTGGTATATGAACTCTCTTTCTCCCCTTTATCTTCTCCTTCGATTCTCTTTACAGCTAGTTGACTTCCATCGGTGAATACTCGTTTGTGGACTAAGTGTCGATAACAACGTATCGTGGACAACATATAGTTCACAAGTGATATGAACATCAAATTCGTGGACAATGATTTGTGGACAATATATTGTGGATAATGAATCGTTGACATACATATTTAGTAGTTATCGTTGTCCACACAACTTTGCCCACCATTCGTTGTCCGCATTAACTAGTCTACAAAGTCAAATTTGACTCTTCACTCTCCTTCTTCTTTTTTCTTTGTCTAACTTCCCGATCTCTCATTTCTTCCTCTTTCTTCTTCTTCGCTTCCTAATTTCTTCAGGGGAAAGACTAAATTAGCCTGATCAGACTTTGTCTCCAACAATCCGACCCTTACTTTCATTGTCTCCTTCTCCTTATATTTCCTCAGAATCGGTTTGATCTCCAAATCATCTTCAGGCTTTTGCTTACCCAATAAATTAGATTTCTTGCTAGAACTGGTCATGGAGAAGATGAAAATAGCGACACGGGAAGAGTTGAGAAAAGCAAATAAGTTATAAATAAATAATCCTAAAAGTAGAGATCCGCCTAGGAAGAATAAGCTATTTATAAAATAATTTGGTTTGGGCTGTCGTCGCCTCCGATCTCGACGGGAAGGAGTGTCAGAATACTCGAAGACGCCGCCACCGGAAGATTTTCCGCCGGCGATTTCTTCTCTTAGGAGTGTAAATCAAATCTGAAAACCAATATGTGTTCGCTTTTATCAAACCCAGAACCTAGAAATTGATACAAGACATTTTAGTCTCTAGGAGGTATTAATATCCCCAATACGATGTAGTATGAAGGTTATCAATCCATAACTAGGATTTTATCATAATGTTTGATGGATAATCAAGATGAAAAGAAGATAGATGGAAGAGATTCAATGAGATAAACACCTCAATGCATAAACTTCAAAGATCTCTCTTACAAAATCCAAGTTCTCTCTATAAAGGGGAAAGGTTTTTTGACTAACCAAAAAGCATCCCTATAAAATTAGGTTTAGATGGGTTTTTATATGAAAAGTGGGCGACATGGTCAACATCGCCCAGTTGCATCGCTCTGTGGTCGTTGGTTGCTGGTTGATGCTAAGGCTTTTTTCCCCCTGATCTTCCATCGGCCCGCTGCATCGTCCGGTAGTCTCGATGTAAACGTTTTGAAGCTTGAACACCGCTCCGTTGCATCGCTCGGTGGTCGCGGTGTAAACATCCTGGCTAGTACAAGTCTTTCGGCTTCTCGGCTAGGTAAAGACGATTTCAGTAAAACCGCGGTAGCTCTCGAACCACACGTATGAATCGCCTGATTCAACTTCTCCTGGACAGCTAACTCACCCCTCTACAACATTCATGAAGGTCGCCAAGGCTGATTCAGATCGAAGGGCTGTCGTCCATACACATCTTACCGGCGTCTCAGATGGACTTCGCACTCCTCTTAGGTCCAACTCTCCAAATATGTCCAACCGCCTCCGATTACCTAGGAAATACACCAAAACATGCAAGAACACACTACACCTAATGCAAAATGTCCTAATCTCTAATTGAGACCTAAATGCAAGACAAGACCATGATTATGCATGCGAATTACACAAAACTCTAAATGAAATGCATGCTAAAACATGGAATATATGAGTATATCAATTCCCCCAAACTTAAACTTTTGCTTCTCCTCAAGCAAACAAGAATAAAGAAAGGGAGAAGACTATAAATTGGAGCTTAAATCCAAAAGTGCCATAAAAAGAATCCGGGCCCAATGTCCAAGTTGCAAACATTCTTGATGCGATCAAACAACTTATTCAAAAGTGACTAGCCATACTTATCCTTGCATGACTTACATTCGAACCTCAACCTACACAAACTTTCATATCTTCCAACTTTTTGACCTTGATTAAGTGTAATAGGTGTGAATCATGTTTACGCAAGATCAAATGAATTCGTTTGGCTAAGGATAAGGTTATGAGATGAAAGTGATCTCATTATCATGCATGGGTAATTAGGTACAAGTATCTCTCATGAAATGAACAAATTTTAGCAAAATGCTAAAGGTCAAAGGCAACCTATGCATACAAGGGAGAATTCTCATCTACTCAAATGCCTAGAGTATCTCTAACCTAAAGCTTCTAACCCGTTATGCCCAAATCCTAAGCTACCCTTTTTATCTTGAGGCATTTTGCCTTCTCAAACCCACATGCTTTTTGTCTTTTCATTTCACCTTCTTCTCATTCGGGGATCACTTCTTCTTCCTTGTTCTTTCATGGTTTGGTGTTTCTTTGTTGTGATCTAGCTCTTCTTTTCTTCTTTTTGGCTCACGCCTCTTCTCATTCTTTGATGCTTTGGCCTTTTTGGCTTTCTTCTTTTTCCTTATATCTTTTGAGGCTATCTTATTCTTTAGAGCTAGTCTTATGATTTTTGCACAAACTAATCTACATAAATCCGATCCCCTATTTCCCTTTTCCTTTTCTTATTTTCCATTCCACAATCCATTCTCAAACGTTCACCAAGTCTAAGACCGTTCCCCCAAACTTGAACCAAGAACCGCCATCCTAACTAGCCTATTCCTAGATTAACTCCGAGATGTTGGAGCTAAATCTACATGAAAATTCCCTCTTGCCGCCCTAAACCTAACACGGTTTGCCAAGTTTGTTCGAAAGAAAGGCCTCACAATTCACACACTAATAACAATGGCTTGAAAGAAAGCTAAGGTTAGGGTAGGGGAAACCATTCCAATGATGGGATATGGCTACTTGGATAAGCAAGAGTGGTATTAAGGAGAAAGAATATCCAAGTATGTATAGGTGATCCACAAATTCATTCTAGATTGCACAAACATAATATTTACAAGTCAAATTTATGGTTAGCACTTAGATGATGTTGAATTCAAGTCAATGTTTGTTTCAATCAAAGCAAGAACAATAAGACATGAGATCAAGGCATGGTTCGTTCTTAATTTCTACACGAGATCAAAGCATCAAGTAACTAGCAACAATGACATTGGACTAGGCTCTTAATATGGTACTATTCAAGGACAAATCTATCATTGCTCCTAATGCTCATGCAAAGCTACCTTATATGCTATGCATCTAGACTCAATCCTATATGGAAATGCACAAAATTTTCAAATTTATTGAAAATGCATGAGACTCAAGGTGCAAAAAGGCAAAATAAGAACACCAAAAACGATGTTAGATAACACACAAACCCTCCCCCAAACTTAAATTACACAGTCCCTTGTGTAAGAGAAGCGTAAGAGAGAGCTAAACAATGCATGAAAGAAAGAAAGAAGATATGATTCTAAATGCTATGTACACAGTTAGGAGTGTTACCTTGGAAAAGGATGGATGAGACGAGAGGGATCAAGGGACGCCATATTTCATCTCCTCATCCTATGTACCTTAGTCCATAAGTCTATGCCCATAAGACCATTGAAGACCTATTTGCACTAAGAAAACCCATCAAAAGGAACTAACAACGAAAGAAAAGCATAAAAGGAAATATGTACAAGGATAAGCTTGGGGTGTCTCCCAAGAGCACTTTGTTTAACGTCACTAAGTTTGTCGTTTGTTACCCTTTTAGGCGGGTAGTGGAGGAGTGCAAGCACTCTTTGGCGGTTCCTTAAGCTTGAGTTTGAGAACTTTACCCATTAAGCCTTGAAGACCGGCGTGATTGGGCTCCCTATCCGTCGGTGTGAGGGTTGCTATGGCCTTGGCAAAAGGCTTGGGACGCCCTCTACGTTTGACCTTGTACTCAATCATCCCTTCTCCATGTTTCCATGGGATGAGAGTTACGATCGAAGGTTGGTCTAGCAAGGGTCCAATCCTCTTGAGCATGCTCGGTTTCCTCTCCTCGGACCTAGGCTTTGTCCTCTTCTTATCAACCTTAGCACTTTCACCCTCACTCTCCGTTGTGGTGTGAAAGAGGGAATTCAAGCAACTTCCATCTAGAGCTAGGGCTTCTTCAACCATCCCTTGATTCACCGTCTCACAAACGCCCACATACTCAACCTTCCGGACTTGGGCTTCATTGTCCCCACAAATAATAGTCCCACAAATAGCGGTGGAAGAAGGCATCATTGTGTAGAACTTCTTGTCATCCACGTTCTTAAGAACAACCCTCTTGTTTATGAAGTCCAAACTTGCACCGGTTTTGTTGAGGAATGGAGTCCCGAGGAGTAGAGGGAGCTTTATGTTTGGTGCCATCTCCATTACTACGAAGTCCGTTGGTACAAGACACTTTCCAATCTTTAGAGCAAAGTCTTCAACCAAGCCAAGAGGTTTCTTCGTAGAAGAGTCTCCAAATGTGATGGTGGAGGGGTAATCGTTCAACTTATCTATCCCAAGACTTTTGTCCATCTCCAAGGTCATGACATTCACGGTTGAGCCCGAGTCACACAAAGCATCATCAACTTCCAAGCTTCCAAGGGTGCAAGATATTGAGAATTTCCCGGGGTTTCCAAGCTTTGGGAGAGTCTTAGGCTCCATCCTTGTTGTGTTTGGAGGCATTTTCTTTTGTGCCTTATTGAGAAAACGACCGGGAAATGAAAGTGGAGGCTCATATGGGGGAGGTAAAATGCGAATAGGCTCTCTTTTTGTCCCAACAAGTATCTATACATTTTTCACTCTAGGCACGTCCTTAATGTACTCTTCAACCTTGTTATACATCTCATCAACCAACACCATATCATTCTCATGGCCAAAGGTCACCTCCCAACTTTGTTATTCAATGTCCTCATTGAGGCTAGAGACTAACCCGAGGAACTCCTCAATTATGTGATCTTGCTCCTTAAGAGTGGAAAAGATGTTGCAAGACTCTTTAGAGGTTAGTATTGCTTTCCCATTTGAAGAGCCTTGAGGATGATTTGAGGTAGAGGCGGCATTCCTTTGCTGCATTAGTTGCATCTTTTAGCTCAATGCCTCAAACTTGCTATTAAGATCATTGTAAGAGCAAATGACCTTGTTAGTGGTTTCCGTTTGGCCCTTGATTAGTTGTTGTAACATGGAGGCCAAGTCAAGCTCTTGCGGTTTAGACGTAGGTGCTTAACCTTGGGGCACAAACCCTTGTTGTTGACCTTGAAAATCGGGTGGAACTTTTGGTTGGAGTCCACTTTGGTTTCCTTGGAATTGGTTCCTTGGGACATACCCTTGTTGGTTGGAGTTAGAAGGTTGACCTTGAGATTGGAATTGTTGTTGTGGAACTCCTTGAGCTTGAGTAGATTGTTGAGGGTAGAGTTGGTCTTGTGGATTCCTATAGGTTTGGTTGAACCCTTGTCTTTGGAGGTTACCTTGGTTCCCCACGTAGTTCACTTCCTATTGTGTTTCCACGGCTTCCTCTTGATATCAAGCTTGATTATTCTCGTAGTCACCAATGAAATGAACTGCCTTTTGAGACACTTTTTGAGAGGCAAGAAGCTTGTCTATCATAGAGGCTTGCTTATCCAACTTGTCATTAAGAGCTTTCATGTCTTTGGCTATCTTGTTATCATCAAAGTCACTCGTGGTCCTTGTGGCACGGTCACAATCATCGCCATAGGTGCCATGACTTTGAGCCAAGTTCTCTACCAACTCCATTGCATCCTCCACTGCATCCTCCACGTCCTTAGCTAGGAAATTACCATTCGATGCCGTATCAAGTAGCATTTGAATCTTAGGTAAAGCGCCTTGGTAGAGAGTGCTAAAAAGTGAGGTGTTAGAGAAGCCATGATGTGGGCATTGAGAAGTGTAGCCTTTAAATCTCTCCCAAGCTTCGTTGAAAGACTCAATAGACCGTTGTGTGAAGCTTGAAATCTCATTGCGAAGTTTGGCGGTTCTAGCCGGTGAGAAGAATTTGGCTAGAAAGGCCTTTTTGCAATCATCCCATGAAGTAATAGAACCTTGAGGCAAGCTTTTCTCCCATTGGTGAGCCTTGTCGCCCAAAGAGAACGGGAAGAGACGAAGCTTGAAACCATCTTCGGATACTCCATTGATCTTGGTGAGACCACATATCCGATCAAATTGGTCAATGTGATCTAGGGGATCCTCCATTGACAACCCATGGAACTTGTTAGCTTGAACCATGTTGATTAGCCTGGGTTTGACCTCAAAGTTGTTGTTTTCAACCGGAGGTGGTTGAATTCCTTGACGGTTTTGGTGTGCATTTGCCGCATCACCTTCTCCTACGACATGCCTAGCTCTAGGCGGGTGGTTGATATATCATGGTTTTTACCCTATTTAAGCCATGATATAAGTCCTTTTTATAGAGTCTTTATAGTATTTTGGAGTCTTTTTAGAGTCTTTTACAGGTCATAGCACGTTTGGAGGATTATTGGAAGTATTGGAGCTTTCTGGAGCAGTTTGTAGCAGAGCTAAAGATCGTGTCGCTGAGAACCTGAATTCACGTCGAGCATCGATCGATACCCCTTGGTATCGATCGACACTCAGCGCAGCAAGACACAACCCGCGAGTTTTCCAAGACTTGAGGAATTGCAAAAGTGCCCAGAAGTCTTTAATAATTACAAGAAGACCCCAGATCGTGTTTTAGGTTATAAATAGGAGTTTTCAGCCACCTGTTTAGAAATGCCTTTTTATGCTTTTATTTTCTGTGTTTGATTTTACTTTGGTTTTAGAGAGACAAGTCTGAATCTCCCTTCGTCCGAGATCAGATCTCTAAACCCTTCTTTCTATTCTATTGATGATTTATTCAAACATGTCTTTTGATTCAATTGCCATGTCTGAGTAGATCCACTTTAGGTTTAGGGTTTTCTCATAAAGGATTTCTTTGAATGCTAGGTTAATTATCTGTTTAGGATTCACCATCTGAATTAGTTCTTCACCTTAGGTTGTGTTCATAGCTAATTCTAGGTTGACGAATCTGGAACTTAGATCTTAGGATAATTGATTAGGCACGAGAGTGCGATTAATTACCTGATAGAACCTAGGTGAGCAAATTGATTATTCGCAAAGAGATTTGGTTTAATTGATTTGTGAACATATCAAACCTGATATTAAAGCTGATTTAGACTTTAGGATTCGCAAAGAGATTTGGAATTCCTAAGATTTAGATTTAGATAGTTTTCGCAACGAGAGTTGGTTAGCTATATTTTAGTGATTTGAGTTCAAGAACTGCGCTAAATCTGAATCCTGTTAGTTAGTTAGTCTGCATTCATTGATTTCCTGAGAAAAACCCTGAGCCTATATTTCTCAATTGATTTACAACTCCTTTAATTTCTGCACTGCTTTTAATTACAACTATCTGGCTTAGCGTAATTCGACACTATAGAATCTATTGTGCGTTTCTGTGAGTCTTCTGTGGTTCGACCCCTAGCTATACTATTACAACTGCTTTAGTACTTTAGGGTATTAAATTGAGCACATCAATTTTGGCGCCGTTGCCGGGGACTCAATTCGCCATTAGATTTTAGTTTAGAATTTCGACTAAGTTCGACGGTATCGATCGATACTCTGTAGTATCGGTCGATACTCGTCGTCTTCTTTTGTTGGTATCGGTCGACACCACTTGGTATCGATCGATACTCAACATATTTTTCTGGTTACTTACGTGCTTTGCCTAGTGTTTTGTTTGCAGGTGTATGCCTGTTCGTGAAACCAGAAGCAACAAGAGCACACAGCTAGTTGAACTGTCATTGGAACAGCTAGCGTTTGTGGAACGCACAAACAGAAAGACCAAGCAAACATCAGGGATGAACAACCCAGTGGTTTTAAGAGCTGATGAAGCTGGAATTCTGAGAGACCAAGAGGGTCACGTGTGTAATGAGAGAGGGCAGCGACTTGATGAAGCTGGTAACATCGTTGTCCCTGCTGCGGTTGTTGAGATTGTCGCGCCAGCTGGGCGCGCCAACGCAGGGAATGCTGTGGTTAATCGTGGAAGGACGATTGGTGAATGCAACAGGCCTGACCAGTTTTTCGCCAATCGTTCAGCAATTCGTCCCCCTGCGTTTGAGAGGAATGACTTTGAGCTGAAGCCTGCTTACTTCACTCTAGTGGGACAGCATCTCTTTCATGGTCTTCCTCATGAACATCCAATGGACCATGTAGAGAGGTTCGAGGACTTGGTCACTAGCATTAAGAGCAATGGAGTGTCCTACGACTATCTCTTCTGCAAGCTCTTCCCCTACTCTCTAGGTGGAGAAGCTACTTACTGGCTGAGGCAGCTATCTCCTGGATCGCTAACTAATTGGGAGGACACCAAAAGAGCCTTCCTGATTAACTTCTATGATGACGGAAGATCTGAAGATCTGAGGAATAAGATCTCCACTTTTTCTCAAGGACCTACTGAGGCGTTCAAGGCTGCTTGGACAAGATTCAGATCGTACCAGAGAGATTGTCCACATCATGGATACTCTGATGTGCAGCTGCTGGGTATCTTCTTCAGAGGAGTAGATTGGAGGTATCAGATGGCTCTGGACTCTTCAAGCAATGGGAACTTCAACACCAACTATCCTGAGGACGCCTATGTGTTGATTGAGAATTTTGCATCTAGCAGCAGCACAAAGAGTGCCGATTTCGAGCGCAAGAGGCTGGCTGGTAACATGGATGGGTCGCAGATCGCTGAAGTGAAGGCTCAGCTGGATTCTATGCACAGTCTTCTGCTGGGAAAGACAACAAAGGCCGTCCACTTCGCTGCTGAGAATGAAGTGGAAGATGTTAACTACATTGGTGGTTCTGGTTTTCAGGGTCAGCGATTTGGGTACAACACCAATCGAAACTATGGTCACCAAGGAGGGTACCAATCCCCAGCACCCAAAACTCCTGAGAGTAAGATTGAGGCTATGCTTGAACACCTGGTTCAAGGGCAGGAGAAGATGACGGTCACCTTCAATGGTAAGATGGACACCATGTACACCGATTTGAGTGGAAGGATCGAGGCACTAAATACGAGCCACAGGATGCTGGAGACGCAAGTAGCTCAGACTGCAGCAAATTCCAAGGGAAAGGCGGTTCAATCACACAATGCACACGTCAATGCCATCAGCTTACGTGCAGAAAATCTCGAAGCCATTCCTGAAATCGCACAAGCATCGATCGATACTTCCCAGTATCGATCGATACCAGCCCAGACGCCTGCTCGAATGGATTCGAAAACCCGTGTATCGATCGATACCCCATTGGTATCGGTCGATACCGGGGCGATTTCTGAGGAAACAGTTGAAACTTCGACTGTGGTGCCTAAGGTCGTTGCAGAACGAGTGTATGTAACCAGGATGCCTTATCCTATGGTTCCTAAGCTGACAAGGGAGGAATGGGAGATTGCTAGACTACAGCATATGCTGGATAACCCGAACGTGGAGCTTCTTTCTGATGAAGATGTACCTGTCAGAAACGATTCAAATCGCATGGCGTCGATCGATACCCTACCTGGTATCGATCGATACCCCTCGCAGAAAGAACCAGAAGCCAAGAAATCACGTGAGGTGATAGGAGAAAGAGTTCGCAATTCACTACAACCACGGAAATTGACACAGAGGGAAGACCCAGGGAAATTCGCAGTACCAAGCTCCATCTCAGGAGTTGATTTCAAAGAGTCTCTTGTCGACTCAGGGGCTAGTGTCAATGTCATCTCAAAGGCAATTGCAGAGCAGTTGGGGGCTACTATTCTATCTCCTAAGACATCTATCACGTTTGCAAACGATTCCACCTCACTTCCATATGGTGAAATCGCTGGTTTGCTAGTCAAAGTAGGAGACTGTCTGGTGCCTACTGATTTTCAGGTTGTGGAGATGGGTGCGATATCTCGTATGCCTATACTCCTGGGACGACCGTTCATGGCTACTGCAGGCGCGATCATAGACACACCTAATAAGAGACTATCTTTCTCTTACATTGACAGTGATGTCTACTATGATGTCATTCCACCTAGGAGTATTCCCACACGTACCTCTAGCATCAAGGTTATCACAGGAGAGTCGCTAGCAATTGATCTTCTGGAAGAGCCTCCTGATGAGCCTACTGTCACAGACGTTCCAGCTGAACCGCCCAACATCCCCAAGAAGAAGACTAAGGCAACAAAGAAGAAGAAGGCCAAGAACAAAAAGGTCGAGAATCCCCATGTCACTCTGATTCCTCAGAAGTGTGATGGGAATTCGATTGATTACAAGGTCAAATGCAAGGGAGCCTTGAAGCCATTCTCCAAGGCCAGAGTCCTTCTTACTTCTGAGCTGAAAGAGAAAGGGCAGGAATTTGTGGACAGCATGCTAAGCAGAACTCTGAAGCTAGTAATGTCAAGTGATGGAGCCTGTTTTGGTGCAAGCTCTCACTCTTATCCAGCCTGAAGGGCGTTACAGTCAAGCTATTGACGTTAAACGAGCGCTTGGTGGGAGGCAACCCACTGGTGAGTCTGTTTTTGATTCGTTTTTATTTTTATTTTCGTTTGTTTTGAGTCTGTGTCAGGATGAACAAGGAGCAACTCGAAATCGCCTAAGCATCGATCGATATCCCTATGGTATCGATCGACACCAATCGCGGATGAAAATTCACAAAGTCGATCTAAGCATGGTATCGATCGATACCATGCCGTGTGTCGATCGACACCGACTGTTCCAGAATGGTAATTTCTTGTTTCTCTTCGTTCTATCCTTTTTCTTTGTTTCTTTCACTGACTCTAGGCTAGATAACACTGAGGACAGTGTTGTTCAAGTCTGGGGGAGGTGTCTGCTGACATTGTTTTCGTTTTTCTTAGAGTCAGTCGTTTTATCGAGTCAAAACTGTTTTATTGAGTCAAAATTTGTTGGAGATGATGATCCTGTGCTTGAACCTATTGATTTGATTTTGTTTTTGAGTGCACAGTGTTACAGGATCAGTTCTAGATCGACTAATGAAAAATCCAAAGGCTGACCAGTTGACTAGAAAACATCCATGTCTCCAGCAGAGTTCTTCTGAAGCCTGAGCCAAATTTTTGCACTTCATCAATGTGGTTAGTGTTCATAGAGCTTGATTCATCATTCATATCTGATAAAGGAACCCGTGTGTTTAGAATTATGGTATCTCTCTCCCCTGAAATAAGTTGATAGATTAAGAGCATAAAAGATTGAAATGATTTTCTTCTGAGTAGAGGGTTAGGAAAATTTCCAGCGATCCCATTATTCTACTTAAGAGGGGATGATCACACAAAGGATTGGAAGCGAGGCTAGGATTTTCCTATGATGCCATTATTCGCCTACATCCTTTGATACATAGAGAGGGAAGAACCGGGGATTTGGTGGCAAACACCATCAATACTCGCGTCTCCTACCTTGATATGTATATGCTAAGCTGAAAATAAAAAAATAATAATAAGGATATAATAAGAAATAAGTCTGGAGGAGAGAAATTGATACAAAAAAGTGTGAAAAAGGGTGGTTCCTTTGTCAAGATATTGTCTGGTAAAGAGTCTAGAAGGTTCTTAAATATTAGCTGCAGAGATGAAACTGGCGATGAGGGCTTTACTTGAACAATGCTGTGGGATTTTGTGTGGAGTCTGGAAAAGCTGCAAATGTCTACGGAGAAGTACATGGTGGTTAGATCGAAACCTGATCAGGTGACATTTGGGTACTTGGGAAAAGGGTCTTTTCAATGGTTCAGGAATAGGTGAGTCTCTACGTTTTCAAACCTCTTTTTCTGGTTTAGTCTTCTATTTGCTTGAGGGCAAGCAAAAGGCTAAGTCTGGGGGAGTTGATATATCATGGTTTTTACCCTATTTAAGCCATGATATAAGTCCTTTTTATAGAGTCTTTATAGTATTTTGGAGTCTTTTTAGAGTCTTTTACAGGTCATAGCACGTTTGGAGGATTATTGGAAGTATTGGAGCTTTCTGGAGCAGTTTGTAGCAGAGCTAAAGATCGTGTCGCTGAGAACCTGAATTCACGTCGAGCATCGATCGATACCCCTTGGTATCGATCGACACTCAGCGCAGCAAGACACAACCCGCGAGTTTTCCAAGACTTGAGGAATTGCAAAAGTGCCCAGAAGTCTTTAATAATTACAAGAAGACCCCAGATCGTGTTTTAGGTTATAAATAGGAGTTTTCAGCCACCTGTTTAGAAATGCCTTTTTATGCTTTTATTTTCTGTGTTTGATTTTACTTTGGTTTTAGAGAGACAAGTCTGAATCTCCCTTCGTCCGAGATCAGATCTCTAAACCCTTCTTTCTATTCTATTGATGATTTATTCAAACATGTCTTTTGATTCAATTGCCATGTCTGAGTAGATCCACTTTAGGTTTAGGGTTTTCTCATAAAGGATTTCTTTGAATGCTAGGTTAATTATCTGTTTAGGATTCACCATCTGAATTAGTTCTTCACCTTAGGTTGTGTTCATAGCTAATTCTAGGTTGACGAATCTGGAACTTAGATCTTAGGATAATTGATTAGGCACGAGAGTGCGATTAATTACCTGATAGAACCTAGGTGAGCAAATTGATTATTCGCAAAGAGATTTGGTTTAATTGATTTGTGAACATATCAAACCTGATATTAAAGCTGATTTAGACTTTAGGATTCGCAAAGAGATTTGGAATTCCTAAGATTTAGATTTAGATAGTTTTCGCAACGAGAGTTGGTTAGCTATATTTTAGTGATTTGAGTTCAAGAACTGCGCTAAATCTGAATCCTGTTAGTTAGTTAGTCTGCATTCATTGATTTCCTGAGAAAAACCCTGAGCCTATATTTCTCAATTGATTTACAACTCCTTTAATTTCTGCACTGCTTTTAATTACAACTATCTGGCTTAGCGTAATTCGACACTATAGAATCTATTGTGCGTTTCTGTGAGTCTTCTGTGGTTCGACCCCTAGCTATACTATTACAACTGCTTTAGTACTTTAGGGTATTAAATTGAGCACATCAGTGGTTAGGACGGTGATGGTTTCCATTGCCACAACCTCCTTGATTGTTGCCGTTTCCACCCCCATTCCCACCGTTCCTTTGGTGGGGAATGGGTTCGTTGATGTTCCCAAGTGGAACCTCTTCTTGCACTCTCACACGGTTCCTTCTTGCTCTTGAACCCCTCTCAAGTTGATCAATATCGTCCCTTGGTTGTATGAGATTGGTATTGCCACGGGAACATGTATGCATACACCTATAGAGAGCAAAAGCAATGGGAAGTGAAGAAGATTAGTAACTTAGTAGAAAATAATACTTAAGCTCACTAAGAACATAAATCTCAATGTTAAAACAAATCCCAATATGGCAACGACACCAAATTGATACAAGACTTTTTAGTCTCTAGGAGGTATCAATATCCCCAATACGATGTAGTATGAAGGTTATCAATCCATAATTGGGATTTATCCTAATCACTAAGAATGCAAGGTGCTTATAGTAAGTTAAGCTAAACAAGTGTGGTTTGTTGTTAAGTATCCAATTAAAAACAAGTGAATAGCAAAGCAAGCAAGATGTAAATCAATAAACAAAAGTGGAGCTAGAGATGAGGTTATTGATGTAAGGTGATCCAAATCCAATTAGTGGTGTTAATTCACTCAAAGAAGCTAATTCCTAGGCATACGATCCTTAATCTTGACTAATTCTCTTTCAAGCAACTAACCACTAATCTAATCACCTAATTCATTAACAAACTTTCATTTATGAATCATTGATTAGCAAGCATTAAGAATACAAACAAGATCAACCAAAAATACACCCTAGACAACTATCATCATAGGCTAGGAGCATAAGTCTCTTGTCTAGTTCATCAAGGCATTTCATCAAACACTTGGTGTGCATGAAATGCCTTATGATCTAGATCCACTCTTTCAAGCTAGATCTAGCATTAGGGACACTAGACAAGAAGGAATACAAGATTATATAACCCTAAACACCACTAATCAAACATTAGACCACCCTAATCTACCTCATCTCAAGATCCTAAAAAGACTACTCAAGATCCATCAAGAACACCTCAAAATCGATATGGATAGGAGATGAATTCATTGATGGGTGATGGATAATCAAGATGAAAAGAAGATAGATGGAAGAGATTCAATGACATAAACACCTCAATGCATAAACTTCAAAGATCTCTCTTACAAAATCCAAATTCTCTCTCAAAGGGGAAATGTTTTTTGACTAACCAAAAAGCATCCCTATAAAATTAGGTTTAGATGGGTTTTTATATGAAAAGTGGGCGACATGGTCAACATCGCCCAGTTGCATCGCTCTGTGGTCGTTGGTTACTGGTCGATTCTAAGGCTTTTTTTCCCCCTGATCTTCCATCGGCCCGTTGCATCGCCCGGTGGTCTCGATGTAAACGTCATGAAGCTTGAACATCGCTCTGTTGCTTCGCTCGGTGGTCGTGGTGTAAACGTCCTGGCTAGTACAAGTCTTTCGGCTTCTCGGTTAGGTAAAGGCGACTTCAGTAAAACTGCGGTAGCTCTCGAACCACACGTATGAATCGCCTGATTCAACTTCTCCTGGACAGCTAACTCACCCCTCTACAACATTCATGAAGGTCGCCAAGGCTAATTCAGATCGAAGGGCTGTCTTCCATACACATCTTTCCGGCGTCTCGGATGGACTTCGCACTCCTCTTAGGTCCAACTCTCCAAATATATCCAACCGCCTCCGATTACCTAGAAAATACACCAAAACATGCAAGAACACATTACACCTAATGCAAAATGTACTAATCTCTAATTGAGACCTAAATGCAAGACAAGACCATGATTATGCATGCGAATTACACAAAACTCTAAATGAAATGCATGTTAAAACATGCAATATATGAGTATATCAGAAATCAAAAATAAAAGAGTCAAGAGGCATCGATGATGAAGAAGAGAGAAATAAAGAATTGAGATGTACAGTTAAATGAAGGGTAATTTCGGTTTTACATTAACTGAATAGTGGAATAAGTGTCCCAATAGTCAAAAGTGATTTTTCTATTATAAAACGTGGAGAAAGTGATTTACATCGTAATTTAATATTTTTGTAAACTGAATGTAGGAAAGTTTCTTAGAGTGTAAATCACTCATTATATAATATAATAGAGAAAAAGTTGATGTGTGGAAGAAGTTGAAAAACAAATTGGATACATTAAGGGAGAGTCATAAAGAATGGCTTGAACGTATGAGCAGAACAAGTGTGGGTGCGGATTATAGGACATGAGGTATCACAATGGATAACTCATGGTAGGAATTACGTGAGGAAGTATGTTAAAAATTAATACATTTGGTTAAATTATTTTTTGATAAAAAAATAAAATAGATTATTTTAAGTAATATTTTTGACATTATTTATAAAGAGTAGTAAAATAATTCTTGTCATCGTAATCCGTCATATTGGGATTCAATGCAACGTATTATGGGTGACATGATCTATCAACTGAACAAATGTATGATGTGGATGTCGCACACAAAAAAATACAAGATGAAGATGCATGAGTTGATTGCAGTTCTACTTATGGTTGTGTTGCTAGGGATTGTGGTAATAATTACGAGACACTAACAAATGAATACATACCTGATAACGCCGGTTTTTGACCATTTTTATGGAGCAATTTAATATATTTTGTAGGTCTTTTAACACCGCTTTTAATTCATGTAATTTCCATGTTTTAATGTTTTGAAAGACATTTGATGCGATCAGATTGTTTCTGAAACTTCAGGTTTTAAATTTATAAACCTAAAAGTCTGCAAGTCAACAGATGTGCGTTGTAGGACTTAGGGTATCGATCCACATGGAGTGAATGCTTTTATGTGAGTCCTTAGACATAGAATTAGCAAGGAAGTCTAAAACGAGAATAAGGGTTTGTAGGGGTTTTGTCACGAAAATTGTAAAGAACGAAAAAACAGAAAATTGCTTTTAAACGTACAATGAAAATCGATGGCTTGAACGTAAAAGGGGAAAAACGATTTGTAAACTATAATAAAATGATGTTGGGTCGACAAGGATATCTTAGGGTATGTTCGATTCAAACACGGTCCCTAAGCTCTTAAAAACAAAGTTTCCAGTAACTCCACGAACTGAACATAATAAATGGAGTAACCTACTTTTGTACATCTTACGCACCAATAACTTATATACTCGACCGGTAGTTTTCGTCTCCGGCCGGGCAAAAAGTCATGATGTTCGAGCTGGTTCTTATTAGCTCACGGCACTCCGTAAGTATACTTTTATATCTTACGACGTGACACGCTCTTATAGATGAACGATTCGGGTGTTTAGATTCAGCACTTTTGGTGGTTTTTTAACACCTAGGAATCAGCCTCTAGTTCATGACACTAGATTCATGCATTAACAACTATGTATAATAAAGAGTTCTAGAAATCGGTTAGGAGTTTACCTTGTGAAATCCTTATCGAACATAGAATTCCCCTCGATAATCCATTTAAACCCAACAATTAAACTACTTGGACATAATTGAAATAAAAGACATGATTAAATAAATAGCAGGAGATTGATGAACGAGTCTGGAGAGAATCACTTCAGTAATCTCGAACGTAAAGAACAAAGCTTAAGAAAAGAGATGTAGCAGAAAGCACAAAATAATACTAAATTGAAGACTACAAAGTAACACACATTTTTGGTCGCTAAGAACACATATTTATAGGTCTTGAGCTCTGTTTTCATAGGTCTATAGGGTTTCTCCTTGATGGGATTCGAATGGACCTTGCAATTGGGCTTACGAGACGAAACTGGGTTGGCCGGGGGGCCATGGTCTCTACCCGGGGCGAAACACACCTTCGCCGTAGGTGGAAGGCTCCTGCTAGCGGTGAACTGCCTCTTGGCCGCGGGTCGGTGGCTTCTGCTTCTGGTGAAATGGGACTTCTTGATCTTCATGTATATTTTTATTGAACCGTTGAATTGTCTTCAAATCAGTTGGGATGGAAAGGTAGCTGGTCCTTCTTGAATATCTCCAAAATTGGGTTGGATCAGATGATGAGAAGAACCTCTTTGGCATTTGAACTTTTGACGGTGTGACTTTGAGTCGAAAATCGGGTTTTCTCCAATTTCCAATGCTTTTTCCTAAATAATCTGAAAAGAGTCTTGAAACTACAAATATGCGAAACTACCATAAAAACATATAAAAGCGAATGAAACACTTATTAAAGCGTTCTAAAATAGCCTGTAAAATGGGTTAAAATAAGGTGTTATCAACTCCCTCAGACTTAGACTTTGTTTGTCCTCTAACAAAAACAAAACCAAAGCTCGGAAAGATCGAACAAAAATAATATGGAACTCAAAATCTTGGAAACCGTCCTTCTAAACCATAACCATCAAACTACATCAATCACAACTTAGCCTAGAAAATTATGACCATAAGTTTCCCTAACACTAGTCCACAATATCCGTCATACAAAATCTAAACTTTCAAAATCCAAAATTCCGGTCAACTAGCTCTCTAAATTCATTAAGCGCAAATGTGAAATTCTCATCAAAAGGATCAAACCAAGACAATCAAAGATATCTATTAAAGGACCTATTGATAACCACAGCTTCCAAACACTTCTTCTTGCGTAAAAATGTTGCACTTCCTCATTTCTCAAAAAACAGAAGTTTTCAGACATTACCCCAAACTTAGAATTTTCTATGGGTTCAGAATGACAAACTTCTTACAAACGAACCATGGATGCCTCATAAGAATTTCAGCCAACATAGACTCTCTTTAGGCTCTCGTTTCCTTTCCCTTTGATTATTTTCAAAAAAAGTTTTAAAAAAAAATTATTGAAAAGGGGAAACGCTTTTTATTGAGATAAAGTCTTACGGGCACGAAAATTTACCATGACTTTGAGATTTCCAAAGCAGAACCAAGCTCTCTTCTTTGTTGATTTCACCTCACCCGATCGCGTGTAGGCGTTGTCTTGACTGAAAACTGTGTCGTTCCTCACTCTCCGGCGTTTTTGCCCATATCTGCACATAAGACACAAAGAGAGAATGCATGAGCTTTGAAAAATGGTTAAGGTTCGGGTGGGGTACCAACTAAAGATGAGCTGGCCATTTAGGTACGACAAAGAGTGGTAAAAAGTAAAAGAACGTCCTTAATGTATGATTCGTTATCTTTGCCTAAACCTATGATGAGAAAATTAAGTCAAGTTAAAGTCCAAATATAACAGAGCTAGTATATTCCATCCTAAAGAATCTCTACGGTCTAAATTCCTCTAGGGATTTCGCATTAACGTGTAACTCTAGCTACCACCTAGTCTATAACCAAATTACGAAAGAGCATTTTACTAGGAAATAGCGTAGAAGCACATTGGTCAGTTATCGTCATGGATTTCTTTCATCATTCCCTCAAAACGTATTCCTACTTTTTGAAAAACTTAAAAAATTTTAAAGAAAAATGCAAAATGCAAAGACTCATGAAAAGGTGATTAGTAAAAGATGGAATCCTCTCCCAGACTTAAATCACACTGTCCACATTGTGAAATAAATCGACCAAAGACGAGAAATAGATGTATGTAATAATTGAAAAAGTGTAGGGAAAACGAAAACTTACGTGGAAGTATTGGGGAATTTATGTGGGAATGGAATGGTGGTTAATGGGTGATGGTAGATAGTGTTGTGGTGATGGGGAATGGGTGTGGGGGAGATTGGTAATGGATTGGGATTGATTGTGGATTGAAACAAATCGACATGGATCGTCAGGAAGTTGGCTGCGGGTCGGAGGTGCGCGACCGCGGCCAAAGGAAGATTAGCTGCGGGTGGAGGTGATGCGACCGCGGCCGAAAGCTGGTTTGCCGCAGGTGGGGGTGTTGCACCCGCGGTCGAGCCCCTTTTGCGGTCAAGCCTTTCCTTGCGGTTCGTGATGGACCGAGGAGCTCGGAACCGTGTCTCCATCTTTTGTCTCTTTGGTTTTTTGAATTTTTTTTGGGTTTTTTTATTGTTTAGAAAGCTAAAACTAGGAAAAAGAAAACGTTGATAGAAAAATAAAGAATAACTAACATTAAAAACGTACTTGTGTGAGTCGAAACTCGCACAATCGATTCTTATAAAAGACTTGAGGGAACATAAGTTTTTGGAGAAGAACACAAGCATAGATCCAAAGATGGCTTTTCTTATTATTGATGTTCGTAAACGTTTTGATACAAAAGTGATATTGCTAAGCGTTTCTGCTTGGGTTTTTTGATGTCCTCCATTACAAGCGATTATGATGGCTATTTATTTAAGTCTGCATCAGCGAGAATCTTAGAAGAAAAAAAGAATATTTCCATTTTACTTCGTGTTGCCGCCGATTAGGGCAATTGATGACCTGTGCCTTTAATTCGGCCCACGAGAGTTGTCGAGTAACCTATATCTCGGCCCATTAGCCTTCTTCTCGGCCTATTTGCAATATGATAAGCTCCTTTCCTTTTGAGGTTAACCGATCAGTTTTGGTCTCGTCTCGGTTTGGTCGGACAAAATTATTGTTTTTGACCTCGGCTCAGCTTTTCTCAAAGCTGCTTCGCCCAGACGAGGCTCAGTCTTTTTTTGTTAATCTCGAGCGGATGAAATCGGACCCCAACAGTTTTCCCCCTAGCTCGTCACACTCGAGAGTGATTGTGACGAGGTGAAGTTTTATTGGTATCGAGATTAACCGCCAAACTGTAATAACATCGAGTTGATTGCTAAGGTTTGCCATTGAGGCAAGGTGAAAGATTTCTTTATTGGTGCTGAGCTGTTTATGGACCGTGGTGAAAACTATACAATTTCAAACTGCTCTTTTACCTCGGCATATCTCGAGATATACTTATCTCCTATCGGGGTTTTTTTGCTCGTCGATGTTTGTACACGTGTTCTTGCATTCTTCCTTAAATACCTTGAATATCTCGAGATATACTTATCTCCTATCGGGGTTTTTTTATTCTACGCCGCACCGTTTAGTTTGTTCAATCCGAAGCGCGACAATCCTTTGAATATACCGATCTATCATCACACTTTCCGATTCATCTTCGTCGACCCAAAGTCAATCAATCATTCCCAAAGCGCGATGTCATGTCCTACTGCTTCGAATGGTTAGGCTAATTCAAAAGATTCTTCTATTCAGCTCGGTCGCGACTCCATGGGTGGTGACGAGGTGGATAAATCTCTTGAGGCGGTCTTTCCTCTGACTACGTCTTTCGACCCCAACGTTGACAAGTTACCCGAGGTGAATTTGTCGACGGATCTAATAGAATTCGCCAAAGATTTAGAGCGCACAATGTCGGGTCAGAATGCAGGTCTGTCCAGAGAGCGAGCCGCACCGAGATCCAAACGTCAAAACAAAAAGGAAGACATTTTTCCTGGTTCGACTCTTTCCACCGAGGGGACCCTTGCTGAGTTGAGGCGACGCTTCGAAATATCGAAGGAGGTTGAATTCGTCCTACCTGGTCCATCTGAACAACCTAATAACCCTCCCTCAGACTGCTTCACTGTTTATGAGAGCTTCTTCCCCATGTGTTTCTTGTGGTTTCCTGTTCCGAAGGTTGTTATACGATACGTTTGGAGACACGGGATCGCTCTGGGTCAAGTCACGCCTTGAGGGCTTCGTCATTTGATAGGAATCATAGCCATATGCGCTGAATGTGGTGTCGAAGTTAACGTCAAATACCTTTGAAATATCTTAGAGATCCAAAGTGTCCCTAACTCAGAGAAAGTATATATTTCCAATAAAGTTGACTTCAGAATTATTCAAAGTTTCCCGAGCAAAGATAACGACTAGGAGAGCCTCTTCTTCTTTGTCCAGATTTCCGAGGCCTCCGTTGATAGGGACTGCCTCCCAGTAGTCATGACGAGCTAGGGATCGCTTGGTAGTTTTCCGTACATTCGTGATTTGATTTGTTGCTCGCTGCTTTTAATTGACTTTGTGCTTTGGCTTTTGTAGTTCGTGACGTGCCTCCTTGATACAGAATCAGAATCACTCCAATACTATGATCACTCAAGATCGAGAGATTCCAAGCCTAGCTTTGTGGAAGGGGTCGATGTAGAGATGAAATGGATGGATATATGATTGACTCACTCAATCAATGGAACGAACAAGAGAACTGGATTACTCAAGCACCCTTAATCCACTTGTTTCTATAGATTTAAATTGAATCTCACACTTAGAATCTAAAGAACAATCAAACACAAATAAATCGCATACTTCGTGGAAGAAACAATGATCTTAAAGATCAAACTCAAACTTAAGAACTTTAATTCGTTGTTTACAAAAGAAAACAAGAGAGAAATTATAAAGAAAACAACAAAGTATGCATGAAAGAGAGAGAAAGAGTCTTGGAAAGAATTAAAAACATGGTTTAAATTCGTGGTTAATTCGTATCTTACGATGTGACACGCTCTTATAGATGAACGATTCATGTGTTTAGATTCAGTAATTTTGGTGGGTTTTAAACACCTAGGAATCAACCTCTTATTCATTACACTAGATTCATGCATTAACAATTATGTATAAGAAAGAGTTCTAGAAATCGGCTAGGGTTTTTGATAACACCGGTTTTTGACCATTTTTATGGATCACTTTCATATTCTTTTGCAGGTGTTTAACTCCGTTTTCAAAGGTTTCCAAATGATTTTTATATTTTAGAGATTTGAAAGACGTTTCAGGTAACTAGGAATAAAAAGTGCATTTTGGTGCAAGATTACGTTTTTGGATAAACTTGGACCGTCACGAACTCTTGCAGCTTATGGAGACTTTTTCACCGTCTGATCATCCCCAAATTTGGACACAACAAAGTAGAGACAACCAGTTTTTAAATGCAATTGGATTGGAGGCAATCAATTGCAATTGGATTGGAGGCAATCAATTGCAAAAAAACTTATTTTCTTGATTTGAAGAAGTGATATTTCAATACAAGAAAACAGAGGCATTTCTGACGGACTTTCCGACAGACTTAATTCCATCGGAATATTCCGACAGAATTCAAACGAAATTAAACTCTGTCGGAAATAAGTACCTATCGGTAATCCGTCGGAAATATCCGATGAAATTTAGACGGATGTTGTAGCCGTTTGAAAGAATATAGACGTTACATAGCTGTTTGAATATTATCAATAGCCGTTTGAATATTGTCAGAAAATCGTCGGAAATTGCGCACAATTTTTTTAATAAAAATGTATCCATCCCCCCCCCCCTCTCTCTCATTTACAATTACAAAAAAAAACTCTCATCTACAATTCCTTACCAAAATGTCTTCTTTAGTTTCTTATAATTATTTTCGATCATGGAAGGACAAACTTCATCAAATTACCGAGACGGGCCTAATTACGGAGGAATACAAACAAGGTCAGCAGGAATTCATGGCATTTTCAGGTACGCAGAAGAAAGAAAAAAAAACGGTAAAATCTACTGCCCTTGTACCAATTGTCGGAATCGTAGATTTATCATGATATATGAAGTATGGTCACACATGTATTGTAATGGGTTTGTGTCGGGTTACAAAATTTGGTACTATCATGGAGAAAATGATACAATAGTGGATTATGTTAGTACTAGTGAACAATACATTTGGGATAGCGCTAGCTTAGAAGAACCTGTAATTATGGAAGTATAAACTGTAGGTCATGTTCAGATGGTGAACGATGCATTTCGTGAAAGTATACCATCGGTTTCTGAGTATGGAGATAGAGGAGAAGAACCTAACTTAGAAACTTGAAGATTCTTTGATATGTTATACGGTGTTAAGAATTCGTTATATGATGGGTGTAGAGGTGGACATTCTCCTTTATCAACTGTAACTAGGATGATAAGTATAATGATGGATTTCAATTTGAGTGAGGAGTGCGTGGATGCAATCGCTGAAATTGTGAAAGACATTTTGCCACAAGATAATCTTGCACCGGCATCATACTATGAGATACATAAACTTGTTGCTGGTCTAGGATTGCCGTATCAGATGATAGATGTATGTATCGACAACTGTATGCTTTACTGGAGAGAGGACCCAGACCTTTCGACATGCTGTTTTTGTCGCAAACCTTGGTATAAGGAAACAAGTGGAAGAGTGTCAGTCCCATATAAACGGATGTGGTATTTGTCATTAACAGAGAGATTGAAGAGGTTATATCAATCAGAGCGCACATCGGGAGCAATGAGATGGCATGCAGAGCATACAACGGATGGAGAAATCGCTCATCCCTCATATGCAAGAGCATGGAAACATTTTCAATCAATGTATCCCAGTTTTTCGTATGAGGCGAGGAATGTATACCTTGGATTATGTACCGATGGTTTCAACCCTTTTGGGAAGCATGGCAGACAGTATTATTTGTGGCCAGTATTTGTAACACCTTACAATTTGCTGCCATCTTTGTGCATCAGAAGGGAGTTCTTGTTCCTTTGAATTCACGTTCCTGGACAAGAGCATCCGAATAGAGAACTCGATGTGTTTTTGTAGCCATTGATTTATGAGCTGCAAATGTTATGGGAGCATGGAGTTGAGGCGTTTGATGTTTCTTGTCCGCAGAATTTCGTCATGCGGTCGGTAACTCATGTGAACCATTAGCGATTTTCCAGCATATGGAATGTTATCCAGATGGACAACGCACGAAAGGCTATCATTCTTGTACTGTCAAGATAACACAAATGTGTTCCAATTGAAGCACAAACAAAAGACGTCTTGGTTTGATTGTCATAGGCGATTTCTACCAAGCGATCATCCTTATCCTCGGAGCACCACATTGTTTAGAAAGAACCGTCGAGTATTTGATGGTCCACCTCTTAAGTTAGATGGACAATATTTATTGACGCAATTAAAAATTTTTGGTGCAGAGAGGACTGTTGACGATAAACCAATAATGGAACCACTCAATCATAGAATAGCACATGCATGCATCACAAATAGCATATCAATATTTAACAATCATAACATTAATTTTGTAACTTTTATTCTTAAGATACTAGTTCTTTAATTTCTTCCAACACTTTTTACTTGTCAGGTACATCCTTTTGACCACCACGAGCTTTGCCGAACACATCCATCCGACTAAACACCAACTACAAGTGAGTGATCCCCATGCTTAGTCAGGCACATCCATCTGACCACGCGATCTAGCCAGGTACATCCTTCTAACCACCGCGAGCTTAGCTTGGCACATCTATCCGACTAAACGACCATAGAGAGTCTCCTTTCTTGCAGGACTTACCGTGCCTTTTCCGCATTTTTGTGCCCTCGGCACACTATAATTTATTCACACTCATACGATTTATTTAACACACATATCATGAATCATTTCCACATTTTACTCTTTCAATACTAAACATCTTTATTAAACAACTAGCACAACAATCTCATTCAACCAGACAACCACACATTGAACCATTCACAAATTAAGAGAATCACATTATTAGAAATTTCATGTATGTTCTAAAGTTCCACAGTTCATGTCCTCACCTTAGCCACTTAAAGAAGAAGAGCACATCTAGGAGGTTGAGGATTCTCACTCGGAAAAATACGGTTCTGGTCAAATTCCATTTTGGTCTCTCGGCGTTGACGGTGACGGCTCCGATCGGTTACTGTGGTGATTTCCGGCGACTCCAGGGTCTACAGCGGCTCTCTGGCGAATGTAACAAATGGGAATAGTCTCGGGTCAACTCAAAACGGCAACTATAACAAGTGAGGATCTCAGGTTTTACCTCTCCGGTTTCGATTGGCAAACGACGGTGAGGAAGACGACGGCGGTGGGTTTGGGTTCGGGTTCTAGAGTAGCGGTGGCACTAGGGTTCTCGGCTCGAACGACTACTGTTTCCAAACCTTTCCTCTCAGTTCCTCTTTTTCTTCTTTACTCTTCCACCGTGAGTTCACTCCCTCTCTCACGGGAAAGCTTTTTCTCTTTCTTCCTCTCTCTTAAACTTGCGGCTAGGGTTAGAAAAGAGGAAGATGGAGATATATACACATGTATATATACATCCTTGGGATTTTAGGTTTCTTGTGGACTAGGGTTTACGGATTCTAATTGGGCTTCCGTGGCGGTTTTGGGCCTTTGACTCGTGAATATTTTTAATGGGTCTCGATTATCGGATCCGGGATGTTATAATTTTCTCCTACTAGAAATGAATTCGTCCCCGAATTTTGTGGCAAGAGTTATGCAATGAGTATTTCCTTAGCTCTGTCCTTACATCATATTGTACCTTTGGGAATGCATGAATAACTTCTAATCCGACCGTTACACTTTAAATCTCATCGTTCGATTTGAAGATCAGGGTGTCCACTTGCTTTCCTCCAAATTTCAGCTTGATCAGATTTTGTTTGAGCCTCCAAATGGCACCCTGAACTTTATGTGACATCGGTGATACTATTCCGTTTCCGAAACTAGTACAATTCTGAGATTCTGTCCAACATGCGGTTCAAATTTCCTAGTGGGTCATAACTCTGATAAACTGTCCGTTTGCGCGAGCTAACTCCTCATGACGATATCTTTCCATTGATATCTAGATAACGTTTCAGTTCCTTTTGATTCATCGGGAAGTGGTCTCACAATCCTTCTCTCACATTATGTTTCCACACATAGCGCAACTAGGGCCGTCTCTGCAATCTTTTTGGGTTTCTTGCGTCTGAAGGAACCATGGTAGCAGCTAGGGTTTAAATTCAATGAGCGTTCTGTTAACTCTTGAGATTTCTTGGAAGCAACTTTAACTAGAACGAGTGGGTTTCCGTCTCAACTTTATATGAAACGGTCTTTCACAGCTCTAACTTGAAACGATAAGATTCCTTATTCTCTCTCCAATTAACGGCGGTTTTGACTCTTACTTGCTCAACAAGGATAAATTTTCTCAGGAAGACCCAAAACTCGGAAGATTCTTTTACTTACAGAAAACGGCAACTTTTAGGGTTTTACTCAAAACCCAAGGGACTTTCTTACTCGCTTTTTAAATAAAAATACCCAACGCCAAAACACCAAGGCAACAATGTACCAACACCAAATCATCAAACGTCATAAGCATCTTAAACATCATACAACACCTAGTTCTACTCCCTAATAGGAAACAAAGACAACGCTAGCCATGAGGGTTCCACATGGTATCTTCTGGGTCGGATCATGGGTTTCAAATTACGATTCAGTCTCTTTACTGCTATCTGAAATGGCGATGGGCTCTTCGCGAAATATCTCTTGCCTAGGATGCTCCTCCACTTGACTAGCCTAGTTAACCACATTGTCAACCGTCAGAAAATTCACTTCCCAACTGATTACGAAGTCTGGCTTGCAGCTTTGATCTCAATCCTCCTTGGAATACCTGCGCTAGCCACTTGCTATCACTTAAACTTATCAAAATGTTGACCACCTGCTCGAACTCTTGACGATTCTCTTGGATATATTTGTCTTTCTACTCCATCCCATAAAACTCCTCGATTATATGAACCTCAACATCTCTCTGTTGTGAACTATTACCGGTTCCTTTCTGGATCTGCCTCTCTTTACGCTACAACGACTCTGGGTTAGGCACTTGCGGCTACAACATCTCTCGCTCCTTGACATACACGGGCCCACAACCTGGTGGCCAATCCCGATTAGTCAAAACTGAGCGGTTTCGGTAAACGCATACCTTCAATGATAACTTCCTCTATGCATGTAACAAACTCGACTCAAACCACTTATCTAAAAGATAAAAATCTCATTCAAATTTAGTTGGCGTTTTTGAAATCCTTTCTAAAGACTTTTCTGAGCTCGTAAAACTTTCTCAAACAACCTTTAAAAAAAAAATTTGAAAAATTTATCTCATGACAGTCTCCCGGGTCGAAACCGGTTTGACATAACCTGGGGCTATGATACCAAAACGTAACACCCGACCCGCCACACAGGATAAGTCACCGTGTTGACTTTCCGGCCAACTTATTTGAAATTCAATGTTTGTCTTAACACACATGCAACACTGAAAAGGGAAAAAAGAGGAGTGAGCAACAAAGTTACTCAGTGACGGCGATCCAAACTCTAAAGCACAGCTCGATAAACCAATAATGGTACCACTGAATCATAGAATAGCACATGCATCACAAATAGCATATCAATATTTAACAATCATAACATTAATGTTTAACTTTCATTCTTAAGATACTATTTCTTTAATTTCTTCCAGCACTTTTTACTTGTCGGACACATCCATCCGACACGCGAGTTAGTCAGGTAAATCCTTTTGACCACCGCGAGTTTTGCCTGGCACATCCATCCGACTAAACACCCACTACAAGTGAGTGCTCCTCATGCTTAGTCAGGCACATCCATCTGACCACGCAAGCTAGCCAGGTACATCCTTCTAACCACCGCGAGCTTAGCCGAGCACATCCATCCGACTAAACGACCATACAATGTCTCCTTTCTTGCATGACCTATCGCGGCTTTCTCGCAGTTTTGTGCCCTCGGCACACTATAATTTATTCAGACTCATACGATTTATTTAACACACATATCATGCATCATTTCCACATTTTACTCTTTCAATACTAAACATCTTTATTAAACAACTAGCACAACAATCTCATTCAACCAGACAACCACACATTGAACCATTCACAAATTAAGAGAATCACATTATTAGAAATTTCATGTATGTTCTAAAGTTCCACAGTTCATGTCCTCACCTTAGCCACTTAAAGAAGAAGAGCACATCTAGGAGGTTGAGGATTCTCACTCGGAAAAATACGGTTCTGGTCAAATTCCATTTTGGTCTCTCGGCGTTGACGGTGACGGCTCCGATCGGTTACTGTGGTGATTTCCGGCGACTCCAGGGTCTACAGCGGCTCTCTGGCGAATGTAACAAATGGGAATAGTCTCGGGTCAACTCAAAACGGCAACTATAACAAGTGAGGATCTCAGGTTTTACCTCTCCGGTTTCGATTGGCAAACGACGGTGAGGAAGACGACGGCGGTGGGTTTGGGTTCGGGTTCTAGAGTAGCGGTGGCACTAGGGTTCTCGGCTCGAACGACTACTGTTTCCAAACCTTTCCTCTCAGTTCCTCTTTTTCTTCTTTACTCTTCCACCGTGAGTTCACTCCCTCTCTCACGGGAAAGCTTTTTCTCTTTCTTCCTCTCTCTTAAACTTGCGGCTAGGGTTAGAAAAGAGGAAGATGGAGATATATACACATGTATATATACATCCTTGGGATTTTAGGTTTCTTGTGGACTAGGGTTTACGGATTCTAATTGGGCTTCCGTGGCGGTTTTGGGCCTTTGACTCGTGAATATTTTTAATGGGTCTCGATTATCGGATCCGGGATGTTATAATTTTCTCCTACTAGAAATGAATTCGTCCCCGAATTTTGTGGCAAGAGTTATGCAATGAGTATTTCCTTAGCTCTGTCCTTACATCATATTGTACCTTTGGGAATGCATGAATAACTTCTAATCCGACCGTTACACTTTAAATCTCATCGTTCGATTTGAAGATCAGGGTGTCCACTTGCTTTCCTCCAAATTTCAGCTTGATCAGATTTTGTTTGAGCCTCCAAATGGCACCCTGAACTTTATGTGACATCGGTGATACTATTCCGTTTCCGAAACTAGTACAATTCTGAGATTCTGTCCAACATGCGGTTCAAATTTCCTAGTGGGTCATAACTCTGATAAACTGTCCGTTTGCGCGAGCTAACTCCTCATGACGATATCTTTCCATTGATATCTAGATAACGTTTCAGTTCCTTTTGATTCATCGGGAAGTGGTCTCACAATCCTTCTCTCACATTATGTTTCCACACATAGCGCAACTAGGGCCGTCTCTGCAATCTTTTTGGGTTTCTTGCGTCTGAAGGAACCATGGTAGCAGCTAGGGTTTAAATTCAATGAGCGTTCTGTTAACTCTTGAGATTTCTTGGAAGCAACTTTAACTAGAACGAGTGGGTTTCCGTCTCAACTTTATATGAAACGGTCTTTCACAGCTCTAACTTGAAACGATAAGATTCCTTATTCTCTCTCCAATTAACGGCGGTTTTGACTCTTACTTGCTCAACAAGGATAAATTTTCTCAGGAAGACCCAAAACTCGGAAGATTCTTTTACTTACAGAAAACGGCAACTTTTAGGGTTTTACTCAAAACCCAAGGGACTTTCTTACTCGCTTTTTAAATAAAAATACCCAACGCCAAAACACCAAGGCAACAATGTACCAACACCAAATCATCAAACGTCATAAGCATCTTAAACATCATACAACACCTAGTTCTACTCCCTAATAGGAAACAAAGACAACGCTAGCCATGAGGGTTCCACATGGTATCTTCTGGGTCGGATCATGGGTTTCAAATTACGATTCAGTCTCTTTACTGCTATCTGAAATGGCGATGGGCTCTTCGCGAAATATCTCTTGCCTAGGATGCTCCTCCACTTGACTAGCCTAGTTAACCACATTGTCAACCGTCAGAAAATTCACTTCCCAACTGATTACGAAGTCTGGCTTGCAGCTTTGATCTCAATCCTCCTTGGAATACCTGCGCTAGCCACTTGCTATCACTTAAACTTATCAAAATGTTGACCACCTGCTCGAACTCTTGACGATTCTCTTGGATATATTTGTCTTTCTACTCCATCCCATAAAACTCCTCGATTATATGAACCTCAACATCTCTCTGTTGTGAACTATTACCGGTTCCTTTCTGGATCTGCCTCTCTTTACGCTACAACGACTCTGGGTTAGGCACTTGCGGCTACAACATCTCTCGCTCCTTGACATACACGGGCCCACAACCTGGTGGCCAATCCCGATTAGTCAAAACTGAGCGGTTTCGGTAAACGCATACCTTCAATGATAACTTCCTCTATGCATGTAACAAACTCGACTCAAACCACTTATCTAAAAGATAAAAATCTCATTCAAATTTAGTTGGCGTTTTTGAAATCCTTTCTAAAGACTTTTCTGAGCTCGTAAAACTTTCTCAAACAACCTTTAAAAAAAAAAATTTGAAAAATTTATCTCATGACAGTCTCCCGGGTCGAAACCGGTTTGACATAACCTGGGGCTATGATACCAAAACGTAACACCCGACCCGCCACACAGGATAAGTCACCGTGTTGACTTTCCGGCCAACTTATTTGAAATTCAATGTTTGTCTTAACACACATGCAACACTGAAAAGGGAAAAAAGAGGAGTGAGCAACAAAGTTACTCAGTGACGGCGATCCAAACTCTAAAGCACAGCTCGATAAACCAATAATGGTACCACTGAATCATAGAATAGCACATGCATCACAAATAGCATATCAATATTTAACAATCATAACATTAATGTTTAACTTTCATTCTTAAGATACTATTTCTTTAATTTCTTCCAGCACTTTTTACTTGTCGGACACATCCATCCGACACGCGAGTTAGTCAGGTAAATCCTTTTGACCACCGCGAGTTTTGCCTGGCACATCCATCCGACTAAACACCCACTACAAGTGAGTGCTCCTCATGCTTAGTCAGGCACATCCATCTGACCACGCAAGCTAGCCAGGTACATCCTTCTAACCACCGCGAGCTTAGCCGAGCACATCCATCCGACTAAACGACCATACAATGTCTCCTTTCTTGCATGACCTATCGCGGCTTTCTCGCAGTTTTGTGCCCTCGGCACACTATAATTTATTCAGACTCATACGATTTATTTAACACACATATCATGCATCATTTCCACATTTTACTCTTTCAATACTAAACATCTTTATTAAACAACTAGCACAACAATCTCATTCAACCAGACAACCACACATTGAACCATTCACAAATTAAGAGAATCACATTATTAGAAATTTCATGTATGTTCTAAAGTTCCACAGTTCATGTCCTCACCTTAGCCACTTAAAGAAGAAGAGCACATCTAGGAGGTTGAGGATTCTCACTCGGAAAAATACGGTTCTGGTCAAATTCCATTTTGGTCTCTCGGCGTTGACGGTGACGGCTCCGATCGGTTACTGTGGTGATTTCCGGCGACTCCAGGGTCTACAGCGGCTCTCTGGCGAATGTAACAAATGGGAATAGTCTCGGGTCAACTCAAAACGGCAACTATAACAAGTGAGGATCTCAGGTTTTACCTCTCCGGTTTTGATTGGCAAACGACGGTGAGGAAGACGACGGCGGTGGGTTTGGGTTCGGGTTCTAGAGTAGCGGTGGCACTAGGGTTCTCGGCTCGAACGACTACTGTTTCCAAACCTTTCCTCTCAGTTCCTCTTTTTCTTCTTTACTCTTCCACCGTGAGTTCACTCCCTCTCTCACGGGAAAGCTTTTTCTCTTTCTTCCTCTCTCTTAAACTTGCGGCTAGGGTTAGAAAAGAGGAAGATGGAGATATATACACATGTATATATACATCCTTGGGATTTTAGGTTTCTTGTGGACTAGGGTTTACGGATTCTAATTGGGCTTCCGTGGCGGTTTTGGGCCTTTGACTCGTGAATATTTTTAATGGGTCTCGATTATCGGATCCGGGATGTTATAATTTTCTCCTACTAGAAATGAATTCGTCCCCGAATTTTGTGGCAAGAGTTATGCAATGAGTATTTCCTTAGCTCTGTCCTTACATCATATTGTACCTTTGGGAATGCATGAATAACTTCTAATCCGACCGTTACACTTTAAATCTCATCGTTCGATTTGAAGATCAGGGTGTCCACTTGCTTTCCTCCAAATTTCAGCTTGATCAGATTTTGTTTGAGCCTCCAAATGGCACCCTGAACTTTATGTGACATCGGTGATACTATTCCGTTTCCGAAACTAGTACAATTCTGAGATTCTGTCCAACATGCGGTTCAAATTTCCTAGTGGGTCATAACTCTGATAAACTGTCCGTTTGCGCGAGCTAACTCCTCATGACGATATCTTTCCATTGATATCTAGATAACGTTTCAGTTCCTTTTGATTCATCGGGAAGTGGTCTCACAATCCTTCTCTCACATTATGTTTCCACACATAGCGCAACTAGGGCCGTCTCTGCAATCTTTTTGGGTTTCTTGCGTCTGAAGGAACCATGGTAGCAGCTAGGGTTTAAATTCAATGAGCGTTCTGTTAACTCTTGAGATTTCTTGGAAGCAACTTTAACTAGAACGAGTGGGTTTCCGTCTCAACTTTATATGAAACGGTCTTTCACAGCTCTAACTTGAAACGATAAGATTCCTTATTCTCTCTCCAATTAACGGCGGTTTTGACTCTTACTTGCTCAACAAGGATAAATTTTCTCAGGAAGACCCAAAACTCGGAAGATTCTTTTACTTACAGAAAACGGCAACTTTTAGGGTTTTACTCAAAACCCAAGGGACTTTCTTACTCGCTTTTTAAATAAAAATACCCAACGCCAAAACACCAAGGCAACAATGTACCAACACCAAATCATCAAACGTCATAAGCATCTTAAACATCATACAACACCTAGTTCTACTCCCTAATAGGAAACAAAGACAACGCTAGCCATGAGGGTTCCACATGGTATCTTCTGGGTCGGATCATGGGTTTCAAATTACGATTCAGTCTCTTTACTGCTATCTGAAATGGCGATGGGCTCTTCGCGAAATATCTCTTGCCTAGGATGCTCCTCCACTTGACTAGCCTAGTTAACCACATTGTCAACCGTCAGAAAATTCACTTCCCAACTGATTACGAAGTCTGGCTTGCAGCTTTGATCTCAATCCTCCTTGGAATACCTGCGCTAGCCACTTGCTATCACTTAAACTTATCAAAATGTTGACCACCTGCTCGAACTCTTGACGATTCTCTTGGATATATTTGTCTTTCTACTCCATCCCATAAAACTCCTCGATTATATGAACCTCAACATCTCTCTGTTGTGAACTATTACCGGTTCCTTTCTGGATCTGCCTCTCTTTACGCTACAACGACTCTGGGTTAGGCACTTGCGGCTACAACATCTCTCGCTCCTTGACATACACGGGCCCACAACCTGGTGGCCAATCCCGATTAGTCAAAACTGAGCGGTTTCGGTAAACGCATACCTTCAATGATAACTTCCTCTATGCATGTAACAAACTCGACTCAAACCACTTATCTAAAAGATAAAAATCTCATTCAAATTTAGTTGGCGTTTTTGAAATCCTTTCTAAAGACTTTTCTGAGCTCGTAAAACTTTCTCAAACAACCTTTAAAAAAAAAAATTTGAAAAATTTATCTCATGACAGTCTCCCGGGTCGAAACCGGTTTGACATAACCTGGGGCTATGATACCAAAACGTAACACCCGACCCGCCACACAGGATAAGTCACCGTGTTGACTTTCCGGCCAACTTATTTGAAATTCAATGTTTGTCTTAACACACATGCAACACTGAAAAGGGAAAAAAGAGGAGTGAGCAACAAAGTTACTCAGTGACGGCGATCCAAACTCTAAAGCACAGCTCGATAAACCAATAATGGTACCACTGAATCATAGAATAGCACATGCATCACAAATAGCATATCAATATTTAACAATCATAACATTAATGTTTAACTTTCATTCTTAAGATACTATTTCTTTAATTTCTTCCAGCACTTTTTACTTGTCGGACACATCCATCCGACACGCGAGTTAGTCAGGTAAATCCTTTTGACCACCGCGAGTTTTGCCTGGCACATCCATCCGACTAAACACCAACTACAAGTGAGTGCTCCTCATGCTTAGTCAGGCACATCCATCTGACCACGCAAGCTAGCCAGGTACATCCTTCTAACCACCGCGAGCTTAGCCGAGCACATCCATCCGACTAAACGACCATACAATGTCTCCTTTCTTGCATGACCTATCGCGGCTTTCTCGCAGTTTTGTGCCCTCGGCACACTATAATTTATTCAGACTCATACGATTTATTTAACACACATATCATGCATCATTTCCACATTTTACTCTTTCAATACTAAACATCTTTATTAAACAACTAGCACAACAATCTCATTCAACCAGACAACCACACATTGAACCATTCACAAATTAAGAGAATCACATTATTAGAAATTTCATGTATGTTCTAAAGTTCCACAGTTCATGTCCTCACCTTAGCCACTTAAAGAAGAAGAGCACATCTAGGAGGTTGAGGATTCTCACTCGGAAAAATACGGTTCTGGTCAAATTCCATTTTGGTCTCTCGGCGTTGACGGTGACGGCTCCGATCGGTTACTGTGGTGATTTCCGGCGACTCCAGGGTCTACAGCGGCTCTCTGGCGAATGTAACAAATGGGAATAGTCTCGGGTCAACTCAAAACGGCAACTATAACAAGTGAGGATCTCAGGTTTTACCTCTCCGGTTTTGATTGGCAAACGACGGTGAGGAAGACGACGGCGGTGGGTTTGGGTTCGGGTTCTAGAGTAGCGGTGGCACTAGGGTTCTCGGCTCGAACGACTACTGTTTCCAAACCTTTCCTCTCAGTTCCTCTTTTTCTTCTTTACTCTTCCACCGTGAGTTCACTCCCTCTCTCACGGGAAAGCTTTTTCTCTTTCTTCCTCTCTCTTAAACTTGCGGCTAGGGTTAGAAAAGAGGAAGATGGAGATATATACACATGTATATATACATCCTTGGGATTTTAGGTTTCTTGTGGACTAGGGTTTACGGATTCTAATTGGGCTTCCGTGGCGGTTTTGGGCCTTTGACTCGTGAATATTTTTAATGGGTCTCGATTATCGGATCCGGGATGTTATAATTTTCTCCTACTAGAAATGAATTCGTCCCCGAATTTTGTGGCAAGAGTTATGCAATGAGTATTTCCTTAGCTCTGTCCTTACATCATATTGTACCTTTGGGAATGCATGAATAACTTCTAATCCGACCGTTACACTTTAAATCTCATCGTTCGATTTGAAGATCAGGGTGTCCACTTGCTTTCCTCCAAATTTCAGCTTGATCAGATTTTGTTTGAGCCTCCAAATGGCACCCTGAACTTTATGTGACATCGGTGATACTATTCCGTTTCCGAAACTAGTACAATTCTGAGATTCTGTCCAACATGCGGTTCAAATTTCCTAGTGGGTCATAACTCTGATAAACTGTCCGTTTGCGCGAGCTAACTCCTCATGACGATATCTTTCCATTGATATCTAGATAACGTTTCAGTTCCTTTTGATTCATCGGGAAGTGGTCTCACAATCCTTCTCTCACATTATGTTTCCACACATAGCGCAACTAGGGCCGTCTCTGCAATCTTTTTGGGTTTCTTGCGTCTGAAGGAACCATGGTAGCAGCTAGGGTTTAAATTCAATGAGCGTTCTGTTAACTCTTGAGATTTCTTGGAAGCAACTTTAACTAGAACGAGTGGGTTTCCGTCTCAACTTTATATGAAACGGTCTTTCACAGCTCTAACTTGAAACGATAAGATTCCTTATTCTCTCTCCAATTAACGGCGGTTTTGACTCTTACTTGCTCAACAAGGATAAATTTTCTCAGGAAGACCCAAAACTCGGAAGATTCTTTTACTTACAGAAAACGGCAACTTTTAGGGTTTTACTCAAAACCCAAGGGACTTTCTTACTCGCTTTTTAAATAAAAATACCCAACGCCAAAACACCAAGGCAACAATGTACCAACACCAAATCATCAAACGTCATAAGCATCTTAAACATCATACAACACCTAGTTCTACTCCCTAATAGGAAACAAAGACAACGCTAGCCATGAGGGTTCCACATGGTATCTTCTGGGTCGGATCATGGGTTTCAAATTACGATTCAGTCTCTTTACTGCTATCTGAAATGGCGATGGGCTCTTCGCGAAATATCTCTTGCCTAGGATGCTCCTCCACTTGACTAGCCTAGTTAACCACATTGTCAACCGTCAGAAAATTCACTTCCCAACTGATTACGAAGTCTGGCTTGCAGCTTTGATCTCAATCCTCCTTGGAATACCTGCGCTAGCCACTTGCTATCACTTAAACTTATCAAAATGTTGACCACCTGCTCGAACTCTTGACGATTCTCTTGGATATATTTGTCTTTCTACTCCATCCCATAAAACTCCTCGATTATATGAACCTCAGCATCTCTCTGTTGTGAACTATTACCGGTTCCTTTCTGGATCTGCCTCTCTTTACGCTACAACGACTCTGGGTTAGGCACTTGCGGCTACAACATCTCTCGCTCCTTGACATACACGGGCCCACAACCTGGTGGCCAATCCCGATTAGTCAAAACTGAGCGGTTTCGGTAAACGCATACCTTCAATGATAACTTCCTCTATGCATGTAACAAACTCGACTCAAACCACTTATCTAAAAGATAAAAATCTCATTCAAATTTAGTTGGCGTTTTTGAAATCCTTTCTAAAGACTTTTCTGAGCTCGTAAAACTTTCTCAAACAACCTTTAAAAAAAAAATTTGAAAAATTTATCTCATGACAGTCTCCCGGGTCGAAACCGGTTTGACATAACCTGGGGCTATGATACCAAAACGTAACACCCGACCCGCCACACAGGATAAGTCACCGTGTTGACTTTCCGGCCAACTTATTTGAAATTCAATGTTTGTCTTAACACACATGCAACACTGAAAAGGGAAAAAAGAGGAGTGAGCAACAAAGTTACTCAGTGACGGCGATCCAAACTCTAAAGCACAGCTCGATAAACCAATAATGGTACCACTGAATCATAGAATAGCACATGCATCACAAATAGCATATCAATATTTAACAATCATAACATTAATGTTTAACTTTCATTCTTAAGATACTATTTCTTTAATTTCTTCCAGCACTTTTTACTTGTCGGACACATCCATCCGACACGCGAGTTAGTCAGGTAAATCCTTTTGACCACCGCGAGTTTTGCCTGGCACATCCATCCGACTAAACACCAACTACAAGTGAGTGCTCCTCATGCTTAGTCAGGCACATCCATCTGACCACGCAAGCTAGCCAGGTACATCCTTCTAACCACCGCGAGCTTAGCCGAGCACATCCATCCGACTAAACGACCATACAATGTCTCCTTTCTTGCATGACCTATCGCGGCTTTCTCGCAGTTTTGTGCCCTCGGCACACTATAATTTATTCAGACTCATACGATTTATTTAACACACATATCATGCATCATTTCCACATTTTACGATTTCAACACTAAACATCTTTATTAAACAACTACCACAACAATCACATTCAACTAGACAACCACACATTGAACCATTCACAAATTAAGAAAATCACGTTATTAGAAAATCCAGGTATGTTCAAAAGTTCCACAGTTCACTTCCTCACCTTAGCTACTTGAAGAAGAAGAGCACGTCTAGGAGGCTGAGGATTCCCACTCGAGAAAATACGGTTCTGGTCAAATTTCATTTTGGTCTCTCGGCGTTGACGGTGACGGCTCCGATCGGTTACTGTGGTGATTTTCGGTGACTCAAGGGGCTACGGCGACTCTCTGGCGAATGTAACAAATAGGATTAGTCTCGGGTCAACTCAAAACGGTTACTATAACAAGTGAGGATCTCGGGTTTTACCTCTCCGGTTACTCGATTGGCAAACGACTGTGAGGAAGACGACGACGACATGTTTGGGTTCGGGCGCTAGGGTTCTCGGCTTGAGCGGCTATTGTTTCTAAACCTTTCTTCTCGGTTCCTCTACTTCTTTCCTTTTCCACCGTGAGTTCTCTCCCTCTCTCACGAGAAAGCTTTTTCTCTTTCTTCCTCTCTCATAAACTAGGGTTAGAAAAGAGGAAGAGGGAGATATATACACATGTATATATACATCCTTGGGATTTCAGGTTTCTAGTGAAGCTAACTCAATTATATATTACATTCGTCAAAGGGTCAAGAGCTAAATCCAAAGGGAGGGCCTTCGTCTGGACAGATCTTTCAGACACCTCGGGTGAGCCTTGCATTCTCTTTTGCTCCATCACTCCAAACATCCCCAAAATGTCTCCAAGTACCTCGAAAACACTTCAAATGATGCAAGACTCATATGACCTAGTGAAAACTATCTAAACTCTAAATGAGAACAAAACATCAAAGAAAAGCTAAGAAAACACATGCATGTTTGGAGTGAGATGAAAACAAAGGCCAAAAAACGCCGTGGTGGGTTCTGGTCATTCGAAGCTGAACTGCAAAGGTTATCATCCTTTGACTGAACACATGTTCGTCTGGCTCGCAAACGAGTCAAGAAGAGGAGACTAGAAGAAAATGGACTTTCTAGGCCATCGTACCGGTCAGCATCCATCCGGTATCACCCAACCGTTATGGAGGCAGTGACCAGTACCGACCCATGTCTCCTTCTCTTACCGGCCAGCTCCGATGCGGCATGCACACAAAGAAAAACTGTACCGGCCATCATCCATCCAGTATCACCCAGCCGGTATGGAGGCAGTTACCAATACCAAATTGCATCCTTTCGGCACCACCAACCGGTACAGACCACCAAGGCCAATACCGACCAGTATCAGTGATATCATCATATTTTGCATCATTCTAGCATCCGTTTCACTTAGGTTTCGAGTCATTTGCATATAGTTCATGTTACCTCTTTAGCATTTTAGTCATTTTAGGAGTCTAATGTGTCCACATTTAGTCCTAGAGAGTCCTTGCATGTTTTGGATCGTATTTCAGGTGCTAAAGAGGAGATTCGAGACCCGAGGAGAGAAGACAGAGACCGTACCGACGTCACTGGTCGGTACTGGTCCACGGTATTGAAGGCAGAAGGGTTGCACCGAGTTCACTGCTCGGTGCAACTGATCGGTTTAGAAGACGGAGGAAGACAGCCCCAATACCGACGTGCAACCCCGAGGAGTGACGTCGGTATCGAAGCCTCAGGGGATTGTACCGAGGTCACTGCTCGATACAACTGCTCGGTGCTGTTCTCGGAGGAAACCCGGGGGAAAAATCCCTTAATACCGAGCAGCGATACTGAGGAGTGACCTCGGTATCCATTGAAGATCACCAAGCAACAACACCTCAATAACGACGCCACTGCTCGGTGCTCCTCGTCGGTGCACAAACCCAGGCTCAATATCGAGGTGTTGCACTGAGCAGTGACCTCGGTATTGGCCAATCATAACTTTTTATCCATTTAAACCGGGTCGGTACCCGGTTTGTCCTGGGTCGACCCGGTTCGTCACTATTCAATATTTATGCCCAAAACCCTAATTTTGATGGGCTAAGTCTTTTCTTAAGCGAAAACCCTCTCTAAGAGTGATTTGTAAGAGATTGATCCTTTTGTTTAATGCAATTTGAGTATTGTTTCTTGATTGAATCCATCTATCTTCTACTTTCTAATCATCCAATCATCTTGATCATGAGTTTTAACTCTTCTTTTCTTGGATTTGTTGAACTCATGATGATTAGTGAGTAGTCCTTAGGATCTTGAGATAGGGTAGATTAGGGTGGTCCAAGGTTTGATTAGTGGTGTTTAGGGTTAGATAATCCTATATTCCTTCTTGTCTAGTGCCCCTAATGCTAGATTCAGCTTGAAAGAGTGGATCTAGATCATAAGGCATTTCACGCACACCAAGTGTTTGATGAAATGCCTTGATGAACTAGACAAGAGATTTATGTTCCTAACCTAAGACATTAGTTGTTTAGGACATATTTTTGGTTGATCTTGTAATGATTCTTAATGCTTGCTAGTTTTTAATCCATAAATGATGATTTGCTAATGGAATTGATAATTAACATAGTGATTAGTTGCTTGATAGAGAACTAATCAAGATTAGAGATCTATTGCCTAGGGATTAGCTTCTTTGAGTGAATGAACACCACTAGTTGAAATTGAATCACCTTACATCAATAACCTTATATCTTGCTCCACTTTTGTTTATTGATTTACTTCTTGCTTAGTTGTTTATTTGCTTTAATTAGGTTACTTAATCACAACACACTTGTTTAGCTTAACTTGCAATTGTTCCTTGCATTCTTAGTGATTAGGATAAATCCCTTTATGGATTGATAACCTTCATACTACACGTATTGGAGTTATTGGTACCTCCTAGAGACTAAAAAGTCATGTATCAATTTGGCGCCGTTGCCGTATTGGGATTTTTTTTAACATTAGGATTTAGGTTCTTAGTGAGCTTAACTTTTATTTTCTACCAAAGTTACTAATGTCTTTCACTTTCCATTGCTATCTCTAAACCTATAGGTGCATGCATACGCGATCTCGAGGCAACAACAATCTAGTTGGACCAAGGGACGACATACATCGCTCATACCGAGGGTTTAGAATAAGGGAAGCACGTGTGAGACAGCAAGAAGTTGAGAACGACATGAATCACTATGAAACTATTACACTTAGGGACATTCAAGACAATGTGGACAACCTTCCACATCCTCAACAAGGTGGTAATGGAAACCACCACGCTCAAGGTGGTAATGGAAACCACCACGCTCAAGGTGGTAATGGAAACCACCACGCTCAAGGCGGACAAGCTCAAAACGCGCAACATCCACCCGACCGACCAATGAGAGCCCCTAATCATCCCCCAAGGGCTCAAAACGTGGTAGGAGCGGGTGATGCCGCCAATGCCCATCAAAACCGTCAAGGGATCCAAGCTCCGCCGGTTGAGAACAACAACTTCGAGGTGAAGTCGGGATTGATCAACATGGTTCAAAGCAACAAGTTCCACGGTCTATGGAGGATCCATTGGATCATATCGATCAATTTGATAGGATATGTGGGTTAACCAAGATGAACGGTGTTTCGGAAGATGGTTTAAAGCTGAGACTCTTTCCATTCTTTCTTGGAGAAAAAGCTCATCAATGGGAAAAAGTCTTCCTCAAGGTTCAATAACGTCTTGGGACGATTGCAAGCAAACTTTCCTTGCAAAGTTCTTCTCTCCTTCAAGGACCGCCAAGTTAAGGAACGAGATCTCGGGGTTCACACAACGCGGAAACGAGTTCTTCAATGAAGCTTGGGAACGGTTTAGAAGCTACACCTCTCAATGCCCACATCATGGTTTCTCCAATGCCTCTCTTTTGAGTACTCTCTATCGCGGTGCTCTACCCAAGATAAGGATGCTATTAGACACGGCCTCTAATGGGAACTTCTTAGCCAAAGATGTAGACGAAGCCATGGAACTAGTGGAGAACTTAGCCCAAAGTGACGGGACCTATGGCGATGATTATGACCGCGCCACAAGGACAACAATCGACTTTGATGAGAACAAGCGGGCCAAGGACATGAAAGCGCTTAATGAAAAATTAGACAAGCAAGCCAATTTGATTGATAAACTCCTAGTGTCTTCTCAAAAGACGGTTAACTTTGTGGATGCTTATGATGAGAACCAAGGATCTTCCTATTGTGGTTAAGGATTTCATTGTCCCCACGGACTTTGTGGTACTTGAAATGGATGTGGAACCAAAAGACCCTCTTATCTTTGGTAGACCATTCCTAGCAACCGCGGGAGCGATAATCGATGTGAGAAAAGGAAAAATAGATCTCCATTTGGGTAAGGGAGAATTCCTTGAGTTTGATATCAACAAGGTGATGAAGAAGCCCACAATAGATGGCCAATGTTTCTACATATAGACCATGGATTAGTTAGCCGACGAATTGCTTGAGGAAATGAGAGTAGAAGACGGGTTGGAAGTGGTTTTGACTAAGGAGCGTGGTGATCATGGATTCTTGAGCAAGGAGAGTCAATGTTATGAGCTACTCATGGATTCTCACAAGCCGATCGAAAAAACGCACCATTTGTTGAGTTGTGCATTCGCGGTACCGAGGGTCAAGATGGTTTCAGGGTTAGCATGGTTCAAGAGGAGTTCGTTCTAGCCGTTGAAGAGACTTGCAAGGGTAAGTCTAGTCTTGAGGAGGACTATTGGAGCGAGTTTAAAGCCCCAAAGGTGGACCTAAAGCAACTTCCCACAGGACTAAGGTATGCGTTCTTAGGTCCCAACGAGTCTTACCCGGTTATTGTGAATGAGAGTCTAGATGAGAACGAACTATCCTCCCTTCTTGTAGAACTTAGGAAATATATGAGAGCAATTGGCTATTCTTTGGATGATATCAAGGGTATTTCCCCTAGTTTGTGCACGCATATAATCCATTTAGAGGATGAATCAAGGACCTATATTGAACATCAAAGAAGGTTGAATCCTAATTTGAAAGATGTTGTAAAGAGAGAGATTCTTAAACTCTTAGACGCGGGCATTATCTACCCAATATCGGATAGTACTTGGGTCTCACCGGTTCATTGTGTGCCCAAGAAAGGGGGGGGGGGGGATAACAGTTGTTAAAAATGAAAAGGATGAAATGATACCTACTAGGACAATAACCAGACATAGAATGTACATTGACTATAGGAAATTGAGTTCATCCACTCGTAAGGATCATTTTCCGTTACCTTTCATAGATAAAATGCTTGAACGTCTAGCTAATCATCCATTTTATTGCTTTCTAGACGGTTATTCGGGTTTCTTCCAAATACCCATACACCCGAATGACCAAGAGAAAACGACTTTCATGTGCCCTTATGGTACCTTCGCATATTGGAGGATGCCATTCGGGTTGTGTAATGCGTCCACGACATTTCAACGTTGCATGATGTCCATTTTTCCGATCTTAGTGAAGACATGGTAGAAGTCTTTATGGACGACTTCTCCGTGTATGGCTCTTTGTTTGGTGTTTGCTTGTCTAATCTTTGTAGGGTCTTGCAACGATGCGAAGAAGCAAACTTTGTGCTCAATTGGGAGAAGTGCCATTTCATGGTACGTGAAGGCATTGTGCTTGGGTATAAGATCTCCGAGAAGGGAATAGAGGTAGACAAGGCCAAGATAGATGTGATGGTTAACTTGGAGCCGCCTAAGTCGGTCAAAGACATACGGTCTTTCTTGGGTCATGCGGGATTCTACCGAAGGTTTATCAAAGACTTCTCGAAAATCACAAGGCCTCTCACAAGGTTATTTTGCGAGGAGGTTGAGTTCGTATTTCATGGGGAGTGTATGGTGGTGTTTCTAGAGATCAAGAAGGCGTTGTTAGTGCTCCCATCGTCCAAGCCCCGGATTGGGATCTTCCTTTCGAGATCATGTGTGATGCTAGTGACTATGCGGTTGGAGCGGTTTTGGGTCAAAGGAAGGACAAGAAGACCAATGTCATATACTATGCAAGTAGGACCTTAGATGACACTCAAACCCGGTATGACACAACGGAAAAAGAGTTGCTAGCCGTGGTTTTTGCAATGGAGAAGTTTAGGTCTAATGTTGTGGGATCAAGGGTGATTGTCTACACCGATCACGCAGCTTTGAGATACATTCATTCCAAGAAAGACACCAAGCCAAGGCTACTCCGTTGGATCTTGCTTCTACAAGAGTTTGACTTGGAGATAGTTGACAAGAAGGGGATAGAGAATGGGGTCGCGGATCACTTGTCTAGAATGAGGATTAAAGACCTTGTCCCAATTGATGATAAGCTCCCCGAGGAGAGTCTCATGATGGTTGGCGTCTTGAAGAAAGGGGTTGAAGCCGTGCAAGGACTAGAGAGTGCTAATGGGTTACAAGACGAGAGACTACCATGGTTTGCGGATCTAGTGAACTACTTAGTGTACGGGAAGGAACCGCCTTTGGATGGGTATAAGAAGAAGAAGTTCTTCCATGACGTGACTAGATACTATTGGGATGAACCCTACCTATACAAGTTTTGCTCGGATGGGTTGTGTAGAAAATGTGTGGAGGAAGAAGAAGTCCAAGGGATCCTACTCCATTGTCACGGGTTAAGCTATGGTGGGCATCATGCATCCTACAAAACCGCTACAAGGGTTTTGCAATCCGGTTTTTGGTGGCCTTCATTATTCAAAGATGCGCACCTCTTTCTCTCCACATGTGATGCGTGCCAAAGGAAAGGGAACATTGGGAGGAGAGATGAGATGCCCCAAAACCCAATCCTTGTGGTAGAGATGTTTGACGTGTGGGGCATCAATTTTATGGGACCTTTTCCGTCATCGTATGGTAACCAATACATATTGGTGGCGGTTGATTACGTCTCTAAATGGGTGGAAGCCATTGCAAGCCCGACCAACGATGCCAAGGTCGTTCTAAAACTGTTCAAGTCCATAATCTTCCCAAGGTTCGGAGTTCCAAGGGTGGTCATTAGTGATGGAGGTAGTCATTTCATCAACAAAGTGTTTGCAAGCTTACTTAATAAGCATGGTGTGAGGCATAAGGTAGCAACACCTTACCATCCTCAAACGAGTGGCCAAGTAGAAGTATCAAACTGGCAAATCAAGGCCATACTCGAGAAGACGGTTGGGGGTTCAAGGAAGGATTGGGCCAACAAGTTAGATGATGCTTTATGGGCAGACCGAACCACCTTTAAAACACCTATAGGGACTACACCATTCAACTTGCTTTATGGAAAGTCATGCCACCTACCAGTTGAGTTGGAATACAAGGCCCTATGGGCGGTGAAGCTTCTTAACTTCGACATCAAGACCGCACAAGAGAGGCGGTTGATTCAATTTCAGGAGTTAGAGGGACTAGGCTCGAAGCCTATGAGAGCCCGAGAATATACAAGGAGAGGACCAAAGCATTCCACGACAAGAGGATTGTGCAAAAGGATTTCAAGGTTGGGGACCTAGTGTTGGTATTCAATTCCCGGTTGAAGCTCTTTCCCGGGAAACTCACGTCAAGGTGGTCGGGTCCGTTTGTGGTTAAGGAAGTAAGGCCGTATGGAGCCGTGGTGCTTGTTAACAAGTATAGCCAAGATTTCATTTCAAATGGCCAAAAGCTCAAACTCTAACGAGCAAATCAAATCGTCGAAAAGGGAGGATCAATCCCCCTCGATGATGTCCATCTAGCTTGAGAACGGTAACAAACGTCGAACTTAGTGACGTTAAACAAAGTGCTCTTGGGAGACACCCCAAGCTTATCATTGTATATATTTTCTTTTTGTTTATCTCTTTTTCTATCTTTGCTAAATCTTTTTGATGTTTTTGTTAAGTGTGCATAGGGGTTCCAAGGTAAAAAGGGAATACCGAGGAGAGATACCGAGGAGTGACCTCGGTATGGACTTGCCAAGGGAAATACCGATGTCACAGGTCGGTGCAACAGCTCGGTATCGAAACAGAAGAAAAACAGCCTTAACACCGAGCAGTTGCACCGAGGAGTGACATCGGTACGTGTATACCGATGACCAGCACCGATGAGTGACCTTGGTATGCTCACACCGATGACCAATACCACTACAAGAAAACATAGTTTTTGCGACTACCAAAATAGTCACAAAATAGTCGCAAATGAGTCATTTGCGACTATTTTGAGACTAAAAAAATTAGTCGCTAATATTTGGTCGCTAAATTGAATGGTCGCAAAACAGTTGTTCTTTTGCGACTAATATGTGACTAACATATCAGTCTTAATTTAAAGACTGATTTTGCGACTACTTTTTAAAAAAAAAATTAAAAAAAACAAAAACAAAATTATAAATAAAATCATTTTATCTATTAAATTAATTAAATACAGAAATTAAAATAAAATAAAATATTTATAAAAAAAAAAAAAAAAAAAATGACGGTAAGCTTCTCGACGGGAAACTTCTCGACGGGAAACTTCTCGACGATCCCCTTCTGATCTCGGCTCCAATTCCTTCCAATCTCGGCTCCAATTCCTTCCATGCCGCGCTCCCCTGTGGTTCTCTTCACCGGCCTTCGTCCTTAGCCGTGGTAAGCTTCTTGATATTCTATTCACCGTCCGAGCCGCCTCCCATGTGGTTCCCTTCACCTTCCGTCGTCCGTCGGCTCTCCTCTTTCTTCTTATCTTATCACCAATTAACGATCCGACCAGCCTCTCCTATCGCCACTGTCAGACCTCCGTGAATCCTCTTCAGATCTACAATTCCTCTCCGCTCACTGCCTCCTCCTCCTCCGTGATGAATGTTCTCGTTGATAGCATCGGTGAGCATCTGGAAAAAAAAAGAAGTTGGATCGAAGGAAGAAGAAAAAAAGAAGTTAGATGTCGAAGAGAAGGAAGAAAGAAGAGAAGGAAGAAAAAAGAAGAGAAGGAAGAAGAAAGAAAATCGCTGGGAGGAGAGAGAAATAAATTCAATTAAAAAAAAAAGATCCTCCACCGTTGGATTAAACCAATCAACGGTGGAGGATCTCAATCCTCGTCACAATGGACTAGCCAATGAGAAACTTTTATTTTGTTTGTCATTTTGTCGCAAATTAGTCGCAAAAATAGGATTATTTTGTGACTACAATTGAAAAAAATCGACTGAGGTTACTAAACAATCCCAAATTTGGGACTATTTTGTGACAAAAAAAAATATTTACCCTAAACCCTAAACTTTAAGAACCTAGAAGATTTGAATGTGGTTTTACTATGATTTTTTGTATCTAGCATTTCAAAAATATATTAAAACTTATAAATAAATAAATTTTGAGACAATTTTTATCTTTCAAAATCATTTCTTATAAAACATATGTAATACTTAGTAGATGTTATGATTATATTGAAATTTTTGCAAGTGTTATATTTTTTTTTGTTTATTATTTGATGTTTATGTGTAAGATCTAGTTTACAATTTAAGATTTATAGTTTATGATTAAGGGTTATAGGTTTAGGGTTTAGAATTTAGGATTTATAAAAGGGATTATACATGATCATATTTTTTTAAAATTGTAAGTTTTGAATTTTTGTATATTATTTGATGTTTATGTGTAAGATTTAGTTTAAAATTTAAGATTTATATCAAGTTTATGATTAAGGGTTAGAGGTTTAGGGTTTAGGGTTAAGGGTTTGTGGTTTGAGTTTAGAATATATTGATTTCTATAAAAAAAATCAAGTGTAGTTGCAAATTAGTCCCAAATTTGGGACTATTTTGTGACTACTATTAAAAATCAGTCGCAAATTAGTCCTAAATTAGTCACAAAAACTGGATTTGCAAATTAGTGTACATGTTACCTTAAACCCTAAACTTTAAGAACATATAAAGTTTGAATATCAATTTACAATGATTTTGGGTTGTAGTTGTTCAAAATATATTTTACAATTTAAGATTTAGATTTTATGACTAAGGGTTAGAGGTTTAGGGTTTACAATTTAGGATTTATAAAATGATTATATTTTAAAAAATTGTAAGTGTTGAATTTTTTGTATATTATTTGATGTTGTTTGCAATTTAAGATTTAAATCAAGTTTATAATTAAGTGTTAGAGGTTTAGGGTTTAGGGTTAAGGGTTTGTGGTTTGATTTTAGAATTTATTGATTTCTATAAAAAATTGAGTGTAGTTGCAAATTAGTCCCAAATTGGTCACAAAAACTGAGTCCAAATTAGTGTACATGTTACCCTAAACCCTAAACTTTAAGAACATATAAGGTTTGAATATCATTTTACAATGATTTTGGGTAAATAGCTGTTCAAAAATATATTTTATAATTTAAGATTTAGAGTTTATGATTAAGAGTTAGAGGTTTAGGGTTTATAATTTAGGATTTATAAAATGATTATATTTTAAAAATTGTAAGTGATGAATTTTTTTGTATATTATTTGATGGTTTAGGGTTTAGAATTTTTTTGTATATTATTTGATGTTTATTTAAAAAATAATCGAGTGGAGTTGCTAAACCGAAGCAAATCAGTCACAAATTTGGGACTACTTTTGCAAGTCCTTAAACAGTCGCAAATAAGGGACTATTGTATGACTACTTTTTTTAGTCGGTAATTTGTGACTATTATGCATCTGCATTATTAGTAGTCGCAAATCAGTCACAATATCGTCCCTCGTTTTTGTGACTAAAAAAAGTAGTCGAAAAAATAGTCACAAAAACTGTGTTTTCTTGTAGTGTACCGAGGAGTGACATCGGTATAGACCGTGTCAAACGAGGGACCAATACCGACGTCACAGATCGGTGCAACACGTCGGTATGGAAACAGAAAGAAAATCCCTTAGCACCGACGTGTGGTACCGAGGAGTGACATCGGTATGCCAATACCGATGTGCAACACCGATGAGTGACATCGGTGTTTGCCGAATTTTTTAAAAAAAATCAGTCAATACCGAGCTGTGGTACCGACGAGTGACCTCGGTATTGGCCAATTTTTTAAAAATATTCGGACCCAACCCAGGTAAGATCCGACCCGACCCAGGTAATTCTCCTTCTTTTTCTTCTTCCACGCGACCTTAGGCCATTTTTATCCCCAATTTTGCGATTCTAGAGAGGATTTTTTGCACATCTCCCTCATTTCTCAACCAAATTTCGTGATTCCAAGCCCCATAATCTCGATTTTCACTGCTCTTTTTGGATTTATCATCATTTCAAGCATCTAATCCAAATTCCCCAAAGTATTATTCAATTAAACTTTCGAAAACCATGGTTTTGTTCTTGAAGAAATATTGCTTGAATATGGTTTGATATTGCCTTTCACTTGTGCAAATACCTTGGGGATGGTTTATCTATGCTTAAACTTGATGATTCATGTGCAAATTATTGATGGTTTGGGATTTTGAAAATTAGGGATTGTGAAATTAGGGATTGTGAATTGGGATAATTTGCTTCTTAAGTGTGAATTGTCACCTTGGTTCATTGCTCTTAGATCATCTTTTGGTGACCCCTTGTTAAATTGATAAGAAATTGTACATATGCTCACAAATTATCTCAAGGATTTGTAGGTACAATGTCTGACAAGGGCTGATGCAATATCAAATAACCGGATCGTGGCCTTGATGTAAAATTGGACGAACCAAATAAAGATGGAAGAATCAAATCTAATCCAATGGCTCACGTTGAAGTTTGAGAATGAAGACTCCAACCATTTTCTCATAAAGATCTAAGAGAAAGAGATATACGCTTTACATATAATTTCTTTAATTGGAAATATCTACAAAAGGCCACATCTCCACCAACGATTATATGCATTGGTCGTACAGCACAAAGAAGCTTCTAGGAGAAAATTATATCATGCATTTATCAAGGAATATGAGGTTTTAATGAGGGGTCAAATTCTGACCAAATATAGCCATATTCATACTTATGAAGAATCTTCCTAATAGCTACGTGATTAGCTACATGATTGGCGACTTGATGTTTATCATTTATTTATAATTTATTTTGTTTCCTTTTATGCTAAAATCGTTGCTCGTCTTTGTAATTTTGAGCTCTATATAAGCTCTTCATTTCTTCATTGTACAATATAGAGATTTTTGGAAAATAAATAAAGTAATTTTCTTGTAAAGCTTTATGCTTTGTTTGCTTGTCTTTTCTATTGTGTGTGATTCCCTTAGAAAACAAGTGGGATCTCTGTCTTTGTGTGTGATTCACATAGACATTGATTTGTGTTCTTATCACAAAGACTTCCGCATCTTTGAGTGGCGAACTTCAATCCACCCACGCTTCCATCCTACCCCGGCCTAGACAAGGAGCGACCTTAGTCCAATTGTCTAGACCACCCGGCCTTGTACCTTAGGCAGTGAGCTCGTATCAAGGGCGCTCCATCGACACGGGCACGGACCAAGGTTTCAACAGTTGGGAAAGGGAAAGGAATTTCCCAAGCTACTGCCGTAGAAAAGGGAAAAGAGATTGCCAAAGCTGGTGCCAAGGAAAAGGCTAAAACCGCGGCTACGAGCTCTAAAGCCAAGAAAACGGCAAAGGGAAAGGGCAAGAGAGTCGAAGAAGAGGTCAAGAGTGAGAGCTCAAGTGGAGAAGTCCTCGTGCCGCATCGGACAAAGCCAAGCGAGCAAGATTACTTCGACAAATTTGGCCAAATGAAGTTCCAGCAAGGCAAATTTGCCGATGCGGAGACGATGGATAGGATGGGGATAAGTGACGAAGTGTGGACTCTTTTTGAGAATATGGGGCTAAGAAAGTTCATGGGCATGAAGCATGAAGCTTTAAAGGAACTCACCGGCAAGTCCATAGCCACCCTTCGAGCTAAGTTCTACGAAACGGAAGATGCAAATTCCAGGTTTGGAGTTCTAAAGTTCGGACTCATGGGCACCACCTACACCGTCACTTTCCACGAGCTTTGCGAGATATTCGGGTTTAGAGAAGAAGGTACATACGGCGGGCAATACTTTGACTATCCGAGACTCGAGCCCCGAAATCTTTGGGCAACAATTGCAAGCGGAGAGTTTAGAGCCGGTGACTTTAAGAGTGCAAGCATACGGTACCCGGCTCTCCGGTACGCACACAAAGCGTTGGTCCACAACTTCTACCACAAGGGAGAGATTGACACGGTGACTACGGAGGAGATGGAGTTGTTGGGGCTTGGTCTAAAGCCCATCCTCCCCGTTCTTGGAAACGGTAAGGCATTCGAGGGACCGGAGAGACTTCCTTGTCTCGCAACACTTTTGGTGAGACACATGTTTGCTTACCAGGATTGGGCTTGGAAGACAAAGTCGAAGAAGGCCGCGATTTGCCTCGGATGGATGATAACGCCTATTCTCATGGCAAAGGGGATCAAGGTTTCACTTGGCCACTATGAGTGGAAATCTTTGGATGCGGCCTACCTTTCAAAGACTAAGTTCTTCAAAGGATATATCGAAGGAAAAATGGCTTACAACCTCCAACTCACCGAGACATCTGTGGCACAAGTCCCATTACCTAATCCCACGCTCACCAACTTCCATGACCCGAGGAACGTCATGTTTATTCCTCCCCAAGAGTACCTCTACAACTCCACCGTCGATCCGCCTATGCAAGCGTTCCGCAAGAGAGCACAACGGAGAACCGCTACCTACGAGTCTCTCGATCTCGACAAGGAGGTGCGAAATGAGTCGTCACCCGAGACAATGTACGGTAGTGAGCGCTACCACTTTGACCCTTATGATGGGGCTATCACTAACGCGGCCATAAGACACGCTCACCACCAAACTCGTCTCCTCCAACGCATGTGCAAGTGGCAAAACAAAAACATGAAGAAGATGGTCAAAACGATCAAGTCTTTGAAGAAGACGGTTAAAGCCATGGGTCGAACCACCAATGAGCTCAAGTACGGAGGTTGTGGAGCGAGTTCATCAAGGGCCGGTGAAGGAGGAGACATCGTCATGGACACTAACCTCGCGCCTCGAGGAGATGATTGGGCATTGGTCATGAGCCCTAGCCGACCCACAGCCCGACCGGAAAAGGCACCAAAGAGGAGAGCGATGCGGTCCCCGTCTCCCATCTCAAGTATTCCATCTTACTCAATGGGGTCTACATACCCATCTCCAAGTTTCTAGGTACGAATCCAAAACTCTTGTATATATATATTTTTTTTAAGTCTTGCATTGTATAGTTATCTCTTGTTTTTGGTCATTTCCTTAGGCTTATTTCACACCGAGACGGTGTGAGGGACTGGTATCTAATAACATTTGCTTTGTCTTATTTTCAATTTTCATTTTGAGTCTCATGCATACATCTAAGGCATAGAAAAACCAAACAAATTTTAAAAATTTTAAAAATGAAAAGACAAAAGAAGTCATTTAGGATGCATTTGCACTTCATGTAGGATTGAGTCTAGATGCATAGCACGTAGATAATGCATTGCATGTGCATTAGGAGATAGAATGATTCCTCCTTGTGAAGTGTCGCTTTAAGAGTTTAAGTCCTATGCTCTAGATCTTGTGTGCGAAATCAAGGTCGAACCATGTGTGGATTTTATGTCTCATTACTTAGGTCTTAGCCAAAGCAAGTTGATTTGAGTCCATTCCTACTTAAGTGATAACAATAATTTGACATTGTAATTATCATGTTTGTGCATTGCATAGTGAATGCATGGTTACCACATACATATTTGGGCTATCTTATCCGCTTTGCCACTCTCTCGTTAGCCCGAATAGCCGATTCCCATCATTGGAACGGTTAACCACTCCTTTAACCCAATCTCCTTTCAAGCCAAATGCTACTTGTGAGTGTTTTTAACCCAACCTCAACTAGGCTAAAGGTGTTGAGTTTAGAACGACAAGGAAAAACTTCCGTGTAGAACTAGCTCGGCATCAATGAGCTAGACATAAGATAAGGCTAGATAGGTTGGGAACTTGGGACAAGGGGAAGAAAAGAGATTGTGGGGATGAGAAAAAGGGATGAAAAAGAATAGGAGATAAGCAAAAAGCTTGAAATGGTTGGCGATAATCGGTTAATGGAAAAAGCTCTAAGTGAAAAAGAAAGAAAATAGTCTTTAGTCTTCAAAAGAAAGAAGGAAAACCAAAAAGGCTAAGGCAAAGAAAAGAAATAAGAAAGACTAGAGAAAGTAAAGAAGAGCTAAGTAAAGTAAAATGTTGAAAGCCAAACCATTTGGTGAAGAAGGAAATCCCCTAAGTGTTTAAGTGGAGAAGGAAGGTGAAAAGATATGAGTAGTGAAGGCAAAATGCCTTGCGGAAAGGGTAGCTTAGGAAGGATCTTCATTCGGGTTTAGAGATTAGAGGTCAAGTTCGATATGGGGCATTTAGGTAGATGGAAGTCGACCTTGTATGCATCTATTGGGCTTTACTCTTAGCATTTTGCATTAGTTGATAGCTTTTGAGAGAACCCCTTGCTCGGAAACAGTCACTTGTATCGAGATCACCTTTATCTCGAAACCTTAACCCTAGCCAAATGCATTCACTTGCCTTGCATAAGCATGATTCACTTGGAAAAAGTCTAATGAATGTTAAAGGATTGGATGATTTGAAAGCTTGTGTATGTTGAGATTTAAGCGTGGTTCATGTAAGGATAGACATGGCTAGCCCCTTTTGAATAGACATGTTTGATCATACTTTAGAGTTTGCACTTGGACTTGAGATGATTTTGCTTGAGGAAAAGCAAAGAAGTAAGTTTGGGGGAATTGATATCATCATATTTTGCATCATTCTAGCATCCATTTCACTTAGGTTTCGAGTCATTTGCATATAGTTCATGTTACCTCTTTAGCATTTTAGTCATTTTAGGAGTCTAATGTGTCCACATTTATTCCTAGAGAGTCCTTGCATGTTTTGGATCGTATTTCAGGTGCTAAAGAGGAGATTCGAGACCCGAGGAGAGAAGACAGAGACCGTACCGACGTCACTGGTCGGTACTGGTCCTCGGTATTGAAGGCAGAAGGGTTGCACCGAGGTCACTGCTCGGTGCAACTGATGGGTTAGAAGACGGAGGAAGACAGCCCCAGTACCGACGTGCAAGACCGAGGAGTGACGTCGGTATCTAAGCCTCAGGGGATTACACCGAGGTCACTGCTCGGTGCGGTTCTCGGAGGAAACCCGGGGGGAAAATCCCTTAATACCGAGCAACGATACCGAGGAGTGACCTCGGTATCCATTGAAGATCACCAAGCAACAACACCTCAATACCGAGACCACTGCTCAGTGCTCCTCGTCGGTGCACAAATCCAGGCTCAATACCGAGGTGTTGCACCGACCAGTGACCTCGGTATTGGCCAATCATAACTTTTTATCCATTTAAACCGGGTCGGTACCCGGTTTGTCCCGGGTCGACCCTGTTCGTCACTATTCACTATTTATGCCCAAAAACCTAATTTTGATGGGCTAAGTCTTTTCTTTAGCAAAAACCCTCTCTAAGAGTGATTTGTAAGAGATTGATCCTTTTGTTTATTGCAATTTGAGTATTGTTTTCTTGATTGAATCCATCTATCTTCTACTTTCTAATCATCCAAGCATCTTGATCATGAGTTTTAACTCTTCTTTTCTTGGATTTGTTGAACTCATGATGATTATTGACTAGTCCTTAGGATCTTGAGATAGGGTAGATTATGGTAGTCCAAGGTTTGATTAGTGGTGTTTAGGGTTAGATAGTCCTATATTTCTTCTTGTCTAGTGCCCCTAATGCTAGATTCAGCTTGAAAGAGTGGATCTAGATCATAAGGCATTTCACGCACACCAAGTGTTTGATGAAATGCCTTGATGAACTAGACAAGAGATTTATGTTCCTAACCTAAGACATTAGTTGTTTAGGGCATATTTTTGGTTGATCTTTTTATGAATCTTAATGCTTGCTAGTTGGTAATCCACAAATGATTATTTGCTAATGGAATTGATAATTAACATAGTGATTAGCTGCTTGATAGAGAACTAATCAAGATTAGAGACCTATTGCCTAGGGATTAGCTTCTTTGAGTGATTGAACACCACTAGTTGAAATTGGATCACCTTACATCAATAACATTATCTCCTGCTCCGCTTTTGTTTATTGATTTACTTCTTGCTTAGTTGTTTATTTGCTTTAATTAGGTTTCTTAATAACAACACACTTGTTTAGCTTAACTTGCAATTGTTCCTTGCATTCTTAGTGATTAGGATAAATCCCTTTATGGATTGATAACCTTCATACTACACGTATTGGAGTTATTGATACCTCCTAGAGACTAAAAAGTCTTGTATCAATCAGTCTGGCACCACCACCCGGTACAAGTCCAAATTCCTCCTCATCGAAGCCAGCTGTATTGACTGAAAGATCAGGCCAGATGAAGAACTTGTATTCGGATTTAGCTTCAATAGTCTTCATGAAAGTTATAGATACTTGAGTTAGCCATCGTCTGGAGGTTGTTTCAAGTCATTCTGAGCAATGGTTCGAAAGATACAGCAGATTTTTCACGGACATGTCTATCTGGTGCCCAACCGATTTATGCACAAGTTTCAGTACCGACCCACCTATACCGGCCCATGTCTGGTCGGTACAGACCACCAAGACCAGCATGACCCAGACCCGGTCGGGTCAAGACCTGGTTTGTTCCGGGTTGACCCGATCCGCCCAAACAACTTTAAATACTTGAAAACACTAATTTTAGATCTAAGCTTTATTTTCTATCTCTTTTTCTCTGGCAAAAACCTCTCCTTTTTAAGTGTTCTTTAGATTTTTGTAAGAGATCTTTATTTGATTTTTATGCAATCTAAGTTTTAAGCTTCAAAGTTTCTTAATCTCTTCTAATCTTTCATCTTTCTATCCTCTAATCATGATTAACACCACCTCTTTCATGAGATTTGGTGTGTTCTTCATGATTAGTGAGTAGTCTTTTTAGAGCTCATGGGTGGGGTAGATTAGGGGATTTCGTGATAGATCAATGATGTCTAGGGCTTAGTTTACATCTTTTATCTCTTATTTAGTGTTCATAATGCTAGATTATGCTTGAAAAAGTTAATCTAGATCATAGGGAATTTCATGCACACAAGGTGTTCGATGAAATTCCCCAAAGAACTAAATAAGAGATTATACTTGCTTAGCCTATGAGAGTAGTTGTTTAAGGAGTATTATGGCTATTGGAACATATGATTAATGCTTGTTTATTAACTTTTCACAAATGAGAGTTTTTTCTTCATTTGTTAATTAGCAAAGTGATTAGTGGCATGAGAGTGTATTAGTCTTGTTTAAGTGTTCTAGGCTAAGAAAAATTGCTTGATTGTGTGTAATGACATCATAGGTTGATCATAAAAGTCTCCAAAGTCCATAACCTCATCCAAGGGCTTGCCTGTAAGAAGTTAGACTTCATTCAACTCACGACTTGTGCCAGCAGTTGAGCTTAGTACAAGCCTTAGTGTCAAGTTGGGCCCAAGTAAGTTTATAGGGTTTCTTTGTTATAAATACAAGTATTTAACAATAGGAATACCTAATCCTGACTCTAGGGATTCCGAGAGCCTTAGAGGCGGCTCGTAGAGCTAGAGAGAGAATAAGGGTTTTCTCTGGAGAATCTAGTTCTGTTCTTTGTTCTTTCTTGTTTGTTGGGCGTGAGAGAGATCTATATTGTGAACCACATCAGAGATGTTTTCCGATTGATTCTTCATAGTGAATGTTATGGATCTCGGATCCACCCCAGACGTAGCGGTTAGAGGCCGTGAACTGGGTGAACAATTCTCGTGTTCCGTTAATTTGTGTATCGAAGATAGATTGGGACAAAGAGGATTAAAGCTTAAATTTTAACAAGTGGTATCAGAGCGTCAGATTCTTCGATTCACAGTCTTGACGGGAATATCGATCTCTCACACAAGAAAAAGAAATGGATGAAGAATTGGTGATGTGTTGAAGCTTCTAAGTGAAAAGGAAGGTTTCAAGGTCTTACAGTCAGGCTTCTGGTACGTCAATTGGTCTTTGTCGGCGTTGGTAGAATCGACGAGAAGAGTTTATCGGAACAAGGATGCATGAATTTCATCATTGGGAGATGTCCTCGGAGGAGCGATGATGATGACCGGAAGAAATCGTGTCTGGTTCTGACATCGGCGAGAATCACCAACGGTGAAGAAGGAGGCGCCAGAGAAGTCACGCGTGAAGGATAATTGCGAAGAAAAAAAAAAGAAGAGATTCGCGGTTAGGGTTCCGGCGAGAATCTTGAGCTTTGAAGGTTTCCGGACGGGGCGAGCTCGGCGACAGAGATTCTCGCCGGAGAAGTTGACCGAGAAGAAGAAGCTTCGTCGTTTGATGATCCTACGAGCATCTCAGGATGAGAGATGAAGCCAAGAGCTCCAGAGGTTGGTGTAAGGGAAGATGGCGGCGTTGCAGTTGAGGTCACCACAGTCACGGCGACAGCGGGGTGAATCGCCGGGTTGGAGTCGCCGAGATTCTTGCCGGTAAACGGCACCGGTTTTCTTCACGAGAGGGATGGCGTCGAAGGTTGGCGGCGGCAGGTCAAGTCGCTGCTTGATTAACGCCGGATGAGACGGCGGAGGCGGGTCCAGTCGTCGGGAAGGAGGCGCCGAGGATCACCGTGGAAGAAGAAGCGTGTGAAGAGGAGGAGCTAGTGTTTCTTCAAACTAGGCCCTAGCTGGGCCAGAACGAAAATTAAAAAAAAATGGAAGAAAATGGTCTTCAGTGGGCTTGTCGGAATTTAAGAAAATAATTTGGAGAAAATAAATAATTGGGCCAAAGATTAAAACAAGCCCAGTTTTTAATCAAAGGGAAATTGTCTAAATTGCATAAGGAAATCGTGCAAGAAAAATGGACATAAGCTCAAGGGACGGAAAATACAAAGAAGACAGAAAAGTGTAACCATGGAAAGATTGGGTTTAAGGTGGAGTAATTTATGGTATCATATGGATTATTGGTTCAGATTAAGATCTTGGAATAAGAATTGCATCTACAATCTCAAGGATCAAACCTAGTAGACTGTTAAGTCTATATTTGTTGCGAATCACAAGTTACATTTGTGATGTTTTGATTGGTTGTTTCGAGTTGCTCAGGGTCTGCAAAATTCAGGGAATTAAAGTCTTGGGAGAACACAAGAGATGGTGTTCAGGGTTCAAAATTTGCCATTGGAAGAGAATTCATGGGACTGAGGGACGCCTTAGAATTTTTGAATTGTCTGTGTGTTATTGGCTATTTGAGGATTAAGATAAGGTTTCTGGATTCCGTTCAAGGAGAGTTGCAGATGTGTATGGAACAAGATCAAGGAATCTGTTGGGGTCGAAGACATATTGGTATGGTTAAGATTTGAGAAGTTTTGGTTTGCAGGCTTAGTCTTAAGTTGGTGGATAGAGGTTTAGGAGAAGATGGAGATGTCTACAGGTTCAAACATAATCAGGTTGCAACCGGGGTTAGAAGGAAAGCTTTAGAGCTTTGTTGATTGATGGTGGTGAAGACATCTGGATATCAGTTGCAAGTTTTAGCAATTGAAGAGAGATCCAAGAAAGGATTAGAATGTAGAGGATAAAAAGATGCATTGGGAAAAAAAAAAAAAAATTTGGTATACCTATTTGCATCTTAGAGAGGTCTGGTGGATGAATCTTTTGTAGGGTTCACTTGCAGGAGTTCAAGTGAGTTAGAGGCACACCTAAAGAAAGCTCATGAGTACAAGGTGAAGATTCAGGCTGATTTCTAAGGGAGAAGATGCTAGTGCCAAGGATAGGTGGATTTGCATACATGTGATGTGATGCAGGGGGATGTTTACATCAAGGTAGTGGCTTCAAGGGTTCTAGAGAAGAAGTGCTAAAGGCTGTAACATGGTGTCTCAGGCATTTCACAAGGTTGTGGATGTGAGACAGGTTTGCCAAATAGTTCGAGTATGTTGGTTAGATGGTTCTGCTGATGCAGAAGGGATCTGAACAGAAGGTTGAACAAAGGTATTTGTATCGAGAGTCTTCCTAGCCAGGTGGAGTTAGGAGGAGGGTTCTGCAGGTAATAGCAGTGGTGCAAAGTGATGTTCAAAAAGGTGTTCAGGTTCAGTGGTGTCTTGGTAAGTCAGAGACGGTTTCTGGGAAATGAAGCATAAATGACTTAGAGGTTTTCTGCAATTGTTCAAGAGAAATTGGTTTGTCAGCAAGGTTCTGTAAAGCATGATGCATGAACATGGTTGTGTCGAAAGTCTATTTAGCAGTATGGTTGGATGGCGTGTTCTGTTAGGAGTAACAGCGGTACAAAAGAAGTTCAAGGCTGATATGTTTTGTCAGAGAAGGTGTTGAATCAGGGATTGTTTCAGGTTTGAAGCATGTATGATTCAGAGTTTGCTGCACATAAAGTTCAAGGAGTTTGATTCAAGATTCAATGCGCATGAATAGAATCAAAAGGCTAGTAAGGAAATCAAGTTGCAGAGAAATAAAGATAAAGAAAGCTATGAAGAAGATCAAAGTGCCAAGTCTAGAGCCATGAGTCAAAGGTTCTAAGGGCAATTCACAAGGAGATTTAAAGCTGGGATAAAGGTGGAAATTCTAGAAGAAGCAAACAGGAAGAAAGACAAATGAACAAAGATTTGTGGAGGAGTGGAGAGCTGTGTGAATCTGAAGGTGGAAATTGTGAGAAGTCAGACTTCAGTCAACTCACGACTTGGGCCATCAGTTGGGCTTAGTACAAGACTTACTGTCAAGTTAGGCCAAAGTAAGTTTATAGGGTTTCTTTGTTATAAATACAAGTGTTTAACAATAGGAATACCTAATCCTGACTTCAGGGATTCCGAGCGCCTTAGAGGCTGCTCGTAGAGCTAGAGAGCGAATATGGGTTTTCTCTGGGGAATCTAGTTCTGTTCTTTGTTCTTTCTTGTTTGTTGGCTGTGAGAGAGATCTATATTGTGAACTACATCGGAGGTGTTTTCCGATTGATTCTTCATAGTGGATGTTGTGGATCCCGTATCCACCCCAGACGTAGCGGTTAGAGGCCGTGAACTGGGTGAACAATTCTCGTGTTCGTTAATTTGTGTATCGAAGATAGATTGGGACAAAGAGGATTAAAGCTTAAATCCTAACATTGCCTTTATCAATTTGTTAATCTCGTTTAGTGCTTATTTAGTCTTGTTTCTTGCTTGCTTTCTATTTGAATTATTAAGTTGCTAGAATTGAAACCAAAACCACCTTGTTTGCTTAGCTTAAGTAATTGATTGCATTCCTAGTGTGTTGTTCTTTGTGCCTCACTGGATTGATCCCCAAGTGCTACAACGATAGCATTTGAGTAATTGATATTCGATTATCAAAAATCAAACTATCACCCGGTTCAGTACACTTGGATGTATCCTTTCGAACGGTATATGTTTTATCTAAAGAAGAAGGTGAACAATTTGAGCAAAGCGGAGGGTTCTATTGTGGCACAGAGCATCAATGAAGAAACCTCACATTTTGCCGAGTTCTACTTTCCATCACAATTCAAAACGAAGAGTCGTAGACCAGCTCGATATGATGACGGAGGCGTAATACCTTTCTATCATGTCGATGTTACCACTATATTCTTAGAGATTGGACGACTTAGTGGAAAAGGTAAGAAGCGGAGACTTTCAGCACATGAGCGAGATCATTTGCATACGTATATTCTTACAAACTGCGACGGAGTTGAAGAATATGAGAGGTATTATATAGAACCAAATTATTAATTACTTATTGGGTCCTTGATTATATTTATGTTAACGTGATTATCACTTCAATATCACAGGATGTATATGACTTATCAACGTTTTGCATTTCTGAACAAAACAGAGGACGAGCTAATCGAGCTCAAACAGGAAGAGTTTGGACGTTGGTTAAGGGATTATGTAAGTGTTTTAATTGCCTTGTTTTGTATTATCATATATAATGAATGGTTTAATTAAATTATGATTGATTTGATTCGTTCAGGTCACGACAGAGACGGCTAACAGACAAAGATTTCCCACGTGGTTAAACAAAATTGTGCGATTTCCACTAGCAACCGTGCAGTCACATGTGATGTATAGCACACGGAGCTACGCTTTTAAGATTCTTCGGGATGATAGGAGTGGATCAACTTCAGACTACGGTGTATCTACTCAGTACGGTGATCTTGTATACTATGGTGTCCTACGTGAGATTTTTTTATGTTCACTATCTGAGAATGCTCGGCTTGCGATGCGTTACATTTTTATGCGACTGGTACGACTCATTAGTAGGAAGCGGTGTGCGACACGATCAATTTGATGTTACAACATTACATAGCAGAAGACGACTCCAGAAATATGAGCCATTTGTACTTGTTTCACAAGCAGACCAGGTCCGTTTTTTTTTTTTTTTTACGTTTATTTGTTAGTATTTTGGCATTCACGTGGTTAAAACTAACATATGATAATATGTAAGTTCTTTTGTTAATTTTGGTAGTTTGTTAGTTTTTGGTAATTAGATTTAGGTTGTTAGTTAGTTTTGGAATTATATTGTTAGGCTGTTAGTTTATACAAAAACGTTTTAGGGTTTAGATTTTAGATTAAGGTTGTTAGTTAGTTAGTTTTTTTTTTAATTTTAGGGTTTAGATTTTAGATATAGGTTGTTAATTAGTTTTGAAATTTTAGAAAAACGTTTTTGTAAAATTAGTATTATATAAAACGTTTTTGTATAAATATTAGAATTATATAAAAAAACGTTTTTGTATAATTATATAAAAAAACGTTTTTATAAATTTTGATTTTTATAAAAACGTTTTTTGAAATATTTAAGGAATAAATACCTTGTAAGATTTTTTTTGAAATTTTCGGAAATATTTGGGAATTTTGAATTTGTTTTTGAATTTTCGGAATTGTTTTGAATTTTTGGAAGTTTTTGAAATTTTGGATTTTTTTGAAATATTTGTAACTTTAGCTTTCAATTTATTAACATTTTTATGTTTTTCCTAGAGGAATAACGATGACTCTCTCCGTTTTGGCTCCCAAGGACGCAGTTCTCGGGTTCTTAGGCTACGCCTCGTTGCGGATGATATTCTCATATTTTACTCTTTTTAGCATGCATTTATCTAGTTATTTTTAGTCGCATGCATGTGTTTTCTTAGCATTTTTTTGATGTTTTGTTCTCATTTAGAGTTTAGAGAGTTCTCACTAGGTCCTAGAGAGTTTTGCATGTTTTGGAGTGCGTTTGGGTGCCTTGGAGACATTTTGGGGATGATTGGAGTTATGGAGCAAAGGCAAATGCAGAGTTCACCCGAGGTGTCTGAAGGATCGGGCCAGACCAAAGGGTTTCCATTCGGATTCAGCTTCTGAGGTCTTCATGAAAATGATGGAAACAGTAGTTAGCTGTCGTCTGGAAGTAGTTTCAGGTCATTTGGATAAGTGGTTCAAAAGATATGGCAATTTCACTAAGGATATGTCCGTCTGGCCGCGAGACCATCGCACAACACCGACCAACCGTCACTACAAGAAAACATTGTTTTTGCGACTACATTTAGCGACTAATTAGCGACCATTCGGTGACTAAGATAAATTAGTCGTAATTGAGTCGCTATTTTACGACCAAAGAACATAGTCGCTAAAATAGTCGCTATTTTACGACTAATTTACGACTACATTTCAGACGGAAAGAAAACATCGCACAGTAGTCGGTAATCAGTCGCTAATTTAACGACTAATTTGTGACTATTTCTGCACATCGCACATTAGTCGGTAATCAGTCGCTAAATTAGCGACTATTATGGGACTACTGTGCAATATACCGAAATAGTCGCATATTGGCCGCTAATCAGTCGTATATATATGACTTATATATACATGATGATATTGCAAACAGCCTCGCAAGCGGATCAATTTCAGTGTAATTTTTCGTCTTGGGATGAAAAACTAGATGACGAAGAACTTACTAATTAAATATTTTACTTATGTCATAATGTTAATAATGTTATTTATGTCAAATTTAAAAACAATTTTTTAAAAAATTTGTCTTTTACATTATGGTCATAAATTAAAATATGTTTGTGGTGAATAAATTAAAATTTGTCATCCTATTTCTCTTGAAAAGCCTAAATTAAAATTTGTTTGTGGTGAATAAATTTTAACAAATAATTGATCTATAAATGCATTATAATTTTACTCCCGCATAGGATCGAGATTTGCGAGACTCTGAAAAGGAAATCACTGAATATCACGATTCATAAGGATATCAAAAATTAGAAATGGAAATAGATAATTACATACATATATTTCTTTCACAATTCGTTTAGATCTAGGATTTATTTATTTTTGGGGTCAAAATCTAGGATTTAATATTGAAAATATGTAAAGAAAAGAAAATACAACTAAATTACATCCTCTCTTCTCTCTCTCCCGTCGATTTTGGATCTAGATCTAGATCTACAAAAACTCTTTATCTTTCTTTCTTCTTCTCTGCGAGTTTATTCTTCTCTCTTGCCATCCTCTCTTCTCTCTCTCTCGTCGATTTTCTTCTCCTCTACCGTCGCGACCACACCACCATCACCTCCTCCCCGCCGCCGTTGTCTTTTTACCCTTCTCCTCCCCTCCGTGATCCCTTCTTCCCTTCTCCTTCTCGGCCGAGACCACCACCTCGCTCTAAAACCCCAAAATCGGTCGTAACACCACCACCGTGAGCCACCACCAGCGGCTGATCTCTCTTCCCTCAGCTGTGACCGCAGCTCCACCTCACCAAGCGGACTAGTTTCTCACCCCCTCTTCTTCCTTCGATTTTGTTCTAACTTTTTTTGTTTCCAGGTTTCTTCTTCTTCTTTTTCCAGATTCAGCCGCCGGCGAAGAGGTGCAGATTGGGATGCACCACGAGGAGGAGCAGATCGGAATGCGCCGGCGAGGAGGAGCAGATCGGGATGCGCCGGCGAGAGCTAGGATGAGCAGATCGGCGGTGAAGGGTGAAGGGTGAAGAAGAAATCGAAGATCTATTTTTTTTATCTTTTTTCTGTAATTAAATATTTTAATAAAGAAAAATATTTTATTTTGTTTTTTTTAATTATTTTTTAAGGTAGTCGCTAAATAGTCGGTAAATAATTACAAGTAGTCGCAAAATAGTCGGTATATTTTACGACTATTGTTTGTAGTCGTAAAATAGTCGCTAAATAGCGACTACATTTACGACTAAAGATTAGCGACTACCTGATTTAGTCGCTATTTAGTCGCAATTTGCGTTTTAGCGACTAAAAGTGACTAATATTGTAGTCGCTAAAACGCTGTTTTCTTGTAGTGTGCGTGGTCCAGTGTGCTTCATCCAGTACTGCAGCCATTCTTAGACAAGATAAATACCGGGCCATCACACCTAACCACAACCTCCCGGTGTTGAAGACCGTCCACTCCCTTAGCCTTGAAGCACTGGCCTATCCTCAACCAGTGTGCTCGTCCAGTGCTTAGCCAACATTTGGGCAGGATGAATGCCGGCCAGCTGTACCCCTTTAAGACTGTCCGTTGTTGCTGCCTCAACTCCCCACCGGCCCACATGCACCGGCCAATGTCTACCCGGTGTCACAAGTCCAAATCCGTCCTCATCGAAGCCAGCCAAAGTGACTGAAAGATCATGCCATATGAAGAACTTATATTCAGATTTAGCTTCGGATGTCTTCATAGAAGTCATTATGCGCAGTGGTTCGAAAGTTACATCATATTTAGAAGGGATATGTCTGTCTGGCGTCCAAAAAAGTTATTCTCAAAGCAACACCGGCCAAGCCATAGCGCACCACCACTGGCCGGTGTAACCGTCTGACCTGGGCGTGGACCTCCCCTATAAATAGGCTTTGACCTAATCTTCTGATATGCTCAAATTAATACACTAAAAGTACTAAAGCAATTGTTGTAGTATATGTAGGGGTAGAACACAAGAACTCACGAAAACACACAATATATTATATAGATGAGAATCAAGCTAAGTAATTCAGTTGAAACAAAAAGCAATAAACAATAAAAGAGTTGTAAAATCGATGGGAGAAAGATAGGTTCAGGGTATTTCTCAGGAAATCAATGAATGCAAATAAACTAACTAATCACGGTTCATGTTACGTACGGTTCTTGAACTCAAATCACTAAAGTATAATTAACCAACTATCGTTGCGAGAATTATCTAAATCTAAATTTCAGAATCCTAAATCTCTTTGGAAATTCCTAAGAATAGATGAGCCTTAATATCGAGTTTGATATGTTCACAAAACAACTAAACCAAATCTCTTTGCAAATAGTTATTTTGCTCACCCTAAGTTCTATCAGGTAATTAATCGCAATGTCGTGCCTAATCAATTATCCTAAGATCTAAGTTCCAGATTCGTCAACATAGAATTAGCTTTGAGAACAACCTATGATGAAGAACTAATTCAGATGGTGAATCCTAATCAACTAATCAACCTAGTATTCAAAGAAAACCCTTATGAGAACCCTAAACCTAAAGTGGATCTACTCAGACATGGAGAATGAAAACAATATGATTGAATAGATCATCAAAGAAATCAATAAGAAACATGAATTCAGAGTTGTCTCTCCTAAAAGCAAAGTAAAATCAAGCGTAATGAAAGCGTAACCACCAAAAGTGGCTGAAAAACCTAATTATAATGCTAAAACACGTTTTGGGCTAAATTGTAAATAATAAAGTCTTTTGGGCAATTTTGCAATTCCTCAACTCTTCATAAAAGTCGCGACTCGTGTCTTGCTGCAGTGAGTATCGGCCGATACTAGTCAGTATCGATCGATACTGAAGCTTAAAATTGGGTACTCAGCTACACGAACTTCTGCTTTGCTCCAAAATGCTCCAGAAAGCTCTAATGTCTCCAATTATGCTCCAAACGTGCTAAAACCTGTAAAAGACTCTAAAACACTACGAAATAGTAGAAAGACTCTATAAAATGGACTTATATCATGGCTTAAAAGGGGTAAAAACCGTGATATATCAACTCCCCCAGACTTAGCCTTTGCTTGCCCTCAAGCAAATAGAATGCTAAACCGGAGAAAGAGGTTTGAAAACACGGAGACTCACCTGTTCATGAAACGTTGCAAAGATCCTTTTCCTAAGCACTCAAATGTCACCTAACCAGCTCCTGATCTAACCACCATGTACTTCTCCGTAGACATTCGCAGCTTTCCCAGACTCCAAACATTATCCCGCAACATTGTTCAAACAAAGCCCTCATCGCCAGTTTCATCGCTGCAGCCAATGTTCAAGAACCTTCTTGATTCTATACCATACAATATCACGACAAAAGAATTACCCAATTCACACACTTTTTGGTATTGTCTCTCTCCCCTAGACTTGTTTCTTATCATGTTCTTTCTTTCTTTTTGGATCTGCATATACACATTAAGGTTCGAAACGCGAGTATTGATGGTGTTTGCCACCTAATCCCCGGTTCTTCCCTCTCTATGTATCAAAGGCTTAGGCGAATAGTGGTATCACGGGAAATTTTTCTAACCTCGCTTTCAACCTTTGTGTGATCATTCCCTCTTAAGTAGAATAATGAGATCGCTGGAAATTATTTAGCCCTCTACTCAGAAGAAAGTCATTTCATCTTTTATTCTCTTATTTATCAACTTATAACAGGGGAGAGAGAGATACCATTACTTTAAACACATGGGTTCCTTTTGTCAGATATGAATGATGAAACAAGCCCTTTAAACATCAATTGCATCGATGAATTGCAAAAATTTGGCTCAGGCTTTAGAAGAACTCTGCTGGAGACATGGATGATTTCTAGTCAACTGGTCAGTCTTTGGATTTTTCATTAGTCGATCTAGAACTGATCATGTAACACTGTTTACTCAAAAACAAAATCAGAACAATAGGCTCAAGTACATGATCATCATCTCCAACAAGTTTTGACTCAATAAAAATGATTTTTGACTCAATAAAACGACTTACTCTAAGAAAAGCAAAAACAATGTCAGCAACTACCTCCCCCAGACTTAAACAACATTGTCCCCAGTGTTATCTAGTCTAGAGTCGGTGATAAAAAAACAAAACAGCTGAGTGAAGACGTGAAAATCAGAGAGCGTACATGTGCGTTGACCGATACCATTACCGGTGTCGATCGATACAAGGACCATTGGTCGATGCAACGTATGTTTCTTATGGTGTCGATCGATACCAATGATGGTATCGGTCGACACTGACCTTTTTCATCTGATTTACACGTAAACACAAGACACAAAAACGAAAAATACTAGAATAAAAGATATATATACAGACTCACCAGTGGGTTGCCTCCCATCAAGTGCTCGTTGAACATCAGTAGCTTGACTGTACCTCAGGTGATCAGTCAGGAGAAGATTGAGAACTTACTCCCAGGCAAGTTCTACAACTAGACACTTCCAGCTTCAGAGTTCTGCTCAACATGCTCTCCACAAACTCCTTTCCTTTCTCTTTCAGCTCCTAAGTAAGAATGAATCTAGCCTTAGAGAATGGTTTTGAGGTTCCTTTGCACTTCACCTTGTATTCAATCAAATCCCCATCACACTTTTGAGGGATTAAAGTCATAGAAGCAGCACCTTTCACTCCTTTGCTCTTCACCTTCTTCTTTACCTTAGGTGTTTTGACATCTTTCTTGGTGATGACATAATGACTATCTAGAAGGTCTATGACAGTTGCCTCGTCAGGAGGTTCTTCCGAAATATCAACTACCAACGTCTCTCCTGTAAAAATGGTGATGCAAGAGATATGTGTGGGAGTTCCTCTTGTAGGAATGGCTTTGTAGTACACCTCCTTCTCTATGTATGAGAACGAGATTATCTTGCTGGGTGTGTCCATAACGGCACCAACCGTAGCCATGAACGGTCTTCCAAGAATCAGCTGCGTACTAGATCTTGCACTCATCTCCACGACCTGGAAATCAATAGGAACCAGGCAATCTCGTACGTTAACCAGCAAATCAGGGATTGTACCAGTTCGTGAATGTGATAGATGTCTTGGGAGATCGAATATCAGCTCCCAAGCAAAGGAGTGATCCAAGTCCATGGGAGCATCCCTCTACTGTGGAGGAAACCGCGGAAATAGCCGAGCGGGGTGAGTTATTAGTTACAAGACGATCTTTACTTGTTCATGACAGGACAAAGGAGGATGAGAAACGTGAGAACCTATTTCACACAAGGTGCCGCGTAAAAGGAAAAGTATGTAGCCTCATTATGGACGGGGGGAGCTGTACTAACGTGGCAAGCACGACTCTTGTGGAGAAATTAAACTTGGAAGAACATAAACATCCCAAGCCGTACCATCTCCAATGGTTAAACAACGTCGGACATATGAAGGTAACTAAGCAAGTTCTAGTTATGTTATGGAGATGAGGTCCTTTGCGATGTTCTACCTATGGAAGTTGGGCACATCCTCTTAGGCCGACCGTGGCAGTTTGATCGAAAGGTAACTCATGACGGTCTCACAAACAAACACTCCTACGTGTTCAAAGGAAAGAACATTGTTCTAGTTCCTATGACTCCGCAAAAACTTTACCAAGACCAGAAACTCCGAGAGAAACAAAAGGAGGGAGATGACGTGAGTATTACGGATACTAAGGTCTGCCAAGAAAAAGGTAAGGACGTGAGTAAGATCCCTTCAAAGATCTCGGAAAGCAAAACCATAAGGAATTCTACTCTATTTGCGAAAGCTAGCGAGGTAAAACAAGCTTTATTTTCAGAAAAACATTTCATTATGCTTATGTATAAGGAAGCTCTTATGAGCTTATCTAACCTTGAGCCGGATATCCCGAGCAATGTTATCTCTTTTTTGAAGGACTTCGATGACGTCTTTCCCGAAGACAACCCAAGCGGTTTGCCACCAGTCCGGGGGATTGAGCATCAAATTGATTTTGTCCCAGGGGCGGCTCTTCCAAACCTACCAGCATACATGACTAATCCGGTGGAGACTAAAAAACTACAGCGACAAGTCACCGAGCTTATGGAAAAAGGCCATATCCGCGAGAGTATGAGCCCGTGTGATGTACCCGTCCTACTTGTTCCAAAGAAAGACGGAACATGGCGAATGTGTGTTGATTGTTGCGCCATCAACAACATTACAGTAAAGTATCGCCATCCTATCCCTCGTTTAGATGACATGTTAGATGAATTGCATGGGTCTTGCGTATTCTCTAAGATAGATCTCAAAAGCGGTTATCATCAGATTAGGATGAAAGAGGGGGATGAATGGAAAGCAGCCTTTAAAACTAAGAATGGATTGTACGAATGGTTAGTAATGCCTTTTGGATTAACTAACGCACCTAGTACGTTTATGAGGCTGATGAATCATGTGTTGAGATCGTTTATTGGGGTTTTTGTGGTGGTCTATTTCGATGACATATTAATCTACTTCTTCCTTCAAACCCACGCCTCCATGAACTTGTTGAACGAGTCCCCCTAGTGTCTCCTTAAGCTTCTTCGCCTTAGCTCTCGTCATAGGTCCTTCCGGAACATGAAATCTTTTAATCTTTGTAAGATCATTTTGATCATTAACAATCTTTTTATCAAAAACCTTTTCGTTTACAATTTCTTTTGAGAGTGATTGTCTTTAGTTTTGTGAGCTTTGTCGATTTTACTTGGAGTGATTCCGGGAACAAATCGATCGGTAATATCAAAAGGATTTCCGCCACTTTTTGTGCGACCATTCAACCGATCTCCGTGAAGAGGCGTCCATAGTGAGTTTGTTTTCGAAGGGATTTTCGGGAGTGATTCCCACGCCTTTCTAGATGCTCCACGTTTCCAAGCCGAGACCATCACCGCCTTGTTCGTTAATTCACTTGTGAATTAACCTCAAGGATTATCCAAATCCGAATCTACCATTCACTTGAGAGATCTTGCGGTCAAGGGCGTATTACAATCTCTCTGCAATTGCCCTTGACATGACATTGACGCTAACCCCCGAGTCAACGATAGACTCTTTGAATTTAACTCCAGATAAAGAGCATGGAACTTAGAATATTCATGGGTCTTCCCTCTTAGTCAACTGCCTCAGTGGTAGTGACTTGCTTCTTGCCTTGATAAAGAGTACTTCGATCTCTTCCAGATTTTCTCTGCAATCTCGGAAGTGACTCAGCAGAGGGCGGCACTCTAGAGCTTCTTCAAAAGTCGGTGTGTGGGGAATCCTTCGTACAATCTTCTCAAAGGTAAGCAGCTGCTTTGGAGAAATGGGGTCTCTGAGGTGTCTGGGTGGCATGGGGTGTGGCGCCCTAGGTTTGTAAACCCTTTATGCACTCAACTCGGGTTTCGTTGCAGCAAATGAACTGGTATTGACCGACACATGAGTGGTGTCTATCGATGCCTTCGCTCTGGAATCGTCCATGGCAGAACTTTGGACGTGTGTCGATCGATACAAGAGAGTATCGGTCGACACAGGGGTGGTGTTCGAAATCTCATCGTCATCCGCAGCAAGATTGACGAAAATCTCTGCAGTGGAGCTCTTCTGCACTCCTGGGTGTACCTCTTTTCCACTCCTCGAGGGGATAGCAGTGACGTATTCGTTCTGTGAATGAACCATCTCTCCCCTGACAGCTGCGGCAGTTTGAGGTATTTGAGTTTCCAGCTTCTTCTGATGAAGACTGAGAGACTCAATTTTCCCATTCAGGTTTGTGTACAAAGCGTCCATCTTCCCATTGAGGTCCACTGTCATCTTCTGCTGTCCCTGTAAAATCGATCGATATCAACAAAAAGCCTTTTACAGGACGCGTCAAGGTTTCTAGGACTGCAGGTCGCCCGAAGACCGAGACGGTGGGCCTTCTCACTCCCATTTTTCTGCTCATAGGAATCAGCACCACTAGTTGCTCGATCGTGACTTCCCGCGAGCTTATGGACAAGCCGCACTTGGAGCACCTGCGTTGGCTGAAGCCTGACAGGCGTTGGGTTTTCAGCACTTCTGTTGGGGACTATCTGGTTCAGCTCCCCAACACCGATTTGACAGACATAGGCGGTGACCCTGCTCAACTGCTTTTCGCACCTGCTCCTGCTAACATGGAGCCTGCACTGGTCACTCGACGTCGAGGCTCAACTACTAGAGCGCAACCACCTGCATCTGGCCCTGCTGGCGGTCAACCGCGACGCGAGACATCTCCCATTGCTGCTGCGCTTTCTCTTCCTCCATTACCTACCATGGAGATGGATCCTTTTCAGAGATATGCAGTCGCGAGTCTGCAGACGATCTGGACCGCCATTTCCCATTGCCGCTGCATGGCATCTCCGCATCCTGCTTCACCACGTTCACTGCGCACGCCTACTGACGTTGGTCCATCTGGCCCTGCTGGCGATGACTCTGACGCCACTGAGGAGGATTAGTCCTTTTTCTATCTGATCATCACCTTTGCTGTTTCTTTTTCCCTTTTCTTTTTATTTTCGTTTGAACTTATGTGTCTTTTGTCAGCCCCCTTCTTATGCTTTTAGACCTGTGGATTTATGCTTCTATGATGTTTTGTTGCACCTAACTTGTGTTTGAATGGTCTAACAGTGCTAACATTTAACACCTGGATCGTTTGACACATTTTTGGAGTTACATCTGACCTTAGACGTTGAAAACGAATCACATGTGTCGACCAATACTTGGTATCGATCGACACTCGTACCCCACTTCGGTAATTTTTTGTTTTTCACAAATCCTACTATGTTCTTTGGCTTTCTTTCACTAACTTTTGGCTAGATAACACTGGGGACAGTGTTATTCAAGTATGGGGGAGGTAGTCGCTGACATTGTTTTTGTTTTCTTAATGTCAGTCGTTTTTGAGTCAAAAATTTTTTTATTGAGTCAAAACCTGTTGGAGATTGTGATATTTTTCTTGAATCTTTTGGTCTGAGCTTGCTTCTAAGTGACCATTGTTACAAAATCAGTTCTAGATCGGACTAATGAAAAATCCAAAGGCTGACCAGTTAACTAGAATTCACCCATGTTTCCAGCAAAGTTCTTTAAAGCCTGAGCCAAATATTTGCACTTCATTAATGTGATTGATATCCATAAAGCTTGATTCCTCATTCATATCTGACAAAGGAACCCATATGTTAAAGTAATGGTATTTCTCTCCTTGTTACAAGTTAATTAATAAGATGCATTAAAAGATGAGATGATTTTTTTCTGAGTAGAGGGTTAGGAAAATTTCCAACGATCACATTATTCTACTTCAGAGGAAATTATCACACAAAGGTGGAAGCGAGGTTAGGAAAATTTTTTGTGATACCATTATTCGCCCACACCTTTTATTACTTTTGAGGGAAGAACCGGAGATTCGGTGGCAAACACCATCAATACTCGCGTCTCGAACCTTAATATGTATATGCAAGAGATATAATGAGAAATAAGTCTGGGGGAGAGAAAACAATACAAAAAGTATGAAATTTGATGGTTCCTTGTCATGATATTGTATGAAAAAGAATCCAGAAGGTTCTTGGTATTAATCACAGTAATGAAACTGGCGAGGAAGGTTTGATTGAACGATGTTGTGAAATAATGTGTGTAGTCTGGGAAGCTGCGAATGTCTACGGAAAAGTATATGGTGGTTAGATTTGGAACTGGTTAGGTGATATGTGGATCATTAAGAAAAATGGTCATTGCAACGTTTCATGAACAGGTGAATCTCCCTGTTTTCAAACCTCTTTCTCTGGTTTAGTTTTCTGTTTTTCTTGAGGGCAAGCAAAGGCTAAGTCTGAGGGAGTTGATATATCATGGTTTTTACCCCTTTTAGGCCATGATATAAGTCCGTTTTATAGAGTCTTTCTACTATTTCGTAGTATTTTAGAGTCATTTACATGTTTTAGCACGTTTGGAGAATAATTGGAGACATTGGAGTTTTCTGGAGCATTTTGGAGCAAAGCAGAAGTTCGTGTAGCTGAGTACCCGATTTGAAGCTTCAGTATCGATCGATACTGACTAGTATCAGTCGATACTCACTGCAGCAAGACACGAGTCACGACTTTTATGAAGAGTTGAGGAATTGCAAAATTGCCCATAAGACTTTATTATTTACAATTTAGCCTAAACGTGTTTTAGCATTATAATTAGGTTTTTCAACCACTTTTGGTGGCTACGCTTTCATTACGCTTGATTTTACTTTGGTTTTTGGAGAGACAACTCTGAACTCCTGTTTCTTATTGATTTCTTTGATGATCTATTCAATCATGTTGTTTTCATTCTCCATGTCTAAGTAGATCCACTTTAGGTTCAGGGTTCTCATAAGGATTTTCTTTGAATGCTAGGTTGATTAGTTGATTAGGATTCACCATCTGAATTAGTTCTTCACCATAGGTTGTTCTCAAACCTAATTTTAGGTTGACGAATCTGGAACTTAGATCTTAGGTTAATCAATTAGGCATGACAGTGCAATTGAGAAATCTGATAGAACCTAGGGTGAGCAAATTAATTATTCACAAAGAGATTTGGTTTAGTTGATTTGTGAACATATCAAACTCGATATTAAGGCTGATTTATTCTTAGGAATTTGCAAAGAGATTTGGGATTCTGAAGTTTAGATTTAGATAATTCTCACAACGACAGTTGGTTAATTATACATTAGTGATTTGAGTTCAAGAACCGTGCGTAACCTGAACCCTGATTAGTTAGTTTATATGCATTCATTGATTTCCTGAGAAATACCCTGAACCTATCTTTCTCCTGCTGAAATACCATTTCATCATTTTCAGCAAGACGAACAGCCTTCTGCTGCTTACCCATCAACAAATTATGCACCTAATCCAGCTTCGCATGCACTTTAGCAATCTGTGATCCATCAACAACTCCGTGCAGCCTTTTCCGCTCGAGATCAGCACTCTTGGCGCTATTGCTAGACGCCAAGTTCTCAATGAGCACATACGCATCGTCAGGATACCTTGTGTAGAAATTTCCATTGCTTGCAGCATCTAGAGCCATCTGATACCTCCAATCGATCCATCCGAAGAAGATTCCCAGCAACCGAACCTGAGTGAATCTGTGATGTGGACAATCCCTCTGATAAGATCTGAATCGCACCCAAGCAGCCTTGAACGCCTCAGTAGGTCCTTGAGAAAACTGGGAGATCTTGTTCCTCAGATCCTCGGATCGTGCATCATCATAGAAGTTGTTCAGGAAAGCAGTTTTAGTCTCTTCCCAAATAGTCGGTGATCTAGGAGGTAACTACTTCAGCCAGTAAGTCGCATCTCCACCAAGAGAGTATGGGAAGAGCTTACAGAAGAGGTAATCATAGGATACTACATGGCACTTGATGCTTGTAACTTAATCCTCAAACCTCTCAATATGATCCATAGGGTGTTCATGAGAAAGACCATGAAAAAGATGCTGACACACAAGAGTGTAGTATGCAGGCTTCAGCTCAAAGTCATTCCTCTGAAATGGTGGAGGGCGAACACTACAGGAAAACCTGTATATTGCGACTACGACTTACGACTACAATTGTAGTCGTAAAGAAATAGCGACTAAATAACGACTACGTTGCGACTGCAAGCTATATTATGACTTAGTTACGACTACACAATAGTTGCTCCGCTTTTAGTCGTAACTGAGTCGTAAATTGCGACAAAATAGCGACATTATAAGGCGAGTAGTAAATATAGTCGTAATGTAGTCGTAAAAAACCGGTATAGGACACGTGCTTCTCGTTTTGATGTCGGTGTACCTAACTGAGTTAAAGTTTTTACAGCAGTCGGTAAGTAGTCGTAAAATGTAAATGTAGTCACAAAAACAGTCGCAAAAATCACTATAAATATATTCAAACGACATTTGTTTCTTTCATTCACATTCCATTGGTGGTGAGAAACACGAAATTGAGGAGAAAGAAAAAATTTGTTACTAAAAAATGTCGGGAAATTACAATTATAGTAATTTTCGGGAGTGGATGTATAAAAGGTTCGATAAAGCGACGAGAAATTTCTCGGCAGAGTTCATAACGGGGGTGGATCAATTCATGACATTTGTAAATGGCCAGCCCCTAAAGCAGAGCAATCGCGGTAAGTTTTACTGCCCTTGTAGTGATTGCGAGAACAATAATTTCTTGTCGGGTACAAGAATTTGGAAACATCTTTATAGTAAAGAATTTATGCCAGATTATTATGTTTGGTATTAGCATGGAGAAGAACTCGATATGGATTTAGGAACGAGTTCTGTAGATCCGACGTGGGTAAGTGGTAGTAAAGAAGTGGGTAATGTAGAAGGAGGTAGATATGTTGATATGGTGAATGATGCATTTCGTGAAAACGTGAGTTTTGATTGCTATCATGAGGATGGTAGTTATCAGAATGTAGAAGAACCGGTACGCAATCATTCCAAAAAGTTCTATGACTTGTTAGAAGGAGCCAAAAATCCATTATACGATGGTTGTCGTGAAGGTCACTCGCAGTTATCCTTTGCTGCTGAGCTCATGCAACATAAGGCAGATCATAATATGAGTGAGAGGTTAGTGGATTCGATGTGCGAATTGTTTAATAACTACTTACCAGAAGGAAACCAGGCAACGGGTTCAAATTACGAGACAGAAAAATTGATGAACAATCTAGGCCTCCCATGTCATGCAATTGATGTTTGCGTTAACAATTGTATGATCTTCTGGAAAGAAGACGAAAGGTTAGATAAGTGTCGGTTTTGTAATTCAGAAAAATGGATGCCAAACGAGCAACACCGTAGGACCAAGGTACCATATAGTGGTATGTGGTATATGCCTATTTCTGACAGATTAAAGAGAATGTATCAGAGCGAGAAGACTGCAGCGGCAATGAGATGGCATGCCGAGCACCAGCCGAATGAAGGAGAAATTAGTCATCCGTCTGATGCGACGGAGTGGAAAAATTTTCAATATCTACATCCCCGGTTTGCCGAAGAACCCCATAACGTTTATCTTGGGTTATATACAGATGGGTTCAATCCATTTGGCATGTCAAAAAATCATTCACTGTGGCCCGTGATCTTGACTCCATATAATTTACCCCCTGGTATGTGCATGAATACGGAGTACTTGTTTCTTACCATTATGAATTCTGGGCCAAATCATCCTCGATGTAGTCTCGATATATTCCTCAGACCTCTTATTGAGGAGTGAAAAGAATTGTGGTCCACTGGAGTTGATGCGTACGATGTGTCATTGAACCAAAATTTTAATCTAAAAGCAGTGTTGCTGTGGACGATAAGCGACTTTCCGGCGTATAGCATGTTATCAGGATTGAGCACCCATGGGAAATTGGCTTGTCCAATTTGCATGGAAGATACAAAGTCTTTTTATCTGCCGCATGGAAGAAAGACGTGTTGGTTCGATTGTCACCGAAGATTTCTTCCTCTTGATCATCCACTAAGGAAGAATAAAAAAGACTTTTTGAAGGGAAAAGACGCTAAGAAAGAGTATCCACCTGAGATTTTAACAGGTGAGCAAGTTTATAAATACCGGTTGCGTTGGGTAAAGCCACCGAAAACAAAGGATGTTGGTGGAAACGGTCACGAAAAGAAGAAGCCTGGATTTGGGAAGACACATAACTGGCACAAAGAAAGCATATTCTGGGAGATGCCGTATTGGAGGGACCTCAATTTTCGTCATAATCTCGATCTGATGCATATAGAGAAGAATTTTTTTGACAACATCATGAATACTCTTATGCGTGTGAAGGGTAAATCAAAATACACCATCCCGTCAAGATTGGATATAGCACAATTTTGTTCTCGGCCACACTTACATACTGATGATGAGGGTAGAGCTCCTTTCCCCGCCTACTCATTGTCAGACGGAGCTAGAAGAAGCTTATTAGAATGTGTGAAATATTCGGTCCAATTCCCAGATGGTTATGCTGCAGACTTAGCTAGTTGTGCTGATATGGTGAATGAAAAGTTTTCTGGGATGAAGAGTCATGACTGTCATGTTTTTATGAAACGGTTACTTCCATTTATCCTCGGAGAACTAGTAGACCTGAACATCCACCGTGCGTTATCAGGTACTAATTATTTATAATTTTGTTTACATGCCACACGTAAATATGATTATATTAATTTATACTAACCAATTGTAGTTTCAATATAAAAATTGTAGGGATCACAGTGTTTTTCCGTGACTTATGTTCCAAAGCTTTGCAGAAAATTCGCGTCCAAATTCTAAAACAAAACATAGTTTTAATCATTTGCAATATGGAAACGATCTTCCCACCATCATTTTTTGACGTGACGGAACACCTGCCTATACATCTCCCCTACGAAGCTGAAGTAGGAGGCCCTGTGCAATACATGTGGATGTACCCTTTTGAAAGGTTTTTCAAAAAGTTGAAAGGGAAAGCAAAAAACAAAAGATATGCACCAGGATCGATTGTTCAATCATATTTAAAAGAGGAGGTAGCTTATTTCACAGTGCATTATTTTCCCTCGAATATACAAACAAATTCAAGGTAAACACTACAATAAATATTGGACATTCACTTTGCCATTGCTAAACATGCTAGATATTCTAAATTTTTTCTCAATAATTACGCCAGATTAACAAGATTCGATGAGGGTGAAGTCCCCGAATACCAGTTTCCTGGAGTTCCTGATATATTTACACACGGGGGCCGTCCAAGTGGGGAAATGAATGAAATCTGGCTTTCAGGGAAAGACATTGAAATCGCACATGCATATGTCTTGCGAAATTGTGAATATTTTCAGACACTTGAGAGGTATATTTCGGCTAATGTTTCCATAATCTTTCGGCTAATCATTCCTTAAGTGGTCTTGGTCTCATATACATATATATATGTGTTGGTTTTACACAGTTTCTTTGAAGATTATATTTCTACAAAGTATCCAGAACTCTCCGAAAAGGAACTCGCGTTCAAAAGAGCTCAGGAATATCATTTATGGGTGAAAGATTATGTATGTCTAAATAATATTTTTCACTATGTATATAATATATATGTTATGATCTATAGCTATATATATTTGATATTGACTATCATTATACATGTTACTTACTGGAACGCCATAAAACCTTTTCCTATGTGGGTTCAAGAGATAGTTCATGGTCCTTTGGATAAGGCCAAAACCTGGCCCATCTATTTTACAAGAGGCTATTTGTTTCATACAAAAATCACAGCGAGGGCCGAAAGACATGTAACTATGGCGTGTGTGCTAAAGGAGAGAATTATAGTGATGCATCTGATGAAGCTGATTTTCACGGGATCTTAACTGATATCATACAACTCGAGTATGAAGGGGTGGTTAATTTTAGAATCACCATGTTTAAGTGTACGTGGTACGATCCCGTTATCGGTAGAGGCACTCGAAGGAGCAACGCTGGCATTGTAGATGTTTGCTCATCGGGAAGATACAATAAATATGAACCATTTATTCTAGGTATGTACATTCATTTATCTATAAGAAGAGAATCATCTGTGGCTAAATGTTTGTCATACACAGCCTCTCAAGCGAATCAAGTTTGTTATATCCGATACCCGTACAAGAAGGGAAAGAATCATCCGTGGCTAAATGTTGTCAAAGTCAACCCGAGGGAAAATATATCAGGTGAATATAGCAACACAGAACCGATTCTATTGCAACAAGAAAATGATGACCCCGTAATGATAACTACAATTGAAGATCTTGAGGTCGACAATTTGGTACAAAGTGTTAACCCAATAAATCTCGGTTGGGATGTCGGAGATGCGGAACGAGAAGATGAATTCGAAGCTCATTTATTGGATTCTGCTGATGATGTAGCTGAAGAAGGAGCTTGCTAATATCCTTATATAAGTTTGTAACAAAATGCTACTAAATATATCAAAATCGTCATGATCGTGTATAAGTATTTTTTTTTAGTTTATTATGTTCTTATATAAGTTTTTTTTTTATGTTTTTTTCTATATAAGTTTTTTATATACTAATTTTCCCCAAATTATGTTTTTTAAAAGTTTTTTTAAAAGTTTTTTTATATACTAAGTTTTTTATACCATCGCACAATCCTAAGTTTTTTTATAATTTTCCCCAAATTATGTTTAAACCCTAATTGCTCTCTCCCAATCGATCTCTCCCTCGCACAATCGCACAATCGAACCTCACCCTGCCCAAATCGATCTCTCCCTAATTCTGAAACCCTAATCGATCTCTCCCAAAACCCTCGCACTTGATCTATCCCAAAAACCCCATTCCAAAAGCGAAATTTCTCCGATGCCTGTAGGAGGAAGAGGGGGTTCGAGCTCCGATACAACAGAGAAGACCCAACTACACACCAGCGCCGCCGCAACTATCATCCCGATTCAACTTCACCCCAGCCCCGCCGCAACTTCAAAGGAAGAAGAGCAAAGTATCTCCGGAGCAGAACTTCTCTCCGCAGCAACCCTCTCCATCGACGAAGCATTTCAAAGACTACCCTCCGCCGATCCAGTTGTTCCAGACGACGTTACCGCGGCATTCCCACAGCTCTCAAAGTCAACCGCTGATGACTCCGCTTCAAAGCTCCCAACCTCAATCGGAGACTCCTCGACGACAAAGCATCTCGAATCCTGAAGCTACGGTGTCTCCACGACGAAGCTCCCCTAGTCCTCCGCTGCAGAACTCTTCTGGTCACAGCAATCACTTCTCCAACATAGTGGACAATGTCGAAACATATAGAGATGACTCCGACGATGAGGTGATCGATGACACTGCCCAGTTTGACCCGGATCTTGAAGACAGCAGACTCGAAGCCCTTAATGCTCTGCTAAGCGTCCCAAACCGGCACAAGATTAGGGGTATTACGACGCTTTCACCCATCAAACCTCAGCCTGCCAAAACTACATGGTGAGTTTCTCTTGCTTTTATTGGTCTGTATCTCTGCTTGTTGCTATCTAGCTGATGGCTTATACGCGAGACAGAAAAATTCAGCTGTGATATGATATGTTTTGACATGAATGAGTATATACTATGTCTGTGGCAAGATGAAGAAAAACAATCTGCTAGTTTTACTTAAACGTAGTTGACTTTGATATAAATGACAAGTGTGGTTAAATGAGTAGCATAACTTTTATTCTCAGCATTGGGATAGTCGTTAGAACAAGTTCTTGGAAAACATATTCGTAATCAAGAAAATACTAGGATATGTAGTTTAATCTCATTGACTCTCTCTCTGTTTCATAATTGGCTCTATTAGCGTACTTGTCTTTTTTAATTGTTTTAAGTTTAGGGAGTCTACATCGAACCTCAGCCTGCCAAAACTACTCTGTTAAGATTGATTATCTGTGATGATTAGGTTAGTGTTTTCTTGTTAGGTTAGTATCTGTGATGATTCTCTTGTTAGGTTAGTAATATTTGCTTATATGTGATGATGATGAGATTGTGTAACTTGTGTTTTTTTATCACTAACTTTATTGATTTTCATTTCTATGTCTAGGTTTGGTCGCGACTCCTCAAAGCTCAGAAGGAAGATAACAAGGATCTTCACTAGCAAGTTCAATGGACCATATTACACATGGTTTTGTGTGCCTCGCGATAGACAGGAAATATATTTCCTTGAATTCGCGGTAAGTAGTTCTCTGATCTCGTATCTTGCATTATTTTCTTTATATAATTTACTTTACTAACACCTGTTGCTTATTCTTCTATTGTAGAAAACACATCATTGGGATCTCGTTTTCTCAGGGCTAGTTCAACAACATTTTGAAAGCATTTGTCAAACCAGAATGAAGGATATGGTCAGCACCTGCAGGAGAACTCGAGTGAGACCAAAGTGGATCAATTCAACTCTGTGGACAGTAATGTGCACATACTGGGACACATCAGAAGCTCAGAAGAGGAGTAAGACTGCATCACAATCTCGAAAATCTGACCGGAAAGGCCTGGGCGAGCACAAGCACTTCACAGGCCAAAAGTCATATGCTCAAGTCCAACAGGAAATGGTAAATTGACTTTCAATATCTAATGCTTCTGTTTGTTAGGTTATTCTTCAAGTTTCAGGTTTATTTCAGAATTCACACAAGACCATATGGTACGTTAGTTGATCGGAAGGCAGCAAAGGTTGCGAAAACCTATGAGCAGAATGTGAAAGCTAAGCTCTCTGAGTTTCAGTGTGAAGATGGTAATCGAGAGCTTACCACAGAGGAGGACAACGAGATCTTTCTTCAGGTGAAACATTTCATGCTCTGTTTTCTTTACTTGTGATCTATTTCCCATATATGTTAACCTTCAGTTTTTTTTTTTACTTTTGCAGTCAACAGAAAAAGATTCAAGAGGAACACCATATGGAGTAGGAAGTCTCGCCAATGCTCTTGTGACTGGAAAGCAAAAGCACGCTGCAAGTTCTTCTTCCTTTCAATCGTTTCAAGATCAACTAGTGGCAACTCAGAAACTGCTAGAAGAACAAGCCGCCAAGAATGCTCGACTAGAGGCTGATCAACAAACCAAGTTTAAGCAGTTTTCGATGATGGAAAAGTTCCTCAGACTCAATCCAAGGTATGTTGACTTCTTGTCTCATGAAGCTGCTGCTACACCTACTGATCAAGCAACAACATAGGCGTTTGGTACCTCTGATCCTTAGGTTGTTTTCTATTTGGTACCCTTAGGTTTTTTGCAACATGAACTTGTTAAATGTTGGTTTTTGTCAAAACTCCTTTAGGTATAGGAGTTTTCTTTTGTAAATGTACTTCAACACTCTGTATTGTAAATGTTTAAGCTTAATAAGTACTTCTAATTTGTTTTTCGTTTACAAACAAATTCATTTACACAAACAGGATTTCAAATCAAACGAATTAGCATTGAAACAATTACCCATTATTATTTTATATTTACAAACGTAGTCGCAAATTGGTCGTAAAAATTTCAAAAAACAGTCGGTATTTAGTCGCTAAATGGTCGTGAAAATTTTAACAATTCGCATACTTTAACACAGTTTCGTCGTTATTTAGTCGTTAAATCTTTAATTATATAGTCAGTAAATAGTCATAACTTTTACCGACTAAATTACGTATGTGTATTTTACTACTACATTACGACTAAAGTACGTCTAAATACTTTACGACTACGTTACTACGAATTTACGACTACACTAATCAGTCGTGATGTGGCCGTAAATTAGTCGTAAAATTACGACTATTTAACGACTATATATTTTTACGACGAGAAATTTCCTACAATTACATTTAGTCGCAAAGTAGTCGTAAAAATAGAGTTTACGACTACTTTGCGACTGCTATTGTAGTCGCAATAACCAGGTTTTCTTGTAGTGGAATCGCTGATCGATTGGCATAAAACTGATCAGGCATGTTGTACTCACCAATCTTTCTACCGCGATCAACCACTTCATTCCCGACATTCATAGCAAATGCAGGGACAATGATATTTCCAGCTTCATCAAGTCGCTGCCCTCTCTCATAGCACAATTGACCCTCTTGGTCTCTGTAAGCACCAGCTTCATCTCGAACCAAAACCAGTGGATTGTTGTTCATCTCTGCTGGCTTCTTTGCTCTTCTGTTTGTGCGTTCCACAAGTGCTAGCTGCTCCAATGACAGTTCAACTAGCTGAGTGCTCTTGTTCCTTATGGTTTCACGAATAGGCATACACCTAAAAACAAAAGTCAAAAACGTAAGTAACAAAAACCACGATGAGTATCGACCGACACTGGGTGGTGTCGATCGATATCAACAAAAAGAAAACGACGAGTATCGACCGACACTAATTAGTATCGATCGATACCGACGAACTTAGTCGAAATTCTCAAACTAAAATCTAATGGCGAATTGAGTCCCCGGCAACGGCGCCAAATTTGATATGCTCAAATTAATACCCTGAAAGTACTAAAACAGTTGTTGTAGTATATGTAGGGGTCGAACACAAGAACTCACAGAAACATACAATAGATTATATAGATGGGAATCAAGCTAAGCAATTCAGTTGAAACAAAAAGCAATAAACAGTAAAAGAGTTGTAAAATCGATGGGAGAAAGATAGGTTCAGGGTATTTCTCAGGAAATCAATGAATGCAGATAAACTAACTAATCAGGGTTCAGGTTACGCACGGTTCTTGAACTCAAATCACTAAAGTATAATTAACCAACTATCGTTGCGAGAATTATCTAAATCTAAACTTCAGAATCCCAAATCTTTTTGCAAATTCCTAAGAATAGATCAACCTTAATATCGAGTTTGATATGTTCACAAAACAACTAAACCAAATCTCTTTGCGAATAGTTATTTTGCTCACCCTAAGTTCTATCAGGTAATTAATCGCACTGTCGTGCCTAATCAATTATCCTATGATCTAAGTTCTAGATTCGTCAACCTAGAATTAGCTTTGAGAACAACCTATGGTGAAGAACTAAATTAGATGGTGAATCCTAATCAACCTAGCATTCAAAGAAAACCCTTATGAGAACCCTAAACCTAAAGTGGATCTACTCAGACATGGAGAATGAAAACAACATGATTGAATAGATCATCAAAGAAATCAATAAGAAACAGGAGTTCAGAGTTGTCTCTCCAAAAACCAAAGTAAAATCAAGCGTAATGAAAGAGTAGCCACCAAAAGTGGCTGAAAAACCTAATTATAATGCTAAAACACGTTTTGGGCTAAATTGTAAATAATAAAGTCTTCTGTGCAATTTTGCAATTTCTCAACTCTTCATAAAAGTCGCGACTCGTGTCTTGCTGGAGTGAGTATCGATCGATACTAGTCAGTATCGATCGATACTGAAGCTTCAAATCGGGTACTTATCTACACGAACTTCTGCTTTGCTCCAAAATGCTCCAGAAAGCTCCAATGTCTTCAATTATGTTTCAAAAGTTATAAAACCTGTAAAAGACTCTAAAACACTACTAAATAGTAGAAAGACTCTATAAAATGGACTTATATCATGGCTTAAAGGGGTAAAAACCATGATATATCATCTTCTTTGTCTTCTTCTTCTGTCTTGCAAAAACCCATTCTTTTTAAGTGTTCTTCAGATATTGTAAACTATATTTTGGAGTTTATGCAAGTTTAAGTTTATTTCTCTTAATTTCCCTTTAATCTTTCATCTTCCTATTTTCTAATCCTGACTAACAACACCTCTTTCATAAGATTTGGTGTGTTCTTCATGATTAGTGAGTAGGAGTTTTAGAGCCCATGGATGAGGTAGATTAGGGGATTTCGTGATTGATCTTTAATGTCTAGGGCTTAGATTACTTCTTTCCTCTCTTATTTAGTGTTCATAATGCTAGATTAGGCTTGAGAAAGTTAACATATATCATAGGGAATTTCATGCACACAAGGTGTTTGATGAAATTCCCCAAAGAACAAGATAAGAGATTTTGCTTGTTTAACCTATGAGAATAGTTTTTTTAAGGAGTATTATGCCTATAAGAATTTGTAACTAATTCTTTGTAGTTAACTTTTCACAAATGAGAGTTTGTTCTTGAATAGTTGATTAACAAAGTGATTAAGACCATGATAGTGGATTAGTCTTGTTTAAGTGTTCTAGGATAAGGAAAATTGTTTGATTGTGTGTAATGACATCATAGGTTGATCATAGACGTCCTCAAAGTCCATAACGTCATCCAACGGCTTGCTTTTATCAATTTGTCAATCTCGTTTAGTATTGTTTTGTACTTGTTACTTGTTTAATTTGAATCATTAGGTTGCTAGAATTGAAACAAAAACAACTTTGCTTTGCTGAACTTAAGAAGTTTTATGCATTCTTGGTGTTTGAAACTTAGCCCATTTGGATTGATACCTCTTATAATACATATCATCTAGAGTAATTAATTTTAGACACGATAAAATCCTATTATCAATTTGGCGGCGTTGCCGATTCGGTTTAGCTTTCAACATTGAGATTTTAAATCTTCTTGAGATTAAGCTTTATTGATGTGGACATCGATCCAAAGGACATCCCAAGCATCATGCCAACAGTTCAAGAAGGAGCTATGACGCTATCTAGGATCAAACATATGAGGAATAGATACAAAAAGGCACTACACACCTATATCAACTCCTTAGAACCAACAGATCCTTTGTTGCCTGATCTAAACGTCATATTTGGGCATAACAATCTCTTAGAATCAGTTTTAGCCGAGACTCCGATTTTAGCCGAGAGAAAACTGATCGAATCAGTTTTAGTCGAGAGAGAGCAGCCCCAATCAGTTTTAGCCGAGGTCCCATTTACAGCAGTATCAGTTTTAGTCGATGACCCTATTTTAGCCGAGAGAAATCTCGACGAAGCAGTTTTAGCCGAGGGAGAATTAGCCGAAGCAGTTTTAGCCGAGGGAGATTCAACTAGCTTAGAAACCCTCCAAAACGATGATCTCACCAAGGCAGGTAATTTTCATCGACTAAACGTATATTCTAAGACTAATAGTCGAGTTGGATTGGTGGAAAACAGCTCAGGAACCAAGTCCTTTCACAACAAGCTCCTAGTAGCCGAGAGAAGCCAAATGGAGCAAGCAGAGAAGACTAAGGCTGAGGGAGAGCAAGAACTTGAAGATAAATAGTCTTCTGACTTGGAGAGCATTAGAGGAGACTCCTACAACCTACTTCAATACAAGGACACACTTGCACCAGAATCATCTTCAAGTACCATGCAAGCGGCTTCTTGGACATCTACTCATCAATGTAAGCTTTACAATTATTCTATTCTGCTTGCAGGTGTCCCCAACGTGATCGATGACTAAGGCCTTCAGCAAAACGTCGTCTTTAGTTATTTTTAAGAGTTGCTCATAAACTTTCCTATTATGGAATAAATAAAACGATGGGCTTTGTTTAGTTTTTAGCTTACGGTTTTCTTGTTTTGCTTTAGAACTGCGTGTTGTTTTCTTTCAAAAGTCCTGTTATTTTGAGTCTATGCTTCTTGAGTCGAACTCTAGTAGGTTCAAGCAGACGAACCAGTGTATAAGGTTCCTTTGCGGCCTTGTAGTCCACAACCTTATACCTATCAATAAAATAACGCAGTTTTTCTTCAAGCGCCGACTTGAGAAACTTCCCGTTCTTGGCTTTGTTTGTGAGATTCAAGCAAGCTTAGATCCTTCATCGTATCAGAGACTCACCTAACCTCTGTGTCGTGAACTCACTCCATAACACATCACTTCATAATCCCACACGAGAGGGCGTCCGCCTGCGTGTCAGATTGCTTCCATCTTCAATCATCAAAGGAGCCAAGGAGAGGGCGACTGCCTGCCTTGCTCACCGCAACTATCCCCCTTGACGTGAGAGCCACCACCGGTTCTTACATCATATTTGGTATCAGAGCCAAAGGTTATGCCTTTGGTTATCTTACCCTTTATCTTTAATCGCCTTGCTTTCATGTTCGCTTCGGTTTTTGCTTCGGTTAGCGTAAGAAGAGAAAAAAAAAATATATATATATATATATAGGGTTTGTTAGTTCGTGTTCTTAGTTCTGTTCTTGATTAAGAAAAGCAAAAAAAAATAATAGTTAGTTCGTATTAGTTGTTTTAGAACAAGTAGCATATCAAAAAAAAAAAAAAGGAAATTTAGCTTATCATTTGAGTTAGAATTTTTGGAACTTGTCCTTAAATTTTTAGTGAGCATTGCGAGTTGCTAGAAATTTTTGTTAAGTTGCTAATAATTCTTGTAGTCGTTTTAGCAGTCATCTTAAGGAACCCAAGGAGACAAGACCCATTACAAGGCAACCGGCCTAGAGGTGAGCGTAGAGAAGGAAATAATGATATGAAACTAACACCACCTACTTTCGCAGGGAAATCAAACCCGGAGGTCTATCTTGATTGGTAAAAACGTTTAGAGTATATCTTTGAATGTTATGGCTATGGAGAGCTCAAGAAGGTGGCCTTAGCTGCAGCTCAGCTCACTGAGAATGCACTAGCTTGGTGGGATAGGACCGTAGCTGAGAGGAGACGCCAAGTCTTTGGACCTATTCAAACTTGGCATGACATGAAATACCTTTTAAGGTTAAGGTATGTGCATGAACACTACCATAGAGACTTGCAAAAACGTTTTCGTAAGTTGGCATAGGGAACAAGGAGCGTAGAGGAATACTTTGAGGAGTTTGAGAAGCTAATGCACTCACTGGAACTAGAAGAATCCGAAGAAGCATTAATGGCACAATTCATAGATGGCTTGCAAGAGCGCATAGCCAGAAAGGTGGAGAGGACCAAATACAGTGGGATTCATGAACTATTGCACTTGGATGTGCAAGTAGAGCAACAAATCAAGAGAAAGACGTCCTTATCCAACAGAAACAACCAACCTTGGCAAGCAAGTGGCAGCAAGCCCATAGACAAAGGCAAAGCTATTGAAATCGATTCACGATTCAAAGGAAAGGCCAATGAATTCCCAAAGACATCAGGACCAGAGCAAGGTAAGTTCTCTAATACTGGTCAAGCTAGAGCTCGTGACATTACTTGTTTTAAGTGTCAGGGCCGAGGACATTATGCAAGAGATTGCCCAAATCAGAGAGTCATGATCATCACCTCTAATGGAGGCTACGAGCACATGATGAAGGGGAAGAGGATTTTGACGAGGAACATGAAGATATAGAGTTCCCTGATACTGGTGACTATCTATTAGTGACAAGAAGGGTCCTAAGTGTGCAAATACAACCAGAAGAGAAAGTCTAACGCGAAAACTTGTTTCACACGTGATGCACTATCAAGAACAAGGTATGTAATCTTTTTATAGATGGTGGATCTTGTACTAACGTGGCTAGCAAGTTTATGGTGGACAGATTAGGTCTCGAAAAGACTAAGCATCCGAGACCATACAAGCTACAATGGCTCAATGATGCAACATAGCTCAAGGTGACCGAGCAAGTGACTGTTCCGTTTAGTGTGGGGAGATATCAAGATCAAGTGCTTTGTGATGTGGTGCCAATGCAAGTTGGCCATCTACTACTTGGCAGGCCATGGCAATTTGACAAAGCCATTATGCACAATGGGAGAACCAACTACTATAGCTTAACCCATTCGAATCGAAAGTTCAACTTAGCTCCTCTAAGTCCATCAGAAGTTCATGAGCTTCAAAGTATGATGAACAAGGAGACTAAATCCTCTAAACCTTCTTTATACATCACTACTGGTGGATTAAACCGTGTCATGAGTGCCAATGGCACTATATTACTAATGATCTACAAAGAATGTTTAAGCACATGTGCTATGGAATTGGAACTAACCCCGGAAGTCAATGCCGTGTTAGACAAGTTTAGGGACATCTTCCCTGAGGAGATTCCTCAAGGCTTACCTCCACTAAGAAGCATAGAACACCAGATTGATCTTGTGCCGGGCTCACCGTTGCCAAACAAAGCAGCCTACAGGATGAATCCGCAAGAGACTAAGGAGTTGGAGAGACAAGTGCAGGAACTCATGGACTAAGGCTATATCCGAGAGTCCCTTAGTCCTTGTGATGTGCCAATCCTATTAGTGCCAAAGAAAGATGTGAGCTTGAGAATGTGTGTAGATTTCCGAGCAATCAACAACATAACTATTAAGTACCGGCACCCCATTCCACGTCTAGACGACATGCTTGATGAGCTAAGTGGAGCTACTGTCTTCTCCAAGATAGACTTAAAGAGTGGATATCACCAAGTGCGTATGAGAGAAGGAGACGAGTGGAAAACTGCCTTCAAAACAAAGCAAGGCCTCTACGAATGGCTAGTGATGCCGTTTGGCCTCACCAATGCGCCTAGCACCTTCATGAGACATATGAACCAGGTTTTGAGGTCCTATATTAGTAAATTTGTAGTTGTCTACTTTGACGACATACTGATTTACAGTAAGGATCATTATGAGCACTTGTGTCATCTTGAACTTGTTTTGAAAACGCTTCGGAAGGAAGGCTTATTTGCTAACCTAAAGAAGTGTGTGTTTTGTACTGATAAACTTGTATTTTTAGGCTTCGTAGTTAGTAGGGAAGTACTACAAGTTGATGAGGAAAAGATCAAAGCTATACGAGTGTGGCCTACACCAACAAGCATTTGACATGTTAGGAGCTTTCATGGCTTGGCAAGCTTCTATAGGCGGGGTTTGTTAGGGACGTCAGCACCATAGCTGCACCTCTTACAGTTGTGATCAAGAAGAACACTCCATTTGCATTGGGAACAGCTCAAGAGGCATCTATCAACAATCTCAAAGACCGACTAACCCAAGCACCAGTTCTTGCACTCCCGGACTTTGATGAGATGTTTGAAGTAGAGTGTGATGCTTCAGGATTGGGGATTGGAGCTGTGCTCCACCAAAGGAAGAGGCCAATAGCTTTCTTCACTGAGAAGTTGAGTGGAGCTACACTTAACTATCCCATATATGACAAGGAGCTCTATGCTCTTGTCCGAGCTCTAGAGACGTGGCAACACTACCTTCTGTCTAAGGAATTCGTCATTCACACTGATCATGAAACCCTAAAGCATCTAAGAGGGCATACATCCCTTAAGAGAAGACATGCTAAGTGGCAGGAGTTTGTATAGACGTTCCCATACGTCATCAAATACAAGAAATGCAAGGAGAATGTAGTAGCCGATACACTATCAAGAAGATATGCCCTCATTGCTACTACGGAAGCTAGGATTCTTGGGTTTGAGCACATAAAAGAAAAATACAAGGACGACCCTGAGCTAGGAGAAAGCTATCTAGAGTGTTGCAAAAGATCCCATAGTTTGTTTTACTTACAAGATGGATTTCTATTTAGAGATAAACGTTTTGGCATTCCGCTGGGATCCATGAGAGAGCTAGTGCTTAGTGAAGCACATGGAGGAGGTCTAATGGGGCATTTCGGAGTAGAGAAAACCTTGGCAGTAGTAATGGAGCATTTCTATTGGCCACACTTAAAGAGAGACGTAGAGCGGTTCTGCGCAAGATGCATCCAATGCCACAAAGGTAAATCCTCATGGTCTTTACATGCCATTGCCTATCCCAAACGCCCCTTGGGTAGATATATCAATGGATTTTGTCTTAGGTTTGCCAAAGATCAGGCACAAAGACTCCATTTTTGTTGTTGTTGATCGGTTCTCCAAGGTGGCACACTTCATCCCTTGTGAGAAGACAAATGATGCGACTCAGATTGCTAACTTATTCTTCAAAGAAGTGGTGCGTCTGCATGGAGTTCCTAGGACCATCATCTCTAACCGTGACACCAAGTTCTTGAGTCACTTTTGGAGAACCCTGTGGATGAAGTTAGGGACCAAGCTTTTGTTTTCTACAACTTGCCATCCTCAAACAGATGGTCAAACTGAAGTGGTAAACCGAACTCTTGGAACGTTGCTTAGAGCAGCCCTTGGTAAAAATATGAAGACTTGGTTAGATTGCATTCCATTTGTTGAATTTGCTTATAACCGCCCAAGGCATTCAGCTACAAAGCTGTCTCCTTTAGAGGTTGTTTATGGCACTAACCCTTTGTCTCCAGTTGATTTAAGGCCTATAGCACAAGTAGAACATGTTAATCTAGATGGCTTAAGACGAGGAGAACTCTTCAAAAAGCTTTATGAGACGGCAAAGACAAATCTTGAGAAGAAGACGGATAGCTACAAGAAAGCAGCGGACAAATGCAAAAAGGAAATGATCTTTGAGCCTAGAGATTGATTGTGGCTTCATATGAGACAAGAAAGATTCCCAAGCAAGCATGTTTCCAAACTCTCACCTAGAGGTGACGGCCCATTCAAAGTTCTAAGCAAGATCAATGACAATGCATATCGTCTTGACTTGCCAGGTGAGTACAACATCTCTCACACCTTCAATGTTGCTGACTTATCTTATTTTGATGCAGGAGATCAAGTTTTGGGGTCAAAACCTTCTGAAGAGGGAGGGAATGATGTGGACATCGACCCAAAAGACATCCCAAGCATCATGCCAACAGTTCAAGAAGAAGCTATGACGCGTTCTAGGATCAAACAGATGAGGAATAGATACAAAAAGGCACTACACACCTATATCAACTCCTTAGAACCAATAGATCCTTTGCTGCCTGATCTAAACGTCATATTTGGGCCTAACAATCTCTTAGAATCAGTTTTAACCGAGACTCCGATCTTAGCCGAGAGAAAACTGATCGAATCAGTTTTAGCCGAGAGAGAGCAGCCCAAATCAGTTTTAGCCGAGGTCCCATTTAAAGCAGAATCAGCTTTAGAATCTCGCCGAAGCAGTTTTAGCCGAGGGAGATTCAAATAGTTTAGAAACCCTCCAAAATGATGGTCTCACCAAGGCAGGTAATTTTCATCGACTAAACATATATTCTAAGACTAATAGTCGAGTTGGATTGGTGGAAAAAACTCAGGAACCAAGTCCTTTCACAACAAGCTCCTCGTAGCCGAGAGAAGCCAAATGGAGCAAGCAGAGAAGACTAAGGCTGAGGGAGAGCAAGAACTTGAAGATAAAGAGTCTTCTGACTTGGAGAGCATTAGAGGAGACTCCTACAACCTACTTCAAGACAAGGACAAACTTGCACAAGAATCATCTTCAAGTACCATGCAAGCGGCTTCTTGGACATCTACTCATCAATGTAAGTTTTTCAATTATTATATTGTGTTTGCAGGTGTCCCCAACGTGATCGATGGCTAAGGCCTTCAGCAAAACGTTGTCTTTAGTTATTTTTAAGAGTCGCTCATAAACTTTCCTATTATGGATTAAATGAAACGATGGGCTTTGTTTAGTTTTTAGCTTACGGTTTTTTTGTTTTGCTTTAGAACTGCATGTTGTTTTCTTTCAAAAGTCCTGTTGTTTTGAGTCTTTGCTTCTTGAGTCGAACTCTAGTAGGTTCAAGCCGACGAACCAGTTTATAAGATTCCTTTGCGGCCTTGTAGTCCCCAACCTTTTACCTATCAATAAAATAACGACGTTCTTCTTCAAGCGCTGTCTTGAGAAACTTCTCGTTCTTGGATTTGTTTGTTAGATTCAAGCAAGCTTAGATCCTTCACCGTATCATAAACTCACTGATATACTCAAATTAATACCCTAAAAGTACTAAGCAGTAGTTGCAGTATAGTAGGGGTCGAACACAAGGACTCATAGAGACACACAATAGATTATATAGGTGAACATTACGCTAAGCAAATCAATGGTATTGAAAACAGAATGCAAATTAAAACTGTTGTAAATTCAATTAGGAGAAAGCTAGGTTCAGGGTATTTCTCAGGAAATAAATGAATGCAGATAAACTAACAAATCATGATTCAGATTTAGCACGGTTCTTGAACTCAAATCACTAAGTTATAGTTGACCAACCCTCGTTGCAAAAACTATCTAAATCTAAATCTTAGGAATTCCAAATCTCTTTGCGAATTCTAAAGTCTAAATCAGCTTTTTAAATCAGGTTTGATTTGTTCACAAAATAACAAAACCAAATCTCTTTGCGAATAATTATTTTGCTCACCTTAGGTTCATTCAGGTAATTAATCTCACTCTCGTGCCTAATCAATTATCCTAAGATCTAAGTTCTAGGTGATCAATCTAGAATTAACTTTGCAAACAACCTAAAGCGAATAACTAATTCAGATGGTGAATCCTAATAACTAATCAATCTAGCATTCAGAGATAACCCTTATGAGAACCCCAAACCTAACAAGAGAACTCTCAGATATGGAAATTGAAGCAATAAACATGTTTGAATAAATCATCAAATAAATCAGAAAGAGTAACAGGCGGGTTCGAAATCTTCTCTCGGACGAACAGAGTTTCAGACTTGTCTCCCTACAAAAAGCTCTCTCAAAAAACCAAAGTAAAATAAAACATAGCCATTAAAGTGGCTGTAAAAACCTATTAAATAACCTAAATCACGTTTTGGGGCTTCTTGTAAATAATAAAGTCTTCTGGACCATTCTGCAATTCTTCAACTCTTCATTAAAGTCGCGGGTTGTGTCTGCGTCGATAAGTATCGACCGATACTAGGCAGTATGGATCGATACTGATGCTTCAAATCGGGTTCTCAGCTACACGAACGTCTGCTTTGCTCCAAAATGCACCAGAAAGCTCCAATATCTCCAATTATGCTCCAAACATGCAAAAACCTGTAAAAGACTCTAAAACACTTATATCATGGCTTAAATGGGTTAAAAACCATGATATATCAACTCCCCCAGACTTAGCATTTGCTTGCCCTCAAGAAAATAGAAGACTAAACAAGAGAAAGAGGTTTGAAAACGTAGAGACTCACATGTTCATGAAACGTTGCAATGACCCTTTTCCCAACCACCCAAGTGTTACCTAACCAGCTTTTGATGACTTCCTTGCCACACAGAGATTGGTCCTGATTATGTATGTTAAATGAACGGGTGTCGATCGACAACAGATCGACACCAGGTGGTATCGATCGATACGGGACCTCCGAATATGTTTCACGTGACACAACGAAACACAAAACAAAAACTAGAAAAATAAACGACTCTTATGTACAGACTTACCAGTGGGTTGCCTCCCACTCAGCGCTTGTTTTAAGTCACGAGCTTGACTTTACGGACGGTCAGTCAGGATGGGAATGAGAGCTTGTAGCAAAAAAGGTTCCACAACTTGACATCTCCAGCTTCAGAGTTCTGCGCAACATGTTCTCCACAACCTCTTGTTCTTTCTCCTTCAGCTCCGGAGTAAGAATAATTCTAGCTTTAGAAAATGGCTTTGAGGTCCCTTTGCACTTCACCTTATATTCGATTGAATTTCCATCGCATTTCTGAGGTATCAATGTGATTTGTGTAGCACTCTCGACTCTTTTGCTCGTCACCTCCTTCTTTGCTTTAGTCTTTTTGATGACTTTCTTGGAAATGATGGGAGGGCGATCCAGAACTTCCATGACAGTTGGCTAAGCATAAGGCTCTTCCAAAAGATCAACTACTAATGTTTCTCCTGTATCAGCGGTGATGAAAGGGATATGTGCGGGAATTCCCCTAAGGATGGCCTTGTAGGAGACATGTTTGTCAACGTACGAAAACAAGATGCTCTTACTGGGCGTGTCTATAACTGCACCAGCCGTAGCCATGAACGGTCTCCAAAAAATCGAAGGGTTGCTAGACCTTGCGTGCATATCCACAACCTGAAAATCGGTAGGAACTAGACAGTCTCCTACCTTAACCATCAAATCAGGGATTGTACCATATGGAACTGAGGTGGAAGAGTTCGCGAATGTGAGAGCCATCTGAGTAGATCTTATGTCGTCGATTTGCAGCTCCTCTGCGAGTGCCTTCGACATAACATTAACGTTAGACCATGAATCAACCAGAGAGTCTTTGAATTCAACTCCGGAGATGGAGCATGGGATTGAAAATTTCCGTGGGTCATTCCTCTTAGTCAAACGCTTCAGTGGAGGCGGTGTACTTCTGACTTTGATGAAAAGTGCATTAATTTACCTCAGTTTCTCTGCCATCTCGGAAGTGACTCAGCAGAGGGTGGCACTCTAGGGCTTCTTCAAAGGTGTGTGTGGGTGGAATTCTTCGACCATCTTCTCAAAGCCACGCAACTGCTTTGGAGAAATGGGATCTCTAAGGTGTTTAGGTGGTCGAGGATCTGGTTTCTTATGCTTGTAGACCCATCCCTCAACCATCAACAGCTGCTGCAGTCTGAGCTACTTGCGTTTCCAACATCTTCTAATGAGTATCGAGCGCGTCGATCCTTCCACTAAGATCTTTGTAAACAACATCTATCTTTCCGTTGAGATTCACTGTGAGGTGCTGCTGACCTTGAATCAGTTGTTCAAACATAAACTCGATCTTTCTATCTGGGAGCTTAGCATGTACATGTTGATAGGATGAATTTCCATAGTTCCTGGTGTACCCACTGTTCTGAGATGATCTCTGACCAAACTGATTTGAACCTCCTTGCTGAGAGTTGTTGTTGAAGTTTCGGTTGTTGTTTAATTGATTCCTCTGGCCTTGAAAACCAGAACCACCAATGTAGTGGATATCCTCTACTTCGTCCTCGTTGAATACCTCAACATCTTCAGTAAAATTAACAGCCTTTTCTGTCTTGCCCATCAGAAGACTGTGCATAGAATCCAACTTAGCTTGAAAATCAGCTATCTGTGAGCCATCCATGTTACAAGCTAGCTTCTTCCTCTCATAATCAGCATTTTTGGTGCTATTGCTAGACGCCAAGTTCTCAATCAGGACATAGGATTCATCAGGATACCTGGTGTTGAAGTTTCCATTGCTCGAAGCATCCAAAGTCATATGATACCTCCAATCAAGTCCTCTGAAAAAGAAACCCATCAGCTGAACATAAGAGTATCCATGATGTGGACAATCTCTCTGATACGATTTGAATCTCGTCCAAGAAACCTTGAACGCCTCAGTAGGTCCTTGAGAAAACTGGGAGATCTTGTTCCTTAGATCCTCGGATCTTTCATCATCATAGAAATTGGTCAGGAAAGCATTCTTAGTCTTCTCCCAAGTAGTCAGGGATCCAGGAGGCAACTGCTTCAGCCAGTAAGTTGCTTCCCCACCAAGAGAGTATAGGAAAAGCTTGCAGAAAAGGTAATAGTAGGACACTCCATTGCTTTTGATGCTAGTGACCAAGTCCTCGAATCTCTCAATATGATCCATGGGATGTTCGCTGGAAAGACCATAAAAAGGGTGCTGTCCCACAAGAGTGTAGTATGCAGGTTTCAGCTCAAAGTCAATCCTCGGAAAAGCAAGATGCCGAATCGTAGATCGGTTTGCGTAAAAATGGTCAGGTCTGTTGCACTCACCAATCGTTCTACCACGATTAACCACAGCATTCCCAGCATCTACTGCGTTCGCGTTCCCAGCGGCATTCCCAGCAGCATTACCAGCGATAACATGAGCAGGTGGAATGATGTTCCCCTCTCCATCCAGACATTGTCCTCTCTCATTGCACAACCGACCCTCTAGGTCCCTGTAAGCACCAGCCTCATCTCGAACTAACTCTACTTGATTGTTGTTCATCCTTGCTGGTTTCTTTGCTTTTCTGTTTGTGCGTTCCACAAGTGCTAGCTGCTCCAATGACAGTTCAACTAGCTGAGTTCTCTTGTTCTTTCTGGTTTCACGATTAGGCATACACCTGAAAACAATAGTCAAAAATATAAGTAACAAAAACGTGATGAGTATCGACCGATACCAAGTGGTGTCGATCGATATCAACAAAAAGAGAACGTCGAGTATCGACCGACACTTGATAGTATCGATCGATACCGACGAGTTTAGTCGAAATTCTCAGACTAAAATCTAATGGCGAATTGAGTCCCCGGCAACGGCTCCAAATTTGATATGCTCAAATTAATACCCTAAAAGTACTAAGCAGTAGTTGCAGTATAGTAGGGGTCGAAGACAAGGACTCACAGAGACACACAATAGATTATATAGGTGAAAATTACGCTAAGCAAATCAATGGTATTGAAAACAGAATGAAAATTAAAACGGTTGTAAATTCAATTAGGAGAAAGCTAGGTCTATGGTACTTCTTAGGAAATCAATGAATGCAGATAAACTAACTAGTCAGGATTCAGATTTAGCGCGGTTCTTGAACTCAAATCTCTAAGATATAGTTGACCAACTCTCGTTGCGAAAACTATCTAAATCTAAATCCTAGGAATTCCAAATCTCTTTGCAAATCCTAAAGTCTAAATCAGCTTTTTAAATCAGGTTTGATTTGTTCACAAAATAACTAAACCAAATCTCTTTGCGAATAATTATTTTGCTCACCTTAGATTCATTCAGGTAATTAATCGCACTTTCGTGCCTAATCAATTATCCTAAGATCTAAGTTCTAGGTGATCAATTTAGAATTAGCTTTACAAACAACCTAAAGGGAAGAACAAATTCAGATGGTGAATCCTAATAACTAATCAATCTAGCATTCAGAGATAACCCTTATGAAAACCCTAAACCTAACAATAGATTTACTCAGACATAGAAATTGAAGTAATAAACATGTTTGAATAAATCATCAAATAAATCAGAAAGAGTAAAAAGAGGGTTCGAAATCTTCTCTCGGACGAACAGAGTTTCAGACTTGTCTCCCTTCAAAAAGCTCTCTCACAAAACCAAAGTAAAATAAAGCATAGCCATTAAAGTGGCCGTAAAATCCTATTAAATAACCTAAATCACGTTTTGGGGCTTCTTGTAAATAATAAAGTCTTATGGACCATTCTGCAATTCTTCAACTCTTCATTAAAGTCGCGGGTCGTGTCTGCTTTGATGAGTATCGACCGATACTAGGCAGTATGGATCGATACTGATGCTTTAAATCGGGTTCGCAGCTACACGAACGTCTGCTTTGCTCCAAAATGCACCAGAAAGCTCCAATATCTCCAATTATGCTCCAAACGTGCAAAAACCTGTAAAAGACTCTAAAACACTACGAAATAGTAGAAAGACTCTATAAAACGGACTTATATCATGGCTTAAACGGGTTAAAAACCATGATATATCAACTCCCCTAGACTTAGCATTTGCTTGCCCTCAAGCAAATAGAAGACTAAACAAGAGAAAGAGGTTTGAAAACGTAGAGACTCACATGTTCATGAAACGTTGCAATGACCCTTTTCCCAAGCACCCAAATGTTACCTAACCAGCTTTTGATCTAACCACCATATACTTCTCCGTAGACATTCGCAGCATTCCAGACTACACACATTATTTCACAACATCATTCAATCAATCCATCCTCGCCAGTTTCATCGCAGTGATTAATACCAAGAACCTTCTAGATTCTTTCCCATACAATATCTTGACAAGGAACCACCTTTTTCACACTTTCTGGTATTATTTATGTCCCCTAGACTTATTTCTTATTATGTTTTTTCTTTTATCTTTTTAGCTTTGCATATACAAATCAAGGTATGAGACGCGAGTATTGATGGTGCTGGCCACCGAATTCCCGGTTCTTCCCTCTCAACGTATCAAAGGCGTAGGCGAATAATGGCATCATAGGAAAATCCTAGCCTCGCTTCCAATCTTTTGTGTGATCATTCTTCACCAAGTAGAATAATGGGATCGTTGAGAATTTTTCTAGCCCTCTACTCAGAAGAAAATCATCTCATCTTTTAATGCATCTTATTAATTAACTTGTAATAGGGAGAGAAATACCATTACTTTAAACACATATGGGTTCCTTTGTCATATACAAATGATGAATCAATCTCTATGGGTACTAACCACATTGATGAAGTGCAAAAATTTGGCTCGGGCTTTGAAGAACTTTGCTGGAAACATAAGTGTCTTCTAATCAACTGCTCAGCCGTTGGAGTTTTCATTAGTCGATCTAGAACTGATTCTGTAACAATGGTCACTTAGAATCAAGGTCAAATCAATGGATTCAAGAAAAAGATCACAGTTTCAGACAAAGTTTTGACTCAATAAAACAACAAATGACTCAAAAACGATTGACTCTTAGAAAAACAAAAACAAAGTCATCTACTACCTCCCCCAGACTTAAACAACACTATCCCCAGTGTTATCTAGCCTAAAGTTGGCGAAAGAAAATTAAATGGACCAAGTGGATTTTGAAAAATCAAAAAGTTACCAAGCTGGAACATCGAGTATGGACCGACGCACAGCCTGGTATTAATCGATACATAGTGTATGGAATGACTTCCTTGCCACACGGAGATTGGTCCAGATTATGTATGTTAAATGAACAGGTGTCGATCGACAACAGATCGACACCAGGTGGTATCGATCGATACGGGTCCTCCGAATATGTTTCACGTGACACAACGAAACACAAAACAAAAACTAGAAAAATAAAAGACTCTTATGTACAGACTTACCACTGGGTTGCCTCCCACTCAGCGCTTGTTTTACGTCACGAGCTTGACTTTACGGACGGTCAGTCAGGATGGGAATGAGAGCTTGCAGCAAAACAGGTTCCACAACTTGACATCTCCAGCTTCAGAGTTCTACGCAACATGTTCTCCACAACCTCTTGTCCTTTCTCCTTCATCTCCGGAGTAAGAAGAATTCTAACCTTAGGAAATGGCTTTGACGTTCCTTTGCATTTCACCTTATATTCGATTGAATTTCCATCGCACTTATGAGGTATCAAGGTGATTTGTGTAGCACTCTCGACTCTTTTGCTCGTGACCTCCTTCTTTGCTTTAGTGTTTTTGATGACTTTCTTGGCAATGATGGGAGGGCGATCCAGAACTTCCATGACAGTTGGCTAAGCATAAGGCTCTTCCAAAAGATCAACTACTAATGTTTCTCCTGTATCAGCGGTGATGCAAGGGATAGGTGCGGGAATTCCCCTAAGGATGGCCTTGTAGGTGACATGTTTGTCAACGTACGAAAACGAGATGCTCTTACTGGGCGTGTCTATAACTGCACCAGCCGTAGCCATGAACGGTCTCCCAAAAATCGAAGGGTTGCTAGACCTTGCGTGCATATCCACAACCTGAAAATCGGTAGGAACTAGACAGTCTCCTACCTTAACCATCAAATCAGGGATTGTACCATATGGAACTGAGGTGGAAGAGTTCGCAAATGTGAGAGCCATCTGAGTAGATATTATGTCGTTGATTTGCAGCTCCTCTGCGAGTGCCTTCGACATAACATTAACGTTAGATCATGGATCAACCAGAGAGTCTTTGAATTCAACTCCGGAGATGGAGCATGGGATTGAAAATTTCAGTGGGTCATTCCTCTTAGTCAAACGCATCAGTGGAGGCGGTGTACTTCTGACTTTGATGAAAAGTGCCTTAATTTACCTCAGTTTCTCTGCCATCTCGGAAGTGACTCAGTAGAGGGTGGCACTCTATGGCTTCTTCAAAGGTGTGTGTGGGTGGAATTCTTCGACCATCTACTCAAAGCCACGCAACTGCTTTGGAGAAATGGGATCTCTAAGGTGTTTAGGTGGTCGAGGATCTGGTTTCTTATGCTTGTAGACCCGTCCCTCAACCATCAACAGCTGCTGCAGTCTGAGCTACTTGTGTTTCTAACATCTTCTAATGAGTATCGAGCGCGTCGATCCTTCCACTCAGATATTTGTAAACAGCATCTATCTTTCCGTTGAGATTCACTGTGAGTTGCTGCTGACCTTGAATCAGTTGTTCAAACATAGACTCGATCTTGCTATCTGGGAGCTTAGCAGGTACACGTTGATAGGATGAATTTTCATAGTTCCTGGTATACCCACTGTTCTGAGATGATCTCTGACCAAACTGATTTGAACCTCCTTGCTGAGAGTTGTTGCTGAAGTTTCGGTTGTTGTTGAATTGATTCCTCTGGCCTTGAAAACCAGAACCACCAATGTAGTGGACATCCTCTACTTCGTCCTCGTTGAATACCTCAACATCTTCAGCAAAGTGAACAGGTTTTTGTGTCTTGCCCATCAGAAGACTGTGCATAGAATCCAACTTAGCTTGAAAATCAGCGATCTGTGAGCCATCCATGTTACCAGCTAGCTTCTTCCTCTCATAATCAGCATTCTTGGTGCTATTGCTAGACGCCAAGTTCTCAATCAGGACATAGGCTTCATCAGGATACCTGGTGTTGAAGTTTCCATTGCACGAAGCATCCAAAGTCATATGATACCTCCAATCAAGTCCTCTGAAAAAGAAACCCATCAGCTGAACATCAGAGTATACATGATGTGGACAATCTCTCTGATACGATTTGAATCTCGTCCAAGCAGCCTTGAACGCCTTAGTAGGTCCTTGAGAAAACTGGGAGATCTTGTTCCTTAGATCCTCGGATCTTGCATCATCATAGAAATTGGTCAGGAAAGCATTCTTAGTCTTCTCCCAAGTAGTCAGCGATCCAGGAGGCAACTGCTTCAGCCAGTAAGTTGCTTCCCCACCAAGAGAGTATGGGAAACGCTTGCAGAAAAGGTAATAGTAGGACACTTCATTGCTTTTGATGCTAGTGACCAAGTCCTCGAATCTCTCAATATGATCCATGGGATATTCGCTGGAAAGACCATAAAAGGGTGCTGTCCCACAAGAGTGTAGTATGCAGGTTTCAGATCAAAGTCATTCCTCGGAAAAGCAGGAGGCCGAATCGTAGATCGGTTTGCGTAAAAATGGTCAGGTCTGTTGCACTCACCAATCGTTCTACCACGATTAACCACAGCATTCCCAGCGTCTACTGCGTTCGCGTTCCCAGCGGCATTCCCAGCAGCGTTCGCAGCGATAACATGAGCAGGTAGAATGATGTTCCCCTCTTCATCCAGACGTTGTCCTCTCTCATTGCACAACCAACCCTCTAGGTCCCTGTAAGCACCAGCCTCATCTCGAACCAACTCTACTTGATTGTTGTTCATCCTTGCTGGTTTCTTTGCTTTTCTGTTTGAGCGTTCCACAAGTGCTAGCTGCTACAATGACAGTTCAACTAGCTGAGTGCTCTTGTTCTTTCTGGTTTCACGATTAGGCATACACCTGAAAACAAGAGTCAAAACATAAGTAACAAAAATGTAATGAGTATCGACTGATACCAATTGGTATCGATCGATATCAACAAAAAGAGAACGTCGAAATTCTCATAATTAATGCATCTTATTAATTAACTTGTAATAGGGAGAGAAATACCATTACTTTAAATACATATGGGTTCCTTTGTCAGATACGAATGATGAATCAATCTCTATGGGTACTAACCACATTGATGAAGTGCAAAAATTTGGCTCAGGCTTTAAAGAACTTTGCTAGAAACAAGAGTATCTTCTAGTCAACTGGTTAGCCGTTGGATTTTTCATTAGTCGATCTAGAACTGATTCTGTAACCATGGTCACTTAGAAGCAAGGTCAAATCAATGGATTCAAGAAAAAGATCACAGTCTCAGACAAATGTTTGACTCAATAAAACAACAAATGACTCAAAAACGATTGACTCTAAGAAAAACAAAAACAAAGTCAGCGACTACCTCCCCCAGACTTAAACAACACTGTCCCCAGTGTTATCTAGCCTAAAGTTGGCGAAAAAAAATTAAATGGACCAAGTGGATTGTGAAAAATCAAGAAGTTACCGTGCTGGAACATCGAGTATCGAACGACGCACAGCCTGGTATTGATCGATACTGAGTGTATGGAATGGCTTCCTTGCCACACGGAGATTGGTCCAGATTGTGTATGTTAGATGAACGGGTGTCGATCGACACCAGGTGGTATCGATCGATACGGGACCTCCGAATATGTTTCACGTGACACAACGAAACACAAAACAAAAACTATAAAAATAAAAGACTCTTATGTACAGACTTACCAGTGGGTTGTCTCCCACTCAGCGCTTGTTTTATGTCACGAGCTTGACTTTACGGACGGTCAGTCAGGATGGGAATGAGAGCTTGCAACAAAACAGGTTCCACAACTTGACATCTCCAGCTTCAGAGTTCTGCGCAACATGTTCTCCACAACCTCTTGTCCTTTCTCCTTCAGCTCCGGAGTAAGAAGAATTATAGCCTTAGAAAATGGCTTTGAGGTCCCTTTGCATTTCACCTTATATTCAATTGAATTTCCATCACACTTATGAGGTATCAAGGTGATTTGTGTAGCACTCTCGACTCTTTTGCTCGTCACCTCCTTCTTTGCTTTAGTCTTTTTGATGACTTTCTTGGCAATGATGGGAGGGCGATCCAGAACTTCCATGACAGTTGGCTAAGCATAAGGCTCTTCGAAAAGATCAACTACTAATGTTTCTCCTGTATCAGCGGTGATGCAAGGGATAGGTGCGGGAATTCCCCTAAGGATGGCCTTGTAGGAGACATGTTTGTCAACGTACGAAAACAAGATGCTCTTACTGGGCGTGTCTATAACTGCACCAGCCGTAGCCATGAACGGTCTCCCAAAAATCGAAGGGTTGCTAGACCTTGCGTGCATATCCACAACCTGAAAATCGGTAGGAACTAGACAGTCTCCTAACTTAACCATCAAATCAGGGATTGTACCATATGGAACTGAGGTGGAAGAGTTCGCGAATGTGAGAGCCATCTGAGTAGATCTTATGTCGTCGATTTGCAGCTCCTCTGCGAGTGCCTTCGACATAACATTAACGTTAGACCATGAATCAACCAGAGAGTCTTTGAATTCAACTCCGGAGATGGAGCATGGGATTGAAAATTTCCGTGGGTCATTCCTCGTAGTCAAATGCTTTAGTGGAGGCGGTGTACTTCTGACTTTGATGAAAAGTGCTTTAATCTACCTCAGTTTCTCTGCCATCTCGGAAGTGACTCAGCAGAGGGTGGCACTCTAAGGCTTCTTCAAAGGTGTGTGTGGGTGGAATTCTTCGACCATCTTCTCAAAGCCACGCAACTGCTTTGGAGAAATGGGATCTCTAAGGTGCTTAGGTGATCGAGGATCTGGTTTCTTATGCTTGTAGACACGTCCCTCAACCATCTCTGGTTTCTTCACGATCTCCGGTTCAGCATCCGAGGGGTGTCGATCGATACAAGGTGGGTGTCGATCGACACAAGGCTCATGCGTTGGTTCTTCAGGTTGGTATCGATCGATATCAGCACTGGTATCGATCGATACTGATAAATCGGATTTGGAATCACCTTCGACAGAGGTTTCGAAGTTTCATGCACTTCGCAAGGTGATCGCATTGACGTACTCTTTCTGTGCTTGAGTCGTCTTTCTCTTCACAGCTGCTGCAGTCTGAGCTACATTCGTTTCCAACATCTTCTAATGAGTATCGAGCGTGTCGATCCTTCCACTCAGATCTTGGTAAACAGCATCTATCTTTCCGTTGAGATTCACTGTGAGCAATTGCTGACCTTGAATCAATTGTTCAAACATAGACTCGATCTTGCTATCTGGGAGCTTAGCAGGTACAGGTTCATAGGATGAATTTCCATAGTTCCTGGTGTACCCACTGTTCTGAGATGATCTCTGACCAAACTGATTAGAACCTCCTTGCTGAGAGTTGTTGCTGAAGTTTCGGTTGTTGTTGAATTGATTCCTCTGGCCTTGAAAACCAGAACAACCAATGTAGTGGACATCCTCTACTTCGTCCTCGTTGAAAACCTCAACATCTTCAGCAAAGTGAACAGCCTTTTGTGTCTTGCCCATCAGAAGACTGTGCATAGAATCCAACTTAGCTTGAAAATCAGCGATCTGTGAGCCATCCATGTTACCAGCTAGCTTCTTCCTCTCATAATCAGCATTCTTGGTGCTATTGCTAGACGCCAAGTTCTCAATCAGGACATAGGCTTCATCAGGATACCTGGTGTTGAAGTTTCCATTGCTCGAAGCATCCAAACTCATTTGAAACCTCCAATCAAGTCCTCTGAAAAAGAAACCCATCAGCTGAACATCAGAGTATCCATGATGTGGACAATCTCTCTGATACGATTTGAATCTCGTCCAAGCAGCCTTGAACGCCTCAGTGTGTAACATCCCGGTTTCTTGTATATGCGGAGAGGCTTATAAGAATTGATTTGGCTACCTATGTCACCAAAGTGCACTTACCTTTTCCGATCACTTGCCCGAAAGAACTCCAGAGTTAAGGGTGCTTGGGCTGGAGTAGTCTAAGGATGGGTGACCTTCCGGGAAGTGATTCGCGGTAGCGTGTGAGTGAGGACAAAACACGGGGAAAGGTCACGTGGTGATTGCAGGGTCAGTAAACAAGTATTACAAGCCTCCCGGACTAACGCACCGGCCGTCGGACCAGGGTGGGGCCCACGTGCCGAGAGAGGACATGGGGCCCAGGTAGGGGCGGTCGGGGCGTTATAAGTGGTATCAGAGCCGAACCCAAACACGTGTGTGGAGTCAGGTGGGCCCACACCGTCTAGGGTGACGATCCTGGTGCGCAACGAGGACGTTGCGCTCTGTGAGTGGGGGTGATTGTAACATCCCGGTTTCTTGTATATGCGGAGAGGCTTATAAGAATTGATTTGGCTACCTATGTCACCAAAGTGCACTTACCTTTTCCGATCACTTGCCCGAAAGAACTCCAGAGTTAAGGGTGCTTGGGCTGGAGTAGTCTAAGGATGGGTGACCTTCCGGGAAGTGATTCGCGGTAGCGTGTGAGTGAGGACAAAACACGGGGAAAGGTCACGTGGTGATTGCAGGGTCAGTAAACAAGTATTACAAGCCTCCCGGACTAACGCACCGGCCGTCGGACCAGGGTGGGGCCCACGTGCCGAGAGAGGACATGGGGCCCAGGTAGGGGCGGTCGGGGCGTTATACAGTGGGTCCTTGAGAAACTGGGAGATCTTGTTCCTTAGATCCTCGGATCTTGCATCATCATAGAAATTGGTCAGGAAAGCATTATTAGTCTTCTCCCAAGTAGTCAGCGATCCAGGAGGCAACTGCTTCAGCCAGTAAGTTGCTTCCCCACCAAGAGAGTATGGGAAAAGCTTTCAGAAAAGGTAATAGTAGGAGACTCCATTGCTTTTGATGCTAGTGACCAAGTCCTCGAATCTCTCAATATGATCCATGGGATGTTCGCTGGAAAGACCCACAAGAGTGTAGTATGCAGGTTTCAGCTCAAAGTCATTCCTCGGAAAAGCAGGAGGCCGAATCGTAGATCGGTTTGCGTAAAAATGGTCAGGTCTTGTGCACTCACCAATCGTTCTACCACGATTAACCACAGCATTCCCAGCATCTACTGCGTTCGCGCTCCCAGCGGTATTCTCAGCAGCATTCCCAGCGACAACATGATCAGGTGGAATGATGTTCCCCTCTCCATCTAGACGTTGTCCTCTCTCATTGCACAACCGACCCTTTAGGTCCCTATAAGCACCAGCCTCATCTCGAACCAACTCTACTTGATTGTTGTTCATCCTTGCTGGTTTCTTTGCTTTTCTGTTTGTGCGTTCCAAAAGTGCTAGCTGCTCCAATGATAGTTCAACTAGCTGAGTGCTCTTGTTCTTTCTGGTTTTACGATTAGGCATACACCTGAAAACAAGAGTCAAAAACATAAGTAACAAAAATGTGATGAGAATCGACCGATACCATGTGGTGTCGATCGATATCAACAAAAAAAGAACGTCGAGTATCGACCGACACTAGATAGTATCGACCGATACCGACGAGTTTAGTCAAAATTCTCAGACTAAAATCTAATGGCGAATTGAGTCCCCGGCAACGGCTCCTAATTTGATATGCTCAAATTAAAACCCTAAAAGTACTACGAAGTAGTTGCAGTATAGTAGGGGTCGAACACAAGGACTCACAGAGACACACAATAGATTATATAGGTGAAAATTACGCTAAGCAAATCAATGGTATTGAAAACAGAATGCAAATTAAAACCGTTGTAAATTCAATTAGGAGAAAGCTAGGTTCAGGGTATTTATCAGGAAATCAATGAATGCAGATAAACTAACTAGTCAGGATTCAGATTTAGCGCGGTTCTTGAACTCAAATCACTAAGATATAGTTGACCAACTCTCGTTGCGAAAACTATCTAAATCTAAATCCTAGGAATTCCAAATCTCTTTGCAAATCCTAAAGTCTAAATCAGCTTTTTAAATCAGGTTTGATTTGTTCACAAAATAACTAAACCAAATCTCTTTGCGAATAATTATTTTGCTCACCTTAGATTCATTCAGGTAATTAATCGCACTCTCGTGTCTAATCAATTATCCTAAGATCTAAGTTCTAGGTGATCAATCTAGAATTAGCTTTGCAAACAACCTAAAGCGAAGAACTAATTTAGATGGTGAATCCTAATAACTAATCAATCTAGCATTCAGAGATAACCCTTATGAAAACCCTAAACCTAACAATAGATCTACTCAGACATGGAAATTGAAGTAATAAACATGTTTGAATAAATCATCAAATAAATAAGAAAGAGTAACAAGAGGGTTCGAAATCTTCTCTCGGACGAACAGAGTTTCAGACTTGTCTCCCTTCAAAAAGCTCTCTCACAAAACTAAAGTAAAATAAAGCATAGCCATTAAAGTGGCTGTAAAATCCTATTAAATAACATAAATCACATTTTGGGGCTTTTTGTAAATAATAAAGTCTTCTGGACCATTCTGCAATTCTTCAACTCTTCGTTAAAGTCACGGGTCGTGTCTGGTTCGATGAGTATCAACCAATACTAGACAGTATCGATCGATACTGATGCTTCTAATCGGGTTCTTAGCTACACGAACGTCTGCTTTGCTCCAAAATGCTCCAGAAAACTCCAATATCTCCAATTATGCTCCAAACGTGCTAAAACCTGTAAAAGAATCTAAAACACTACAAAATAGTAGACAGACTCTATAAAACGGACTTATATCATGGCTTAAACGGGGTAAAAACCATGATATATCACTCACCTAACCTCTGTGTCGTGAACTCACTCCATCAACACATCACTTCATAATCCCACACGAGAGGGCGTCCGCCTGCGTGTCAGATTGCTTCCATCTTCAATCATCAAAGGAGCCAAGGAGAGGGCGACCGCCTGCCTTGCTCACCGCAACGATCCCCCTTGACGTGAGATCCACCACTGGTTCTTACATCAGAGATGAAGGAAGAGGAAACGAAAGGGAGAAGAGGCAAAAAAGAAAAATTAGATTTTGTCCGTTGGATTTCATCTATCAACGGTAGATAATAAAACAAAATGCAATCCTTGTCAAAATATAATAGCCAATGAGAAGCTTTTGGGATTAAATTTAATTAAAGTCATCACCTTCACACGATTACATCATGTTACTATATGATCCAGCATTTTTTTTTTTAATCAATCTTAATCTCGTCATAACTTCCTTTTTTTTTTTTTTTTGTAAAAGGTCATATATTCCTTCCACACAATTAAATTAAATTTTTATGTTTGAGTATAAAGTTTGAGGTTTGGAGTTCATAATTTAGAGTTTGGAATTTAAGTTTTAGAATTTATGATTAAGAGTGAGAGGTTTAAGGTTTAGGGTTAAAAGTTTGTCTTTGGTGTTTAGAATTTAAGATTTATAAAATTATTATGTTAAAAAAATTTGTAAGTGTTGAATTTTTTGTATAATATTTGATATTCATGTGTAAGATCTAGTTTACAATTTAAGATTTAGAGTTTATGATTAAGGGTTAGAGGTTTAGGGTATAGTGTTAAGGGTTTGGGTTTGAAGTTAAGGATATTTATGTGTAAGATCTAGTTTACAATTTAATATTTAGAGTTTATAATTAAGGGTTAAAGGTTTATTATTTAAGGTTTAGGGTTTACGGTTTAGAATTTATGATTTATAAAATGATTATATTTAAAAAAAATTGTAAGTGTTGGATTTTTTTGTATATTATTTGATATTTATGTGTAAGATCTAGTTTACCATTTAAGATTTAGAGTTTATGATTAAGTGTTAAGGTTTAAGGTTTAGGGTTTATGGTTAAATATATTTATGTGTAAAATCTAGTTTACAATTTAAGATTTAGAGTTTATGATTAAGGGTTAGAGGTTTAGGGTTTAAGGTTAAGAGTTTAGAATTTATAATTTATAAAATGATTATATTTTAAAAAATTGTACGTGTTGGATTTTTTGTATATTATTTGATATTTATGTGTCTAGTTTACAATTTAAGATTTAGAGTTTATGATTAAGGGTTAGATGTTTAGGGTTAACGGTTTGTGGTTAAGGTTTAGAATTTAGGATTTATAAAATGACTATATTTGAAATTTTGGTAAGTGTTAGATTTTTTGTATATTATTTGATGTTTATGTGTAAGATCTAGTTTACAATTTAAGATTTAGAGTTTATGATTAAGGGTTAGGGTTTGTGTTTGGGGTTTAGAGGTTAGGGTTTATATTTTCGTATAGCCACATATATATTTATGGCAAATATGTGGTTATCTCATTAAATTTGTGGCAAATTCATGGTTATCTAATAGAAAATTGTTACGAATTATGAATGCCATAATTTTGTGGAAAATTTGCCATAAATTCCCACGTTTATTGTGACCTGGCAAATTTGACAGGAAAAAATTTCGAATAATTTTTGGCAAATATTGGCACCAAGTTTTTTGCGGCAACTTGTGGCAAAATTTGCCACGGAATGCCACGATATTTGTCAACGTGGCAACTTTGACACGGATTTGCCACAAAAAGCAAAAAAATTTTAAAAATCGTTTTTCGTGGTAAATTTGTTATAAACTTGTGGTAAAAAATAATTGCCACGAAAAGATTGTGGCAAAATTATGGCAATAGACAACTTTTCTTGTAGTGCCCGTTAAAACGTTAACAAAAAACTCCAATTGGCAATAAATTAAAAAAATTACACCCACTACAACTCGAGTTTAGGATTAAGGGTTATATGTGGGAAAACGGCAAATTCATGCCTCAACTCTTTCAACTGGTACCGATTAGGTCCTAAACAATTTTAGTGTGCGAATTCATATCCATGCACAGACTAATTTTTTGTCCAAAACATACACTGACCAAAATTCCGTTAGTCAACCCCGTTAAAATGTTAACGAAAAATTCGAATTGGCAATAAATTAAAAAAATTGCACCCACTACAACTCGAACCCGTGACCACGAACTTTAAGTGCTTACACATTACCAATTGGGCTCTACAGACCATACGAACATAGATAAGAAATATAATATCTATAGACGTCAGTGTTCTATCATCTTCATCTCCCAATGACACACGCACATGGAGGAGAAGAATCTTTGAAGAGGCTTCAATGGAGGCAACTCAGGCAAGGAACCGAGGGAAAAAAAATCAAAAATCAAACATATATAAAAATCCAACATATATAACGGAACCGAGGCTTTTAAATTCCATGTGATTTATAAACTACTTTTTGCTACTGATTTGCTACTGTTCTACAACCCACCGAATTCAGTAGCAAATCAGTCGCTAAAATTACTATTGATTAGCTATTGCATATTTCCGACTACAATTCAGTCACTAATCAGTCGTAAAAATGCTACTAATTAACGACTGGAATTTTTTGTCACTAAATACCTACTGATTTGCTACTGTTTGAAAATAGTCGCACATCAGTCGGAAATCAGTAGCGAAACAGTCGGTAAATTTACCGACTACCTAATCAGTAGCAACAATCAGTAGCAAAAACAAAAACCCTGTTTTGGTGTAGTGCAAGACTAAGGGAGTGCATGCTCTTCAACACCGGGCAGTGGTGGTCCGTTATGATGGCTCGGTATTTCTCATGTCCAAGCTTTGCCTTGAAACCTGGTGGTGACACCGGCCCAGGGCTGGCCGGTGTTGATCATCCTGAAGTGCAACACCGAGCGGACTTCGAGGGGTATAGGCAGCCAGCCGGACATATCCTTGGTAATATTGCCATATCTCCTGAATCACTTATCCAAATAACCTGAAACCACTTGCAGACGATAGGTAACACATTTATTCATCCTTTTTACGAATACTTTCGGAGCTGATTCTGATTGAAAACCCGTCGTCCGGCTTGATCTTTTAGACATCTCGGGTGAACTATGCATTTGCCTTTGCTCCATAACTCCAACCATCCCCAAAATGTCTCCAAAGCACCTAAACACACTTCAAAACATGCAAGATTCTCTAGGACCTAATGAGAACTCTCTAAACTCTAAATGAGAACAAAACATCCAAGAAATGCTAAGAAAACACATGCATGAGACTCAAAATACCTATATAAATGCATGCTAAAATGGGTAAAATATAAGAATATCAATTCCCCCAAACTTATTCCTTTTCTTGCCCTCAAGCAAACAAACAAGAACAAGAAGGGAGAGAGGTTTGAAAGTGGGAGCTCAAATCCACAAGTATCACCAAAAGAATTCAAACTCAATATCCAAGTTGCTAGCTCTAAAATATGATCAAACAAGTCTACTCAAAAAGAGCTAGCCATATCTATCCGTACATGAATCAAGCTCAAGCCTCAACCTACACAAGTATTCTTATCATCCAATCCTTTGACATTCATTTATTTTTTCAAGTGAACCATGTTCATGCAAGACAAGTGAATTCATTTGGCTATGGTAAAGGTCTTGAGATTAACATGATCTCAAATGTATGTGGTTACTCCAATGCAAGGGATCTCTCTATGAATGAGAAAGCTTTAGCAAAATGCTAAGAGTAAAAGGCAACCTATGTATACAAGGATAAATTTACATCTACCCAATGCCTAAGATGTTTCTAAGCCTAGAATTTCTAACCCATGAAGCCACAAACCTAAGCTACCCTTCTCACAATGCATTTTGCCTTCATGTCCCACACGTTTTTCTTCTTCTTCCACTTTATCTTTTCTCACTTGGGGGATTGTCTTTCTTCATGCTTGACTCATGGTATGGTGTTTTCACTTCATTTCCTTTAGCTCTTCTTGTTGACTTTTTGCCTTGTCTCCATCTTCATCACTTTGATGCTTTAGCCATCTTTTTGGCTTCTTTTCTTTTATTTTAAACACTTGGAGACTAACCTTAATGCTTAGAGCTAATTCATAACTTTTCTACCAACCATATATACTTGACAATCTCCCCTTCCTTACCTTTTCATTTCCTTGGCCTCACTTCTCTTCTCCACCACCAGGCCCAGCGTTGGACATAGCAAAGTAAAGCTTGGGCCTAGACCCCCCATTTTTTAAAACAAAATTAAGGCCCCCAAAGTTTTTTATAAATTTAGCTAATTATAGTATTATTAAGTTTATGACTCAAAACAAATTTAGGACTCTTCAAATTCCGCCTTTGTCGATCTTCTATCCTGCTCCTTCTACTGGTTTTCTCGAATCTTATCAAGCTTTTCTCATGACAGGTATTTACAGGCCGGGGTATTTATTTTGCAAAAAATTTCTGTTTATGTTTACGTTATAGTTGAAAATCGATTAGATTAATTAATTTTAAGGTTTAATTTTTTTAGGGATTTCAACAAGAAAAACAAACTGTCAATCAGGATACGAAAAAGATGAAAAAGAAAAGAGATGAAGAAATTGTGAGATCTCAGGCTGGTTCTATGTTGAGGTATGTTAAAAGATCAAAAACTCTCGATATTAATGATGAAAATTGTGCTGGTTTTGAGAATGATAAGGCAGAGGAAACTATGAATGATGATGATAAAGAAGAGACCAAAAAGATGTCAGAAGAGGATGATGTGGATTTGAAGAAAACCCAGAAAAGTTTATATTTTAGAGAGGACGAGGCTATCGATATTACTGATCCTGCAAATTGGCAACAAATTGATCAGAGATTAAAAGATTCTATGGTGGAGAAAGGTCCTATGCCAAGAGTACATGAAGACTATATAAGTTTGATGAAGGATTTTGCAGGGAAAAATGCAAGAAGAATTATATTTAGGAATCAATAGATTTATTATCAATTTCATATTGTTTTTTTTTGTTGAGAACTTGTGTTTCGTTGGCTGTTTTTTGGGTTATTAGAAGTCATTTTAATGAGGATATAATCGATTATGTTTTTACAATGTGAAACGAAGGCCTCCATTTTTTTTTTGTTGGAGCCCCCGTTAATTCAGGGCCGGCCCTGTCCACCACCATCCCATCGATCATACATTTTCATTCATACCAAACCACAAAATTTCCCTTCCTAGCTCTAGCCTAGTCTAGCCCTTGATGTTGGGCTAGATCTATATGCAAGCCTAACATTGTCGCCCTAAACTCAACACTTTTTGCCAAGCTTACTCGAAAAATTATGCCTCACATTTGCACACTAAATATTTGGCATGAAAGGAATGTAAGTTAAAGGTATGGTCAACCGTTCCAATGATGGGAATTGGCTATTTCACTACAAGAAAACACAGTTTTTGCGACTACCAAAATAGTCGCAAATGACTCAGTTGCGACTATTTTGTGACTAAAAAATTTAGTTGCAAATATTTGGTCGCTAAATACAGTAGTCACAAAACAGTTGTTATTTTGCGACTAATATGTGACTCTAATATCAGTCCTAAATTAGAGACTGATTTTACGACTACTTGTTAAAAAAAAAATTAAAACAAAAAAAATCAAAAAATCAAAATTTTTTTATTGAATTAATTACATTACAAAAAATGAAAAAATTAAAAATTAAAAAATAAATTAAAAAAGAAAACAGATCGGAGCTTCATGTTCGCCGGTGGTCTTCTTCATCCTCTTCTTCTTCGCCGGTGGTCTTCTTCGCCGGTGATCGGAGCTTCATCTTCTCCATCCTCTTCTTCATCCTCTTCTCCATCCTCTTCATCCTCGTGGGTCTCCTCCTCTTCTCCATCCTCTCCTTCGCCGGCGGCTGGATCTGGAAAGAGGAGATGAAGCCGAGATGAAGCTTCTCCGAGATGAAGCCGCTGCCTCCACCTCCTTCTCCGAGATGAAGCCGCTTCCTCTTCCTCCTTCTCCGTGATGAAGCCGCCGCCTCCTCATCCTCCTCCGAAATGAAGCTTCACGGCAACAAATTCCGACGCCTTGTCTCGGCGACAAATTCCGACAGCGGCTGGATCTGCAAAAAAAAAGGAGTTAGATCAACTCACGAATTAAAAACGAAGAGAAATTGTTCAGTCTTAGTATCTCATCATTGTGCACATAGGGAAGGAAGAAGAAGAAGAAGAGAATCGTGGGAGAGAGAGAGACAGAGAAAGAAAAGCAAAGAAAAAAATTAATTAAAAATAATAACAAATATAACAGTTTAAATCCTCCACCGTTGGATTAAATCAATCAACGGTGGAGGATCTCAATCTTTGTCAATATTAATTAGCCAATGAGAAGTTTTCATCATTTTTGTTATTGAGTCGCAAATTGGTCGCAAACTTGGGACTATTTTGTGACTACTATTAAAAAAAATCGACTGGGTTGCCAAACGGTCGCAAATTTTGGACTATTTTGTGACAATTTTTTTTTTTTATCCTAAACCCTAAACTTTAAGAACCTAGAAAGTTTGAATATGACTTTACAATGATTTTGTGTATATACTTGTTCAAAAATATGTTAAAACTTATAAATAAATAAATTTTGATATAATTTTTATCTTTCAAAATCATTCCTTATAAAACACATGTAACACTTAGTAGATGTTATGATTATATTGTAATTTTTGTAAGTGTTATATATATATTTTTTTTGATGTTTATGTGTAAGATCTAGTTTACAATTTAAGATTTAGAGTTTATGATTAAGGGTTAGAGGTTTAGGGTTTAGAATTTAGGATTTATACAATGATCATATTAAAAAAATTGTAAGTGTTGAATTTTTTTGTATATTATTTGATGTTTATTTGTAAGATCTAGTTTACAATTTAAGATTTAGATCAAGTTTATGATTAAGGGTTAGAGTTTTAGGGTTTAGGGTTAAGGGTTTGTGGTTTGAGTTTAGAATTTAGAATTTATTGATTTCTAAAACAAAAATCAATTGGAGTTGCAAATTAGTCCTAAATTTGGGACTATTTTGTGAATACTATTAAAAATTAGTCGCAAATTAGTCTCAAATTAGTCACAAAAACTGGGTTTTAGATTTAGAGTTTATGATTAAGGGTTAGAGGTTTATGATTTAAGATTTAGAGTTTATGATTAATGGTTAGAGGTTTATGATTAAGGGTTATAGGTTTATGATTTAAGATTTATATTTTACATTTTAAGATTTATAGTTTATGTTTAAGGGTTAGAGGTTTAGGGTTTATAATTTAGGTTTATAAAATTATAATATTTAAAAAAATGTAAGCATAGATTTTTTTTGTATATTATTTGATGTTTATTTATTTGATGTTTTGTATATTATTTGATGGTTTAGGGTTTAGAATTTAGGGTTTAGAATTTTTTGAATATTATTTGATGTTTATTTAAAAACATCGAGTGATGTTGCTAAACCGAAGCAAACCAGTCACAAATTTGGGACTACTTTTGCAAGTCCTTAAACAGTCGCAAATAAGCGACTCTTGTCTGACTAATTTTTTTAGTCGGTAATTTGGGACTATTGTGCATCTGCTTTATGGGTAGTCGCTTATTAGTCGCAAATCAGTCAAAATATTCTCTCTTTTTTGCGACTAAAAAAGTAGTCGCAAATGGTATTCACAAAAACTGTTTTTTCTTGTAGTGTTTGAGCTAACAAGAGGGTGGTGAAAAGGGTAAGAAAGCCCAAATATGTATGCGGTATCCATGAATTAACTATGAGATGCATAAACACGATAATTAAAATGTCAAGATTATGGTCCTCACTTAAGTAGGATTGGACTCAATTCAAAACTTGCTTTAGCTAAGACCCGAGTAATGAAAAATGAGATCAAAATATGGTTCATCCTTGATTTCAAACACGAGATCAAAAGCATCAAACAACTAGCAACGTGGGCATTGAACCAAGCTCTTAAAATTATACTCTACAAGAAGGTTTCTCCCAATGCAAGTGAGAGCAACCCTATATGATATGCATTTGGACTCAATCTTAATCATTCTAGTGCAACTACATGATTTTCTTTTAAACAATTTTCAAACTTTTTCAATTTTTGCGATTGCATGATTTGCATGAGACTCAAGATGCAAAAATCAAAATAAGAAAACAAAACACATGATTAGATACCGGTCCCACCCCCAAACTTAAATCACCACGTGTCGGTGTGAAAGAAATTGAAAAGAGAGACCAAAAACAAAAGATAAAATGCAAAGACTCAAAAGAAAATGGCTACTTACAATAGAGGAGTGGGTCTATAGGAATGGAGAGAATGGGGATTTTTCGAACATCAAACGCCGTTTCTTTTCCACGACCTTGTCACCATCAAGAGCCTTTCAACCACTTAACCAAAACATCAAAAAGCACTTAAAAAGATATAAAGTATTTACAAAGATAGACATGGGAATGTCTCCCAAGTGCGCTTTGTTTAACGTCACTAAGCTTGACGTTTGTTACCATTTTAGGCAGGTGTGAGAGGAGTGGTGGAACTCCTTGTTTATCAAGCCCATTTATATTTCTAAGGCAATCACTTGCAAGGAACCGGTATTACTAATTATCTTTAAGGAGACATTAAGTGCAGGTTCTAGTGCGCTGGAGCAAGAACTTCCTACAAAAGTTACTCAACTCTTGGACCGATTTGCTGATGTGTTTCCTGATGAGATACCTCTTGGCTTACCTCCCATAAGAGGAATAGAGCACCATATCGATTTTGTGCCCGGAGCCCCATTGCCCAATTGAGCCGCATACCGTGTTAATCTGGAAGAAGCCAAGGAACTAGAAAAGCAAGTGAGGGAACTTATGGACAAGGGCTATGTTCGTGAGAGCCTTAGTCCATGTGCCGTTCTAGTCCTTTTGGTGCCAAAGAAGGATGGAACGTGGAGGATGTGCATGGATTGTCTCGCGATCAACAACATAACAATCATATACCGACATCTGATACTGAGGTTAGATGACATGCTTGATGAGCTCTCTGGTTCTAATTTGTTTTCCAAGATTGATCTCTGGAGTGGATACCATCAAGTACGAATGAGAGAAGGTGACGAGTGGAAGACGGCTTTCAAAACGAAGCAAGGCCTCTACGAATGGCTAGTTATGCCTTTCGGGCTATCTAACGCGCCAAGTACCTTCATGCGACTCATGAATGAGGTTCTTAGACCCTACATTAGTAAGTTTGTAGTGGTATACTTCGATGATATCCTCATTTATATTCGAACTCTAGCTGAACATTTATCTCATTTAGAACAAATCCTTAAGACGCTTCAACGAGAAGGTTTTTACGCCAACTTGAAGAAGTGGACATTTTGCGCTAATGAGCTTGTGTTTTTAGGCTTTGTTGTGAGTTCACAGGGACTTAGAGTGGACCAGGAGAAGGTCCAAGCCATCCAAGAATGGCCCACGCCAACGACCATTAGCCAAGTCCGAAGCTTTCACGGGTTGGCTAGATTTTACCGACGGTTCGTGAAGGACTTCAGCACTATTGCTGCACCTCTCACTGCCATCATCAAGAAGGACATGGCATTCAAGTGGGGAGAAGCCCAAGAAGAGGCCTTCAAAGGCCTAAAGGATCGTTTGACTCATGCTCTCGTTTTAGCTTTACCCGATTTCTCTAAAACGTTTGAAATTGAGTGTGATGCCTCAGGTTTAGGTATCAGTGATGTGCTTACTCAAGAAGGCAAACATGTTGCTTACTTCAGTGAGAAACTAAGTGGAGCCACGCTCAACTATCCTACATATGACAAGGAGCTCTACGCCTTAGTCCGAGCAAAGGAGACGTGGCAGCATTATCAACTCGCGAGAGAGTGTGTCATCCACACGGACCATGAGACTTTGAAACATCTTAGGGGCTAGACTAACCTCAAGAGAAGGCATGCTAAGTGACTGGAGTTTATAGAGACGTTCCCCTATGTGATCAAGTACAAGAAGGGAAACGATAATGTGGTGGCCGATGCCCTATCTCGGAGATATGCGCTAATATCGACCATGGAAGCCAAGGTTCTTGGATTTGAAATGATTATTCCATTATATGAATCTGATGTTGATTTTACAGAGATATACAAGAACCATGGAAATGGAGCCCACGTTTCTTACTATGTCCATGACGGCTATCTATTTAAAGATAAACGCCTATGCATCCCGCAATGTTCGTTAATATAGCTTATAGTCCGAGAAGCTCATGGAGGCGGCCTCATGGGTCATTTTGGCGTTGAAAAGACTCTTGCCATGCTGAAGGAGCACTTCTTTTGGCCACACCTTAAGAAGTCGGTCGAAACTTTCTGTGCAAGATGTATCACTTGCAAGAAAGCCAAGTCTCGGGTTCACCCGCACGGTTTGTATCTTCCTTTACCGATTCCTACTTTACAATGGATTGATATTTCTATGGACTTTGTGCTAGGTTTGCCTAAGATCAGACACAAGGACTCCATCTTTGTCGTGGTGGATTGGTTCTCGAAGATGGCACACTTCATTCCATGTGCCAAGACAAACAATGCTACACAAACCGCGGACCTCTTTTTCAAGGATATTGTTCGACTACATGGAGTACCTAGGACGATCGTCTCAGATCGTGACACCTAGTTCCTGAGCCACTTTTGGAGAACCCTCTGGAAGAAGCTAGGAACCAAGCTGCTCTTCTCCACGACCTGCCATCCACAAACCGGTAGCCAAACTGAAGTCGCTAACCGAACACTTGGAACGTTGCTTCGAGCAACAATAGGGAGAAACCTTAAAACTTGGTTTGAAGCTTTACCTTTTGTCGAGTTTGCTTATAATAGAGCTGTCCATAGTGCTACTCATTTGTCTCCTTTTCAGGTCGCATATGGATTTAATCCACAGACGCCATTGGATCTTAAGCCTTGATATATCATGGTTTTTACCCATTTTAGGCCATGATATAAGTCCGTTTTATAGAGTCTTTCTGCTATTTCATAGTGTGTTAGAGTCTTTTACAGGTCTTAGCACGTTTGGAGCATAATTGGAGATATTGGAGCTTTCTAGAGCATTTTGGAGCAAAGCTGAAGTTCGTGTTGCTGAGTACCCGATTTCACGTCAAGCATCGATCGATACCCCCTGGTATCGATCAACACTCATCACAGCGTACACGACCCGCAACTTTAATGAAGAGTTGAAGAATTGCAACTTGGTCCAGAAGTCTTTAATATTTGCAAGAAGCCCCAAAACGTGATTTAGGTTATTTATAGGAATTTTACATCCACTTTGTTGGCTACGCTTTATTTTATTCTGGATTTATGAGAGAGCTTTTGAAGGGAGACAAGTCTGATACTCTGTTCGTCGAGAGAAGATTTCGAACCCTTTTGTTACTCTTTCTTATTTTCTATTGAGTATTTATTCAAACATGTTTATTGATTCAATTTCCATGTCTGAGTATATCTCTTTTTAGGTTTAGGGATTCTCATAAGGGATTTTTTTGAATGCTAGGTTGATTAGTTATTTAGGGTTCATAATCTGAATTAGTTCTTCGCCTTAGGTTGTTCTCAAAGCTAATTCTAGATTGATCACCTAGAACTTAGATCTTAGGATAATTGATTAGGCACGACAGTGCGATTAATTACCTGATATAACTTAGGGTGAGAAATTGATTATTCGCAAAGAGATTTTGTTTAATTGATTTGTGAACATATCAAACCTGAAATTAAGGCTGATTTATTCTTAGGGATTTGCAAAGAAATTTGGGATTCTGAAGTTTACATGTAGATAGTTTTTGCAACGACAGTTGGTTAATTATACTCTAGTGATTTGAGTATGAGAACCGTGCGTAACCTGAACCCTGATTGGTTAGTTTATTTTGCATTCATTGATTTCCTAAGAAATATCCCTGAACCTATCTCTTTCCCATCGATTTACAACTCGTTTACTGCTTACTGCTTTTGTTTAATCTGAATAGCTTAGCTTGATTTGATAACTATATAATCTATTGTGCGATTTCTCTAAGTTCTTGTGTTCGACCCCTGATATACTGCAGCAACTGCTTTAGTACTGTTTAGGGTATTAATTTGAGCATATCCAATTTGGCGCCATTGCCAGGGACTCAATTTCGCCCTTAGATTTTAGCTGTCGAGTTTCGACTAAGCCCGTCGGTATCGATCGATACTACCTAGTATCGGTCAATACTCGTCGTCTCTTTTTGTTGATATCGATCGACACCACTTGGTATCGATCGATACTCATCGCATTTTTGTTACTAACGTTCTTGGTTTTTGTGTTTCAGGTGCATGCCTAATCGTGAAACCAGAAGAAACAAGAGCACTCCGATAGTCAATCTATCGTTAGAGAAGCTAGCACGTTTAGAACGCACAAACAGAAAGACAAAGCAAACATAAGGGATGAACAACCCAGTGGTTTTAAGAGCTGGTGAAGCTGAAGTCTTGAGAGACCAAGAGGGTCAAGTGTGCAATGAAAGAGGGCAGCGACTTGATGAAGCTGGAAACGTCATTGTCCCTCCTGCTGTTGTTGGTCAGATTGTCGCGCCAGCTGCGCAAGCCAACGTTGGGAATGCTGGAGTTGATCGAGGTAGAACACTTGGTGAGAACAACAGACCTGATCAGTTCTATGCCTATCGAGCTGCGATTCGCATCCCAACTTTTCAGAGGAATGACTTCGAGCTGAAACCTGCGTATTACACTCTCGTAAGTCAGAACCCTGTCCATGGCCTACCTCATGAGCATCCCATGGATCATATCGAAAGGTTCGAGGATTTGGTCACTGGTATGAAGTACAATGGAGTGCCCAATGAGTTCCTTTTCTGCAAACGTTTCATGTACTCTCTTGGTGGGGATGCTGCTTATTGGCTGAAACAGTTAGCTCCTGATTCGATGACTACATGGGATGAGACGAAGAATGCGTTCCTGAACAATTTCTATGATGATGCGAGATCCGAGGAGCTCAAGAACATGATCTCTCAATTCGCTCAGGGTCCGACAGAAGCATTCAAAGCTGCTTGAATTCGTTTCAAGTCTTATCAGAGAGATTGTCCACACCATGGGTTCTCTCGGGTTCAGCTGCTGGGCATTTTCTACTGAGGGATTAATTGTAGGTACCAGATGGGTATGGATGCTGCAAGCAATGGGAACTTCAACACCATGTATCCAGATGATGCGGTTGTGTTGATTGAAAGCTTGGCATCTAGTAATAGAACCATGAATGCTGATTTCGAGCGGAAGAAGCAGGCTGGAGGAGTTGATGGATCGCAGATTGCTGACGTGCAGGCCAAACTGGACTTCCTGATCAGGAAGTCGAAGAAATCTGTGCACTTTGCTGATGAAGTCGCTAATGTGGAAGAAGAAGAAGAGGATGTTAACTACGATGGTGGTTCTGGTTTTCAGGGTCAGCGATTTGGGAACAACAACAACCAAAACTTCAACAACAACAATCAGCAAGGTGGGTACATATTTGAGGGGAACCAATCTGGTTTCGGAGCAAAGCAATTTACTAAGAAACCACTTCAGAGCAGCGATTTCACTCGAAATTTTGGGAATTCTTCATACCAACCCATGTCTCCAAAAACAATGGAGAGTAAGATGGAATCCATGATGGAACAGATTCTTCAAGGACAGCCTAAGTTGCAGGGGGATTTCAATGGGAAGTTTGACTCGCTGTACATGGATCTGAATGGGAAAAACGAAACCATCAGTCTCTCCCAGAGGAAGCTGGAAACTCAGGTTCCTCAGACAGCAGCAGCTGTAAAGAGGCAGGAAGGTTTTCTTCCAGGGAAAACTGAGAATCCAAGGGCACACATCAACGCTATCACTTTGAGGAGTGGAAAAGAGGTGCTTACAGGAGTGAAGGACAGTCCAATCGCAGAAAATTTCGTCGATCTTGCTGGAGATGACTATTGGGATTCTGAAAATCCCCATGTATCGATCGATACCAGCCAGTGTCAATCGACACCGATCCAGACATCTGCACGAGTGGATCCAAAATCCCGTGTATCGATCGATACCCCTCAAGTATCGATTGATGCTGATACACAGATCTTGAAGGAGCCCGAGATTGTCAAGGAGAGGGTGTATATCCCCAAGATACCTTATCCTATACTTCCTAAGCTGACAGGGAAAGAATGGGAGTATGCTAGAAGCAAAGTTATGTTAGACAAGTTGGTTGTGGAGCTTCCGTTTGTTGATGCTATCAAGACTTCTCCAGCTTTCAGAAGGTACGTGAAGAAGATGGTGTATAGCAGTCTGAGCCTTGAAGAAGGTGTCATGATGATTTCAGCTGAGTGTAGTGCGATTCTACTCAACAAAATTCCCAAGAAACTGCCAGACCCATGGAGTTTTGTTTTGGATTGCACCATCTTCACAGAGAGATTCGAGCGTGCTCTCTGCGATATTGGGTCAAATGTGAACATTATGCCACACTCAGTTTCCACGCGAATGGGAATGACAGATTTCCAATCTACAAGGATTTCACTGGTACTTGCTGATCGCTCAGTGCGACTTCCAGAGGGACTACTCGAAGATGTCCCAATCAAGATTGGAAATTGCTTGATCCCAACAGATTTCATCGTCCTGAAGTACGATGCTGAGCCTAAAGATCCTCTTATCCTGAGCAGGCCATTCCTTGCAACTGCTGGAGCCTCGATTGACTGCAAGAATGGACATATAGCTCTCAACATCGGTGATTTGGTGATGTCCTTTGACATGGAGAAGATGATGAAAAGGACAACCATCGATGGACATACATTCTATGTGGACACCTTCAGTGACATAGCTGAAGAGTACTTCCTGGAGATGCATCCTGAGGATCCACTGGAGAGAGCATTGGTCTGCTCGGCCACTTCAGAGGTCCTTTCATGTGACGATACTGCTGGATACTCGAGGATGCTTGATTCTGCATCACCGGTATCGATCGATACCCCTCTGGTATCGGTCGATACCCTACGGCCAGAAGGAGAGTTGGTCGACAGTTCTAAGAAAGATACTGGGCTTGGGGATTGTAGTACAGAGAAAGCTCCTAAGGTCGAACTAAAACCACTCCCACCAAATCTGAGGTATAGTTTTCTTGGCCCTGATTCTACATACCCAGTCATTGTTAATGCTTATTTGAACAACACAGAGAATGCCTTACAGCTGAGCAAGCTGCGCCAGTATCGCAAAGCTCTTGGCTATTCTCTTGCTGACATTTCAGGTATAGCACCAGACTTGTGCATGCATCGGATTCACCTGGAGGATAAGTCAAAGTCTTCGATTGAGTGTCAGAGGAGGCTGAATCCGAACCTGAAGGAAGTGGTCAGGAAGGAAGTGATGAAGCTGTTGGAAGCAGGGATTATCTATGCCATCTTGGATAGTTCTTGGGTTAGTCCAGTTCACGTTGTGCCTAAGAAAGGAGGCATAACTGTGGTGAAGAACGAGAAGGACGAGCTGATCCCTACAAGGACAATCACTGGTCACATGATGTGCATTGACTACAGGAAGCTGAATGCGGCTACAAGGAAGGATCACTTCCCATTGCCATTCATTGACGAGATGCTGGAGAGGTTAGCGAGTCACCCATACTACTGTTTTTTTGATGGGTACTCATGCTTTTTCCAGATTCCTATACATCCAGAGGACCAGGGAAAGACGACCTTCACATGTCCCTATGGCACATTCGCCTACAGAAGAATGCCATTTGGATTATGTAACGCTCCAGCGACTTTTCAGCGTTGCATGATGTCGATTTTCACAGATATGACTGAGGAGTTTATGGAGGTATTCATGGATGATTTTTCTGTGTATGGATCGTCATTCAAGGATTGTCTGGATAACTTATGCAAACTGCTTCAGCGATGCGAGGAGAAGCATTTGGTTCTTAATTGGGAGAAGTGCCACTTCATGGTACAAGATGGCATTGTTCTTGGGCACAAGGTTTCTAAGGCAGGGATCGAAGTCGACAAGGCTAAGATTCAGGTCATGACGAGCTTGCAACCTCCACGATCTGTTCCTGAGATACGAAGCTTCCTTGGTCATGCTGGGTTTTACAGGAGGTTCATCAAGGATTTTTCTAAGCTTGCACCCCCACTCACAACCCTGTTATGTAAGGAAGTCAAGTTTGATTTCACATATGATTGCCTTGTAGCCTTCGTGGAGATGAAGAAGGCATTGGTGAGTGCTCCTTTAGTCCAACCATATGATTGGAATTTACCTTTTGAGGTTATGTGTGATGCGAGTGATTTTGCTGTTGGAGCTGTGTTGGGTCAGAGGAAAGACAAGAAGCTCCATGCTATTTACTATGCTAGCAGAACGTTGGATGATGCTCAGCGAAATTACAGCACCACTGGGAAAGAGTTGCTTGCAGTTGTCTTCTCTTTTGAGAAATTCCGGTCCTACTTGATTAGGATCAAGGTTATTGTTCACACAGACCATGCTGCTCTCAAGTACCTGCTGAAGAACAAGGACCTCAAGCCTCGTCTATGCCGATGGGTTCTTTTACTTCAAGGGTTCGATATCGAGATCAATGATAAGAAAGGAGTTGAGAATGGAGTTGCTGACCACTTATCGCGCATAAAGGTCGATGAAGTCGTGCCTATTGATGATTTCTTACCAGAAGAGGGTATTTACTTCATTGAAACTCAACCACTTGATGATCAGTCCGAAAATCTGCAATTTTCACGAGTGCAGACCTTCATTATCGATCGATACTCACCTAGTATCGATCGATACCAGACTCGATCTGAACCTGTTCTGCATGCAGCGCACTTCAACTCTTTTGACGTCTATACAGCTGCTGTATCTAGTCCTGCACGACCATGGTATGCTGACATTGCTAACTACATTGCTGTAGAGACTGAGCCCAAGCATCCCACAAAGTATGCGAGGAAGAAGTTTATGCGTGAGATGAGACGATTCTACTGGGATGAGCCTTACCTCTACAAGCACTGATCATATGGTATCTACAGAAGATGTGTTGCAGAATCTGAGGTGCCTGCGATTCTCTTTCATTGCCATGGTTCTGAGTATGCTGGACACTTTGCTACCTTCAAGACGGTGTCCAAGGTTCTTCAAGCAGGCTTCTGGTGGCCTAAATCTGAATCATGACTAGTTAGTTTATCTGCATTCATTGATTTCCTGAGAAATACCCTGAACCTAGCTTTCTCCTAATTGAATTTACAACCATTTTAATTTACATTCTGTTTTCAATACCATTGATTTGCTTAGCGTAATTTTCACTTATATAATATATTGTGTGTCTCTGTGAGTCCTTGTGTTCGACCCCTACTATACTGCAACTACTGCTTAGTATTTTTAGGGTATTAATGTGAGCATATCAAATTTGGCGCCGTTGCCGGGGACTCAATTCGCCATTAGAATTTAGTCTGAGAATTTCAACTAAGCTCGTCGGTATCGATCGATATTATCTAGTATCTGTGGATACTCGTCGTTTTCTTTTTGTTGATATCGATCGACACCACCCAGTGTCGGTCGATACTCAACGTGTTTTTTGTTACTTACGTGCCTTGCCTAGTGTGTTTCAGGTGTGAGTTTGGAACGTGCAAACAGGAAAGCAAAGAAGCCAACGGAGATGAACAATACAATGATTCTGATTCAGGATGCTGCTGGAGCTTTAAGAGACCAAGAGGGTCGGTTATGCAATGAGAGAGGACAACGTCTGGATGGAGAGGGGAACATCATTCCACCTGCTCTTGTTGTCGCTGAGAATGTCGCTGGGAACGCGAACGGTGAGAATGTTGTGGTTAGTCGTGGTAGAACGATTGGTGAGTGCAACAGGCCTGATCAGTTTTACGCAAATAGATCTGCGATTCGTCCTCCTGCTTTTCCGAGGAATGACTTTGAGCTGAAACTTGCATACTACACTCTTGTGGGACAGCACCCTTTTCATGGTTTTTCCAGCGAATATCCCATGGATCATATTGAGAGGTTCGAGGATTTGGCCACTAGCATCAAAAGCAATGGAGTGTCCTACGATTACCTTTTCTGCAAGCTTTTCACATACTCTCTTGGTGGAGAAGCGACTTACTGGCTGAAGCAGTTACCTCCTGGATCATTGACCACTTGGGAAGAGATGAAGAAATCCTTCCTGCACAACTTTTTCGATGATGCGAGATCCGAGGAGCTCAAGAACAAGATCTCTCTATTTTCTCAAGGACCAACATAAGCACTCAAAACTGCTTGGATTCGTTTCAAGTCATATCAGAGAGATTGTCCGCACCATGGGTTCACTCCGGTTCAGTTGCTGGGTACTTTCTACAGAGGAGTCGATTGGAGGTATCAGATGTCCTTAGATGCTGCAAGTAATGGGAATTTCAACACCAGGTATCCCGACGATGCCTATGTGCTTATTGAGAACTTGGTTTCTAGCAATAGTACCAAGAATGCAGACATGGAGCGCAAGAAGCAAGCTGGTAACTTGGATTGCAGTCAGATTGTTGAGGTGAATGCTAAGTTAGATTCAATGCACAATTTGTTGATGGGCAAGCAGCAGAAGGTTGTTCATCTTGCTGAAAAGGATAAAGTGGAATATGTTAACCACATTAATGGAGTTGGATCTCAAGATCAAAGGTATCACTGCCCACCCACACCACCCAGAACTTCTGAGAGTAAGATTGAATCTATGTTTGAACATCTTCTTCAAGGACAGCATAAGCTAACTGTGGAATTCAATGGGAAGATCGATGTCATGTACAATGATCTGAGTGGTAGGATCGACGCTATTAATTTTCAGCAGAATATGCTGTAAACTCATGTAGCTCAGACTGCAGCAATTGTCAAGGAACTGGTGGGTCATTCACAGAACGAACACGTCACTGCTATCCCCTCGAGGAGTGGAAGTGAGGTACACCAAGGAGTGCCAAAGAGCTCAACTGCAGAGATTTTCATCCCTCATGCCAAGGATGACGATGAGATTTCGGACACCACCACGGTTTCGACCGATACTCTCTTGTATCGATCGACACCCGTCCAATAATCTGTCAAGGACGTCTCGAAGGAGCAAGCATCGATCGATGCCCTCCATACATCGATCGATACCCTCCCAGATACTGTGAAGGAGCCGCGTATTAGTGTTGCCAGACTTCGCAAGCCCAAGAAGCTGAATCCTATTCCTCAACACCTCCGAGCCCCCATCACTCCAAAGCAGAGGCGTGGCTTTGAGAAGATGGTACGAAAGATACCCCACTCATTCACTTTTGAAGAAGCTCTAGAGGGTTGGCCTCTGCTGAGTCACTTCCGAGATTGCAGAGAAACTGAGGAAGAGATTAAGGTACTCTTCTTCAAGGCAATAAGCAAGTCACTACCACTGAGGCAGTTGACCAAGAGGGAAGACCATGAATATTCTCCGTTCCATGCTCTATCTCTGGAGTAGAATTCAAAGAGTCTCTGGTTAACTAGGGGGCTAGCGTCAATGTCATGTCAAAGGCAATTGAAGAGAGATTGGGAGCTGATATTCAATCTCCCACGTCATCTATCAGATTCGCAAACAGCTCCACCGCACTCCCATATGGTACAATCCATGATCTGCTAGTTAACGTAGGAGATTGCCTGGTTCCTACTGATTTTCAGGTTGTGGAGATGAGCGCACAATCTCGTACGCAGTTGATTCTTGGTAGACCGTTCATGGCTACGGTTGGTGCCATTATGGACACACCCAACAAGCACATCTCATTCTCATACATTGACAAGGAGGTGTACTACAAAGCCATCCCTAGAGGAACTCCCACATACATTTCTTCCATCACCGTTGTTCTAGGAGAAACATTGGTAGTTGATCTTTTGGAAGAGCCTCCTGACGGACCTAAAACCATCGACGTTCTAGATAGTCCTTCTGTCATTACCAAGAAAGATGTCAAAACAGCTAAGGCAAAGTAGTTTGTGAAGAGCAAAGGAGTCAAAAGTGTTCCCCATGTGACTTTAACCCCGAAGAAGTGCGATGTATATTCAATTGAATATAATGTGAAGTGAAAGGGAACTTCGAAACCATTCTCCAAGGCTAGAATTATTCTCACTTCGGAGCTGAAGGAGAAAGGACATGAGTTTGTGGAGAGCATGATGAGCAGAACTCTGAAGCTGGCGATGTCTAATTGTGGAGCTTGTTTCAGCGCAAGTTCTCATTTTTCTCCTGACCGATCGTCCGTAAAGTCAAGCTTGTGACGTAAAACAAGCGCTTGGTGGGAGGTAACCCACTGGTGAGTCTGTACATAAGTTTTTTATTTTCGTTTTTATTTTTTAGTTTTGTGTCTTGTGTCTTAACGAGAAGCAGATTAAGATGAGGAGTATCGATCGACACCAATCCGTATCGATCGATACCTTAGTCGCGGAGATATCACATGAATTAGTCAACAAGTGTCGACCAATACTATGCGGTGTCGATTGACACGGTGCGGGCAGCCTGGAACCTCGCAGACTCCGTTCGATCCTTCTCCCGTTGATGATCCTGATGCAGATGGCGATTCCGAGGCAACATAGGATTAGTCTTCTTCTATCTTCACGTTTGTTTTCTTTTTCTTTTTCGTTTCTTTTGAACCTATGTCAGCTTTATTTTTGCATTTGAACTCATGGATTTATGCTTGATTATCTTGTTTCTATTAACCTGTTTTTGAGTGTTCCTAACAGTGCTAACTTCTAACACTTCGGATCACTTTCCCTGGGTTAAGCAACTTGATGCCACTGATTTGAAATCAGTGTGTCGACATACGACTGGTATCGAATATCGAGCGATACTCATCACCTTCACATGTAAGATTTTGATTTTCACAATCCACTTGGTTCATTTGTTTTCTTTCACCAACTGTAGGCTAGATAACACTGGGGCTAGTGTTGTTTAAGTCTGGGGGGGGGGGGGGGGGGTAGTCGCTGACATCGTTTTTGTTTTTCTTAGAGTCAGTTGTTTTTGAGTCATTCGTTGTTTTATTGAGTCAAAACTTTGTCGGAGACTGTAATGTTTTTCTTGAATCCATTGATTTGACCCTTCTTCTAAGTGACCATTGTTATAGAATCAGTTCTAGATCGACTAATAAAAAATCCAAAGGCTGACCAGTTAACCAGAAGACACTCATGTTTACAGCAAAGTTCTTTAAAGCATGAGCCAAATTTTTGCACTTCATCAATATGGTTAGTATCCATAGAGCTTGATTCCTCATTCGTATATGACAAAGGAACCCACATGTTTAAAGTAATGGTATTTCTCTCCCTGCTACAAGTTAATTAATAAGATGCATTAAAAGATGAGATGATTTTCTTCTGAGTAGAGGGTTAGGAAAAATTTCAACGATCCCATTATTCTACTTGGTGAGGAATGATCACACAGAGGATTGGAAGCGAGGCTAGGATTTTACTATGATGCCATTATTCGCCTACGCCTTTGATACGTTGAGAGGGAAGAACCGGGGATTCGGTGGCTAACACCATCAATTCTCGCGTCTCATACCTTGATGTGTATATGCAAAGCTACAAAAAAAAAAGAACATAATAAGAAAAACGTCTGGGGGAGAGAAATAATACCAGAAAGTGTGAAAAATGTGGTTCCTTGTCAAGATATTATATGGGAAAGAATCTAGAAGGTTCTTGGTATTAATCACTACGATGAAACTGGCGAGGATGGCTTGATTGAACGATGATGTGAAATAATGTGTGTAGTCTAGAAAGTTGTGAATGTCTACGGAGAAGTACATGGTGGTTAGATCAAAAGCTGGTTAGGTAACATTTGGGTGCTTGGGAAAAGGGTCATTGCAACGTTTCATGAACAGGTGAGTCTCTACGTTTTCAAACCTCTTTCTCTGGTTTAGTCTTCTATTTGGTTGAGGGTAAGCAAATGCTAAGTCTGGGGGAGTTGATATATCATGGTTTTTACCCCGTTTAAGCCATAATATAAGTCTGTTTTATAGAGATTTTCTACTATTTCGTAGTGTTTTATAGTCTTTTACAGGTTTTAGCACGTTTGGAGCATAATTGGAGATATTGGAGCTTTCTGGAGCATTTTGGAGCAAAGCAGACGTTCGTGTAGCTGAGAACCCGATTTGAAGCATCAGTATCGTTCGATAGTGCCTAGTATCGGTCGATACTCATCGAATCAGACACGACCCGCGACTTTAATGAAGAGTTGAAGAATTGCATAATGGTCCAGAAGACTTTATTATTTACAAGAAGCCCCAAAACGTGATTTAGGTTATTTAATAGGATTTTACAGCCACTTTAATGGCTATGCTTTATTTTACGTGGGTTTTTTTTAGAGATCTTTTTGAAGGGAGACAAGTCTGAAACTATGTTCGTCCGAGAGAAGATTTCGAACCCTCTTGTTACTATTTCTGATTTATTTGATGATTTATTCAAACATGTTTATTGCTTCAATTTCTATGTCTGAGTAGATCTCTTGTTAGGTTTAGGGTTCTCATAAGGGTTATCTCTGAATGCCAGATTGTTTAGTTATTAGGATTCACCATCTGAATTAGTTCTTCGCTTTAGGTTGTTTGCAAAGCTAATTCTAGATAAATGATTAGGCACAAGAGTGCGATTAATTACCTGAATGAACCTAATGTGAGCAAAATAATTATTCGCAAAGAGATTTTGTTCAGTTATTTTGTGAACAAATCAAACATGATTTAAAAAGCTGATTTAGACTTTAGGATTCGCAAAGAGATTTGGAATTCCTAGGATTTAGATTTAGATAGTTTTCGCAACGAGAGTTGGTCAACTATATCTTAGTGATTTGAGTTAAAAAACCGCGCTAAATCTAAACCCTGACTAGTTAGTTTATCTGCATTCATTGATTTCCTGAGAAATACCCTGAACCTAGCTTTATCCTAATTGATTTTACAACCGTTTTAATTTGCATTCTGTTTTCAATACCATTGGTTTGCTTAGTGTAATTTTCACATATATAATCTATTGTGTGTCTCTGTGAGTCCTTGTTTTCGACCCCTACTATACTGCAACTACTGCTTAGTACTTTTAGGGTATTAATTTGAGCATATCAGATGGCATAGATAATCCCTGCTTCCAAAAGCTTCATCACTTCATTCCTGACCACTTCCTTCAGGTTCGGATTCAGCCTCCTCTGGCACTCAATCGAAGACTTAGACTCATCCTCCAGGTGAATCTGATGCATGCACAAGTCTGGTGCTATACCTGAAATGTCATCAAGAGAATAGCCAAGAGCTTTGCGATACTTGCGCAGCTTGCTCAGTAGTAAGGCAATCTCTGCGTTGTTCAATGAATCATTGACAATCACAGGGTATGTGGAATTAGGACCAAGAAAAAAATACCTCAATGCGGCGGGGAGTGGTTTGAGTTCCACCTTAGGAGCATTTTCCTCGCTCCAATCTCCAACCCCGGCAGCTTGCTTAGAACTTTCGGCCAACTCTCTTTCTGGCTGCAGGGTATTGACCGATACTAGGGGAGTACCGATTGATACTGGCGATGCTGAATCGAGAATCTTCGAGTATCCAGCAGTATCATCGCACAAATGGACCTCTGAAGTGGCTGAATAGACCAATGCTCTCTCCAGTGGATCCTCAGGGGGCATCTCCAGGAAGTACTCCTCTGTTATGTCACTGAAGGTGTCCACATAGAACGTCTTCCCATCGATGGTTGGTCTCTTCATCATCTTTTCCATGTTAAAAGACATCACCAAATTACCGATGTTGAGAGCTATATGTCCATTCTTACAATCGATCAAGGCTCCAGCAGTTGCAAGGAGTGGTCTGCCCAGGATAAGAGGATCCTTAGGCTCAGCCTCGTACTTCAGGACGATGAAATCTTTTGGGATCAAGCAATTCCCATTCTTGATTGGCACATCTTCGAGTAGTCCCTCTGGAAGCCACACTGAGCGATCAGCAAGTACCAGCAAAATCCTTGTAGATTGGAAATCTGTCATCCCCATTCACTTAGCTACTGAGTGTGGCATGAGGTTCACACTCGACCCAATATCGCAGAGAGAACGCTCGAATCTCTCTGTGAAGATAGTGCAATCCAAAACAAAGCTCCCTGGGTCTGGTAGCTTCTTGGGAATTTTGTTGAGTAGAATCGCACTGCACTCAGTTGTAATCATCATGACACCTTCTTCAAGGTTCACATTGCTAGACACCATCTTCTTCACATACCTCCTGAAAGCTGGAGACGTCTTAATAGCATCAACAAAAGGAAGCTCCACAACTAACTTATCCAACATAGCTTTGCATCTGGCATCCTCCCATTCCTTCTTTTTCATTTTAGGAGGCATATGATAAGGCAACTTGGGAGGATGGGAAAAGTTTGCAGAAGAGGAACTCATTGGGCACTACATTGTACTTCATACCAGTGACCAATTCTTTGAACCTCTCGATTTGATCCATGGGGTGTTCATGAGATAAGCAATAGAAAGGATTATGACTCACAAGAGCGTAGTACGCAGGTTTCAGCTCAAAGTCATTCCTTTGAAAAGATGGGATGTGAATCGCAGCTCGATTGGCATAGAATTGATCATGTCTGTTGTGCTCACCAAGTGTCCTACCTCGATCAACTGCAGCATTCCCAACGTTGGCGCGCGCAGCTGGCGCGATAATCTCACCAACAACAGCAGGAGGGACAATGACGTTTCCAGCTTCATCAAGTCACTGCCCTCTCTCATTGCACACTTGACCCTCTTGGTCTCTCAGAACTCCAGCTTCATCAGGTCTTAATACCACTATGTTGTTCATCCCTGATGTTTGCTTTGCCTTTTTGTTTGTGCGTTTTAAACGTGCTAGCTTTTCTAGCGATAGATTAACTAGCGGAGTGCTCTTGTTCCCTCTAGTTTCACGATTAGGCATGCACCTGAAACACAAAATTCAAGAACGTAATAATCAAAAATCGTGATGAGTATCGACCGACACTGGGTGGTGTCGATCGATATCAACAAAAGATAACGACGAGTATCGACCGACACTAATTAGTATCGATCGATACCGACAAACTTAGTCGAAACTCGACAGCTAAAATCTAATAGCGAAATTGAGTCCCCAGCAACGGCGCCAAATTTGATATCCTTAAATTAATACCCTAAAAAGTAGTAAAGCAGTTGCTGCAGTATATCAGGGGTCGAACACAAGAACTCAGAGAAATCGCACAATAGACAAAATAGTATCGAATCAAGCTAAGCAAATCAGATGAAACAAAAACAATAATCAGTAAAAGAGTTGTAAATTCGATGGAGAGAATATTGGTCTAGGGTATTTCTTAGGTAATCAATGAATGCAGACAAACTAATTAATCAGGGTTCAGGTTACGCACGGTTCTTGAACTCAAATCACTAAAGTATAATTGACCAACTATCGTTGCAAGAATTATCTGAATCTAAACATCAGAATCCCAAATCTCTTTGAAAATTCCTAAGAATAAATCAGCTTTAAAGTTCAGGTTTGATATGTTCTACAAATCAATTAAACCAAATCTCTTTGCGAATAATCAATTTGCTCACCTTAAGTTCTATCAGATTACTCAATTGCACTGTCGTGCCTAATCGATTAACCTAAGATCTAAGTTCTAGGTGATCAATCTAAAATTAGCTTTGAGAACAACCTAAGGCAAAAAACTAATTCAGATTATGAACCCTAACAATAAATCAACCTAGCATTCAAAGAAATCCCTATGAGAAAACCCTAAACCTAACAGGAGATCTACTCAGACATGGAAATTGAATCAATAAACATGATTGAATAAATCACGGAATAAATAATAAGAAAGAGTAAACAGGGGTTCGAAATCTTCTCTCGAACGAACAGAGTTTCAGACTTGTCTACCTCAGAAAGCTCTTTCACAAAAACCAAAGTAGAAAAAAGCGTAGCCAGCAAAGTGGCTGTAAAATCCTAATAAATAACCTAAGTCACGTTTTGGAGCTTTTTGTAAATAATAAAGTCTTCTGGGCAATTTTGCAGTTCTTAAACTCTTGGAAAAGTCGCGACTCGTGTCTGCTGCAGTGAGTATCGACCGATACCAGTCAGTATCAATCGATACCGACGCTTCAAATCGGGTACTCAGCAACACGAACTTCTGCTTTGTTCCAAAATGCTCTAAAAAGCTCCAATATCTCCAATTATGCTCCAAACGTGCTAAACCATGTATAAGACTCTAAAACACTACGAAATACTAGAAAGACTCTATAAAAAGGACTTATATCATGAATTAAAAGGGGTAAAAACCATGATATATCACTAGCAATTCTTATCTTTGGAAGCGCTCCACGGTAGATTGTTCTCAATAAAGAAGCATCGTTGAAGCCATGATGAGGACATTGCACGGTGTATCCTCTAAATCTTTCCCACGCCTCATTGAATGTCTCGTTGGGGCGTTGAGTGAAGCTTGAAATCTCGTTTCTAAGCTTTGCCGTCCGAAAAGGTGAAAATAACTTGGCAAGGAATATCGTCTTGCATTGAGTCCATGAAGTAATAGACCATTGAGGCAAAGTTTTCTCCCATTGGTGTTCCTTGTCCCCAAGAGGGAATGAGAACAACTGTAACTTGAAGCCATCTTCAGAAACACCATTCATCTGTGTCAATCCACAAATCCGGTAAAATGATCCAAGTGATCAAGTGGATCTTCCACCGCCAAGCCATGGAACTTATTGCTTTGTACCATGTTGATAAAGCTAGCTTTGACTTCAAAGTTGTTATTCTCCACGGGTGGTGCTTGGATTCCTTGGCGGTTGACATGAGCATTGGCCGCATCACCTGCTCCAACAATGTTTTGAGCTCGTTGAGGGCTTTAATCCTTTTTCCGGTTTGTTTGTTGAACTTGTTTATGCCCTAGTGGGCTTTTGGTTTGAACTTATGCTCCTTTGAGGAGGCTTTATTTATTTTGATGAAAAAAATCTTTCTTTTTATGGTTGTTCATGTTTTTTTCCTTTTTAGAGGTTGTGTTTTTTTTTAGATCGAAGGCGGTTTTTCAGCCAAGGATCCAGGTCGTTTAGAGACCTTGTTCCCAGGTCGTTTAGAGACCTCGGGAGCTGACCAGACGATTTAAAGACGCAAGGTCGAAGCCGTTTAGAGGCATTCGTGTAACCTAAACAGTTTAGACATAGAGGTTATTGTCATTTAGAGACTAGGAAGGTTGTGACTCTACAATTTAGACGCAAAGTCGAGTCGTGCTAACTGATAGCATGCTCTAGCTCGTACGGCTGTTTATTTATAGAGTGAAGCTTTTAGCTTGTATATGATAGCTGAGGGGTCTCAGGCTATTTTTAATAGGCTCACAGAAGAAGATTGTTTTATATTAATAGATGCACCCTTGTGAGGTTGCCTACGTACCCTGAGGAGGGATCAAGCCTTTTCGTACTTCGATTTTTACAAGTGTCTTTATAGTGATAGTACTTCTTTAAATTCATGGCATTCCATGAGTTCCTTTCAGGCGTATTATCGTGCATCCTGGTGAGCTTATATACGCCGTCTTTTACTATCTCGGAGATCCGGTATGGACCTTCCCAGTTGGTGCCTAGTTTTCCGGCATTTCTTTCCCTTGTGTTCTCGTAGGTTTTTCGTAGGACGAGCTCGCCGACTCGAAATCTTCGCTGCTTGACATTTGAATTATAGTAGCGTGCTGCCGCTTGTTGATAATTTTGAAGGTTAACGAGTGCTCGGTCTCGACGTTCATCGATAACATCGAGGTGGTCGAGAAGCATTTCGTTGTTCAGCTCCTCGTTAATGGGACGTATATCTATTCTCAAGCTGGGAACTGCGACCTCGGCGGGAACCACAGCCTCGATTCCATAGGCTAAAAAGAACTGTGTTTCTGAGGTTGCCTTGCGAGGTGAGGTCCGACAGGCCCACAGTACTCCAGGGACCACCTTTGCTTTTTAGCATCCAGTCGTTTTTTGAGATTGCTCAGTATTAGCTTGTTTGCTGCCCCAGCCTGCCTGTTACCCTAAGGGTAACGTGGGGTCGAGGTTGTTAATCTGATTCCGTGATCTCTGCAGAATTCGAGGAATTGATTTGAGATGAATTGTGATCCATTGTCGGTAACGATTTCGTATGGGACTCCGTGCCGGCAGACAATGTTCTGCCATACGAATTCATGTACGTGATTTGCTTTAATTTGCTGGAAAGCTCCTGCCTCCACCCATTTGGTGAAGTAGTCGGTGAGGACGAGTAAGAAACGACACCTTCTTTTTCCCGAAGTTACCATGGGTCCTACTATATCCATTGACCACCTCATAAAGGGGTATGGAGATGAAATAGAGGATAAGTTTTATGTAGGCTGATGTAGAGTCAGAGCATGCCGTTGGCATTTGTCGCATGCCTTAGAATGTTCTTCGCAGTCAGCAACCAAAGTGGGCCAAAAATATCCTTGCCTTTTGATCCTAATAGCTAGTGCCCTTCCTCCGGAGTGGCTGCCACACGAGCCTCCGTGAATTTCCGATAATATCGTAAAGGTTTCGAGCCCGTGGATGTATACTAGGTAGGGGCCATTTACACTTCGCTTGTAAAGGCGAGGGCTGATTATACAATATCTTGAAGCTATGGTTTTGAGCTTGCGAGCTTCCCACTTGCTGGGGGGAGCCTCTCCCCCCTCAATGTAATGTATAATCGCTACACGCCAGTCAGCTCTTGCGATCATTTTTTCGCAGAGCGTAACGTGTCTGGCGTCAAGCAGTTCTGGCTCCGGGTTGGTGGCTTCTTGCTCTTGTGGTGGGAGGTCGCCTGTTACTGTGGCTATTGTTATATCTATTTTCATTTCGTCATTGTCTATTTCCATCGGAACCTCGCTATCTTCGCCGATTTTGATGCTTGGTTTTTAAATTCCTTATACTGGAATTACTCTTTTTATGAGTGGATTTGAGGTTGATGCCAGAGCTTCCAGTGCGTCTGCTATTGTGTTCTCACCTCGTGGTATTCGCATTAGATTGAAGGTTTCGAATTGTTTGACTAGCTCGCGAACTATGGCTATATAGGATTCCATCCTGCTATCTCTGGTTTCGTATTCTCCGTGAAACCGGCTTGTAATTAGCTGGGAGTCGCTGAACGAATTTAGCTTACGTATTCCTATTCCAGCTGCGAGTCGGATGCCTGCTAGTAAGGCCTCGTACTCGGCTTCGTTATTTGATGATGGGAATCCGAGTCTGAAAGATTGTTCTACAATTTCGTTAGTCGGGGATATAAGGTGGATTCCCACACCTGCCCCCTGTTTCAAGGAGGCTCCATCGACATAAAGCTGCCAGGTTTCGGTGCTTGTTCCGGTAACCTGGCTGTTAGCTGTGAGCTCGATAATGAAATCAGCTTGTACTTATGCTTTGGCGCTAGTCCGAGGTCGATATTCGATATCGTACTCACTCAGTTCGATGGCCCACTTTGCTAACCTGCCAGACTGGCTGGAGCTGTGCAATACTGTGCGTAATGGATGTGTTGTCATTACTACGATGGGGTGTGATTGAAAATACGGCCTGAGTTTGCTAGCTGAGTTAAATACTGCCAGAGCCAGTTTTTCCATTCGTGGATATCTGGTCTCGGCATCTACTAAGGATTTACTCACGTAGTAGATCGGTTTTTGTTCAGCTCGTTCTTCTCTTATGAGGACGCCCACTCACTGCGACTTCGGAGATCGCTACGTATAGGTAAAGTGGTTCACCCTCAATCGATTTTGATAAGATGGGGGGCTCGGAGAGGTACGTTTTTAGTTGTTCAAAGGCTTCCCCGCACTTGTCATCCCATACGAATCTTTTGTTTCCCTTTAGTAACTGGTAAAAGGGGAGACATTTGTCAGTCGATCTGGAAATAAACCGATTTAACGCGGCAATACAGCCTGTCAGCCTTTGCACCTCTTTTACTGAGCTCGGAGGTTGCATTTCCAGGAACGCACTGATTTGCTTGGGGTTTGCTTCTATTCCTCGTTGAGTTACTATGTAACCTAGGAATTCGCCAGAGGCGACTCCAAAAGTGCACTTTGAAGGGTTGAGTTTCATCCCATATTTGTTAAGTAAGGTGAAACATTTTCCCAGCTGACCTATGTGATCTTCCTCTTTTAGAGATTTGACCAGCATGTCATCGATGTAGACTTCCATCGTTTTCCCCAAGAGGCTGGCGAACATCTTGTTCATAAGTCTTTTATAGGTGGCTCCCGCGTTTTTGAGGCCAAATGGCATCACCCTATAGCAGTACGTTCCTCGTTCTGTTATGAAGGATGTTTTGTCTTGGTCGTCCGGGCTCATTTGTATTTGATTATACCTTGAGAATGCGTCCATAAAGCTGAGGAGCTCGTGTCCTGCGGTAGCTTCTACCAGCTGGTCGATGTGTGGTAGTGGGAAGCTATCCTTAGGACACGCTTTATTTAGATCCGTAAAATCTATGCATACTCGCCAGGTGCCATTTTTCTTTTTTACTACAACCGGATTTGCTAGCCAATAGGGATATTTTACTTCTTTGATGAATCCCACATCTAGCAACCTGGTGACCTTGCTGTTGACAGCGTTGGTCTTGTCGGGTCCGAATTTCCGACGCTTTTGGCGTACTTGTTTGTGGTTTGGATCCACATTGAGCTCATGTGAAATGATATTTAGATCGATTCCGGGCATGTCAGCTGTTGTCCATGCGAATGAACCGGAATTTTCTTTGAGGAATGTTATTATTTGTTCTTTTTGGGATCTGCTGAGCTCGGACCCAATTCCTACTTTCTGGTCAAGATGAGACTCGTTGACCACGATTTTCTCGATAAGGTCTTTGCGAGGTCCGATATTGCCTGGGCCACTTTTCTTTTTGGCTAGTCGGTATGTGAGCTCATCTTTTCGTTGCAGTTGGTATACGGCGCTTTCCTTTGCGATCTGGAAGCATGCCATATAGCACATTCTGGATTCCTTTAGACTTCCCTTAATTGTTTCGATCCCATTTTGGGCTGGAAATTTTATGCATTGATGGTATGTCGAGGATACAGCTCTCATTGAATGTATACAGGTCCTTCCCAGGATGGCATTGAACGGGGCTGGCCCATCTATAACCGTGAATTCGACTATTCTTCTTACTCCAGCTGCTATTACCGGAAGTTTTATTGTTTCGAGAGATAGTGTGGTTTCCCTGGAAAAGCCGGTTAACACCATCTTGTTTTCTTCGATTTCGTGATCTGGTATATTCATTTCCCTAAGAACGCTTGGGAGGATGAGTTCTATAGTGCTGGGAGGAGGTAGGTCTGTTTCCCTATTTTTGGGGGGATCTCGTCTTTCATCTTCTCGCGCTGGGTAATAGCTCTTCCTTGGAGGAGGTTTTTCCAGCTCGATTTTTCCCAGCTCTCCCGCTGCGAATTTTGCAGCGAGCCGCTTCTTCACCTCGTGGCAGTCCTCCGTGGAGTGGCCCTTAATCTTGTGGAAGTCGCACCACTTGCTTGGATCGTAAGGCTTGAATCTATTACGAGGTGGGCTTCCCACTGAGTATGAGTGTATCCTCTGGTTTTGTTTTTGATCTTGGGACTCCTTTCTCCTGGATTTTTTAGATCCTTGGGAGTTGGTTTTCTGAGATTTCTTAACCGAGGTTGCAGGTGCATGCTGTCTTGGCTGAGGTGCACTTGCTTCTTCGAGGATAATCCAGCGCGAAGCACGATGTAACGCATCATCTAGTGATACCGGCTCCCGAACTGTAAGCTCCTCAAAGAATTTCGAGGTTTTTAACAATCCGTTTTGGAGGGCTTTCAGGGCTGTTGGATTATGTAGATCGGCGATTTTCGCTTTGACGGCTTTAAAGCTGTCAATATACGTTCGCAGTGAATCGCCTGGCTTTTGAGTGAGAACCCACAAATCAGCCTCCGAGGTCTCGATCTGGATGAATACCGAATATTGTTTCAAGAATGCAGCTTGAAGTTGTGTGAAGTTGTCTATCAAGTTCGGTTTCAAGGAGGTGAACCATTCCAGGGCCGAATCTGTTAGATTTTCGGCGACGAAACGGCAGCGTGCTGACTCGAGGTCACCCCCAGATAGTCGCACCCTTGAAAAGGCAAATTTGAAGCTTCTCATGAACGCCTTGGGGTCGGTTTCTCTGTTATATCTAGGAAATCGGATGTTCCCGACATCGCCGAGCTGAGGGCTTGCGATTTGTGAAGTGAATGTGGTCTGATTGACCTGGTCAATTACCATGTCTATCTCATGTGCTGAGCTTAGAGCAGCGTGGCCCTGTGATCTCATTCGCTGTAGCTCGGCGTTCGTTTCTTCGCAATACTTCTTGATTGATTCGAACCCATGTGAGCTGCCGGATCCCAAGTGGTTTTCGTTATTGCTCGGGAAGCGGAGCAGGGATTCTCTAGCAGGTCGGATCTCATTTTTGTTTTCAGAGCGGACCTGATTGGTTAGTAGATCCGAGGTCGGGTCTACTCCTGGTAAGGTCGCTGTTGGCGTAACCTCTCCTTCCGCAACCTGGGTCGTGGGATGAGTGAATATGGGATCCGATATCGTCGAGTTGAACTGCGAGGCGGTGGCTGAACCGACCATCCTGCTGGTTGAGGCGTTGATATCGGAAAAGTTTAGTCTTGTCACCGGTGGAGGTGGGAACGACAATCCTCCCTACCCATGGGCAAGAAGGGATTGTGCCCCAGGTGGAAGAGCGAGCCTCCTAGAGGTGCCTGCCCGATTTGCTCTTTCGAGGTCGTCCTGGCGTGCTGCCATTGAGAGATTCTGCTCTATAAGGCACGATATTAGGTTCCGGATCTCAGCTATTTGATCCGGAGCCGATTGGTTCAAGGCTGCAGGTCCCGAGGGGTCGACAATGTCGTTGATCCCGGTCGAGGCACTTGCTCCCGAGGTGGTAATGGGAACGCTTGTTGTTCCGTCCAGGTCTGCTGAAACGATGTCGGCGGATTGGGTCAGAGGAATGGAGGTGTTTATGACTCCAGATGATGTAGAAACCGCCGCACTTGTGGTATCTGCCATCGTCTTCTTTTCAGTGGTTAGTTTCGTAGGTTACTAAGAGGAAGTTGTTTTGCTCTTCCCCACAGGCAGCGCCAAATTGTGAGAGCAGAATCTCACAACCTCAATCCTTGGATTTTTTCAGGTCGTATGTTCTTGAAAAGTAACAAAGAATTTGCTAGGATGAGTTTGAGATAGAAAAAATGTGTATATTATTATTAGCCAAGAATTCGTTCCCTTTTACAATTACCTCTCGCTTTCATTTATACAAGTTTTCAAAATACAAAACGTTTTAATCTCCTTCAAAGCGCGGAATTGAACTTGTGATCTTCGAGTTAATGCCCAGCTTGATCCGGGGGAGGACGCATTTAATGTATTTGACTTATTTGTTGTGAACTCCTTTTCCCAACGATCTCCCCCGTTTCTACATGCTCGGCTTCTTCCCAGATCGCGACCTTGCTTTACGAGGCCAAGTTATGAACCGAGCTTAATTCAAGGCCCATTAAATTGAGCTGAACTTTAGATGTGGAATTTGGGCCCAACAAAAGCTTAGCATGCAGCCGATATTGAGGTATATCCCGGACAGGGAATTTATAGGACCCGTGCACCGGCTTCGCGTGACCCGGCATGAAGAAATCTCCGTAAAAGGCAAAGGCATGAGCAAGACAATACCAGCCCGACATAAGACGAGCATGCAGCCGGTATTGAGGGATCCCCCGGACAGGGATTTTATCGGACCCGTGCACCGGCTTCGCGTGACCCGGGATGAAGAAATCTCGGCAAAAAGCTAAGGCATGAACAAGACGATACCTGCCCGGCACAAGACGAGCATGCAGCCGGTATTGAGGGATCCACCCGGGCAGGGATTTTACCGGCCCTATGTCCTGGACAAAACACACCCGGTGTCAGCACACCACCCTCCATATCGGCCCGGTGTACCGGCCCCGTGCCGGCCGGCGCTTAACTTCGACCCAAGATTGACCGAGTCAATACTCGGTTTGTTCCGGGTTGACCCGGTCAACTCTTCATCCATTTAAAAACTCAAAAACTCTATTTTTCATGAAATGTTTTTTTGTCTAAGAACCCCTTTCCCCCTTTAGAGAGAGTTCTTGGATTTGTAAGAGAGGTTCTTCTACTTTTTATGCAATTAAGTCTTTGTTTTCATTGATTCCTTCCATATAATCTTCTTTCTATTTTACCTATTCAAGATTCATCCATGAAAACCTCTCCTATCCAAATCGATTTTAAGAGGCTTTTCATGGGTCTTGAGTAGTCTTCTTAGAATCTTGAGATGGGATAGATTAGGGTGATTTGATGCATGATCTAAGGTGTTTAGTGATAGATTATCTTAAACCCCTCTTTTTTTAATGCTCTTAATGCTATATCTAGCTTGATGAATTGGATTTAGATGAAAGGCATTTCATTGCACACCAAGTGTTTGATGAAATGCCTTGATAAATTATTCAAATGTTTTATGCTCCTAGCCTAAGAGATTAGTTATCTAGGGCATATCTTTGGTTGATCTTGATGATATTCTTAATGCTTGTCAATTAATAATCCACAAACGACGATTTGCTAATGGATTTGATAATTAGCATAGTGATTAGTTGCTTGAGAAAAAACTAATCAAGATTAGAGATCTTATACCTAGGGATAACTTGTTGAGTGAAATAACACATTGGATCATGCATTAGTAACCCCAAATTGATTACCCTATCTCTTGATTCGCCTTTTTTATTTGATTTCCAACTTGTTTAGTATTGCTTTTGTTTATTTGAATTCAGATACATAATCATAAACTACCTTGTTAAGCTTAATTTACTTATGATCCTTGCATTCTTAGTGTTTAGGACTATTTCCCAATATTGGATTCGGTAACCTCTTACTACATGGGTTAGAGGGTATTGATACCTTGAGATACCGAAATATCTTGTATCAATTTGGCGCCGTTGCCATATTGGGATTCGTTTTAACATTAAGATTTAGGCTCTTAGTGAGCTTAAGTGTTATTTTCTACAAAGTTACTAATCTCTTTTGCTTCATATTGCTTTTACTCTCTATAGGTGTATGCATACTCGTTCCCGGGGCAATACTAATCTAGAGACGATATTGATCAACTTGAGAGAGGTTCTAGAGCAAGAAGAAGTAGAGTGCGGTTTCAAGAGGAAGTGATTGTCGAAATGGAAGACTTGAGAGACGTTCCACTTGGGAACATCAACGAGCCTATTCCCCACCAAAGGAACGGTGGGAATGGGGATGGTCATGGCAACAATCAAGGAGGTGGTGGCAATGGAAACCATCACCGCCCCAACCACCCACCAAGAGCTAGAAACTTTGTTGGATAAGGCGATGCCGCTAATGCTCACCAAAACCGCCAAGGCATTCAAGCTCCACCGGTGGAGAACAACAACTTCGAAGTGAAGCCGGGGGTTATCAACATGGTTCAAGCCAACAAATTTCATGGCTTGTCCATGGAGGATCCCTTGGACCACATTGACCAATTTGACCGGATATGTGGTCTCACGAAGATCAATGGGGTCTCCGAAGATGGGTTCAAGCTTCGTCTCTTCCCGTTATCTTTGGGTGACAAGGCTCACCAATGGGAAAAGACCTTACCCCAAGGATCTATAACCTCGTGGGATGATTGCAAACACGCGTTTCTTGCCAAATTCTTTTCACCGGCTAGAACCGCCAAGCTTCGCAACGAGATCTCAAGCTTCACACAACGGTCCAATGAGTCTTTCAACGAGGATTGGGAGAGATTTATGATAGGCTCAAATTAATACCCTAAAAGTACTAAAGCAGTAGTTGTAGTAAGTGTAGGGGTTGAACACAAGGACTCACATAAATCACACAATAGATTGTATAGTATTGAATCAAGCTAAGCAAATCAGATGAAACAAAAACAATAAACAGTAAAATAGTTGTAAATTCGGTGGAAGAAATATAGATTCAGGGTATTTCTCAGGAAATCAGTGAATACAGTTAAACTAATTAACAAGATTCAGATTTAGCGCAGTTCTTGAACTCAAATCACTAAAGTATAATTAACCAACTGTCGTTGCGAGAATTATCTAAATCTAAACTTCAGAATCCCAAATCTGTTTGCAAATTCCTAAGAATAAATCAGCTTTAATTTCAGGTTTGATATGTTCACAAATCAATTAAACCAAATCTCTTTCCGAATAATAAATTTGCTCACCTTAGGTTCTATCAGGTAATTAATCGCACTGTCGTGCCTAATAAATTATCCTAAGATCTATATTCTAGGTAGCTAATCTAGAGCAAGCTTTGAACATAACCTAAAGCGAATAACTAATTCAGATGGTGAATCCTAATAAATTAATCAGCCTAGCATTCAGAGAAAACCCTTATGAGAAACCCCGAACCTAAAGTGGATCTACTCATACATGGAGAATGAAAGAAACATGATTGAATAGATCATCAAAGAAAACAATAGAAAACAGGAGTTCAAAGTTGCCTCTCCAAAAACCAAAGTATAATCAAAGTAGAATAAAGCATAGCCATCAAAGTGGCTGAAAAACCTAATTATAAAGCTAAAACACTAATTGGGGTCTTCTTGTAAATATTTAAGTCTTCTGGGGCAAACCTGCTATTCTTCAACTCTTGGAAAAGTCGCGGGTCGTGTCTGCTGCGATGGGTATCGATCGATACTAGGCATTATCGATCGATACTGATGCTTCAAATCGGGTACTCAGCAATACGGACTTCTGATTTGCTCCATAATGCTCCAGAAAGCTCCAATATCTCCAATTATGCTCCAAACGTGCTAAAACCTGTAAAATACTCTAAAAGACTCCAAAATACTAGAAAGACTATAAAACGGACTTATATCATGGCCTAAAAGGGGTAAAAACAATGATATATCAATATAGATTTGCATCTGGCGTCTCCCATTCCTTCTTTGTCATCTTAGGAGGCATAGGATAAGGTATCTTGGGTATATAGACCCTCTCCTTGACATTCTCGGGCCTCTTCTCGACCTGCGTCTCAGCATCGATCGATACTGGAGGGGTATCGATCGATACTAGAGTGTTATCGATCGACACATGGGGCTTTTCAGAATCTCAGTCGTCATCTTCAGCATCGTCGAAAATTCCTGCATCCAAACCCTTTTCTACCACTGCAGTGGCTTCTTTAGAACTTCCTAAGGTGATTGCATTGATGTGTGCTCCTGGATTCTCAGTTTTCCCTGGAAGAAAACCTTCCTGCCTCTGCACAGCTGTTGTAGTCTGAGCAACTTGAATTTCCTGCTTCCACTAAGTCAGATTGATAGCTTCAATTTTCCCATTCAGATCAGTGTACAGAGAGTCAAACTTTCCATTGAAATCTACTTGCAACTTCTGTTGTCCCTGAAGAAGTTGTTCAAGCATGGATTCCATTTTACTCTCTGTGGACTTTGGAGATATTGGTTGGTACGAAGAGTTTCCGTAGTGGCGAGTGAAATCGCTGCTCTGAAGTGGTTTTTGAGTGAATTGATTTGTTCCAAAGCCAGATTGGTTTCCCTCAAACTTGTACCCACCTTGCTGATTGTTGTTGTTGAAGTTTCCGGTGTTGTTGTACCCAAATTGCTGACCCTGAAAACCAGAACCACCAACGTAGTTAACATCCTCCACTTCATCTCCACCGATATTATCGACTCCATCAGCAAAGTGTACAGTCTTCTTAGACTTCCCGATCAGAAAATCCAGCTTGGCCTGAACCTCAGCAATCTGCGAACCATCAATTCCTCCAGCCTGCTTCTTTCGCTCGAAGTCAGCATTCTTGGTGCTATTGCTAGACGCCAAGTTCTCAATCAGCATGATCGTATCATTTGGATACCTGGTGTTGAAATTCCCATTACTCGCAGTATCCAAAGCCATATGGTACCTCCAATCGATTCCTCTGTAGAAAGTACCCAATAGCTGAACCTGAGTGAACCTACGGTGCGGACAATCTCTATGATATGACTTGAAATGTGTCCAAGCAGTTTTGAGTGCCTCTGTTGGACCTTGAAAAATTTGAGAGATCTTGTTCCTGAGCTCCTCGGATCTCGCATCTTCATAGAAATTGTTCATGAATTCGTTCTTCGTCTCATCCCATGTAGTTAGCGAACCAGGAGCCAACTGTTTCAGCCAATAAGCAGCATCCCCACTAAGAGAGTATGGGAAAAGTTTGTAGAAGAAGAACTCATTGGGCACTCCATTGTACTTCATACCAGTGACCAAATCTTCGAACCTCTCGATATGATCCATGGGGTGTTCATGAGATAGGCCATGGAAAGGATTCTGACTCACAAGAGCATAGTACGCAGGTTTCAGCTCAAATTCATTCCTCTGAAAAGTTGGGATGCGAATCGCAGATCGATTGGCATAGAACTGATCAGGTTTGTTGTGCTCAGCAAGCGTCCTACCTCGATCAACTGCAGCATTCCCAACGTTGGCGCGCGCAGCTGGCGCGACAATCTCAACAACAGCAGCAGGAGGGACAAAGACGTTTCCAGCTTCATCAAGTCGATGCCCTCTCTCATTGCACACTTGACCCTCTTGGTCTCTCAGAACTCCAGCTTCATCAGGTCTTAATACCACTGTGTTGTTCATCCCTGATGTTTGTTGTGCCTTTCTGCTTGTGCGTTCTAAACGTGCTAGCTTCTCTAACGGTAGATTAACTAGCGGAGTGCTCTTGTTTCCTCTGGTTTCACGATTAGGCATGCACCTGAAACACAAAAGTCAAGAACGTTAGTAACAAAAACGTGATGAGTATCGATCGATACCAAGTGGTGTCGATCGATATCAACAAAAAGAAAGCGACGAGTATCGACCGATACTAGATAGTATCGATCGATACCGACTAGCTTAGTCGAAACTCGACATCTAAAATCTAATGGCGAAATTGAGTCCCCGGCAACGGCGCCAAATTTGATATGCTCAAATTAATACCCTATAAGTACTAAAGCAGTAGTTGTAGTAAGTGTAGGGGTGGTCGAACACAAGGACTCACAGAAATCACACAATAGATTGTATAGTATCGAATCAAGCTAAGCAAATCAGATGAAACAAAAACAATAAACAGTAAAAGAGTTGTAAATTCGATGGAAGAAATATAGATTCAGGGTTTTTCTCAGGAAATCAATGAATGCAGATAAACTAATTAACAGGATTCAGATTTAGCGCGGTTCTTGAACTCAAATCACTAAAGTATAATTAACCAACTATCGTTGCGAGAATTATCTAAATCTAAACTTCAAAATCCCAAATCTCTTTGCAAATTCATGAGAATAAATCAGCTTTAATTTAAGGTTTGATATGTTCACAAATCAATTAAACCAAATCTCTTTGCGAATAATCAATTTGCTCACCTTAGGTTCTATCAGGTAATTAATCGCACTGTCGTGCCTAATCAATTATCCTAAGATCTATATTCTAGATAGCTAATCTAGAGCAAGCTTTGAACATAACCTAAAGCGAAAAACTAATTCAGATGGTGAATCCTAATAAACTAATCAACCTAGCATTCAGAGAAAACCCTTATGAGAAACCCCGAACCTAAAGTGGATCTACTCAGACATGGAGAATGAAAGCAACATGATTGAATAGATCATCAAAGAAAACAATAGAAACCAGGAGTTCAGAGTTGTCTCTCCAAAAACCAAAGTAGAATCAAAGTAGAATAAAGCATAGCCATCAAAGTGGCTGAAAAACCTAATTATAAAGCTAAAACACGAATTGGGGTCTTCTTGTAAATATTAAAGTCTTCTGGGGAAAATCTGCAATTCTTCAACTATCGGAAAAATTCTTGGCTAAGGACGTTGAGGAAGCAATGGAGCTTGTCGAGAACTTGGATCAAAGTGACGGTACTTATGGCGACAAGTATAACCGCGCCACAAGGACCACTAGTGACTTTGATGAGAACAAGCGGGCCAAAGATTTGAAAGCTCTTAACGACAAGTTGGACAAGCAAGCCAATTTGATTGATAAACTACTAGTGTCTTCCCAAAAGATGGTCAACTTTGTGGATGCTTATGATCAGAACCAAGGTTGTTATCAAGAAGAGAACGTAGACATGAACACTCAAGAGGAGGTGAACTACGTGGGGAATCAAGGGAACTACCAAAACCAAGGGAACTACCAAAGACAAGGGTTCAACCAAAACTATAGGAACCACCCCAACTTCTCTTACCGGAACACAAATATGGAGAACCCACAAGATCAAGTCTACCCTCCACAACCTACTCAACCTCAAGGCGCCCCACAAAAGCAATTCCAACCTCAAGGCCAAGCTTCTAATACCAACCAACAAGGCTTTGTCCCAAGGAACCAATTCCAAGGTAACCAAGGTGGATTTCAACCCAAAGCTCCACCCGGTTTTCAAGGCCAACAACAAGGGTTTGTGCCTCAAGGTCAAGCAACTACGTCTAAACCGCAAGAGCTTGATTTGTGCTCCATGTTCCAACAACTACTCAAGGGACAAGCGGAGATCAATACGAGGGTGGATTGCTCTTACATTGACCTCAACACAAAGATAGAAGCTTTGAACTCCAAGGTAAAACACATGGAGAACAAAGGTGTTGCTTCTTCTTCACGACCAAAAGGTAAACTACCGGGCAAATCCGAAGCTAATCCTAAGGAGTATGTCAACGCCATAACCTTGAGAAGTGGCACGGTCTTGCCTACAAGAGAAGCTCCTTCTCCTCTTAATGGGGACATTGAGAAGCAAAGTGGGGGGTGAAACTTCAAGAAGATGACTATTTGGTTGAAGATGAGGTAGTGGAAGAGAAAGACAAGGTTGAAGAAGTTGAGAAGGTCAAGCCTTGGGTTGTTGTTGCTCAAGAGAAACCGAAGAAGAATGTGTTTGTCCCTAAGCCATACGTTCCTAAGCTACCTTTTCCTGGGCGGTTCAAGAAGCAACTTATGGACAAGTATAAAGCCATCTTCGATAGGCAAATGGAGAAGGTGGAACTCACAATGCCTTTGGTTGATGCTTTCTTACTTGTCCCTCAATACGCCAAATTCTTGAAAGATGCCGTGAATGAGAGGGCTAAGGAGATGGAGTCTATGGTCATATTAACTCACGAGTGTAGTGCCATAATACAAAAGTAGATGGTGCCAAATAAGTTAGGAGATCCGGGATCATTCACGCTACCTTGTGCACTTGGTCCTCTAGCTTTCAACCATTGTTTTTGTGATCTTGAAGCGAGTGTAAGCCTCATGCCATTTTCGGTAGCCAAGAGACTAGGTTTCACACGCTACAAGGCATGCAACATCTCCCTAATATTAGCGGATAGGAGCGTGAGGGTTCCTATTGGTTTGCTTGAGGATCTTCCTATTGTTGTGAAGGATTTCATTGTCCCCACGGACTTTGTGGTACTTGAAATGGACGAAGAACCAAAAGACCCTCTTATCTTTGGTAGGCCATTCCTAGCAGCCCCGTGAGCAATAATCGATGTGAGTGGGAAGATAGATCTCCATATGGGTAACGGAGAAGTCCTTGAGTTTGATATCAACAAGGTGATGAAGAAGCCCACCATAGATGGCCAATGTTTCTACATAGAGACCATGGATGACTAGAAAACGAATTTCTTGAGGAAATGAGAGTAGAAGACGGATTTCAAGTAGTTTTGACTAAGGAGCGTGGTGATCATGGGTTCTTGAGCAAAGAGAGTCAAGGGTATGAGCTACTCATGGACTTGCACAAGCCGGTTGAAAAGGATACACCATTTGTTGAGTTGGGTGTTCGTAGTGCCGAGGTTCAAGATGGTTCAAGGGTTTGCACGGTCCAAGAATAGTTTGTTCTAACCGTTGAAGAGACTACCAAGGGTAAGTCTAGTCTTGAGGAGGACGATTGGAGCGAGCTTAAAGCCCCAAAGGTGGACCTAAAGCAACTTCCCGCGTGACTAAGATATGCGTTCTTAGGTCCCAACGAGTCTTACCCGGTTATTGTGAATGAGAGTCTATATGAGAATGAACTATCCTCCGTTCTTGTAGAACTTAGGAAATATAGGAGAGCAATTGGCTTTTCTTTGGATGATATCAAGAGTATTTCCCCTAGTTTGTGCACACATAGTGTAGCGCCCGTGTTCCGGAAGAATTGATTATTGTGGAGGAAAATAATTAATTCAGGTTATTCCGGGAAGTATCGATCGATACTGGGCTGTATCGATCGATACCCGTCGGGATTTCTCCTGGGTTGTCTTCTTCTTTCGAGTATAAAAGGTTATCTTTAGAAGGATAAGACCAGAGTTGGTCGTGAGAAAGAAAGAGAGAGCGAGAGAGAAAGAGAAGGAGAGAAAGACAGAAAGGAAGCTTTGTTAAGCTTGGATCTTGCGAGATCGAGTGAGATTTTGAGCTTAAGAAGCTCGAAGAAGAGGTTGGAGGAGCTTGGTTTCGACGTGAGCTTGTAGGAAGCGAGGGAGATCTTCTCGGGCTTAGGGAGGTCGTTTTAGAGCTCGTTTCAGCTGTTTTAAGGTGAGTTGTGACCAAAGGTGATCAATTAAGCTTGTGTGATGATTGTTTAAGCTTGGTTGACGGATTTGGTGGCTTGTGTCTGTGGCGATTCCTGTGTTAGGTCTCGTGAGTATCGACCGATACCAGGTGGGTATCGATCGATACTAGACCATAGGCGGTGGTCTCGTGTTGTGGTTGTATCGATCGATACCAGTTGTGGTATTGGGCATCGATCGATACCAGTCCCTTGTCGGGACTTGTGTGTTGTTTGGGCATCGGTCGATACTATGGGAGTATCGATCGATACCAGTTGCGTCTGGTGTTGAATGTTTAATTTGTTGTAATTAATCATTGATAATTGTTGCTTGTGCTTATTGGTAGCCTGTTGTTGGGTTGATCAATCTCACTCAGCATTTGGTTAGCCAAATGTTGATGCATCACTTTTGTCGATGCAGGTAAAGATAAATCGTGATCGTGGAATCAAGGCGGTGAAGAGGGGATGATTAGGACCCGGGGCTTGCTTTTGTTGTGTGGGTATCGATCGACACTAGGGGAGTATCGATCGATGCCAGTTGTTGTTGTTGTAGTACTTGTATTGTACTGTTTAATGTGTAATAATTATTGTATAATTATTATGGTGTATGATTGTATTATTATTGTTTAATTATGTTTGCAAAAAAAAAAATAAATTGAGTGCGGTCGTTTCATTTTGGTATCAGAGCCCTTACGGTTCTAGGAGCCTAGGTGGTTCTAGATTAAATTGGGTATTGTGTGGGGGTCTTAGAATCATCCTCTTCGAGCCTTGTGAGATTCCACGGTGAGTATCTTTATTGTGATGATTGTTTTTAGTTTTCTTAGCTTGTGCTTCTGCACGTGTGCAGATGGCTAGGGGTCGTGGCCGTGGTAGAGGTCGTGGCCGTGTGCCGACGGAGCAGGTCGAGGATTCGCGTGCGAGTCAGGTTGGGTCTGAGGGTGCGGCCGGAGTGAGTGCCGTTGGGACTGGCGTGAGCGTCAGTGTGGCTGGTGTTCCAGCGGGTGCTGCGGGTGTAGCAGCGGGTGATGCTCGTGGCCGAGATGATCGCATAGCGGATCTGTTGACGAGGGTGTTGGAGCGGTTACCAGAGAGGGTACAGGCTCAGGCTCCTGTGGCTCCGGTAGTGGTGGAGGCTCCGCCTCAGGCGGCAGCTGCGGTTGCTGAGGAGCTCCCATCCTATCTGCGAATGATGGAGCAGATGCTGAGGATTGGCACGGGGTTCTTTTCCGGAGGTGCTAATCCTGAGGACGCTGATGTGTGGTTGAGGAGGATAGAGAGGAATTTCCTCTCGAGTAGGTGTCCCGCGGGATACCAGGTGGACATTGCGGTCCATTTTCTGGAGGGTGATGCGCATCTCTGGTGGAGGGGTGTGGCAGCACGGAGAGCGCAGGCCGCGATGGCTTGGGCGGATTTTGTGGAGGAGTTTAACTCCAAGTACTTTCCTCAGGAGGCGTTCAACCGGTTAGGGTCGAGACTTGCGAGTTTGACTCAGGGGGATCGGTCGGTACGCGAGTATGAGGTGGAGTTTGTCCGGCTCGGGTCTTATGTTAGACGAGCGGGTGAGAGTGAGTCGGCCCGTGTGCAGAGATTCTTGATGGGTCTTCGGGTTGACTTGAGGAACCGTTGCATGGTGAGGTCTTTTTGCACGGTTGATGAGTTGGTGGAGACTGCAGCTTTGCTTGAGGAGGGTCTGAAGGACGAGGTGGTAGTGGCTACACCGCGTTTTCAGGCGAGCTCTGTGCAGCAGCAGTCCGGTTCGAGCAGAGGCAGTAGTAAGCCGATGCAAGGACAGAAGCGGAAGCGGGAGAACGCTTCGAGGGGTAGTCGGGGTGGTCCGGGTTGCTTTGGTTGTGGGAGCATGGATCACCGAGTGGCGAGCTGTCCTCATAAGGGCGGAGCGCGAGTGGATACTCGAGTGTGCTATCACTGCAAGGAGGCGGGGCACATCAGGCCTCAGTGTCCCCAGTTGCGGCAGAGTGAGCCCGCGGTAGTGCAGCCTCTCAGGCAGGTGGCATCAGCGCCTCGAGTGTACTCCATCACCGAGACCGGCGAGCCGAGTTCCAGGCCGATCACAGGTATTTTCTTAGACTCCTCTAAGTTTAATTCTGTGTTGGGGAATGTCGGGCTTGTCGGGGTGTTAAGGTTCGCGGCACATGTATATGTGCAGGGACCTTGTGTGTTGGAGGTGTAGAGTGTCATGTGTTGTTTGACACGGGAGCATCGCATTGCTTCGTTTCCCCGGAGTTGGCCGAGAAGGCTAATCTGCGGAACGAGCCCGGTGTGAGTTTGGGTTTCGTGGAGGTTGCCGGAGGGAAGCTCCTGAGGATTCACGGTCGGGTGCGAGACGTGGATGTTCAGGTAGCAGGAGAGTCCATGGCTGCCGACTTGATTATCTGCTCCGTGGAGCTGTACGATGTCATCTTGGGCATGGATTGGCTCGGGAAGTTCAGGGCGCATCTGGACTGTCACCGAGGGCGAGTTGAGTTCGACCAGGGGAAAGGGAAGTTGGTGTATCAGGGAGTGAGACCGACTTCCGGGAGTCTCGTGATCTCGGTTGTGCACGCGGAGCGTCTGATCGAGAGGGGTTGCGAGGCGTATTTGGCTACGATTTCTTTGCCGGAGGCCGTCGGAGAGGCCAGGGTGCAGGATATTCGGGTGGTCAGTGAGTTCCAGGATGTGTTCCAGTCGTTGCAGGGGTTGCCACCGTCTAGGTCGGATCCTTTCACGATCGAGTTGGAACCAGGGACGGCACCGATATCCAGGGCTCCTTATAGGATGGCTCCAGCAGAGATGGCCGAGCTGAAGAGGCAGCTGGCGGAGTTGTTGAGTAAAGGGTTCATTCGTCCGAGTTCTTCACCGTGGGGAGCACCGGTGTTATTCGTGAAGAAGAAGGACGGGAGTTTTCGGTTGTGTATTGATTACCGGGGACTTAACCGAGTCACAGTGAAGGACAGATATCCTCTTCCTCGGATTGATGAGTTGTTGGATCAGTTGAGAGGGGCTACTTGGTTCTCCAAGATTGACTTGGCGTCGGGATATCATCAGATTCCCATCGATGAGGTAGATATCCGGAAGACGGCTTTCAGATCTCGTTATGGCCATTACGAGTTTGTGGTGATGCCATTTGGGTTGACGAATGCACCGGCTGCATTTATGAGATTGATGAACCGTGTCTTCCAGGAGTATCTAGATGAGTTCGTGATCATCTTTATCGATGACATCTTGGTGTATTCGAGGAGCCGGGAGGAGCATGAGGTGCATCTGCGTGTGGTTCTTTCGAGGCTGCGGGAACAGAAGTTGTTTGCTAAGTTGAGCAAGTGTAGCTTCTGGCAGCGGGAGATCGGTTTTCTGGGTCACATTGTCTCCGCGGAGGGAGTGTCGGTAGATCCGGAGAAGATCCAGGCCATTAGTACTTGGCCGAGGCCGAGGAATGCCACTGAGATTCGGAGCTTTCTTGGGTTGGCAGGGTATTATCGGCGGTTCGTCAAGGGTTTTGCGAGTTTGGCTAAGCCTATGACGAAGCTAACAGGGAAGGATGTTCCTTTCATGTGGTCCTCAGAGTGTGAGAGGAGCTTCGCAGGGCTGAAGGCCATGTTGTCTAGTACTCCAGTATTGGCGTTGCCTGAGCCGGGTGAGCCTTACGTGGTGTACACCGATGCGTCGGGAGTGGGTCTTGGTTGTGTGTTGATGCAGCGGGGAAAGGTTATTGCCTATGCTTCGCGGCAGCTGCGGAAGCATGAGGGCAACTACCCTACCCATGACTTGGAGATGGCTGCAGTGGTTTTCGCTTTAAAGATTTGGAGATCTTATCTTTATGGCGGAAAGGTGCAGGTGTTCACAGATCATAAGAGCTTGAAGTACATTTTCACTCAGCCTGAGTTGAATTTGAGGCAGAGGCGCTGGATGGAGCTAGTGGCCGACTATGATCTGGAGATAGCTTACCATCCTGGTAAGGCTAATCTGGTTGCGGATGCGTTGAGTCGGAAGCGGGTGGCTTTGGCTCGGGAGCTCGAGGTAGAGTCCTTGGTGAGCGAGATTAGCACATTGCGCTTATGTGTTGTATCTCAGGAACCTTTGGGCTTAGAGGCGGCTAACCAGGCGGATCTTTTGAGCAGAGTTCGGTTGGCTCAGGAAAAAGATGAGGGTTTGGTTAAGGCTTCGAGAGCAGAGGGTTCTGAGTATCAGGTATCTGCGAACGGCACTATCCTTGTTAGTGGGAGGGTATGCGTACCTTTGGATGAGGATTTGCGGCGAGAGATCCTGAGCGAGGCTCATTCGAGTATGCTTTCGATTCATCCAGGAGCGACTAAGATGTATCGCGATCTTAAGCGCTATTATCATTGGGTCGGGATGAAGAAGGATGTGGCTAACTGGGTTGCTTCGTGCAACGTGTGCCAGTTGGTGAAGGCGGAGCACCAGGTCCCGAGTGGTTTGTTGCGGAGTTTACCCATTCCAGAGTGGAAGTGGGATATGATCACGATGGATTTCGTGGTGGGATTACCGGTTTCTCGGACCAAGGATGCTGTTTGGGTCATCGTCGATCGATTGACCAAGTGTGCGCGTTTTCTGGCCATTAAGAAGACCGATGGGGCGGCAGTTTTGGCTAGGAAGTACGTACAGGAGATTGTGAGACTGTATGGAGTACCGGTGAGTATTGTTTCGGACCGGGATCCTAAGTTCACAGCGGAGTTCTGGAATGCGTTTCAGGCAGAGATGGGCACGAAAGTGCACTTGAGCACGGCGTATCATCCTCAGACAGATGGGCAGTCAGAGAGGACCATCCAGACTTTGGAGGATTTGTTGAGGATGTGCGTGCTGGATTGGGGTGGTCATTGGGTGGATCACTTGAGCTTGGTAGAGTTTGCGTATAACAATAGCTACCAGGCAAGTATTGGGATGGCACCATATGAGGCTCTGTATGGGAGGCCATGTCGTACCCCTTTGTGTTGGACACAAGTGGGGGAGAGGAGCACTTTGGGTGCGAGTTTTGTTCAGGAAACCACGGAGAAGATTCGGGTTGTGAAGCTGAACATGAAAGAGGCCCAAGATCGGCAAAAGAGTTATGCCGATAAGAGGCGGAAAGAGCTTGAGTTTGAGGTGGGAGATAGTGTGTATCTCAAGATGGCTTTACTGAGAGGTCCGAACAGGTCCATTGTTGCGACTAAGTTGAGTCCGAGGTATATGGGACCGTTCCGGATTGTAGAGCGTGTTGGACCGGTAGCGTATCGGTTGGAGTTACCCGCGGTTATGCAAGCATTTCATAAGGTATTCCATGTGTCGATGCTGAAGAAGTGTTTGCATAGGGGTGACGAGGTATTGGCTGAGATTCCGTCAGATCTCCAGCCCAATTTGACCGTTGAGGCGAGACCTTTGAGAGTTCTCGAGCGGAGGGTCAAGGAGCTTCGTCGGAAGAGGATTCCGATGATGCGAGTTCTGTGGGACTGTGACGGGGTGCAGGAGGAAACTTGGGAGCCAGAGGCTAGGATGGAAGCGAGGTTCCAGAAGTGGTTCCAGAAGCAAGCTGCGGCTTGAGTTCCATCGAGAGGTTCCAGTTTCGGTTGTAGCTGTGTGCTATGTGTGTTTCATTTTGTATTGCCGTTGTGTAGAACGATGTTACATTATGATGTGTAATAAGATGAGTATTTCTTATTATCGGTGACTTTGGGAGTCACGGCTTTGCATTACGTTGGGGTAAGAAACGTTAATGCAAGAGAGTGATAAGATGAATGTTCTTATTGCTATTGTGAGCGTTGCGTGTTTTCAGTTAAGCTTGTTCGGGAAAATGAGTCGAGTGACGAGACCGGGTTATTTCACTTAGCGGTTCTGTGTGGTGGGTCGGATTGCAGGCGTATGGTACTTGTTTGTTTTATTACGTTTGTATTGAGGACCTACTGCAGAGAGTTGTTGGGTGTTAAAGGTAGCCTAGTCATAGTTGTCTTGACAAGTCTTTCTAAAGCAAGCTGACACTGGAAGGTGCGCAAGGGAGGTGCGATGGCCGGGTCATTGGTCATGCACGGCAGATATTCCGGGTATGGAATATGAGTGATGCCGGTGTTGCCTTGCGAGGAGTTACACGGATCACGGGAGGTAGTTCAGTCGAGATGCTTAGAGATATGTGACTTATTGTTCGTTGAGAGGACTGGTTCCTCTGGTGCCGATAGCTCGCAGGACGGTGTGTCTTGAGAGTGTGAGTGGATATGTGCCCAGACTCGGGAGGTTTATAGCCTAGAGTAATACGTGATACCGTGGATTCGTAAGGAGTATATCATAGACGTATGATATATTCCCTAGAATTGAGTGGTATGGGGTATGGGGACTCTTGTAGGTTATATTACCGAGGGGAGTGGTACAGCAGATACCCAGAACTCGGAGATGCTGCGGTGTCTTGGGTGATGTGGTATGGTTGATACCTTGCGAGGTATGGTGGATATCCTGCGGGATATGGCTGACGCTCGGAACTCGGGGATGCTGCGGTGTCTTGGGTGACGGGGTTGGCGTATGTTTGAGCAATAAGTACGTATGATGCCGCGGTGTCATAAGCATAGGGACTGAGTGGGAAACCTCGGAGGTTGGTTTTGGACCTCGTATGAGTGTGAGTGGCCGGGTTGACCAAGATCTATGTGATCGTTGCGACGATTAAGGTTCATTGGAGATGGACGGTTCATTGGAGATGAACGGTAACGAAGATTCGAGGTCGAATCTAAGTTAGTGGGGGAGAATTGTAGCGCCCGTGTTCCGGAAGAATTGATTATTGTGGAGGAAAATAATTAATTCAGGTTATTCCGGGAAGTATCGATCGATACTGGGCTGTATCGATCGATACCCGTCGGGATTTCTCCTGGGTTGTCTTCTTCTTTCGAGTATAAAAGGTTATCTTTAGAAGGATAAGACCAGAGTTGGTCGTGAGAAAGAAAGAGAGAGCGAGAGAGAAAGAGAAGGAGAGAAAGACAGAAAGGAAGCTTTGTTAAGCTTGGATCTTGCGAGATCGAGTGAGAGTTTGAGCTTAAGAAGCTCGAAGAAGAGGTTGGAGGAGCTTGGTTTCGACGTGAGCTTGTAGGAAGCGAGGGAGATCTTCTCGGGCTTAGGGAGGTCGTTTTAGAGCTCGTTTCAGCTGTTTTAAGGTGAGTTGTGACCAAAGGTGATCAATTAAGCTTGTGTGATGATTGTTTAAGCTTGGTTGACGGATTTGGTGGCTTGTGTCTGTGGCGATTCCTGTGTTAGGTCTCGTGAGTATCGACCGATACCAGGTGGGTATCGATCGATACTAGACCATAGGCGGTGGTCTCGTGTTGTGGTTGTATCGATCGATACCAGTTGTGGTATTGGGCATCGATCGATACCAGTCCCTTGTCGGGACTTGTGTGTTGTTTGGGCATCGGTCGATACTATGGGAGTATCGATCGATACCAGTTGCGTCTGGTGTTGAATGTTTAATTTGTTGTAATTAATCATTGATAATTGTTGCTTGTGCTTATTGGTAGCCTGTTGTTGGGTTGATCAATCTCACTCAGCATTTGGTTAGCCAAATGTTGATGCATCACTTTTGTCGATGCAGGTAAAGATAAATCGTGATCGTGGAATCAAGGCGGTGAAGAGGGGATGATTAGGACCCGGGGCTTGCTTTTGTTGTGTGGGTATCGATCGACACTAGGGGAGTATCGATCGATGCCAGTTGTTGTTGTTGTAGTACTTGTATTGTACTGTTTAATGTGTAATAATTATTGTATAATTATTATGGTGTATGATTGTATTATTATTGTTTAATTATGTTTGCAAAAAAAAAAATAAATTGAGTGCGGTCGTTTCACATAGAATCCATTTAGAGGATTAATCAAAGACCTCTATTGAAAATCAAAGAAGGTTGAACCCTAATTTGAAAGATGTTGTAAAGAGAGAGATTCTTAAGTTCTTAGACGCGGGCATTATCTACCCAATATCGGATAGTACTTGGGTCTCACCGGTTCATTGTGTGCCTAATAAAGGAGGGATAGGTTGTTAAAAATGAAAAAAGATGAAATGATACCTACTAGGACGATAACCGGGCATAGAATGTGCATTGACTATAGGAAATTGAATTCATCCACTCGTAAGGATCATTTCCCATTACCTTTTATAGATCAAATGCCTGAACGTCTAGCTAATCACCCTTTCTATTGCTTTCTAGATGGTTATTCGGGTTTCTTTCAAATACACATACACCCGAATGACTGATATATCATGGTTTTTACCCTATTTAAGCCATGATATAAGTCTGTTTTATCGAGTCTTTATTCTATTATAGAGTCTTTTAGAATCTTTTACAGGTTTTAGCACATTTGGAGCATTATTGGAAATATTGGAGTTTTATGGAGTATTATGGAGCAAAACTGAAGTCTGGCGACCAAGTACCTGATCGAAGCGTCAAGCATCGATCGATACCCCCTGGTATCGATCGACACCCATCGAAGTAGATCACAAGTCGCAACTTTAATGAAGTTTGAAGAATTGCAGAACTTTCCCATAAGACTTTAATATTTACAAGAAGACCCCAACTCGTGTTTAGACTATTAATTTAGGTTTTACAGCCACTTTGGGCGGTGTGCTTTTCATTACGTTTGTTTAAGGATTTCTGAGAGAGCTTTTGAGAGGGGAGACAAGTAAGAACTCTGTTCGTCTGAGAGAAGATTTCGAACCCCTGTTTTATTCTACTCTAATTTATTCTATTGATGATTTATTCAGCTATGTTGATTGGTTCAATTTTCATGTTTGAGTAGATATCTTGTTAGGTTCAGGGTTCTCAATAGGGTTTTCTCTGAATGTTAGATTGATTTGTTATTAGGATTCACCATCTGAATTAGTTCTTCACCATAGGTTATTTGCAAAGATAATTCTAGATTGATCACCTAGAACTTAGATCTTTGGATAACTGATTAGGCGCGGAAGTGCGATTAATTATCTGATAAAACCTAAGGTGAGCAAAATAATTATTCACAAAGGAATTTGGTTTAGTTGTTTTGTGAACATATCGAACCTGATTTAAAAAGCTGATTTAGATTTTAGGATTCGCAAAGGAATTTGGAATTTCTAGGATTTAGATTTAGATAGTTTTCTCAACGGAAGTTCGTGAACTATATCTTAGTGATTTGAGTTCAAAAACAGCGTTAAAATCTGAATCATGTTAGTTAACTTGTCTGCATTCAGTGACTCCCTGAGAAATACCCTGAACCTATCTTTCTCCAATTGAATTTACAACCTTTTAATTTACGTAATTGTTTTCAATACCATTGATTGCTTAGCGTAATTCCCACATTCATAATCTATTGTGTGTCTCTGTGAGTCCTTGTGTTCGACCCCTAGCTATACTATAACAACTGCTTTAGTATCTAAATAGGGTATTAATTTGAGCATATCAAATTTGGCGCCGTTGCCTGGGACTCAATTCGCCATTAGATTACGTTTGTGAATTTTGACTAAGTTCGTCGGTATCGGTCAATACTATCCAGTATCAGTCGATACTCGCCGTTCTCTTTTGTTGATATCGATCGACACCACTCGGTATCGATCGATACTCATCGTGTTACAAGTTACTAACATTTTTGACTCTTGTTTTCAGGTGCATGCCTAGTCGTGAAACCAGAAAGAACAAGAGCACTCAGCTAGTTCAACTGTCATTGGAGCAAATAGCACTCGTGGAACGCACAAACAGAAGAACAAGGAAACCAGCAGCTAGGAACAACAATCAAGTAGACTTGGTTCGAGATGAGGTTGGTGCCTACAGGGACCCAGAGGGTCGTTTGTGCAATGAAAGAGGACAACGTCTGGATGGAGAGGGGAACATCATTCCACCTGCTCTTGTTGTCGCTGGGAATGTCGCTGGGAACGCGAACGCAGTGAATGCTGAGAACGCTGTGGTTAATCGTGGTAGGACGATTGGTTAGTGCAACAGACCTGATCATCCTACGTAAATCGCTCTGCGATCCGTCCTCCCACTTTTCCAAAGAATGACTTTGAGCTTTAACCCGCATACTACACTCTTGTGGGACAGCACCCTTTTCATGGTCTTTCCAGCGAGCATCCCATGGATCATATTGAGAGGTTCGAGGACTTGTTCACTAGCATCAAGAGCAATGGAGTTTCCTACGACTATCTCCTATGCAAGCTTTTCCCATACTCTCTTGGTGGAGCAGCAACCTACTGCTGAAACAGTAACCTCCTGGATCGCTGACTACCTGGGAGGAAACTAAGAATGCTTTCTTGATCAACTTCTATGATGATACAAGATCCGAGGATCTGAGGAAGAAAATCTCCCAATTCTCTCAAGGACCTACTGAGGCATTCATGGCTGCTTGGATGAGGTTCAAATCATATCACAGAGACTGTCCACATCATGGATACTCTGATGTTCAGCTGATGGGCTTTTTCTTTAGAGGACTTGATTTGGCATGGGCATTCGCGTATTCGGTTCGGTTCCGGGTAGGAACCATTCGGTTCCTGGTATTTCGGGTATGGAGGTTTAGGATCCATATAGGTACCGAAATGGTTTCGGTTTGATTCTTGTTCGGTTCGGGTATAGAAGACTAAGAACCGTAAAATACCCAAAAAGTTTCGGTTCTCAAACGGGTCGGGTATCCAGTACCCGAAATACTTATATTATACCCGAAAAGTTTTGGTTCTCAAACGGTTCGGGTATCCAGTACCCGAAATGTAATAAAAGTCACTTGATTGGAGGTACCAAATGACTTTGGATGCTTCAAGCAATGGAAACTTCAACACCAAATATCCTGATTGAGAACTTGGCGTCTTGCAATAGCACCAAAAATGCTGATTTTGAGCGGAAAAGGCTAGCTGGTAACGTGGATGGTTCACAGATCACTGACTTTCAAGCTAAGTTGGATTCTATGCATAGTCTTCTGATGGCAAGACACAAAAAGTTGTTCACTTTGCTGAGGATGTCGAGATATTCAACGAGAATGAAGTAGAGGATGTTAACTACATTGGTGGTTCTGGTTTTCAGGGTCAGAGAAATCAATTCAACAACAACCGAAACTTCAACAACAACTCGCAGCAAGGAGGGTCGAATCAGTTTGGCCAAAAACCATTTCAGAACAGTGGGTATGTCAGGAACTATGGGAATTTATCTTATCAACATGTACCTGCTAAGCTCCCAGATAGCAGGGTATGTTCGAACAGCTGATTCAAGGACAGCAGCAGCTCACAGTGAATCTCAATGTAAAGATAGATGTTGTGTACAAGTACCTGAGTGGAAGGATCGACGCGCTCGATATTCATCAGAAGATGTAGGAAACGCAAGTAGCTCAGACTGCAGCAGCTATCAAGGGAAATGCGACTCAGGCACATAAGGAGTACATTAATGCCATCACTTTGAGAAGTGCAGAAGATCTCGAAAACCTTGAAGAAGATGATTCCAAACCTGACTCGTCAGTATCGATCGATACCACTTCTGGTATCGCTCGATACCAACCTGAAGAACCAACGCATGAGCCTTGTGTCGATCGACACCCCCTTGTATCGATCGATACCCCGCGGATATTGAACCGGAGATCGTGAAGAAACCAGAGATGGTTGAGGGACGTGTCTACAAGCCTAAGAAACCGGATTCTCTACCATCTAAACATCTCAGATATCCCATTTCTTCAAAGCAGCTGCGTGGCTTTGAAAAGATGGTGCGAAGAATTCCACCCACACATACTTTTGAAGAAGCCCTAGAGTACATGCCTCTGGTAAGTCACTTTCAGGATTGCAGAGAAACTGAGGAAGAGATTAAGGCACTCTTCATCAAAGTCAGAAGTCCACCGCCTCCACTGAAGCGGTTGACTAAGAGGAAAGAGCCAGGGAAGTTTTCAGTTCCATGCTCCATCTCTCGAGTTGAAATCAAGGAATCACTGGTTGATTCAGGGTCTAGCGTGAATGTCATTTCAAAGGCACTTACAGAGAAACTTAAGATCGATGACATACGATCTACTCAGATGCCTCTCACATTCGCGGACTCTTCCACATATGTTCCGTACGGTACAATCCATGACTTGATGGTTAAGGTGGGAGACTGTCTAGTTCCTACTGATTTTTAGGTTGTAGAGAATCATGTAAGGTCTAGCACGCCTTTGATTCTTGGAAGACCGTTCATGGCCACTGCTAGTGCAGTTATGGACACACCCAGTAGGAAGATTTCGTTCTCATACATTGACGAGCAGATCTCCAACGAAGTCATCCCCTCAAAAAGAACTTCCACACAGATATCTTGTATCCCTGTTGGTGCAGGAGAAACTTTGATGGTTGATATTTTGGACGAACCTGATGATGTGCCAACTGTCATAGAAGCTCTAGATCATCCTCATATCATCGCCGAGAAAGTCATCAAAAAGACTAAGGCAAAGAAGAAGGTGAAGGACAAAAGCATCGAGAGCGCTACATATGTCACCTTAACCCCTCAAAAGTGCGATGGAGACTCGATCGAGTACAAGGTGAAGTGTAAGGGACGCTCGAAACCATTTTCTAAGGCCATAATCATCCTAACTCCAGAGCTGAAGGAGAAAGGGCAAGAGGTTATTGAGCGTATGCTGCGCAAAACTCTGAGTTTGGAGGTGTCTAGTTGTGGGACTTTCATGGGAGTGAGCTCCCAACTTCCTTCCAACTGATCATCCTACCAAAGTCAAGATCGTGACATTAAAGAGCGCTTGGTGGGAGGCAACCCACTCGTGAGTTTGTCTTTGAGTTTTTTTTTCTTTTTCTTTTTGGTTTTTTTTTTTGCGTCTGTTTCAGGACGAACAAGGAGGAAAACTCAAAATCGCTGAGTGTCGATCGATATCCTTGGGTATCGGTCGACACCCTACGCGAATGAGGAGGACATATATCGACTTATTCCTGGTATCGATCGATACCAGGTTGTGTGTCGGTCGATACCCAATGTTCCAGCACGGTAACTTCTTGTTTCTCATGATTCCATTTGATCCATTTTGTTTTCTTTCACCAAATCTAGGCTAGGTAACTCTGGGGACAGTTTATTTTAAGTCTGGGGGAGGTAGTCGCTGACTTTGTTTTTGTTTTTCTTAAAGTCAGTCCGTTTTTTGTGTCATTCGTTGTTTTGTTGAGTCAAAATTTTGTCTGAGACTGTGATCGTTTTCTTGAATCAATTGATCTGACCTTGCTTCTGAGTGACCATTGTTACAGAACCTGTTATAGATCGACTAATGAAAAATTCAAAGGCTGACCAGTTAACCAGAAGACACTCATGTTTCCAGTAAAGTTCCTTAAAGCCTGAGCCAAATTTTTGCACTTCATCAATGTGGTTAGTATCTGTAGAGCTTGATTCCTCATTCGTATCTGACAAAGGAACACATATGTGTTTTAAGTAATGGTATTTATCTCCATGTTACAAGTTATTTAATAAGTGCATTAAAAGATGAAATGATTTTCTTCTGAGTAGAGGGTTAGGAAAATTTCCAACGATCCAATTATTATACTCGAGAGGGAATGATCACACAGAGGATTGGAAGCGAGGCTAGGATTTTCCTATGATCCCATTATTCGCCTACATCCTTCAATACATTGAGAGGGAAGAACAGGGGATTATGTGGCAAACACCATCAATACTCGCGTCTCATACCTTGATTTGTATATGCAAAGCTAAAAACAAAAGAGAAAATATAATAAGAAATAAGTCTGGGGGAGAGAAACAATACCAAAAAGTGTGTAAAAGGGTGGTTCCTTGTCATGATATTGTATGGGAAAGAATCTAGAAGGTTCTTGATACTAATTCACAGCGATGAAACTGGGGATGATGGCTTGATTGAACAATGCTGTGAGATAATGTGTGTAGTCTGGGGAGCTACGAATGTCTACGGACAAGTAAATGGTGGTTAGATCAAAAGCTGGTTAGGTGACATTTGGGTGCTTGGGAAATAGGTCATTTCCACGTTGCAAGAACAGGTGAGTCTCTACGTTTTCAAACCTCTTTCTCCGATTTAATCTTCTATTTGCTTGAGGGCAAGCAAAGGCTAAGTCTGGGGGAGTTGATATATCATGGTTTTACCCTGTTTAAGCCATGATATAAGTCCGTTTTATCGAGTCTTTATTCTATTATAGAGTCTTTTAGAGTCTTTTACAGGTTTTAACACATTTGGAGCATTATTGGAAATATTGGAGTTTTATGGAGCATTATGGAGCAAAACTGAAGTCTGGCGACTAAGTACCTGATCGAAGCGTCAAGCATCGATCGATACCCCCAGGTATCGATCGATACCCATCGAAACAGATCACAAGTCGTGACTTTAACGAAGTTTGAAGAATTGCAGAACTTGCCCAGAAGACTTTAATATTTACAAGAAGACCCCAACTCGTGTTTAGACTATTAATTTAGGTTTTACAGCCACTTTGGGCGGTGTGCTTTTCATTACGTTTGTTTAAGGATTTCTGAGAGAGCTTTTGAGAGGGGAGACAAGTCAGAACTCTGTTCGTCTGAGATAATATTTTGAACCCTTGTTTTATTCTACTCTTATTTATTCTATTGAGAATTTATTCAGCTATGTTGATTGGTTCAATTTCCATGTCTGAGTAGATCTCTTGTTAGCTTCAGGGTTCTCAATAGGGTTTTCTCTAAATGCTAGATTGATTTGTTATTAGGATTCACCATCTGAATTATTTCTTCACCATAGGTTATTTGCAAAGCTAATTCTAGATTGATCACCTAGAACTTAGATCTTAGGATAATTGATTAGGCGCGGAAGTGCGATTAATTACCTGATAGAACCTAAGGTGAGCAAAATAACTATTCGCAAAGGAATTTGGTATTTCTAGGATTTAGATTTAGATAGTTTTCTCAACAGAAGTTGGTTAACTATATCTTACTGATTTGAGTTCAAGAACAGCGTTAAAATTTGAATCATGTTAGTTAACTTGTCTGCATTCAGTGACTCCCTGAGAAATACCCCGAACCTATCTTTCTCCAATTGAATTTACAACCTTTTAATTTAAGTACTTGTTTTCAATACCATTGATTGCTTAGCGTAATTCCCACATTCATAATCTATTGTGTGTCTCTGTGAGTCCTTGTGTTCGACCCCTAGCTATACTATAACAACTTCTTTAGTATCTAAATAGGGTATTAATTTGAGCATATCAATGACCAAGAAAAAACAACCTTCACGTGCCCTTACGGCACCTTCGCATATCGAAGGATGCCGTTTGGGTTGTGCAATGCCCCTGCAACATTCCAACGTTGCATGATGTCAATTTTCTCTGACATTCTTAAAGACATGGTAGAAGTCTTCATGGACGACTTCTCCGTGTATGGATCTTCTTTTTGTGTTTGTTTGTCCAACCTTTGCAGGGTCTTGCAACAGTGCGAAGAAGCAAACTTGGTGCTTAACTGGGAGAAATGCCACTTCATGGTGCGAGAAGGAACTGTGCTTGGGCATAAGATCTCCGAGAAGGGGATTGAGGTAGACAAGGCCAAGATCGAGGTTATGGTTAGTTTCGAGCCGCCTAAGTCGGTCAAGGACATCCGGTCTTTCTTGGGTCATGCAGGGTTCTACCGAAGATTCATCAAGGGTCACGAGGCCTCTTACAAGGCTACTTTGCAAGGAGGTGGAGTTTGTGGTTGATGAGGAATGTATGGTAGCTTTTCTAGAGATCAAGAAGGCATTGGTTAGTGCTCCCATTGGTCAAGCTCCGGATTGGGACCTCCCTTTCGAGATCATGTGTGATGCTAGTGACTACGCGGTTGGAGCGGTATTGGGTCAAAGGAAGGACAAGAAGACCAATGTCATCTACTATGCAAGTAGGACCTTAGATGACACTCAAGCCCGATATGCCACAACGGGAAAGAAGTTGCTAGCTGTAGTCTTTGCAATGGAGAAATTCAGGTCTTATTGATGAGGACATCGAGTCAACGACCCAAGTCATACAAGCCCCACTAGTACCAAGTGGACCAGTGACTAGAACCAGGAGCAGGGACATGGAAAAGAAGTTCAACATGTTCATGGACCAGCTCAGACAAGAAGGTTTCTTCAATACGGACACTAGTCCGCTAAGCTCATTTGCGAGCAGTTATTGGGCCGATACTTCCAAGCAGGATCCACTTATGATCCCGGATGATTCAGAAGGCGATCCACATATGGATTTGAAGCTCTTTGAGTCTAGTTTCCAGAACACTAAAGATCAGCCCAAGAATCCTTACCATTCGGACCAGAACGTCCAAACACTGAAGACATATCGGCTGGATCCTTTGCTGGCCGATAACACTAAGTGGCCACTCATCAAGCCCAGGCTCGTGGCCCACTTATCTATGGTCGACTTCACTTCAGCAGAGATGACTTAGGCCCAAGGAAGGTCATTAGTTGGGTTTGTAAGTCGTTTGGCGCTCTTTTCCCAACCTTCGTTTTTATCCCACTGGGTTTTGCGAAGATGGGTTTTTACCGAGGCCTAACGACTTGCAAATATTATTGGCCCAATTAATGACTCTCTGTAAGCCCATGAAGACCAGATACACGAGCCTCACTTCTATTTGTCTTAAGTCTTTTAATTATTTTGTAAACGGGCCTAAATTGTTAAGGACCCGTCTTGTTATTTCTTTTTCGGTTTATTTCCTTTTCTTTGGGGCGTGAGCCTGCTTTAAAAACCCTAGGGCTTTGTCTTTCTCATTCACGCAGACAATAAGAATTTTCCGTGGTTATTTTCGAGTTTTTGTTTGGAACAAAAACGTTTTCTCTCTTTAGATCGTGAGTGAGTCCGATCCTTAGGGAAACCCCTTGAAGTATCAAGAGACCGTCGCCTCTCTTGTGGTTCTCATCGCCCCACCAGCAACCTCCATCTTATCCCGTTGATAGAAGAGAGAGACCTTAGTCCAGCTTCTACAACACTTGAGCACGTATCATTTTGGTATCAGAGCTTCAAAAGCTCCTGAATCTAAGGTGTAAACGTTCCCTTATCATCTTTTAATTTTCTGTATTTTTTTTTCTTGTTCTTGTTAGGTTGCTAGATTCAAAAAAAAAAAAAATAGAAGAACCCTATTGCTTGTGTCGATTTTTTTTTAGATTAATCAAAAAAAAAGGAAACTTAGCTTATTCTTAGTTATTCGATTTTGCAATTTTTCCTTTTAGGATTTTAGTCAAAAAAAAAAAATTATAGAAGAATCCTAATTCTTTTGTGTCGATTTCTTTGTGTACCTTAGCAAGATTAATCAAAAAAAAAAAAGGAAACTTAGCATATTCTTAGTTAGTCAAAAAAAAAAAAAATAGAAAAGAACCATATATTAGCATCTTCGATTTTTGTTAATTCCTTTTTGTTAAGTTGTTCAAAAAAAAAAAAAATAGGAGAGTGTTTTAGTTTAGAATTTTTCCTTTTAGATTTAAGAAATTTTTTTTCTTACCTTACTACTTGTCTTTGTCGATTTTCTTGAAACTCCATTGATACACTTTGTTAAATTTTTTTTTTGCAAGGAGAAACAATGGAAAACAATGTTGCACCACAAGACCCTAATGCCATTCTCATGAAAGCAATCACGGCTATGCAACAACAGCTCCAGAGCGTAGTCCAAAGGCTAGACCAGAGGGAACAGCATCAAGCCAACAACAATCATCCACCAAGAGCACAGCGACGAGCCTACAACTTAGACGAAGATCCGGACGATGTTCCGATAGAGGAATAGCCGCGAGTAAGGAGACGAGGACCGAGACAAGACATTTTTGAGGAGGCCGAAGGTGACTTCCCAAGGCACCAATATTCCCAGGACATGAAGCTTAAGGCACCTACATTTGCTGGAAGAGTCGATCCCGAGGCTTATTTGGAGTGGGAGCAACGAATGGAGCATATCTTCGTGTACTACGACTACAACGAGCAAAGAAGGCTGGCTTTGGCCGTTGCTCAACTCATTGACCATGCTCTCTCATGGTGGGATCGTGAGGTAGCTGACAGAAGAAGGAGCCAATCACCTCAGGTCAGCACTTGGCGAGAGATGAGACAGCTCATGAAGAAGCGATATGTTCCGAGCTATTATCATCGAGATCTTCAAAAGAGGTTCCGAAAATTATCCCAAGGAACCAGGAGCGTAGAAGAATACTTTGAAGAGTTTGAACATCTTAGAAATTGTTTGGAGCTGGATGAAGACACCGAGACACTCATGGCTCAGTTCCTAGACGGACTCAACGAACGACTAAGTCACAAAGTGGAGAAGGTTCCATACCACGACTTGAAGGACATCTTACACCATGCCATTCAAGCTGAGCAACACTTGAAGAGTCTTATGGTAGTTGGTGTCTTGAAGAAAGGGGTTGAAGCCGTGCAAGGACTAGAGAGTGCTAATGGGTTACAAGATGAGAGACTACCATGGTTTGCAGATCTAGTGAACTACCTAGTGTGCGGGAAGGAACCGCCTTTCGATGGGTATAAGAAGAAAAAGTTCTTCCACGACGTGACTAGATACTATTGGGACGAGCCCTACTTATACAAGTTATGCTCGGATAGGTTGTATAGAAAATGAGTGGCGGAATAAGAAGTCCAAGGGATCCTACTCCATTGTCACGGGTCAAGCTATGGCGGGCATCATGCATCCTACAAAACCGCTACAAAGGTCTTGCAATCCGGTTTTTGGTGGCCTTCATTATTCAAAGATGCACACCTCTTTGTCTCCACATGTGATGCATGCCAAAGGAAAGGGAATATTGGGAGGAGAGATGAAATGCCCCAAAACCCAATCTTTGTGGTGGAAATGTTTGACGTGTGGGGCATCGACTTTATGGGACATTTCCCGGCATCATATGGTAACCAATACATATTGGTGGCGGTCGATTACGTCTCCAAATGGGTGGAAGCCATTGCAAGCCAGACCAACGATGCCAAGGTCGTTCTAAAATTATTCAAATCATTAGTGATGGAGGTAATCATTTCATCAATAAGGTGTTTGAAAGCTTACTTAAGAAGCATGGTGTGAAGCATAAGGTAGCAACACCTTATCATCCTCAAACGAGTGGCCAAGTAGAAGTGTCCAACCGGAAAATCAAAGCCATACTTGAGAAGACGGTTGGGGGTTCAAGGAAAGATTGGGCCAACAAGTTAGATGATGCTTTATGGGCATACCGGACCGCCTTTAAAACACCTATAGGGACTACACCATTCAACTTGCTTTATGGGAAGTCATGCCATCTACCGGTTGAGTTGAGCTAATTTGCTATGCATTTGAGAAATTTTGAATTTTTGGCCATGACCATGAATTTTTGGGTTTGTGACTAAATGCTCTAACTTTTGAAATATGAATGAACTCTTAATGCATAAAGTTGGTGTCTTTGATGTTGCTCATGAAAATTTGATTGCATTTATGCCAATTGAGCAAATTTTCCTTTTGTCTCAAAAATGCCTTGGCTTTAAATGATGAGAGGGTTGTTTCTTTGTTTCTTTGAACTTATGGATTCTTTGAGGCAATGTAGGTACAATGAAAACCAAAGAGAATGTAACACCGGCTTCAAGTTTACCGAGGAATAAAAGAGAATTGGCACTAAGGTCTTGTGCCGAAGCAAGTGAAAAGAGAAAGGAGAAGAGGGGTCAAAATAGCGAAGAGGTTGAGACCGTGGTAGTAGTGCAAGCGGGAAAGAAAAAGAAAACGGTCCAAGCTAGTGATGAGGTTGAAACCGTGGAAGAAGTGCTGCAAGAAAGAAAGAAGAAGAGAATTCTGAAGGGGAAGAAGAGAACTCCCACCTATAATGAGTACGTAAAGAAACTCAAGGCGGTGACATTTGAGGAGACAAAGTTCCCGGACACGGTTGTGATTGCAAAGATGGGAATCCTAGAGGAGGTGAGAACAATTTTCACCAACATGGGCTATGAAAGAGTCTTTGATGTGAGCAATGTCTTACACAAAGAGCAAGCTTGCCAATATTTTGCATCATTGGAGGTGAGGTACTATGAGCAAGGCGATGATGACATCAATGAAGAAGATGGTCACGGTTTCTTAGAATTCAAGGTGGAGAGAGAAACCTACAAGATGTCCTTCCATGAACTGAGCCAAGCATTTGGTTTCAAAGAAGAAGGAACCAAGAAAGGGATCACGTTCCTCTATGGGCGGAAAGACTTGTCATACTTGTGGAGGATCATTGGCATGGGAGACTACAATCCCGAGGCCATCAAGAGCTCATGCCTTGGCCATCCCGCCATCCGCTATGCTCATAAGATTCTTGCTCACACTTTCTTTGGCAAGAAGGAATTTGGTACGGTCTCGGAAGAAGACATGGAGCTACTAGGAAGAGGGTTAGCACCGTTCCTTAACACGCCTCGAGACAAAAAGTATTTTGAAGGAGATAGTGCACATCCGTTCTTGTAAACCACTTGCTTAGTTACAAGGATTGGGCTTTCAACACTAGGAGCAAGGATCCCAAGATCTTCATAGGTGGTATCGTGACCACTATCCTCAAGGCAAAAGGAATCAAGTTGGGAGAGGAAACTACGAGTGTGGCACTCATGGATGAGGCATATCTTTCTAGGACCTCGTTTTTCGATGGCAAGAAAGGCAAAACCTTTGCCTACAACGTTCGGGTCACCGAGACTCAAACGGTGAAGATTCTCTTGCATAACTCCCAACTCACCGCGCTCCAAGAGAGAAAGGATCTATCCTTCTATCCCACCGAAGACAACTTCTACAACCCGCCGACCGACCCGCCTCTAGAGAAGATTTACTTCCGAAAGAAGAAAGTAAAGAAGGCAAATGTTGAGTCACCAACCAACCAAGAGGATGAAGAAGAGAATGGTGAACACTCGATTCCTACTTGGCCCACTTACGGAAGTGAGCGGTATAGCTTTGCCCCTTATGATGGGAAGATGCCGGACGTTGCTTCAAGGCATGCACACCACCAAACTAGGTTGCTTCAACGTTGGTGTAAGTGGCAAGACAAGAAAATCCGGAAATTAGTCAAAACGGTGAAGGGATTGAAACACACGGTTAGAGAGCTCAAAGGAAAGAAAAGTGAAGCTAGCTCGTCTCAGGACCAAGTCGTGCAAAACACGGTGGGGCAAGAAGAGGATGGCGAGTGCTCTACTCCATTGGATCGACAAATCCAACTATACCAAGGAGATTTGGCGGAAAATGATGAAGAACGCACTCGATTTCCTCACACGGTGAAAAAGGCCAAGAGAAAGGCAATGAAGACGCCCTCGCCGTGCTCTAGCAATCCGTCTTACTCAATGGGGACTTCCTCCCCATCCGAAAGCTTTTAAGGTAACTCCAAAACCTTGTAAATAATTTTTCTTTTCTAGAGTCTCATGCATTGTATAGTTTTATAGTTTTTTCTTGTTTTATTTTTGGTCTTTCCCTTAGGCTTATTTCACACCGAGACGGTGTGATTTTAGTTTGGGGGAGGGACCGGTATCTAATGACATTTGCTTTGTCTTATTTTGAGTTTTGCATTTTGAGTCTCATGCATTCATCTAAGGCATATAAAACAACAACAAAATTGAAAATTTTGAAAATTGAAACACAAAAAGAAATCATTTAGGTTGCCATTTAGCATGAATTTTCATTTGTACATTAAGTCTAGCCTTGCATACTTAGAATTCATTGCTTATGCATGGGATCAATGATGAATTTTCCTTGTAGAATAGCACTTTAAGAAGTTAATTCAATTCCCTCGTTCGTAATTATTAAATGCATTTAGGTGAGCATGAAAGTAAAGATGCACCATTCTTAGTTCTCATGTATCATCATACTTTCCTTGATCTAAGCATGCTTGAGTTGCACCCAACCCCATTCAAGTGATAACCATTAATTTGACTTGTAAATATTGTGTTTGTGCAATTTTCTTAATGAATGTGTGGTTCACATATACATACTTGGGCATTCTTATTCCTTTTTACCAATCTTGTTTGTCCAAGTAGGCCATATCCCCTCATTGGAATGGTTTCCCTTTCCCTAACCATAGCCTTCTTTCAAGCCATTTCTATTAGTGTGTGATTGTGAGGTCTTTTCTTTTCAAACAAACTTGGAAAAACGTGTTAGAATTAGGGCGACAAGAGGGAATTCTCGTGTAGACTTAGCTCCATCATCACGGAGTTAATTTAGGATTAGGCTAGCTAGGATGGCGGGTCTTGATTCAAGTTTGGGGGAACAGTTTTTGAAACTTGGTGATCGGATATGTGTGGAATGGTGGATTGGAAAAGATGAAAAACGAGAAAGATAGCCTAAAAGATTGGTTGGTGCAAAAATAAAATAATAAGACTAGCTCTTAGAATAAGATAGCCTAAAAGATTCAAAGAAAAAGAAGAAAGCCGAAAAGGCCAAGCATCAAAGATGAGAAGAGGCGTGAGCAAAAATGAAGAAACAAAGAGCTAAGTCAAAACAAGGAAGCACCAAACCATGCCATCAAGGAAGAAGAAGTCGATCCCCAATGTGAGAAGAAGGTGAAGCAAAAACACAAGAAGCGTGTGTGGGTTTGAGAAGGTAAAACGCCTTGGGATGAAAAGGGTAGCTTAGGTTGTGGGCACAACGGGTTAGAAAGCTTTAGGTTAGAGACACTCTATGCTTAATTACCCATGCATGAAATGAGATCACCTTCATCTCATAACCATACCCTTAGCTAAACGAATTTAATTTAACCTTGCATAAACATGATTCATGGTTACGCCACTAATTAATGTTAAGGGATTGGAGAATATGATTGCTTGTGTAGATTGGGGTTTGGATTTGATACATGATGAAATAGGAATGGTTAACTCCTATGGAGTAGGCTCACTTGTGCATTTTAGAACTACATTGCTTGGACGTTGATTTTGATTTCTTTTTGTGCTATTTGTGGATTTGAGCTCCCGCCTTCGAACATCTCTCTCTACTTGTTCTTATTTATTTGCTTGAGGGCAAGCAAAGGAGTAAGTTTGGGGGAATTGATAGACTCATATTTCACCACCTTCATGCATTCATTTAGTATAGGTTTCCTTGTATTTGCATGTAGTTACATAGCATTTCTTGTTATTTTGTCTCGTTTAGGGTTTAGAGATCTCATGCTATGTCCTAGAGAGTCTTGCATGTTTTGGAGTCCTTATTAGGTACTTTTGGAAGCTTTCTTGGACACTTTGGAGGGACCGCACAAGCCAAGCCGGCAACACGTACCGGCCCGGCACGAAGCTTAGCATGCAGCCGGTATTGAGGGATCCCCAGGAAATGGATTTTATCGGACCCGTGCACCGGCTTCGCGTGACCCGGCATGAAGAAATCTCGGCAAAAGGCTAAGGCATGAGCAAGACGATACCGGCCCGGCACAAGACGAGCATGCAGCCGGTATTGAGGGATACCCAGGACATGGATTTTATCGGACCCGTGCACCGGCTTCGCGCGACCCGGCATGGAGAATCTAGGCAAAAAGCTAACGCATGAACAAGACGATACTGGCCCGACACAAGACAAGCATGCAGCCGGTATTGAGGGATCCCCCGGGCAGGTATTTTACCGGCCCTATGTCACGGACAAAGCACACCCGGTGTCAGCACACCACCCTCCATACCGGCCCGGTGTACCGGCCCCATGCCGGCCGGCGCTTAACTTCGACCCAAGATTGACCGAGTCAATACCCGGTTTGTTCCGGGTTGACCCATTCAACTCCTCATCCATTTAAAAACTCAAAAACTCTAATTTTCATGAAATGCTTTTTTGTCTAAGAAACCCATTCCCCTTTAGAGAGAGTTCTTGGATTTGTAAGAGAGGTTCTTCTACCTTTTATGCAATTAAGTCTTTGTTTTCATTGATTCCTTCCATCTAATCTTCTTTCTATCTTATCTATTCAAGTTTGATCCATGAAAACCTCTCCTATCCAAATCGATTTTAAGAGGCTTTTCATGGGTCTTGAGTAGTCTTCTTAGAATCTAGAGATGGGATAGATTAGGGTGATTTGATGCATGATCTAAGGTGTTTAGTGATATATTATCTTATACCCCTCTTTGTTTAATGCTCTTAATGATAAATCTAGCTTGATGAAGTAGATTTAGATGATAGACATTTCATTGCACACCAAGTGTTTGATGAAATTCCTTGATAAATTATTCAAAGGTTTTATGCTCCTAGCCTAAGAGATTAGTTGTCTAGGGCATATCTTTGGTTGATCTTGATGATATTCTTAATGCTTGTCAATTTATAATCCACAAACGACGGTTTGCTAATGGATTTGATAGTTAGCATAGTGATTAGTTGCTTGAGAAAGAACTAATCAAGATTAGAGATCTAATACCTAGGGATAACTTGTTGAGTGAAAGAACACATTGGATCATGCATTAGTAACCCCAAATCGATTGCCCTATCTCTTGATTCGCCTTTGTTATTTGATTTACAACTCGTTTAGTATTGCTTTTGTTTATTTGAATTCGGATACATAATCATAAACTACCTTGTTAAGCTTAATTTACTTATGATCCTTGCATTCTTAGTGTTTAGGACTATTTCCCAATATTGGATTCGATATCCTCTTACTACATCGGTTAGAGGGTATTGATACCTTGAGATACCAAAATATCTTGTATCACTAAGCCCTAGACATCATAGATCTATCACGAAATCCCTTAAATCAACCTCATCCATGAGCTCTAAAAAGACTATTCACTAATCCTGAAGAACACATCAAATCTCATGAAATAGGTGTTGTTAATCATGATTAGAGAATAGAAAGATGAAAGATTAGAAGATATTAGGAAATTTAGAAGCTTAAAACTTAGATTGCATATAGAAAAACAAGATCTCCTATACAAAAATCTCAAGAAACCTTCAAAAGGAAAGGTTTTTGCCTAAGGAAAAAAAGATAGGAAAAAATAAAGCTTAGATCCAAAAAAATAGGTGTTTGCATACTTAGAGGGTCATGGGCGGACCGGGTCAACCCGAAACAAACCAGGTTTTGACCCGGTAAAATCTTGGTCGAGCAATCAACACCGGCCGGTGGCGGTCCGGTATGGCGGGCCGGTGTGGATGGTTTTTGTCAAGGTTGCTATGAGCATAACTCGTTTGGGCGCCAGACAGACATGTCCCTGCTAAATCTGATGTATTTTTCGAACCACTACTCAGAATAACTTGAAACCACCTCCAGATGACAGCTAACTCAATTATGTACAAGTTCAATGCAGACCTAGGAAGCTAAATCCGAATAATTGCTTCACCTGGCCTGATATTTTAGTCACTTCGGCTGGCTTCGATGAGGACGGAGTTGGACTTGTGACACTAGGTGGACATTGGCCGGTGCTGTGGGCCGGTGTTGAGATGAGGTACAGTACCGGACGGTCTTCAGGGGGTGCAGCAGGCCAGCATTCTCCCTGCCCAAACATTGGCTAAGCACCGGACGAGCACACCGGTCGAGGATGGGCCGGTGCTTCAAGGCTGATGGAGTGCATGCTCTTCAACACCGGCCTGTGGTAGTCCAGTGTGATGGCTCGGTATTTCTCATGTCCAAGCTTTTCCTTGACACCTGACACCAGCTCAGGGCTGGCCAGTGCTGATCATCCTGAAGTGCAACATCGAGCGGACTTCGAGGGGTGTAGGCGGCCAGCCGGATATATCCTTGGTAATATCGCCATATCTCCTGAATCACTTATCTAAATAACCTGAAATCACTTTCAGACGACATCTAACGCATTTTTCCATCCTTTTCATGAAGACTTTCGGAGCTGATTCTGACTGCAAACCCGTCCGTCGGCCCGATCTTTCAGATACCTCGGGTGAACTCTGCATTTGCCTTTGCTCCATAACTCCAATCATCCCCAAAATGTCTCCAAGGCACCTAAACACACTCCAAAACATGCAAGACTCTCTAGGACCTAGTGAGAACTCTCTAATTTCTAAATGAGGACAAAACATCAAATAAATGCTAAGAAAACACATGTATGAGACTCAAAATACATAGATAAATGCATGCTAAAATGGGTAAAATATGAGAATATCAATTGGTACCTCTTATGCTACATTGACAAGCATAGATGAATTGATATGAACCTAACAAAAAATCATTTATCAATTTAAGCTGACGACCTAGACCCGACTGGGTCAAAACCCGGTTTGTTTCGGGTTGATCCGGTCGCCCACCTATTTCTATAAATATTGTATACCTGTTTTTTTTATGGGCAAGTTTTCTTCTTTTCTAGAGTTGGGTTTTATCCCAAACTCTTCTTATGATGATTTTGGATGGATCTTCATCATTCATGCCACTCTAGTGAAGGATTCTTCACCCTCTATCATTTATCTTTTGTTTACTTCTTTTCTTTTACTTTTCATTTATCTTCTTCATGTTTAGTCTCTAGGGTTTTTGTTGGATCATGATTTGCTTGATTTTGATGGTTTGATGATTGATTTGTGATGCTTAAGTTCAAAATATTTTCTTTCCTTTCTTATTTAGTGTTTTTAATGCTAGATTAGGCTTGAGAAAATTAATCTAGATCATAGGAAATTTCATGCACACAAGGTATTCGATGAAATTCTCCAATCAACTAAATAAGAGATTTTCATACTTAACTCATGAGAATGAATGTTGAAGATGAGTCTTGGCTAATAGAACTTGTGTTTAATGCTTGCTAATCATATAATCACAAATGATAATTTGACATTGATTAAGTGATTAACAAAGAGATTAGTGTCATGAGAATGAATTAATCTTATTCAAGTGTTCTAAACCTAAGGAATAGCATAGATTGTGTGCATTAGCATCATAATTGATGATGATTTGAATGGTATCTTGTTAGATCCTTCAGATAGGTTGATCTTAATGGTAGTTTTGAATTAAGAAATCAAATCTAGAACTTAAGCATTTCATGCCCGAGAGGTGCTTGTGAAAATGCTTGAACCAAACCTATTGTGAGATTTTCACATCCTAGCCAATGAGAGTTGATGTTTAGGTGATTAGTGAACTAATTGGAATTGTTTATTAATTCTTATTGATTATCTAATTGCCAACGAGAGTTTATGTCAATTAGGTGTTTAGTAAAGTGATTAGTACCATGAGAATGGATTAATCCTATTTGTGAATTCCATGTTCTAGGATAGTGTTTAATTCAATATTTGTCATCATTATTTGATTGTTAATCATTTCTTTAATAGTCTAATCCATGATCCAACACTTATATCTTTTTTTCCTTCTTGCATTTGTTTTCCTTTCGATTAAATTATAAAACCCCAAAAACCATTTGCTCTAACTTAAGAAGTTTCATGCATTCCTAATGCATTAATCTTAACCCCTATGGATTGACACCTTTTATGCTACAATGACAAGCATAGATGAATTCATATGAACTTAACAAAAAATCATTTATCATATTAGGCTGATGGCCTAGACCCGACATTGTCAAAAACCCGGTTTGTTCTGGATTGACCCATTCGCCCATCTCTTTCTATAAATACTCTAGACCAATTTTTTTTATGGGCAAGTTTTCTTCTTTTCTAGAGTTGGGTTTTATCCCAAACTCTTCTTATGATGATTTTGGATGGATCTTCATCATTCATGCCACTCTAGTGGATTCTTCAACCTCTATCATTTATTTTTTTTGTTTATTTCTTTTCTTTTACTTTTCTTTTATGTTCTTCATGTTTATACTCTAGGGTTTTTGTTTATTTCATTTCTTATATAGTGTTCTTAATGCTAGATTAGGCTTGAGAAAGTTAATCCAGATCATAGGGAATTTCATGCACACAAGGTGTTCGATGAAATTCTCCAATCAACTAAATAAGAAATTTTCATACTTACCTCATGATAATGAATGTTAAAGATTAATATTGGCTAATAGAACTTGTGTTTAATGCTTGCTAATCATAAAATCACAAATTAGAATTTGATATTGATTAAGTGATTAACAAAGAGATTAGTGCCATGAGAATGAATTAACCTTTTTTAAGTGTTCTAAACCTAAGAAATATCATAGATTGTGTGCATTAGCATCATAATTGATGATGATTTAGATTGCATCTTGTTAGATCATTCACATAGGTTGATCTTAATGCTAGTTTTGAATTGAGAAATCAAATCTAAAACTTAAACATTTCATGCCCGAGAGGTGCTTGTGAAAATGCTTGAACCAAGCCTATTGTGAGTTTTTCACATCCTGGCCAATGAGAGTTGATGTTTAGGGTGATTAATAAACTAATTGGAATTATTTATTAATGCTTATTGATTATCTAATTGAAAACGAGAGTCACTCACTACAAGAAAACAGCCGTTTTCCGACGACTGATTCCGTCGGAAAAGGTACTTTCCGACGGATAAACACCGTCGGTTTCAGGTCGTCGGAAAATAAAATCCATCGGTAATCCGTCAAAAAATAAAATCCGTCGGTTATTTCCGACGGATATACCAACAGTTTACCGATGGCCCAATATTCGACGGATTACCGACGGTATTCCGACGTATATTTGTCGGTAAAAGCAGTCGGGAATCCGTGGTAAATTTTCCACGAAATTCCCACAGATTGTTTCTGATGGATTTTCGACAGACTGTTTCCGACGGACTTTCGACGGACTGTTTCCGACGGATTTCCCACGGATTGTTTCCGACGGATTACCCACAGATTATTTCCGACGGATTTCCGAAGGATTCCCCACAGATTGTTTCTGACGGATAATTTAATATTTGTTTTCATTATAAATTTTAATTTAATATTTTAATTTTTTTAATTAAATTATTTTAAAAGAAATTAATAATTTAATTATTAATTAATTTATTTAATTTGTATTAAATATTTTAATAATTAAAATTCAGAAAACATTAAAAATTTTAAACGTTCGGAGACTGGTCGGCATCGTTGGTGTTGGCGGGGTTGTTTTTCCGAAAGATAAATGGGAAGGCGCTTTGCATGATCTTCTGCAAGTCGGCGAGCTATGGCTGGGTCGAAGTTTGTGCATTCTCTAACTCTGCAACCTCGTCGTCATGGTCTTTAACCGTTTGGCGATTTCTTCCCGATACTCCGAAGGATACCGAGGAATCGAGGAAGAAAATTCATGGGTCGGAAGTCCGCCTAACCCCGCGAATCGACCCTTTACTTGTCGAGTTTCCTATAAAATAATATAAATGTTAGTAATAAATTAAATTAACGGAACAAAAAAAATAGAAAACAAATAAAACCTTACCCCGAAAACAAGTTGGTTGATCTCTTCCGTGGATAAAACGTACTCGTTCGAGTCCGAGGATCCGTCAAGAGTGAGTTGGGACATCGAAACTTCATGTTCCGTCATCTTCTTCTTGCAGGTCTCGACAAGCTGACGCATGGTTGGGTCCTGGATCACACCCGATTTTTTGTTGGTGTGCCTCCTCTCGATGACTTTAAGGTAGTCGGGAGTTTTGCCATCTTCCTTCACCTGTAGAATTTAATTAAGTAAAAAGTAATATTAAAAGAAATTAGTAATTAAAAATAGAAATTACAATTACCATTTCCATCGCCTCGCGTTCGACGGTCTTTGCGCCCCCGTTGTGAATGTAGACCCCCTTCCCTCCTCCGTCGCTGTTGCGGTTCTTTGAATTTCTTTCGGAGGTCGCATTCGTCTTTGGCTTACTCCAGTACTCGCAGAAGCCCTTCCACACATCGTCCTCAAGGTCCTTCGACTTCCCTAAGCCGTTCTTCCACTTCTGCTTCCACTCATACATGTGGTTCGAGTACGAAAGCGTGGCATACTTGTCGAATTGCCCGATAACCTTCGTCGTAAGGTCAGAGTCCCACGTGAACTCTTGCTACAATTTAAAACATAACGTTAGTTTAGAAATTTTATATTGACAAAATGAACTAAATAAAGAAGAAAATCAAGTAAATACTTACCGCGAAACTCCGATGCTAGACGTCTTTCTCGTCGGAAGGCATGTCGGAGTACTTCTCGTATGGTTTTTACAACATGTTATGGAGCATCCACAATATCGCATTTGTGACTTCAGGCGACAACTTAAACCTGAAAAACATGTTTGAAATAAAGTTAGTATGTAAAATTTCTAAATCTAAATAAATTGAACTTATAATAGTGTCCCACTTACCATGTCTCATCCTCGTACTTCGGGTCGAGACGGATGCAGTGGTCCCGGTTCGGCTACTGGACAAGATCCTCGATCCCAATGTTGGACCGAGCCGCATATTGCTGGGAATCCGGGATTTTGAGTTCCCGAGCTCGATGGTGCAGTAGACTGAGCTCGACGACCAAGAGAACGGCGGCCTTGGGAACTGCCCAAATGGAGAGAGTCCTCGTCAGCCCTGCGGAAAAAAACTTAAAAACGTTAGTACATCGAATGCTAAACATTTTGGAAAATCTATAAATTTCGGGGAATTTATATATTTTATTGATTATTAAAATTTTTAGGGATTAAAAAAAGATTTCGTGAATTGTGAATTCCGTGGGATATTTGAACTTCTGAGTAATTTTGAACTTCTCGGAATTGCTATTACCAACTCCATAAGCATGTTGAAAGAGATCTTCGTATCGAAAACTCTGTGTCTTCTTGTTAGGACAAAAAAGACAAACGAAGCCGAAAGTGACTTTCTGCTTTTGTGTGTCCTTATTGTCCTAACAAGAAGATCTCCTTCAACATGCTTCTGGAGTGGGTAATAGCAATCCCGAGAAGTTCAAATTTCCCGAGAAGTTCAAATGGCCCACGAAAATTTATAAACTCCCGAAATTTTTTAATAAACCGGTTAAATTTTTAAATTACTGGAAATTTATAATATTTTCCAAAAATATTATAAATTCCCGTATAATTTATAATTAGTAAAAATTATAAAAACGTAAACGTATGTGTAGGTCGAACGATGATTCAATTATATACATATTTCGCCACTCGCGTTCTTCGTCATCGTCGCGGCTATCATACTCTTGCGTATTATATCGCACAGCAACCGGAGCCTAAAGCAGGGACATGTTACTGCTTTCCGGTTCCGGTTGCTGTGAGATCCTATACGCATTGTATGGTAGCGGCGACAATTACGAAGAAGAGAGTGATGAAATAGATATATAATTGAAACACATATTCGACGTACACTTACGTTTTTATATAATATTTTGCTTTTATAATATTATTATTTTATTTTATATTTTGAATAGTATTTAAAATTATTATAGTTTTGATTTAATATTTTCCAAAAATGTTTTATAATTTGTTAGATTAGTATTTATAATTTTGAAACGTTTTATAATTTTATTATCTAACGTTTTATAATTTGTTAGATTAGTATTTATAATTTTGATTTAATATTTTCCAAATACGTTTTTATATAATATTTATATTTACACAAAATGGTTTTTAATTTTATAAATTCCAAAAACGATTTATAAAATTTGGAAAATGTTATAACAACCTAAAAACAAAACTATATATAAATTACTAAATATAAAATAATAAATACTAATCTAAAACCAAAATTATTAACAACCTATTTCACTATATTTACAAATTTACAAATCCTAACATTTTATTAATATAAATCACTAATCTAACAAATTTTTATTCTAAATCACTAATCTAACAAATTTGAAAATTTACAAATCCTAACATTTTTAACTTCCTAATTCACTAAATTTTTAAAAAAAATAGCCTTACATTTAAAAGGAAAGTGGACGGTGGCAACTCACGGCAGGCGGCGGCGGGGGAGATGAGCGGCGGTTACCTAAAAAAAAACAAAAACGGATTAGAGAAGATTTAGAGAAGAAGAAGAGAAGAAGAGACGACTCACGAACCGGGCGAGTTGACGAGACCGGCGGCGGCGGCTAGATGAGGCGAACGGAGGCGGCGGCGGCGAGATGAGGCGAACGGAGGGCGGCGGCGGTTGTTGAATGGAATCGTCAATGGAGGAGAGTGAGAAAGAGATACAGAGAAAATAGATAAATGAGAAGATGAAGTCAATTCGATGATATAAAACTTCATTTTCAACAGAAATATCCGTGGGATTTTGAAAAACAAAAAAAATTAAGCCGGTCAATCTTCCCGCGGTATCGAAAAAACCAAAGTCCGTCGGAAATACGTCGTAAATTTCCCACGGAGTTCCGACGGATATGGAAATATACGGTATATTACATGCATGTGTTCCTATTGGCCAGTCAACCGACACGTGTTACCCTGAATTCGTCAGAATTCCGTGGGAAATTTCCAACGGTTTTCCTACGCACATAGGGTAAAATTGGGGTTTAGGGTTTAGGGTATTGTGAACTGATTTAGCAATACCTAATCTACATGTCTCATTAAAAAAAATAGTAAATTCATCAATGATAACAACATTTTTATCATTTTAAAGTTGAACAACATCAAAACCTATACATTTTACATAGATCAACTATAACTTATACAAAACACTTCCATCAAATGTTATAAATTCTATATAACCCAGTTTTTAAGACATTTGACAAAATTAAGCTACCGTATAAACATCATATACAAGTGTTCATATATAATTCATATTAAAAAAACTAAACCCTAAACCACTTTTTTTGTTTATCCGTTGGAAATCCGTGGGAAATTTCTGACGGCTTTCCGACGGATTCAGTTAAATCTCCGGCTAAAATTCCCTCGGCTAAACTTCCTTCGGTTATAAAATACCCTCGGCTAAAACTGAATCCGTCGGAAATTTTCGACAGATTTCCGACGCCTTCAGATAAATTCCCGGCTAAAATTCCCTCGGCTAAAATTCCTTCGGTTAAAAAATACCCTTGGCTAAAATTCCCTCGGCTAAAACTGAATCGGCCGGATATCCATCACAAATTTCCGACGGATTCAGAAAAATCCCCGACTAAAATTCCCTTGGCTAAAATTCCTTCGGTTATAAAATACCCTCGGCTAAAACTGAATCCGTCGGAAATCCGTGGGAAATTTCCCACGGATTTCCGACGGATGTTATAAAATGGAAGTATAGTTAGCATTTTATTGGGTTTTTAAAATGGATTATTACACTTAAGTATATCAAATGTCTAATTTTATAAAACTTCCACATAACTAATACATTATACATAACAAATATCAAGTAGAAGTACAAGGACACAATATATTACAATGGTAATTTTATTAAATTACTCCGAATCTGATGATGAGTAATCTGATTCTCCTGATTCAGAAGTTTCCCCAAATTCGTCTAATTATTCCTCTGAATCCTCAAATACCCGATCATCTATAGGTATGTTGAAATCAACAACAAGGTCAACCTCAAGGGAATGTTCAATTGAACCCAAACCAACGAAGCTTTGTTGGAGGGGTTCATGATCGGAAATCCCATAAACCATACCTCTGGGGTTTATCGAGGTAACTGTAATACACGGGTCTTGTTTATTTGTCACTCGTGGATAGAGAATATATCATACCTACACAATGTAATATTAAAATTAAACCATGTATGTCTTCACAAATACTAAAAAAAAACATATATAAAATAAAGAATAAAACGAACCTGGTCCGCTTGTGAAGCAAGTACGAAAGGCTTGTATTTCTGGAGTCGCCTTCTGCTATGTAATGATGTAACACCAAATTGGTCGTGTCGCACACGGCTTCCTACTAATGGGTCGTTCCAGTCGCATAAAAATGCAACACATCTTAAACCGAGCATTCCCGGGTACTGGACATCGAATATCTCACGTACGATACCATAGTATACAAGATCACCATACTGAGTTGATATACCAAAATCAGCAGTTGCGGAACTCCTATCATCCCGAAGAATCTTAAAAGCGTACCCCAGGTGCTATACATCACATGTGACTGAACAATTGCTAGTGGAAAGCGCACAATTTCTTTTAATCACGTGAGAAACCGCACAATTCCATTAGCCTTCTCTGTCGTGACCTGCACCAAAAAAAATAAATTTCAAATAAATCATTCATTATATATATATGATACCTAGTTAAGAACAAGGCAATGACAACATACGTAATCTCTTAACCAACGACTGAATTCTTCCTCTTTAAGTTCGATTAGCTCGTCCCCGGTTTTGTCTGGAAATGCAAAACGTTGATAAGCCATATACGTCATGTGAGATTGAAGTGATAATAACGTTACCATATATATAATCAAAGACCTAATAACTAATTAATAATTGGGTTCAATAGAATGTATACCTCTCATATTAATCAACTGCGTCGCAGTTTGTGAGAATATACATATGCAAATGGTGTCGCTCATGTGGTGAAAGTCTCCGCTTCTTGCAATTTTCACTAAGTCGTCCAATCTCTAAGAATATACGAGGAACTACGACCGGATAAAAAGGTATTACGCCTCCATCATCATATCGAGCTGCTCTATGACTCTTCGTTTTGACTTGTGATGGAAAGTAGAACTCGGCAAAATGTGAAGTGTCTTCATTGTTCTTCATTGATGCTCTGTGCAACAATAGAACCCTCCACTTTGCTCAAATTTTTCACCTTCTTCTTTAGATGAAACTTATAACGCTCAAAAGGATACATCTAACGATACTGAACACGGCCCCCAAGCTCTGCTTCTCGAGGGAGATGAATTGTTAGATGTTCCATAACATCAAAGAAGGATGGCAGAAATATCTTCTCCAAATTGCAAAGGATTACGGGTGTATTATTTGCAAGGTTGCGGATACCATCTAATGTAAGAGAGCGCGAACATATATCTCGAAAAATGCACCAATCCCTGCATATATAATAAGCATACAAAATTAATAAATAAAGACTAAAGTATTGTACATGGAAAGTATGAAAATAAATAAATTTAATGATTGTACCTGCAATTGCTTCGTGGACATTACGTGGTAGAAGACATGCAAAGGCAAATGAAAGGAGGCGTTCCATCACAACATGGCAATCATGACTCTTCATCCCAGTAAACTTCCCTTCTCCATGATCAACACAGTTCCGAATGTTAGATGCGTATCCGTTCGGGAATCTAACACTATCAGAAATCCAATTAAAAAACTCGGCCTTTGAACGTTCATCTAACCGAAATGATGGGACTGGAGCCTTCCCGTTCCCTGTCACATGTAGTGCTCTACGAGAACAAATGTCAGGCAAGTCCAATTGATATATCATGGTTTTTACCCCTTTTAGGTCATTATATAAGTCATTTTTATAGAGTCTTTCTGCTATTTCGTAGTATTTTAGAGTCTTTTACAGGTCTTAGCACGTTTGGAGCACAATTGTAGATATTGGAGCTTTCTGGAGCATTTTGGAGCAAGGCTGAAGATCGTGTTGCTGAGTACCCGATTTTACGACTAGTGTCGATCGATACCCCCTGGTATCGATCGACACCCATCGCAGCAAGACATGACCCGCGACTTTAATGAAGAGTTGAAGAATTGCAACTTGGTCCAGAAGTCTTTAATAATTACAAGAATACCCCAATTCGTGTTTAGGTTATTTATAGGGATTTTACAGCCACTTTGTAGGCTATGCTTTATTTTCTATACTTTGATTCTACTTTTGGTTTTTGGAGAGACAACTCTGAACTCCTGTTTTTGTTGATTTCTTTGATGATCTATTCAATCATGTTGCTTTCAATCTCCATGTCTGAGTAGATCCACTTTAGGTTTAGGGTTTTCTCATAAAGGATTTCTTTGAATGTTAGATTTATTATCTGTTTAGGATTCATAATCTAAATTAGTTCTTCACCTTAGGTTGTTCTCAAAGCTAATTCTGGATTGATCACCTAGAACTTAGATCTTAGGATAATTGATTAGGCACGAGAGTGCGATTAATTACCTGATAGAATCTATGGTGAGCAAATTGATTATTCGCAAAGAGATTTGGTTTAATTGATTTGTGAACATATCAAACCTGAACTTTAAAGCTGATTTAGACTTTAGGATTCGCAAAGAGATTTGGAATTCCTAGGATTTAGATTTAGATAGTTTTCGCAACGAGAGTTGGTCAGCTATATTTTAGTGATTTGAGTTCAAGAACTGTGCGTAATCTGAATCATGTTAGTTAATTTAGCTGCATTTATTGATTTCCTGAGAAAAACCCTAGGCCTATATTTTCCTCCATTGATTTACAACACTTTTAATTGCGTACTTGTTTTCGTTTACACCATTTGATTTAGCGTATTTTGGATATATATAATCTATTGTGTGATATCTTGAGTTCTTGTGTTCGACCCCTGATTTACTGCCGCAACTGCTTTAGTACTATTTATGGTATTAATTTGAGCATATCAAATTTGTTACCGTTGCCAGGGACTCAATTCGCCGTTAGATTTTAGCTAAGAAATTCGTCTAAATTGCCTAGTATCGATCGATACCCTGCTGGTATCGGTCGATACCTGACGTATATTTCAGTTTCTTACGTTCTTTTTTTTTTGTTTTCAGGTGTATGCCTAATATCGAAACCAGAAGCAACAAGAACACCCCGCTAGTTGATCTATCACGGGAACAGCTAGCACTTGTGGAACGCACAAACAGGAAAGCAAAGAAATCAGCTAATGGTTCGTAATGCAGCTGGTGCTTACAGAGACCAAGAGGGTCGGTTGTGCAATGAGCAAGGACAACGTCTGGATGGAGAGAGGATCGTCATGCCACCTGCTCCTGTTGTCGCTGCGAATGTCGCTGGGAACGCGAGGAATGATGTGGTTAATCGTGGAAGGACGATTGGTGAGTACAACAGGCCTGACTAGTTTTTCGCCAATCGATCAGCGATTCGTCCTCCTGCGTTTGAGAGGAATGACTTTGAGCTGAAGCCTGCTTACTTTGCTCTTGTGGGACATCATCTCTTTCATGGTCTTCCTCATGAACATCCGATGGACCATGTGGAGAAGTTCGAGGACTTGGTCACTAGCATCAAGAGCAATGAAGTGTCCTACGATTATCTCTTCTGCAAGCTTTTCCCCTACTCTCTAGGTGGAGATGCGACCTACTGGCTGAGGCAGCTACCTCCTGGTTCGCTAACTACTACTTGGGAGGACACTAAGAGAGCCTCCCTGATCAACTTCTACGATGATGCACGATCTGAGGATCTGAGGAATAAAATCTCCCAATTTTCTCAAGGACCTACTGAGGCGTTCAAGGCTGCTTGGACGAGATTCATATCGTATCAGAAAGATTGTCCACATCACGGATACTCTGATGTGCAGCTGCTGGGTATCTTCTTTAGAGGAGTAGATTGGAGGTATCAGATGGCTCTGGACGCTTCGAGCAATGGTAATATCAACACCAGGTACCCTGAGGATGCTTATGTGTTGATTGAAAACTTTGCATCTAGTAGTAGCACCAAGAGCGCAGACTTCGAGCGCAAGAAGCTGGCTGGTAACATGGATGGGTCGCAGATCGCTGAAGTTAAAGCTCAGCTGGATTTTATGCACAGTGTTTTGCTGGGAAAGACAACAAAGGCCGTCCACTTTGCTGCTGAGAATGAAGTGGAAGATGTTAACTACATTGGTGGTTCTTGTTTTCAGGGTCAGCGATTTGGATACAACGCCAATCGAAACTTCACCAACAATGCTCAGCAAGGAGGGTACCAATCCCCACCACCCAAAGCTCCTGAGGGTAAGATTGAGGCTATGCTTGAACAGCTGGTTCAAGGGCATGAGAAGATTACGGTAACTTTCAATGGGAAATTGGATGCTGTATACACCGAATTAAGGGGAAGGATCGAGGCTCTCAATACCAGTCACAAGATGCTGGAAACGCAAGTAGCTCAGACTGCAGCAAATGTCAAAGGGAAGATGGTTCAATCACACAATGAACACGTCAATGCAATCACCTCAAGTGCAGGGAATTTCGAAGAGGATTCAGAAATCGACAGGGCATCGATCGATACTCCCTTGTATCTATCGATAGCAGCCCAGATACCTACTCGAATGGATCCAAAATCACGTGTATCGATCGATACCCCATTGGTATCAGTCGATACTGAGGCGATTTCTGAGGAGACACATGAGATTTCGACTGTGGTGCCTAAAGTACTTGCAGAGAGAGTCTATATACCGAGGATACCTTATCCCAGAGCTCTTGGGAAGGCTAAGAAGGAGGTAGAGGACGTAAGATGCAAAACCATGGATAATCTGATTGTGGAGCCTCTTGATGATGATATATCTGCCAAGGACAATTCAACAGCGATAGCATCAATCGATACCCTACCTGGTGTCGATCGTTACCCCTCGCAGTACGAGCCAGAAACTGTGGAAACACCTGAGTTGATCAAAGAAAGAGTTCGCAAGCCCAAGAAGCTGAATCCTGTTCCTAAACACCTCAGAGATGCCATCTCTCCAAAGCAGCTGCGTGGCTTTGAGAAGATGGTAAGAAGGATTTCCCCTTAATCATCTTTTGAAGAAGCTCTAGAACACCGTCCTCTACTAAGTCACTTCAAAGATTGCAGAGAAACTGAGGAAGAGATTAAGACACTCTTCATTAAGGCTGGAGGTGGACCACCTCCACTGAGACAGTTGATCCAAAGGGAAGATCCAGGGAAATTCGTGGTTCAATGCTCCATCTCTGGAGTTGATTTCAAAGAGTCTCTCATTGACTCATGGGCTAGTGTCAATGTCATCTCAAGGGCAATTGCAGAACGGTAGGGCGCTGATATTCGATCTTCAAAGGTATCTATCACATTCGCGAACGACTCCACCTCACTTCCATACGGTACAATCTCTGCTTTGCTGGTCAAAGTAGGAGATTGTCAGGTGCCGACTGATTTTCAGGTTGTGGAGATGAGTGCGATATCTCGTATGCCTATACTCCTGGGACGACATTTATGGGTATTGCTGGCGCAATCATAGACACGCCTAATAAGACAATCTTTTTCTCTTACATTGACGGAGGGGTCTATTATGATGTCATTCCCCCTAGGAGTGCTCCCACACGTGTCTCTAGCATCGAGGTTGTTACATAAAAGTCGCTGGTAGTTGATCTTTTGGAAGAGCCTCCTGATGAGCCTACTGTCGCAGACATTTCAGCTGAACCGCCCAGCATTACCAAGGAAGTTGTCAAGAAGGCTAAGGCAACAAAGAAGAAGAAGGCCAAGAGCAAAAAATTCGAGAATCCCCATGTCACTTTAATCCCTCAGAAGAGTGATGTGAATTCGATTGAGTATAAGGTCAAGTGCGAAGGAGCTTCGAAGCCATTCTCTAAGGCTAGAATTCTTCTTACTTCGGAGCTGAAAGAGAAAGGATAGGTGTTTGTGGAAGGCATGTTGAGCAAAACTCTGAAGCTAGCAATGTCAAGTTGTGGAGCCTGTTTTGGTGCAAGCCATCACTCTTATCCAGCCTGAAGGGCGTTACAGTAAAGCTATTGACGTTAAACGAGCGCTTGGTGGGAGGCAACCCACTGGTGAGTCTATATATATAAGTATTTTGTTTTTATTTTTTGTTTTGTGTCAGGATAAACAAGGAGCAAACTCGAAATCACCTGAGTGTCGATCGATACCCTTCAGTATCGATCGATACCCTACGCGAATGGAAAAGTTCATCAAGTCGATTTAAGCCTGGTATCGATCGATACCAGGCTGTGTGTTGATCGATACTCAGTGTTCCAGCAAGGTAACTTCTTGTTTTTCCCAATTTTATTATGTTCTTTTGTTTTCTTTCACTGACTCTAGGCTAGATAACACTGGAGACAGTGTTGGTCAAGTCTGGAGGAGGTGTCTGCTGACATTGTGTTTGTTTTTCTTAGAGTCAGTTGTTTTATCGAATCAAAATCGTTTTATTGAGTCAAAACTTGTTGGAGATGATGATCATGTACTTATATTGTTGTTTTGATTTTATTTTTGAGTGACCAGTGTTGCAGGATCAGTTCTAGATCCACTAATGAAAAATCCAAGGACTGACCAGTTGACTAGAAAACATCCATGTCTCCAGCAGAGTTCTTCTGAAACCTGAGCCAAATTTCTGCACTTCATCAATGTGGTTAGTGTTTTTAGAGCTTGATTCATCATTCATATCTGATAAAGGAACCCATGTGTTTAGAGTAATAGTATCTCTCTCCCCTGTTATAAGTGGATAAATAAGAGCATAAAAGATGAAATGATTTTCTTCTGAGTAGAGGGTTAGGAAAATTTCCAAGGATCCCATTATTCAACTTCATAGGAGATGATCACACAAAGGTGAAAGCGAGGTTAGGAAAATTTTCCGTGATACCACTATTCGCCTAAACCTTTGATATATAAAGAGGGAAGAACCGGGGATTTGGTGGCAAACACCATCAATACTCGCGTCTCATACCTTGATGTGTATATGCAAAGCTGAAAGTCAAAGAAAGAACATAATAAGAAATAAGTCTGGGGGAGAGAAATTGATACAAAAAGTGTGAAAAATGGTAGTTCCTTGTCATGATATTGTATGGTAAAGAATCTAGAAGGTTCATGAACATTGGCTGCAGCGATGAAACTGGCGATAAGGGCTTTACTTGAACAATGCTGCGAGATAATGTGTGGAGTCTGGAAAAGGTGCGAATGTCTACGGAGAAGTACATGGTGGTTAGATCAAAAGCTGGTTAGGTGACATTTGGGTGCTTGAGAAAAGGATCTCTGCGATGGTTCCTGAACAGGTGAGTCTCCGCGTTTTCAAACCTCTTTCTCTGGGGGAGTTGATATATCATGGTTTTTTACCCCTTTTAGGCCATGATATAAGTCCTTTTTATAGAGTCATTCTGCTATTTCGTAGTATTTTAGAGTCTTTTACAGGTTTTAGCACGTTTGGAGCACAATTGTAGATATTGGAGCTTTCTGGAGCATTTTGGAGAAGGCTGAAGATCGTGTTGCTGAGTACCCAATTTTACGACTAGTGTCGATCGATACCCCCTGGTATCGATCGACACCCATCGCAGCAAGACATGACCCGCGACTTTAATGAAGAGTTAAAGAATTGCAACTTGGTCCAGAAGTCTTTAATAATTACAAGAATACCCCAATTCGTGTTTAGGTTATTTATAGGGATTTTACAGCCACTTTGTAGGCTATGCTTTATTTTCTATACTTTGATTCTACTTTTGGTTTTTGGAGAGACAACTCTGAACTCCTGTTTTTGTTGATTTCTTTGATGATCTATTCAATCATGTTGCTTTCAATCTCCATGTCTGAGTAGATCCACTTTAGGTTTAGGGTTTTCTCATAAAGGATTTCTTTGAATGTTTGGTTGATTATCTGTTTAGGATTCATAATCTAAATTAGTTCTTCACCTTAGGTTGTTCTCAAAGCTAATTCTGGATTTATCACCTAGAACTTAGATCTTAGGATAATTGATTAGGCACGAGAGTGCGATTAATTACCTAATAGAATCTATGGTGAGCAAATTGATTATTCACAAAGAGATTTGGTTTAATTGATTTGTGAACATATCAAACCTGAACTTTAAAGCTGATTTAGGCATTAGGATTCGCAAAGAGATTTGGAATTCCTAGGATTTAGATTTAGATAGTTTTCGCAACGAGAGTTGGTCAGCTATATTTTAGTGATTTGAGTTCAAGAACCGTGCGTAATCTAAATCATGTTAGTTAATTTAGCTGCATTCATTGATTTCCTGAGAAAAACCCTGGGCCTATATTTTCCTCTATTGATTTCAAAAACTTTTAATTGCGTACTTGTTTTCCTTTACACCATTTGATTTAGCGTATTTTGGATCTATATAATCTATTGTGTGATATCTCGAGTTCTTGTGTTCGACCCCTGATTTACTGCAGCAACTGCTTTAGTACTATTTAGGGTATTAATTTGAGCATATCACCAATCTAGACTTCAAATTTTCCTTCGTCTTCCTTTGGACATTGAGAACGGTGTTCATAATGTTGTAAAAAAAAATTATTCTCAATGTGCATGACATCCAGATTATGCCTCAAAATATGGTCCTTCCAATAAGGCAAATCCCAGAAAATACTCCTCTTGTGCCAATTATGTACGTTGCCACAACCATCAACATGATGATGCCCGTTACCACCACAATCAACTGTCCTCTCTACACCAAGATCCCTTAACTGAGTCAACAAATAGTGTCCATCTAACTCAGGAGGTGGACCATCAAATACTTTCCGGTTCTTCCTAAACAATGTCGTGCTCCGACGATAAGGATGGTCGCTTGGAAGAAATTGCATGTGGCAATCAAACCAAGACGTTTTGCGTCCGTGCTTCAACTGAAACGCATCTGTGTTATCATGACAGTACGGGCACGATAACCTTATGTGCGTTGTCCATCCTAATAACATGCCATATGCTGGGAAATCGCTAATTGTCCACATAAGTACCGACCGCATAACAGAATTCTGCTGACAAGAAACATCAAACGCCTCAACACCTTGGTCCCATAACATTCGCAACTCATAAATCAATGGCTGCAAAAACACATCAAGTGATCTCTTCGGATGCTCTGGTCCATGAACGAGAATGCTAAGGAACAAGAACTCACGTCTCATGCACAAAGATGGCGGCAAATTGTAAGGTGTTACAATTACTGGCCACAATGAATATTGTCTGCCGTGCTTCCCAAAAGGGTTAAAACCATCGGTACATAATCCAAGGTATACGTTCCTCGCCTCAAACGCAAAACTGGGATACATTGTCTGAAAATGTTTCCATGCTTCTGCGTATGACGGATGACCAATTTCTCCATCCGTTGTATGCTATGCATGCCATCTCATTGCTCCCGCTGTGCGTTCTGGCTGATATAACCTCTTCAATCTCTCTGTTAATGGAAAATACCACATCCGTTTATATGCCACAGACACTCTTCAACCTGTTTCCTTATACCGAGGTTTGCGACAAAAACGACAACTCGAACGGTCTGCGTCCTCTCTCCAGTAGAGCATACAATTGTCGATGCATACATCTATCATCTGATACGGCAATCCTAGACCTTGAACAAGTTTATGTATCTCATAGTATGTTGCCGGTGCAAGATTATATTATGGAAACATTTCTTTCACAAAATCAGCGATTGCATCCACGCACTCCTCACTCAAATTGAAATCCGTCTTTATACCCATCATCCTAGTTGCAGGTTATAAAGGGGAATGCCCACCTCTACACCCATCATATAACGGATGTGTAGTAGCGTTTAACATATCAAAGAATATCTGAGCTTCTAAGTTAGGTTCTTCTCCTCTATCTCCATACTCAGCAACCGATGGTATAGTTTCGTGAAATGCATCGTTCACCATCTGAACATGACCTACATTACTTTCTACTTCAATTGTAGGTTCTTCTAATCTAGCGTTATCCCCAATATATTGTTCACTAGTACTAGCAATATTATCCACCACTGTATCATTTTCTCCATGATAATACCAAACCTTGTAACCCGGCATAAACCCATGACAATACAGGTGTGACCATACTTCATCTATCACGATATATCTACGATTCCGACAATTACTACAAGGGCAGTAGATTTTACCGTTTTTTGCTTTTTTATGCGTACCCGCAAATGCCATGAATTCCTGCATACCTTTTTTGAATTCTTCCGTAACTAGGCCCGTGTCCGGAATTTGATGAGGTTTGTCCAACCATGATCGAAAATAATTATAAGGATCTTAAGAAGACATTATCGTAAGAAATTAGATAAGATAAGTTTTTTTTTGTGATTGTAAATAAAAGAGTGGATACGTTTTTATAATGAAAATTCTGCGCATTTTCCGACGGATGAAAAGTAGATATTATCGATGTCGGCAACGACGTCGGCAAGATGTCGGCAAGGACACCATCTGTCGAATATCCGTCGGAAATTGTCTTACGGATGCCTGTCGTCGGAAATCTGTCGGCAACATGTCGGCAAGATAAGCATTTGTCGAAAGGCCGTCGGAAATCCGTCAGAATTGTTCTGACGGATTGTTGTTGTCGGAAACCTGTAGGAAATTTCCGACGGAGTTCCGAAGGGTCTGATTTTCTGACGGATTTCCGACGGACTTATGGCCGTCGGAAATTTTTGACGGACTTATGGCCGTCGGAAATGTCCATGTGTTTCTTGTAGTGAGTTTATGTCAATTAGGTGATTAGTGAAGTGATCAGTGCTATGAGAATGGATTAGTCATATTTGTGAATTTCATGTTCTATGCATGATAGATTTTAATTCAATATTTGTCATTATTATTTGATTTTTAATCATTTATTTGATAGTCTAATCCATGATCCAACACTTCTATCTTTTGTTTTCTTTCTTGCATTTGTTTTCTTTTCGATTAAATCATAAAAACCCAAAAATCATTTGCTCTAGCTTAAGAAGTTTGTTGCATTTGATGCGAATCGGATACGTCTCCGAAACTTCAGGTCTTAAATTTGTAAACCTTGAAGCCTGCAAGTGCACATATGTGCGTTGTAGTACTTGAAATATCGATCCACAGGGAGAGGGTAATATTCTATGAGACCTTAGACACTGTATAGTAAATAAACATAGAACGAATTTATTTTTTTAGGGTTTTTGTAACTAGAATTAACTAGACACTGTCTTGAAAGTTGCAAAGTGTCTAGCATAGTCGGATCCATGGCAGTGAAACAACACATTAGGCACCTCCGATTCAGCAATGCACCTTCTGTATACACCATCAGAACAGTGCTTGTACAGGTAGGGTTCATCCCAAAAGTATCGCCTTACGTCTCGCAAGAACTTCTTCTTGTGATAGCTCTTGAGGTGCTTCGGTTCTGCATCTGCAGCGAGATAGTTGGCGATATTAACATACTGATATGCTCAAATTAATACCCTCAAAGTACTTAAGCAGTAGTTGTAGTAAGTGTAGGGGTCGAACCCAAGGACTCACAGAAATCACACAATATATTGTATAGTATCGAATCAAGCTAAGCAAATCAGATGAAACAAAAGCAATAGACAGTAAAAGAGTTGTAAATTCGATGGAAGAAATATAGGTTCAGTGTATTTCTCAGGAAATCAATGAATGCAAATAAACTAATTAATAGGATTCAGATTTAGCGCGGTTCTTGAACTCAAATCACTAAAGTATAATTAACCAACTGTCGTTGCGAGAATTATCTAAATCTAAACTTCAAAATCCCAAATCTCTTTGCAAATTCCTAAGAATAAATCAGCTTTAATTTCAGGTTTGATATGTTCACAAATCAATTAAACCAAATCTCTTTGCGAATAATCAATTTGCTCACCTTAGGTTCTATCAGGTAATTAATCGCATTGTCGTGCCTAATCAATTATCCTAAGATCTATATTCTAGGTAGCTAATCTAGAGCAAGCTTTGAACACAACCTGGTGTAAGCCTCGGTGGTGAGGTCTTAACCGGGATAGTCGGTGGGACTAAAGACAGGCGGTCGCCCTCTCCTTTAGTCGGTCGATGGTCGATGGTGAATGGACTTGACACGATGGCGATCGCTTCTCTCGTGTGGAGTCGATGAATGGGCTGATGGTGGAATGAATACACGACACAGAGGGGAGATGACTCTCTGATACGGTGCAGGACTTGGTCTTGGTCGAGTCACACGAACAAGAACAAGAACAAAAGAGAAATCGCTTCTCTAGGGGAAATGCGGCGTTTTTATTAATATCAAAGGTGAAAAATTACAAGGCTGCAGGGGAACCTTATATATGGCTCGTCAGCTTAGGGGACCCTTAGGTCAAACGAAATCACAAAGCAAAAAGACATAAAAACCAAACAAAACAAAAGAAACAAATAAGGAAAGTCCGCATCCCTAGCTAAAAAACAAAGTGCATCGTTTCATTAAAGCAAGAAAAGGAAAGTTTGGCCGAGACACCTAAACTACTCCTTTGGTGTCGTTTTGAATTGGTCTTTAGAGCTTGAAGTACCTGCAAGGACAGTGTATAATGTAAACAGCTTACATTGATGCGAAGTGGCCCAAGGTGGCGCATGAGGTGCCTTTGAAGGTGATTCTGGAGTTGGTGCGTCCCGTGCGTGCAGCAGCTTGGTGAAGTCTTCTAGGAGGTCTTCTGGAACAGAGAAGCCATCCTCTTCAAGTTCTTGTAGTTCCTTAGCTTCAATACCTTCCGTAGCCCATTGTTGGTCCTTCCCGGCTAAGCGGCTTGTGCGTGAAACAACCGGCTGTGCTGCATCTCTAATAGGGAAACTACTCGACCTGTTAACCTTAAAATATTCACTTGGGCGAGAGAACTTACTTCCCTCAGTGAAGATCAGGTCGTTTGGGCCGTCGTTTGGATTTGACTCCTTTGTCTCGGCTAAAACTGTCTCCGAGTAAAGTTCCTCGGCTACAACTGGTTCCGTGGCTGTGGGACGAAAACCACATGTCCTGTTAGTCTTAGAATGGTCACTTTGACGAGAGAACTTACCTCCCTCAGTGCTGATCGGATCGTATGGACCGTCGTATGGACTTGACTCCTTTGTCTCGGCTAAAACTGTCTCCGAGTAAAGCTCCTCGGCTACAACTGGTTCCGTGGCTGTGGGACGAAAACCACATGTCCTGTTAGTCTTAGAATGGTCACTTGGACGAGAGAACTTACCTCCCTCAGTGACGATCAGGTCGTTCGGACTATCATCCGGTACAGGCTCTTTTCTCCCGGCTAGAACTTGGAATGGGTCGCCTGGCCCGGGTGAGTTGACGAAGGCCTGTATGGCCGTCCCGAATCTTCTTCTGAGCTGTTTGGCCTTGGAACGGGTCATGGGACCTTCTGGGACGGTGGGCATCTCATTTGGGTCGGTTCTAGAGCCGATGTCCTCATCATTCCCTCCCTCTTCAAGAGGTTTTGTCCACAAAACTGTATCTCCTGTATCAAAGGAAGATAAATCAGCAACATTGAATGTATGTGAGATATTAAACTCACCTGGCAGCTCTAGCTTATAGGCATTGTCGTTTATTTTGGCTAGAACTTTAAATGGACCGTCGCCTCTTGGAGCGAGCTTGGATGCACGCTTGTCTGCGAATCTTTCTTTGGTCATATGTAGCCAGACCCAATCTCTTGGTTCAAAGGTGAGCTCCTTCCTGCCTTGGTCATGGCTCCTCTTGTACCCTTCGGTTTTCTTCTCAATATTGGCTTTAGCTCTCTCATGCAACTCCTTGATGAGCTCGGCGCGCCTAAGCCCGTCTTGATTGACCTGTTCTATTTGAGGAAGAGGCACTAGATCTACTGGAGATAGAGGGTTAAATCCATAGACAACTTCAAAAGGAGATAGCTTAGTGGCCGAATGAACAGCCCTATTATACGCAAATTCTATGAATGGAATGCAATCAAGCCATGTTTTCATGTTGTTACCAAGAGTGGTTCTAAGTAAAGTGCCAAGTGTACGGTTTACCACTTCCGTTTGACCATCTGTTTGGGGGTGACAAGTAGTGGAGAAAAGGAGCTTGGTTCCTAACTTCCTCCACAAGGTTCTCCAAAAATGAGCCAAAAACTTTGTGTCGCGATCGGATACTATAGTTCTCGGGATTCCATGCAGGCGCACCACCTCCTTGAAGAACAAATTAGCAATGTTGGTCGCATCGTTTGTCTTGTCACACGGGATGAAGTGTGCCATCTTAGAGAACCGGTCCACAACAACAAAGATGCAATCTTGGTGTCGGATCTTGGGGAGTCCTAAAACAAAGTCTATCGAAAGATCTACCCATGGGGCGTTAGGAATAGGTAAAGGGAGATAAAGACCGTGAGGATGTGACCTGGATTTGGCTTTGCGGCATTGGACGCATCTCGAGCAAAATCTCTTCACGTCTTTCTTGAGGTGTGGCCAATAGAAATGATCTTTTACTATGGCCAAGGTCTTGTCTACACCGAAGTGTCCCATTAATCCTCCTCCATGTGCTTCACTAAGCACTAACTCTCTCATTGATCCCTGTGGAATACACAAACGTCTACCTCTAAAAAGAAAATCATTTTGGAGATAGAATGGACCGTATATTCCTTTGCCGTGATTAGTGTAGCATTCTTTGAAGTCAGGGTCATCTTTGTAGAGGTCTTTGATGTGTTCGAATCCTAGCACTTTGGCCTCCATTGTTGATATGAGAGCATGCCTCCTTGACAAGGCATCGGCTACTACATTTTCTTTCCCCTTCTTGTATTTGATGACGTAGGGAAATGTCTCCACAAACTCAAGCCACTTTGCATGTCTTCTCTTTAGTGAGGTCTGACCTCTCAAATGTTTAAGAGTCTCATGATCCGTATGGATGATGAACTCCTTGGACAGCAAGTAATGTTGCCAAGTCTCTAATGCCCGGACAAGAGCGTAGAGCTCCTTGTCATAAGTCGGATAGTTCAGCGTGGCTCCACTTAGTTTCTCACTAAAGGAGGCTACGGGTCTTTTCCTTTGGTGTAGCACAGCTCCAATTCCTAAGCCGGATGCATCACACTCTACTTCGAACATCTCATCGAAATCGGGCAAAGCAAGAACCGGTGCTTGAGTGAGTCTATCCTTGAGCTTGTTGAAGGCAGCTTCTTGAGCTGCTCCCCATGAGAATGGCACGTTCTTTTTTATCACAGCTGTGAGTGGAGCAGCAACAGTACTGAAATCCCTCACAAATCGTCGATAGAAGCTTGCCAAGCCATGAAAGCTCCTAACATGCCCTATAGACGTCGGTGTGGGCCAATCTTTTATGGCCTTGATCTTCTCCTCGTCCACTTGTAGTCCCTGTTCACTTACTACAAAGCCTAAGAACACAAGTTGGTTAGTACAAAATGTGCACTTCTTAAGGTTCGCATAAAGGCCTTCCTTGCGAAGTGATTTAAGCACTAGTTCTAGATGTTTGAGATGATCTTGTAGGTTCTTACTATATATAAGTATATCATCAAAATAGACCACCACAAATTTACTTATATAGGCACGAAGAACCTGGTTCATTAGTCGCATGAATGTGCTTGGTGCATTGGTCAAGCCGAAAGGCATGACTAGCCACTCGTACAGCCCTTGCTTGGTCTTGAAAGCTGTTTTCCACTCATCTCCTTCACGCATCCTGACTTGGTGGTATCCACTTTTCAAATCTACCTTTGAGAAGATAGTAGAACCACTTAGTTCGTCTAGCATGTCGTCTAAGCGTGGAATAGGGTGCCGGTATTTGATGTTGATATTGTTGATAGCTCGGCAATCCACACACATTCTCCAAGTGCCATCTTTCTTTGGCACTAACAACACAGGAACTGCACATGGGCTGAGACTCTCTCTTATGTAGCCCTTGTCCAACAAATCCCGTACTTGTTTCTCCAACTCTTTAGTCTCTTCGGGATTCATTCGGTATGCGGCCTTATTTGGTAAGGCGGCGCCGGGAACAAGGTCTATTTGGTGCTCTATTCCTCGTAGAGGGGGCAGGCCTGGTGGGTTCTCTTCAGGGAATAGATCTCTAAATTTGTTTAGCAAAGCATCTACTTCCGGCGGCAATGCTATCTCTCTGTTTTCTGTACTTAGACACTCTTTAAACAGCATTAGTAATATAGTGCCTTCGGCACTCATAGCACGGTTTAAACAACCAGCATTGATGTATAGATTAGAGACACTTACCTTGGTCTCCTTGCTCATCTTGGCTTGAAGTTCTTGCACTTCTGTCGGGCTTAGAGGTGCCAAATTGTATTTGCGCTCCTTGTGCACGAATGAGTAGTAATTTGTCCGGCCATTGTGAAGTGTTGCATGGTCAAATTGCCACGGTCTCCCCAGCAGGAGATGGCCAGCTTGCATAGGAACTACGTCGCAAAGCACCTGGTCTTGATACTTGCCTACGCTAAAGGGCACACTCACTTGCTCCGTCACTTTGAGCTCCGTGGTGTCATTGAGCCATTGTAGCTTGTAGGGCCTAGGGTGCTTAGTCTTTTCCAAGCCTAACCTGTCTACCATGAACTTGCTAGCCACATTAGCACAAGATCCTCCATCTATGACAAGATTACATACCTTGTTGTTAATGGTGCATCGTGTGTGGAACAAGTTTTCTCTTTGAACTTTCTCTTCTGGTTGAATCAGCACGCTAAGGACTCGCCTAGTTACTAGTAGATCACCAGTATCTGGGTACTCAACGTCGTCATCAGCTCCATCTACTTCTTCTTCCATCTCGTCTTGAGATTCATATCCACCACTCGCCGTAATGATCATGACTCTTTGGTTGGGACAGTCCCTAGCATAGTGCCCTCTTCCCTGACATTTAAAACATGTAATGTCACGAGTTCTAGCTTGACTAGTGTTAGGGAACTTACCTTGCTCGGGCCGGGATGCATTAAAGAAGTCATTGGTTTTGCCTTTGAATCGGGAATCGATCTCGGCAGCTTTGCCTTTGTCTACCGGCTTGCTGCTACTTGCTTGCCAAGGTGGGTTGCTTCGGGTTCTGTTGGCAAGTGACGTCTTCCTCTTGATTTGTTGCTCTATTTGCACCGAGAGGTGTAGTAGCTCATGGAGTCCACTATACCTAGCTCTCTCCACCTTTCTAGCTATACGCTCTTGAAGCCCATCAATGAATTGAGCCATCAAAGCTTCTTCGGATTCTTCTAACTCCAATGAGTTCATCAATTTTTCAAATTCTTCAAAATACTCCTCTACCGTCCGGTTGCCTTGTGCTAGCTTCCTGAAACGTTTTTGCAAGTCACGGTGATAATGATCAGGCACATACCTTAGTCTTAGGAGGTATTTCATGTCATGCCACGTTTCGACCGGCCCAAAGAGTTGCCTTCTTCTTTCGGCTACAGTCCTATCCCACCATGCAAGTTCATTTTCGGTGAGTTGTGCGGCTGCCAAGGCTATCTTCTTGCCTTCTCCATAGCCGTAGCACTCGTATATGTATTCCATGCGTCTTTCCCAATCCAAGTATACTTCCGGATTTGATTTTCCTGCAAACGTAGGAGGTGACAATTTCATATCGTGATTGGGCTCACGCTCTCTTGGGCGATGCCCTCTAATGGGATCACGTCTCCGTTGGTTCAGGTGATGTATGGGGTCAGGGGGAAAGTCGTCTTCTATCTCCGGCATGCTGTCACGGTCATCATGTATCGCATCTTGTTGGCCGTTCATAGGAGCATTCCTCCTTGCCGGTTGTTGAGCTCCTTCGGCTCCTCTTGGTTGTGGCTGCTCAAGTTGGCCTAGTCTTTGGCCAAGCCCTCTCAGTTCTTCTCTCATGGCCGTAAGCATCTGCATAACGGCATCTTGGGGAACGTTGTCAGCTTCTTCATCCATACCGGATCCTGTATTCCTCGATAACACTCAAAGACAACAAATCCGTCAAATACCGAGTGGTTCACAAATAATTTCAGAAAATCGAATTAAAACTATTTTAAAAACTTTGCCAAATTTCCTAGATGATCTAACAAGGGTCTTAAACAATTAGTAAGTCTTAAAAACGAAAAGAAAAATTCTAAAATCCCTTCTAGAAGTTTTCCCGAAATACTTCTATCGATATGGCAATTTCCCTTTTTTTTTTTTTTTGTGATTTGCGGAAACAGAATATACGACTAATAAACTAGACTCCTATATTTTTTTTTGCTTTTCTTTGATCTAACAAAAAGGGACACGACAAGAAACAAAACCCTAACAAAATTTTTTTGTATTTTCTTAGATGGTACGACTAATACCCTAGCGAAAGAACTATGAAAAGATTGGAAACAATGGGATAGAAAACCAAAGGTGGAACCTTTGGCTCTGATACCAGATGGTGTAAGCCTCGGTGGTGAGGTCTTAACCGGGATAGTCGGTGGGACTAAAGACAGGCGGTCGCCCTCTCCTTTAGTCGGTCGATGGTCGATGGTGAATGGACTTGACACGATGGCGATCGCTTCTCTCGTGTGGAGTCGATGAATGGGCTGATGGTGGAATGAATACACGACACAGAGGGGAGATGACTCTCTGATACGGTGCAGGACTTGGTCTTGGTCGAGTCACACGAACAAGAACAAGAACAAAAGAGAAATCGCTTCTCTAGGGGAAATGCGGCGTTTTTATTAATATCAAAGGTGAAAAATTACAAGGCTGCAGGGGAACCTTATATATGGCTCGTCAGCTTAGGGGACCCTTAGGTCAAACGAAATCACAAAGCAAAAAGACATAAAAACCAAACAAAACAAAAGAAACAAATAAGGAAAGTCCGCATCCCTAGCTAAAAAACAAAGTGCATCGTTTCATTAAAGCAAGAAAAGGAAAGTTTGGCCGAGACACCTAAACTACTCCTTTGGTGTCGTTTTGAATTGGTCTTTAGAGCTTGAAGTACCTGCAAGGACAGTGTATAATGTAAACAACTTACATTGATGCGAAGTGGCCCAAGGTGGCGCATGAGGTGCCTTTGAAGGTGATTCTGGAGTTGGTGGGTCCCGTGCGTGCAGCAGCTTGGTGAAGTCTTCTAGGAGGTCTTCTGGAACAGAGAAGCCATCCTCTTCAAGTTCTTGTAGTTCCTTAGCTTCAATACCTTCCGTAGCCCATTGTTGGTCCTTCCCAGCTAAGCGGCTTGTGCGTGAAACAACCGGCTGTGCTGCATCTCTAATAGGGAAACTACTCGACCTGTTAACCTTAAAATATTCACTTGGGCGAGAGAACTTACTTCCCTCAGTGAAGATCAGGTCGTTTGGGCCGTCGTTTGGATTTGACTCCTTTGTCTCGGCTAAAACTGTCTCCGAGTAAAGTTCCTCGGCTACAACTGGTTCCGTGGCTGTGGGACGAAAACCACATGTCCTGTTAGTCTTAGAATGGTCACTTTGACGAGAGAACTTACCTCCCTCAGTGCTGATCGGATCGTATGGACCGTCGTATGGACTTGACTCCTTTGTCTCGGCTAAAACTGTCTCCGAGTAAAGCTCCTCGGCTACAACTGGTTCCGTGGCTGTGGGACGAAAACCACATGTCATGTTAGTCTTAGAATGGTCACTTGGACGAGAGAACTTACCTCCCTCAGTGACGATCAGGTCGTTCGGACTATCATCCGGTACAGGCTCTTTTCTCCCGGCTAGAACTTGGAATGGGTCGCCTGGCCCGGGTGAGTTGACGAAGGCCTGTATGGCCGTCCCGAATCTTCTTCTGAGCTGTTTGGCCTTGGAACGGGTCATGGGACCTTCTGGGACGGTGGGCATCTCATTTGGGTCGGTTCTAGAGCCGATGTCCTCATCACAACCTAAAACGAATAACTAATTCAGATAGTGAATCCTAATAAACTAATCAACCTAACATTCAGAGAAAAACCTTATGAGAACCCTGAACCTAAAGTGGATCTACTCAGGCAATGAGATTGAAAATAACATGATTGAATAGATCATCAAAGAAATCAATTAAAACAGGAGTTCAGAGTTGTCTCACCCAAAAACCAAAGTAGGATCAAAGTAGAATAAAGCATAGCCAACAAAGTGGCTGTAAAATCCTATTAAATAACCTAAATCACGTTTTGGGACTTCTTGTAAATAATCAAGTCTTCTGTGCAATTCTGCAATTCTTCAACTCTTGGAAAAGTCGCGGGTCATGTCTGCTGCGATGGGTATCGATCGATACTGATGCTTTAAATCAGGAACTCATCAACACGAACTTCTGCTTTGCTCCAGAATGCTCTAGAAAGCTCCAATATCTCCAATTATGCTCCAAACGTGCTAAAATCTGTAAAAGACTCTAAAATACTCCAAAATACTAGAAAGACTCTATAAAACGGACTTATATCATGGCCTAAAAGGGGTAAAAACCATGATATATCAACTCCCCCAGACTTAGTCTTTGCTTGCCCTCAAGCAAATAGAAGACTAAACCAGGGAAAGAGGTTTGAAAACACGGAGACTCACCTATTCAGGAACCATCGCAAAGATCCTTTTCCCAAGCACCCAAATGTCACCTAACCAGCTTTTGATCTAACCACCATGTACTTCTATGTAGACATTCACAGCTTTTCCAGACTCCACACATTATCTTGCAGCATTGTTCAAATAAAACCCTCATCGCCAGTTTCATTGCTGCAGCCAATGTTCAAGAACCTTCTAGATTCTTTACCATACAATATCATGACAAGGAACCATCCAATTTCACACTTTTTGTATCACTTTCTCTCCCCCAGACTTATTTCTTATTATGTTCTTTTTTTTAGATCTGCATATACACATCAAGGTCCGAAACGCGAGTATTGATGGTGTTTGCCACCGAATCCCCGGTTCTTCCCTCTCTATGTATCAAAGGTTTAGGTGAATAGTGGTATCACGGAAAATTTTCCTAACCTCGCTTTCAACCTTTGTGTGATCATTCCCTTTTAAGTAGAATAATGGGATCGCAGGAAATTTTCCTAGCCTTCTACTCAGAAGAAAATCATTTCAAACTTTTATGCTCTTATTTATCAACTTATAACAGGGGAGAAAGATACCATTACTTTAAACATATGGGTTCCTTTGTCAGATATAAATGATGAATCAAGCTCTGTAAACACTAACCACATCGGTGAAGTGCAAAAATTTGGCTCATGCTTCATAAGAACTCTGCTGGAGACATGGATGTTTTCTAGTCAACTTATCAGTCCTTGGATTTTTTTCATTAGTCGATCTAGAGCTGATCCTGCAACACTGGTCACTCAAAAACAACAATTCAAGCACAGGATCATCATCTCCAACAAGTTTTGACTTAATAAAACGTTTTTGACTCTATAAAACAACTGGCTTTAAGAAAAAAAAAACAAACACAATGTCAGCAGACACCTCCCCTAGACTTGAACAACACTGTCCCCAGTGTTATCTAGCCTAGAGTAGGTAAAAGAAAACAAAAGAACAGAATAAAATTGTGAAAAACAAGAAGTTACCATGCTGGAACATCTGGTGTCGACCGACACACGGCTTGGTATCGATCGATACCAGGCTTAAGTCGACCTAATGAAACGTACATTCGTGATTGGTGTCGACCGATACCAATGGGGGTATCGGTCGATACTCAGGCGATTTCGAGTTTTGCTCCTTGTTTATCCTGACACAAACACATAACGAAAAATAAAAACAAAAATGACTCAAAAGCAGCCTCACCAGTGGGTTGCCTCCCACCAAGCGCTCGTTTAAAGTCAGTATCTTGACTTTGGCTCAGGTGATCAGTCAGGAGAAGATTGAGAGCTTACTCCCATGCAAGTTCTACAGCTAGATACTTTCATACTCAGAGTTCTGCTCAACATGCTCTCCATATATTCCTTTCCTTTCTCTTTCAGCTCCGAAGTAAGAAGAACTCGGGCTTTATAGAATGGCTTCGAAGTTTCTTTGCACTTCACCTTGTACTCAATCGAATCCCCATCACACTTTTGAGGGATTAAGGTCATAGAGGGAGCACTCTCGACTCTTTTGCTCTTCGCCTTCTTCTTTGTTTCCTTAGCCTTCCTGACAACTTTCTTGGGGATGATGGGCGGTTCAACCAAAACGTCTATAACAGTTGGATCGTCAGGAGGCTCTTCCAAAAGATCAACTACCAATGTCCCTCTTGTGACAACAGTGAAGCACGAGACATGTGTGAGAGCACCTCTAGAGGGAATGGCGTCATAATAGACCTCTTCGTCAATGTAAGAGAAAGAGAGTCTCTTATTAGGTGTGTCTATGATTGCGCTAGCAGTAGCCATAAACGGTCGTCCCAGGAGCAAAGAAACCTCAGATCTTTCGCTCATCTCCACAATCTGAAAATTAGTGGGCACCAGACAATCTCCTACTTTAACAAGCAAAGCATGGATAGTACCGTATGGAGGTGAGGTGGAGGAGTTCGCAAACGTGAGAAGCATCGTAGGGGGTCTTATATCAGCCCTCAATCGTTCAACAATTTTCCTTGATATTACATTGACGCTAGACCCTGAGTCAACGAGAGACTCATCGAATTCAACTCCAGAGATGGAGCATGGAACTGCGAATTTCCCTGGGTCTTCCTTCTGGGTCAACTGCCTCAGCGGTATTGACTTGCTTATTGCCTTGATGAAGAGTGTCTTAATTTCTTCCAGAGTTTCTCTGCAATATTTGAAGTGACTTAGCAGAGGCGAGCCCTCTAGAGCTTCTTCAAAAGTGAACGAGTGGGGTATCCTTCGTACCATCTTCTCAAAGCCACGCAGCTGCTTTGGAGTGATGGGGGCTCGGAGGTGTTGAGGAATATGATTCAACTTCTTGGGCTTGCGAAGTCTGTCAACACTTATATGCGGCTCCTTTGCAGTATTTGGGAGGGTATCGATCGATACAAGTAGGGTATCGATCGATACCGGGGTGATGTTCGAATTCTCATCGTCAGACATATCATCAACCACAGGAAACTCCACAACCAACTTATCCAACATAACTTTGCATCTGGCGTCCTCCCATTCCTTCTTTGTCATAATATGAGGCATTGGATAAGGTATTATGGGTTTGTACACCCTCTCCTTGACAATCTCAGCCTTCTTCTTGACCTGCGTCTCAGCATCGGACGATACTAGAGGGGTATCGATCGATACACGAGATTTTGGATCCCCTCGTGCAGATGTCTGGACCAGTATCGATCGATACTGGCGGGTATCGATCGATACCTGTGGGTTTTCAAAATCCCAGTCGTCATCTTCAACAGCATCGTCGAAAATTCCTGCATCAAAACCCTATTCTACCACTGCAGTGGCTTCTTTAGCACTCCCTATGGTGATTGCATTAACGTGTGCTCTTGGATTCTCAGTTTTCCCTGGAAAAAAACCTTCCTGCCTTTTCACAGCTGCTGCTGTCTGAGCAACTTGAATTTCCAGCTTCCTCTGAGTAAGATTGATAGTTTCAATTTTCCCATTGAGATCAATGTACAGAGAGTCAAACTTCCCATTGAAATCCACTTGCAACTTCAGCTGTCCCTGAAGAATTTGTTCCATCATGGATTCCATCTTATTCTCTGTGGACTTTTGGAGAGATTGGTTGGTACGAAGAGTTTCCATAATTGCGAGTGAAATCGCTACTCTGGAGTGGTTTCTGAGTAAATTGTTTTGTTCCAAAACCAGACTTGTTCCCCTCAAACTTGTACCCACCTTGCTGGTTGTTCTTGTTGAAGTTGCGGTTGTTGTTGTACCCGAATCGCTGACCCTGAAAGACAGAACCACCAACGTAGTTAACATCCTCCACTTCTTCTTCTTCCACATTCACGACTTCATCAGCAAAGTGTACAACTTTCTTCGACATCCCAATCAGGAAATCCAGCTTGGCCTGAACCTCAGCAATCTGCGATCCATCAACTCCTCCAGCATGCTTCTTCCGCTCAAAATCAGCATTCTTGGTGCTATTACTAGACGCCAAGTTCTCAATCAACACAATCGCATCATCTGGATACCTGGTGTTGAAGTTCCCATTACTCGCAGCATCCATACCCATTTGGTACCTCCAATCAACCCCTCTGTAGAAAGTGCCCAGCAGCTGAACCTGAGTGAACCCATGGTGCGGACAATCTCTCTGATAAGACTTGAAATGAATCCAAGCAGCTTTGAATGCCTCTGTCGGACCTGAGCAAATTGAGAGATCTTGTTCCTGAGCTCCTCGGATCTCGCATCATCTTAGAAATTGTTCAGGAATTAATTCTTCGTCTCATTCGATGTAGTTAGCGAATCAGGAGCCAACTGCTTCAGCCAATAAGCAGCATCCCCACCAAGAGAGTATGGGAAAAGTTTGCAGAAAATGAACTCATTAGGCACTCCATTGTACTTCATACCAGTGACCAAATCCTCGAACCTTTCGATATGATCCATGGGGTGTTCATGAGATAGGCCGTGGAAGGGATTCTGACTTACAAGAGCGTAATACGCAGGTTTCAGCTCAAAGTCATTCCTCTGAAAAGTTGGGATGCGAATTGCAGCTCGATTGGCATAGAACTGATCAGGTCTGTTGTGCTCATAAAGTGTTTTACCTCGATCAACCGCAGCATTCCCAACGTTGGCTTGCGCAGCTGGCGCGACAATCTGACCAACAACAGTAGGCAGGACAATGACGTTTCCAGCTTCATCAAGTCGCTGGCCTCTCTCATTGCACACTTGACCCTCTTGGTCTCTCAGAACTCCAGCTTCATCAGGTCTTAATACCACTGTGTTGTTCATCTCTGATTCTTGCTTTGCCTTTCTGCTTGTGCGTTCTAAACGTGCTAGCTTCTCTAACGATAGATTAACTAGCGGAGTGCTCTTGTTCCCTCTGGTTTCACGATTAGGCATGCACCTGAAATGCAAAAGTCAAGACCGTTAGTGACAAAAACGTGATGAGTATCGATCGATACCAAGTGGTGTCGATCGATATCAACAAAAGGAAAACGAGCAGTATCGACCGATACTAGATAGTATCGATCGATACCGACGAACTTAGTCGAAACTCGACAGCTAAAATCTAAAGGCGAAATTGAGTCCCCGACAACGGCGCCAAATTTGATATGCTCAAATTAATACCCTAAAAGTACTAAAGCAGTAGTTGTAGTAAGTGTAGGGGTCGAACACAAGGACTCACAGAAATCACACAATAGATTGTATAGTATCGAATCAAGCTAAGCAAATCAGATGAAACAAAAGCAATAAACAGTAAAAGAGTTGTAAATTTGATGGAAGAAATATAGGTTCAGGGTATTTCTCAGGAAATCAATGAATGCAGATAAACTAATTAACAGGATTCAGATTTAGCACGGTTCTTGAACTCAAATCACTAAAGTATAATTAACCAACATTCGTTGCGAGAATTATCTAAATCTAAACTTCAAAATCCCAAATCTCTTTGCAAATTCGTAAGAATAAATCAGCTTTAATTTCAGGTTTGATATGTTCACAAATCAATTAAACCAAATCTCTTTGCGAATAATCAATTTGCTCACCTTATGTTCTATCAGGTAATTAATCGCATTGTCGTGCCTAATCAATTATCCTAAGATCTATATTCTAGGTAGCTAATCTAGAGCAAGCTTTGAACACAACCTAAAGCGAAGAACTAATTCATATGGTGAATCCTAGTAAACTAATCAACCTAGCATTCAGAGAAAACCCTTATGAGAACCCTGAACCTAAAGTGGATCTACTCAAACATGGAGATTGAAAACAACATGATTGAATAGATCATCAAAGAAATCAATAAAAACAAGAGTTCAAAGTTGTCTCTCCCAAAAACCAAAGTAAAATCAAAGTAGAATAAAGCATAGCCAACAAAGTGGCTGTAAAATCCTATTAAATAACCTAAATCACGTTTTGGGGCTTCTTGTAAATAACAAAGTCTTCTGGGGTAATTCTGCAATTCTTCAACTCTTGGAAAAGTCGCGGATCGTGTCTGCTGCGATGGGTATCGATCGAGACTAGGCAGTATCGATCGATACTGATGCTTCAAATCGGGTACTCATCAACACGAACTTCTGCTTTGCTCCAGAATGCTCCAGAAAGCTCCAATATCTCCAATTATGCTCCAAACGTGCTAAAACATGTAAAAAACTCTAAAAGACTCCAAAATACTAGAAAGACTCTATAAAACGGACTTATATCATGGCCTAAAGGGGTAAGACCATGATATATCACATACAATGGTTGATCAAAATTGGCTGCAGCTACGAGATACTCCTCTGAAACGCCAAGGTGTTCAACAGTCAGAACCGGTTTTAAAATCGCCAAGTATCGACCGACACCATAGGAGTGTCGATCGATACCGAGACCTGCAATTCGTGGGAATTGCTGAGTTTCTGCGAAACACTTCTGAAACTCTGTTTCTATGAAGTAAAGGGATTCCTCTGGTAGTTGATCATCCATAGGGATGTCTGCATCGATCCGAATCCTTGAGAGGTGGTCAGCGACTCCGTTCTCTATTTCTTTCTTGTCCTTAACCTCGATGTCGAAACCCTGGAGCAAAAGAACCCAACGACAAAGGCGAGGCTTGAGATCCTTGTTCAGCATCAGATACTTGAGAGCAGCATGATCGGTATGAACAATCACTTTGCTCCCAATCAAGTAGGATCGAAATTTCTCAAAAGAGAAAACGACTGCAAGTAGTTCCTTCTCTATGGTGCTGTAATTTCTCTGAGCATCATCCAATGTCCTGCTGGTATAGTAGATGACGTGCAACTTCTTATCCTTTCTCTGACCCAGAACATATCCAACAGCAAAATCACTAGCGTCGCACATGATCTCAAAAGGCAGAGTCCAATTAGGAGGTTGCACAATAGGAACACTCACCAAAGCCTTCTTAATCTCCTCAAAGGCTACAAGACAGTCATGTGTGAAATCAAATTTGACCTCCTTGCATAATAAAGCGGTGACTGGGTGTGCTATCTTGGAGAAATCTTTGATAAACCTCCTGTAAAACCCAGCATGACCAAGAAGGTTTCGAATATCCTTCACATAATTTGGTGGTTGGAGACTTGTCATAACCTGAATTTTGGCCTTGTCAACTACGATCCCAGCCTTAGAAACCTCGTGCCCAAGTACGATGCCATCATGAACCATAAAGTGATATTTTTCCCAATTAATGACCAAGTGTTTCTCTTCGCATCTCTGGAGCACCTTGCATAGATTATCCAAACAGTCCTTGAACGATGGTCCGTATACTGAAAAGTCATCCATGAATACCTCCATAAAATCCTCAATCATGTCTGTGAAGATAGACATCATACACCTCTGAAAAGTGGCCGGAGCGTTACACAATCCAAATGGCATTCTCCTGTATGCGAACGTGCCATAGGGACATGTGAAAATCGTCTTCCCTTGGTCATCTGGATGTATAGGAATCTGGAAGAAACCTGAATATCCACCGAGAAAACAGTAGTAGGGATGACTAGCCAACCTCTCCAACATCTGGTCAATGAATGGCAAAGGGAAATGATCCTTTCGTGTTGCTGCATTCAACTTCCTGTAGTCAATGCATATTCGATGTCCAGTGATAGTTCTAGTAGGAATCATATCATCCTTTTCATTCTTCACCACGGTTATCCCTCCTTTCTTAGGAACAACGTGCACTGGATTGACCCAAGAGCTATCCGAAATAGCATAGATAACACCAGCTTTCAAAAGCTTCATCACTTCCTTTTTGACCACTTCCATCAGATTCGGGTTCAGCCTCCTCTGATGCTCAATTGAGGTCTTTGACTCATCCTCAAGGTGAATCCTATGCATGCACAGATCCGGTGATATACATGAAATGTCATAAAGAGAATAGCCAAGAGCTTTGCGATACTTGCGCAGCTTGCTCAGTAATAAGGCAATCTCTGTGTTGTTCAAAGAAGCATTAACAGTCACTGGGTATGTAGAATTAGGGCCAAGAAAACTATACCTCAGATTTGGTGGGAGTGGCTTTAGTTCGACCTTAGGAGCATTATCTGCACTCCAATCTCCAAGCCCATCAGCTTGTTTAGAACTCTCGGCCAATTCTCCTTCTAGTCGCAGGGTATCGACCGATACTGGGAGCGTATCGATCGATACCGTTGATGCTGAATCGAGCATCTTCGAGTATGCAGCTTTATCATCACACGAATGACCCTCTGAAGTGTCTGAACAGACCAATTCTCTCTCTAATGGGTCCTCATGATGCATCTCCAGGAAGTACTCTTCAGCTATGTCACTGAAGGTGTCAACAAAGAAAGTCTGCCCATCAATGGTTGGTCTCTTCATCATCTTGTCCATATTGAAACTCATGACCAAATCACCAATGTTTAGAGCGATCTTTCCGTTCTTGCAATTAATGAAAGCACCAGCTGTTGCAAGGAATGGTCTGCCTAGGATAAGAGGATCATTAGGCTCATCATCGTACTCCAGGACGATGAAATCAGTTGGCATCAGGCAATTTCCAATCTTAATTGGGACATCTTTGAGTAACCCCTCTGGAAGTCTAACAGAACAATCAGCAAGTATCGATCAGCAAGTATCAGGGAAATCCTTGTTGTTGTGAAGTCTGTCATCCCCATCATTTTGGCAACTGAGTATGGCATGAGGTTGACACTTGAGCCTATGTCACAAAGAGAACGCTCAAATCTGTCCGTGAATATCGTACAATCCAACACAAAACTCCCTGGGTCTGGCAGCTTCTTTGGGATCCTATTGGTCAGGATTGCACTGTACTCGTGAGTAATCATCAAGCATCCGTCTTCAAGGTTCACATTGCTGGACACCATCTTCTTGACGTATCTTCTGAAAGCTGGAGAAGTCTTGATAGCATCGATGAAAGGAAGTTCCACAATCAACTTATCCATAATCGCCTTTCATCTAGAGTCATCGACCTCCTTCTTAGTCTTCCCAGAAGCCCTGAGATACGGTATCCTTGGTGTGTAAACTCTTTCTGCAACGACATTGGGTACTTCCTTCGAAACCTTAGGAACTGATTCGACTGCGGGTTTAGTATCGACCGATACTGGAGTGGTATCGATCGACACATGCGGTTTTGATTTGTCCCGTGAAAGTATTTTGATAGGTGTCGATCGATGCTGGCTAGTGTCGATCGATACTGGAGCGATTTCGGTATCCTCATCGTCAAGATCGACGAAAATATCAGCAGCCTGGGAAATTTTTACTCCCGGAGTGACCTCTTATCCACTCCTCAAAGTGATTGCATTGATATGAGCCCTTGGGTTCTCTACTTTCCCTGGAAGAAAACCTTCTTGCCTTTTCACAGCTTCTAAAGTCTGAGCTATCTGAAGTTCCAGCTTCTTCTGCTGAATATCAATAGCGTCGATCCTTCCACTCAGATCATTGTATAGGATATCAATATTCCCATTGAAATCCACAGTGAGTTTCTGCTATCCTTGAAGAAGTTGTTCGAACATATATTCGATCTTGCTATCTGGGAGCTTAGCAGGTAATGGTTGATAAGATGAGTTTCTATAGTTCCTCGTATACCCACTGTTCTGAGGTGATCTCTGACCAAACTGGCTCGAACCTCCTTGCTGAGAGTTGTTGTTGAAGTTTCGGTTGTTGTTGAATTGATTCCTCTGGCCCTGAAAACCAGAACCACCAATGTAGTTGACATCCTCTACTTCATCCTCGTTGAACACCTCAACATCTTCAGCAAAGTGAACAGCCTTTTGTGTCTTGCACATCAGAAGACTGTGCATAGAATCCAACTTAGCTTGAAAATCAGCAATCAGTGAGCCATCCATGTTACCAGCTAACTTCTTCCTCATATAATCAGTATTCTTGGTGCTATTACTAGACGTCAAGTTCTCAATCAGTACATAGGCTTCATCAGGATACCTGGTGTTGAAGTTTCCATTGCTCGAAACATCCAAAGTCATCTGATACCTCCAATCAAGTCCTCTGAAAAAGAAACCAATTAGCTGAACATCAGAGTATCCATGATGTGGACAATCTCTCTGATACAATTTGAATCTCGTCCAAGCAGCCTTGAACGCCTCAGTAGGTCCCTGAGAAAACTGTGAGATTTTGTTCCTCAGATCCTCGGATCTTGCATCATCATAAAAGTTGGTCAGGAAAGGAGTCTTAGTCTCCTCCCAGGTAATCAACGATCCAGGAGGCAACTGTTTCAGCCAGTAAGTTGCTTCCCCACCAAGAGAGTATGGGAAAAGCTTGCAGAAGAGATAGTCGTAGGACACTCCTTTGCTTTTGATGCTAGTGACCAAATCCTCGAACCTCTCAATATGATCCATGGGATGTTCGCTGGAAAGACCATGAAAAGGGTGTTGTCCCACAAGAGTGTAGTATCCAGGTTTCAGCTCAAAGTCATTCCTCGGAAAAGCAGGAGGACGGATCGCAGATCGATTTGCGTAAAACTGGTCAAGTCTGTTGCACTCACCAATCGTTCTACCACGATTAACCACTGCATTCCCAGCATTCACTACGTTCGCGTTCCCAGAGGCATTCCCAGCGGCATTCCCAGCGGCATTCCCAGCGACAGCAGGAGCAGGCTAAATGATGTTCCCCTCTCCATCCAAACGTTGTCCTCTCTCATTGCACAACCGACCCTCTTGGTCTCTGTAAGCACCAGCTGCATCTTGAACCAACTCCACTTGATTGTTGTTCATCCTTGCTGGCTTCTTTGCTCTTCTGTTTGTGCGTTCCAAAAGTTCTAGTTGCTCGAGTGACAGATCAACTAGCTGAGTGCTCTTGCTCTTTCTGGTTTCACGATTAGGAATACACCTGAAAACAAGAGTCAAGAACGTATGTAACAAAAACGTGATGAGTATCGACCGATACCAAGTGGTGTCGATCGATATCAACAAAAAGAGAACGGCGAGTATCGACCGAGCATTGAACCTCACGGTTCATCCTGACCAGACAGCCCAAAGAGACAACATGTTTCATACAAGATGTTCCATCCGAGGCAAGGTATATAATTTGGTAATTGATGGAGGGTCGTGTACCAATGTGGCGAGTCACTACATGGTCACTAAGCTCTGCTTAGAACGTACTAAACACCCTCACCCGTATAAGTTAAGATGGTTAAATTATAAGGCTGAATTGCGCGTAACGGACCAAGTGCTTGTACCGTTCAATGTGGGCAAGTACTCGGATGAGGTTGTGTGTGATGTTGTTCCTATGCAAGCTGGACATCTTCTTCTTGGTAGACCTTGGCAGTTTGACAAGGATGCCATTCACCATGGCCGAAGTAATATGTATTCGTTTGTGCATGATAAAAAGAAGTATAATTTAACACCTCTTACACCTACTCAAGTACACGAACTACAAGTTAAAATGTTAAAAGAGAAAGATGCCTCGACCAAGAACAACTTGTTTATCAAGCCACAGTTATATTTCTAAGGCAATCACTTGCAAGGAACCGGTAGTACTAATGATCTTTAAGAAGACTTTAAGTGCAGGTTCTAGTGCACCGGAGCAACAACTTCCTACTGAAGTTACTCAACTCTTGGACCGATTTGCTGATGTGTTTCCTGATGAGATACCTCCTGGCTTACCTGCCATAAGAGGAATACAGCACCAGATCGATTTTGTGCCCGGAGCCCCATTGCCCAATCGAGCCGCATACCGCGTTAATCCGGAAGAAGCCAGAGAACTAGAAAAGCAAGTGAGGGAACTTATGGACAAGGGCTATGTTCGTGAGAGCCTTAGTCCATGTGTCATTCCAGTCCTTTTGGTACCAAAGAAGGATGTAACGTGGAGGATGTGCGTGGATTGTCGCGCGATCAACAACATAACGATCAAATACCGACATCCGATACCGAGGTTAGATGACATGGTTGATGAGCTCTCTGGTATTAATTTGTTTTCCAAGATTGATCTCAGGAGTGGATACCATCAAGTGCGAATGAGAGAAGGTGACGAGTGGAAGACGGCTTTCAAAACGAACCAAGGCCTCTACGAATGGCTAGTTATGCCTTTCGGGCTAACTAACGCGCCAAGTACCTTCATGCGACTCATGAATGAGGTTCTTAGACCCTACATTAGCTTTGTTGTGAGTTCACAGGTACTTAGAGTGGACCAGGAGAAGGTCCAAGCCATCCAAGAATGGCCCACGCCCTAGCCAAGTCCGAAGCTTTCACGGGTTGGCTAGCTTTTACCGACGGTTCGTGAAGGACTTCAGCACTCTTGCTGCACCTCTCACTACCATCATCAAGAAGGACGTGGCCTTCAAGTGGGGAGAAGCCCAAGAAGAGGCCTTCAAAGGCCTAAAGGATCGTTTGACTCATGCTCCCGTTTTAACTTTACCCGATTTCTCTAAAACGTTTGAAATTTAGTGTGATGCCTCAGGTTTAGTTATCGGTGTTGTGCTTACTCAAGGAGGCAAACATGTTGCTTACTTCAGTGAGAAACTAAGTGGAGCCACGCTCAACTATCCTACATATGACAAGGAGCTCTACGCCTTAGTCCGAGCAATGGAGACGTGGCAGCATTATCTACTCGGGAGAGAGTGTGTCATCCACACGGACCATGACACTTTGAAACATCTTAGGGGTTAGACTAACCTCAAGAGAAGGCATGCTAAGTGGCTGGAGTTTATAGAGACGTTCCCCTATGTGATCAACTACAAGAAGGGAAACGATAATGTGGTGGCCGATGCCCTATCTCGGAGATATGCGCTAATATCGACCATGGAAGCCAAGGTTCTTGGATTTGAAATGATTATTCCATTATATGAATCTGATGTTGATTTTGCAGAGATATAAAAGAACCATGGAAATGGAGCCCACGTTTCTTACTATGTCCATGACGGCTATCTTTTTAAAGATAAACGCCTATGCATCCCACAATGTTCGTTAAGAGAGCTTATAGTACGAGAAGCTCTTGGAGGCGGCCTCATGGGTCATTTGGCGTTGAGAAGACTCTTGCCATGCTGAAAGAGCACTTCTTTGGGCCACACCTTAAGAAGTCGGTCAAAACTTTCTGTGCAAGATGTATCACTTGCAAGAAAGCCAAGTCTCGGGTTCACCCGCATGGTTTGTATCTTCCTTTACCGATTCCTACTTTAGCATGGATTGATATTTCTATGGACTTTGTGCTAGGTTTGCCTAAGATCATACACAAGGACTCCATCTTTGTCGTGGTGGATCGTTTCTCGAAGATGGCACACTTCATTCCATGTGCCAAGACAAACGATACTACACAAACCGCAGACCTCTTTTCCAAGGATATTGTTCGACTACATGGAGTACCTAGGACGATCATCTCGGATCGCGACACCAAGTTCCTAAGCCACTTTTGGAGAACCCTCTGGAAGAAGCTAGGAACCAAGCTGCTCTTCTCCACGACCTGCCATCCACAAACCGATGGCCAAACTGAAGTAGTTAACCGAACACTTGGAACATTGCTTCGAGCAACAATAGGGAGAAACCTTAAAACTTGGCTTGAAGCTTTACCTTTTGTCGAGTTTGCTTATAATAGAGCTGTGATATCCTCTCATTTTAGCCTTCATAACATACATTTCACTTTGCATTTTTGAGTCGCATTCGAGCATATCTAAGTCTTTCATGCATGTTTCGGTCTTGTTTAGAGAATAGATGTTTTGCACTAGGTCTTAGAGTGTCTTGCATGTTATGGAGTCTATTCTAGGTACTTTGGAGCAGCTCGGAGATGTTCGGGAAGCCCCGAAGCTCAAGCACAACCGACCAGCACCCGTGCGATGCATTTTAGTCGGTCCGAGAAAATCGACCGGCCCGCCGAGGAGAGACCCGACCGACCATAAGAGGCGCGGTCCTCGGCTAAAAGTTCCCCCGAGAAGTTTCCGACCGACCCCAATCGGCATGGTCGGTTTTACCCGGTCCTGGGACAGGGCATTCCCGAGAAGCCGACCGGCCCGAAGAAGCAAAACCCGACCAACCAGAAGAGGCGCGGTCCTCGGCCAAAACTTCCCCCGGGGAAAAATCCGACCGACCTCAATCGGCATGGTCGGTTTTAGCCGGTCCTAGGACAGGGAATTCCCGAGAATCCGACCGACCCGAAGAAGCAAAAACTGACCGACCAAAAGGATCATGGTCGGGTTTTCGGCCAAAAAGATCAAATTCGACCGGGTCGGAACCCAGTTTATTCCGGTTCGACCCGGTGGGATATTATTCACTATAAACATAACTTGACCTAATTTTGCCTTTTATGCTTTTTCTTTGGTTCTAAAAACCCTCACCTTTGAGACACAACTTGAGATTTGTATGAAGGATCTTTGGTTTTTATGCAATTTGGTATTTATTTTCATCAATCTCTTCTATCTATCTTCTTTTAATCTTGATTATCCATCACCCATCAATGAATTCATCTCCCATCCATATCGATTTTGAGGTGTTCTTGATGGATCTTGAGTAGTCTTTTTAGGATCTTGAGATAAGGTAGATTAGGGTGATCTAGGGTTTGATTTGTGGTGTTTAGGGTTAGATAATCCTATATTCCTTCTTGTCTAGTGTCCCCAATGCTAGATCTAGCTTGAAAGAGAGGATCTAGATCATAAGGCATTTCACGCACACCAAGTGTTTGATGAAATGCCAAGATGAACTAGACATGAGATTTATGTTCCTAACCTAAGACATTAGTTGTTTAGGGCATATCTTTGGTTGATCTTGTTATGATTCTTAATGCTTGCTAGTTGTTAAACCACAAATGATGATTTCCTTATGGACTTGATAATTAACATAGTGATTAGTTGCTTGAAAGAGAACTAATCAAGATTAGAGGTCTATTGCCTAGGAATTAGCTTCTTTAAAGTGAATGAACACCACTAATTAGGTTTTGATCACCTTATATCAATAACCTTATCTCTAGTTCCGCTTTCGTTATTTGAATTACAACTCGTTTAGTTATTACCTTGCTTAAGTTAAATTTGGATACTCAATCACAAACTACCTTGTTTAGCTTAAATTACTTATGAACCTTGCACTCTTAATGATTAGGATAAATCCCTTTATGGATTGATAACCTTCATACTACACGTATTGGAGTTATTGATACCTCCTAGAAACCAAAAAGTCTTGTATCAATCTGGCACCGTTGCCGGGGATTCGTTTTAACTTTAAGATTTAGGTTCTTAGTGATCTTAAGTGTTATTTTCTACAAAGTTACTAACGATAAGGTTGAAGAAGTTTAGAAGATCAAGCCTAGAGTTGTTGTTGCTCAAGAGAAGCCAAAGAAGAATGTGTTCGTCCCTAAGCCATACGTTCCTAAGCTACATTTTCCCGGTCGTTTCAAGAAGCAACTCATGGACAAGTACAAAGCTATTTTTGATAGGCAAATGGAGAAGGTGGAACTCACAATGCCTTTGGAGGATGCTTTCTTACTTGTCCCTCAATATGCCAAATTTTTGAAAGATGCCGTGAATGAGAGAGCTAAGGCAATGGAATCCATGGTCATTCTAACTCATGAATGTAGTGCCATCATACAAAAGAAGATGGTACCCAAGAAGCTAGGAGATCCGGGATCATTTACCCTACCATGTTCTCTTGGTCCTCTAGCTTTCAATCATTGTTTGTGTGATCTTGGAGCAAGTGTAAGCCTCATGCCATTTTCGATAGCCAAGAGACTAGGCTTCACAAGCTACAAGGCATGCAACATATCCCTAATATTGGCGGATAGGAGCGTGAGGGTTCCTATTGGTTTGCTTGAGGATCTCCCCATCGTGGTGAAGGATTTCATTGTCCCCACAGACTTTGTAGTTCTTGAAACGGATGAGGAACCAAAAGACCCTCTTATCTTTAGTAGACCATTCCTAGCAACAGCGGGAGCGATAATCGATGTAACGAAAGGCAAGATAGATCTCCATTTGAGTAAAGGAGAAGTCCTTGAGTTTGATATCAACAAGGTGATGAAGAAGCCCACCATAGATGGCCAATGTTTCTACATAGAGACCATGGATGAACTAGCCGACGAATTACTTGAGGAAATGAGAGTAGAAGACGGTTTGGAAGTGGTTTTGACTAAAGAGCGTGGTGATCATGGGTACTTGAGTAAAGAGATTCAAGCATACGAGCTACTCATGGACTTGCACAAGCCGGTCGACAAAGATACGCCGTTTGTTGAGTTGGATGTTCGTAGTACCGAGGTTCAAGATGGTTCACGGGTTGGCACGGTCCAAGAGGAGTTTGTCCTAGCCATTGAAGAGACTAGCAAGGGTAAGTCTAGTCTTGAGGAGGACGATTGGAGCGAGCTCAAAGCCCCAAAGGTGGACCTAAAGCAACTTCCCGCGGGACTAAGGTATGCGTTCTTAGGTCCCAACGTGTCTTACCCGGTTATTGTGAATGCGAGTCTAGATGGGAATGAGCTATCCTCCCTTCTTGTAGAACTTAGGAAATATAGGAGAGCAATTGGCTACTCTTTGGATGATATCAAGGGTATTTTCCCTAGTTTGTGCACACATAGAATCCATTTAGAGGATGAATCAAGGACTTCTATTGAACATCAAAGAAGGTTGAACCCTAATTTGAAAGATGTTGTAAAGAGAGAGATTCTTAAGCTCTTAGACACGGGTATTATCTACCCAATATCGGATAGTACTTGGGTCTCACCGGTTCATTGTGTGCCTAAGAAAGGGGGGATAACGGTTGTTAAAAATGAAAAGGATGAAATGATACCTACTAGGACGGTAACCAGGCATAGAATGTGCATCGATTATAGGAAATGGAATTCATCCACTCGTTGATATGCTCAATTTAATACCCTAAAAAGTACTAAAGCAGTTGCTGCAGTAAATCAGGGGTCGAACACAAGAACTCAAGAATCACTCAATAGATTCTATAGATCAGAAACAAGCTAAACCAGATGATGTAATTGAAAAACAGGGTTGCAAGTAAAACGTTTGTAAATTCAATTGGGGGAATGTAGGCTTAGGGTATTTCTCAGGAAATCAATGAATGCAGGTAAACTCATTAATAAGATTCAGATTAAGCACTGTTCTAGAACTCAAATCACTAAAATATAATTAACCAACTCTCGTTGCGAAAACTATCTAAATCTAGATCCTAGAAATTCCAAATCTCTTTGCGAATCCTAAAGTCTAAATCAGCTTTAAAATCAGGTTTGATATGTTCACAAATCAATTAAACCAAATCTCTTTGCGAATAATCAATTTGCTCACCTAAGGTTCTATCAGGTAATTAATCGCACTCTCGTGCCTAATTAATTATCCTAAGATCTAAATTCTAGGTGATTAATCTAGAAGTAGCCTTGAGACCAACCAAAGGTGAAGAACTAATCAGATAGTGAATCCTAACAGATAATCAACCTAGCATTCAAAGAAATCCCTATGAGAAAACCCTAAACCTAACAGGAGATCTACTCAGACATGGATATTAAATTAATAAACATGTTGAATAAATACTCTTATATTAAATCAGAAAGAGAAACAAGGTTTTGAGATCTGATCTCGGACGAAGGGAAACCAGACTTGTCTCTCTCCAAAATCTCTCTTAAACTAAAGCAAAAATAAAGCATAGCCTAAACAATGGCTGTAAAATCCTATTTATAACCTAAATCACGATTTGGGGCCTTCTTGTAATTATCAAAGTCTTCTGGGTGCTTTTTGCAATTCTTCAAACTTCATTAAGTCGCGACTTTGAAATCTGCTTCGATGGGTATCGATCGATACCAGGGGGTATCGATCGATGCTCGGTGCTCAGATCGGGCTCTTAGTCATCAGACTTCAGTCTCGCTCCAGAATGCTCCAGAAAAGCTCCAATAATTCCAATTAAGCTCCAGACGTGCTATAACCTGTGAAAGACTCTAAAAGACTCCAAAACACAAGAAAAGACTCTATAAAAGGACTTATATCATGGCCTAAATAGGGTAAAAACCATGATATATCAACTCCCCCAGACTTAGCCTTTTGCTTGCCCTCAAGCAAATAGAAGACTAAACCAGAAAAAGAGGTTTGAAAACGTAGAGACTCACCTGTTCCTGAACCATCGAAAAGACCCTTTTCCCAAGTACCCAAATGTCACCTGATCAGCTTTCGATCTAACCACCATGTACTTCTCCGTAGACATTTGCAGCTTTTCCAGACTCCACACAAAATCCCACAGCATATTCAAGTAAAGCCCTCATCGCCAGTTTCATCTCTGCAGCTAATTTTTAAGAACCTTCTAGACTCTTTACCAGACAATATCTTGACAAAGGAACCACCCTTTTCACACTTCTTTTGTATCAATTTCTCTCCCCCAGACTTATTTCTTATTATATCCTTATTATTATTATTATTTTTTTTTTTTTTTTTTTTTTTTCAGCTTAGCATATACATATCAAGGTAGGAGACGCGAGTATTGATGGTGTTTGCCACCAAATCCCCGGTTCTTCCCTCTCTATGTATCAAAGGATGTAGGCGAATAATGGCATCATAGGAAAATCCTAGCCTCGCTTCCAATCCTTTGTGTGATCATCCCCTCTTAAGTAGAATAATGGGATCGCTGGAAATTTTCCTAACCCTCTACTCAGAAGAAAATCATTTCAATCTTTTATGCTCTTAATCTATCAACTTATTTCAGGGGAGAGAGATACCATAATCCTAAACACACGGGTTCCTTTATCAGATATGAATGATGAATCAAGCTCTATGAACACTAACCACATTGATGAAGTGCAAAAATTTGGCTCAGGCTTCAGAAGAACTCTGCTGGAGACATGAATGTTTTCTAGTCAACTGGTCAGTCTTTGGATTTTTCATTAGTCGATCTAGAACTGATCCTGTAACACTGTGCACTCAAAAACAAAATCACATCAATAGGTTCAAGCACAGGATCATAATCTCCAACAAATTTTGACTCAATAAAACAGTTTTGACTCTATAAAATGACTGACTCTAAGAAAAACAAAAACGTTGTCAGCAGACACCTCCCCCAGACTTGAACAACACTGTCCCCAGTGTTATCTAGCCTAGAGTAGGTGAAAGAAACAAAAGAAAAGGATAGAATGAAGAGAAACAAGAAATTACCTTCCTGGAATACCGAGTGTCGATCGACACACAGCATGGTATCGATCGATACCACGCTGAGATCGACTTAGTGAACTTTCATCTGCGATTGGTGTCGATCGATACCAATGGGGTATCGATCGATACTTAGGCGATTTCGAGTTGCTCCTTGTTCATCCTGACACAGATTCAAAACAAACGAAAAATTAAAAGGAAAAACGACTCAAGGACAGACTCACCAGTGGGTTGCCTCCCACCAAGCGCTCGTTTAACGTCAATAGCTTGACTGTAACGCCATTCAGGCTGTTGGTGCATCATCCAGAGGCATTATCTGCCCTGTTGGAATCTCGGCTTGCGCCCAATAGTGTTTCACTCTTTGTCCATTGACAGTGAATTTCTCGCCTTTGCGATTTATCAGCACTACAGCACCATGTGGTCTGACCTCTTTGATTTTGAAGGGACCTGACCAACGTGAACGCAGTTTACCAGGAAACAATTGCAAACGAGAGTTATACAGAAGTACCTGGTCGTTCGGCTCGAAGTGTCTGGAGATGATCTTCTTATCATGATAAGCTTTGGTTCTCTCCTTGTACAGCCTCGAGTTCTCATAAGCATGGTGCCTGATCTCATCCAGCTCGTTCAGCTGAATCAACCTCCTCTCAGCAGCAGGCTTGATGTCGAAGTTCAGCATCTTTGTTGCCCATGCAGCCTTGTGCTCAATCTCCACTGGAAGGTGGCATGCTTTCCCATACAGCATTTGGAAAGGTGTAGTACCCAGCGGTGTCTTGAAGGCAGTCCTGTATGCCCAAAGTGCATCATCCAGCTTTGTAGACCAATTATTCCTAGAAGCATTCACTGTCTTCTCCAAGATCTCCTTGATCTGCCTGTTGGAGACTTCAACTTGCCCACTTGTCTGAGGGTGATATGGAGTAGCCACACGATGGTTTACACCATACTTCTTCAACAACCTCTCGAACACCTTGTTGATAAAGTGAGAGCCACCATCACTTATCACAACTCGAGGTACTCCAAAACGAGGGAAAATGATGGTCTTAAACAGCTTAAGAACCACCGCAGAGTCATTCTTCTCACTAGCTATCGCTTCCACCCATTTGGACACATAGTCCACAGCAACCAGGATGTAGTTCTTCTTGTGTGAAGATGGGAAAGGACCCATAAAGTCAATGCCCCAGCAATCAAAAACTTCAACCTCAAGGATGAAATTTTGTGGCATCTCATGTCTCTTACTGATCTTCCCTCTCCTCTGACAAGTGTCGCACTGTGAGACGAAAGTGTGAGCATCCTTGAACATGGTAGGCCACCAGAAGCCTGCTTGAAGAGCCTTGGATACTGTCTTGAAGGTGGCAAAGTGTCCAGCATAGTCTGATCCATGGCAATGAAACAAAACATCTGAAACCTCTGACTCAGCAATGCATCTCCTGTATATGCCATCAGAACAATGCTTGTACAAGTAAGGTTCATCCCAAAAGAATCTCCTTATGTCGCGCATGAACTTCTTCTTGTCATACTTCTTGAGGTGGTTTGGCTTTGCATCTGCAGCGAGATAATTGGCAATATCAGCGTACCATGGAGTATCAGAATCTGCTGCAGCGACGAGATGGTGGTTAGAAGCGACTGAATGATCGATGATGAAAACAGCTTCTGAATCGTCAGGGTATCGACCGATACCATCATGGTATCGATCGATACCAAAACCTGCAACTCGTGGAAATTGCTGATTCTCGGCCAGATTCATCTGAAACCCAGTTTCAATGAAGTAGATGGCTTCCTCAGGTAGTTGATCATCAATGGGGACGTCTTCATCGATCCGCATCCGCGAGAGATGGTCAGCTACTCCATTCTCTATGCCTTTCTTGTCCTTAACCTCAATGTCAAACCCTTGTAGCAAAAGAACCCAACGACAGAGACGAGGCTTGAGATCCTTGTTATTCATCAGATACTTGAGAGCAGCATGATCAGTATGAACAACCACCTTGCTCCCAATCAAGTAAGATCGGAATTTCTCAAAGGAGAAAACAACAGCAAGTAGCTCCTTCTCTGTGGTGCTGTAATTCCTCTGAGCATCATCCAAAGTCCTGCTGGCATAGTAGATGACGTGCAGCTTCCTGTCTTTCCTCTGACCCAGAACTGACCCCACAGCAAAGTCACTGGCATCACACATGATCTCGAAAGGCAGAGTCCAATCAGGAGGTTGCACAACAGGAGCACTCACTAAAGCCTTTTTGATCTCCTCAAAGGCTGCAAGACAATCAGTTGTGAAATCAAATTTGATCTCTTTGCACAGCAGAGCAGTGAGTGGACGTGCTATCTTGGAGAAATCCTTGATGAACCTTCTGTAAAACCCGGCATGACCAAGGAAGCTCCGAATATCCTTTACAGAAGTAGGTGGTTGGAGACTTGTCATGACCTGAATCTTGGCTTTGTCAACTTCGATTCCAGCTTCAGAGACCTTGTGCCCAAGTACAATGCCATCCTGAACCATAAAATGACACTTTTCCCAGTTAAGGACCAAGTGTTTCTCTTCACACCTCTGTAGCACCTTGCACAGATTAGCCAAACAGATCTTGAATGATGACCCATATACTGAAAAATCATCCATGAACACCTCCATGAAGTCCTCGATCATGTCTGTGAAGATAGACATCATGCACCTCTGAAAAGTGGCTGGAGCGTTGCACAATCCAAATGGCATTCTCCTGTATGCGAACGTGCCATAGGGACACGTGAAAGTGGTATACCCTTGGTCATCTGGATGGATAGGAATCTGGAAGAAACCTGAATATCCATCAAGGAAGCAGTAGTAGGGATGACTGGCCAACCTCTCCAACATCTGGTCAATGAATGGCAATGGGAAGTGATCTTTCCGTGTGGCCGCGTTCAACTTCCTGTAATCAATGCACATTCGATGTCCAGTGATAGTCCTTGTGGGAATCATCTCATCCATGTTGTTCTTCATCACAGTTATCCCTCCTTTCTTAGGAACAACGTGCACTGGACTGACCCAAGAGCTATCTGAGATGGCATAGATAACTCCTGCATCCAAGAGTTTCATGACCTCTTTCTTAACCACCTCCTTCAGGTTTGGATTCAGCCTCCTTTGATGCTCAACTGAAGCCTTTGACTCGTCCTCAAGATGAATCCTATGCATGCACAGGTTCGGTGAAATACCTGAAATGTCATCAAGAGAATAGCCAAGAGCTTTGCGATACTTGCGCAGCTTGCTTAGCAGTAAAGTGACCTCTGCGTTGTTCAAAGAAGAATTAAGGATTACAGGGTACGTGGAATTAGGACCAAGAAAACCATACCTTAGATTCGCAGGAAGTGGTTTGAGTTCCACTTTAGGAGCGTTCTCCTCGCTCCAATCTCCAAGCCCAGCAGCTTGCATAGTTCTTTCGGCCAAACTTCTTTCTGGCCGTAGGGTATCGATCGATACCATCAGAGTATCGATCGATACTGGTCGTGCTGAATCGAGTATCCTTCCGTAATCAGCAGCAGCATCGTGTGGCTTAACCTCTGACTCAACCGAGCAGGCTAATGCTCTCTCCAATGGGTCCTCAGGATGCATCTCTAAGAAGTACTCCTCAGCAATATCACAGAAGGTATCAACGAAGAAAGTCCGCCCATCGATGGTTGGTCTCTTCATCATCTTCTCCATGTTAAAAGTCATGACCAACTCACCAATGTTAAGAGATATCTTCCCATTCCTGCAATCAATCAGAGCACCAGCTGTTGCTAGGAATGGCCTTCCCAAGATGAGAGGATCTCTGGGTTCCGAATCATACTCCAAGACAATGAAATCAGTTGGGATTAAGCAGTTCCCAATCACAATCGGAACATCCTCTAGCAATCCTTCTGGAAGTCTAATTGAACGATCAGCGAGAATCAGCGAGATTCTAGTAGCAGTGAAGTCTGTCATTCCCATCCTCTTAGCAACCGAGTATGGCATGAGGTTGACACTTGAGCCAAGGTCACAGAGAGAACGCTCAAACCTGTCAGTAGCGATTGTGCAATCCAAGACAAAGCTCCCTGGATCTGGAAGTTTCGTTGGGATCCTGTTGCTTAGGATTGCACTGCACTCATGAGTGATCATCAGACAGCCTTCTTCAAGGTTCACATTGCTGGACACCATCTTCTTGACATACCTCTTGAAAGCTACAGAGGTCTTGATAGCATCGATGAAGGGAAGTTCAACAACCAGCTTGTCCAAAATTTCTTTGCACTTAGCATCCTCTACTTCCTTCTTAGTCTTCCCAAGAGCTCTGGGATAGGGTACCCTCGGGATGTAGACCCTCTCTGGTGCTGCTTTAGGCTTCTCCTTCACAACCTCAACTTCTGCATCGTCTTCTGGTTCGGTATCGATCGATACAGGGGGGGTATCGATCGATACACGGGAATTTGAGTCTTCCCGTCTGAGAATCGCGATCGGTGTCGATCGATGCTGAGTAGTGTCGATCGATGCCTTAGCGATTTCAGTGTCTTCATCGTCAGACATCTCGAAATTTACAGTAGGCTGATCCACTTTTGCCCCTGATTTGACCTCCTTACCACTTCTCAAGGTAATGGCGTTGATGTGTGCCCTTGGGTTCTCTCCCTTTCCTGGTAGAAAACCTTCTTGTCTTCTTGAACTCTCTGAAGTCTGAGCTACCTGAGTTTCCAGCTTCTTCTGACCAATACCCAGAGAATCGATCCTTCCACTCAGATCTTTGTACATGGCGTCCATCTTACCATTGAAGGTCACTGTAATCTGCTGCTGTCCTTGAACGAGTGTTTCAAGCATGGCTTCAATCTTGTTCTCTGATGTCTTAGCAGTCACAGGCTCGTAAGAAGGACTTCCGTAGTTCCTGGTGTAACCACTGATGTGGGCAGGTTTCTGGTTGAATCCTCCTTGCTGGAAGTTGTTGTTGAAGCCCCGATTGTTGTTGAACTGGTTCCTCTGTCCCTGATAGCCAGAACCACCAATGTAGTTCACGTCTTCTGCTTCATTCTCATTGAAAACCTCAACATCCTCAGTAAAATGGACAGCTTTTGTTGTCTTTCCCAGCAGAAGACTGTGCATAGAATCTAGTTGAGCCTTAAACTCAGCGATCTGCGATCTATCTTGATTACCAGCCAGCTTCTTGCGCTCGAAATCTGCACTCTTTGTGCTGCTGCTAGATGCAAAATTCTCAATCAACACATAGGCGTCCTCAGGGTAGTTGGTGTTGAAGTTCCCATTGCTTGAAGAGTCCAGAGCCATCTGATACCTCCAATCTACTCCTCTGAAGAAGATACCTAGCAGCTGCACATCAGAGTATCCATGGTGTGGACAGTCTCTTTGGTACGATCTGAATCTTGTCCAAGCAGCCTTGAACGCCTCAGTAGGTCCTTGAGAAAAAGTGGAGATCTTATTCCTCAGATCTTCAGATCGTCCATCATCATAGAAGTTAATTAGGAAGGCTCTCTTGGTGTCTTCCCAATTAGTCAGTGATCCAGGAGGTAACTGCCTCAGCCAGTAAGTAGCTTCCCCACCAAGAGAGTATGGGAAGAGCTTGCAGAAGAGATAATCGTAGGACACTCCATTGCTCTTGATGCTAGTGACCAAGTCCTCGAATTTCTCTACATGATCCATTGGATGCTCATGAGGCAAACCATGGAAGAGATGCTGTCCTACTAGAGTGTAGTAAGCAGGCTTCAGCTCAAAGTCATTCCGCTCATACGCAGGGGGACGAATCGCAGAGCGATTGGCGAAAAATTGCTCTGGCCTGTTGTGTTCACCAATCGTTCTACCACGATTAACCACAGCATCCCTTGCGTCCCTAGCAGCATTCTCAGCGACAACAGGAGCAGGTGGAATGACAATCCCCTCTCCATCCAGACGTTGTCCTTGCTCATTGCACAACCGACCCTGTTGGTCCCTGTAAGCTCCAGCAGCATCACGAACTAACCCAACTTGATTGTTGTTCATCTTAGCTGACTTCTTTGCTTTCCTGTTTGTGCGTTCCACTTGTGCTAGCTGTTCCAGTGATAGATCAACTAGCGGAGTGCTCTTTTTGCTTCTGGTTTCAAGATTATGCATGCACCTGAAATCACAAGTAAAGAGCGTAAGTAACTGAAATTTACGACGGGTATCGACCGATACTCAAGGGTATCGATCGATACTCGGGCGATTTAGACGAATTTCCTAGCTAAAATCTAACGGCGAATTGAGTCCCCGGCAACGGCGCCAAAATTGATATGCTCAATTTAATACCCTAAAAAGTACTAAAGCAGTTGCTGCAGTAAATCAGGGGTCGAACACAAGAACTCAAGAATCACTCAATAGATTCTATAGATCAGAAACAAGCTAAACCAGATGATGTAATTGAAAAACAGGGTTGCAAGTAAAACGTTTGTAAATTCAATTGGGGGAATGTAGGCTTAGGGTATTTCTCAGGAAATCAATGAATGCAGGTAAACTCATTAATAAGATTCAGATTAAGCACTGTTCTAGAACTCAAATCACTAAAATATAATTAACCAACTCTCGTTGCGAAAACTATCTAAATCTAGATCCTAGAAATTCCAAATCTCTTTGCGAATCCTAAAGTCTAAATCAGCTTTAAAATCAGGTTTGATATGTTCACAAATCAATTAAACCAAATCTCTTTGCGAATAATCAATTTGCTCACCTAAGGTTCTATCAGGTAATTAATCGCACTCTCGTGCCTAATTAATTATCCTAAGATCTAAATTCTAGGTGATTAATCTAGAAGTAGCCTTGAGACCAACCAAAGGTGAAGAACTAATCAGATAGTGAATCCTAACAGATAATCAACCTAGCATTCAAAGAAATCCCTATGAGAAAACCCTAAACCTAACAGGAGATCTACTCAGACATGGATATTAAATTAATAAACATGTTGAATAAATACTCTTATATTAAATCAGAAAGAGAAACAAGGTTTTGAGATCTGATCTCGGACGAAGGGAAACCAGACTTGTCTCTCTCCAAAATCTCTCTTAAACTAAAGCAAAAATAAAGCATAGCCTAAACAATGGCTGTAAAATCCTATTTATAACCTAAATCACGATTTGGGGCCTTCTTGTAATTATCAAAGTCTTCTGGGTGCTTTTTGCAATTCTTCAAACTTCATTAAGTCGCGACTTTGAAATCTGCTTCGATGGGTATCGATCGATACCAGGGGGTATCGATCGATGCTCGGTGCTCAGATCGGGCTCTTAGTCATCAGACTTCAGTCTCGCTCCAGAATGCTCCAGAAAAGCTCCAATAATTCCAATTAAGCTCCAGACGTGCTATAACCTGTGAAAGACTCTAAAAGACTCCAAAACACAAGAAAAGACTCTATAAAAGGACTTATATCATGGCCTAAATAGGGTAAAAACCATGATATATCACTCGTAAAGATCATTTTCCATTACCGTTTATAGACCAAATGCTCGAACGGCTAGCCGATCACCCTTTCTATTGTTTTCTAGATGGTTATTTGGGGTTCTTTCAAATACCCATACACCCGAATGACCAAGAAAAAACCACCTTCACTTGCCCTTACGGCACCTTCGCATATCGAAGGATGCCGTTTGGGTTGTGCAATGCTCCCGCGACTTTCCAAAGATGTATGATGTTAATTTTCTCTGACCTTCTTGAAAACATGGTAGAAGTCTTCATGGACGACTTCTCCGTGTATGTATCTTCTTTTTGTGTTTGTTTGTCCAACCTTTGCAGGGTTTTGCAACGGTGCGAAGAAGCAAACTTGGTGCTTAACTGGGAGAAATGCCACTTCATGGTGCGAGAATGAATTGTGCTTGGGCATAAGATCTCCGAGAAAGGGATTGAGGTAGACAAGGCAAAGATCGAGGTTATGGTTAGCTTGGAACCGCCTAAGTCGGTCAAGGATATCTGGTCTTTCTTGGTGCATGCGCGGTTCTACCGAAGATTCATCAAGGACTTCTCAAGGATCACTAGGCCTCTTACAAGGCTACTTTGCAAGGAGGTGGAGTTCGTGGTTGATGAGGAATGCATGGGGGCATTCCTAGAGATCAAGAAAGCGTTGATTAGTGCCCCTATAGTCCAAGCACCGGATTGGGACCTTCCGTTTGAAATCATGTGTGATGCTAGCTACTATGCGGTTGGAGCCGTTTTGGGTCAAAAGAAAGACAAGAAGATCAATGTGATCTACTACCCTAGTAGAGCTCTAGACGATGCTCAAACTCGTTATGCAACCACAGAGAAGGAGTTGTTGGCCGTAGTCTTTGCCATGGAGAAGTTTAGATCTTATGTTGTGGGGTCAAAGGTGATTGTCTACATCGATCACGCGGCTTTAAAATACATTCATGCAAAGAAGGACACGAAACTGCGGTTATACGATGGATTTTACTACTCCAAGAGTTCGATTTGGAGATACCAGACAAGAAAGGCATAGAGAACGGAGTAGCGGATCACTTGTCTAGGATGAGGATAGAAGACCTCGTTCCCATTATAGACAAGCTTCCCGAAGAAAGCCTCATGGTCGTGAAGGTATTGAGAAGAGGGATTAAGGCCGTGAATGGTATGGAGGATGCTAGTGGTCTACAAGATGAGAAGCTCCCATGGTTTGCGGATCTAGTCAACTATCTAGTTTGTGGGAAGGAGCCACCTTTGGACGGATACAAGAAGAAGAAGTTCTTCCACGATGTAACAAGATATTATTGGCATGAGCTGTTCTTATATAAGCTTTGCTCGAATAGCTTGTATAGAAGGTGCATAGCGGAGGAAGAGATCCAAGGGATTCTATTCCATTGTCACGGGTCAAGCTACGGAGGTCATCACGCTTCTTTCAAAACGGCGACAAAGGTTCTTCAATCCAGGTTTTGGTGGCCAACTCTTTTCAAAGATGCACACACCTATGTCTCCTCATGTGATGCTTGCCAAAGCAAAGGGAACATTGGGAGGAGAGACGAAATGCCCTAAAACCCGATCCTTGTGGTAGAGATGTTTGATGTATGGGGAATCGACTTCATGGGCCCTTTCCCATCTTCATATGGAAATTCGTACATCTTGGTTGCGGTAGACTACGTATCAAAATGGGTGGAAGCTATCGCAAGTCGCACAAACGACGCAAAGGTTGTGCTCAAAATGTTTAAGTCAATCATTTTTCCAAGGTTCGGGGTTCCGAGAGTGGTCATTAGTGATGGTGGATCGCACTTTGTGAACAAAATCTTCGAGAGCCTACTTAAGAAGAATGGGGTGAAACAGAAGGTTGCAACACCCTATCATCCTCAAACAAGTGGGCAAGTTGAAGTCTCCAACCGCCAAATCAAGGCGATCCTTGAGAAGACGGTCGGTATCTCGAGGAATGATTGGGCAAACAAAATTGATGATGCCTTATGGGCATATAGGACCGCTTTCAAGACACCCATAGGAACCACACCGTTTAACATGCTCTATGGGAAGTCATGTCACCTTTCGATGGAATTGGAATACAAAGCTCTTTGGCCGGTAAAACTTCTAAATTTTGACATCAAGACCGCTCAAGAGAAACGGTTGATTCAACTTCAAGAGTTAGAGGAGACTATGCTCGATTCCTATGAGAGCTCAAGAATCTACAAGGAGAAGACCAAAGCATTCCATGACAAGAGGATTGTGGACAAGGACTTCAAGATTGGGGACCTAGTGTTGGTTTTCAATTCCCGGTTGAAGCTCTTTCCCGGGAAACTCAAGTCAAGGTGGTCGGGTCCATTTGAGGTTAAAGACGTAAAACCATATGTAGCCGTGGTACTTGTTAACAAGGAGGGCCAAGATTTCATTGCTAATGGCCAAAGGCTAAAACTCTACCGAGCAAACCAAATCATCGAAGAAGGAGGCTCGATCCCTCTAGATGATGTTCCTCTAGCTTGAGGGAGGTAACAAACGTCGAACTTAGTGACGTTAAACAAAGTGCTCTTGGGAGACACCCCAAGCTTATCCTTGTATATATTTCTCTTCATATGTTTTTTAATCTTTGTTAGTTCGTTTTAATGTTTTTGCTAAGTGTTTATAGGTTGTTGGGAATTTTGGAAAAATCTCGACCTCGCTCCTTCGGCAAGGTCGGTTTTAGGTCGGTCCTAGGTCAAGGATTTCCCGAAAAACCGACCGCACGGATTCGACCTCCCCGATGAAGGACGGTCAGATTTTCCCCCGCACTACCCGAAAAAACCGACCGCGCGAATCCGACTGAGCTCATGGGGGGCGGTCAAAATTTTTGAAATTTCAAAAATTTGAGACCTTTGACCAGTCAAAGTAGATCTATTACCCAGTGGTCTGCCCGGTGTCTCGACCCATTGCACATACCCGACCCGCCCCTCTCTCCCTCTCTCTCCCCTAAAGGCTAAGACAAATATTTCTCTTCTCTCACCTTCATTTGCTCATATCTCTCTCATTTCTCAAGAAAAAATCGAGATTCAAGTTGCTATAGGCTCGATTTTCACTCTACGTTGTGCATTCAACATTGTTTTGACAACCTAATCACAAGATCCCAAGGTATTTTCATAAAAGATTCATCATCTCCATGGTTAGCAAAAACTCAAGCTTTTGATTAGTCATTTGTTTTCTCTTGGAGTTAGCTAGCATATGGGATTAAATCCTTGGGATTAGGGCTGAAAAGGGGTAGATATCTTGGATACATGGAAAAGTTTGTGCATTCTTATGAGAAATTTTTGAGATGTGGATTTATTGAAATTATTTTCTCCCAAGATGGTTACTTTCTTGAATTTTCTAGAAAAGGGGCAATTTAATCTAGATAATTTGATAATTTAAATTGTTTGAGCTAGGTTTAATTACTCTTGTTCGTGGTACAAATTCTCAAATGTATAATTTCTTCACAATTTTGTTTCTTGATTTTTCTTGACAAATTTTTGTATTTTAATGGATCTTTGAGAACTTGTAGGAAATGTGAAGAGAGAAGGCAAATGCACAAGGCAAGGAAGTCCTAGTCCAAGCTGGAACAAGTGACCTTGCCTCAAGCTCTAAACCCAAGAAGAGAGCCACGACAAAGGAGAAAGGAAAGAATGTGCCTTTGGATGCCTCAACCACGGCTAAGGAGAAGAAAAGAAAGGAGAATGGAAAGGATGTGGCTTTGGATGCCTCAAGCACGGTTAAGGAGAATAAAAGAAAGGATATGGATGAGGATCCACCTGTCATTGAGTGTTTCGACAAGTTCATGAAAATGGACTTTAAGCAAATGAGGTTTTTGGATCCTGAATTGCTAGAGAGAATGGGCATTCTTGAAGATGTAGCCGCAATCTTCGAGAACATTGGGTTTGGGAAGTTCGTCTTCATGAAGGAACTAGCTAACCAAATCTCTTTCTACATTCCGCGGGATCTTTTGTACAACCCGGCCACCGATACGCCTATCGATGTGACAAGTAGAGCGAAGGTGAAGAAAGGTGCGATGAGAAAGGAGACTCTTATGTCACTAATAGTGTCAAGTGAGGATGACGTTTAAGAGACCGAACCCTCCTCTCCCGCGCCCGTCTATGGTGGTAAGAGATATCATTTCGACCCCTTTGATGGGACTATGCCTAACACCGCAACCCGCCACACAAATAACCAAACGAGCTCAACGTATTCACGAAGACAACACGGATGAGGAGGTAAAGATCCCGACCCCATCTCCCAGTTCTAGCAACGCTTCATACTCCATGGGGTCCTCTTCCCCATCTCAAAGTATCTAGGTAACACTCTGTGACACTTGTACATAGTTTTCTTACCTTGAGTCTTGCATCGTTTAGCTTATTTTATCTTTTATTTTTGGGTATCTTCCTTTTAATTTGTTTCACACGGGACGGTGTGATTTAAGTTTGGGGGAGGGACCGGTATCTAATAGCGTTTGTTTTCTCTTATCTTCTCTTTTGCACTTGAGTCTCATGCATATCATGCATTTTCAATAAATTTAAAAAAATTTAGAACATTTAGGATTGCATATTCACTTTTAGGTGGTGTCTAGTTTGCATTTTAGCTTGCATTTGCATAAGCATGGAGTAATGACAACCTTGAAAGTATCTTAATTAGCAATTGATTCAACGCCCAAGTTATTAGTTGTTTGATGCATTGAAGTTGAATCCGAAATCAAGGACGAACCATTTGTTAGAGCGCATGTTTCATTGCCTTTCTTTGATTGAAACAAGCTTGAATTGAATCTAGCCTAATCTAAGTGATAACCATAATTTGACATGTAATTATTGTGCTTATGCAATCTTAGATGAACTCGTAGATCACATACACATATTTCGACACTCTTATCCCTTTCACCACTCTTGCTTGTCCAAATAGCCAAATCCCATCTTTGGATTGGTTTCCCTACCATGCCAATTACCTCCTTTCTAGCCCCTAATCTTTCGTGTGTGTCTTGTGAGGCCTTATTTGGAGTGAACTTGGCAAAAAGTGTTAGGTTTAGGGCGACAAGGAAGCACTCTTGTGTAGACTTAGCTCCATCATCAAGGGGTTAATCTAGGAATAGGCTAGTTAGGATGGCGGTTCTTGATTCAAGTTTTGGGAAAACGATTTTAGACTTAGTGAACGGGTATGATTGGAATGGATTGTGGAATGGAAAGGTTGACAAGGAGTATGGAAAAGGGGATCGAATTTGTAGAATGGGTTGTGCAAAAATAATAAGACTAGCTCTAAGATTAAGATAGCCTCAAAAGATACAAAGAAAAAGAAGAAGGCCAAAAAGGCCAAAGCATCAAAAGAATGAGAAGAGGCGGAAACCAAAAAGAAGAAAAGAAGAGCTAGATAACAACAAAGAAGCACCAAACCATGAAGAACAAGGAAGAAGAAGTGATCCCCACTTGCCAAGAAGGTGAAGTGAAGAGACAAGAAGGATGTGCAGGTTTAAAAAGGCAAAATGCCTCAAGATAGAAGGGTAGTTTAAGTTATGGGCACGACGGATTAGGAGCTTTAGGTTATAAACACTCTGGGCATTTGGGTAGACGAGAGTTTTTCCTTGTATGCATAGGTTGCCTTTTACCTTTATCATTTTGTCGAAGTTTGCTCGTTCATTGAGAGATCCTTGTATTTGATTGCCCATACATATTGATGAGATCACTTTCATCTCATAACTGGTCCTTTAGCCAAGTGGTTTCATTTGATTTTGCATAAACATAATTCACAGATAAAATCATTAATCAATGTTAAGAGGCTAGAGAATAGGATGGTTTTTCTAGGTTGAGGTTTGGCTTTGTTGCTTGTTGCGAAGGAAATGGCTAACTCCTTTTGAGTAGACAACTTTGGTGCATCCTAGAACTAGTAACTTGGACGTTAAGTGCGATTGTTTCTTATACTTCTTATAGGTTCGAGCTCCGCTTGCATTACATTACATCTCTCATTCTTGATCTTGTTTGCTTGAGGATAAGCAAATGTTTAAGTTTGGAGGAATTGATATCCTCTCATTTTAGCCTTCATAACATACGTTTCACTTGGCATTTTTGAGTCGCATTCGAGCATATCTAAGTCTTTCATGCATGTTTCGGTCTTGTTTAGAGAGTAGACGTTGTGCACTAGGTCTTAGAGTGTCTTGCATGTTATGGAGTCTATTCTAGGTACTTTGGAGCAGCTCGGGGATGTTTGGGATGCCCCGAAGCTCAAGCACAACCGACCAGCACCCGTGCGATGCATTTTAGTCGGTCCGAGAAAACCGACCGTCCCGCCGAGGAGAGACCCGACCGACCAGAAGAGGCGCGGTCCCCGGCTAAAAGTTCCCCCGAGAAGTTTCCGACCGACCCCAATCGGCATGGTCGGTTTTACCCGGTCCTGGGACAGGGCATTCCCGAGAAGCCGACCGGCCCGAAGAAGCAAAACCCGACCAACCAAAAGAGGCGCGGTCCTCGGCCAAAACTTCCCCCGGGGAAAATTCCGACTGACCTCAATCGGCATAGTCGGTTTTAGCCGGTCCTGGGACAGGGAATTCACGAGAATCCGACCGACCCGAAGAAGCAAAAACCGACCGACCAAAAGGAGCAAGGTCGGGTTTTTGGCCAAAAAGATCCAATTCGATCGGGTCGGAACCCGGTTTGTTCTGGGTCGACCCGGTCGGATATTATTCACTATAAACATAACTTGAACTAATTTTGCCTTTTATGCTTTTTCTTTGGTTCTAAAAACCCTCACCTTTGAGAGAGAACTTGAGATTTGTAAGAAGGATCTTTGGTTGTTATGCAATTTGGTATTTATTTTCATCAATCTCTTCTATCTATCTTCTTTTCATCTTGATTATCCATCACCCATCAATGAATTCATCTCCCATCCATATCGATTTTGAGGTGTTCTTGATGGATCTTGAGTAGTCTTTTTAGGATCTTGAGATAAGGTAGATTAGGGTGATCTAGGGTTTGATTTGTGGTGTGTAGGGTTAGATAATCAGATATTTCTTCTTGTCTAGTGTCCCCAATGCTAGATCTAGCTTAAAAGAGTGGATCTAGATCATAAGGCATTTCACGCACACCACGTGTTTGATGAAATGCTAAGGTGAACTAGACAAGAAATTTATGTTCCTAACCAAAGACATTAGTTGTTTAGGGCATATCTTTGGTTGATCTTGTTATGATTCTTAATGCTTGCTAGTTGTTAAACCACAAATGATGATTTGCTAATGGACTTGATAATTAACATAGTGATTAGTTGCTTGAAAGAGAACTAATCAAGATTAGAGGTCTATTGCCTAGGAATTAGCTTTTTTAAAGTGAATGAACACCACTAATTAGGTTTTGATCACCTTATATCAATAACCTTATCTCTAGTTCCGCTTTCGTTATTTGAATTACAACTCATTTAGTTATTACCTTGCTTAAGTTAAATTTGGATACTCAATCACAAACTACCTTGTTTAGCTTAAATTACTTATGAACCTTGCACTCTTAGTGATTAGGATAAATCCCTTTATGGATTGATAACCTTCATACTACACGTATTGGAGTTATTGATACATCCTAGAGACCAAAAAGTCTTGTATCAAGCTGTCTATAGTGCTACTCATTTGTCTCCTTTTCAGGTCGCATATGGATTTAATCCACAGACGCCATTGGATCTTAAGCCTCTACCTCAAACGGAGTTCTTAAACCTCGACGGAGCCAAGAAGGCCGAGGACGTGAAAAAGCTACACCAATCGGTTAAAGATCAGCTCGAAAGGACCAATGCCCAACGTGTGAAGAATGCCAACAAGGGCAGGAAGCACGTGTCCTTTGAAGTTGGAGAATGGGTGTGGTTTCACATGAGACCGGAGCGATTCCCGGACCAACGCAAATCAAAGCTATCGCCTTGCGGAGACGGCCCATTCAAAATCTTGCAGAAAATCAATGACAACGCATACAAGCTAGAACTCCCAGGTGAGCTTAAGGTGTCTGCTGCATTCAATATTTCTGACTTAGCTCGTTTTGATACAGGTGATGACGTTTTGGTGTCAAAACCTCATGAAGAGGGAGGGAGTGATGAGGACATCGAGTCAACGACCCAAGTCATACAAGCACCACTAGTGCCAAGTAGACCAGTGACTAGAACCAGGAGTAGGGACATGGAAAAGAAGTTCAACATGTTCATGGACAAGCTCGGATCAGAAGTTTTCTTCAAAACGGACACTAGGCCGCTAAGCCCGTTAACGCGCAGTTATTGGGCCGATTCTTTCAAGCAGGATCCACTCATGATCCCGGGTGATCCAGGAAGCGATCCACATATGGATTTGAAACTCTTTGAGTCTAGTTTCCAGAACATTAGAGATCAGCCCAAGACTCTTTACCATTCGGACCAGAACGTCCAAACACTGAAGACATATCGGCTGGATCCTTTGTTGGCCGATAACACTAAGTTGCCACTTATCAAGCCCAAGTTCGTGGCCCACTTATCTAAGGTCGATTTCAATTCACTAAGAGACGATTTAGGCCCAAGGAAGGTCATTAGTTGGGTTTGTAAGTCGTTTGGTGCTCTTTTCCCAACCTTCGTTTTTATCCCACTGGGTTTTGCGAAGATGGGTTTTTACCGAGGCCAAACGGCTTGCAATATTATTGGCCCAATTAATGACTCTCTATAAGCCCATGAAGACCAAATACACGAGGCCTCACTTCTATTTTCTTAGTCCTTTTAATTCTTTTGTAAACGGGTCTAAATTGTTAAGGACCCGTCTTGTTATTTCTTTGTCGATTTATTTCCTTTCTTTTGGCATGTGTTTTCTTTAAAAACCCAAAGGCTTTGTCTTTGCTGGGTCACGCAGACAATAAGAGTTTTCTTTTCAAGTTTTTGTTCTTCACAAAAGCGTTTCTTCTCTCTAGATCGTGAGTGAGTCCGATCCTTAGGGAAACCCCTTGAAGTATCAAGAGACCGTCGCCTCTCTTATGGTTCTCATCGCCCCACCAGCACCATCCATATTATCCCGTTGGAAGAAGAGAGAAACCTTAGTCCATCTTCTTCAACACAATCCTCTCGACCCAAACTCACGACCATCAACCTCCAGTTTGTGTGAGACGGGTTTGAGTGCGTATCAGTTATGAACCTAACAAAAAATAATTTATCAACTTAATATGACGACCCAGACCCGACCGGGTTAAAACCCGGTTTGTTACGGGTTGACCTTGTCGCCCACCTATTTCTATAAATACTCTATACCTATTTTTTTATGGGCATGTTTTCTTCTTTTCAAGACATGGGTTTTATCATAAAATCTTCTTATGATGATTTTGGATGGATCTTCATCACTCATGCCACTCTAGTGAAGGATTCTTCACCCTCTATCATTTATCTTTTTGTTTACTTCTTTTATATTATGTTCTTCGTGTTTAGATTTTATGGTTTTTGTTGGATCATGGTTTGCTTAGTTTTGATGGTTTGATGATTGATTTGTGATGCTTAAGTTCTAAATCCTTTCTTTCCTTTCTTATTTAGTGTTCTTAATGCAAGATTAGGGTTGAGAAAGTTAATCTAAATCATATGAAACTTCATGCACACAAAGTGTTCGATGAAATTCTCCAATCAACTAAATAAGAGATTTTCATACTTAACTCATGATAATGAATGTTTAAGATTAATATTGGCTAATAGAACTTATGTTTAATGCTTGCTAATCATATAATCACAAATGAAAATTTGATATTGATTAAGAGATTAACAAATAGATTAGTGTCATGAGAATGAATTAATCTTATCCAAGTGTTCTAAACGTAAGGAATATCATAGATTGTGTGCATTAGCATCATAATCGATGATGATTTGGATTGCATCTTGTTATATCCTTCACATAGATTGATCTTAATGCTAGTTTTGAATTGAGAAATCAAATCTAGAACTTAAACATTTCATGTCCGATATGTGCTTGTGAAAATGCTTGAACCAAGCCTATTGTGAGCTTTTCACATCCTAGCCAATGACAGTTGATGTTTAGGGTGATCAGTGAACTAATTGGAATAACTTATTAATGCTTACTGATTATCTAATTGCAAACGTGAGTTTATGTCAATTAGGTGATTAGTGAAGTGATTAGTGCCATGAGAATGAATTAGTTATATTTGTGAATTCCATGTTCTAGGATACATTTTAATTCAATATTTGTCATCAGTATTTGATTGTTAATCATTTCTTTGATAGTCTAATCCATGATCCAACACTTCCATCTTTTGTTTTCCTTCTTGCATTTGTTTTCTTTTCGTTTAAAGCATAAAAACCCAAAAACCATTTGCTCTAGCTTAAGAAGTTTCATGCATTCATAGTGCATTCATCTTAGCCTCTATGGATTGACACCTCTTATGCTACAAAGACAAGCATAGATGAATTGATATGAACCTAACAAAAAATCCTTTATCAATTTAAGATGAAGACCCAGACCTGACCGGGTTAAAACCCGGTTTGTTACGGGTTGACCCGGTCGCCCACCTATTTCTATAAATACTCTATACCTATTTTTGTATGGGCAAGTTTTCTTCTTTTCAAGACATGGGCTTTATCCTAAAATCTTCTTATGATGATTTTGGATGGATATTCATCACTCATGCCACTCTAGTGAAGGATTTTTCACCCTCTATCATTTATCTTTTTGTTTATTCTTTTATCTTCGTGTTTAGATTCTAGGGTTTTTGTTGGATCATTGTTTGCTTGATTTTGATGGTTTGATGATTGATTTGTGATGCTTGAGTTCTAAATCCTTTCTTTCCTTTCTTATTTAGTGTTCTTAATGCAAGATTAGGGTTGAGAAAGTTAATCTAGATCATATGAAACTTCATGCACACAAGGTGTTCGATGAAATTCTCCAATCAACTAAATAATGGATATTTAAGATGAATCTTGGCTAATAGAAATTATGTTTAATGCTTGCTACTCATATAATCACAAATGAAAATTTGATATTGATTAAATTATTAACAAAGTGATTAGTGTCCTAAAAATGAATTAATCTTATTCAAGTGTTCTAAACCTAAGGAATAACATAGATTGTGTGCATTAGCATCATAATTGATGATGATTTGGATTGTATCTTGTTATATCCTTCACATAGGTTGATCTTAATGCTAGTTTTGAATTGAGAAATCAAATCTAGAACTTAAGCATTTCATGCTTGAGGGTGCTTGAGAAAATACTTGAACCAAACTTATTTTTAGCTTTACACATCCTAGCCAAAGAGAGTAGATGTTTAGGGTGATTGGTGAACTAATTGGATTTTTTTATTAATTCTTATAGATTATCTTATTGCAAACGAGAGTTTATATCAATTAGGTGATTAGTGAAGTGTTTAGTCATATTTGTGATCTTCATGTTCTAGGATAGTGTTTAATTCAATATTTGTCATCATTATTTGATTGTCAATCATTTCTTCTAGATGATCCATACATGATCCAACACTTCTATCTTTTGATTTCCTTCTTGTATTTGTTTTCTTTTCCATTAAATCATAAAAACTCAAAAATCATTTCCTCTAACTTAAGAAGTTTCATGCATTCCTAGTGCATTAATCTTAACCCATATAGATTGACACCTCTTATGCTACAATGACAAGCATAGAGAAATTGATATGAACCTACCAAAAGATCCTTTATCAATTTAAGCTAACGACCTAGACCCGACCGGGTCAAAACCCGGTTTGTTCCGGGATGAGTAGGTTTGTTCCGGGTTGACCCGGTCGCCCACTTATTTCTAAAAACACTATAGACCTATTTTCTTATGGGCAAGTTTTCTTCTTTTCTAGAGTTGAGTTTTATCTCAAACTCTTCTGATGATGATTTTGGATGGATCTTCATCATTCATGCCACTCTAGTGAAGGATTCTACAACCTCTATCATTTATCTTTTTGTTTACTTATTTTCTTTTATATTCTTCATGTTTAGACTCTTGGGTTTTTGTTGGATCATGGTTTGCTTGATTTTCATGGTTTGATGATTGATATGTGATGCTTAAGCTCCAAATCCTTGCTTTCCTTTCTTATTTAGTGTTCTTAATGGTCGATTAGGCTTGAGAAAGTTAATCCATATCATAGGGAATTTCATGCATACAAGGTGTTCAATGAAATTCTCCAATCAACTAAATAAGAGATTTTCATACTTAACTCATGATAATGAATGTTTAAGGTTACTATTGGCTAATAGAACTTGTGTTTAATGCTTTCTAATCATATAATCACAAATGAGAATTTGATATTGATTAAGTGATTAACAAAGAGATTAGTGTCATGAGAATGAATTAATCTTATTCAAGTGTTCTAAACGTAAGGAATATCATAGATTATGTGCATTAGCATCATAATCGATGATGATTTGGATTGCATCTTGTTAGATCCTTCACATAGATTGATATTAATGCTAGTTTTGAATTGAGAAATCAAATCTAGAACTTAAACATTTCATGTCCGATAGGTGCTTGTGAAAATGCATAAACCAAGCCTATTGTGAGCTTTTCACATCCTGACCAACGAGAGTTGATGTTTTAGGTGATCAGTGAACTAATTGGAATGGTTTATTAATGCTTATTGTTTATCTAATTGCAAACGAGAGTTTATGACAATTAGATGATTAGTGAAGTGATTAGTACCATGAGAATGAATTAGTCATATTTGTGAATTCCATGTTCTAGGATACATTTTAATTCAATATTTGTTATCATTATTTGATTGTTAATCATTTATTTGATAGTCTAATCCTTGATCCAACACTTCTATCTTTTGTTTTCCTTCTTGCATTTGTTTTCTTTTCGTTTAAATCATAAAAACCCAAAACCCATTTGCTCTAGCTTAAGAAGTTTCATGCATTCCTAGTGCATTCACCTTAACCCCTATGGATTGACACTTCTTATGCTACAATGACAAGCATATATGAATTGATATGAACCTAACAAAAAATCCTTTATCAGTTTAAACTGACGTCCCAGACCCGACCGGGTCAAAACCCGGTTTGTTCCGGGTTGACCTGGTCGCCCACCTATTTTTATAAATACTTTTGACCTATTTTTTTATGGGCAAGTTTTCTTCTTTTCTAGAGTTGGGTTTTATCCCAAACTCTTCTTATGATGATTTTGGATGGATCTTCATCATTCATGCCACTCTAGTGAAAGATTCGTCAACCTCTATCATTTACCTTTTTGTTTATTTCTTTTCTTTTATGTTCTTCATGTTTAGATTCTAGGGGTTTTGTTGGATCAATGTTTGCTTGATTTTGATAATTTGATGATTATTTGTGATGCTTAAGTTCTAAATCCTTTATTTCCTTTTTTATTTAGTGTTCTTAATGCGAGATTAGGCTTGAGAAAGTTAATTTAGAACATAGGGAATTTCATGCACACAAGGTGTTCGATGAAATTCCCCAATCGACTAAATAAGATATTTTTATACTTAACTCATGATAATGAATGTTTTAGATGAATATTGGCTAAAAGAACTTGTGTTTAATGCTCTCTAATGGTATAATCACAAATGAGAATTTGTTATTGATTAAGTGATTAACAAAGAGATTAGTGTCATGAGAATGAATTAATCTTATTCAAGTGTTCTAAACCTAATGAATATCATAGATTGTGTGCATTAGCATCATAATTGATGATGATTTGGATTGCATCTTGTTAGATCATTCACATAGGTGGATCTTAATGCTAGTTTTGAATTGGGAAATCAAATCTAGAACTTAAGCATTTCATGCCCGAGAGGTGCTTGTGAAAATGCTTGAACCAAACCTATTGTGAGTTTTTCACATCCTAGCAAATGAGAGTTAATGTTTAGGATGATTAGTGAACTAATTAGAATTGTTTATTAATTCTTATTGATTATCTTATTGCAAACGAGAGTTTATGTCAATTAGATGATTAGTGAAGTGATTAGTGTCATGTGAATGAATTATTTGTGAATTACATGTTCTAGGATAGTGTTTAATTCAATCTTTGTCATCATTATTTGATTGTTAATCATTTCTTTGATAGTCTAATCCATGATCCAACACTTTTATCTTTCGTTTTCTTTCTTGCATTTGTTTTCTTTTTGAATAAATCATAAAAACCCAAAAATCATTTGCTCTAACTTAAGAAATTTCATGCATTTCTAGTGCACTAATCTTAACCTCTATGGATTACCACCTCTTATGCTATAATGACAAGCATATATGAATTGATATAAACCTAACAAAAAAATCCTTTATCAGATTGCCGACAACATATTTCGACAAAAGATCCGTCGGAAACAAAGCCCGTCGGAAATATTTCTGACGGCTTTCCGACAACGCTCCAACGAGTAGTTCCGATCAAACGTCCATCGTAAATCCGTTGGAAATACGGACCGTCGGTAATCCGTCGGAAATATTCCGACCAGTTTCTGACGACTGAAATCCGTTGGAATGTTCCGACGGAAATCAATTTCCGATGATCTATAACCGTATGATGTTTTTCCGTCGGAAATGACCTTTTCTGGTAGTGTTTTATCTTCGTGTCAATACTATGTTTAATAAATATAATATAATTACTTTGTTACACTTTTAGTTGGCTTTGGTATATTCTAACTTAGTGTTCGACAAAATAATATGTTTTTTCAAACGGGATATATATAGATTCAAAACAAGACATTTGAAACCTCACAAACTAAATCTAATTTATGAGATTAAAACTGCAATATTTTTATATATATTATTATAATCACCAATATACACAAAGTAATATGGGTCTGTTCGTTTGCTTGCCGCAGGAGGCTGCGACTGCGGCCAAACGGTGTTCGTTTATCGAACGCAGCCTCATGTGGCTGCGGCTGGACGCTGCAATCTGCGTTCGAAATTTCTAGACAACAAACAACAACAGCTGCGTATGCGATCAATCGCAGCGTTTGGCTGCACGGCTGCCAAACGAACAACAACAACTACGTCTGGCCGTAGCCGCTTGCGGCTGACAAACGAACAGATCCTGTAAAAAATATAATTAGTCGCATACGATTTTTATCAAAACAATATTAAAAAATATGCACGCATAGTGTGGGCTGCAAAATCTAGTTAAAAAAAATAAGAGCAGTGCTTATCGGCCTTATATGGACACGTGTGGTTCTCCGTCCTCAAGCCATTCACCAATCCACCAGCTACCGTTATGCAAAAACCCCTCATTTTATCACAACTGTGTGATTAATTTCATTCATCTTCCAGCGAAACAAAAAAATTGGAGAGATATAAATTTCTCTCACAGTGGAGGAGACGAAACTATCCATGAAAATCAATCAGATTTTATAATTTTTACTCCAAATCCGATCGTTGCGTAACCGTTTCTTCAAGTTTAGTTGCAATGAATTGCCCAGCCATGAGCGCATCTGCTTCTTCTTGCTCTTCTTCCTATTCCTATTCAACGTTTCGTCCTCCTCCGTAAGTTTTTCATCAATTGTTTCACTTGAACTCTGGTATAACAGACAATCAGCTTTCGTGGATGGGGAAGTGGAGTAGATTTTTTTTTTTTGGTCAACAAACATCAATTTTTTTTTTTATTATTGATTGATAAGAAATGTTACTTACATCCGTAATTCAACCAAATCGGAAAAGAAGTGCTCATAAAAGGGAACAATTCGAACTCAGGATAGTGATGAATAATTTATTCAAAACACATTTTATAGATTAACTTGTATATTTGTTAAGGTTTCATTACTGATTGTTTGGTTTGTTTCAAATGCCTCTGTTTGATGCAGACTCGTACCACTAATGAGTTCTGTGCAATACTCAAGATTACCCTTTGAGGCATTTGCTTCTTCGAATCTATCCGACGGGTATCATCATCGGGGATGGGGTGAGAAACAACCAGTCCTTTCGAACCGGCTGCTAGGAAAACATTCATTGCCTTTAAGAGCGTTGGTGACCTCCAATCCCTTGAACATTTCATCTTCAGCAGTAATCAGTGATGAGAAAATAGGAGTCTTGTTATTGAACCTTGGAGGCCCCGAGACTTTAGATGATGTGCAGCCTTTTTTGTTTAACCTCTTTGCCGACCCGGTATATCTACTGACCTTTTAAATGCAGATATTACTTTTATTTCGTTCCTGATTTTGTACAGAAACTCGTTGACTAAACATGGCTAACTTTGATATATAAATAAGAATGTCGTTTACAGTACACACGAATGAGACTAACGTTCCTACAAATGTTTTCAGAACCTTAGATTATGATAGTGTAGAAGGGGAGATTGTTTGAGCGGCTTTCTTTATCTTTTCCTGTTTCATACGACTAATGCCAATACCAAATCACTGTTCAATCGGTAGGACATTATACGGTTGCCACCGCTCTTCCAATTTCTTCAGAAGCCATTGGCGCAATTTATATCAGTAGCAAGGGCTCCCAAAAGCAAGGAAGGGTACGCGTCAATTGGTGGTGGTTCTCCCCTTCGCCTCATAACTGATGCACAGGTACTCCTTGGTTTTCTCATATGGCAATATGATCTTAGTTACTCAGCTTTTCTTATGCTCTTTTCTCTGTTTGTGGAAGTTTTATCTTGGAATGAGGACCTGCAAGTACTGAATCAAAACGGTTTACAAAGAGCTTGACTATTCTAGGCCTATATTTCTCAATGAATCAGCTTTATTATCTGCAATCAACTGATGCTTGCTTCCAACTAAAATTGGTTTTTAGTCTCACAAAGTGTTCACTTTTCCTTTCCATTTGTAAATCTCTAGCACTTGTGTGGGACACATTTGTAAATCTCAGTGTAGTTAAGTAATTGAGATTATGCAAAATTTATGGAATGGAGATCGGGTTAAGACTTACGTTTGTTTATAACTCTGCACATATATAGTTTCTTTTATCTATGTTCTTGGTTTTTAGTTTGCTCCTCGTGCTATTAATTCCTCCCATTGTTTCCTGTATATTGTTATGTCATACCTTCACCAGGCTGAAGAATTAAGAAAAAGCCTTTGGGAAAAAAATGTCCCAGCAAAGGTATATGTTGGTATGCGGTATTGGCATCCATTCACTGAGGAAGCCATTGAACAGGTATCTTCAATTTGGTACTAGGTATCTTGATTTAGGGCTTGATCCTCTTAAACACAATATATTTCTTTGCGTTTGTATTTACATGGGAAAATTTGTTGTTTACATTTAAAGGAAAACACAACATTTCGTTTTTTTTTTATCAAACTTCATTTGGAATATGTAGACGCAAACTTCAGTTGATACCTCCTCATTTACAATTTGCGAATAATGTTTTTGTAAAAAAATATTGTTCTCTCTTTTGAATTTGAACACAATATTTCAACATATAAACGCAAAAGAACCAAATATCAATGCCCTTACTACTTTTTCTTATTTTATTATGAATGCTCTAACGATACTGGGTTTATTTGTCTAGTCTTTAACAGTATGTAAACCTTTGCTTTGAACCTAAACTATTGTGTAGAACAATAATGACCTGAATTATATGTGTTAACAACTGGAATTTGCGTCTTGTGATTCTTACTCATATTCTTTCTATATATTCTTTTGGCAGATAAAAAGAGATGGAATCACAAAACTTGTTGTTCTACCACTTTATCCTCAATTTTCGATATCAACTAGTGGTTCAAGCCTAAGACTCTTGGAGAGAATATTCCGGTGAAACTTGTACATCTTACATTGTTTAGTATGCCAAGACCATATCTTACATGATTATTTACCTTTATTTGCTTGACTCACTATATACATAGGGAGGACGAGTATCTTGTGAACATGCAGCATACTGTTATACCTTCGTGGTACCAGCGGGAGGGATATATAAAGGCAATGGCAAATTTAATCCAAAGCGAGTTGGGAAAATTTGGTTCCCCTAGTCAGGTAGACAATCTTTTCAATATCTAATCAGCCCAAGTTATTATTTTATTTCAGTTTACTATCTTCTCAATCCGTATGTAGCAAACAAATTTGTTGAATTCATCTTGCGTCATTTATCTCTCATGTTTCCGTGAGATCTGTGTATGCTCCCTCTACTCTATGTTGTAAATTATTCTCTAGTGGAAAGAAAAAGTTTCATATCGTTTGTAGCTTTCTGGTTTCTGTCAATTCAACTATTCTAAGACGTGCTTCAAACCAAAATATATGTTACAGGTTGTAATATTTTTCAGTGCACATGGCGTGCCTCTTGCATACGTTGAAGAAGCTGGTGATCCGTACAAGGCAGAGATGGAAGAATGTGTTGATCTGATCATGGAGGAATTAGACAAGAGAAATATAACTAATGCTTACACTCTCGCTTATCAGGTGTTTTACATCTAATTTTGTCTTATTTAATGGTAACTAGTAATGTGATCTTCAAATAATACAAAAATTTTGGTAAACAACCTTTGAAAACAGATTGTAAAATTTCTCGATAGTGGTAGCCGTCAGTGATTTTTATTATATTTCACACTGGTGATTTACCGGGTGCCCGTTTACCAACAACGTGCCGCCCCCACTTTAGAAAGTATAATTTTGATAGCTGTTTGTCAAATTTTCACTCAATCTGTTGTTTGATTATTTTTGCGCAACACTACAACAGAGCAGAGTTGGACCAGTGGAATGGCTGAAACCATACACTGAAGAAGCCATTACTGAACTTGGTAAAAAAGGTGTTGAAAATCTTCTGGCTGTACCCATCAGGTAAAGCAGTAATTCTGACGCAAATTCTGTCGCTTCTTTTCTTTTCTTCGGGTTATTTGAAACTCAAGTTTTCTCCTAATATTACAGCTTTGTGAGCGAGCACATTGAGACTCTGGAGGAGATTGATGTTGAGTATAAAGAGTTGGCTTTGAAGTCTGGTATCAAAAATTGGGGCCGAGTTCCTGCACTAGGAACAGAACCCATGTTTATATCTGACTTGGCAGATGCTGTTGTGGAAAGTCTTCCATATGTTGGAGCTATGGCAGTCTCAAACCTTGAAGCTCGACAGGTAACACTCTTCATCTTTTATGTACTCGAACTTCGTTTGGTTCATGTGTCCACAAACTTCGTTTGGTTCATGTGTCCACAAACTTCTTATTGGGAGGTATTTCCTCAGCCATTGCATTAGTTGAGCATTGGTAGGCTTAATTTGGGGTGGTTGTTATTTTGCCATCACGGTTACATATTAAACTAGTGTAATTTCTTCGAATGAAACAACAACGTTTTTGTAAATGAATACATGAAATGCAACTCGATGGAAAAAATTTGCGTGCGTTTTGTGTCTTCATTTGCCATTAGCATGGAACGTTTGATATACATTAAAAGGCGGAACATGCGATGGTATCCCAGTGGTATCCCGTGGGAAGGGGTAGAGGGCTACCTACCTTGGTTCCTGGTATCCACCTCGCTTGGCCACTAGATATGTTTGAGAATTTCTTGGCGTAGACCCCGGTTTCTGGGCCGCTGGAGGATTAGTCTTGGGTCTCGACAGAATTTGGATTACCTCCAGAAAAAAAATAAAAAATAAAAAATTTGAAAAGGTGGAATTTTTTTAAATCCGAAAATAATGTTTTAAATGTACACGTAGAGGCAAAATGAAAATATGTGCATTTGAAAATACCAATACTCTTACCGAATTAATTGATTGATTTTTTTTTATTATAATATGTATGGCTGACCGAATTAATTGTATGGGGGTGGTTTATTCATTTTTTCTTGGGCAGTCGTTAGTTCCGCTCGGGAGTGTAGAAGAATTATTGGCGACGTATGATTCACAGAGGAGGGAATTACCAGCGCCAGTGACGATGTGGGAATGGGGATGGACCAAAAGTGCAGAAACATGGAACGGAAGAGCAGCAATGTTGGCGGTGCTCGCGCTCTTGGTGCTCGAAGTCACCACCGGAAAAGGGTTTCTGCATCAGTGGGGCATTCTGCCTTCATTTCAATAAAGAGCAGATAGATAATCTTTTTCTCTGTCACAAAACCCATCCAAGAATCCAAAAGTGAGATTTCACATGCGGAATAAGGCCAGCTATGTTATTATACTCTCTTTTTTCTGTCTTAGAATGTTGACATTAAGTGCTTGATGATATTGTTAAGAAACATAAACTAAGACTCTTTATTGATACCTGAAAAGTGAATACAACGGATTGGATCGCAATCTCATATCGATTAGATCATTGATCTCATAGCGATCAAGAACAAGCTCATGACGCTTGAATCAAGCGGCTTGATCACAATCTGACACAGAAAGTGCATAGAAGAACAATTACAAGCAGAGATTCTATTTATTCTTTAACTTTAATCTTCAACTGAACACCTTTTCCTTCCTTTAGAGGTTTAACTTTACGTTTCCTTCAATCCAGCTCAAGCTAACTCCAATTCTTTAATATCCTCTTCTTTCTACTATGTCTTGATTACTTTTTGCTCTCTCCTGTGACAAGAGACTTATGCAGCTTAGCAATACTTTCCCCATTCAGAGCAAGCTTGGCCTCAAGCTTGTAATGCGGAAACTGTTTCAAAAACTCACATGAAGAAATCTAATTATTGTCAAGCTTAGGATGACCTAACCATTTCACCAACAATTATGTAACATCCCGGATCCAGTAGTCGAGGCCCATTTAAAATTCGTGGATCCTCAGGCCAAAATCCGTTGTGAAAACCCAAAAATGAAAACGCAAAACCCTTATCCTAGCTAAGTCCTAAACCCTAGCCGCAAGCAAAGCGAGAGAAGAAGAGAAAAGAGAGATCACGAGAAGAAGAGAAGAAGAGAAGAAGAAGAAGAAGAAGCCGAGAGAGAAGGAGGAGGGAGAGAGAGAACCAGGGAAGTGAGAGGGAGCTGGTTCCGGGCAGTGAGCATCACCCACCGAGACTCCAAAAGCCTGTCGCCGCCACCGGAGAAGGAAACAACCACCGGAAGAGAGAGAAAGAGAAGAAAAGAGGAAGAAGAAGGAAGAGATTGGACAGATCCGAGAGGGGATGTTGCGGGGTATTATCTGACGAACCAGGAAGAGTTAGAGCTCGGTCAATGTGTCACTGGAAATATCACGCAGCCAGGAGTCCATAGCCACCAGCGAATATGCAATCGAAGTTATGAAAAGAAAGGTACATGTGTTACTTTCCCGGCCAAGAAACACCAGAAACTGTAGGGTCTGCTGGGATCTGCACTAAGTCTGGAACAGTGTGCGACTTGGCGATTTGAGAGATCGTTTCCCGTCAGACCAGAAGGAACTAGGTCAAAAGCTAGGTACCGTTGGAAAGATCTAGCAGTAGGAAATCCACAGCAACGTTGTGTGCGTGTTACATCCGCAAACACTACAAGAAAACACCATTTTTGCAACGAACGATATCGTTGTAAAATCGTTGCAAAAGAGGGTTTGAATCGAATTTGCGACGAAAAAGAGATCGTCGTTAACTTTATCGTCGCAAACCACAAATCGTCGTAAATTCGTCGGGAAAGTACGAGGGAAAAAAATTCGTCGCTAAATCGTCGGTAAATTTTCGTCGTAAAATCGTCGTAAATATTACATTGAAATTACGACGAATATAAATACGTCGTAAAAACGATGGAAATTCGAAGGGAAATATTTCATTGTTAATTCGATGGCAAAAAATTGTCGTCGTTAATTCGTTGCTAATCAATCGTCATAAAATCGCTGCTAAATAATCGTCGCAAAATCGTTGCTAATAAATCGTCATATAATCGTTGTAAATTAGCCACGATTTTATGACGATTAATTTAGCAACGAATCAACGAGGATTATTGTTTACCATCGAATTAACGACGATTCTATATATGATTTTTATTATTATTTTTAAAATTTTATTAATTTCGAAATTATAAAATAAAAATTTTTAAAATAATATATAATAATATTTTATTAAAAACAAATATTATAATCTGTTACAAAAAAAAACCAAAATTAGAATTCGAAATCCTAAATCTAAATAACTATATCATAATCGTCGAGATTCACATCGTCTTCGGGACGTCTCGACGAACCGGATGGGCCTGCCGCTGCCGCTGCCTCTGCCGCTGCCTCTGCCGCTGCATCTGCCTCTGCTCGGAGTCTTCGCTTTTCCCGTAGCATGGCCTGCATTGTCGGGTTCCCTGTTGCCAAGATGTCGAAGAGTTCGTCATTCTGCGTAGCATCCAGTTCAACCCGCTGCTGAAGACTCGCAATCTTCGCCTGATATGCCTGAGACCGAGTAGCCTCGGTCTCAACACGCTCCTGAAGACTCGTAATCGTGGCACGTAACACGACTGGATCATCTTCTGGCGATCGTCGTCGCGGAGCATATGAAGAAGCAGCCGAGACATCTCGAATAGATCCCATTCCGACAACCCTCCCCTTTTGCTTAGGGGCAACCTATATTTAAATTTACAATTAGAAATTTTTAAAAAATCAAAAACTAAAAATTAATAAGTACTAACTATTCTATGTACCTGCTCGAAGATCCGGTCAATATCGGGTGTGGTCAACCCTCCAGACATGACCGACGAACCACCTGGAGATAGCTGTTGAGAGAGCTGTGTCTCTCGTTCGGTGACTTTGGAAGTCACCTCATTGAAGATGTGCTCAGCAGTCTCGGAAACAAAGGAACCATCCTTCTTCCGGTGCGTCCGCTCAAAAACCTTGGTCATCGGAGGGAGTACACCTCCGTCTTCGGCGGCCTAAAGAAAAAAACTATGTTATTGACGAAGTAAATTAAATAAATAAATTAACTTAAATAAATTTAATTACCATCTGTAGACGAACACCCGCAAAAGGTGTTTGCCCAGCTGTATGAGGCAGACCCTTGAGTTTCCCGTCCGAATCAACGGTGTTGCGGGAAGCCGAACACTTCTCAGCAGTTATGATGGACTTCAGATCCATCCAATACCGCACCAAGCCGTCCCAAACGGCTTTATCCATGTGTAGGGGCTTTGCTAAATCCCCAGAAATCTTCCATGCTTTCTTCCACTCACCAACCACGCCTTGGATACGAAACTTCACCCTCTCGAGAAACAAAGTTTCAACCTCGCCATGAATCGAAAGATCCCAATGATATTTTTGCTGCATGAAAAACAAAAATAATTACATATTTTATAAAATTAAATTAAATATATATTTAAATATAATTAAAATAATTATGGGAGAAAAAAATATTTTTTCCATACGTACCGCAAACATCTTGAACCATGTCTCCTTGAAGTGTGGAGGAAGCTGGGTAAAATTTGTATGAGGCTCGATAAAATAGGACTTGGTGATGTCGGAAACGGTGCGTCCAACTTTGGATTCAACTCCAAACCTGAAACAAAAAATTGTAAAATTTTGAATTGTTAGAAATAAATATAAATATGTAATAATAAATGTAAAATATATATATTTATATATATTACCATTCCGACCCGTCAATATGATCCGGATCTAATCTTTTAAGCCTATGACGGCCCGGTTGTGCAAGCAAATCAAGAACCGTCATGTGTGCATATGGGGCCGGGGCATGGCCTCCAGGTTGCGGAATCTGAGGTGGTTGTGGAGGCGGCGGAACACTCTGTGCTTGCGTCACCGGGACGAAATCTGTCTATGTAGCCTCAGAAGACACGGGCAACCCGAAACCCGAAGCATCACCAATCTCTCTCAAAAACTGAGCGTAATGTGCACGACGCTGGCCCATCTGCATAATAATGAAAAAAATTACTATCTATAAACATCCGGGCAGGCTGCTATTTTTTCTAATTTGATTCCGTTTCTACCGACCTAAATTGTTCCATTTTTATCTATACTAATTAATTAAAAACATTTTAAAAAAAATTTACCTTTTTTCGCAAGGAATTCGATAGGAAGTTATGATCAGTATTTTTTGTGATTTGTTTGTAAATGAATTCGCAAGGAACTCGCGTGTATATATAAGATTACTTGTCGTCGCTATATCGAGGCAATCAAACCGTAGCTAATTAGTCGCTAACTTTGCAACGATTTTGTGACATTCATACACGCGAGAGTTTAATTGACCGACACGCGGTAAATTTTATGACAATTTGTGGCTAAATCGTCGCAAATTTGCATCGATTTTGTGACATTCATAGTTTGCGACGATTTATCCACGATTAGTCTCAATTCGTTGCTAAATCGCTCCTAATGTTGCAACGTATTAGTGACATTCATCGTTTGCGACGATTTAGCCACGATTAGTCTCAATTCGTTGCTAAATCGTCGCCAATTTGCATCGATTTTGTAACATTTTATTTGCAACGAATTATTGAGGATATTTGTAAAATCTGTTTTAGGGTTTAGGGTATAGGTACAAAATTGTAACGTCGATTGCAACATTCCATAAACAACTTGACATGTTTACTGTAAATCCAAATTCATGAAATTATCAATAAGTTCATCGATATTGAAAAATAAGTAAAACATATAGTTTGCGTATATGTTAGATTATTAATACAATGATTCAGTTTGTGGATATTACTGTGATTGACCGAGTTTTCATTTTCGGACAATTCTCTAAAGTCACGATCAATTTCATTGAAAGATGCATAATACAATGAGATGGTAATATGTTAGGGTTTAGGGTTTAGGGCAAAGGGTTTAAGGTTTAGGGTTTATGACAAATCGTTGCTAAATCGTCGCAACTTTGCATCGATTTTGTGACATTCATAGTTTGCGACGATTTAGCCACGATTAGTCTTAATTCGTTGCTAATGTTGCAACGAATTAGTGAGGATATTTGTAAAATCTGTTTTAGGGTTTAGGGTATAGGTACAAAACTGTAACGTCGATTGCAACATTCCATAAACAACTTTACATGTTTACCGTAAATCCAAAATCATGAAATTATCAATAAATTCATCGAGATTGAAAAATAAGTAAAACAGAGAGTTTGCGTACATGTTAGCGTACATGTTAGATTATTAATACAATGATTCAGTTTGTGGATATTACTGTGATCGACCGAGTTTTCATTTTCGGACAATTCTCTAAAGTCACGATCAATTTCATTGAAAGATGCATAATACAATGAGATGGTAATATGTTAGGGTTTAGGGTTTAGGGCAAAGGATTTAGGGTTTAGGGTTTATGAACGAATCGTGGCTAAATCGTCGCAAATTTGCATCGATTTTGTAACATTATTATTTTGCGACGATTTAGCCACGAATAGTAATAATTCGTTGCTAAATCGTCGCCAATTTGCATCGATTTTGTGACAATCACAATTAGCGATGATTTAGCGACGATTTCTTTGAAATCCCCTAAACCCCCCAAACTAAATCCCATTTCCGATCACCACTCATTTCCCGCCGTTGTTGAGGCAATTAATAAATTACATGACACATAGACACATGTGTCTCGTAATTTATTAATCGCCGCACCTACGGCGGAAAATGAATGGAGATCGGAGATGGAATTTAGTTTGGGGTTTAGGGGATTTCATAGAAATCATATCACTTAAATTTCACAATAATTACTCGATCACAATATTATATTAATATATTAAATTCACAATAATTATTAGTTAGCGCGGTCACTCTGATTCATTTTCGGACGAAGAGTAGTACACATCCGTTTCTTGATCATCTGATTCATCACTTTCTTAGAACTCATCTTCCTCATCTTCTTCCTCTGTATCGTCTGGGAGAGATTCAACTTGCCTGTTTTGAGGATCTATCAAAAGGATGTCTTCATTGCTCTCATTTAGTTCTGGCATATCAGAGCAATGATCTTGCTGCATTAGTAGTTCCTCATCAACCCCCACAATTCGACCCCTCGGAGAAACTTTTATAACAGATAACCATGAGATACGGGTGGTGCGAACTCGCGGATATGGAACAAAGCTGACTTGTTCTGCTTGTGATGCTAGGATAAATGGCTCATACTTATTGTAACGTTGTGATTGGTTGACATCTACTGCCCCAAATTTGTTTTTACGGACGCCTCGAGCAACTGTTGGATCGAACCAATCGCATTTGAACAGAACGCATTTCAAACCTAAGCAACCAGGGTACTCAACTTCAATTATGTCTTGCAACACTCCATAAAAATCTATTTCGCCCCGCACACATACCCCGTAGTTGGCAGTAGCTCTTTGATTTCCGTATTTGAATGTATGAAATATATATCCGCGTGTGCAATACATGGGTGCACTCGTTATCTTCGATATGGGGCCTTCCAATACGGAAGCTTCCAGAATATGCTTTTCTTATGCCAATTGTAATGCTCCCCATATCCATCCGGCATATTAGCTGGAGTGTGCCAATTTCCACCACGATTGACTGTTTCCAATGCACCATAATGATCAATGTCTGCTTCTAGATCTTCCCCGGAAATATAAACAGGTGGAGGAACACGAACAATTTTGTTCTTTCTAAACAACCGCTTATTTCTTCGATATGCATGATGAATCGGTAGAAATCGGCGGTGACAATCAAACCAACTTGTTTTCCGACCATGTTTCAACTGAAACGCATATGTCCGATTGAGACAATATGGACAAGACAATCGCCCATGCGTAGTCCAACCTGATAACATCCCGTAAGCAGGGAAGTCGCTTATTGTCCACATAACACCGCACGCATTGTAAATTTTTTTTTCCTTGCAAAATCATATGTCCGAACCCCGGTATACCACAACTGCTCCAATTCCTGTATCAGAGGCTGCAAAAACACATCAAGGGAACGCTTCGGATGCTTCGGACCTGGTATTAAAATACTCATGAATAAAAATTCCCTTTGCATGCACATATCTGGGGGTAGGTTGTAAGGCGTTAGGATTATTGGCCATAAAGAATATTGCCTACCAAACATACCAAATGGACTAAATCCATCTGTGCAAAGACCAAGATACACATTACGTTTCTCTCTAGCAAAGTCTGGATGTACCGTCTTAAAGTGTTTCCACGCTTTTGCATCTGAAGGATGAGTAACCTCCTCATCTGTTTGCAAATGATCTGCATGCCATCCCTCTGAATCAAGACGATTATACATCCATCTTCTAATTTCGTATATTGACATTTTTTGTTGGTCAGAAAGAAGTAAATGTTTGTGAATATGAAATTTTTATTATGAAGTTGGCCACTATATATAGATTTTTATTTTCATTACCATCGAATTACCTACGATTTTACATCGATTTCACATCGATTTTACAACGAATCTAAAAATGTTTACATCGACTTTACAACGACATTAAACATGTTTACCTAACCGAACACAGTGAACTTAAAACGTGCTCACCTAACTGATTAATCGTTGGGAAATCGATGTAAAGTTCAAATTATAATAATCATTGCTAATTCGTGGGTAATTTTACGACGATATTTCAACGTTTTATATAAACCTCGGTAAATCGTCGCTAAGTTACAACGATTTTACGACGATTTTGATAATCGTCGTAATGTCGTCGGTAATCGTTGTAAAATCGTCGCTACTTAGGGACGATTTTACAACGAAAATTTTTGTCCCAATTTTGCGACGATTTTACGACGTCTTTAAGAATCGTCGTAAAGTCGTCGCAAAAACGATTGCAATTTGCAACGAAATAAAATCGTCGCAAAAAATCGTTGCAAAATGCCTGTTTTCTTGTAGTGAAACTGCTCTAGAAGTTGGCACATAATCATCCGGATCTGTAGAAGCTCAGTTGCAGTTATGTCTTAGCAACTTCAAGGGAACACCGACAACTCGTGGCAGGTCTGATCAACCTGGAAATTGGTGGAGATCTTCATGGCAGTACATTCTAAGGATTCAACGGTGAGATTAAAAAGTTAACGGTTCAATCTTGAGTTATTTGCATGTTTCAGAGGCTGGTTTGATCTGCAATTGGAAATTGATTTGGCATAATAATTGGATATTGGAGCTTGGTTTAATCTGGTTTAAAATGAATAATTATTTTTTTGGAGTTGGTTTGAATTAGGATTTGTTTAATTTGGTTAATTAATTAATTGGGAATTAATTAATTGTGAGACCGGTTAAACTAAATCTATGCAAATTCCTAAACCATTGTTGCGGTGTACCGTTGTAGATAAAATGAAACCTGACCCGAACCGTATTTTCCCGCGCGAGAGTCCTCAGTCTCCTAGTCTTGTTCCTCCTCTTCAAAGGCAAAGGTGAGAGCGGGCCCAACCTTTACTTATCATGTTTAGATTATGATGTAATGCTTAGCCGAGTTTAAATCGATCATTGTTGTTGATTGCCTCCCATGCAAGTTAGGTTAGAATTCTGGAATGTGAGTCGAGTCATTACTCGTATTAAGTGTGGGATATTGATAATTATAGCGAAATGTTAATTAATGAATAGATTCGTGATTGTTTAATTGCCTCGTGATTGCTGATTGAGAACCTAGAGCGCATGTTAGGGAAATGTGAATTAAACCGGAACTTGGTTGCTGATTGAGATGTGTTAGGATGCGGTAAAAGTTGTTACGGTTGTGCGTAAGGCACGGATAAAGGCACGAATAATGGTTGATCGTGTTAGTTCCTGCCTAGGAGTGGTCATCCATGGTTAAGACCGTGATGTCTTCTTAACATGGAGTAGTTAGCCTTTGTAGTTGTATGGTGGTCCATGGGGTGCTCGTGACTAGCCCATGGGTCAAGATGGCTGACGAGCCAGGAAGGTGATGAAGTATTGAAAGCACGAAAGATCGGTTCGATGAAGTGCTAACAGTACGAAGGATCGGTAGACGGGAGTGCATGCTAGTATAGGCACGTAGGGCATTCATGGTAAAGACCGAGGTCAGTTTAGTGAGTTCCAGTCCCACATGTGTTTTGCGTGTTATGTTGTGTTCATTCTCACTGGGTAATCTAAATTACTCATCCCCTACTCCCCGTGTTCCCTTTCTCTTTCTTTTGCAGGTGTGTTAAGACAAACGTTCAAATTCAAATAAGTTGCGGAAATTCCAGTTACTTACCGTTTTGGGCCACGCCAGAAAGTCAATACGCTGACTTAGCCTGTGTGGCGGGTCGGGTGTTACATTCCACTCCACCTGTATGTATATCGTGATGCCAAAACTTCTTCCGGTTCCAACACAACATCATTAAAAATAAAACACACCGAAAGAATAGGATGCATTGTATGATTTTTCCCCACCACTGCCTTGAGTTGTGATACATGAAAGACATGATTTGTCTTTGACTCCGCTGGAAGTTTCAATCTATATGCAGCTTTACAAATCCTCTCAATCACCTCGTAAGTCCCAAAGAATTTTGCAGCAAGTTTTTGGCAGAACCTTCTATCCATTTTCTGCTGCATGTAAGGTTTCAGCTTAGAAAAATACCAAATCTCATAGTGAAAACTCCACATTCGTGCAATGTTTATCTGCACTGATCTTCATCAATTGTTGGGCTCTCTCCAACTGTAAATTGATGTGATACTCAGCATTTCATCACTCTCCTTGAGTAATTGTTATAGTTCAAAGTTACTAGTAGAACCAACCACAAACTCTAATACAGTTCGTGGTTATCCACTATACACTACCTTAAATGGAGATATCTTTAAAGCAGTGTGAAATGATGTATTATACCCCAATTCTGCCCACCAAAGAAACTTATGCCATGTACGATGGTTTCCCGAGGCAAAGCATCTCAAATAAGTTTTCAAAAAACGGTATAATAGTTTAGTTCGACCATTCTTATGTGGATCAAAGGCAATGCTATACTTCAGTTTGTACCCGCAAGATGAAACATTTGTTTCCAAAAATTACCAAGGAAGATTTGATCCGTGTCTAAAACAATGGTCTGAGGAAATCCATGAAGTCTCACTATCTCTGTCATGAATTTATTAGCAACATCCAAGGCAGTAAAGGGATGCTTCATATCGACAATATGTCCATACTTGGACAATCTATCAACTACCACCATGATCACATTGAAACCCAAAGAAGATGGTAAACATTCTATAAAATCAATGGACAAATCTCCCAAAATACGCAATGGAAAATCAAAGGGTGAAGAAGTACTCTATAACATACTTCTGAACTGTCTTTTCTACAACCCTTCCCAATGAAATGTATTCAGAACTCTCTTTGTTGTTTTTTAAACCCCATAATGTCCACCAACCTGACCATCATGACATTCATCGAGAATTAAAAAAATAAAAGCATAAATTTTTGGAATAACTAATATGCTTTTATACCAGAGCTTGCTATCCACGACTTGCAAATCCTTATTAGTATTCTGATCCGAGATGACCTGATTAATAACCAGTTGTTTAGTTTAATGTGTGGCTATCTCTTTGTACAAAACATGCAGTTGTATCACTGATGGCACTCTCAGAGCAAAAAAAACAGAACATATATGATCGTTAAGGTTTGGTACAATCCGGGATAAACTATTTGCCACTTTGTTTTCACAACTAGGTATGTATATAATCTCAAATCAAACTCTGATATTCCATGTTCATACTTCTTTGACCAGTGTGAAGCACAAACTTCTTCCCTACAAGTAATGTTTCCATTTATGCACTACCATGACAATGGCCATTAACTCTTTTTCATAAGCCTGCTTCAATTGTTTCCTTGCTGTCAATCCATGGCGGAAGAAATCAATAGGACACCGATCCTGCTTTAACACAGCCCCCAACCACTATCCAGAAGCATCTAACTCAGTGATAAAAGGTTTATCAATGTCCAGTAAAATCAACATTATTGCATAGACCATAGCCCTTTTCAGTGTAGCAAAAGTTTGATGCGCCTCCTCTGACCACAGAAGCTGGTCCCTTTTCAAATGTTCAGTTAATGGCTTTGCTATTATCCCATATTTATTTACAAATCTTCTATAATACCTAGTTAAACCCAGGAAGCCCCTCAATTGTTTAGCTGTTTTTGTAGGCCACTACTTTATGGAGTCTATTTTAGTTGCATATGTAGCAACTCTCTCTTTTGAGGTTATATGGCTTAAATACTCAATCTGAGGCAACCCAAACATGCACTTCTTCTTGTTAGCAAAGAACTGCTGCTCATCAAAAACTTTCAACACAACTCTTAAGTGTTCCACATGTAATGAGACACTTTTGCTATAAATGAACACATCATCAAAGAAGACTAGTACAACGTTTCCCAAAAATGGTTTGAATATTGTGTTCATGAGAGCTTGGAAGGTAGCTGGTGCATTGGTCAAGCCGAGTGGCAATACCAAAACTCATAGTGTCCTTCTAAAGTTCTAAATCATGTTTTTTCAGTCTTTCCCTTTATATGTATTTGATGATATGCTGAGCGCAAATCCGAGTAGCGATATGGTCTCACTGAAATAGATGTTACTCCAAGAATCAATTCGATCGTATGTTCATGTTTACGAAACGCAGTTAATCCTTTCAAAACATCAAAAATAGCATAAAATTGCCCCAAAAGTGAAGTAACCTGATAACACCTAGTTTTGACCATTTTTATGTATCATTTTCATATCTTTTGCAAGTGTTTTAACTTCGTTTTCAATGGTTTTTAAGTGATTTCCATGTTTTAGAGTTTCAAAAGACATTTCAAGTAACTTGGGATAAAAGAGTGCATTTTAGAGCAAAAGTACGTTTTTGGAAAACTTTGGTCCGTGAGAAGTCTTGCAATCAAAGAAGACATGTCATCCCCAAATTTTGACAAAAAAAGAAGAGACAACCAGATTGCAAATGCAATTTGTTTGGAGACATTCCAACGTTTAGATCTTTAAATATTCTCGAAGCAATGAAGGTAGATGAAGCTGCCTTGAAGCAGAAACGTGCCAAGCAGAGAAGGCATTGGCCGCGTCTGGAAGCGTCGCGCCCAGGGAGGTTGTATCCACGACTAACCTTGATACGACCCAATCAAGCTCGTTTCAATCCTAAGGCCATTTCCGTCATTTAATCTCTAAACCCTAGACGTCCCCAAAGAAGTAAAGACTATAAATACATGTTATTAGGTCTTTTATATAGAGCAAAAACTCTAGCCGACTTTATTCTTTCATCGATTTGTAGAGAAGATTTTATGGACTTGTGTTCTTCAATTGAGAAGTGTTTCTTCATCTATCTTTACTGTTTTCATTTAATTATTATGATTTTATGTCTGAGTAGTTTCCTTGTTGGGTATATGATGTAGAAACAAGGGGCACTCGTTCATACAAAGGTGGAAGGTGGAGACACTCTAGCTGGCCATAGAACACTCTCTAGAGAATCGATATAGAAGAATGATGGATCGTACCAATGGTGACTCTTCAACTGGCCGTACAACACTCTTTGAAGAACCGAGGGAATGATTGATAGAAGGAGGGACTGAGGGAAGCCACACAGAGAGTGTTTCTTCAAAGACACATCACACTTCAAGGTTTCACAGACAAGAAGGAGAGGCGGTTGTTATTCGAGAAGGAAGAAAGAAATCTCGTTTATTCCATGATAGGTTAAAAAGATACATTGCTGAGGGGACTTTATATATAGTCAAGCAATGGGGGACCTTCTAGGGTCAAAACATTACAAAAATAAAAGGACTAGACTCGCAAAGCAACATACTCGAAAAGGACTTAAAAGAAAGAAAAGACTCTTAAAACCTAACGGTCATATTCCTGCAAAACAAGAAAAGAGCTCGTTAATTATTCAAATAGAAACACACATACCTTAGTAATTTAAATAGCTGGATCATGCTTTGAAATGATGAACAAAGCATCATCTTTAATCCCTTGTAGAACCGACAAGAATGGAGTTGTTGGAGTCTTGATGTATTTTTGAACATTTTCTTGCATTTCCTTGATGATATCGGATTCTTTGAATTATTCAAGCTCTATGAGTGTTAATGAGAAACTCCCTAAGATTCGACACTCTATGCTGGGTATGAGTCAGGGATAATCCTTGAAGCAACGAATGCTTCAAGGCATGGGGAAGTGAAGGGTCACACAAGGGTGATGGAGATCCCTTGATATACCGTGTTGATCTGCTATGGATATTACGCACCACAGTAGAACAACGAACTGGATATGACACACCAGTAAGAGGCTAAGAGAATCACTCTCTGAAGAAACTTTTTTGATAAAATGAAAGATGAGTTCCACGACAAAGAGAGGAGACTAGGGTTTATAGCAAAGCAACAAAGGAAAGAAAACAACAAAAGAAAACAGATGGGCCAAAACAACAGATGGGCCATAAAACATAAGTCATTGTCGAAAAAGAGGTTGAGGTTGGGCCTTGTAAAAATCGCATATGAGATAGGCTGGGAATGGGCTTCAAGTTGGTGAGTGATCAAAGGGGAAGTGATCTAGTTTTGCCTCGTTAAAAACCTATCTCCGTAAAACCCAGTGGGACAAAAACAGAGACAGGGAAAAAGAGCACAAAACTAGACCACAAGCTCACTAACACTACAAGAAAACTGCCCTTTTACAACTAACAAAATCATCATAAATTCGATGTAAAACAGGGTTTACGACGGATTAGCAACGATTAACAATTCGTCGTAATATGATCGTCGCTAATCGGAAATTATCGTAAAGTGGTCATAAAATTAAGGACGACTAAAAAAGCGTCGTACATTATTCGTCGTAAAATCGATGTAAATTTACATCGATTTTACGACGAATACATTACGACGAATACATTACATCGATTTTACATCGATATCACGATGAAACATTACATCGATTTTACATCGGATTAGACAATTTTTTTTTCGACAATCCGTCGTAAATTCGTCGTAATAGGTTGTTGTAAATGCGTTGGTAAATCAATGTAAATTCGTCGTAAATTATTGAACGATGTAAAATCGATGTAAATGTTGAGTTGATGTAAAATCGATGTAATATATATATATATAATATTATTTATTTTTTAATTAAAATTAAAAAATAAATAATAAAATTTTATTTATAAATTAAAATTTTATAAATAAATTATAAATATAAAATAAAATTCAAAATAAAATTCATAATACAAACTATTGTCTAGGTGGAAAACATAAATTATCAAAAAGCTCGTCGTCCGATCCATGCTGCTCCTCATTCGCTCGTTCTAGCGCGAGCGGATCACTCGGATAAGGCTGGCCCGATGTCGATCCTTGCTGCTGCCTCAGTGCAGCCGGCAAAGTCGGGTTTGTCAGGGCAATAATATTGAATAGAGTGTTCTATCCTTGGATCGTCTTATCGTATCCTTGGATCGTCTTATCGTATTCTTGGAAATTCTCATCGTATACCACCTGCTTCGCCCGCAAAGTGCTGATCTCGGAGTTGGCGGTTTTTAACTCGGTCCGCAAATGAACCGGATCGTCGAAATGCTGACGACGGGACGAGGCGGCGGCACTATCTGCGATCGATCCCATCCCTAAAACTCTGCCCTTTTTCTTCGGGGTAACCTTTAAAAAAGAAACGTAAATATTAATAAATTGTATAAAGAAACGTTAACTTTAGTAAAAAAAAAAACGTTAAATTACCTCTGCGTATATCTCGTCCATCTGGGCAACCGTCAAAATCGCGGTGGATTGGACCGAACTATCGCCAGGTGATAGCTGCTGAGAAAGCTGAGTCTGACGCTCGTCCATCCTTGCATGCACGTCATTGTAGATCGCCTCTCCATGAGGATCTACAAAAGAGCCGTCTTTCTTCTTGTGAGTTTCCGCAAAAACTCGGGTCATTGGAGGAAGTTCACAAAAGACATTCAAAAAGAAATTAAACGGTTGATGGGTAATATAAGTTAATAACAAAATCACATAAATAAAATATTAACCGAAAAAATTATTACCATTTGAAGGCATCTTCCCGCAAAAGACGTTTGACCTGACATATGTGGCATAACCACTGGAAGACCGTCTGGACCCATAGTGTTCCGAGAAGCCGAACACTTAGCGGCCACTTCCAGCGAATGCGGATCTCTCCAGTATGCCGTCAAGCCATTCCAAACATCGGAAGACATGTATGACGGCTTCGCATGATCACCATGAACCTCCCACTTCCTCTTCCAATCGGAGACGGTATTGTTGAGCCGCAATTTTCTCTTTTTTTTGAATTCCGTCTTCACCGTCTCGTTGATCGCAACGTCCCAATGCCATTTTTGTTATACAAGTAAAATTAAAATAAAATTAGAAACGATTAAAGATAAAGAATTCACCAAAATAATAATGAATTTAAAAAATAAAAAAAAACCGTATGGACCCATAGTGTTCCCGCAAAAGACGTTTGACCTGACGTATGTGGCATAACCACTGGAAGACCGTCTGGACCCATAGTGTTCCGAGAAGCCGAACACTTAGCGGCCACTTCCAGCGAATGCGGATCTCTCCAGTATGCCGTCAAGCCATTCCAAACATCGGAAGACATGTATGACGGCTTCGCATGATCACCATGAACCTCCCACTTCCTCTTCCAATCGGAGACGGTATTGTTGAGCCGCAATTTTCCCTTCTTTTTGAATTCCGTCTTCACCGTCTCGTTGATTGCAACGTCCCAATGCCATTTTTGTTATACAAGTAAAATTAAAATAAAATTAGAAACGATTAAAGATAAAGAATTCACCAAAATAATAATGAATTTAAAAAAAAAAAAATTTTTACCGCGAAACATTTAAACCATGTGTCGACAACGTCTTCCGGAGCCGAAGACCAATTGCGGTGAGGCTCCATGAAATAGGTTTTAATGGTGTTAGCCACACTCCGTCCAACTTTGTTATCTTCCTTAAACCTGAGAAATAAAACAAAAATTATTATTAAAAAAAAACAAATAATGTTATTAAAAAAAACATTTGTAGTAACGTACCAAAATGTATCCGGGAGCCGTCGCGGATCTACCCGGTCTAAAGAAGCATGCCCCGGCGACTGCAAAATATTTTTGACAGTCAATAACGCATACAACAACTGCGGTCGAGGTCCTGCTGATGGTGGCGGCGGCGCAACTAGTCCGGAAAAAGAATCCGGAATAGCGGACGGTGTCGCAGAAGATGACGGAAGTTCTGAATTATCACTCGATCCCGTCTCGAGAAACTGACGATAGTGTGACCCACATGACGCCATATCTAAAAAAAAATATAAAAACAACTCAATTCCAATATCATATAATTTCAATCCTAACTAATAATTCCAATCCTAACTAATAATAATTACAATCCTAACTAACAATCAAAATCTTATTTAGAAAACCAAAAAAAACTTTTTACCTTTTTCGTAGGTAGAGAGAGAGAGTGAGTTTGTGAGTTGTGAGGGAAAAATCTGGTCCTGTATATATAGATTTTGTGGCCGTCGTAAAATTGTTGGTAATTTCCGACGATTTTACGACGAATCCATCGTATAATTGTCGTAACATTAAAATAAAAAATTCTACCAATTGGAATTTTTCCCCACGCTGTAAATTAAATATTTTGATTTACGACGAATTCGTCGTAAGTTACCAACGATTTTACGACGAATCCGTCGTAATATCGTTGTAATAAATTAAATCTATACCCTATACCCTAAATTATAATACACATATCGTGGAAGTAAGAACGAAGTATATTTGTGCATCTAATACTTCTCATAGTTAACAACAAATTCAATAACGACGATTGAATCTATATCGTCCAAAATTTCCTTATCTTACATAATAATGTATAACATTCGTTCTTATATTCGTAACATGTATGACTTAAATAATGTAAATGATTTTGTGAAAACTTAAACTTGTTTATACTATGATTAGAACTTACCTAAAACAAGATATACGATGAAAAACCAAACATGTAAATCAAACCCTAAACCCTTCACCCTAAATTTTAGGGATTACGACGACATTACGACGATTTTGCTTAATTCTTCGTATTTGCTTAATTCGTCGTAAAATTACGACGATTTTACGATGAATCCGTCGTAAAATCGTCGTAATGAATTAAATCTATACCATAAACCCTAAATTACAATACACATAACCTGGAAGTAAGAACGAAGTATATTTGTGCATCTAATACTTCTCATAGTTAACAACAGATTCAATAACGACGATTGAATCTATATCGTCGTAAATTTCCTTATCTTACATAATAATCTATAGCATTAGTTGTAAAGGCGATGTAAAGTTACATCAGATTAACGACGATAAATAGTTACATATGTATCACGACGATTTCACGTCGATTCTGAGAGCTTGGTAGAACACGTTTTCTTATAGTTCACCTAATTATTTACATCGAATATTGTCGGCGTAAATATGTCGTATATTCGATGTAAAATCATTGTAATACCATTCGATGGTAAACCGTTGTATATTTTTGTTTTAAATCCGTTGGTAATTTCTAAGAAATTTCTATAAATACATTCCACCTTCAATCGTAACTCAAAACAAAATACACATTAAATATATACATACCCACGTTTCCTTGGGTTTTGATGCTGATCATTGTGTTCCCACTTCTTGATGATCTTGCCAACAAAAAATTCTGGGGGATCTTGTTTTCAAGTAAAGACAGTCTTCATAACTACCATATGTGAATGATTCATAGAATTGGACGTCGATGTAAATCCGTCGTAATATAAGGATACCCAATTCTATGTATCTTTCACTTATGGTGGTTGGTCTTTATGAATCTAGAAAACTAGACCCCTAGAGTTCTTTGTTGGCCAGATCATCAGAAGTGGTAAGACAATGGTATGCGCCAAAACCTAAGGACGACTTTACAACGATATTACGACGATATTAGGATTACAGTCGTCGTAATGTCATCGTAAAGTACCATCGGATTTACGACGGTTAACTGTATATTTGGGGTTTAGGGTTTATGGTTATGTAATAACGTTTAACTAACCCTAATCTACGTGTTTCATTCACAAAAATTGTTAATCCATCAATGTTTCGTCTATTATTTATTAGTTTAATAATTTTACAACAAAAACTGTGAGAAGTCAGACTTCAGTCAACTCACGACTTGGGCCAGCAGTTGGGCTTAGTACAAGCCTTAGCGTCAAGTTGGGACCAAGTAAGTTTCTAGGGTTTCTTTGTTATAAATACAAGTGTTTAACAATAGGAATACCTAATCCTGAGGCGGCTCGTAGAGCTAGAGAGAGAATAGGGGTTTTCTCTGGGGAATCTAGTTATGTTCTTTGTTCTTTCTTGTTTGTTGGGTGAGAGAGAGATCTATATTGTGAACCACATCGGAGGTGTTTTCCGATTAATTCTTCATAGTGGATGTTGTGGATCCCGGATCGACCCCAGACGTAGCGGTTAGAGGCCGTGAACTGGGTGAACAATTCTCGTGTTCGTTAATTTGTCTATCGAAGATAGATTGGGACAAAGAGGATTAAAGCTTAAATCCTAACAAGTGGTATCAGAGCGTCAGGCTCTTCGATTCATGGATTCGACGAGAACATGGAGATCTCACGGAAAGAACAAACGAGTTGAAGAACTAGTGTGTTGATGAAACTTGAAGCGGAGATTTTGTCAAGGTTGAAGCTACACGTGGAATATTCTGATCGGGGAAAATATTCTGATCGGGGAAAAAAAAAAGAGAGATCGAGAGTTCTATTCTCCGATCTGGTTTTGGCATTTGTGTAATCAACATAGATGATGTGTAGATTCTCGCCGGCAAAGGCAGAGATTCCGGTGAACGCTTTCTCGCCATCACCAACGGAGAAGAAGATTCGCGGAGGTTCGAGTCTTCAGGGAGGAACCGCCAGATGTTTTGCGGTCGCCGGAGATGGAGGTGCCTCTAGTCGCCGGTGGTTCGGCTGAAGTTATCTCTGGGGGAATCGATTCCGGCGAGAATCGATCGGACCTGCTCATGCGAAAGAAGGAGGCACGGCGTGAGGAAGGAGAAGCTTCGGGAGAAAGAGCTTCTCGCACTACAGGAAAAATGGGTATTAATAGCAATTCAGGATAGCGGTTTATATGCTTCTGCTATTGTTGACTTATGCATGAATTTTTCATAGCGTTTCTGAAATAGTAAACGCTATGATATGTTAGGCGGCAAAAATAATGTGCTCGCGCTTAATTTTTGGTTCTCCAGTTGTTCTATTATAGCACATATGAATTGTAAAACGTTATTGTAGGTTAATCGGTAATAAGAAAAATTTCATTACCCGCCAAGTAAAATAAATTGAACCAAGTTAATTTTAGGAAACAAATTGATCTCACCCTCAAACAATTTGGTCGACTAACACATAGGGTATTCAGAAAAATCCCGTTTTGCTCTCTTTCTCTCTTCTCTCTTCTTCACTCTCGTTATTTATAGGAAACAGTGTGAGTGCAGAGAAGTGCAGGGAAGTGTTGAGAAAGTGAAGAACACGATGCTGAGATTAACATCAAACGAAGTAGCGGGTTTCGCAGTCGGGGCTCTGCTTCTCGGTGCCACCATCTCTGCTCCAAAAGTTGACGCTTTCATTGCCGCTGCTCAGAGAAGGTAAACAACCTTACAAGTTTCATCATCTCACCACACTGATTTCTGGAAAAACACAAAACCCAACTTTTTCTCAATCTTTCATGTCTTGATTGAAAATCCATGTCATATGGTATCCGATTTTGGAGGAACATGCTTGGATTTTGGATGAACCCATGATAATTGTTTTGTTGATTGTGTGTTAATGGCGTATGAGATGATGATGATGATGATTGTAGTATCTGCGTAGAATTGTGATAAGCTGTTCGATTTCTGAGTAAAAAGGAAGACACAAAAACAACAACCAAGAAATTTCTTGCTTGATTAGTAGGGTTGTGAATCTTTAACTCTGAAAATGAGAAGACTTTAGGAGTTTCTATGTGATATACTGATATGCTGTTTGAAGTCTTAACCAAAGGATAGATTATGAAATCAAAAATCTATGTTGGGTTAACTAATGTCTTTAGCCTCTCACTCTCCAATGGAAACGTGATTTTCCTTAGTTCTCACCATGTGAACTAATGGTTTCCTGAAAATCTGCAGCTCACTGAAAAATCTTTTGATTCTCGCATTTACGAATTGAAAATTTCAGGTGTTATATCATTTTCTCATGTTCAAAAAATTGTATTGTTTTGAAAGCCTTCTCACAATGTTGAGATTCTTGATTTTGATTATGGATTCTGAATATCTTACCTTTTTGTAATGAGAGAGACTGTGTAGGCATGGTTTTAAGACAGTTCACTGCACCGCTGATGTCTCCAAGAACTGTTCTAGAGTGTTGTATGTCTATGGCCTAATGAAATTAGACTCGTTCTTGAATCTATATCTTAGCATCGTGTGTTTCTAATCACAACTTTTGCAGATCTCTTGGGATGTGCAGGAAATGTGGAGATCTAAAGAGTGTAGCATGTGGCCGCTGCAACATTGATATGATGCAATACTAGTGTTGCAACATTTTTGTCTTTAAAGAGTTTGGGTCTAGTTAGGGGTTGCTCTTGATTTCGCTAGGCTTTTTGGTTCATGTACTCTGTTATTGCTACTCAGATCTTATTTTTTTATGCTGGAACAGATTTTAAAAAGAGTATTGCAAAGATGTCGTCTCAGGAAGAGAATGTGTACATGGCCAAGTTTGCCGAGCAGGCTGAACGTTATGAGGACATGGTTGAGTTCATGGAGAAAGTTGCAAAGACCGCCGATACCGCAGAGCTTACTGTTGAGCAGAGGAACCACTTGTATGTTGCCTACAAGAACGTGATTGGTGCTAGGAGGGCTTCGTGGAGTATCATCTCCTCCATTGAGCAGACAGAAGAAAGCAGATTGGTACAACGATCGCAGGTATTGAGGTAGTCTTTTAGTTTTGCATCCACGTCAAAGTTGTACATCCACGTCAAAGTTGAAACAAGTAGTTTCAGTTAAAGCTCAATTAGCAAACAAGTTTAAGTTGGGTTTACACATTACAGGGGAAAGGGTACAAGTTGTTGAAAGAGATGGGAGCAACGGAGGCCAAGGAAGTGTTGACAACAGGAGGTGGGGCTAAGAACGACAAGTGGATAAAGATTAGACCAAGCCACATGACCTCTCGCACCCGAAGAGAATCATACCACTAGACCAAACAACCTCTATGTTCTTTCTTGCAAAACACATTATTTATCGAAATTGGTATTATAAACCCCATTATTTCGATGTGCCTAAGTTTCTATCAAAGAGTGAAGTGTCAAATGATATGTTTCAATTAAAAGGCAAACCAAATTGGTATAATACACCGCATTATTTCGAAGTGGCATTCATCTTTTATTTATGGTTACAACCTAAAATCTGACTTGTTATTATAAAGGCACTCTAAAATTGAGTGATCCGAATTTAGAAGATTCGATAAATATAACATTATCATCGTTACATAACCAATAAATAAAATATACAAAATAAAAAAAGGAAAGTTATTATATTTAATTTGGAGTTTAGGGCATAGGGTCTAGGGTATAAAGTATAAGTTTTGAAATACAACAAATTAATGTTTCATTAATTTAGAGTTTAGGGCATATACGGTTTAGGGTATAACTGTATAAGGTATAAGATTTGAAATATATAAGTTTTTGAAATTTCTCAATTTACAATGGAATATGTACAATATATTTTTGTGTAATACATATAACATAATCTAAACATGTAATATTTTAAAGATAAAATTAAAATAAGAGTTAAGATAAAATTAAAATAAGAGTTAAGTCTTCATTTAGGGTTTAGGGCATTGGCATATAGTATAAAACTAAATAACTTATCATAAACTCATTAGTATAAAACATTTTCTATCAATAATGTAAATAAAAGGGAAAACTTAGTGAATCTTTGATTTAGAGTTTATGGCATAGGTTTAGGGTTTATGGTTTGAAATATACTGTTTTCTAAAATTTTCTAACAATATAAATATAATAAATTATTGTTTTACACTAAGGTAATAAAATAGAATAGAAACAACTATTTCCAAATTAAAAAGAAAAAGAAAAGTTAGTGAGTCTTTGACTTAGAGTTTAGGGTATAGGATTTGAGATTTAGGGTATAAGGGTTATGATATATTTTTTTGTTCTATTAACAATAGAAATATAATAATTTTTCAGTATGAATGAGTGTTTATATGTTTGTAAAATGATTACAAACATACAAACCCTACAAACTAATGTTAAGTTACTTAGTCTTTCATTTATAGTTTAGGGTTTTATATTATTTGTTATATAGTTTTTTGTTATAGTATTTATGTAAACTACAAAAGTATACATTATTACAAAATTAAATAATTTACCATAAAAGCATTAATATAAAATATTTCCAAATTAAAAATATAAATAAAACTTATTAAAATTTGTTTTATTTAGGGTATGAGAAAATAAATAAACATTCACAAGATCAGAACCAATGGGAATGTATCACTCAGATTAATTACGTGGCACAATCTAACACCGTTGGATCCTTTTACTTTTCTTTCTCTGATTTTGATCCTTCACCGTTGGATCCTTATACTTTTTTTTATTCTTTCCTTTTCTCTCTAGGGTTCGAGAGACGAAGTGATACAGCGGCCAAAAATCCCCTTTTGCTATTTCTTTCACTTTCTTTCTCTCGATTCTTCTCTCTTGCGCCGTAGGCTAAACCAACACCTACACCTGAGTTGAAGAAGAACAAAGCGAAGCTAATCGGAATCATCGCCGGGAGCGTCGCCGGCAAAACTCTTCATCGATCTGAAATTATCGAGATTTACAGATGTTGATGCTTGTTTGATCAAACTAGTTAAGCCAGATTGATGAATCAGAAGTATATCCAATTTTTTTTTTTGGGTTTAGAATATTGAACTCTTCGTCTTCTTTGTAGATACAATCTGTCCTTACTACTCTCTTTCCTGGCTACTATAAGTTAAATCAGATCAAATGGTGTGAATTCGAAGTTTTATCTGACTTGTAGGTGTTGGTTTAGTGCTTCAAAATTACTGCTTTTGTAGCGAGTTCAATAACGGATCACATAATCTGGTTTTGCAGGTTCACGGTTAACCCTAGGCGCAGAATAAGGCAGCACAATGGAGAGATCACTAGTGGTGCATATAGAACAAAGAAAAAACGTCCATGGGAAATGTTCCTCTGTATCTATGGTTTCCCAACCAACATCTCTGCCCTTCAGGTCCTTTGTTTTCCCTTGCCGATTTACCGACTTAAAGATCTTATCTTCGATACCCCCAAGCTTTATGCTTTATATAATATTTTTTACCAATCATGGGAAAAAGGATTTTGCTTTTACTTCCATCTGTTCTCAAGTTGTTGTGGCCTCTCGTTCTGTTACATTATCAATTTAAAATGAGTAATAGCTAAACTGTTTTTTTTTGCTGTTAAAGTCATACTGATGTGTTGGGAACGTCGTTGCAGTTTGAGTGGGCTTGGCAGCATCCGAGAGAATCGCTTGCAGTGAGAGAAGCTGCTGCTGCTTTCAAATCATTCTCTGGGCTTGCAAGCAAGATCAAACATGCATACACTATGCTAACAGTTTTGAATGCTAACATGATGGATATGTGAAGGAATATGGTCCGATCTTATGTTGAGATGTTCAGTTTTGTGATGATATCGAAAGATGAAGTTTCAAAGATTGGAGGTCCAAGAGTGAAGGGAGAATTCATAAGTTTATTTGCAAGTGTTGTATGATTGTTTAATCATGTATTTTTATTTTGTAATATTGGTCTTTTGTACCATTGTTTCATATATGAAAATAAATATAATAAAATATGACATTTTTTATTATTATTATTACAAATATTCCAAAAATATTCCAAAAATATATTACAATTAAAAAAAAAAATCCATTTATAATTTATTTTGGGTAATTATAAAATAAATTAATAACACAAATAATTTGCTATCTTTTTAAAACAAACTGCTATTATTAATGAGTTTTAATAACAATTATAACACGCTATTATAAATATTAACAATTGCAGAGAGAGGAACGCTATCGTTGTTTAATTAACTATAGCGTACGTCAAGTCCGCTATCTAAAGTGCCCGACCTACAATGACGGGCGCTGTCAGAGCGTTTTAGGAAACGCTATGGTAGTTGAATCATAGCATTTAACAGCCGCTATTAATACCCATATTTCTTGTAGTGTCGGGTCGGGGTTCGATGGCGTCGGTGGTTGGCGGCGAACTGTGCTAAGAAGGATCGCCGGTGAATGGCCCCGCGAAGAGACGCCGCCGCCGGTGGTTGCCGCGGAGGAAGATGAGTTTCGGGAAGACTAGGGTTTCTTCATCAGCGGGGCCCTAATTGGGCCATAACAAAAAACAAGAAATTTGGGCCTGGAGCTTCTACTGGGCCACGAGAAAAGGAGAAAGGAAATTAAACTTGGAGAATTTTTTTTTTTGTGGGGATTATTGGATGGAGTTGGAGAATTGTTGGGCTAGGAAAAAAAAGGGAGAATGGAGTTGGGCCAAAATTAAACTCCAAGTGGGCCTGTCCGAATTGATGCAGATTTTGGAGGAAATTTCAGTTGGGTCAAGAATTAAAACAAGCCCAGTTTTAATCAAAGGGGAAAATATCCAATCGTGCAAGGAGAATGGACAAGAGCTTAGGGGACATAAAATATTTAGAGAAATTGAGACAGAAAAGTGCAACAGAGATAATGGTTTAAGGTGGAGTTATTTCCGGGGATTCTGGTTAAATTCAAGATATTGGAATTATAATCATAGTATTCAATCTCAAGGGTCAAACCGTGCGAATCACGAGGTACATTTGTGATGTTTTGATTGGTTGTTTCGAGTTGCTCAGGGTCTGCAAAATCCAGGGAATTGAAGTCTTGGGAGAACACATGAGTTAGTGATCAGAGTGCAAACTAGCTATTGGAAGATAATTCATGGGACTAAGGGACGCCTTAGAAGTTTGAATTGTATGTGTGTTATTGGCTATTTGAGGATTAAGAAAGGGTTTATGTATTCAGTTCAAGGAGAGTTGCAGATGAGTATGGAACAGGATCAAGGAATCTGTTGGGGTCAAAGACAGTTTGGTATGGTTAAGGTTTGAGGAGTTTTTGGTTTGCAGGTTTAGTCTCAAGTTGGTGGATAGAGGTCCAGGAGCAGATGGTTATGTCTACAGGTTTAAGCATAATCAGGTTACAACCGGGGTTAGAAGGAAAGCTGTATAGCTTTGTTGCTTGATGGTGGTGAAGGCATTTGGATATCAGTTGCAAGTGTTAGCAATTGAAGAGGGATCCGAGAAAGGATCAGAATGCAGAGGATAAAAAAGCTGCATTGGAAAAAGAGAACAATGTTTTGGTATACCTATTTGCATCTTAGAGAGGTCTGGTGGATGAATCTTATGTAAAGTTCACTTGCAGGAGTTCAAGTGAGTTGGAGGCACACCTAAAGAAAGCTCATGAGTACAAGGTGAAGATTCAGGTTGATTTCTAAGGGAGAAGATGCTAGTGCCAAGGATATGTGGATTTGCATACATGTGATGTGATGCAAGGGGATGTTTACATAAAGGTAGTGGCTTCAAGGGTTCTAGAGATGAAGTGTTAAAGGCTGTAACATGGTGTCTCGGGCATTTTACAAGGTTTTGGATATGAGACAGGTTTGCCAAACAGTTCGAGTCTGTTGGTTGGATGGTTCTACTGATGTAGAAGGTATTTGAACAGAAGGTTGAACAAAGGTATTTGTATCGAGAGTCTTCTTAGCCAGGTGGAGTTAGGAGGAAGGTTCTGAATGCAATAGCAGCGGTGCAAAGTGGTGTTCAAAAAGGTGTTCAGGTTCAGTGGTGTCTTGGTAAGTTAGAGACAGTTTCAGGGAAATGAATCATAAATGACTTAGAGGTTTTCTGCAGTTGATTCAAGAGGAATTGGTTTGTCAGCAAGGTTCTGTAAAGCATGATGCATGAACATGGTTGTGTCAAAAGTCTGTTCAACAGTATGGTTGGATGGCGTGCTCTGTTAGGAGTAACAGCGGTACAAAAAGGAGTTCAAGGCTGATATGTTTTGTCAAAGAAGGTATTGAATAAGGGATTGTTTCAGGTTTGAAGCATGTATGATTCAGGGTTAGCTGCTTACAGTTCAAGGAGTGTTTGATTAAGGTCAGTGTACAGGAGAAGAATCAAAGAACACCAAAGTGAATCAAGTTGCAGAATGACATGTTTACATGAAGATCAAAGTGCCAAGTCTAGAGCCATGAGTCAAAGGTTCTAAGGGCTATTCACAAAGAGATTTCAAGATGGGATCAATGTGGAGATTCTAGAAGAAGCAAATAGGAAGAAAAACAAAGGAACAAAGATTTGTGGAGGAGTCTAGAGCTGTCTGAATCTGATGGTGGAGATTGTGAGAAGTCAGACTTCAGTCAACTCACGACTTGGGCCAGTAGTTGGGCTTAGTACAAGCCTTAGCGTCAAGTTGGGCCCAAGTAAGTTTCTAGGGTTTCTTTGTTATAAATACAAGTGTTTAACAATAGGAATACCTAATCATGACTCCAGGGATTCCGAGTGCCTTAGAGGCGGCTCGTAGAGCTAGAGAGAGAATCGGGGTTTTCTCTGGGGAATCTAGTTCTGTTCTTTGTTCTTTCTTGTTTGTTGGGTGAGAGAGAGAGATCTATATTGTGAACCACATCGGAGGTGTTTTCCGATTAATTCTTCATAGTGGATGTTGTGGGTCCCGGATCCACCCCAGACGTAGTGGTTAGAGGTCGTGAACTGGGTGAACAATTCTCGTGTTCGTTAATTTGTGTATCGAAGATAGATTGGGACAAAGAGGATTAAAGCTTAAATCCTAACAAAAACTAAAACATTTCACATAACATATATTATAAGGTAATCCTTACGATCCCATCTTCGATTACCTCCGCTCATTACACAAATCGAAAATTATGTTTGTTGTACAAATTAATAAATTACATATATATATATATATATATATATATATATATATATATATATATATATATAAGCTTTCAATCAGAATCATCATCTTCGTTGGGTTCATCATCTTCATTGGATTCATCAGCTTCATGTTCATCATTATCGTCACTTTCTTCAAACTCGTCGGAATCGCCTTCTTCTTCTGTGTCGTCAGGTAGAAATTCAAGTTGCCTGTTTTGTGGATCAATTAAAAGAACGTGCTCTGTAATCTCTGGTTCTGTAATGTCAAGGCAAGAATCTTATTGCATTGGAAGATTATCAACACTAACAATTTTATCCATTTTGGAGCTATATTAATAACCGATAACCATGAGATCCCAGTGGTTTGAACTCGCAGATGTGGAACGAACGTTACTTGTTCTGCTTGTGATGCTAGGATGAATGGCTCAAACTTGTTGTAACGTCGTGATTTGTTGACGTCAACCACACCAAATTTGTTAATTCGCACCCCTCGACCGACTGTTGGATCGAACCAATCACATTTGAAGAGAACACATTTCAACCTAACCAGTCCGGGGTACTCCACTTTAATTATTTCCTATAAAACCCCATAAAAATATATTTCACCCCTAACACATACTCCGTAGTTGGTAGTTTCCCGACGAACGCCGTACTTGTATGTATGAAACACGTAACCACGGGTAAAATACATGGGTGCTGTCGTTATCTTCCTGATGGGGCCTAGGAGTAACTCATGAAATTAAAATGGATATGCGGGATCGCCATGATCAACCTATGATAAGTGTGCATGTTAGATTGAAAGCCGATCTAATTAAATGAAATATTTATAACTATATTAACTTACTTGCGTCTTCAACCACTCAACAAAATGACGATCTTTATGGTCGTTTATTTCATCATCTGAAACCCCTTCAATGCATTTTCGTACATGGGTAACAAATAAGTTGCAAAATACATATATAGACATAAAAATTAACACATTTAATTATAATTATATTAATTAATTATTAATGACTGATTAATTAAATAGTTTTGTTACCTTTCGTAAGGACTCACTTCATCGCAGTCTAGGAAGACGTACGTTTGTGCGATGTTCTTGTCATGCTTGTTACCCCACCAAACTTCCTTCAATTTTTTACTAAGACGACCGATTGGTGAGAAGATGTCTGGGACACCCTCTACTGCATAAATTCGTCCCACACCGCCATCATCGTATCGTCGGGGAGTCCGTTTGCGTGTGCGGAATTTTGTAGCAAAATAATATGAAGTGAAGTGTGAAGTTTCTTCTGTCAAACTTCCGCAACAATTGATCGTTCAACCCTTGCTAGATTGTTTGCCTTTCCCATTAAATGTTTCATGAAGCGCTTGAATGGGTACATCCACCTAAACTGAACAGGGCCTCCTAGTTCTGCTTCGTGTGGGAGATAAATGGGAAGATGTTCCATAACATCAAAAAACACAGGGGGGAATATCTTCTCCAAATTGCACAACAAGATTGGAATATTAGCAGCCAGCTGTGCAATTACATCTTCTGACAACGTCCGTGTACTAAGATCCCGGAAAGACGCTCTGATGCATGCAAAGACAAAATTATATATATTGTAACATATATATATATATATATATATATATATATATAATTAATCTCAACAATTTTATATGTGATGAAGTATCCTACCTCCAATTGCTTCATGAACATTTCCTGGAAGGAGTTCGACAAATGCCAAAGGAAGTAAACGTTGCATAAACACGTGGATGTCATGACTCTTCATCCCTTAAAACTTTTGTCAGTTCTCAACAGATTTAGCAAGATTGGATACATACCCATCAGGAAACTTCACTTCAGATGAAACCCAATTGAACAACGATGCCTTTCCTTCTGCACCCAACCGAAATATAAGAACTGATGATTATCCATTGCTCAATATATGCAACTCATTTCTGTTACAAATATCTGGCAAGTCCAACCTTGACTTTCCGCTGTCTTTGGTTCTTCCTTTCACGTTTAACACTGTATGCATGATGTTATCAAAAAAGTTGTTCTCAATGTGCATCACATCAAGATTATGTCTCAGCAGATGATTTTTCCAGTACGGAAGATCCAAAAAAATTCTTTTCTTGTGCCAATTGTGATTCACCCCGTATCCATCAGGCATATTAGCTGAAGTGTGCCAATTTCCCCCACGATTCACAGTTTTTAGTCCCTCAAAATGATTTATTTGCGCTTCTAGATCTTCCCCAGATAGATACACTGGTGGGGGGACACGCACAATTTTGTTCTTCCTAAACAACCACCTGTTTCTCCTATATGGATGGTTGATTGGTAGAAACTGTCGGTGACAATCAAACCAGCATGTTTTTCGACCATATTTCTGTTGAAACGCATATGTCCGATCGAGGCAATAAGGACAAGATAACCTCCCATTCGTCGTCCAACCTTATAGCATTTCGTATGCAGGGAAGTCGCTTATTGTCCACATAAGCACCGCACGCATCGTAAAATTTTTTTTCATGGAATAGTCATATGTCCGAACTCCTGTATACCACAACTGTTTCAACTCATGTATGAGAGGCTGCAAAAACACATCAAGGGACCGTTTCGGATGATGGGGACCAGGGACTAAAATATTCAGGAAAAGAAATTCTCTTTGCATGCACATATCTGGGGGAAGGTTATAAGGAGTTACGATAACTGGCCACAAAGAATATTTCCTACCATACATACCGAATGGACTAAATCCTTCAATGCAAAGACCAAGATACACATTTAGCTTAGAGTTAGCAAAGTCGGGGTGTACCGTGTTAAAGTGTTTCCAAGCTTTTGCATTGATATACTCATATATTGCATGTTTTAGCATGCATCTCACTTAGAGTTTTGTGTCATTTACATGCATAATCATGGTTTTGTCTTGTATTTAGGTCTCATTTAGAGATTATGACATTGCATTAGGTCTAGTGAGTTCTTGCATGTTTTGGAGTACTTTCTAGATGATTGGAGGCAATTTGGGCATATTTGGAGAGTTGCACCAAAGTAGAGTGCAAGGTCCATCCGATACACCGGAAAGATATGGCTGGACTGAGACCCTCCGATATGTTTTGGAGTATTTTGGAGCAAAGCAGACGTTCGTGTAGCTGAGTACAGATTTGAAGCATCAGTATCGATCGATACTGCCTAGTATCTGTCGATACTCACCAAGGCAGACCCGACCCGCGACTTTATTGAAGAGTTGAAGAATTGTAAAATGGCCCAGAAGTCTTTATTATTTACAAGAAGCCCCAAAACGTGATTTAGGTTATTTAATAGGATTTTAGAGCCACTTTGATGGCTATGCTTATTTTATTATGGTTTTTGTGAGAGAGCCTTTGAAGGGAGACAAGTCTGAAACTCTGTTCGTCCGAGAGAAGATTTCGAACCCTCTTGTTACTCTTTCTGTTTTATTTGATGATTTATTCAAACATGTTTATTGCTTCAATTTCCATGTTTGAGTAGATCCCTTGTTAGGTTCAGGGTTCTCAATAGGGTTCTCTCTGAATGCTAGGTTGATTTGTTATTTGGATTCACTATCTGAATAAGTTCTTCACCATAGGTTGTTTGCAAAGCTAATTCTGGATTGATCACCTAGAACTTAGATCTTAGGATAATTGATTAGGCACGAGAGTGCGATTAATAACTATTCGCAAAGAGATGTGGTTTAGTTGTTTTGTGAACAAATCAAACTTGATTTAAAAGCTGGTTTAGACTTTAGGATTCGCAAAGAGATTTGGAATTCCTATTATTTAGACTTAGATAATTCTCGCAACGAGAGTTGGTTAATTATACCTTAGTGATTTGAGTTCAAGAACCGCGCTAAATCTGAATCCGGCTAGTTAATGTATCTGCATTCAGTGATTCCATGAGAAATACCATGAACTTATCTTTCTTCCAATTGAATTTACAACCTTTTTAATTTAAGTCCTGTTTTCAATTCCATTGATTGCTTATCTTAATTCTCTTCCATATAATTTATTGTGTGTTTCTGTGAGTCATTGTGTTCGACCCCTACTATTGCTGCAACAACTGCTTAGTACTTTTAGAGTATTAATTTGAGCATATCACACGTCACTGTCACTTCCTTGATCGTCATTAGCTTCTTCTTCTGACTGTTGGCGGACTTGTGGTTTCACTCCGAATGCTGGGAGTCCGCATACGATTCCTTTCCTTGCTTCCATTGTAACTACAGTTTCTACATTAGCAAAGTGAACACAAGTTAGTATTTCTGAAGTTGTGAACTTGAACAAGTCATATTTCCGATTAACCAACTCAGAAAAATCCATGAAATGACACAAATTTGAACAGAAACAAATCAAAGCAATTCACCAGACATACATGACAAGTGGTGAAAAATATATATGTGAAATTGCTGAGAGATAATACAAATACCTTGTGAGAGTGACGACACCTAGTGTGAAAAGGCTGACACTGTGAGTTCTAGATCCAACCTGCACAGCAATAAGATGCATGTCTGGATTTATAATGCTAAATTACATAGATCACAAACGAGTAAGAACAATAAATCAAAAAGGATTACCTGAATCTGGCAACGGATATTAAGTCTCCTGCTTATCTTCGTCTTAGGTCGCAACAAAGATCTCTAGGGCTTCGAAGCTTCCTACAATGAGAAGTTCGTAATTTGATAAATCTATTAACTTTGAGAGATATGAGTAAAACCTAGGGTTTAGGGCTCGTTTACCTTTCCTGTGTTCTTATTCGATGTGTCAAGTGGACGAGTGCGACGGAGATGCAGAGGTAAATCAAGGGGACGAAGACGCAGAGGTAAATCGAAGAGATGGAGAGACGGATGCAAATCGAGTCGACGGAGAGACGGATGGAAATAGAGGATACAAAGAGATCGTCAGAGGGAAATCGAGGGTAAGAATATCGCCGGAGATGGATTTGTGGTGGCGACAGAGATTGAGAGTTTAAGAGTTTGAGAGAAAATGAGAGGATTTCTCTAAACTAAACCCTAGAAAATGAAGATGAGTCCTTTGGAATGCTGAGAGAGAGATAACGCATAATTTATCTGCGTGTATTAAAAAAAAATTAAAAAAAATCAAACAATGGCCAAAATGTTTGGCTCCAAATCTGATTTTTTGGTTTCCCGCTTAACCGAACATGTTTTGGCATGGCTTTGACAAGGATTTGGCATGGCCTTGGCTTGGTTTTGGCTTTGTTGCTAAACTCTATGTGACAAAAGGTATAGTAATACCACTAGATAGCCTCCAATACTATGAAAATTAGTTTTTAAGTTTACACACTATTCATATGAACTGTTCACAAATGAAATGTCATTTAAGCCCCTCCTATCTACTTGTCTGGATGATAACATTGTTATTCATATATAGTTATTTGCATATGTTTTAGTTAAAATTGTTATCCGAATATCATTAATTAATATGTAACTTCTCTATATATTAATATGAGGTTAGAGTTCAATGTTCAAGTTTATGGTTTAGGATTTTATGGTTAAGTTTTTTTGGTTTAGGGTTATGATTTATTGTTTTAGGGTTCATGATTTAAAGGTTCAGGGTTTAGAGTTTATGATTAGGGGTTAGGGTTTATGAATTAGCGTTTAGGGTTTAGTTTTTAGGGTTTAGGGTTTAGGGTTTAGCTTTTAGGGTATAGGGTTTAACCTTTTAAGGTTTAGGGTTTAGCTTTTTGGGGTTTGGGGTTTAGGGTTTAGGTTGTCAGATATCTAAGTTATCTCCGGTATCTAGTTGTATAACATAGTTATCTATAAACGCGATTTCGTTAGTATTTAGTGCTATTTAACTAATTTTGCAAGTATTTGCAAGTATTGAAGGCTATCTACTAAATTCACCCCTAAATATACATACAAAGTTTAATTTTCACCTTAAAAACAAGTCATACACACATAATAAAACTTTTTCCATTAAAAGTTTGCACAAATAAAACCAAGTTTTAAACAAAACACAATATCATGTCTTTAAAAGATCAAGTATTGAAACACAAAGTGTTTATTTATCTCTTAAAAGAAGTAAATTGCGAGGTCATTCTGGTTTTGACCTCAGAACTGAAAACAAAACTTAGCTTTGATTAGTTTGACATATTTTTCCGCTTTAGTAAAACCAAAGAAAGACCAAATGGTGAAAAAGCTTACCATAACCACTTTATCCTCAGGCCATGCAATAGAGCTTCCAAGTGCATCTTCCATATACTCGATCTCATCATTAACTGTATCTGCCTGAGGTTGCACTTCCTCATCTAAGTTTTCATTCAGTGGTTCTTCTTCATCTTCTTCATTTATCACACCTTCTCCATTCAGCACATCTTGATTTGGTTCTTCTGCTTCTCCATTATCTTCATGTATCTCTTCTTCCAACTGTTTGTTCTGTATCTCTTCTTCCAACTGTTTGTTATGTATCTCTTCTTCCAACTGTTTCTTCTGAATCTCATCTTCCAGTTCCATCTCTTTCATCTGCGTATCCTCTAACTCCTCTTGTGGCAGCTTCTCATCCAATTGTTTTTTTTTTGTTCCACGCCTGTTTCTTTGATTGCCCATCTTACTTCACCTGAAACAAATAAAATGAGTTGTTAAATTATAGTTAATAGTTGAACTCGCACACAAAGAGACACACACAGCAAAGAAACCAAAGCAAACAACACTCATAAACAAGTCAAACAAAAATCAATCCAAAACTCCAAAATTCAATCATATATCCAAAAGCTTTGAACAAAACATATTGATTTCAAACATAAATTCCTTCACAGTCACTTCGGATATTTCTAGCTTCATAAACCAAGTCATCAGTATCCATGTCCAATACTACTGGCAATGGCCCCAATTAAACCCTCAATTTTTTTTAAAGTTTTCACTTACCTGTTAAGATGAACCCATGACTTTTCGACCATTTTTATGTTCTAAACCATAAGGAAAACAAAACAAACCCATAAAGATATCTCAAACACCAAACAAACACATTGTCAATCAAATTTGCAGCAATAAATACTCATCTATTAAATCAATCAGAGACTTAAAAGTCGGAACAATCAAAAACACAAACAAGACATACTGAACCAAGAAAAAAACTTATATTAGGATGAGAAGAATAACCTCTTTAAGCTCTTGCAGATTGGTTTTAAGAGTTTAAGTCGTCTTCACCCCAAAAAGAAACCTTGAAAACTCCTAATGTTGCAACAATATCCAACCTGCAAAGCAATAACATGAATCTACTCATTCATAATGCCAAAAAATAACTCAAATTTGAAACGAATAAGAACCATAAATCGAAAATGTATAACCTGAGTTTTCTCTTGCTTATCTTTGTGTTAGATCCTCAAATAGAGCTCTAGGGGTTCGAATCTTGCTACAATGAGAGGTAATTGAAATTAATCAGAGAAATGGAAGCCACTTTGAATGAGGAACTAAATCTAGGGTTCATAACTACAGAAATCGTAGCTGGGTTTTACATGAAATACCGACGATGGACGAGAGCGGCGCTGAAATATCGACGATGGACGAGAGCGGCGGAGACGACACCAGCTCAGACATGAAGAGAGCTGAATTTCATTTCAGATCTACTTCTACACACTGATTACAGAGGAAAATTGAGGATTTTAGGACTGAAATTAAAAGGGGAAAAGGGTTTCGTGGTGGTCTTTGAAAGAGAATACACTAGATTTGATGAAAAGTGAAAATTTGCCCAAATGAGCTTTGCATGCTCGACTGTGACAATGGCGGAAAAACGAAAAAATGGCTAAGTCTTTTGCCACCAAACACAATTTTCAGCTATAATACTCAGTTTTAGGTTCCCGCTTATTGATATTTTCCTAGCACTAATTTAATTCTACGAAAAAGTTGGAATCCGAATTTTTCACTTTTAGTAGCAATTGGTGAATTAGTGCTACAATGCAGTGCTACCAATATGCCATTTACTTGTAGTGTGGTCTTCTCCTTTTAAATCTTCGAGCTCTCATAGGCCATGTGACGAACCTCTTCTAGCTCGTGCAGTTGCATCATCCGTCTTTCAGAGGCGGGTTTTGTGTCAAAGTTCAGCAACTTCACAGCCCATGCTGCCTTGTACTCGTGCTCTACATGGAGGTGGCACGATTTTCCATAGACAAGGTGGAATGGTGTCGTGCCGAAAGGTGTTTTGTAGGCAGTCATGTATGCCCAAAGAGCATCATCCAGCTTTGTAGCCTAATCTTTCCTCGTTGTGTTCACGGTCTTCTGTAGGATGCCTTTGATCTCTCTGTTTGAAATTTTGACCTGTCCGCTCGTCTGTGGGTGGTAAGGAGTGGCTACCTTATGAATGACTCCATGCTTCTTCAAGAGCCCTTCAAAGACTTTGTTGATGAAATGAGATCCACCATCGCTTATCACCACTCTAGGCACACCGAACCTAGGAAAGATCACATATTTGAACATCTTTAAGACCACTTTGGCATCATTCGTTGGGTTGGCCAGCGCTTCGACCCATTTAGACACATAGTCGACTGCATCGAGGATGTATTGATTTCCATAGGAGGATGGAAAAGGGCCCATGAAATCAATACCCCATACATCGAACACTTCAACCTCCAAGATGAAATTTTGTGGCATTTCGTTCCTCTTACTAATATTTCCATGCCTCTGACATGAATCACATTTGGAGATGAAGGCATGTGCATCGCGAAAAATTGTTGGCCACCGGAAACCGGCTTGCAGAGCATTGGACACTGTCTTGAACGTTGCAAAGTGCCCAACATATTTCGAACTATGACAGTGAAAAAGAATGCAATGGATTTCTTCCTCCGAAACACATCTCCGAAAGACACCAACGGAGCACTGCTTGTATAAGTATGGCTCGTCCCAAAAATAATGTATGATGTCTCTCAAGAACTTTTTATTTTTGTTCCCAACAAAGTCACTTGGTTCCTTCTCTGCATCCATGTAGTTTGCTATCTCACCAAACCATGGGATTTCAGGCAGCTCGGTGTGGTGTGCAGAAGTGAAGTAGTTGTTGCACCCAATATCGATCGCGTACAGATTCTCCTTATGTAGGCTCTCGTCTAAGGGAGTTTCTTCAACTACACGTAGTCTGGACAAATGGTCTGCAACACCATTATCGATCCCCTTCTTGTCTTTAATATCAAGATCAAATTCCTGCAGCAGAAGAATCCAACGCAAAAGCCTAGGTTTGGCATCCTTCTTTGTAAGTAGGTACCTCAGAGCAGCATGATCAATATGCACTATAACCTTAGACCCCACAAGATAAGATCTCAACTTCTCAAAAGCGAACACAATAGCAAGAAGTTCTTTTTTGGTTGTAGCGTACTTGCACTGCGCATCATCAAGGGTTCAGCTTGTGTGGTAGATAACATGAAGTTTCTTGTCCCTTCGCTGTCCCAAAACAGCTCCTACCGCGAAATCGCTAGCATCAGTCATCACTTCGAAAGGTAAGTTCCAATTTGGTGGTTGGACAACCGGCGCGCTGACAAGTGCTCCCTTCATGGTGTGAAAAGCCTCTAGACGGTCTCTGTCAAAATGAAACCTCACCTACTTGCATAACAAACGTGTCAAGGGTCTAGTGATCTTGGAGAAATCTGATATTCCCATATTTTGTCCCTTTTATGCATTCATTTAGCTTAGGTTTTATCTCATATGCATATAGTTACATTACATTTCTTATTTTTTTGTCTCGATTAGATTTTAGGATGTTGCATTAGGTCCTAGAGAGCCTTTTCATGCATTTGGAGTGTTTCTAGGTGTTTTGGAGACGGTTGATGATGTTTGGAGTTATGGAGCATAAGAGAAGGAAGAGTCCATCCGGAGTGTCCGAAAGAACGGTTCGGACAAAGAGTTTCCAGTCCGATTCAGCCTCAACGGTCCTCATGGAAGATGTAGAGGAAGGAGTTAGCTGTCCATCGGAATTAGATTCAGGCCATTCGGATATGTGGTTTGAGGGATATGGCCGATTTTCTAAGGAGTTTTTGTATGGCCGCGAGACCACCATTCCATACCAGCTCACCTCCCAAGACCGGTACTGAGATTTCCCCTGGGCAGGGAGTTTACCAGACATGTGCACCAGCTCCAAGTGGCCCGGCATCATCCTCTCACCGAAGACATTCCCATACCGGCCATGTGTACCAGCTCCATTTTGCCCGGCGTGGAAGCTATCGCCGAAGTGTCTGAAAGAACAGGCTGGACGACGGACCTACGCTCGGATTTAGTTTCTGAAGTCTTCATGAAAGTTGTAGCCAAGTGCGTTAGTTGACTACAGGAGGTGTTTCAGATCATTCGGATACGTGGTTCGTTAGATATGGCGATTTACTGAGAGTATGTCTGTCTGGCCGAAGCCACCCGACATGCCTAAAATACCTTGCTGGACGAATGGTCTCCAATCGGATTTAGCCTTGGTGGTCTTCACCAAAGTTGTAGCCATGTGTATAAGCTTAACATAGGAGGTGGTTTGAGGCCATTATGACATGTATCCCAGGAGATATCATGGTTTTAGCGAAGGTTATACACAAGATCAAATTTGACCCATTTCGACTGGGTCGGTACCCGGTTTGTCCCGGGTCGACCCGGTCCGCCCCCTTTCTCTATAAAACCCCTAAAACCTAATTTTCATGGGAAGCTTTCTTTTTTCTAGAGTTGGGTTTTAACCCAAACTCTTCTTATGATTTTGGATGGATCTTCATCACAAATGCCACTCTAGAGAAGATTTATTCAACTCTACCTTTATATTAATGCATCTTCTTTATCTTTATGTCTTTTTCTATTTTGTTATTCATGTTTTTAGACCTTAGACTTTTTGTTGGATTTTGGATTATGCTTGATTTTGATGATTGATTTGTGTTGCTTATGTTCTTAATCCTTGCTTTCCTTTCTTTCTAAGTAATTCTAGCCATAGATTGGGCTTGAGAGAGTCAATCTAGATCAAAGAGAAAATCATGCACACCAAGTGTTCGATGAAATTCCCCTAGAAGCTTAGTAAGAGATAAACATTCTTAACCTATGAAAGTAGTTACTTAAGGTGTTTATTGGTTGATTTGAATGTTGATCTTAATGCTTGCTAATCATTTTATCACAAATGAGAGTTTGATCTTGATTAGCAAAGTGATTAGTGCCATGAGAGAGGATTAGTCATAATTAGTGATTTTAACCTAAGGATTAGCATTGATTGTGTGTATTAGCATCATTAGTTAATCATCTTGATGATTAGATGATGATGATTTAGGTTGATTCTTGTTAGGTCCTTCACTTAGGTTGGTTCTTAATGCTAGATTTGATAAGATAAACCAAAGTTTAGAACTGCACCTAGATTAGGTAGTTCTAGTTTGGCGTGACAAACCAATCTAGAGCTACACCCTAGGATTTATGGTCTCATCACATGCATTAGGGAGAGATTCGAGTAAATAATATGCTCAAATTAATACCCTAAAAGTACTAAAGCAGTAGTTGTAGTAAGTGTAGGGGTCGAACACAAGGACTCACGGAAACACACAATATATTATATAGATGAGAATCAAGCTAAGCAATTCAGTTGAAACAAAAAAGCAATAGGCATTAAAAGAGTTGTAAAATCGATGGGAGAAAGATAGGTTCAGGGTATTTCTCAGGAATTCAATGAATGCAGATAAACTAACTAATCAGGGTTCAGGTTACGCACGGTTCTTGAACTCAAATCACTAAAGTATAATTAACCAACTGTCGTTGCGAGAATTATCTAAATATAAACTTCATAATCCCAAATCTCTTTGCAAATTCCTAAGAATATATCAGCCTTAATATCGAGTTTGATATGTTCACAAATCAACTAAACCAAATCTCTTTGCGAATAATTAATTTGCTCACCCTAGGTTTTATCAGATTACTCAATGGCACTATCGTGCCTAATCAATTAACCTAAGATTTAAGTTCTAGGTGATCAATCTAGAATTAGCTTTGAGAACAACCTATGGTGAAGAACTATTTCAGATTATGAACCCTAAACAATAAATCAACCTAGCATTCAAAGAAATCCCTTATGAGAACCCTAAACCTAACAAGAGATCTACTCAGACATGGAAATTGAAGCAATAAACATGACTGAATAAATACTCAAATAGATAATAAGAAGGAGTAACAAGAGGGTTCGAAATCTTCTCTCGGACGAACAGAGTTTCAGACTTGTCTCCCTTCAAAAGCTCTCTCACAAAACCAAAGTAAAATAAAGCATAGCCATCAAAGTGGCTATAAAATCCTAATAAATAACTTAAGTCACGTTTTGGGGTTTCTTGTAAATAATAAAGTCTTCTAGGCAATTTTGCTATTCTTCAACTCTTGAAAAAGTCGTGATTGTGTCTTGCTGCAGTGAGTATCGACCGATACTAGTCAATATCGATCGATACCGAGGCTTCAAATCGGGTACTCATCTACACGAACTTCTTCTTTGCTCCAAAATGCTCCAGAAAGCTCCAATATCTCCAATTATGCTCCGAACGTGCTAAAACCTGTAAAAGACTCTAAAACACTACAAAATAGTAGAAAGACTTTATAAAGTGGACTTATATCATAGCTTAAAACGGGTAAAAACCATGATATATCAACTCCCCCAGACTTAGCCTTTGCTTACCCTCAAGCAAATAGAAAGCTAAACCAGAGAAAGAGGTTTGAAAACACGGAGACTCACCTATTCATGAACCAACGCAAAAATCCTTTTCCCAAGCACCCAAATGTCACCTAACCAGCTCCTGATCTAACCACCATGTACTTCTCCGTAGACATTCGCAGCCTCCACACATTATCTCGCAACATTGTTCAAACAAAGCCCTCATCGCTAGTTTCATCGATGCAGCCAATATTCAAGAACCTTCTTGATTCTTTACCATACAATATCACGACAAAAGAATTACCCAATTCACACACTTTTTGGTATTGTTTTCTCTCCCCCAGACTTGTTTCTCATTATGTTCTTTCTATCTTTTTAGATCTGCATATACACATTAAGGTCCGAAACGCGAGTATTGATGGTGTTTGCCACCTCATCCCCGGTTCTCTCCTCTCTATGTATCAAAGGCTTAGACGAATCGTGGTATCACGAGAAATTTTCCTAACCTCGCTTTCAACTTTTGTGTGATCATTCCTTCACAAGTAGAATAATGGGATCGCTGGAAATTTTCCTAGCCGTCTACTCAGAAGAAAGTCATTTCATCTTTTATGCTCTTATTTATCAACTTATAATAGGGGAGAGAGATACCATTACTTTAAACTCTTGGGTTCCTTTGTCAGATATGAATGATAAATCAAGCCCTGTAAACATCAACTGCATCGAAGAGGTGCAAAAATTTGGCTCAGACTTTAGAGGAACTCTGCTGGAGACATGGGTGTTTTCTAGTCAACTAGTCAGTCTTTGAATTTTTCATTAGTCGATCTAGAACTGATCCTGTAACACTGATCACTCAAAAGCAAAATCAGAACAATAGATTCAAGCACATGATCATAATTTCCAACAAATTTTTGACTCAATAAAACGACAATTTTTGTTTTTTATGACTCTAAGAAAAACAAAAACGCTGTCAACAACTACCTCCCCCAGACTTAAACAACACTGTCTCCAGTGTTATCTAGTCTAGAGCCGGTGAAAGAAAACAAAACAGCTGAGTGAAGACGTGAAAATCAGAGAACTTACCTATGCGTTGGGTATCGACCGATACAATTGCTGGTGTCGATCGATACAAGGACCATTGGTCGATGCAACGTCTATTTCTCCTGGTGTCGATCGATACCAGTGATGGTATCGGTCGACACCGAACTTTTAATATGATTTACACGTAAACACAAGACACAAAAACGAAAAATACTAAAATAAAAGACGTATATACAGACTCACCAGTGGGTTGCCTCCCACCAAGCGCTCGTTTAACGTCATTAGCTGGACTGTACCGCCATTCGAGTTGTGGGTGCATCATCCAGAGGCATCATCTGCCCTGTTGGAATCTCGGATTTCGCCCAATAGTTGTTCACCCTCTGTCAATTGACAGTAAATTCCTCGCCTGTAGGACTAATCAGCACAACGGCACCATGTGGTTTGACCTCTTTGATTGTGAAGGGACCTTACCAACGAGAACGCAGTTTACCAGTAAACAATTACAAACGAGAGTTATACAGAAGTACCTGGTCGTTTAGCTCGAAATGTCTAGAGATGATCTTTTTATCATGATAGGCCTTAGTTCTCTCCTTGTACTGCAGCTTAGAGTTCTTGTAGGCGTGGTGCCTAATCTCATCCAACTCGTTCAATTGAATAAATCTCCTCTCAACAGCAGGCTTGATGTCGAAGTTCAGCAACTTTGTCGCCCATGCTGCCTTGTGCTCGATCTCCACTGGAAGGTGACATTCTTTCCCATACAGCAAGTGAAACGGTGTAGTACCCAGCGGTGTTTTGAAAGCAGTTCTATAAGTCCATAGCGCGTCATCCAGCTTTGAGACCAATCCTTCCTAGAAGTACCCACTGTCTTTTCCAAAATCTCCTTGATTTCCCTGTTGGAGACATCTACTTGACTTGTTTGAGGGTGATATGGAGTAGCCACACGATGATTGACACCATGCTTCTTCAGCAACTTCTCAAAAACTTTGTTAATAAAGTGGCTGCCACCATCACTTATAACAATACGCGGCACTCCAAATCGTAGGAAAATGATGGTCTTAAACAACTTAAGAACCACCGCAGAGTCATTGGTTGGACTAGCAATCGCTTCCACCCATTTGGACACATGGTCCACATCAACGATGATATATTTGTTCTTGTGTGACGAGGGAAAGGGACCCATAAAGTCGATGCCCCATAATCAAAAACTTCAACCTCAAGGATGAAATTCTTTGGTATCTCATGCCTCTTGCTGACCTTCCCTCTCCTCTGACAGACATCACACTGTGAGATATAGGCATGCGCATCTCTGAACACAGTAGGCCACTAGAAGCCTGCTTGTAGAACTTTGGACACTGTCTTGAAAGTAGCAAAGTGTCCAACATACTCAGACCCATGACAATGAAAAAGAATCGCAGGCACCTCAGACTCTGCAACGCATCTTCTGTAGATACCATCTAAGCAGTGCTTGTATAGGTTAGGCTCATCCCAGAAGAATCTCCTCATCTCGCGCATAAACTTCTTCCTCGTATACTTTGTGGGATGCTTTGGCTCAATCTCTACAGCAAGGTAGTTAGCAATGTCAGCGTACCATGGTCGTGCATGACTAGATACAGCAGCTAGATAAGCGTCATAATAGTCGAAGTGCTCTGTAGGCAAACCAGGTCCAAACCGTGTCGGGTATCGACCGATACTAGGTGAGTATCGATCGATACTGAAGGTCTACACTCGGGAAAAGTGTAGATTTTCGGAACAAACATCATGAAGCTTAGCTTCAATGAAGTAGATACCCTCCTCTGGCAAGAAATCATCAATAAGTACGACTTCATCGACCTTTATTCGCGATAGGTGGTCAGCAACGCCATTCTCAACTCCCTTCTTGTCCTGATCTCGATATCGAACCCTTGGAGCAAAAATACACATCGGCACGAGGCTTGAGATCCTTGTTCTTCTCTATCCTTGTTTTCAGCAGATCTATCAAGATCTCAACGAGTTCAAGAAGCAGGTCCCAAGCGAGGAATCTCTCGAGTCCCTTGGTTGAGCTGACATGTCCCAATCGATTCCTTTGAATCCATTGGTTGAGCTGTTTATCATTGCTTCCGCTACATCAGTATGGGTGACTCGCTAACCTCTCCCATATGGTCGGTGAATGGCAATAGGAAGTGATCCTTCCTTGTAGCCGCATTCATCATCCTGTAGTCAATACACATCATGTGACCACTGATAGTTCTTGTAGGGATCAGCTCATCCTTCTCGTTCTTCACCACAATTATACCTCCTTTCTTAGGAACAACGTGAACTGAATTAACCCAAGAACTATCTGAGATGGCATAGATAATCCCTGCTTCCAACAGCTTCATCACTTCCTTCCTGACCACTTCCTTCAGGTTCAGATTCAGCCTCCTCTGGCACTCAATCGAAGACTTTGACTCATCCTCCAGGTGAATCCGATGCATACACAAGTCTGGTGCTATACCTGAAATATCATCAAGAGATTAGCCAAGAACTTTGCGATACTTGCGCAGCTTGCTCAACAGTAAGGTAATCTCTGCGTTGTTCAAAGAAGCATTAACAATCACAGGGTATGTGGAATTAGGACCAAGAAAAACATACCTCAATGCGGCGGGGAGTGGCTTGAGTTCCACCTTAGGAGCATTTTCCTCGCTCCAATCTCCAAGCCCAGCAACTTGCTTAGAATTTTCGGCCAAATTTCCTTCTAATCGCAGGTTATCGACCGATACTAGGGGAGTATCGATCTATACTGGCGATGCTGAATCGAGCATCTTCAAATATCCAGCAGTATCATCGCACAAATGGACCTCTGAAGTGGCTGAACATACCAATGCTCTCTCTAGTCGATTCTCATGGTGCATCTCCAAGAAGTACTCCTTTGCTATGTCACTGAAGGTGTCCACATAGAACGTATGCCCATCGATAGTTGGTCTCTTCATCATCTTCTCCATGTTAAAGGACATCACCAAATCACCGATGATGAGAGCTATCTGTCCATTCTTGCAATCGATCAAGGCTCCAGCAGTCGCAAGGAATGGTCTGCCCAAGATAAGAGGATCCTTAGGCTCAACATCGTACTTCAGGACGATGAAATCTGTTTGGATCAAGCAATTCCCAATCTTGATTGGGACATCTTCGAGTAGTCCCTCTGGAAGTCGCACTGAGCGATCAGCAAGTACCAGCTAAATCCTTGTAGATTGGAAATCTGTCATCCCCATTCGCTTAGCAACTGAGTGTGTGATGAGGTTCACACTCGACCCAATATCACAAAGAGCACGCTCGAATCTCTCTGTGAAGATAATGCAATCCAAAACGAAACTCCTTGGGTCTGGTAGCTTTTTGTGAATTTTGTTGGGTAGAATCGCACTGCACTCAGCTGTAATCATCATGACACCTTCCTCAAGGTTCACATTGCTAGACACCATCTTCTTCACATAACTCCTGAAAGCTGGAGAAGTCTTAATAGCATCAACAAAAGGAAGCTCCACAACCAACTTATCCAACATAGTTTTGCATCTGGCGTCCTCCCATTCCTTCTTTGTCATCTTAGGAGGCAAATGATAAGGTATTTTGGGTTTGTACACCCTCTCCTTGACAATATCTTGTTCCTTCTCGACCTGCGCCTCAGTATCGACCGACACAGAAGGAGTATCGATCGATACACGGGATTCTGGATCCCCGCATGCAGGTGGCTGGACTGGTATCGATCGATACACAGAGATATTCAGAATCCCAGTCGTCATCTTCAGCAAGATCGACGAAAGTCTCTGCAATTGGGCTGTTCTTCACTCCTGTAATCACCTCTTTTCCACTGCTCAAGGTGATGGCATTGATGTGTGCTCTTGCATTCTCAGTTTTCCCTGGAAGAAAACCTTCCTGCCTCTTCACAGCTGTTGCTGTCTGAGCAACGTGGTTTCCAGCTTCTTCTGAGAGACATTGAGAGCGTCAATTTTCCCATTCAGATCAGTGTACATAGAGTTCATCTTTCCATTGAAGTCCACTTGCACCTTTTGCTGTCCCTGAAGAATTTGTTCAAACATGGATTCCATCTTACTCTCTGTGAATTTTGGAGAGATGGGTTGGTATGAAGAGTTCCCATAATTGCGAGTGAAATCGCTGCTCTGGAGTGGTTTCTAAGCAAATTGTTTTGCTCCAAAACCAGATTGGTTTCCCTCAAACTTGTACCCACCTTGCTGAGTGTTGTTGTTAAAGTTTCGGTTGTTGTTGTACCCAAATCGCTGACCCTGAAAACAAGAACTACCAACGTAGTTAATATCCTCCACTTCATCTTCATCAATATTATCGACTCCATCAGCAAAGTGTACAGTCTTCTTCGACTTCCCGATCAGAATATTGTGCATAGAATCCAGCTTGGCCTGAACTTCAGCAATCTGCGATCCATCCATGTTCCCATTCTGTCTCTTTCGGTCAAAGTCTGCATTTTTGGTGCTATTGCTAGATGACAAATTCTCAATAAGCACATAAGCATCATCTGGATACCTGGTATTGAAATTCCCATTGCTCGAAGCATCCAAAGCCATCTGATACCTCCAATCAATCCCTCTGAAGAAGAAACCCATCAGATGAACATCAGAGTACCCATGATGTGGACAATCTCTATGGTACGATCTGAATCTCGTCCAAGCAACCTTGAACGCCTCAGTAGGTACTTGAGAAAACTGGGAGATCTTATTCCTCAGATCCTCGGATCGTGCATCATCATAGAAGTTATTCAGGAAAGCAGTCTTAGTCTCTTCCCAGGAAGTCAGTGATCCAGGAGGTAACTGCTTCATCCAGAAAGTCGCATCTCCACCAAGAGAGTATGGGAAGAGCTTGCAGAAGAGGTAATCATAGGACACTCCATTGCTCTTGATGCTAGTGACCAAATCCTCGAACCTCTCAATATGATCCATGGGATGTTCACTGGAAAGACCATGAAAAGGGCGCTGACCCACAAGAGTGTAGTATGCAGGTTTCAGCTCAAAGTCATTCCTCTGAAAAAGCAGGAGGACGAATCGCTGATCGATTTGCATAAAACTGATCAGGCCTGTTGTACTCATTAATCGTTATACCACGATTAACCACAACATTCCCTGCGTTCGCGTTCCCATCGACGTTCCCTGCGACAATCTCCTCGACAGCAGGAGCAAGTGGAATGACGTTCCCCTCTCCATCCAATCGTTGCCCTTGCGCATTGCACAATTGACCATCTTGGTCTCTGTAAGCACCAGCTTCATCTCGAACCAAAACCATCGGATTATTGTTCATCTCTGCTGGCTTCTTTGCTCTTCTGTTTGTGTGTTCAACTAGCTGAGTGCTCTTGTTCCTTCTGGTTTCACGAACAAGCATACACCTGAAAACAAAAGTCAAGAACGTAAGTAACAAAAAACGCGATGAGTATCGACCGACACTGGGTGGTGTCGATCGATATCAAGAAAAGAAAACGACGAGTATCGACCGACACTAGTTAGTATCGATCGATACCGACGAACTTAGTCAAAATTCTCAGACTAATATCTAATGGCGAATTGAGTCCCCGGTAACGGCGCCAAATTTGATATGCTCAAATTAATATCCTAAAAGTACAAAAGCAGTAGTTGTAGTAAGTGTAGGGGTCGAACACAAGGACTCACATAAACATACAATAGATTATATAGATGAGAATCAAGCTAAACAATTCAGTTGAAACAAAAAGCAATAGGCATTAAAAGAGTTGTAAAATCGATGGGAGAAAGATAGGTTTAGGATATATCTCAGGAAATCAATGAATGCAGATAAACTAACTAATCAGGGTTCAGGTTACGCATGGTTCTTGAACTCAAATCACTAAATTATAATTAACCAACTGTCGTTGCAAGAATTATCTAAATCTAAACTTCATAATCCCAAATCTCTTTGCAAATTCCTAAGAATAAATCAGCCTTAATATCGAGTTTGATATGTTCATAAATCAACTAAACCAAATCTTTTTGCGAATAATTAATTTGCTCACCCTAGGTTCTATCAGATTACTCAATTGCACTGTCGTGCCTAATCGATTAACCTAAGATCTAAGTTCTAGGTGATCAATCTAGAATTAGCTTTGAGAACAACCTATGGTGAAGAACTAATTCATATTATGAACCCTAAACAATAAATCAACCTAGCATTCTAAGAAATCCCTTATGAGAACCCTAAACCTAACAAGAGATATACTCAGACATGGAAATTGAAGCAATAAACATGACTGAATAAATACTCAAATAGATAATAAGAAAGAGTAACAAGAGGATTCGAAATCTTCTCTCGGACGAACATAGTTTCAGACTTGTCTCCCTTCAAAAGCTCTCTCACAAAACCATCAAATAAAGCATAGCCATCAAAGTGTCTGTAAAATCCTAATAAATAACCTAAGTCACATTTTGGGACTTCTTGTAAATAATAAAGTCTTGTGGGCAAATTTTCAATTCTGCAACTCTTGGAATAGTCGCGATCGTGTCTTGTTGCAGTGAGTATCGACCGATACTAGTCAGTATCGATCGATACCAACTCTTCAAATCGGGTACTCAGCTACACAAACTTCTTCTTTGCTCCAAAATGCTCCAGAAAGCTCCAATTATGCTGCAAACGTGCTAAAACCTATAAAAGACTCTGAAACACTACAAAATAGTAGAAAGACTCTATAAAATGGACATATATCATGGCTTAAAAGGGGTAAAACTATGATATATCATTAAACGGTGTTAGTGCTAGATTTGATTTATTCATTCGAGTCTTGAACTTAGACATTTCACTCCTAACCCGAGTTTAAATGAATTGCTTGAAAAAAAACCTTTTGTGAGCTTTTCTTGCCTAGCCAACGAGAATTGATGTCTAGGATGATTAGTGAACTAAGTGGGATTGGAGATTAATGCTTGTTAATCATCTTATCACAAATGATGGTTTGTTCTTGATTTGGTGATTAACAAAGTGATTAGTGCCACGAGATTGGATTAGTCATAATTGTGAATTCCATGTTTTAGGATAGTGTTTAATGCTTCCAAATGATTCATTGTTTGATTGTTACCCATCTCATTGATAGCTTAGTTCATGATCCATATTTCTATCTTTGTTTTCCTTCTTGCATTTGTTTTCTTTACTTTAAAAATATAAAAACCCAAAAACAATTGCTCTAGCTTAGGAAGTTTCATGTATTCTTAGTGCTTCAATCTTAACCTCTTTGGTTCGATCCTCAAATACTACAATGATATAAGTAGGTTAGAGTAATTGATATGAGCTTAACACAAAATCTTATCTATCAAAATCCTTGATGAACCTCCTGTAGAATCCAGCATGGCCCAGAAAGCTTCTAATCCCCTTAACAGAATCTGGCGGCTATAGACTAGTCATCACCTCGATCTTTTCTTTGTCTAGTTCGATACCCTGCTCTGAAATCCGATGACCCAGGACTATCCCATCTCGGACAATAAAGTGGCACTTCTCCCTGTTCAAAACCAGATGCTTTTCCTCGCAGGGCTGTAATACCCTGCATAAATTAAACAGACAGACAAAAAGAGGATCCAAACACCGAGAAATTGTCCATGAAAACCTCCATTATGTCCTCAATCAAGTCGGTAAAAATCGACATCATGCATCGCTGGAAGGTCGCTGGGCATTGTACAATCCAAATGGCATTCTGGGTTAAGCAAAGGTGCCGTAGGGACATGTGAATGTAGTCTTCTCCTGGTCATCTGGGTGGATGGGAATCTGAAAGAAACCAGAATACCCATCTAGAAAACATTAGTATGCGTGGTTAGCCAATCTCTCAAGCATTTGATCAATAAAAGATAACGGGAAATGATCCTTACGAGTAGCAGCATGCAATTTCCTATAGTCAATACACATCCTATGTCCTGTGACAGTTCTAGTTGGTGTCAACTAATTTTTCTCATTTTCAACAACTGTCACACCGCCTTTCTTTGGCACAACATGGACTGGGCTCATCCAAGTACTATAAGAGATAGCGTATATGATGCCCGCCTCTAAAAGTTTCATTATCTCCTTCTTTACAACATCCTTTAGATTCGTGTTTAACCGTCTCTGATGTTCTATTTGATATGCTCAAATTAATATCATAAAAGTACTAAAGCAGTAGTTGTAGTAAGTGTAGGGGTTGAACACAATGACTCACAGAAATCACACAATATATTGTATAGTATCGAATCAAGCTAAGAAAATCAGATGAAACAAAAACAATAAACAGTAAAAGCGTTGTAAATTCGATGGAAGAAATATAGATTCAGGGTATTTCTCAGGAAATCAATGAATGCAGATAAACTAATTAACAAGATTCAGATTTAGTGCGGTTCTTGAACTCAAATCACTAAAGTATAATTTACCAACTGTCGTTGCGAGAATTATCTAAATCTAAACTTCAGAATCCCAAATCTCTTTGCAAATTCCTAAGAATAAATAAGCTTTAATTTCAGGTTTGATTTGTTCACAAATCAATTAAACCAAATCTCTTTGCGAATAATCAATTTGCTCACCTTAGGTTCTATCAGGTAATTAATCGCACTGTCGTGCCTAATCAATTATCCTAAGATCTATATTCTAGGTAGCTAATCTAGAACAAGCTTTGAACACAACCGAAAGCGAAGAACTAATTCAAATGGAGAATCCTAATAAACTAATCAACCTAGCATTCAGAGAAAACCCTTATGAGAACCCTGAACCTAAAGTGGATCTACTCAGACATGGTGATTGAAAGCAACATGATTGAATAGATCATCAAAGAAAACAATAGAAAACATGAGTCCAGAGTTGTCTCTCCAAAAACCAAAGTAGAATCAAAGTAGAATAAAAGCATAGCCATAAAAGTGGCTGAAAAACCTAATTATAGCTAAAACACGTTCTGGGGCTTTTTGTAAATAATAAAGTCCTCTGGGGCAATTCTGCAACATTTCAACTCTTAGAAAAGTCGCGGCTCGTGTCTGCTGCGATGGGTATCGATCGATACTAGGAAGTATCGATAGATACTGATGCTTCAAATCGGGTACTCAGCAACACGAACTTCTGCTTTGCTCCAGAATGCTCCAGAAAGCTCCAATATCTCCAATTATGCTCCAAACGTGCTAAAACATGTAAAAGACTCTAAAAGACTCCAAAATACTAGAAAGACTCTATAAAACGGACTTATATCATGGCCTAAAAGGGGTCAAAACCATGATATATCATTATTGAAGTCATCGTGAGTAGCCCTAAAGCTCTATGATACTTTCTAAGCAAAGCGGTTTCCACATTGTTCAACTCAGCGTTGATGATCACAGGGTAAGTGGAGTTAGGGCCAAGAAATGCATACCTTAGCCCAATTGGGAGTGTTTTGAGTTCGATATTCGGGGCCTTCAGCTCGCTCCACGGGTCAGCAGGAGGCGCAAGAAGACTTGCTGTTGGAAGCGTCTATGCGGCTCTATCTAAACTGATGTACTCGACCATCTTCTCCATCGTCTGGCTCGAGTTTAGCATCTTAGCAGAGCCGGTGGCATCGTCACTCATAAACTCATGCTCATTCTCTGCTTTTGTCAAAACGGTCTCCAACGGGTCATCGACTAGAACCTCTTCAATCGCTTTGTTAGAGACCTTTAGTGAGTCGTCTATCGAGAATGTATGTCCGTCCAACATAGGTTTCTTCAGCATCTTATCTATCTCAAATTTCATGACAATGTCTCCCAGGTGGAAATCTATTCGCCCGTTCCTCACGTCTATGATGGCTCCTGTTGTACACAAGAAGGGTCTTACCAAAATGAGAGGATCCTTTGGTTCTTCATCCAGTTCTAGTACCACAAAATCTGCAGAAACAAATGCATTGCCAATTCGCACATGTAGATCCTCAAGAACACCAATAGGCAACTTCACGGAACGATCAGCAAACACTAGATAGATCTTAGTTTGCTTGAACTTCGTTAATCCAAGCCGCTTAGCTACAGAGTATGGCATTCGGTTGACGCTGAATCCAATATCACATAGAGAGCAAGCAAAAGTCATTGCTCCGATCCGCACAGAGAGAATGAACTTTCCTAGATCGCCTAGCTTCTTTGGCATCTTGATTTGGAGGACATTATTGCAATCCTTAGAGACCATCATGACATTATCTTCGGTAGACACCTTACTTGTTACTAAGCTCTTCATGTATTTATTCAATAAATAATAAAGTCTTCTGGGGCAATTTTGCAATTCTTCAACTCTTGGAAAAGTCGCGGCTCGTGTCTGCTGCGATGGGTATTGATCGATACTGATGCTTCAAATCGGGTACTCAGCAACACGAACTTCTGCTTTGCTCCAGAATGCTTCATAAAGCTCCAATATCTCCAATTATGCTCCAAACGTGTAAAAACTTGTAAAAGACTCTAAAATACTAGAAAGACTCTATAAAACGGACTTATATCATGGCCTAAAAGGGGTAAAAACCATGATATATCAACTCCCCCAGACTTAGCCTTTGCTTGCCCTCAAGCAAATAGAAGACTAAACCAAAGAAAGAGGTTTGAAAACACGGAGGCTCACCTATTCAGGAACCATCGCAAAGATCCTTTTCCCAAGCACCCAAATGTCACTTAACCAGCTTTTGATCTAACCACCACGTACTTCGCCGTAGACATTCACAACTTTTCCAGACTCCACACATTATCTCGCAACATTGTTCAAATAAAGCCCTCATCGCCAGTTTTATCGCTGCAGCCAATGTTCAAGAACCTTCTAGATTCTTTACCATACAATATCATGACAAGGAACCATCCAATTTCACACTTTTTGTATCACTTTCTCTCCCCCAGACTTATTTCTTATTATGTTCTCTCTTTTTTAGATCCGCATATACACATCAAGGTCCGAAATGTGAGTAATGATGGTGTTTGCCACCGAATCCCCGTTTCTTCCCTCTCTATGTATCAAATGTTTAGGCAAATAGTGGTATCACGGGAAATTTTCCTAACCTCGCTTTCAACCTTTGTGTGATCATTCCATCTTAAGTAGAATAATGGGATCGCTGGGAATTTTCCTATCCCTCTACTCAAAAGAAAATCATTTCATCTTTTATGCTCTTATTTATCAACTTATAACAGGGGAGAGAGATACCATTACTTTAAACATATGGGTTCCTTTGTCAGATATGAATGATGAATCAAGCTCTGTAAACACTAACCACATCGATGAAGTGCTAAAATTTGGCTCAGGCTTCAGAAGAACTCTGCTGGAGACATGGATGTTTTCTAGTCAACTGTTCAGTCCTTGGATTTTTCATTAGTCGATCTAGAACCGATCCTGTAACACTGTGCACTCAAAATCAAAATCAAATCAATAGGTTCAAGCACAAGATCATCATCTCCAACAAGTTTTGACTCAATAAAACGAAATATTTTTTTATTTTATGACTCTAAGAAAAACAAAAATAATGTCAGCAGACACCTCCCCCAGACATGAACAACACTGTCCCCAGTGTTATCTAGCCTAGAGTACGTAAAAGAAAACAAAAGAACGGAATAGAATGAAGAGAAACAAGAAGTTACCGTGCTGGAACATCTGGTGTCGACCGACACACGGCATCGTATCGATCGATACCAGGCTTAAGTCGACATGATGAACCGTACATTCGCGATTGGTGTCGACCGATACAATTGTGGTATCGATCGGTACTCGGACAATTTCGAGTTTTGCTCCTTGTTTATCCTGACACAAACACATAAATAAAAATAAAAAGAAAAAATGACTCAAAAGCAGACTCACCAGTGGGTTGCCTCCCACCAAGTGCTCGTTTAAAGTCAGTAGCTTGACTTTGGCTAAGGTGATCAGTCAGGAGAAGATTGAGAGCTTACTCCCATGTAAGTTCCACAGCTAGATACTTGCAGACTCAGAGTTTTGCTCAACATGCTCTCCATAAATTCATTTCCTTTCTCTTTCAGCTCCGAAGTAAGAAGAACTCGAGCCTTAGAGAATGGCTTCGAAGTTCCTTTGCACTTCACCTTGTACTCAATCGAATCCCCATCACACTTCTGAGGGGTTAGAGTCACATGTGTAGCACTCTCGACTCTTTTGCTCTTCGCCTTCTTCTTTGTTGCCTTAGCCTTCCTGACAACTTTCTTGGGGATGCTGGGCGGTTCAACCAAAACGTCTATGACAGTTGGGTCATCAGGAGGCTCTTCCAAAAGATCAACTACAAATGTCCCTCTTGTGACAACAGTGAAGCAGGAGACATGTGTGGGAGCACCTCTAGAGGGAATGGCATCATAATAGACCTCTTCGTAAATGTAAGAGAAAGAGAGTCTCTTATTAGGTGTGTCTATGATCGCGCCAGCAGTAGCCATAAACGGTCATCCAGGAGCAAAGAAACCTCAGATCCTTCGCTCATCTCCACAACCTGAAAATTAGTGGACACCAGACAATCTCCTACTTTAACAAGCAAAGCATGGATAGTACCGTATGGAGGTGAGGTGGAGAAGTTCGCAAACGTGAGAAGCATCGTAGGGGGTCTTATATCAGCCCTCAATCGTTCAGCAAGTTCCCTTGATATTATATTGACGCTAGACCTTGAGTCAACGAGAGACTCATCCAATTCAACTCCAGAGATGGAGCATGGAACTGCGAATTTCGCTGGGTCTTCCTCCTGGGTCAACTGCCTCAGCGCAAGTGACTTGCTTATTGCCTTGATGAAGAGTGCCTTAATTTCTTCCAGAGTTTCTCTGCAATCTTTGAAGTGACTTAGCAGAGGCCAGCCCTCTAGAGCTTCTTCAAAAGTGAACGAGTGGGGTATCTTTCGTACCATATTCTCAAAGCCATGCAGCTGCTTTGGAGTGATGGGGGCTCATAGGTGTTGAGGAATAGGATTCAGCTTCCTGGGCTTGTGAAGTTTGTCAACACTCATACGTGGCTCATTTGCAGTATCTGGGTGGGTATCGATCGATACAGGTAGGGTATCGATCGATGCAGGGGTGGTGTTCGAATTCTCATCGTCAGATAAAACCTCAACCATAGAGAACTACACAACCAACTTATCCAACATAGATTTGCATCTGGTGTCCTCCCATTCCTTCTTTGTCATCTTAGGAGGCATAGGATAAGGTATCTTGGGTATATAGACCCTCTCCTTGACAATCTCGGGCCTCTTTTCGACCTGCGTCTCAGCGTCGATCGATACTGGAGGAGTATCGATCGATACATGTGATTTTCCATCCACTCGTGCAGGTATTTGGACCGGTATCGATCGACACTGGCTGGTATCGATCGATACTCGGGCGATTTCAGAATCCCAGTCATCATCTTCAACAGCATCGTAAAAAATTCCTGCATCAAAACCATTTTCTACCACTGCAGTGGCTTCTTTAGCACTTCCTATGGTGATTGCATTGATGTGTGCTCTTTGATTCTCAGTTTTCCCTGGAAGAAAACCTTCCTGCCTTTTCACAGCTACTGCTGTCTGAGCGACATGAGTTTCTAGCTTTCTCTGAGAAAGATTGATAGCTTCAATTTTCCCATTGAGATCAATGTACAGAGAGTCAAACTTCCCATTGAAATCTACTTGCAACTTCTGATGTCCCTGAAGAAGTTGTTCAAGCATGGATTCCATCTTGTTATCTGTGGACTTTGGAGAGATGGGCTGGTACGAAAAGATCCCGTAGTTGCGAGTGAAATCACTACTCTGAAGTGGTTTATGAGTGAATTGATTTGCTCCAGAGCCAGATTGGTTTCCCACAAACTTGTACCCACCTTGCTGATTGTTGTTGTTGAAGTTTCGGGTGTTGTTGTACCCAAATTGCTGACCCTGAAAATCAGAACCACCAACGTAATTAACATCCTCCACTTCATCTCCACCGATATTATTGACTCCATCAGCAAAGTGTACAGTCTTCTTAGACTTCCGGATCAGAAAATCCAGATTGGCTTGAACCTCAACAATCTGCGAACCATCAATTCCTCCAGCCTGCTTCTTTCGCTCGAATTCAGCATTCTTGGTGCTATTGTTAGACGCCAAGTTCTCAATCAGCACGATCGCATCATTTGGATACCTGGTATTGAAGTTCCCATTACTTGCAGTATCCAAACCCATATGGTATCTCCAATCGATTCCTCTGTAGATAGTACCCAGCAGCTGAACCTGAGTGAACCCATGGTGCGGGCAATCTCTCTGATATGACTTGAAACGTGTCCAAGTAGCTTTGATTGCCTCTGTTGGACCTTGAGAAAATTGAGAGATCTTGTTCCTGAGTTCCTCGGATGTCGCATCATCATAGAAATTGTTCAGGAATTTGTTCTTCGTCTCATCCCATGTAGTTAGCCAACCAGGAGCCAACTGCTTCAGCCAATAAGCAGCATCCCCACAAAGAGAGTATGTGAAAAGTTTGCAGAAGAGGAACTCATTAGGCACTCCATTGTACTTCATACCAGTGACCAAATCTTCGAACCTCTCGATATGATCCATGGGGTGTTCATGAGATAGGCCATGGAAAGGATTCTGACTCACAAGAGCGTAGTACGCAGGTTTCAGCCCAAAATCATTCCTCTGAAAAGTTGGGATGCGAATCGCAGATCGATTGGCATAGAACTGATCAGGTCTATTTTGCTCAGCAAGTGTTCTACCGCGATCAACCCCAGCATTCCCAACGTTGGCTTGCGCAGCTGACGCGACAATTTGACCAACAACAGCAGGAGGGACAATGACGTTTCCAGCTTCATCAAGTCGCTGCCCTCTTTCATTGCACACTTGACCCTCTTGGTCTCTCAGAACTCCAGCTTCATCAGGTCTTAATACCACTGTGTTGTTCATCCCTGATTTTTGCTTTGCCTTTCTGCTTGTGCGTTCTAAACGTGCTAGCTTCTCTAACGATAGATTAACTAGCAGAGTGCTCTTGTTACCTCTGGTTTCAAGATTAGACATGCACCTGAAACACAAAATTCAAGAACGTTAGTAACAAAAACGTGATGAGTATCGATCGATACCAAGTGGTGTCGATCGATATCAACAAAAATAAAACGACAAGTATCGACCGATTCTACATAGTATCGATCGATACCGACGAACTTAGTCGAAACTCGACAGCTAAAATCTAATGGCGAAATTGAGTCCACGGCAACGGCGCCAAATTTGATATGCTCAAACTAATATCCTAAAAGTACTAAAGCAGTAGTTGTAGTAAGTGTTGGGGTCGAACACAAGGACTCACAGAAATCACACAATAGATTGTATAGTATCGAATCAAGCTAAGCAAATCATATGAAACAAAAACAATAAACAGTAAAAAAGTTGTAAATTCAATGGAAGAAATATAGATTCAGAGTATTTCTCAGGAAATCAATGAATGCAGATAAACTAATTAACAGGATTCAGATTTAGCGCGGTTCTTGAACTCAAATCACTAAAGTATAATTAACCAACTGTCGTTGCGAGAATTATCTAAATCTAAACTTTAGAATCCCAAATCTCTTTGGAAATTCCTAAGAATAAATCAGCTTTAATTTCAGGTTTGATATGTTCACAAATCAATTAAACAAAATTTCTTTGCGAATAATCAATTTGCTCACCTTAGGTTCTATCAGGTAATTAATTATCCTAAGATCTATGTTCTAGGTAGCTAATCTAGAACAAGCTTTTAAAACAACCTTAAGCGAAGAACTAATTCATATGGTGAATCCTAATAAACTAATCAACCTAGCATTCAGAGAAAACCCTTATGAGAACCATGAACCTAAAGTGGATTTACTCAGACATGGAGATTGAAAGCAACATGATTGAATAGATCATCGAAGAAAATAATAGAAAACATGAGTGCATAGTTGTCTATCCAAAAACTAAAGTAGAATCAAAGTAGAATAAAGGAATAGCCATAAAAGTGGCTGAAAAACCTAATTATAATGCTAAAACACGTTCTGGGGCTTTTTGTAAATAATAAAGTTTTCTGGGGCAATTCTGCAATTCTTTGACTCTTGGAAAAGTCGCGGCTCGTGTCTGTTGCGATGGGTATCAATCGATACTAGGCAATATCGATCGATACTGATGCTTCAAATCGGGTACTCAGCAACACGAACTTCTGCTTTGCTCCAGAATGCTTCAGAAAGCTCCAATATCTTCAATTATGCTCCAAACGTGCTAAAACCTATAAAAGACTCTAAAAGACTCCAAAATACTAGAAAGACTCTATAAAACGGACTTATATCATGCCATAAAAGGGGTAAAAACCATGATATATCACTATTGAAGTCATTGATTCATCCTCTAGATGTATTCTATGCATGCAAAGGTTGGGTGAAATCTTTGTGAGGTCATCTCGTGAGTAGCCCTAAAGCTCTACGATACTTTCTAAGCAAAGCGGTTTCCACATTGTTCAACTCAGCGTTGATGATCACAGGGTAAGTGGAGTTAGGGCCAAGAATTGTGTACCTTATCCCAATTGGGAGTGTTTTGAGTTCGATATTCGGGGCCTTCAGCTCGTTCCACTGGTCAGCAGGAGGCGCAAGAAGACTTGCTGTTGGAAGCGTCTCTGCGGCTCTATCTAAACTGATGTACTCGACCATCTTCTCCATCGTCTGGCTGGAGTTTAGCATCTTAGCAGAGCCGGTGGCATCGTCACTCATAAACTCATGCTCATTCTCTGCTTTTGTCGAAACGGTATCCAACGGTTCATTGACTATAACCTCTACAATCGCTTTGTTATAGACCTTTAGTGAGTCGTCTATCGAGAATGTATGTCCGTCCAACATAGGTTTCTTCAGCATCTTATCTATCTAAAATTTCATGACAATGTCTCCCAGGTGGAGATCTATTCGCTCGTTCGTCACGTCTATGATGGCTCCTGCTGTACACAAGAAGGGTCTTCCCAAAATGAGAGGATACTTTGGTTCTTCATCCAGTTCTAGTACCACGAAATCTGCATGAACAAATGCATTGCCAATTCGCCCATGTAGATCCTCAAGAACACCAATAGGCAGCTTCACGGAACGATCAGCAAACACTAGATAGATCTTAGTTTGCTTGAACTTCGTGAATCCAAGCCGCTTAGCTACAGAGTATGGCATTCGGTTAGAGTATGGCATTCGGTTGACGCTGAATCCAAGATCACATAGAGAGCAAGCAAAAGTCATTGCTCCGATATGCACAGAGAGTATGAACTTTCCTGGATCTCCTAGCTTCTTTGGCATCTTGTTATGGAGGACATCACTGCAATCCTTAGAGACCATCATGACATTATCTTCGGTAGACACCTTACTTGTTACTAAGCTCTTCATGTATTTATTCAATGAAAGTATCATTTGGATTGCATAAACAAGAGGAAGCTTCACCACAAGATCATTTACATTTCCTTACACTTGGCCTCTTCTAGGTCTTTACGCGACTTCTTCGAACGAGTAGGGTAAGGGATTTTTGGGGTGTAGACGCGTGTAGGTGGTAGAACATGTGGCTCATCTGCAGCGCTTGTACTCGCGAAAGATTTCTCTTTCTCGACTGTCCCCTTGTCAACATCTCCTAAATTATCGGCGATGTCAGCATCTTCACTTTTTCGTGCGGTTGGTTCCAACTCCTTCCCGCTTCTGAGTGTAATGACATTGACGAACTCATTCCTTGGATTTTTCTCTACCTTTCCGGGAAGAGTTCCCTGGGGTCTCGTGATTGCTTCGGCAGTTTGTGCAACCTGAGTATCCAGCTTCTTCACATGAGTGCATACAGCTTCATATTTTGTGTTGAGATCATTGTACATGTTATCAACCTTGACGTTGATCTCCTTAGAAGATTGTTGTTGATTGAGCAGGAGTTGTTGCATTAGAACCTTAAGCTTGTCTTGAGGTTCATTCGCGGTGCTTGCAGGAGTTTGGAACGGGGTAGGTTTTGTCGTTTGGAAAGAGTTGAACGGTTGTTTCTGCTGGAACCCACCTTGAAACATGTTCTGGCCCTGAAAACCATGAGAGAATCCTGAGACGCCTGCACAAACGTCTTTCCTTGGGGGGTATTGAACTTGCTGGGGTAGACTTGATCATGGGGGTTCTCGACATTGGTGCTTCTGTAAGACAAGTTTGGATGGTTCCTGTAATTCTGGTTGAACCCTTTTTTCTGCACGTACCCTTGTCCACTAACGTAGTTTACCTCATGTTGCTCATTGGTTTCGTTCTCAGCCAACCCTTGACATAAAATCTCATCTCCTACCTCCTCGCAAGACTGTATGCTTCTCTGATTTCCCTTCAGTAGTAAGTTCACTTTCGCAGTCAGCTCGTCAATCTTCTGCGAATATGCGCCATTGACACGTCTGGTTCTGTCGTACTCAGGGCATCGATTTCCGGAACTTGAAACCAAATTCTGTATCAGCTGGTACGCCCCCTCCTTAGTCTTAGTCATGAAGTCTCCATTGCTCGCAGCATTAAGAGCGTTCTTGTAATCCCAATCAACTCCATTGTATAGGATGCTTAGTATCTGCTCATCCGAGTACCCATGGTGAGGGCACTCTCTGCGGTATTCTCTGAACCTGTCCCATGCTTCGCAAAAACAATCTCCTGCGTGCTGCTGGAAGGTGGTGATTTTATTTCGCAGCGAAGCCGTGTTAGACTTGGTGTAGAAATGATCCAAGAAATTAGCTCTGCATTATTCCCATGTAGTCAACGACCCAGGTGGAAGTGACTTGAGCCATCTCAGTGTCTTGTCCGCCAAAGAGAAATTGAAGAGTTTGCACTTAAGATGGCGGTACTCCGTTCGATTTGATAATGCTGCAAATTTCTTCAAATGTTTTGATATGGTCCATAGGATGCTCTGCAGGTAAGCCATGGAACATGTGCTGCTTCACCAATGCGATCATCCTCGCCCCAATCTCCAAGCCCAGCAACTTGCTTAGAATTTTCGGCCAAATTTCCTTCTAGTCGCAGGTTATCGACCGATACTAGGGGAGTATCGATCTATACTGGCGACGCTGAATCGAGCATCTTCGAATATCCAGCAGTATCATCGCACAAATGGACCTCTGAAGTGGCTGAACAGACCAATGCTCTCTCTAGTGGATTCTCATGGTGCATCTCCAAGAAGTACTCCTCTGCTATGTCACTGAAGGTGTCCACATAGAACGTCTGCCCATCCATAGTTAGTCTATTCATCATCTTCTCCATGTAAAAGGACATCACCAAATCACCGATGTTGAGAGCTATCTGTCCATTCTTGCAATCGATCAAGGCTCCAGCAGTCGCAAGGAATGGTCTGCCCAGGATAAGAGGATCCTTAGGCTCAACATCGTACTTCAGGACGATGAAATCTGTTTGGATCAAGTAATTCCCAATCTTGATTGGGACATCTTCGAGTAGTCCCTCTGGAAGTCGCACTGAGCGATCCGCAAGTACCAGCTAAATCCTTGTAGATTGAAAATCTGTCATCCCCATTCGCTTAGCAACTGAGTGTGTGATGAGGTTCACACTCGACCCAATATCACAGAGAGCACGCTCGAATCTCTCTGTGAAGATAATGCAATCCAAAACAAAACTCCCTGGGTCTGGTAGCTTTTTGGGAATTTTGTTGGGTAGAATCGCACTGCACTCAGCTGTAATCATCATGACACCTTCCTCAAGGTTCACATTGCTAGACACCATCTTCTTCACATAACTCCTGAAAGCTGGAGAAGTCTTAATAGCATCAACAAAAGGAAGCTCCACAACCAACTTATCCAACATAGTTTTGCATCTGGCGTCCTCCCATTCCTTCTTTGTCATCTTAGGAGGCAAATGATAATGTATTTTGGGTTTGTACACACTCTCCTTGACAATATCTTGTTCCTTATCGACTTGCGCCTCAGTATCGACCGACACAGAAGGAGTATCGATCGATACACATGTATTTTCAGAATCCCAGTCGTCATCTTCAGCAAGATCGACGAAAGTCTCTGCAATTGGGTTGTTCTTCACTCATGTAATCACCTCTTTTCCACTCCTTAAGGTGATGGCATTGATGTGTGCTCTTGGATTCTCAGTTTTCCCTGGAAGCAAACCTTCCTGCCTCTTCACAGCTGTTGCTGTCTGAGCAACGTGGTTTCCAGCTTCTTCTGAGAGACATTGAAAGCATCAATTTTCCCATTCAGATCAGTGTACAGAGAGTTCATCTTTCCATTGAAGTCCACTTGCAGCTTTTGATGTCCCTGAAAAATTTGTTCAAACATGGATTCCATCTTACTCTCTGTGAATTTTGGAGAGATGGGTTGGTATGAAGAGTTCACATAATTGCGAGTGAAATCGCTGCTCTGGAGTGGTTTCTAAGCAAATTGTTTTGCTCCAAAACCATATTGGTTTCCCTCAAACTTGTACCCACCTTGCTGAGTGTTGTTGTTAAAGTTTCGGTTGTTGTTGTACCCAAATCGCTGACCCTGAAAACAAGAACCACCAACGTAGTTAACGTCCTCCACTTCATCTTCATCAATATTATCGACTCCATCAGCAAAGTGTACAGTCTTCTTCGACTTCCCGATCAGAAGATTGTGCATAGAATCCAGCTTGGCCTGAACTTCAGCAATCTGCGATCCATCCATGTTCCCATTCTGTCTCTTTCGCTCAAAGTCTGCATTTTTGGTGCTATTTTTAGACGCCAAATTCTCAATAAGCACATAAGCATCATCTGGATACCTGGTATTGAAATTCCCATTGCTCGAAGCATCCAAAGCCATCTGATACCTCCAACCAATCCCTCTGAAGAAGAAACCCATCAGATGAACATCAGAGTACCCATGATGTGGAAAATCTCTCTGGTACGATCTGAATCTCGTCCAAGCAACCTTGAACGCCTCAGTAGGTCCTTGAGAAAACTGGGGGATCTTGTTCCTCAGATCCTCGGATCGTGCATCATCATAGAAGTTATTCAGGAAAGCAGTCTTAGTCTCTTCCCAGGAAGTCAGTGATCCAGGAGGTAACTGCTTCAGCCAGTAAGTCGCATCTTCACCAAGTGAGTATGGGAAAAGCTTGCAGAAGAGGTAATCATAGGACACTCCATTGCTCTTGATGCTAGTGACCAAATCCTCGAACCTCTCAATATGATCCATGGGATGTTCACTGGAAAGACCATGAAAAGGGCGACCCACAAGAGTGTAGTATGCAGGTTTCAGCTCAAAGTCATTCCTCCGAAAAAGAAGGAGGATGAATCGCTGATCGATTTGTATAAAACTGATCAGGCATGTTGTACTCACTAATCGTTCTACCACGATTAACCACAACAATGCCTGCGTTCGCGTTCCCAGCGACGTTCCCTGCGACTATCTCCTCGACAGCAGGAGCAGGTGGAATGATGTTCCCCTCTCCATCCAATCGTTGCCCTTGCGCATTGCACAATTGACCATCTTGGTCTCTGTAAGCACCAGCTTCATCTCGAACCAAAACCATCGGATTATTGTTCATCTCTGCTGGCTTCTTTGCTCTTCTGTTTGTGCGTTCCACAAGTGCTAGCTGCTCCAATGACAGTTCAACTATTTGAGTGCTCTTGTTTCTTCTGGTTTCACGAACAAGCATACACCTGAAAACAAAAGTCAAGAACGTAAGTAACAAAAAACGCGATGAGTATCGACCGACACTGGGTGGTGTCGATCGATATCAAAAAAAGAAAACGACGAGTATCGACCGACACTAGTCAGTATCGATCGATACCGACGAACTTAGTCAAAATTCTCATACTAAAATCTAATGGCGAATTGAGTCCCCGGCAACGGCGCCAAATTTGATATGCTCAAATTAATACCCTAAAAGTACTAAAGCAGTAGTTGTAGTAAGTGTAGGGGTCGAACACAAGGACTCACATAAACATACAATAGATTATGTAGATGAGAATCAAGCTAAGCAATTCAGTTGAAACAAAAAGAAATAGGCATTAAAAGAGTTGTAAAATCGATGGGAGAAAGATAGGTTCAGGGTATATCTCAGGAAATCAATGAATGCAGATAAACTAACTAATCAGGGTTCATGTTACGCATGGTTCTTAAACTCAAATCACTAAAGTATAATTAACCAACTTTCGCTGCGAAATTTATCTAAATCTAAACTTCAGAATCCCAAATCTCTTTGCAAATTCTTAAGAATAAATCAGCCTTAATATCGAGTTTGATATGTTCATAAATCAACTAAACCAAATCTCTTTGCGAATAATTAATATGCTCACCCTAGGTTCTATCAGATTACTCAATTGCACTGTCGTGCCTAATCGATTAACCTAAGATCTAAGTTCTAGGTGATCAATCTAGAATTAGCTTTGAGAACAGCCTATGGTGAAGAACTAATTCATATTATGAACCCTAAACAATAAATCAACCTAGCATTCTAAGAAATCCCTTATGAGAACCCTAAACCTAACAAGAGATATACTCAGACATGGAAATTGAAGCAATAAACATGACTGAATAAATACTCAAATAGATAATAAGAAAGAGTAACAAGAGGATTCTAAATCTTCTCTCGGACGAACATAGTTTCAGACTTGTCTCCCTTCAAAAGCTCTCTCACAAAACCAAAGTAAGATAAAGCATAGCCATCAAAGTGTCTGTAAAATCCTAATAAATAACTTAAGTCACGTTTTGGGGTTTCTTGTAAATAATAAAGTCTTCTAGGCAATTTTGCAATTCGTCAACTCTTGAAAAAGTCGTGATTGTGTCTTGCTGCAGTGAGTATCGACCGATACTAGTCAATATCGATCGATACCGAGGCTTCAAATCGGGTACTCAGCTACACGAACTTCTTCTTTGCTCCAAAATTCTCCAGAAAGCTCCAATATCTCCAATTATGCTCCGAACGTGCTAAAACCTGTAAAAGACTCTAAAACACTACGAAATAGTAGAAAGACTTTATAAAGTGGACTTATATCATAGCTTAAAAGGGGTAAAAACCATGATATATCAACTCCCCCAGACTTAGCCTTTGCTTACCCTCAAGCAAATAGAAAGCTAAACCAGAGAAAGAGGTTTGAAAACACGGAGACTCACCTATTCATGAACCATCGCAAAAATCCTTTTCCCAAGCACCCAAATGTCACCTAACCAGCTCCTGATCTAACCACCATGTACTTCTCCGTAGACATTCGCAGCTTCCACACATTATCTCGCAACATTGTTCAAACAAAGCCCTCATCGCCAGTTTCATCGATGCAGCCAATATTCAAGAACCTTCTTGATTCTTTACCATACAATATCACGACAAAAGAATTACCCAATTCACACACTTTTTGGTATTGTTTTCTCTCCCCCAGACTTGTTGCTCATTATGTTCTTTCTATCTTTTTAGATCTGCATATACACATTAAGGTCCGAAACGCGAGTATTGATGGTGTTTGCCACCTCATCCCCGGTTCTCTCCTCTCTATGTAACAAAGGCTTAGACGAATCGTGGTATCACGAGAAATTTTCCTAACCTCGCTTTCAACTTTTGTGTGATCATTCCTTCACAAGTAGAATAATGGGATCGCTGGAAATTTTCCTAGCCGTCTACTCAGAAGAAAGTCATTTCATCTTTTATGCTCTTATTTATCAACTTATAATAGGGGAGAGAGATACCATTACTTTAAACTCTTGGGTTCCTTTGTCAGATATGAATGATAAATCAAGCCCTGTAAACATCAATTGCATCGAAGAGGTGCAAAAATTTGGCTCAGACTTTAGAGGAACTCTGCTGGAGACATGGGTGTTTTCTAGTCAACTAGTCAGTCTTTGAATTTTTCTTTAGTCGATCTAGAACTGATCCTGTAACACTGGTCACTCAAAAGCAAAATCAGAACAATAGATTCAAGCACATGATCATAATTTCCAACAAATTTTGACTCAATAAAACGACAATTTTTGTTTTTTATGACTCTAAGAAAAACAAAAACGCTGTCAACAACTACCTCCCCCAGACTTAAACAACACTGTCTCCAGTGTTATCTATTCTAGAGCCGGTGAAAGAAAACAAAACAGCTGAGTGAAGACGTGAAAATCAGAGAACTTACCTATGCGTTGGGTATCGACCGATACAATTGCTGGTGTCGATCGATACAAGGACCATTGGTCGATGCAACGTCTATTTCTCCTGGTGTCGATCGATACCAGTGATGGTATCGGTCGACACCGACCTTTTAATATGATTTACACGTAAACACAAGACACAAAAATGAAAAATACTAAAATAAAAGACGTATATACAGACTCACCAGTGGGTTGCCTCCCACCAAGCGCTCGTTTAACGTCATTAGCTGGACTGTACCGCCATTCGAGTTGTGGGTGCATCATCCAGAGGCATCATCTGCCCTGTTGGAATCTCGGATTTCGCCCAATAGTGGTTCACCCTCTGTCCATTGACAGTAAATTCCTCGCCTGTAGGACTAATCAGCACAACGGCACCATGTGGTTTGACCTCTTTGATTGTGAAGGGACCTGACCAACGAGAACGCAGTTTACCAGTAAACAATTACAAACGAGAGTTATACAGAAGTACCTGGTCGTTTAGCTCGAAATGTCTAGAGATGATCTTTTTATCATGATAGGCCTTAGTTCTCTCCTTGTACTGCAGCTTCGAGTTCTTGTAGGCGTGGTGCATAATCTCATCCAACTCGTTCAATTGAATAAATCTCCTCTCAACAGCAGGCTTGATGTCGAAGTTCAGCAACTTTGTCGCCCATGCTGCCTTGTGCTCGATCTCCACTGGAAGGTGACATTCTTTCCCATACAGCAAGTGAAACGGTGTAGTACCCAGCGGTGTTTTGAAAGCAGTTCTATAAGTCCATAGCGCGTCATCCAACTTTGAGACCAATCCTTCCTAGAAGTACCCACTGTCTTTTCCAAAATCTCCTTGATTTCCCTGTTGGAGACATCTACTTGACTTGTTTGAGGGTGATATGGAGTAGTCACACGATGATTGACACCATGCTTCTTCAGCAACTTCTCAAAACTTTGTTAATAAAGTGGCTACCACCATCACTTATAACAATACGCGGCACTCCAAATCGTGGGAAAATGATGGTCTTAAACAACTTAAGAACCACCGCAGAGTCATTGGTTGGACTAGCAATCGCTTCCACCCATTTTGACACATAGTCCACATCAACGATGATATATTTGTTCTTGTGTGACGAGGGAAAGGGATCCATAAAGTCGATGCCCCATAATCAAAAACTTTAACCTCAACACTACAAGAAATCAGGGTTTTTATAACAGGACAGTATAGCGTTTTTTCGATTATGTTATGGTTGACATACCTCTGGTTTTTACATAGCGTTTGTATATTTGTAAACGCTATGACAGAGTCTTAGATGTTAAAAACAAAATTAGGCGTCTCGTTTTAATATTGTACCGGTTATGTTTAATAGCAAAACCATAATTGAAACGTTATGGAAGTGTTAGGCGGTATTTACTCCCGCGACACTTAGACAAAAAATTTCCCCAAAAAATTTCAGACCTAATTTCATGTTCTTTCCTCTTCCATCTTTGTCTCCAATTTGCTCGATTCTCACAATCTCCGCCTTTTCCCACTCTCCCACAGAAATTTCAGTTTCAATACCTAAGCTCCTTCCAGATTTTGCTACAATTTCTCACAATCTCGATTTTATCACTGTCTCCGACAAAGCTAACTCGTTCGAACCCAAACCACCGCAACTGAGCCGCAATCCATGTTAAAACGCTATGTAAATGTTGAGCGGGACAAAATAATTCCTTTACCCATCAAATACTAAGTGAAAAAGGAAACGCCACCAATTGGAGGCAATTTTTTAGGAAATTTGGCCTAAAAACTCTTCAATGTCGTTTCCCCCAATTTCATTTTGCTCTTCTTTTCTCCTTATCTGTTCTTAAGTTCCCACTCTCTAGATCTAGGGTCCTCAATTATGTACATCCTTCTCGTTGATAATGCCGACCCTTTCTCCGACCTCATTACGAACTTCGTGTGAGTACGCCTCTCAGCAGCAGACGTCATTACAAATCTTCTTGAGCTCAATCTTTGGCGAATCTCCTTCGCCTGGCTGAGATCGAGAATTTTGATCCTATTGACAAGAAGTAGGTGAAGGAATCCATCGGAAGTTTTGTTTTTGTTGTTCTTGTTTTTCGAAGATGCCGCTTCTCAACCAGGATCGCGCTCCATGAAGTCCAAACGGCGTAACCCCTTTTTCGGTTTTCGTTGATGAGATTTAGATGGGTTGGTGAGAAAAAATCGTAAAAGAGAAGATGATATATATCTCTCAGTCTAATTGTTTGATTTTTAGGGCTTTGTTCTATGGCATAGCAGAATAAATTATTTACCCCTCTTCAACGTCTTTTGAAATTCCATAGTGATATACGTTGTTAAGAACATGAATGGTTATTGTGGGTTCTTGCGATTTTGCTTTGTAATATATGTGATTGCACTTAATTTTGTTTGTTTCTGAACCAATTTCAGAAAAAGGAAGCTGTCTCCAAAGATTGAGCCCAAGAGAAGAAGATTCTTTTCTATAATTTACTTACATACTTGCACTTGGGCTTACAGCTAGTTTGCAAGCACTTTTCTAACGAATGTCTTTGTGGTCCAGAGAACAATAACGATGTGAATCTTGGGTGTGGATGCACTAGCGAGTGTAGCAGTCTTATGAGCTAAGGTTGGAACAACAAAGGTGTGGAGATCAAATTCAGAGGTCGAATTCAATTCTAATGCTTTAGGAGGTTGAATTCAATTCTGATGAGGACATGGTTGAGTTCATGTAGAAAGTTTCAAAGATCGTCGATACCACAGAGCTTACTGTTGAGCAGAGGAACCACTTGTATGTTGCCTACAAGAACGTGATTGGTGCTAGGAGGGCTTCGTGGAGTATCATCTCCTCCATTGAGCAGACAGAAGAAAGCAGATTGTGAGCAGACAGAAGAAAGCAGAGAAAAATGAAGGCTGAAGCTAACTAACTAGTAAATTAAAGCCTTTGTGTGTATTATTAATCTGATCTTAATAATGTAAATCGAATTGTATTTTGTTATCTTAAATTAAGAAACGTTAATCTCAAGTTAGAGCATATAATGAATGTTTGATTTATGGTATATGGATTCACACTTGTAAGTTATATTTTTAATTAAAAAAAGAAAACACAACAAATTATTATTTAACATAAGATAAAATAAAAAACTATTACAAAATTAAAAATAAGAAGGAAAAATTAGTATATTTTTGATTTAGGGTTTATGGCGTAGAGATTGGGGTTTAGGGTATACGTGTATAGGGTTTGAAATATATGTTTTCTAGTTCTATTAACAATCACAATAAATTTGTCTCATAATCTGTAAATAAAAAAAAATTAGAAAAAAACGAATTCTTGATATTATTTTAGGGTATATATAGGGTTTAGGGTTTGAAATAAAATACTATTTCTTTGTAATTTTCTAACTAAAAATATAAAAATTTATTATCTCATAATATTATAAGGCTTGGCAATTTTTAATAAAATAATCAAATAAAAAATTCTAAGTAAAATAAAATTTACAATCTTACAAACATTTGATTTAGTGTTTAGAGTATCGGAGGATTAGGGTTAGGGTTAGGGTATTGAACAGTAATGGTTTAGGATTCAACACTTACAATATATTATTTTCTATTTACAAATAATATAATTTATTGTTTCATATCAAAGATGTATTAGGTATAAAATATTTATTTGAAAAAACAAATGTTACAAGTGAGTCTTTGACTTAGAGTTTAGGGCATATGGTTTGAGGTTTAAGGTATAAAGGTTATGATTTTCTATTAACAATAAAAATATAATAATTTTAAAGTATTAATGACTGTTTGATTTAGTATATATGGATTCAAACTTGCAAGATATTTTTTTATATATTTCTCAATTAAAAAATGAAAATATAACAAATTATTGTTTCATACTAAAAACTTAATATAGAACCAAAAAAGTATTTCAAAATACAAAATAAAAAAGAAATACAACATTATAAATTCTTTAAAAAATTAGTACAAAAATTTAATTTTATTGTAGAATAAATAACTCATAAACTCCAAAATAGAAAAAACTATTCATTAAAAACTAAATAAAAGTAGAAAGCCAATAAAAAAAGTTCACTTAGATTGATGATGTGGCCAAATCTCACTTTTTGTTTTCTCTCCACTAAATTACTCTTTTTCCTTTTGTCGTGAAAAAAGTGAAAAAAGTGAAAAAAGGAGAAAGCATCCATCTTTCTCGTTTGGGTTTTTGATTACTCTTCCTCGTATTCATTGTATCATTACTTTGCTCCAATCTGAAACGAAAAGCAACTATCTTTCTCGTTTGGGTTTTTGATTAGATCTCCGGTTTCCGTTTCTATATTATTATGCGAGCTCACTTTAGGTCGTCCTGATTCTCTGACAATGATTTTCTCCAAGCTTGGTTGCTCCATCGCTCGATCCTATCGTTCCCAGGTTCGGTTGGGTTTTTTTTTTCCTTTAACTCGGTGTATCTATTTCCTAATTTTTATAAAAAATCGTGGTGAAATTAGGGATTGGTATACGGCGGTGGTGTGAGATCGGCGATTTTAAGCGAGGGGAGGCTTCGCGCGCCGCCAGCTCTTGAGGCGGCCGCTAATCAGTCGGATGGTGGATCAGGGTTTCTGAGGCGGCAATTTGCTTCTTTAGCTGCTCGGAAGGGACTGGATACCAATGATTTGAGCCGCGTTTTCGCTAACCCTAGATTGCGTCGGTTCTTCTCTAGCGAAAGCCCGAAGAAGAAGAAGAAGAGTATGAATCAAACCCTTGAAATTTTATACGGATTCAAATTATTAGTTTCGTATTAATTTGAGAGATGATTGATGCCCATTTTTTTATATGTTGATACACTTTAAGACCTGTGAATACTTGTGTTTACTGCAGGAGGCCACCACCGTTGACACCCTACAAGTTGAAGTGTGAAAAGGACGGTCTGAATTCCCGATAATTCCTCTTTGACCTTGTCCCTACTTTATTTTTGGATTTAGCCATTATAGTTGATCCCGACTTTTGCTGGTCGGGTTTGTAGCTTGGGATTTCACTATTGTATCGCCTTAAGACCATCTCCAATGTATTGCTCTATTTTTTACTCTAAAATAGAGCAACTCTATTTTGGAGCTGAGTTTTACTATAATGCCACTCTATTTTAGAGTTAAAAATAGAGTCATGAACAAAAAAAATAGAGTTGACTCTAAATATAGAGCCAAATATTAAAAACTCTATTTTTAGCTCTAAAATAGAGTTGGGTTGGAGAAGAATTGACTCTAAAATAGAGAATGTAGTCAAAAATAGAGATGAGTTGGAGATGCCCTAAAAGTCGATGGAACACTTGTTAATGCTTGATGTTAATACTAGTATGTTATGCAGCTGTGTCTCAGTATAATTTATCTTCTTTAGTTTACCCACATTGTTAAGATCTGACTTTGACATTTACAGGGAAAAGGAGTTAGTACATCAAGATGAAGGCACTCATTCTTGTTGGAGGCTTCAGGACTCGGTTGAGGCCATTGACTCTCAGTTTCCCCAAGCCGCTTGTTGATTTTGCTAATAAACTCATGATCCTTCATCAGGTACTATGATGATATAATGTTTGTTATTGTTTCGTCTTAGTTAATTTTCTTCCCAATGTATTTTCAATCTTCAAATTCTTACCTTGTTTCCTAGCAAACCTTATTATCTAGGAACAAAACATTCAGATTTATTATGACTGAAATATTTTCTCTCATGACTTATGTTTTAACCGAATCATGTATTCTTGTAGATAGAGACATTTAAGGCAATTGGAGTTGTTGATGCGGCTGTTAGAACCATGATAGTTTGTTGCAGCACGAAGCTGATGAAATCGAAGAAGTTTCAAAGATTGAAGGTCCAAGAGTGAAGGGAATATTCACAATTTATCTTTTGATCATGTACTTTTACTTTGTAATATAGGTTTTTTGTATCATGGTTTCATATTAATATAATAAAATATGTGATTTTTTATATATTATGAATTAATTGTTTTTATTATTATTATTACAAATATTTCAAAAATATATTACAATTAAAAAAAGAGAATCCATTTGTAATTTATTTTAATAAATTTTCGGGTAAATATAAAATAAATTAGTAACACAAATAATTTGTTATCTTTATAAAAAAACTCTTATTATTAATGAGTTTTAATAACAATTATAACACGTTATTATAAATATTAACAATTGTAGAGAGAGAAACGCTATCGTTGTTTAATTAACTGTAGTGTACGTCATGTCCGCTATCTAAAGTGCCGGACCTACAATGACGGGCGCTGTCAGAGCGTTTTGGAAAACGCTATGGTAGTTGAATCATATCATTTAACAGCCGCTATTAATACCCACATTTCTTGTAGTGCAAGGATGAAATTCTTTGGTATCTCATGCCTCTTGCTGACCTTCCCTCTCCTCTGACAGACATCACACTGTGAGATATAGGCATGCGCATCTCTGAACACAGTAGGCCACTAGAAGCCTGCTTGTAGAACTTTGGACACTGTCTAGAAAGTAGCAAAGTGTCCAACATACTCAGACCCATGACAATGAAAAAGAATCGCAGGCACCTCAGACACTGCAACGCATCTTCTGTAGATACCATCTAAGCAGTGCTTGTATAGGTTAGGCTCGTCCCAGAAGAATCTCCTCATCTCGCGCATAAACTTCTTCCCCGTATACTTTGTGGGATGCTTTGGCTCAGTCTCTACAGCAAGGTAGTTAGCAATGTCAGCGTACCATGGTCGTGCATGACTAGATACAGCAGCTAGATAGGCGTCATAAGAGTCTAAGTGCTCTGTAGGCAAAACAGGTCCACACCGTGTCAGGTATCGACCGATACTAGGTGAGTATCGATCGACCCTGAAGGTCTACACTCGCGAAAAGTGTAGATTTTCGGAACAAACATCATGAAGCTTAGCTTCAATGAAGTAGATACCCTCCTCTGGCAAGAAATCATCAATAAGTACGACTTCATCGACCTTTATTCGCGATAGGTGGTCAGCAACGCCATTCTAAACTCCCTTCTTGTCCTGATCTCGATATCGAACCCTTGGAGCAAAAATACACATCGGCAATCTTCGGTTGACACCTTACTTGTTACTAAGCTCTTCATGTATTTATTCAATGAAAGTATCATTTGGATTGCATCAACAAGAGGAAGCTTCACCACAAGATCATTTACATTTCCTTACACTTGGCCTCTTCTAGGTCTTTACGCGACTTCTTCGAACGAGTAGGGTAAGGGATCTTTGGGGTGTAGACGCGTGTAGGTGGTAGAACATGTGGCTCATCTGCAGCGCTTGTACTAGCGAAAGATTTCTCTTTCTCGACTGTCCCCTTGTCAACATCTCCTAAATTATCGGCGATGTCAGCATCTTCACTTTTTCGTGCGGTTGGTTCCAACTCCTTCCCGCTTCTGAGTGTAATGACATTGACGAACTCATTCCTTGGATTTTTCTCTACCTTTCCAGGAAGAGTTCCCTGGGGTCTCGTGATTGCTTCGGCAGTTTGTGCAACCTGAGTATCCAGCTTCTTCACATGAGTGTATACAGCTTCATATTTTGTGTTGAGATCATTGTACATGTTATCAACCTTGACGTTGATCTCCTTAGAAGATTGTTGTTGATTGAGCAGGAGTTGTTGCATTAGAACCTTAAGCTTGTCTTGAGGTTCATTCGCTGTGCTTGCAGGAGTTTGGAACGGGGTAGGTTTTGTCGTTTGGAAAGAGTTGAACGGTTGTTTCTGCTGGAACCCACCTTGAAACATGTTCTGGCCCTGAAAACCATGAGAGAATCCTGAGACGCCTGCACAAACGTCTTTCCTTGGGGGGTATTGAACTTGCTGGGGTAGACTTGATCATGGGGGTTCTCGACATTGGTGCTTCTGTAAGACAAGTTTGGATGGTTCCTGTAATTCTGGTTGAACCCTTTTTCTGCACGTACCCTTGTCCACTAACGTAGTTTACCTCATGTTGCTCATTGGTTTCGTTCTCAGCCAACCCTTGACATAAAATCTCATCTCCTACCTCCTCGCAAGACTGTATGCTTCTCTGATTTCCCTTCAGTAGTAAGTTCACTTTCGCAGTCAGCTCATCAATCTTCTGCGAATCTGCGCCATTGACACGTCTGGTTCTGTCGTACTCAGGGCATCGATTTCCGGAACTTGAAACCAAATTCTGTATCAGCTGGTACGCCCCCTCCTTAGTCTTAGTCATGAAGTTTCCATTGCTCGCAGCATTAAGAGCGTTCTTGTAATCCCAATCAACTCCATTGTATAGGATGCTTAGTATCTGCTCATCCGAGTACCCATGGTGAGGGCACTCTCTGCGGTATTCTCTGAACCTGTCCCATGCTTCGCAAAAACATTCTCCTGCGTGCTGCCGGAAGGTGGTGATTTTATTTCGCAGCGAAGCCGTGTTAGACTTGGTGTAGAAGTGATCCAAGAAATTAGCTCTGCATTATTCCCATGTAGTCAACGACCCAGGTGGAAGTGACTTGAGCCATCTCAGTGTCTTGTCCGCCAAAGAGAAATTGAAGAGTTTGCACTTAAGATGGCGGTACTCCGTTCGATTTGATAATGCTGCAAATTTCTTCAAATGTTTTGATATGGTCCATAGGATGCTCTGCAGGTAAGCCATGGAACATGTGCTGCTTCACCAATGCGATCATCCTCGCCCCAATCTCCAAGCCCAGCAACTTGCTTAGAATTTTCGGCCAAATTTCCTTATAGTCGCAGGTTATCGACCGATACTAGGGGAGTATCGATCTATACTGGCGACGCTGAATCGAGCATCTTCGAATATCCAGCAGTATCATCGCACAAATGGACCTATGAAGTGGCTGAACATACCAATGCTCTCTCTAGTGGATTCTCATGGTGCATCTCCAAGAAGTACTCCTCTGCTATGTCACTGAAGGTGTCCACATAGAACGTCTGCCCATCCATAGTTAGTCTATTCATCATCTTCTCCATGTTAAAGGACATCACCAAATCACCGATGTTGAGAGCTATCTGTCCATTCTTGCAATCGGTCAAGGCTCCAGCAGTCGCAAGGAATGGTCTGCCCAGGATAAGAGGATCCTTAGGCTCAACATCATACTTCAGGACGATGAAATCTGTTTGGATCAAGTAATTCCCAATCTTGATTGGGACATCTTCGAGTAGTCCCTCTGGAAGTCGCACTGAGCGATCAGCAAGTACCAGCTAAATCCTTGTAGATTGGAAATCTGTCATCCCCATTCGCTTAGCAACTGAGTGTGTGATGAGGTTCACACTCGACCCAATATCACAGAGAGCACGCTCGAATCTCTCTGTGAAGATAATGCAATCAAAAACAAAACTCCCTGGGTCTGGTAGCTTTTTGGGAATTTTGTTGGGTAGAATCGCACTGCACTCAGCTGTAATCATCATGACACCTTCCTCAAGGTTCACATTGCTAGACACCATCTTCTTCACATAACTCCTGAAAGCTGGAGAAGTCTTAATAGCATCAACAAAAGGAAGCTCCACAACCAACTTATCCAACATAGTTTTGCATCTGGCGTCCTCCCATTCCTTCTTTGTCATCTTAGGAGGCAAATGATAAGGTATTTTGGGTTTGTACACACTCTCCTTGACAATATCTTGTTCCTTATCGACTTGCGCCTCAGTATCGACCGACACAGAAGGAGTATCGATCGATACACGGGATTCTGGATCCCCGCATGCAGGTGGCTGGACTGGTATCGATCGATACACATGGATTTTCAGAATCCCAGTCGTCATCTTCAGCAAGATCGACGAAAGTCTCTGCAATTGGGTTGTTCTTCACTCCTGTAATCACCTCTTTTCCACTCCTCAAGGTGATGGCATTGATGTGTGCTCTTGGATTCTCAGTTTTCCCTGGAAGAAAACCTTCCTGCCTCTTCACAGCTGTTGCTGTCTGAGCAACGTGGTTTCCAACTTCTTCTGAGAGACATTGAGAGCATCAATTTTCCCATTCAGATCAGTGTACAGAAAGTTCATCTTTCCATTGAAGTCCACTTGCAGCTTTTGATGTTCCTGAAAAATTTGTTCAAACATGGATTCCATCTTACTCTCTGTGAATTTTGGAGAGATGGGTTGGTATGAAGAGTTCCCATAATTGCGAGTGAAATCGCTGCTCTGGAGTGGTTTCTAAGCAAATTGTTTTGCTCCAAAACCAGATTGGTTTCCCTCAAACTTGTACCCACCTTGCTGAGTGTTGTTGTTAAAGTTTCGGTTGTTGTTGTACCCAAATCGCTGACCCTGAAAACAAGAACCACCAACGTAGTTAACGTCCTCCACTTCATCTTCATCAATATTATCGACTCCATCAGCAAAGTGTACAGTCTTCTTCGACTTCCCGATCAGAAGATTGTGCATAGAATCCAGCTTGGCCTGAACTTCAGCAATCTGCGATCCATCCATGTTCCCATTCTGTCTCTTTCGCTCAAAGTCTGCATTTTTGGTGCTATTTCTATACGCCAAATTCTCAATAAGCACATAAGCATCATCTAGATACCTGCTATTGAAATTCCCATTGCTCGAAGCATCCAAAGCCATCTGATACCTCCAATCAATCCCTCTGAAGAAGAAACCCATCAGATGAACATCAGAGTACCCATGATGTGGAAAATATCTCTGGTACGATCTGAATCTCATCCAAGCAACCTTGAACGCCTCAGTAGGTCCTTGAGAAAATTGGGGGATCTTGTTCCTCAGATCCTCGGATCGTGCATCATCATAGAAGTTATTCAGGAAAGCAGTCTTAGTCTCTTCCCAGGAAGTCAGTGATCCAGGAGGTAACTGCTTCAGCCAGTAAGTCGCATCTTCACCAAGAGAGTATGGGAAAAGCTTGCAGACGAGGTAATCATAGGACACTCCATTGCTCTTGATGCTAGTGACCAAATCCTCGAACCTCTCAATATGATCCATGGGATGTTCACTGGAAAGACCATGAAAAGGGCGCTGACCCACAAGAGTGTAGTATGCAGGTTTCAGCTCAAAGTCATTCCTCCGAAAAAGCAGGAGGACGAATCGCTGATCGATTTGTATAAAACTGATCAGGCATGTTGTACTCACTAATCGTTCTACCACGATTAACCACAACAATGCCTGCGTTCGCGTTCCCAGCGACGTTCCCTGCGACAATCTCCTCGACAGCAGGAGCATGTGGAATGATGTTCCCCTCTCCATCCAATCGTTGCCCTTGCGCATTGCACAATTGACCATCTTGGTCTCTGTAAGCACCAGCTTCATCTCGAACCAAAACCATCGGATTATTGTTCATCTCTGCTGGCTTCTTTGCTCTTCTGTTTGTGCGTTCCACAAGTGGTAGCAGCTCCAATGACAGTTCAACTATCTGAGTGCTCTTGTTTCTTCTGGTTTCACGAACAAGCATACACCTGAAAACAAAAGTCAAGAACGTAAGTAACAAAAAACGCGATGAGTATCGACCGACACTAGGTGGTGTCGATCGATATCAAAAAAAGAAAACGACGAGTATCGACCGACAGTAGTCAGTATCGATCGATACCGACGAACTTAGTCAAAATTCTCATACTAAAATCTAATGGCGAATTGAGTCCCCGGCAACGGCGCCAAATTTGATATGCTCAAATTAATACCCTAAAAGTACTAAAGCAGTAGTTGTAGTAAGTGTAGGGGTCGAACACAAGGACTCACATAAACATACAATAGATTATGTAGATGAGAATCAAGCTAAGCAATTCAGTTGAAACAAAAAGAAATAGGCATTAAAAGAGTTGTAAAATCGATGGGAGAAAGATAGGTTCAGGGTATATCTCAGGAAATCAATGAATGCAGATAAACTAACTAATCAGGGTTCATGTTACACATGGTTCTTAAACTCAAATCACTAAAGTATAATTAACCAACTGTCGTTGCGAAATTTATCTAAATCTAAACTTCAGAATCCCAAATCTCTTTGCAAATTCCTAAGAATAAATCAGCCTTAATATCGAGTTTGATATGTTCATAAATCAACTAAACCAAATCTCTTTGCGAATAATTAATATGCTCACCCTAGGTTCTATCAGATTACTCAATTGCACTGTCGTGCCTAATCGATTAACCTAAGATCTAAGTTCTAGGTGATCAATCTAGAATTAGCTTTGAGAACAACCTATGGTGAAGAACTAATTCATATTATGAACCCTAAACAATAAATCAACCTAGCATTCTAAGAAATCCCTTATGAGAACCCTAAACCTAACAAGAGATATACTCAGACATGGAAATTGAAGCAATAAACATGACTGAATAAATACTCAAATAGATAATAAGAAAGAGTAACAAGAGGATTCTAAATCTTCTCTCGGACGAACATAGTTTCAGACTTGTCTCCCTTCAAAAGCTCTCTCACAAAACCAAAGTAAAATAAAGCATAGCCATCAAAGTGTTTGTAAAATCCTAATAAATAACCTAAGTCACATTTTGGGGCTTTTTGTAAATAATAAAGTCTTCTGGGCAATTTTGCAATTCTTCAACTCTTGGAAAATTCGCAATTGTGTCTTGTTACAGTGAGTATCGACCGATACTAGTCAGTATCGATCGATACTGACGCTTCAAATCGGGTACTCAGCTACACAAACTTCTTCTTTGCTCCAAAATGCTCGAGAAAGCTCCAATTATGCTTCAAACGTGCTAAAACATGTAAAAGACTCTAAAACACTACGAAATAGTAGAAAGACTCTATAAAATGGACATATATCATGGCTTAAAAGGGGTAAAAACTATGATATATCAGTAAACGGGGTTAGTACTAGATTTGATTTATTCATTCGAGTCTTGAACTTAGGCATTTCACTCCTAACCCGAGTTTAAATGAATTGCTTGAACAAAACCTTTTGTGAGATTTTCTTGCCTAGCCAACGAGAATTGATGTCTAGGGTGATTAGTGAACTAAGTGGGATTGGAGATTAATGCTTGTTAATCATCTTATCACAAACGATGGTTTGTTCTTGATTTGGTGATTAACAAAGTGATTAGGGCCACGAGATTGGATTAGTCATAATTGTGAATTCCATGTTTTAGGATAGTGTTTAATGCTTCCAAATGATTCATTGTTTGATTGTTACCCATCTCATTGATAGCTTAGTTCATGATCCATATTTCTATCTTTGTTTTCCTTCTTGCATTTGTTTTCTTTAGTTTAAAAACACAAAAACCCAAAAACAATTGCTCTAGCTTAGGAAGTTTCATGTATTCTTAGTGCTTCAATCTTAACCTCTTTGGTTCGATCCTCAAATACTACAATGAGATAAGTAGGTTTGAGCAATTGATATGAGCTTAACACAAAATCTTATCTATCAAAATCCTTGATGAACCTCCTGTAGAATCCAGCATGGCCCAAAAAGCTTCTAATCCCCTTGACAGAATCTGGCGGCTATAGACTAGTCATCACCTCGATCTTTGCTTTGTCTAGTTCGATACCCTGCTCTGAAATCCGATGACCCAGGACTATCCCATCTCGGACCATAAAGTGGCACTTCTCCCAGTTCAAAACCAGATGCTTTTCCTCGCAGCGCTGTAATACCCTGCATAAATTAAACAGACAGACAAAAAAAAAGGATCCAAACACCGAGAAATTGTCCATGAAAACCTCCATTATGTCCTCAATCAAGTCGGTGAAAATCGACATCATGCATCGCTGGAAGGTCGCTGGGCATTGTACAAGCCAAATGGCATTCTGCGATAAGCAAAGGTGCCGTAGGGACATGTGAATGTAGTCCTCTCCTGGTCATTTGGGTGAATGGGAATCTGAAAGAAACCAGAATACCCATCTAGAAAACAGTAGTATAGGTGGTTAGCCAATCTCTCAAGCATCTGATCAATAAAAGATAACGGGAAATGATCTTTACGAGTAGCAGCATTCAATTTCCTATAGTCAATACACATCCTATGTCATGTGACAGTTCTAGTTGGTGTCAACTCATTTTTCTCATTTTCAACAACTGTCACACCACCTTTCTTTGCCACAACATGGACTGGGCTCACCCAAGTACTATCAGAGATAGCGTATATGATGCCCGCCTCTAAAAGTTTCATTATCTCCTTTTTTACAACATCCTTTAGATTCGGGTTTAACCGTCTCTGATGTTCTATTTGATATGCTCAAATTAATACCATAAAACTACTAAAGCAGTAGTTGTAGTAAGTGTAGGGGTCGAACACAATGACTCACAGAAATCACACAATAGATTGTATAGTATCGAATCAAGCTACGCAAATCAGATGAAACAACAAAATAAACAGTAAAAGAGTTGTAAATTCGATGGAAGAAATATAGATTCAGGGTATTTATCAGGAAATCAATGAATGCAGATAAACTAATTAACAATATTCAAATTTAGCGCGGTTCTTGAACTCAAATCACTAAAGTATAATTAACCAACTGTCGTTGCGAGAATTATCTAAATCTAAACTTCAGAATCCCAAATCTCTTTGCAAATTCCTAAGAATAAATCAGCCTTAATATCGAGTTTGATATGTTCATAAATCAACTAAACCAAATCTCTTTGCGAATAATTAATATGCTCACCCTAGGGTCTATCAGATTACTCAATTGCACTGTCGTGCCTAATCGATTAACCTAAGATCTAAGTTCTAGGTGATCAATCTAGAATTAGCTTTGAGAACAACCTATGGTGAAGAACTAATTCATATTATGAACCCTAAACAATAAATCAACCTAGCATTCAGAGAAAACCCTTATGAGAACCATGAATCTAAAGTGGATCTACTCAGACATGGTGATTGAAAGCAACATGATTGAATAGATCATCAAAGAACAATAGAAAAACCAAAGTAGAATCAAAGTAGAATAAAAGCATAGCCATAAAAGTGGCTGAAAAACCTAATTATAGCTAAAACACGTTCTGGGGCTTTTTGTAAATAATAAAGTCCTCTGGGGCAATTCTGCAACATTTCAACTCTTAGAAAAGTCGCGGCTCGTGTCTGATGCGATGGGTATCGATCGATACTAGGAAGTATCGATAGATACTGATGCTTCAAATCGGGTACTCAGCAACACGAACTTCTGCTTTGCTCCAGAATGCTCCAGAAAGCTCCAATATCTCCAATTATGCTCCAAACGTGCTAAAACATGTAAAAGACTCTAAAAGACTCCAAAATACTAGAAAGACTCTATAAAACGGACTTATATCATGGCCTAAAAGGGGTCAAAACCATGATATATTCTATTGAAGTCATCGATTCATCCTCTAGATGTATTCTATGCATGCAAAGGTCGGGTGAAATCCTTGTGAGGTCATCTCGTTAGTAGCCCTAAAGCTCTACGATATTTCTAAGCAAAGCGGTTTCCACATTGTTCAACTCAGCGTTGATGATCACAGGGTAAGTGGAGTTAGAGCCAATAAATGTGTACCTTAGCCCAATTGGGAGTGTTTTGAGTTCGATATTAGGGGCCTTCAGCTCGTTCCACGGGTCAGCAGGAGGCGCAAGAAGACTTGCTATTGGAAGCGTCTATGCGGCTCTATCTAAACTGATGTACTCGACCATCTTCTCCATCGTATGGCTCGAGTTTAGCATCTTAGCAGAGCCGGTGGCATTGTCACTCATATACTCATGCTCATTCTCTGCTTTTGTCAAAACGGTCTCCAACGGGTCATCGACTAGAACCTCTTCAATCGCTTTGTTAGAGACCTTTAGTGAGTCGTCTATCGAGAATGTATGTCCGTCCAACATAGGTTTCTTCAGCATCTTATCTATCTCAAATTTCATGACAATGTCTCCTAGGTGGAGATCTATTCGCCCGTTCCTCACGTCTATGATGGCTCCTGTTGTACACAAGAAGGGTCTTCCCAAAATGAGAGGATCCTTTGGTTCTTCATCCAGTTCTAGTACCACAAAATCTGCAGGAACAAATGCATTGCCAATTCGCACATGTATATCCTCAAGAACACCAATAGGCAGCTTCACGGAACGATCAGCAAACACTAGATAGATCTTAGTTTGCTTGAACTTCGTGAATCCAAGCCGCTTAGCTACAGAGTATGGCATTCGGTTGACGCTGAATCCAATATAACTTAGAGAGCAAGCAAAAGTCATTGCTCCGATCCGCACAGAGAGAATGAACTTTCCTAGATAGCCTAGCTTCTTTGGCATCTTAATTTGGAGGACATCACTGCAATCCTTAGAGACCATCATGACATTATCTTCGGTAGACACCTTACTTGTTACTAAGCTCTTCATGTATTTATTCAATAAATAATAAAGTCTTCTGGGGCAATTATGCAATTCTTCAACTCTTGGAAAAGTCGCGGCTCGTGTCTGCTGCGATGGGTATCGATCGATACTAGGCAGTATCGATCGATACTGATGCTTCAAATCGGGTACTCAGCAACACGAACTTCTGCTTTGCTCCAGAATGCTCAAGAAAGCTCCAATATCTCCAATTATGCTCCAAACGTGCTAAAACTTGTAAAAAACTCTAAAAGACTCCAAAATACTAGAAAGACTCTATAAAACGGACTTATATCATGGCCTAAAAGGAGTAAAAACCATGATATATCAACTCCCCCAGACTTAGCCTTTGCTTGCCCTCAAGCAAATAGAAGACTAAACCAAAGAAAGAGGTTTGAAAACACGGAGGCTCACCTATTCAGGAACAATCGCAAAGATCCTTTTCCCAAGCACCCAAATGTCACTTAACCAGCTTTTGATCTAACCACCACGTACTTCTCCGTAGACATTCACAGCTTTTCCAGACTCCACACATTATCTCGCAGCATTGTTCAAATAAAGCCCTCATCGCCAGTTTCATCGCTGCAGCCAATGTTCAAGAACCTTCTAGATTCTTTACCATACAATATCATGACAAGGAACCATCCAATTTCACACTTTTTGTATCACTTTCTCTCCCCCATACTTATTTCTTATTATGTTCTCTCTTTTTTAGATCCGCATATACACATCAAGATTCGAAATGCGAGTAATGATGGTGTTTGCCACCGAATCCCCGGTTCTTCCCTCTCTATGTATCAAAGGTTTAGGCGAATAGTGGTATCACGGGAAATTTTCCTAACCTCGCTTTCAACCTTTGTGTGATCATTCCCTCTTAAGTAGAATAATGGGATCGCTGGGAATTTTCCTATCCCTCTACTCAGAAGAAAATCATTTCATCTTTTATGCTTTTATTTATCAACTTATAACAGGGGAGAGAGATACCATTACTTTAAACATATGGGTTCCTTTGTCAGATATGAATGATGAATCAAGCTCTGTAAACACTAACCACATAGATGAAGTGCTAAAATTTGGCTCAGGCTTCAGAAGAACTCTGCTGGTGACATGGATGTTTTCTTGGCAACTAGTCAGTCCTTGGATTTTTCATTAGTCAATCTAGAACCGATCCTGTAACACTGTGCACTCAAAATCAAAATCAAATCAATAGGTTCAAGCACAAGATCATCATCTCCAACAAGTTTTGACTCAATAAAACAAAATATTTTTTTATTTTATGACTCTAAGAAAAACAAAAACAATGTCAGCAGACACCTCCACCAGACATGAACAACACTGTCCCCAGTGTTATCTAGCCTAGAGTAGGTAAAAGAAAACAAAAGAACGGAATAGAATGAAGAGAAACAAGAAGTTACCGTGCTGGAACATCTGGTGTCGACCGACACGGCCTCGTATCGATCGATACTAGGCTCAAGTCGACATGATTAACCGTACATTCGCGATTGGTGTCGACCGATACCAATGTGGTATCGATCGATACTCGGGCGATTTCGAGTTTTGCTCCTTGTTTATCCGGACACAAACACATAACGAAAAAGAAAAAGAAAAAATGACTCAAAAGCAGACTCACCAGTGGGTTGCCTCCCACCAAGCGCTCGTTTAAAGTCAGTAGCTTGACTTTGGCTCAGGTGATCAGTCAGGAGAAGATTGAGAGCTTACTCCCATGCAAGTTCCACAGCTAGATACTTGCAGACTCAGATTTTTGCTCAACATGCTCTCCATAAATTCATTTCCTTTCTCTTTCAGCTCCGAAGTAAGAAGAACTCGAGCCTTAGAGAATGGCTTCGAAGTTCCTTTGCACTTCACCTTGTACTCAATCGAATCCCCATCACACTTCTGAGGGGTTAGAGTCACATGGGTAGCACTATCGACTCTTTTGCTCTTCGCCTTCTTCTTTGTTGCCTTAGCCTTCCTGACAACTTTCTTGGGGATGCTGGGCGGTTCAACCAAAACGTCTATGACAGTTGGGTCATCGGGAGGCTCTTCCAAAAGATCAACTACCAATGTCCCTCTTGTGACAACAGTGAAGCACGAGACATGTGTGGGAGCACCTCTAGAGGGAATGGCATCATAATAGACCTCTCCGTCAATGTAAGAGAAAGAGAGTCTCTTATGAGGTGTGTCTATGATCGCGCCAGCAGTAGCCATAAACAGTCGTCCCAGGAGCAAAGAAACCTCAGATCCTTCGCTCATATCCACAACCTGAAAATTAGTGGACACCAGACAATCTCCTACTTTAACAAGCAAAGCATGGATAGTGCCGTATGGAGGTGATGTGGAGAAGTTTGCAAACGTGAGAAGCATTGTAGGGGGTCTTATATCAGCCCTCAATCGTTCAACAATTTCCCTTGATATTACATTGACGCTAGACCTTGAGTCAACGAGAGACTCATCGAATTCAACTCCAGAGATGGAGCATGGAACTGCGAATTTCCCTAGGTCTTCCTCCTGGGTCAACTGCCTCAGCGCAAGTGACTTGCTTATTGCCTTGATGAAGAGTGCCTTAATTTCTTCCAGAGTTTCTCTGCAATCTTTGAAGTGAATTAGCAGAGGCCAGCCCTCTAGAGCTTCTTCAAAAGTGAACGAGTGGGGTATCCTTCGTACCATCTTCTCAAAGCCCTGCAGCTGCTTTGGAGTGATGGGGGCTCGGAGGTGTTGAGGAATAGGATTCAGCTTCCTGGGCTCGTGAATTCTGTCAATACTCATACGTGGCTCCTTTGCAGTATCTGGGTGGGTATCGATCGATACAGGTAGGGTATCGATCGATGCAGGGGTGGTGTTCGAATTCTCATCGTCAGATAAATCCTCAACCATATGGAAGTCCACAACCAACTTATCCAACATAGATTTGCATCTGGCGTCCTCCCATTCCTTCTTTGTCATCTTAGGAGGCATATGATAAGGTATCTTTGGTATATAGACCCTCTCCTTGACAATCTCGGGCCTCTTTTCGACCTGCGTCTCAGCATCGATTGATACTGGAGGAGTATCGATCGATACATGTGATTTTCCATCCACTCGTGCAGGTATTTGGACCGGTATCGATCGATACTCGGGCGATTTTAGAATCCCAGTCGTCATCTTCAACAGCATCGTCAAAAATTCATGCATCAAAACCCTTTTCTACCACTGCAGTGGCTTCTTTAGCACTTCCTATGGTGATTGCATTGATGTGTGCTCTTTGATTCTTAGTTTTCCCTAGAAGAAAACCTTCCTGCCTTTTCACAGCTGCTGCTGTCTGAGCGACCTGAGTTTCTAGCTTTCTCTGAGAAAGATTGATAGCTTCAATTTTCCCATTGAGATCAATGTACAGAGAGTCAAACTTCCCATTGAAATCTACTTGCAACTTCTGCTGTCCCTGAAGAAGTTGTTCAAGCATGGATTCCATCTTGTTCTCTGTGGACTTTGGAGAAATGGGCTGGTACGAAAAGTTCCCGTAGTTGCGAGTGAAATCACTGCTCTGAAGTGGTTTCTCAGTGAATTGATTTGCTCCAAAGCCAGATTGGTTACCCTCAAACTTGTACCCACCTTGCTGATTGTTGTTGTTGAAGTTTCGGGTGTTGTTGTACCCAAATTGCTGACCCTGAAAACCAGAACCACCAACGTAATTAACATCCTCCACTTCATCTCCACCGATATTATCGACTCCATCAACAAAGTGTACAGTCTTCTTAGACTTCCGGATCAGAAAATCCAGCTTGGCTTGAACCTCAGCAATCTGCGAACCATCAATTCCTCCAGCCTGCTTCTTTCGCTCGAAGTCAGCATTCTTGGTGCTATTGTTAGACGCCAAGTTCTCAATCAGCACGATCGCATCATTTGGATACCTGGTGTTGAAGTTCCCATTACTTGCAGTATCCAAAGCCATCTGGTATCTCCAGTCGATTCCTCTGTAGATAGTACCCAGCAGCTGAACCTGAGTGAACCCATGGTGCGGGCAATCTCTCTGATATGACTTGAAACGTGTCCAAGCAGCTTTAAGTGCCTCTGTTGGACCTTGAGAAAATTGAGAGATCTTGTTCCTGAGTTCCTCGGATGTCGTATCATCATAGAAATTGTTCAAGAATGCGTTCTTCGTCTCATCCTATGTAGTTAGCGAACCAGGAGCCAACTGCTTCAGCCAATAAGCAGCATCCCCACTAAGAGAGTATGTGAAAAGTTTGCAGAAGAGGAACTCATTGGGCACTCCATTGTACTTCATACCAATGACCAAATCTTCGAACCTCTCGATATGATCCATGGGGTGTTCATGAGATAGGCCATGGAAAGGATTCTGACTCACAAGAGCGTAGTACGCAGGTTTCAGCTCAAAATGATTCTTCTGAAAAGTTGGGATGCGAATCGCAGATCGATTGGCATAGAACTGATCATGTCTGTTGTGCTCAGCAAGTGTTCTACCGCGATCAACCCCAGCATTCCCAACGTTGGCTTGCGCAGCTGACGCGACAATCTGACCAACAACAGCAGGAGGGACAATGACGTTTCCAGCTTCATCAAGTCGCTGCCCTCTTTCATTGCACACTTGACCCTCTTGGTCTCTCAGGACTCCAGCTTCATCATGTCTTAATACCACTGTGTTGTTCATCCATGATGTTTGCTTTGCCTTTCTGCTTGTGCGTTCTAAACGTGCTAGCTTCTCTAACGATAGATTAACTAGCAGAGTGCTCTTGTTCCCTCTGGTTTCACGATTAGACATGCACCTGAAACACAAAATTCAAGAACGTTAGTAACAAAAACGTGATGAGTATCGATCGATACCAAGTGGTGTCGATCGATATCAACAAAAAGAAAACGACAAGTATCGACCGATACTAGATAGTATCGATCGATACCGACGAACTTAGTCGAAACTCGACAGCTAAAATATAATGGCGAAATTGAGTCCCCGACAACGGCGCCAAATTTGATATGCTCAAATTAATATCCTAAAAGTACTAAAGCAGTAGTTGTAGTAAGTGTAGGGGTCGAACACAAGGACTCACAGAAATCACACAATAGATTGTATAGTATCGAATCAAGCTAAGCAAATCAGATGAAACAAAAACAATAAACATTAAAAAAGTTGTAAATTCAATGGAAGAAATATAGATTCAGACTATTTCTCAGGAAATCAATGAATGCAGATAAACTAATTAACAGGATTCAGATTTAGCGCGGTTCTTGAACTCAAATCACTAAAGTATAATTAACCAACTGTCGTTGCGAGAATTATCTAAATCTAAACTTCAGAATCCCAAATCTCTTTGCAAATTCCTAAGAATAAATCAGCTTTAATTTCAGGTTTGATATGTTCACAAATCAATTAAACCAAATCTCTTTGCGAATAATCAATTTGCTCACCTTAGGTTCTATCAGGTAATTAATCGCACTGTCGTGCCTAATCAATTATCCTAAGATCTATGTTCTAGGTAGCTAATCTAGAACAAGCCTTGAACACAACCTTAAGCGAAGAACTAATTCATATGGTGAATCCTAATAAACTAATCAACCTAGCATTCAGAGAAAACCCTTATGAGAACCCTGAACCTAAAGTGGATATACTCAGACATGGAGATTGAAAGTAACATGATTGAATAGATCATCAAAGAAAACAATAGAAAATTGGAGTGCATAGTTGTCTCTCCAAAAACCAAAGTAGAATCAAAGTAGAATAAAAGCATAGCCATAAAAGTGGCTGAAAAACCTAATTATAATGCTAAAACACGTTCTGGGCTTTTTGTAAATAATAAAGTCTTCTGGGGCAATTCTGCAATTCATCAACTCTTGGAAAAGTCGCGGCTCGTGTCTGCTGCGATGGGTATCAATCGATACTAGGTAGTATCGATCGATACTAGGAAGTATCGATCGATACTGATGCTTCGAATCGGGTGCTCAGCAACACGAACTTCTGCTTTGCTCTCCAGAAAGCTCCAATATCTCCAATTATGCTCCAAACGTGCTAAAACCTATAAAAGACTCTAAAAGACTCTAAAATACTAGAAAGACTCTATAAAACAGACTTATATCATGGCCTAAAAGGGGTAAAAACCATGATATATCACTATTGAAGTCATCGATTCATCCTCTAGATGTATTCTATGCATGCAAAGGTCGGGTGAAATCCTTGTGAGGTCATCTCGTTAGTAGCCCTAAAGCTCTACGATACTTTCTAAGCAAAGCGGTTTCCACATTGTTCAACTCAGCGTTGATGATCACAGGGTAAGTGGAGTTAGAGCCAATAAATGTGTACCTTAGCCCAATTGGGAGTGTTTTGAGTTCGATATTCGGGGCCTTCAGCTCGCTCCATGGGTCAGCAGGAGGCGCAAGAAGACTTGCTGTTGGAAGCGTCTCTGCGGCTCTATCTAAACTGATGTACTCTACCATCTTCTCCATCTTCTGGCTGGAGTTTAGCATCTTAGCAGAGCTGGTGGCATCGTCACTCATAAACTCATGCTCATTCTCTGCTTTTGTCAAAACGGTATCCAACTGGTCATCGACTAGAACCTCTACAATCGCTTTGTTAGAGACCTTTAGTGAGTCGTCTATCGAGAATGTATGTCCGTCCAACATAGGTTTCTTCAGCATCTTATCTATCTCATATTTCATGACAATGTCTCCCAGGTGGAGATCTATTCGCATGTTCCTCACGTCTATGATGGCTCCTGCTGTACACAAGAAGGGTCTTCCCAAAATGAGAGGATACTTTGGTTCTTCATCCAGTTCTAGTACCACGAAATCTGCATGAACAAATGCATTGCCAATTCGCACATGTATATCCTCAAGAACACCAATAGGCAGCTTCACGGAACGATAAGCAAACACTAGATAGATCTTAGTTTGCTTGAACTTCGTGAATCCAAGCCGCTTAGCTACAGAGTATGGCATTCGGTTAGAGTATGGCATTCGGTTGACGCTGAATCCAAGATCACATAGAGAGCAAGCAAAAGTCATTGCTCCGATCTGCACAGAGAGTATGAACTTTCCTGGATCGCCTAGATTCTTTGGCATCTTGTTTTGGAGGACATCACTGCAATCCTTAGAGACCATCATGACATTATCTTCGGTAGACACCTTACTTGTTACTAAGCTCTTCATGTATTTATTCAATGAAAGTATCATTTGGATTGCATCAACAAGAGGAAGCTTCACCACAAGATCATTTACATTTCCTTACACTTGGCCTCTTCTAGGTCTTTACGCGACTTCTTCGAACGAGTAGGGTAAGGGATCTTTGGGGTGTAGACGCGTGTAGGTGGTAGAACATGTGGCTCATCTGCAGCGCTTGTACTCGCGAAAGATTTCTCTTTCTCGACTGTCCCCTTGTCAACATCTACTAGATTATCGGCGATGTCATCATCTTCAATTTTTCGTGCGGTTGGTTCCAACTCCTTCCCGCTTCTGAGTGTAATGACAATGACGAACTCATTCCTTGGATTTTTCTCTACCTTTCCGGGAAGAGTTCCCTGGGGTCTCGTGATTGCTTCGGGAGTTTTTGCAACCTGAGTATCCAGCTTCTTCACATGAGTGCATACAGCTTCATATTTTGTGTTGAGATCGTTGTACATGTTATCAACCTTGACGTTGATCTCCTTAGAAGATTGTTGTTGATTGAGCAGGAGCTGTTGCATTAGAACCTTAAGCTCGTCTTGAGGTTCATTCGCGGTGCTTGCAGGAGTTTGGAACGGGGCAGGTTTTGTCGTTTGGAAAGAGTTGAACGGTTGTTTCTGCTGGAACCCACCTTGAAACATGTTCTGGCCCTGAAAACCATGAGAGAATCCTGAGACTCCTGTACAATCGTCTTTCCTTGGGGGTATTGAACTTGCTGGGGTAGACTTGATCATGGGGGTTCTCGACATTGGTGCTTCTGTAAGAGAAGTTTAGATGGTTCCTGTAATTCTGGTTGAACCCTTTTTCTGCACGTACCCTTGTCCACTAATTTAGTTTACCTCATGTTGCTCATTGGTTTCGTCCTCAGCCAACCCTTGACAGAAAATCTCATCTCCTACCTCCTCGCAAGACGGTATGCTTCTCTGATTTCCCTTCAGTAGTAAGTTCACTTTCGCAGTCAGCTCGTCAATCTTCTGCGAATCTGCGCCATTGACACATCTGGTTCTGTCGTACTCAGGGCATCGATTTCCGGAACTTGAAGCCAAGTTCTATATCAGCTTGTACGCCCCCTCCTTAGTCTTAGTCATGAAGTCTCCATTGCTCGCCGCATTAAGAGCGTTCTTGTAATCCCAATCAACTCCATCGTATAAGATTCTTAGTATCTGCTCATCCGAGTACCCATGGTGAGGGCACTCTCTGCGGTATTCTCTGAACCTCTCCCATGCTTCGCAAAAAAATTCTCCTGCGTGCTGCTGGAAGGTAGTGATTTTATTTCGCAGCGAAGCCGTGTTAGACTTGATGTAGAAGTGATCCAAGAAATTAGCTCTTCATTATTCCCATGTAGTCAACGACCCAGGTGGAAGTGACTTGAGCCATCTCAGTGTCTTGTCCGCCAAAGAGAAATTGAAGAGTTTGCACTTAAGATGGCGGTACTCCGTTCGATTTGATAATGCTGCAAATTTCTTCAAATTTTTTTATATGGTCCATAGGATGCTCTGCAGGTAAGCCATGGAACATGTGCTGCTTCACCAATGCGATCATCTGAGGTTTGATCTCATAATCTTGCCTCGTAATGACCGGTGGACGGATAGTGGCTCTGTTCTGGTAGAATGCATGAGGCGTGTCCAAGTCCATAATACCAGGTTGTTGTTGTTGATGTATCTGTTGCAATTGTTGCACTTGTTGTTGTAGCCTCTGCAGTTCGGCAGCAGCAGTGTTTTGTTGGTCGTCGTTCTGATCGTCCATGATGACATGAATTGTCCTCGCCCTCCGATTCGTTCGTTATTACCTTGCTAGTTCTTCGTTGCTGGGCTCGCAAAGGTTTTCAGAACCCCTGCTTCTGGTAATTTTATTTAGTCACCTGAAACGCACAAGTGATCAAGGAAAAAATGTGTGAGTAAATCTTAGACTAAAATTCAAAATCAAAATTGAAGGTAACGCTATTGGTCCCCGGCAACGGCGCCAAATTTATTTAGGTGTTTTACTAAGTCAATTAATAACTAATTAAAGTTCACACTACCGCAATCATAACGGTTGTCAAGGCAGTACTTTATGATCGAACACAGAGACCAAGGTTACACTACAATTCTCATAATTATGAAACTAAAGCTAAGACAAGAATATGGTTGGTTTTGGAATAGTAATGAAGCTATTAAAACGATGTAAAATCAATAAAATAAAAACGTTAGGTCAAGGGTTTATTTTTGGGAATGCAGAGATCACGAATCAGACAACTATTCAGGGAACAACTAAATACATGTTTCAAACTCAAACATAAAAGTCTAACCAATCCACTGTCGTGACATTGATTACTAAACCTAGCAATCTAAAATCCTAACTTTCGTTGGCATAGAATTCTAGATCAGCATTAATGATCATGTTCAATATGTTCACGAATCGCCTTAACATCAACTTTTGCAGGCTAAGGACAATTCGCTCGCTTAAGTTCTTTCTAGCAACCTACGACACTGTCGTGTGAAAGAGTAAGCCCTAGTTCATAGATTAAGCGGTTAACTTAAGCCTAAGCAATAAGCACAACAATAAGCGAAAACCACTAAAGATAAATCCCTATCTATGTCTAATTCAATGGTTCATGGATCCCCTTGAAACCCTAAACCTAACTATGAGACTACTCGGACATTACAATGGAGAACAAGCAAGAAGATAGAGAGAAACTCATAATAATAGCGAAAGAGATCAAAGGGTTTAGAAATGTTCTCAGTAGTTGCATAGATTCTTCTCCTTTCTTACATGATCAAAAAGCCAAAATATGAGTAGGACAAAGAGCAGCCAAAAGAGAGATGGCCTAAAAAGTGGCTGAAAATAATGTATAAATAGGGTTCTGGGCGAATTAGGTCAGAATAGGCAGTTTCCGGGCCAAACCAGGAAAGTCAAAAATTTCCTTTTCCTTATCGCAGGCTTGCATCGCTCGATTTTGGTACTTCGGAGGGTGTTGCATATATCGATGTCAATTTTGCATCGATCGATTTTGGTTCTTCGGGGCATGCTCCATCGATCGATTCTGGTTCTTCGGAGGGTGTTGCATCGATCGATGCCAACAGTGCATCGATCGATTTTGGTTCTTAGAAGCATGCTCCATCGATCGATGCAGTCCTTGCATCGATCGATTCTGCTCTTTTCGTACCGTTCCATGCGTTTTTGCCCACGTAACTCCACTTTCTTCCGTAAACGCCTTTTTACATGAGATAACTGAATAAAAGACTCTAAAAACGGACTTTGACTCGATAAAATACTCAAAAGAAACACCAAAACATGTGTTAGAAAACGATAAAAACCAAGCATATCAGACTCCATATGGTACCACCCCAGATTTGCTTGTTAAAGTAGGAGATTGTCTGGTTCCTAGTGATTTTCAGGTTGTGGAGATGAGTGAAGGTTTTAATATGCCTTTGATCTTTGAAAGACCATTCATAGCCATAGTGGGTGCAGTTCTAGACATGCTGATAACACCGTATTTTTACCCGTTTTGATATATATTTTAGAACACTTTAATAAGTGTTCCACTTGCTTTTCTATGCTTTTATTACGGGTTTCGCATGTTTGCGATTTTAATATTCATTTCAGGTAACTCGGTGTAAAAGAGTGCATTTCAGAACAAAAGTATGTTTTTGGATAAACTCGGACCGCCAGAAGTCTTGCCATCATAGGAGGCCTTCCCACCGTCTGATCATAACAAAATTCGGACACAACAAAGTAGAGACAACCAGATTTCAAATGCAATTGGATTGGGGACAATCCAATCGTTGGATCCTAAAATATACCTGAAGCACTGAAGGCAAATAAAGCTGCCCCGAAGGAGCAGTTCACCACGCCTGGAGGAGCCTGACCCACGGCCAAGTACCATTCCGCCACCCTTGGAGCCACTCCACCCGCGGTTAGAGCCCAGTTCGCTGTGGCCAGAGGGGATGAACCTGCGGCCAAGCCCAATTCCGTCCAAGACGAGTCGTTTCTTCACACGAGGCCAAAACTGTGTTTTCCCGTCAAACCTTAAAACGACCTTAGCTTGTCGAAGACCTAAAAATACTTGTTTTAAACAGAAATTTCGTGGTAACCGTTGCACAACCTTCTACATACTAGTTTTTGCTTTCATTCTTGTATTCTTGCATCGAGATTCTCGGGATTGGTGAGGAGGTTTCTCACCAAGGTTAGTTCTTGTTCGTGAGGCTTCTTCACCAATATTATGTTTAATTTAATTATGTATTTGTCCAGTATGTTTGAGTAGTTTCGATTGTTGGGTTTAAAAGATTATCAAGGGGAATTATATTTTCGATAAGGATTTCACTCGGTAAATCCTAGCCGATTTCTAGAGCACTTCTTGTGGAAAGTTGCTAATGCATGAATCTAGTATCATGAACTAGAGGCTGATAGGGGGAGTTTAGAACCACAGAAGTATTGCATCTAATCACCAGCAAAGTTCATCAACAAGGCGTGCGCGTCGTAAGATTTCAAAAGTATACTTACAGAGTGCTGTGAACGAATGGACCCAATAGCATATCACAATCTTACGCACCGCCAGAGACGGAAGCTATTGGTCGAGTGAATAGATTGGAGGATGTAGGTTGTACGGAAGTAGACTACGTCATTATTCTTTCCTGTGTGTGGAGTTATAATATAGAAACACCGGTTACTAATGAGGTATGGGTCGTTTGATTGAATCGAGTATACCCCAAGATATTCCTCTCGACCCAGCAACGTTTTAGAATAAGTTACAATCGTCTTTAGTAGTGTAGTTTAGCAATAGAGTCCGTAGATGTAGTTTAGTCATCGATTTCATTAGGTCTAGGTTAATAGTCAATTCTTTTAGGTATTAGGTTAATCTTAGAATTTCTAAGGATAGGTTTAGTTTCTCTTAGCATTAGTTTAGTAGTTGAAATCCCCTTAGCTTAGGTAGTGGTCGATTTTCTTAGATTAGATTAGTAGAAGTTTTCCGTTTTTTGTTCTTTACAATTCTAGTTACCAAAACCCTATACAAAATATTCGTTCTAGGTTTATTTACTATACAATGTCTAAGGTCTCATAGAACAGCACCCTCTCCCTGTGGATCGATACCTCAAGTACTACAACGCACATCTGTGCACTTGCAGGCTTTAAGGTTTATAAATTTAATACCTGAAGTGTCGGAGAAGAATCCGATTCGCATCAAGTTTTGGTGCCGTTGCCGGGGAGAGATCGCTACAGTTTCTATCACACCTTAGAGGTTAGTAAAACGACTCTAGAACAAAACTCTTGTTATTAGATTTTTGGTTTTTTTTTCTTCGTTTCAGGATTTGAAACATGAACTCGCTAGATTTCTAATACGAGTGGGGTTACTATGACCCATCTTGCGCTCACCACTGTCACTACTCACATGTTGTGTGTGACTCGTTCTACATGGATCGGAAACCAGCACCGACCAACTACTCTCAAGGAAGCCACGAGCCTCCTTACTACCGAGACGAGCCTTTTGCGTCTCCCGTTGTCAACTCTAGACAACGTTCATACCATCAACAACATCAATTCTCGGGCCAGCACGTGTTCAACTCAGAGATTAGCATACGTCTTGGCGCAATCGACGTCATGGTTAATCAATACCTCGATTGCCAAGTCGTGACCGACGCGGCCATGAACAAAAGGCTAGACACAATCTATACCGAATTCAACGAGAAGTTTTATGACCTTGCTGCATACATCATCACCCTTGAGGAACAAACTCTGCAAAACGCTGCTGCTATCCATGAAAAGACAAAAACCATGGAGGAGGAACAAGCGAAGCAAAAATACGACATTATTCAGAATTCTATGGAGATTCGAGTTTCAAAGCAAGAGATTAAAGGGACTAGTGAGTTTGCCTCTTGGTACAAAGAGAAGAATGATGATGAACTTCAAGAAGCCGAGTATCGTCTCAGCAAACTCGAATACAAGGCTAGAGAAACCAATGCTTCGATTAGTCACTTATCTGACACATAAAAGACAAACAAGCCTAGTTTAGAGGAACTATCTAAAGACCATGATAAGCATGATTCAACACTTGATGGCCATATTCCTGACCTGGAGGAGAAGCCAAATGACTCCTAAGAGCAAGAAAAAACCAAAGGAGATGAAGAAGACGCGAACCGATCAAGTCCCCACACACTCCTCTCACCACTGGTGCGAGCCTTCCAGCCATGGCCAGCCCTCTTCTCGCCGCACCTCAACCCTCTCGTCCCGCAGCCACACCGCCGTCAGCCACACCTCCGTTCTTCGGATCCGCGGCCAGCCCCTGTTCGTCTCTGTTCGAGCCGTTCGAATCCCAAACACTCTCCTTTGAGCAAGGTGCATTCTCCATTGACACTCAAACTTCATATGGGCCTTCAAGCGACCTGGAAACAGATTTATATGCAACTTGCAAGGTGATTCAAGATCATAAAAAAGTCTCGTCCTCTTCATCAACAACACTTCAAAGGAGCCCACCAAGGAGGATCTACATACCCTATATGCCTTACTCGGACATTGAAGAAACGCCTCCAACAAGCCCAATGCATGAGAAGCCAATAACCTAAAACATAACCCGGGAGAGATTGATTGATTTTAACCACTTCGTGAGTTCAATACCGACACATATCTCTTTCGAAGAAGTTTGGGAAAGATTCCGTCTACAAGAATTATTCCGTTACAGCATGGAGAGCAAGAAGGACATGCACACTTACTTCAAAAGGGCAACACACCCATTAACGCCTTATGCCGCTCCTCGTGCTATCTGAATCTTCTATCCCGAAAAGCACCGAGGATACCCGAACAAGATAAGCCAAGAAACGCTAGAAGAATTCAACAACGTTGTTCGTGGTCTACCTCGAGGTAATACTTTTGCTAGAGCTTACATGGATCATATGATTGGTCATTTCTTTTGTGAAAGCAAGGAGTCCATAACGGAGATAGAAAATCTTTTCGAGAATGCCATGAACGGAAAACCCGTTAGGAGTCTCCACAAAATCGAAGAACAAGGTCAGTTCCTTATCACTTGTAGCATCAGTGGAGTTGAATTTAAGAACGTTCTTTGTGATTCCAAAGCTTTCTTGAGTAGCATATCAAAATCGACCGCAAAGTGCATCGGTATTAAGCACATACACCCTACGAGACTTGTACCACACCAAAAGGGATTGCCCGAGACATGCCAATAAGAATTGGAGATTGCATAGCCTCTGTCAATTTTTACATCGTCCAAACGACGAAGAAAGATACAACACCGATAATTCTAGGATGGCCGTTCTTATCAACTGGTGGAGCCATCATGGATTGGCCAAATCGACGTGTTTCAATCGCTAACATCGACAAAGACGTGTTCTACACTGCCATACCACTCAAAAAAGGAGAAGAAAGACGTTCTAGCACGATGGATCCCGATCCACAGACTAGCGATGATTCCCATGACGAGGAAACCAAAAGAAGATCAAAGAAGACTTGTCGTAAGACACTATATTTCTACGACTAACCTCACCTCGATACCAGCGTCGAGCTAAACGACTTTAAACAAACGCGCTCAATTGGAGGCAACCTATTTTAGGTTGTACGGAAGTAGACTACGTCATTATTTTGTCCTGTTTGTGGAGTTATAATCTAGAAACACCAGTTACTAATGAGTTAGGGGGCGCTTGATTGAATCGAGCATACCCCGAGATATTCCTCTTGAACCATCAACGTTTTAGAATAAGTTACAACCGTATTTAGTAGTGTAGTTTAGCAATAAAGTCCGTAGAAGTAATTTAGTAATCGATTTCATTAGGTCTAGGTTAGTAGTCAATTCTTTTAGGTATTAGCTTAATCTTAGAATTTCTTAGGATATGTTTAGTTTCTCTTATCATTAGTTTAGTAGTTGAAATCCCCTTAGCTTAGCTAGTGGTCGATTTTCTTAGGTTAGATTTGTAGAAGTTTTTTGTTTTTTGTTCTTTACAATTTTAGTTACCAAAACCCTATAAAAATATATTTGTTCTAGGTTTATTTACTATACAATGTCTAAGGTCTCATAGAACAACACCCTCTCCCTGTGGATCAATACCTCAAGTACTATAACGCACATATGTGCCCTTGCATGCTTTAAGGTTTATAAATTTATGACATGAAGTTTCGGAGACAAATTCGATTCGCATCACATGCCTAATAAGAGAATCTCATTCTCTAACATTGACAAAAAATTCTTCTACAAAGCCATTCCCACCAGAGGAGCTCCAAATAACGTCTCTTGCATCACTGTTGTCGCAGGAGAGACGCTGGTGGTTATTCCTTGGACAGAGCCTTCTGAGGAGAACGAAGTCAAGGAAGTCTTAGATGATCCTCCTTTCATCAGGAAGATAGACATCAAAAAGGCTAAGGCTGAGGCAAAGGGGAAGGTGAAGAGCAAAATAGTCTAGGGCGATTCTCGTATGACTTTGATCCCTCGGAGGTGTGATGGAGACTCGATTGAGTATGACGTGAAGTGCATAGGAACCTCGAAGCCATTCTCTAAGGTTAGAGCAATTCTCACTTCGGAGCTGAAGGAGAAAAGAAAAGATGATGTGAAGGGTATGATGACCAGGATTCTGAAGCTACAGATGTTTTATTGTGGGACTTGTTTCGGGGAAAGTTCTCATGCTCATCCTGACTGATACAAGAGCCAAAGTCAAGCTAGCGACTTTAAACAAGCGCTTGGTGGGAGGCAACCCACCGGTAAGTGTACATACTTCTCTTTTCTTTTACTTTTGCATTTGATCTTTGTTTTTAGTAAAAAAATAATAATAAAAAACCATTTATTTTATTTCTTAGAGTCTATTTTCGCCTTGTCTCTGGTTTATTTTCACACCGAGACGGTGTGCAGTAAGTTTGGGGGAAGGTTCTTGTCGTTACTAATATTGTTTTCTTTTGAGTCATTTTGATGTTTTTCTTGAGTCAGTCTGTTTTATTGAGTCAAAACTTGTTGTGGACTATGATCATTTTCTTGAGTCAGTTTGTTATGACTTTCATCTAAGTGACCATTTGATATATCATGGTTTTTACCCAATTTAAGCCATGATATAAGTCCATTTTATAGAGTCTTTTACAGGTTATAGCACGTTGGGAGCATTATTGGAGATATTGGAGCTTTCTGGAGCAGTTTGGAGCAAAGCTGAAGATCGTGTTGCTGAGTACCTGAATTCACGTCTAGTATCGATCGATACCCCCTGGTATCGATCGACACTCATCGCAGCAAACACGACCCGCGAGTTTTTCAAGACTTGAAGAATTGCAAAAGTGCCCAGAAGTCTTTGATATTTACAAGAAGATCCCAATTCTTGATTTAGGTTATTTATAGGGATTTTACAGCCACTTTGTTGGCTACGCTTATTTTATTCTGGATTTGAGAGAGAGCTTTTGAGGGAGACAAGTCTGATACTTTGTTCGTATGAGAGAAGATTTCGTACCCTTGTTACTCTTTCTTATTTATTTTATTTGAGTATTTATTCAGTCATGTTTATTGTTTCAATCTCCATGTTTGAGTAGATCACCTGTTAGGTTTGGGGTTTTCTCATAGGGATTTCTTTGAATGCTAGGTTGATTATCTGTTAGGATTCACTATCTGAATTAGTTCTTCACCATAGGTTGTTCTCAAAGCTAATTCTGGATTGATCACCTAGAACTTAGATCTTAGGATAATTGATTAGGCACGAGAGTGCGATTAATTACCTGATAGAATCTATAGTGAGGAAATTGATTATTCGCAAAGAGATTTGGTTTAATTGATATGTGAACATATCAAACCTGAACTTTAAAGCTGATTTAGACTTTAGGATTCGTAAAGAGATTTGGAATTCCTAGGATTTAGATTTAGATAGTTTTCGCAACGAGAGTTGGTTAGCTATATTTTAGTGATTTGAGTTCAAGAACCGTGCTTAATCTGAATCATGTTAGTTAATTTAGCTGCATTCATTGATTTCCTGAGAAATACCCTGAACCTATCTGCCTCCAACTGAACTTACAACACCTTTAATTGCATACTTGTTTTCAATTACATCTTTTGATTTAGCGTATTTTGGATCTATATAATCTACTGTGTGAAATCTTGAGTTCTTTTGTTCGACCCCTGTTTTACTGCAGCAACTGCTTTAGTACTATTTAGGGTATTAATTTGAGCAATCAAATTTGGCGTTGTTGCCATTAGATTTTAGCTAAGAAATTCGTCTAAATCTCCCGAGTATCGATCGATACCCTTCATTATCGGTCGATACCCGTCGTCAATTTCAGTTACTTACGTTCTTGACTTTTGATTTCAGGTGCATGCATAATCTTGAAACCAGAAGCAAAAAGAGCACTCCGCTAGTTGATCTATCACTGGAACAGCTAGCACTCGTGGAACGCACAAACCGGAAAGCAAAAAAATCAGCTAAGATGAACAACAATCAAGTGGGGTTGGTTCGTGATGCAGCTGGTGCTTACAGAGACCAAGAGGGTCGGTTGTGCAATGAGCAAGGACAACGTCTAGATGGAGAGGGGATTGTCATTCCACCTGCTCCTGTTGTCGCTGAGAATGTCGTTGGGAACGCGAGAAATGCTGTGGTTAATCGTGGAAGAACGATTGGTGAGTACAACAGGCCGTATCAGTTTTTCGCCAATCGGTCAGCGATTCGTCCTCCTGCGTTTGAGAGGAATGACTTTGACCTGAAACCTGCTTACTACACTCTTGTGGGACAGCATCTCTTTCATGGTCTTCATCATGAACATCCGATGGATCATGTGGAGAAGTTCGAGGACTTGGTCACTAGCATCAAGAGCAATGGAGTGTCCTACGACTATCTCTTCTGCAAGCTCTTCCCCTACTCTCTAGGTGGAGATGCGACTTACTGGCTGAGGCAGCTACCTCCGGGATCGCTGACTACTTGGGAGGACAGTAAGAGGGCCTTCTTGATTAACTTCTATGATAATGCACGATCTGAGGATCTGAGGAATAAAATCTCCACCTTTTCTCAAGGACCTACTGAGGCGTTCAAGGCTGCTTGGACGAGATTCAGATCGTATCAGAGAGATTGTCCACATCAAGGATACTCTGATGTGCAGCTGCTGCGTATCTTCTTCAGAGGGATAGATTGGAGGTATCATATGGCTTTGGACGCTTCAAGCAATGGTAATTTCAACACCAGGTATCCTAAGGATGCTTATGTGTTGATTGAGAACTTTGCATCTAGCAGTAGCACCAAAAGTGCAGATTTCGAGCGCAAGAAGTTGGTTGGTAATCATGATGGGTCGTAGATCGTTGAAGTTATGGCTCAGCTGGATTCTATGCACAGTCTTATGCTGGGAAAGACAACAAAGGCCGTTCACTTTGCTGAAGATGTTGAGGTGTTTAACGAGGGTGAAGCAGAAGATGTCAACTACATTGGTGGTTCTGGTTTTCATGGACAGAGGAACCAATTCAACAACAATCGAAGCTTCAACAACAACTTCCAGCAAGGAGGATTCAACCAGAAACCTGCCCAAAGCAGCGGTTACACTAGGAACTACGGAAGTCCTTCTTACGAGCCTGTGACTGCTAAAACATCAGAGAACAAGATTGAGGCCATGCTTGAAACGCTCGTTCAAGGACAGCATCAGATCACAGTGACCTTTAATGTTAAGATGGACGCCATGTACAAAGATCTGAGTGGAAGGATCTATGCTCTTGGTATTCATCAGAAGAAGCTGGAAACTCAGGTAGCTCAGACTTCAGAAGGTTCAAGAAGACAAGAAGGCTTTCTCCCAGGAAAAGGATAGAACCCAAGGGCACACATCAATGCCATTACCTTGAGAAGTGGTAAAGAGGTCACCTCGGGAGCCAGAATGGACCAAACTGCTGAAAATTTCGAGATGTCTGAAGATGAGGACTCTGAAATCGCCAAGGCATCGATCGACACTACCCAGCATCGATCGACACCGATCAAAATTCTTACACGGGAAAACCAAAAATCCCGTGTATCGATCGATACCTCCCTTGTATCGATCGATATTGAGCCTGTAATCGATACTGCACCTAAGGTTATGGAGGAGAAACCTAAAGCGATTGCAGAGAGAGTCTACATACCGCGGATACCTTATCCCAGAGCTCTTGGGAAGACTAAGAAGGAGGTAGAGGACACTAGATGCAAGGAAATTTTGGACAAGCTGGTTGTTGAACTTCCATTCATCGATGCTATCAAAACTTCTTTTGCTTTCAGGAGATATGTCAAGAAATTGGTGTCCAGCAATGTGAACCTTGAAGATTGTTGTCTGATGATCACTCATGAGTGCAGTGCAATCCTAACCAACAGGATCCCAATGAAACTACCAGATCCAGGGAGCTTTGTCTTGGATTGCACAATCTTTACTGACAGGTTTGAGCGTTCTCTTTGTGACCTTGGCTCAAGTGTCAACCTCATGCCATACTCGGTTGCTAAGAGGATGGGAATGACAGACTTCACTTCTACGAGGATCTCACTGATACTCGTTGATCGTTCAGTTAGACTTCCAGAAGGTTTGCTGGAGGATGTTCCGATTAAGATTGGGAATTGCTTAATCCCCACTGATTTCATTGTCTTGGAGTATGATTCGGAACCCAGAGATCCTCTCATCTTGGGAAGGCCATTCCTAGCAACAGCTGGTGCTCTAATTGATTGCAGGAATGGGAAGATAGCTCTTAACATTGGTGAGTTGGTCATGACTTTTAACATGGCGAAGATGATGAAGACCCACCACCGATGGACAGACTTTCTTCGTAGATACCTTCTGTGACATTGCTGAGGAGTACTTCCTGGGGATGCATCCTGAAGACCCATTGGAGAGGGCATTGGTCTGTTCAGCTGAGTCAGAAGTCCATTCGAGTGATGTTGCTGCTGAATATGGGAAGATGCTCGATACAGCACTGCCAGTATCGATCAATACTCACCTAGTATCGATCGATACCCTGCGACCAGAAAGAGGTTTGGCCGAAAGTGCTAAGCAAGCTGTTGGGCTTGGTGATTGGAGCGAGGAGAAAGCTCCTAAGGTGGAACTCAAACAACTTCCTGCGAATCTGAGGTATGGTTTTATTGTTCCTAATTCCACGTTCCCAGTAATCATTAATGCTTCCTTGAACAACGCAGAGGTTACCTTACTGTTGAGCAGGTTGCGCAAGTATCGCAAAGCTCTTGGCTATTCTCTTGATGATATTTCAGGTATATCACCGGACCTGTGCATGCATAGGATTCATCTTGAGGATGAGTCAAAGGCTTCAATTGAGCATCAAAGGAGGCTAAATCCGAACCTGAAGGAAGTGGTTAAGAAAGAGGTCATGAAACTCTTGGATGCAGGAGTTATCTATGCCATCTCATATAGCTCTTGGGTCATTCCAGTGCACGTTGTTCTTAAGAAATGAGGGATAACCGTGGTGAAGAATGAGAAGGATGAGATGATTCCTACAAGGACTATCACTGGACATCGAATGTGCATTGACTACACGAAGTTGAATGCAGCTACACGGAAAGATCACCTCCCATTGCCATTCATTGACCAGATGCTGGAGAGATTGGCTAGCCATCCCTACTATTGTTTCCTTGATGGGTATTCAGATTTCTTCCAGATTCCTATCCATCCAAATGACCAATGGAAGACCACTTTCACATGTCCCTATTGATGTGTCCATAATTTGCATAGTTTAAGCATGCATATCATGTAGGTTTTAGATTATTTACTTAGATCTTCATGGCATTTCATACTTGTTTTGTCCCACTTAGAGTATTAGGAGCTGCATTAGGTCCTAGTGAGTCTTTTGCATGTCTTTGAGGAGTTTTCTAGGTGTTTGAAGATACTTGGTGGCGTTTGGAGATTTGGTGCTTAAAGACTAGAGAGGAACAATCCGGAACGTCTCAAAGAACCGATCAGAATAAGGCGATACGATTTGATCCAGCTCTTGGAGTCTTCATAAGAGTTGTAGCCCGATGAGTCCTCTAACCATAGGAGTTGGAATCAAGTTATTCGGACGTGTGGTTTGAGAGATATGGCTGATTTACCAGAGATAGGTCCGCCTGGCCGAGACGGTTTCTTCAATACCGAGGTCACTGGTTGGTGCAACTTTTCGGTGTGGAAACAAAGGGAAAATTTCTTAGCACCGACGTGTGGTACCGAGGAGTGACGTCGGTATTGAAGGGTCTCCACTCCGAATTAGCCTCGGTAGTCTTCACCAAAGTTGTAGAGGAATGAATCAGCTTTACACAGGAGTTTGAATCGGGTTATTTGGACGTATGAATAGGGAGATAAGACGGATGTACTGAAGGTATGTCCGTCTGGCCGAGAGAAGATGAAACCGTCCAAATAACCGGAACAACGAAGGCCTTCCGATATGAAAAAACTGCAGTGGTTTTCATGAAACTTGTAGATGAGTGAATCAGATTTACACAGGAGTTTGAATCATATCATTTGGACCTCTGGATCGGATTTTATGGCCAAGACACTGAAGCAAGATCTGCCTGGCCGAGAAGAGATGACATTGTCCAAAAAACCGGTAAAACGAAGTTCTTCCGATCATATTCAGCCTCTCCGGCATTCATGAAAGTTGTAGAGGGAAGAGTTACTGTTCATACAAGCGCAAATAATGTCATTTGGACATCAGGCTAGGGAGATGCCTCGAATTTATCGAAGACGCATCCAAGATCCAACCGGGTCAATACCCGGTTTGTTCCAGGTTGACCCGGTTCGTCCATTTTCATTTATAAACCCAAAAACTCTAATTTTCATTCTTATGCTTTCTTTGTTCAAAAATACCTTCCCCTTTAGGAGAGAAATATATTTTTGGAGAGAGAGATCCTTTAATTTATGCAATTGATTGTTTTTTTGATTGAATCTCTTCTTCCTATCTTATCTCTTCTTTGATTACACAAGAACCATCCATGGATTCTCTCTCTTTCTCCATTGATTTTGAGAGGTCCTTTATGGGGTTTGAGTAGTTCTTTAGGATCTAGGGATGGGGTAGAATTAGATGATCCAAGGCTTGATTTGTGATGTCTTAGGGTAGAATATCTTTTATCCTTTCTTGTTAAGTGATTTTAATGATGGATCTAGCTTGGGAAAGTGGATCTAGACATGAGGCATTTCAGGCACACAAGGTGTTTGATGAAATGCCTAGAGGAACTTTTCAAGAGATTTTTATTTCTAGCCTAAGGGATTAGTTGTCTAGAGTGATTATTTGGTTGATCTTGTTTATATGTTCTCAAGGCTTGCTAATGGTTGTTCCACAAATGACAATTTGCTAATGGGATTAATGATTAGCAAAGTAATTAGTGCCTAGACATAGGATTAGTCTAAATTAGGATCTATTACTTAGGGATTAGTCTTCATAAAGCTTTAGACATCACAATTAGGACTTGGATCACTCTATTTCAATAACCCTATCCTTGGATTCATTTTTATTGCATCACTTTTTTATTGCTTTAGCTTGTTTTGTTTTCATTTTAGCTTCTTAATCACAAACCCCTATTTGCTTGCTTAACTCACTTAGTAGTATGTATTCCTAGTGCTTGAAACTTAACCCTTGGTTCGATCCTTTTATGCTCAATAGGCATTTTAGGTAATTGATATAGGTAAAAATCCATTTATCAATTTGGCGCCGTCGCCAATTGGGTTTAGCTTTCGACATTAGGACTTTACTTCTTTTTGAGATTAAACCTTTTTCTTTCTTTTGTTTACTAATCTCTCCTTCTAGCTCTCTCTTGTAGGTGCATGAACTTGTGTTCTAAAGGAAACACCAATCTTGTTGAGCCAAGAGACGACATCAACCTTCTACACCGCGGTCTTAGAGCAAGAAGAGATAGAGAACGGGTTGTGCACATTGCTAGGCTTGGTATGGAAAACGTGCAAGTGAACCCGGATGGTGGTAATGACCACGTTGCTTATGCTCCACATCAAGGAGCAAATGGTGGTAATGTAAACCACCACCCACCCGCCCATAATGGTCCTAACATAGTTGGAGCGGGTGATGCGGCCAATGCTCATGTCAACCGCCAAGGCATTCGAGCACCACCGGTTGAGACCAATGACTTTGAGGTCAAAGCTAGCTTCATCAACATGGTACAAAGCAACAAATTCCAGTGCTTGGCGGTGGAGGATCCACTTGATCACTTGGATCATTTTGACCGGATTTGTGGCTTGCCAAAGATGAATGGAGTCTCGGAGGATAGCTTTAAGCTAAGGTTGTTCCCATTCCCTCTTGGAGACAAGGCAAGACAATGGGAAAAGAACCTTTCCCACGGTTCTATCACTTCATGGGACCAATGCAAGACATCATTCTTTGCCAAGTTCTTCTCTCCCTCTAGAACGTCTAAGCTAAGGAATGAAATCTCAAGCTTCACTCAACGTGCAAACGAGAGCTTCAATGAAGCATGGGAGCGGTTTAGGGGCTATACATCGCAATGCCCTCATCATGGATTTTCGGATGCTTCCATTTTGAGCACACTCTACCGCGGAGCACTTCCTAAAATCCGTATGTTGCTTGATACCGCTTCTAATGGAAACTTCTTAGGCAAATACGTGAATGAAGCAATGGAGTTGGTTGAGAACCTTGCTTTGAGTGATGGTACATATGGTGATGAGTATGACCGGTCTACAAGAACCACAAGTGACTTCGAGGAGCAACAACGAACCAAAGCCATGATGGCTTTCAATGAGAAGTTAGATAAGCAAGCCACCATGATTGACAAGCTTCTCAATGCTTCCAAAAGACCGATTCACTTTGTTAGTGACTTTGAGGGAAATAAAAGATCCCATGAGGAAATGGTGAATTTGAGCAACAAAGAAGAAGTGCATTATGTTGGGAACAATGGTGGCTACCAAAGGGGTTTCAACAACAACTATGACCACCAAGGTGGTTCTCAACAAAGTTTTGTCCCACAAACTCAAGACAATAACTCCATCCTCAAGACCTTGATGTGAAAAATGTTCTTCAACAACTTCTCCAAGGCCAAGCAAGTGGAGCATTGGATATAAGCAAGAAGATGGAGGAAATAAGTACCAAGGTAGCTTGCTCATACAATGATCTCCACAAGAAGCTTGAGGCATTGTGTTCCAAAGTGAAAGAAATGGAGACCAATGGAAACAATGGAGACAAAGTACAACAAAGCTCTTCAAATGGGAAAGCAAAGGAGTATTGCAATGCCATCTTCTCAAAGGATCCACGTTCCATTGAAGATCATGAAGCCGCCACTAATGATATTGAGCTTGTACTCTATGGATCTCAAGCTCCCTTGAAGCTCAATGAGGACATTGAAGAACAAGGTGGGGAGTAACCCTTGAGAAAGATGAGTACGTGACCATGGTTCAAGAACCAAGATGTTTTGTTGCTTCCATTGATTCACCAAGCTCAACTAGGATCGAGCCTAAGTCTCTCCCCAAGCTTGGTAATCCCGGTAAATTCTCTATAACTTGCTCTCTTGGAGATTTGGAGATTGAGGATGCTTTGTGTGATTCCGGGTCAAGTGTGAACGTTATGTCCAATGAGATGTTCAAAAGTCTAGGGATAAGGACCCTCACCTATCATCCATCACCTATCACCTTTGGAGATGCTTATTCGAGAAAGCCATTGGGTCTTCTTGAAAACTACCCACTCAAGGTAGGGAATTGCATAGTCCCAACCGACTTTGTGGTCATGGAGATGAGAAAGACCAACAAACTCCCTCTTCTCCTTGGAACACCGTTCCTCCTCACTATCGGTGCTAGCATGAACTTCAAAGAGCAAAGGGTAGTTCTCTTGAATGTGGATGATAAAGTGTACTACCCAATGAGGACTTCTTCCAACAAGCTTTGTGGTACAATCACCATGAAGGATGATGACTTTCGAGAAGAAGAAGTGAGGTATATGGGTAGTTGTATGTTGGTTGAAGAAGATCCACCCCCAAAGATCCATGAAGAAGAAGAGAAGTCTCTTGAGAGAAAGGATTTGGGTTATGGTAATGACAAGGATGCTTCAAAGGTTGACATGGTCACTTGTTTGGAACCGCTTCACCCCACCACAATGAAGAATCACCTTAAGGGTAGTGAAGGTGCAAAGAAGAGGACAAAGGGAAAAGCTAAGGCGGGCAACGGATCAAGAGAGCTTGATGAGTTTAGGTCCGAGCACGACCAACCCTCTATGATGACTCTCACTCCATGGAAACACAAGGATGGAGTGATTGAGTACAAGATCAAGTGCAAAGGTCGTTCCAAACCCTTTGCCTCGGTCAAAGCTTTCCTCACATCTGAGCTCAAAGAAAAGGGTGAAGCGGGTCTTGAGGAGGTCATGAGCAAGGTGCTCAAGCTTGAACTCAAGGATCGTCCTTGGAGTGTTCACACTCCTCTCTCACCCGCCTAAAAGGGTAACCAAAGTCAAACTTAGTGACTTTAAACAAAGTGCACTTGGGAGACATTCCCATGTTTATCCTTGTATATATTCTTTTGCTTTGTAGTTTTATTTTGTGCTTTTTGGGCATTTTTGATATTTTGGTTGAGTGGTTGCAAGTTCGTTGATAGTAGCAAGGTCATGGCAAGGTAGCCAAGGGCGTTTGATGTTGGAATGCTCATCAATTCTCCATGCTCTCCATTCACATAGTAGGACTCCTCTATTGTAAGTATCTCTCTTCTTTTTGAGTCTTAGCATATTTTGTTTTGTTTGGGGTCTCTTCTTTGAATTTATTTCACACTGGGACGGTGTGATTTAAGTTTGGGGGAGAGGCCGGTTGCTAATCATGTTTTCTTTGCTCTTATTTTTCTATTTTAGCATTTGAGTCTCATGCATTTTTCATGAATTTTGAATAAATTTTGAATTTTTTTAGCATTTAGGATTGCATATTCACTTGTAAATGGTGTCTAGTTTGCATTTTAGCCTTGCATTTGCATAAGCATGGAGTAATGACAACCTTGAGGGTAGCTCAATTAGAAATTGATTCAACGCCCAAGTTATTAGTTGTTTGATGCATTGAAGTTGAATCTGAAATCAAGGATGAACCATTTGTTAGAGCACATGCATCATTGCCTTTCCTTGGTTGAAGCAAGCTTGAATTGAATCTAGCCTCATCTAAGTGATAACCATAACTTGACATGTAATTATTGTGCTTGTGCAAACTTAAATGGAATCGTAGATCACTTATACATATTTGGACATTCTTCTTCCTTTTCACCACCCTAGCTTGTCCAAATAGCCAAATCCCATCTTTGGATTGGTTTCCCCACCTTGCCAATTACCTATTTTCTAGCCCCTAATCTTTTGTGTGTATCTTGTGAGGTCTTTTTGGAGTGAACTTGACAAAACATGTTAGGTTTAGGGCGACAAGAAAGCACTCTTGCGTAGACTTAGTTCCAACATCGAGGAGCTAATCTAGAATTAGGTTAGATAGGTGGCGGTTCTTAAAGTTTGAGAATGGGAACGGTTAGAAACGCTTAGGGGAATGGCTTGATCTTTGAAGATTATGGTGGAGTAAAAGAGGAAAGAAAGGACGATGAGGAGGGGATTACAAAATGAATGGTATTGTTGGTGCAAGTGTGATTAACAACAAGCTCTAAGTAACTAAGAAAAGCCTCAAGAGACAAAGAAGAAAAGAAGGCCAAAAAGGCCAAGCTACAAAGAAAATAAGAGGCATGAACCAAAAAGAAGAAAAAGAAAAGAGCTAAGTGAAAACGAAAAGGAGCATCAACCATAACCAAGATGAAGAAGCAAACCCCTAATGAGGAAGAAGCCGAAAAAGGAAAGCAAAGAAGAGCATAAGGGTCTAAGAAGGCAAAGTGCCTTGGGATAAAAATGGTAGCTTAGGATCGGGCAAGGACGGGTTAGATTGGGCTAAGGTTAGTGACACTCTAGGCATTCGGGGTAGACAAGAGTTTTTCCTTGTATGCATAGGTTGCCTTTTACCTTTAGCATTTTGTTAAAGCTTGCTCGTTCATTGAGAGATCCTTGTGTTTATTTACCCTTGCATATCGATGAGATCACCTTCATCTCATAACCGGTCCTTTAGCCAAGTGGTTTCATCTAATTTTGCATAAGCACAATTCACGGATAAAACCATTAATCAATGTTAAGAGGCTAGAGAATAGGATGGTTTGTCTAGGTTGAGGTTTGACTTTGTTGCATGTTGTGAAGGAAATGGCTAACTCCTTTTGAGTAGAAAACTTTGGTGCATCCTAGAACTAGTAACTTGGACGTTGAGTGGGATTGTTTCTTATGCTTCTTATAGGTTCGAGCTCCACTTGCATTGCATTTCCTCTCTCATTCTTTATCTTGTTTGCTTGAGGACAAGCAAAGGTTTAAATTTGGGGGAATTGATGTGTCCATAATTTGCATAGTTTAAGCATGCATATCATGTAGGTTTTAGATTATTTACTTGGATCTTCATGGCATTTCATACTTGTTTTGTCCCAATTAGAGTATTAGGAGCTGCATTAGGTCCTAGTGAGTCTTTTGCATGTCTTTGAGGAGTTTTCTAGGTGTTTGAAGATACTTGGTGGCGTTTGGAGATTTGGTGCGTAAAGACTAGAGAGAAACCATCCGGAACGTCTCAAAGAACCGATCAGAAGAAGGCGATCCGATTTGATCCAGCTCTTGGAGTCTTCATGAGAGTTGTAGCCCGATGAGTCCTCTAACCATAGGAGTTGGAATCAAGTTATTCGGACGTGTGGTTTGAGAGATATGGCTGATTTACCAGAGATAGGTCCGCCTGGCCGAGACGGTTTCTTCAATACCCTGGTCACTGGTCGGTGCAACTTTTCGGTGTGGAAACAAAGGGAAAATTTCTTAGCACCGACGTGTGGTACCGAGGAGTGACGTCGGTATTGAAGGGTCTCCACTCCGAATTAGCCTCGGTAGTCTTCACCAACGTTGTAGAGAAATGAATCAGCTTTACACAGGAGTTTGAATCGGGTTATTTGGACGTATGAATAGGGAGATAAGACGGATTTACTGAAGGTATGTCCGTCTGGCCGAGAGAAGATGAAACCGTCCAAATAACCGGAAAACGAAGGCCTTCCGATATGAAACAACTCCAGTGGTCTTCATGAAACTTGTAGAGGAGTGAATTCGATTTACACAGGAGTTTGAATCATATCATTTGGACCTCTGGATCGGATTTTATGGCCAATACACTGAAGCATGATCTGCCTGGCCGAGAAGAGATGACATTGTCCAAAACACCGGTAAAACGAAGTTCTTCCGATCATATTCAGCCTCTCCGGCCTTCATGAAAGTTGTAGAGGGAAGAGTTACTGTTCATACAAGCGCAAATAATGTCATTTGGACATCAGGCTAGGGAGATGCCTCGAATTTATCGAAGACGCATCCAAGATCCGACCAGGTCAATACCCGGTTTGTTCCAGGTTAACCCGGTTCGCCCATTTTCATTTATAAACCCAAAAACCCTAATTTTCATTCTTATGCTTTCTTTGTTCAAAAATACCTTCCCCTTTAGGAGAGAAATAGATTTTTGGAGAGAGAGATCCTTTAATTTATGCAATTGATTGTTTTTTTGATTAAATCTCTTCTTCCTATCTCATCTCTTCTTTGATTACACAAGAACCATCCATGGATTCTCTCTCTTTCTCCATCGATTTTGAGGGTCCTTTATGGGGTTTGAGTAGTTCTTTAGGATCTAGGGATGGGGTAGAATTAGATGATCCTAGGCTTGATTTGTGATGTCTTAGGGTAGAATATCTTTTATCCTTTCTTGTTAAGTGATTTTAATGATGGATCTAGCTTGGGAAAGTGGATCTAGACATGAGGCATTTCATGCACACAAGGTGTTTGATGAAATGCCTAGAGGAACTTTTCAAGAGATTTTAATTTCTAGCCTAAGGGATTAGTTGCTAGAGTGATTATTTGGTTGATCTTGTTTATATGTTCTCAAGGCTTGCTAATGGTTGTTCCACAAATGACAATTTGCTAATGGGATTAATGATTATCAAATTAATTAGTGCCTAGACATAGGATTAGTCTAAATTAGGATCTATTACCTAGGGATTAGTCTTCATAAAGCTTTAGACATCACAATTAGGACTTGGATCACTCTATTTCAATAACCCTATCCTTGGATTCATTTTTGTTCATTGAATTGCATCATTTGTTTATTGCTTTAGCTTGTTTTGTTTTCATTTTAGCTTCTTAATCACAAACCCTATTTGCTTGCTTAACTCACTTAGTAGTATGTATTCCTAGTGCTTGAAACTTAACCCTTGGTTCGATCCTTTTATGCTCAATAGGCATTTTAGGTAATTGATATAGGTAAAAATCCATTTATCACCTATGGCACATTCGCATACAGGAGAATGCCATTTGGATTGTGTAACGCTCCAGCCAATTTTCAAAGGTGCATGATGTCTATCTTCACAGACATGATTGAAGATTTTATGAAGGTGTTCATGGATGACTTCTCAGTTTACGGACCATCGTTCAAAGACTGTTTGAATAATCTGTGCAAGGTGCTCCAGAGGTGTGAAGAGAAACACTTGGTCCTTAATTGGGAAAAGTGTCACTTTATGGTTCAGGATGGCATCGTACTTGGGCACAAGGTCTCTGAAGCTGGAATAGAAGTTGACAAAGCCAAGATTCAGGTCATGACAAGTCTCCAACCACCGACTTCTGTGAAGGATATTCGGAGTTTCCTTGGTCATGCTGGATTTTACAGGAGGTTTATCAAGGATTTCTCCAAGATAGCACGCCCACTCACTGCTTTACTGTGCAAAGAGATCAAGTTTGATTTCACGCCTGATTGTCTTGCAACCTTTGAGGAGATCAAAAAAGCTTTGGTGAGTGCTCCTATTGTGCAACCTCCTGATTGGACTCTGCCTTTTGAGATCATGTGCGATGCTAGTGATTTTGTTGTTGGGTCAGTTCTGGGTCAGAGGAAAGATAAGAAGCTGCACGTCATCTACTATGCCAGCAGGACTTTGGATGATGCTCAGAGGAATTACAGCACCACAGAGAAGGAACTACTTGCAGTTGTCTTCTCCTTTGAGAAATTCCGATCCTACTTGATTGGGAGCAAGGTGGTTGTTCATACTGATCATGCTGCTCTCAAGTATCTGATGAATAACAAGGATCTCAAGCCTCGTCTTTGTCGTTGGGTTCTTTTGCTACAAGGATTCGACATCGAGGTTAAGGACAAGAGAGGCATAGAGAACGCGGATGCGGATGCGGATCGATGCAGACGCCCCTATTGATGATCAACTACCTGAGGAAGCCATTTACTTCATTGAAACTGGGTTTCAGACGAATCTCGCAGAGAATCAGCAATTTTCTCGAGTTGCAGGATTCAGTATCGATCGATACCCTGGCGATTCCGAGCCAGTTTTAATTTTTTATCATCCCGGTGTTTCTGAAAACCATCTCGTCGCTGCAACCGATTCTGATGATCCATGGTACGCTGATATTGCCAATTACCTCGCTGTAGATGCAGAGCCAAGACACCTCAAGAAGTATAACAAGAAGAAGTTCATGCGTGACATAAGGAGATTCTTTTGGGATGAACCTTAACTGTACAAGCATTGTTCTGATGGTATCTACAGGAGATGCGTTGGTGAATCAGAGGTTCCAGGTGTTTTGTTTCATTGCCATGGATCCGACTATGCTGGACACTTTGCCACTTTCAAGACAGTGTCCAAGGCTCTTCAAGCAGGCTTCTGGTGGCCTACCATGTTTAAGGATGCTCATGCTTTCGTCTCACAGTGCGATGCTTGTCAGAGGAGAGGGAAGATTAGTAAGAGACATGAGATGCCACAAAATTTCATCATTGAGGTTGAAGTTTTTGATTGCTGGGGCATCGACTTTATGGGTCCCTTTCCATCGTCACACAAGAAAAATTACATCCTGGTTGCTGTGGACTATGTGTCCAAATGGGTGGAAGTGATAGCTAGTGAGAAAAATGACTCTGCAGTGGTTCTTAAGCTGTTTAAGACCATCATTTTTCCTCGCTTTGGAGTACCTCGAATTGTGATAAGTGATGGTGGCTCTCACTTTATCAACAAGGTTTTCGAGAGGTTTTTAAAGAAGTATGGTGTGAACCATCGTGTAGCTACTACATATCACCCTCTGACGATTGGGCAAATCTAGGTCTCCAACAGGCAGATCAATGAGATTTTGGAGAAGAGAGTGAGTGCTTCTAGGAAGGATTGGTCTACGAAGTTGGATGATGCGCTATGGGCATACATGACTGCTTTCAAGACACCGATGGGTACTACACCATTCCACTTGCTATATCAGAAAGCATGTCACCTTCCAGTGGAGATTGAGTACAAGGCTGCATGGGCGACGAAGTTGCTGAACTTCGACATCAAACCTGCTGCTGAGAGGAGATTGATTCAGCTGAACGAGCTGGATGAGATCAGGCACAACGCTTATGAGAACTCGAAGCTGTACAAGGAGAGAACCAAGGCTTATCATGATAAGAAGATCATCTCCAGACACTTCGAGCCGAACGACCAGGTACTTCTGTATAACTCTCGTTTGCAATTGTTTCCTGGTAAATAGCGTTCTCGTTGGTCATGTCCCTTCACAATCAAGGAGGTCCGACCACATGGTGCTGTAGTGCTGATCAATCGTACAGGCGAAGAGTTCACTGTCAATCGACAAAGGGTGAAACACTATTGGGCAAAAGTCGAGATTCCAGACGGACACATAACGCCTCTGGATAATGCACCCATAGCCTGAGTGGAATTACAGTCAAGCTAATGACGTTAAAAGAGCGCTTGGTGGGAGGCAACCCACTGGTGAGTCTGTTTTTGAGTCGTTTTTCTTTTTATTTTCGTTCGTTATATGTTTGTGTCAGGATAAACAAGGAGCAAACTCAAAATTGCCTTAGTGTCGATCGATATCCCATTGTTATCGATCGACACCAATCGCGAATGAAAAGTTCATCAAGTCGATTTAAGCATGGTATTGATCGATACCAGGCTGTGTGTCGATCAATACTCGATGTTCCAGCAAGGTAACTTCTTGTGTTTCCCAATTTTACTCTGTTCTTTTGTTTTCTTTCACTGACTCTAAGCTAGATAACACTGGGGACAGTGTTGTTCAAGTCTGGGGGAAGTGTCTGCTAACATTGTTTTTGTTTTTCTTAGAGTCAGTCGTTTTATCGAGTCAAAACTTGTTGAAGATGATGATCATATGCTATAACCTATTGATTTGATTTTTTTTTTGAGTGCACGGTGTTTTAGGACCAGCTCTAGATCGACTAATGAAAAATCCAAGGACTGACCAGTTGACTAGAAAACATCCATGTCTCCAGCATAGTTCTTCTGAAACCTGAGCCAAATTTCTACACTTCATCAATGTGGTTAGTGTTTTTAGAGCTTGATTCATCATTCATATCTGATAAAGGAACCCATGTGTTTAGAGTTATGGTATCTCTCTCCCCTTGTTATAAGTTGATAAATAAGAGCATAAAAGATTGAAATGATTTTCTTCTGAGTAGAGGGTTAGGAAAATTTCCAGCGATCCCATTATTCTACTTAAGAGGGAATGATCACACAAATGATTGGAAGCTAGGCTAGGATTTTCCTATGATGCCATTATTCGCCTACATCCTTTGATACATAGAGAGGGAAGAACCGGGGATTTGGTGGCAAACACCATCAATACTCGCGTCTCATACCTTGATGTGTATATGCAATGCAGAAAATAAAAGAAAGAACATAATAAGAAATAAGTCTAGGGTAGAGAAATTGATACAAAAAGTATGAAAAAGGGTGGTTCCTTGTCATGATATTGTCTGGTAAAGAATCTAGAAGGTTCTTGAACATAAGATGCAGCGATGAAACTGGTGATGAGGGTTTTATTTGAACAATGCTGTGGGATAATGTGTGGAGTCTGGGAAAGCTGCGAATGTCTACGGAGAAGTACATGGTGGTTAGATCAAAAGCTAATTATGTGACATTTGGGTACTTGGAAAGAGGGTCATTTCGATGGTTCATGGACAGGTGAGTCTCCGCGTTTTCAAACCTCTTTCTCTGGTTTAGTCTTCTATTTGCTTGAGGGCAAGCAAAAGGCTAAGTCTGGGGGAGTTGATATATCATGGTTTTTACCCTATTTAACCCATGATATAAGTCCATTTTATAGAGTCTTTATAGTATTTTGGAGTTTTTTAGAGTATTTTACCGGTTATAGCACGTTGGGAGCATTATTGTAGATATTGGAGGTTTCTAGAGCAGTTTGGAGCAAAACTGAAGATCGTGTTGCTGAGTACCTGAATTCACGTCTAGTATCGATCGATACCCCCTGGTATCGATCGACACTCATCGCAGCAAACACGACCCGCGAGTTTTTCAAGACTTGAAGAATTGCAAAAGTGCCTAGAAGTCTTTGATATTTACAAGAAGACCCCAATTCGTGATTTAGGTTATTTATAGGGATTTTACAGCCACTTTGTTGGCTACGCTTATTTTATTCTGGATTTGAGAGAGAGCTTTTGAGGGAGACAAGTCTTATACTTTGTTCGTCTGAGAGAAGATTTCGAACCCTTGTTACTCTTTCTTATTTATTTTATTTGAGTATTTATTCAGTCATGTTTATTGTTTCAATCTCCATGTCTGAGTAGATCACCTGTTAGGTTTGGGGATTTCTCATAGGGATTTTTTTGAATGCTAGGTTGATTATATGTTAGGATTCACTATCTGAATTAGTTCTTCACCATAAGTTGTTCTCAAAGCTAATTCTGGATTGATCACCTAGAACTTAGATCTTAGGATAATTGATTAGGCACGAGAGTGCGATTAATTACCTGATAGAATCTATAGTGAGCAAATTGATTATTCGCAAAGAGATTTGGTTTAATTGATTTGTGAACATATCAAACCTGAACTTTAAAGCTGATTTAGACTTTAAGATTCGCAAAGAGATTTGGAATTCCTAGGATTTAGATTTAGATAGTTTTCGCAACGAGAGTTGGTTAGCTATATTTTAGTGATTTGAGTTCAAGAACCGTGCTTAATCTGAATCATGTTAGTTAATTTAGCTGCATTCATTGATTTCCTGAGAAATACCCTGAACCTATCTGTCTCCAACAGAACTTACAACACCTTTAATTGCATACTTGTTTTCAATTACATTTTTTGATTTAGCGTATTTTGGATCTACATAATCTACTGTGTGAAATCTTGAGTTCTTGTGTTCGACCCCTGTTTTACTGCATCAACTGCTTTAGTACTATTTAGGGTATTAATTTGAGCAAATCACCATTGTTGCAGAATTAGCTTCAGATCAGACTAATGAAAAATACAAATGCTGACCAGTTAATCAGAGGCATCCATGTTTCCAGAGCATTTCAAATAGCCTTAGCTAATTTCTGAGGTCTTCCTTTAACCACACCATTGTGATTAGTGTCTTCAGAGCTTGACTCCTCATTCGTATCTGACAAAAACAACATGTGTGAAAGTTTGGTTCTCCTCTCCCTGATCTATAAATAATTCTTTGATGCAGAAACGATAATGAACACGGAAGTGAACCGGGGATTCGGTGACCAAAACTATCAGTACTCGTGTCTCATGAAATTTGGCCCTATAAAAAACCCTAATGACAAGGCTATAATTTTTTTATGTGATGCCATTATTTGTCTTGGAAGCTCAAGTTATATGTGAGGATAGGAAAATTTCCCGTGATGCCACTATTCACCTATTCCTTCGAGAAGAAGAATAAAATGAATAAGTATGGGGGAGAGGAAAAATACCAGAAAGTATAAAGGTTGGCTTTTAATGATATCGAAAGGGAAAGAGTCTAGAAGGTTGTTGGCACTATGATCTTTCGGTGAGACCCAGCAATGATGGCTATTGATCTATTCTGCGAGACTATGTGTTGAATCTGGGAAAGCTGCGATGCTCGCAGAGAAGTACATAGTGGTTCGATATGGAGATGGTTTGGCAACATGTGGATTACTAAGCTGGATGGGATTGCAGTGTTATAAGGAAAATGTGAGTCTCCGTGTTTTTCAAACCTCTTCATTGTTCGTGGTTTTCTGTTTGCTTGAGGGCAAGCAAAAGATTAAGTCTGGGGGAGTTGATAAACTGTGTTTTTACCAGTTTCTAATCCTTGCTTTTGTGTCTTTTATAGAGTCAAAATTTGTTTTAAGAGTCTTTTAATCCTTTATCGAGTCTTTTAATCCTTTATCGAGTCTTTTCAGGTATTAGGGTGTTCGCTCACTACAAGAAAACACAGTTTTTGCGACTATTTTGTGACTAAAAAAAATAGTCGCAAATATTTGGTCGCTAAATACAGTAGTCACAAAACAGTCGCTCTTTTGCGACTAATATGTGACACCAAATATCAGTCCTGATTTAGAGACTATGTTTGCGACTACTTGTAAAAAAAAATTAAAAAAAAAAAAAAAATTCTAAACAAAAATATATTTTTATTATATTAAATAATTACAGAAAATAAAAAAACAAAAATCTAAATTAAAAAAAAAACAAAAAAAAATCTAAAAACAAAAATATAAATTAAATGAAATCAACAATCCCGATCCCTATTTGAATCGCCGGCGCCGTTCTGCATCGCCGACGCCGTTATGATTCCTCGCCGGCGCCGATCTGGTCCCTCGTCGGCGCCGTTCTGATCTTTCGAACGAGCTCCTCCTCCTCGAACATGCATCGCACTGAGAAACCACCATCCCACAGAGAAACCACCATCCTGATCCCGATCTGCATCCCGATCCCGATCTGCTCCTCCTCCATCCCGATCTGCTCCTCCTCGCTCTGTCTGGCTTAGGCCGCGGAGCTCCTCTGGTGGTGGTGGGTGGTGGATTGTTCATCTCCTCGGCACACCAAAGCGTGAGGAATGGAAAGAGAGCCCTGCCGCCATGAATTGACAAGGAACGAGATGCAGAAATCAAGGAATAGAAAGAGAGGTAGATGTCGAAGAGAAAGAGAGCCTCGCCGGCGGCGAGCATCTGAAGAAAAAAAAAAGAGTTAGTCGAAGAGAAGAAGATGTCGAAGAGAAGGAGAAGAAGATAGAGAGATTAAGATGTCGAAGAGAAGAAGAAAAACAAATCGCAGAAAGGAGAGAGAGAGAAAAAAAGATAAAGTCAATTAAAAAAAATAGATCCTCCACCGTTGGATTAAACCAATCAACGGTGGAGGATCTCAATCTTCGTCACAATAAACTAGCCAATGAGAAACTTTCTTTATTTTTGTTATTTTGTCGCAAATTAATCGCAAATTTGGGACTATTTTGTGACTACAATTGAAAAAAATCGACTGAAGTTGCTAAACAGTCTCAAATTTGTGACTATTTTGTGACAATAAAAATATTTACCCTAAACCCTAAACTTTAAGAACCTAGAAGATTTGAATATGATTTTACAATGATTATGTGTATCTAGCATTTCAAAAATATATTAAAACTTAAAAATAAGTAAATTTTGAGAGAATTTTTATATTTCAAAATCATTCCTTATAAAACACATGTAACACTTAGTAGATGTTATGATTAGATTGAAATTTTTGTAAGTGTTATATTTTTTTGTTTATTATCTGATGTTTATGTGTAATATCTAGTTTACAATTTAAGATTTATAGTTTATGATTAAGGGTTAGAGCTTTAGAATTTAGGATCTATAAAAGGGATTATAAATGATCATATTTTAAAAAATTGTAAGTTTTGAATTTTTTGTATAATATTTGATGTTTGTGGTTTGAGTTTAGGGTTTATTGATTTCTATAAAAAATGATAATAAATATTAAGGATTAGAGGTTTAGGGTTAAGGGTTTGTGGTTTGAGTTTAATATTTATTGATTTCTATAAAAATAACCAAGTGGAGTTGCAAATTAGTCCCAAATTTGCGACTATTTTATGACTACTATTAAAAATTAGGCTTAATTAATCCCAAATTAGTAACAAAAACTGGGTTTGCAAAATTACTGTATATGTTACCTTAAACCATAAACTTTAAGAACATATAAGGTTTGAATATCAATTTACAATGATTTTGGATATATAGTTGTTCAAAAATATATTTTAGAATTTAAGATTTAGATTTTATGGTTAAGGGTTAGAGGTTTAGGGTTTAGATTTAGAATTTATAAAAAGATTATATTTAAAAAATTGTAAGTTTTGAATTTTTTGTATATTATTTGATGTTTATTTATTTGATGTTGTTTACAATTTAAGATTTAAATCAATTTTATTATTAAGTGTTAGAGGTTTATGATTTAGGGTTAAGGGTTTATGGTTTGAGTTTAGAATTTATTAATTTCTAAAAAAAATCGAATGTAATTGCAAATTAGTCCCAAATTTGGGACTATTTTGTGACTACTATTAAAAATTAGTCGTAAATTAGTCCCAAATTGGTCACAAAAATTGGGTTTGCAAATTAGTGTACACGTTACCCTAAACCCTAAACTTTAAGAACATATAAGGTTTGAATATCATTTTACAATGATTTTGGGTATATAGATGTTCAAAAATATATTTAACAATTTAAGATTTAGAGTTAATGATTAAGGGTTAGAGGTTTAGGGTTTATAATTTAGGATTTTATACAATGATTATATTTTAAAAATTGTAAGTGTTGATTTTTTGTATATTATTTGATGTTTATTTATTTGATGTTTTTGTATATTATTTGATGGTTTAGGGTTTAGAAGTTTTTTGTATATTATTTGATTTATATTTTTTAAAAACAATCGCGTGGAGTTGCTAAACCGCAGCAAATCAATCACAAATTTGGGACTACTTTTGCAAGTCCTTAAACAGTCGCAAATAAGCGACTATTGTCTGACTACTTTTTTTAGTCGGTAATTTGTGACTATTATGTCACTGCATTATGAGTTGTCGCAAATCAGTCACAATATTGTCCCTCTTTTTTGTGATTAAAAAAAGTAGTCGCAAAAAATAGTCACAAAAACTGTGTTTTCTTGTAGTGGCTGGAAAGACCATGAAAAGGGTGCTGACCATGAAAATGGTGCTGACCCACAAGAGTGTAATATGCAGGTTTCAGCTCAAAGTCATTCCTTGGAAAAGCAGGAGGACGGATCGCAGATCGGTTTGCGTAGAACTGGTCAGGTCTGTTGTATTCACCAATCGTTCTACCACGATTAACCACATCATTCTCAGCGTTGGCGTTTCCAGCGACAACAGGAGCAGGTGGAATGATGTTCCCCTCTTCATCCAGACGTTTCCCTCTCGCATTGCACAACTGACCCTCTTGGTCTCTCAAAGTTCCAGCAGCATCCTGAATCAGAATCAGCGTGCTGTTCATCTCTACTGGCTTCTTTGCTTTCCTGTTTGCACGTTCCAAATTCACACCTGAAACACACTAGGCAAGGCATGTAAGTAGCAAAAAAATCACGTTGAGTATCGACCGATACCAAGTGGTGTCGATCGATATCAACAAAAATAGAACGACGAGTATCGACCGATACTAGACAATATTGATCGATACCGACGAGTTTAGTTGAAATTCTCAGACTAAAATCTAATGGCGAATTGAGTCCCCGGCAACGGCGCCAAATTTTATATGCTCAAATTAATACCCTATTTAGATACTAAAGCATTAGTTATAGTATAGCTAGGGGTCGAACACAAGGACTCACAGAAACACACAATAGATTATATAGAAGAGAATTAAGCAAAACCAATAGATGTAATTGAAAGCAAAACGTAAATTAAAAGAGTTGTAATTCGATGGAGGAAAATATAGGCCCATGGTATTTCTCAGGAAATCAATGAATGCAGACAAACTAACTAACATGATTCAGATTTAGCGCGGTTCTTGAACTCAAATCACTAAAGTATAGCTAACCAACTCTCGTTGCGAAAGCTATCTAAATCTAAACTTCATAATCCCAAATCTCTTTGCAAATTCCTAAGAATAAATCAGCTTTAATATCGAGTTTGATATGTTCACAAATCAATTAAACCAAATCTCTTTGCGAATAATCAATTTGCTCACCCTAGGTTCTATCAGGTAATTAACCGCACTCTCGTGCCTAATCAATTATCCTAAGATCTAAGTTCCAGATTCGTCAACCTAGAATTAGCATTGAGAACAACCTATGGCGAAGAACTAATTCAGATGGTGAATCCTAAACAGATAATCAATCTTGCATTCCGAGAAACCCTTATGAGAACCCTGAACCTAAAGTGGATCTACTCAGACATGGAGATTGAAAACAACATGATTGAATAGATCATCAAAGAAATCAATAGAAACAGGAGTTCAGAGTTGTCTCTCCAAAAACCAAAAGTAGAATCAAAGTAGGATAAAGCATAGCCAGCAAAGTGGCTGTAAAATCCTATTAAATAACCTAAATCACGTTTTGGGTCTTCTTGTAAATAATAATAACTTCTGGGAACTTTTGCAATTCTTCAACTATTGGAAAAGTCGCGGGTCGTGTCTGCTGCGATGGGTATCGATCGATACTAGGGAGTATCGATCGATACTGATGCTTCAAATCGGATACTCAGCAACACGAACTTCTGCTTTGCTCCAGAATGCTCCAGAATGCTCCAGAAAGCTCCAATATCTCCAATAATGCTCCAAATGTGCTAAAACCTGTAAAAGACTCCAAAATACTAGAAAGACTATATAAAACGGACTTATATCATGGCCTAAAATGGGTAAAAATAATGATATATCAACTCCCCCAGACTTAGCCTTTGCTTGCCCTCAAGCAAATAGAAGACTAAACCAGAGAAAGAGGTTTGAAAACGTAGAGACTCACCTGTTCATGAAACATTGCAATGACCAATTTCCCAAGCACTCAAATGTCACCTAACCAGCTTTTTGATCTAACCACCATGTATTTCTCCGTAGACATTCGCAGCTCCCCAGACTACACACATTATTTCGCAGCATGGTTTAATCAAGCCATCCTCACCAGTTTCATCGCTGTGAATTAGTATCAAGAACCTTCTAGATTCTTTCCCATACAATATCATGACAAGGAACCACCTTTTCACACTTTTTGGTATTATTTCTCTCCCCCAGACTTATCTCTTATTATATTTTCTCTTTTGTTTTAGCTTTGCATATACAGATCAAGATATGAGACGCGAGTATTGATGGTGTTTGCCACCTAATCCCCGGTTATTCCCTCTCAACGTATCAAAAGATGTAGGCGAATAATGGCATCATAGGAAAATCCTAGCCTCGCTTCCAATCCTCTGTGTGATCATTCCCTCTCGAATAGAATAGTGGGATCGTTGGAAATTTTCCTAACCCTCTACTCAGAAGAAAATCATTTCATCTTTTAATGTGCTTATTAATTAAGTTGTAACAGGGAGAGAGTTACCATTACTTAAAGAACATATGGGTTCCTTTGTCAGATACGAATGGGAAATCAAGCTCTATAGATACTAACCACATTGATGAAGTGTAAAAATTTGGCTCAGGCTTTAAGGAACTTTGCTAGAAACATGAGTGTCCTCTAGTTAACTGGTCAGCCTTTGGATTTTTCATTAGTCGATCTAGAACTGATTATGTAACAATGGTCACTTAGAAGCAAGGTCAGATCAATAGATTCAAGAAAAAGGTCACAGTCTCAAACAAAGTTTTGACTCAATAAAACAAATTTTGAAAAATGACTGACTCTAAGAAAAACAAAAACAATGTCAGCGACTACCTCCCCCAAACTTGAAAAAGACTGTCCCCAGTGTTATCTAGCCTAGAGTCAGTAAAAGAAAACAAAAGAATAGAATAGAAAAGGGAAAAACAAGAAGTTACCGTGCTGGAACATTGAGTATCGACCGACACACAACCTGGTATCGAGCGATACCAAGCTTAAGTCGACACGATGAACCTTTCTGATTCGCGTAGGGTGTCGACCGATACCAATGTTGTATCGATCGATACTCAGGCGATTTCGAGTTTTGCTCCTTGTTTATCCTGACACAAACACAGAACGAAAAATAAAAACGTATGTACAGACTCACCAGTGGGTTGCCTCCCACCAAGCGCTCGTTAAAAGTCAGTAGCTTGACTTTGGCTCAGGTGATCAGTCATGAGAAGATTGAGAGCTTACTCCCATGCAAGTTCAACAGTTAGATACTTGTAGACTCAGAGTTCTGCTCAACATGCTCTCAATAAACTCCTTTCCTTTCTCTTTCAGCTCCAAAGTAAGAAGAACTCGAGCCTTAGAGAATGGTTTCGAAGTTTCTTTGCACTTCACCTTGTACTCAATCGAATCCCCATCACACTTCTGAGGGATTAAGGTCATAGAGGGAGTGCCTTTCACTTCTTTGCCCTTCACCTTCTTCTTTGCCTTAGCAGTTTTGACGTCTTTCTTGGTGATGATAGAAGGACTATCTAGAACGTCTGTGACAGTTGGTTCGACAGGAGGCTCTTCCAAAAGATCAATTACCAACGTTTCACCTGTAAAAACATCGATGCAAGAGACACGTGTGGGAGTTCCTCTAGGGATAGCTTTGTAGTACACCTCTTTGTCAATGTATGAGAACGAGATTTGATTGATGGGTGTGTCCATAATGGCACCAACCGTAGCCATGAACGGTCTTCCAAGAATCAACTGCGTACGAGATTGTGCACTCATCTCCACAACATGAAAATCAGCATGAACCAGACAGTCTCCTACTTTAACCAACAAGTGATATGTCATGGTTTTTACCTCTTTTAAACCATGATATAAGTCCGTTTTATCGAGTCTTTATTCTATTATAGAGTCTTTTAGAGTCTTTTACAGGTTTTATCATATTTGTAGTATTATTGGAGATATTGGAGTTTTATGGAGCATTCTGGAGCGAAACTGAAGTCTGATGACTAAGTGCCCAATCGAAGCGTCAAGCATCGATCGATACCCCCTGGTATCGATCGACACCCATCGAAGCAGATTTCAAGTCGCCACTTAATGAATATTTGAAGACTTACAGAATTGCCCCAGAAGACTTTGATATTTACAAGAAGATCCCAATTCGTGTTTAGACTATTTAATTATGTTTTACAGCCACTTTCATGGCTATGCTTATTTTACTTTGGTTTGTGAGAGAGCTTTTGAAGGGAGTCAAGTCTGAAACTCTGTTCATCTGAGAGAAGATTTCGAACCCTCTTGTTACTCTTTCTGATTTATTTGATGATTTATTCAGTTATGTTGATTGTTTCATTCTTCATGTCTGAGTAAATCCCTTGTTATGTTCAGGGTTCTCAATAGGGTTTTCTCTGAATGCTAGGTTGATTTATTATTAGGATTCACCATCTGAATTAGTTCTTCACCATAGGTTGTTTGCAAAGCTAATTTTAGATTGATCACCTAGAATTTAGATCTTAGGATAATTGATTAGGCACGAGAGTGCGATTAATTACCTGATAGAACCTAAGGAGAGCAAAATAACTATTCGCAAAGAGATTTGGTTTAGTTGTTTTGTGAACAAATCAAACCTGTTTAGAAAGTTGATTTAGACTTTAGGATTTGCAAAGAGATTTGGAATTCCTAGGATTTAGATTTAGATAGTTTTCGCAACGAGAGTTGGTTAGCTATATTTTAGTGATTTGAGTTCAAGAACCGCATTAAATCTGAATCCTGATAGTTAGTTTATCTGCATTTAGTGATTCCCTGAGAAATACCCTGAATCTAGCCTTTCTCCAATTGAATTCACAACCGTTTTAATTTACATTCTGTCTTTTAATACCATTGATTGCTTAGCGTGATTCTCACCTATATAATCTATTGTGTGTTTCTGTGAGTCCTTGTGTTCCACCCCTAGCTATACTATGACAACTACTTTAGTATCTAACTAGGGTATTAATTTGAGCATATCAACAAGTCAGGGATTGTACCATATGGAAGTGAGGTGGAACAATTCGCGAATGTGATAGATGACATGGGCGGTCGAATATCAGCGCCCAGACTCTCTGCAATTGCCCTTGACATGACATTGACGCTAGCCCCTGAGTCAACGAGAGACTCTTTGAATTCAACTCCAGAGATGGAGCATGGAACGGAGAATATTCCTGGATCTTTCCTCTTGGTCAACTGCCTCAGCGGTAGTGACTTGCTTCTTGCCTTGAGAAAGAGTACTTCGATCTCTTCCATAGTTTCTCTGAAATCTTTGAAGTGACTGAGCAAAGGCCAGCCCTCTAGAGCTTCTTCAAAAGTTAACGAGTGGGGTACCCTTCGTACCATCTTCTCAAAGCCACACAGCTGCTTTGGAGTGATGGGGGCTCGGAGGTGTTAAGGATTAGGATTCAGCTGCTTGGGCTTGCGAAGTTTGTCAACACTCATACGCAGCTCATTTGCAGTATCTGGATGAGTATCGATCGATACAGGGAGGGGGTCGATCGATGTTTGCTCCTTCGAGACGTCCTTGACAGATTCGTGGACGGGTGTAGATCGATACAAGGGAGTATCGGTCGACACAGGGGTGGTGTCCGAAATCTCATCGTTATCCTTGGAAAGATGGACAAAAATCTCTGCTATTTGAGTTTCCAGCATCTTCTGATGAATACTGAGAGACACAATTTTTCCGTTCAGATATGTGTACATAGCGTCCATCTTCCCATTGAGGTTTAGTGTCATCGTCTGCTATCCCTGAAGAAGCTGTTCAAGCATGGATTCCATGTTACTCTCAAAAGTTCTGGGTGGTGTGGGTGGGGATTGATACCTTTGATCTTGAAATCCATCTCCATCAATGTGGTTAACAAATTCCACTCCATCTTTTCCAGCAAAACAAACAGTCTTCTGCTGCTTGTCCATCAACCAATCTAACTTAGCATTCACCTCAGCAATTTGACTGCAATCCAAGTTACCAGCTTGCTTCTTGCGCTCCATGTCTGCAATCTTGGTACTATTGCTAGAAACCAAGTTCCCAATAAGCACATAGGCATCGTCAGGATACCTCATGTAGAAATTTACATTGCTCGCAGCATCTAGAGTCATCTGATACCTCCAATCGATTTCCCTGTAGAAAGTACCCAGCAGCTGAACTTGAGTGAACCCATGGTGCGGACAATCTCTCTGATATGACTTGAAACAAATCCAAGCAGCCTTCAATGCCTCAGTCGGTCCTTGAAAAAACTGAGAAATCTTGTTCCTGAGATCCTCGGATCGTGCAGCATCATCATAGAACTGAGAAATCTTGTTCCTGAGATCCTCGAAAGCAGTCTTAGTTTGATCCCAAGTAGTCAGCGATTCAAGAATCAAGTGCTTCAGCCAGTAAGTCGCTTCTCCACCAAGTGAGTATGGGAAAAGCTTGAAGAAGAGATAGTCGTAGGACACTCCATTGCTCTTGATGCTAGTGACTAAGTCCTCGAACCTCTCAAGATGATCCATGGGGTGTTCGCTGGAAAGACAATGAAAAGGGTGCTGACCCACAAGAGTGTAGTATGCAGGTTTCAGCTCAAAGTCATTCCTTGGAAAAGCAGGAGGACGGATCGCAGATCGGTTTGCGTAGAACTGGTCAGGTCTGTTGTATTCACCAATTGTTCTACCACGATTAACCACAGCATTCTCAGCGTTCGCGTTCCCAGAGACAACATGAGCAGGTGGAATGATGTTCCCCTCTCCATCCAGACGTTGCCCTCTCGCATTGCACAATTGACCCTCTTGGTCTCTCAAAGTTCAAGCAGCATCCTGAATCAAAATCATCGTGTTGTTCATCACTGCCGGCTTCTTTGCTTACCTGTTTGCACATTCCAAATTCACACCTGAAACACACCAGGCAAGGCACGTAAATAGCAAAAAAAACACATTGAGTATCGACCGATACCAAGTGGTGTCGATCGATATCAACAAAAATAGAACGACGAGTATCGACCGATACTAGACAGTATCGATCGATACCGACGAGTTTAGTGGAAATTCTCAGACTAAAACCAAATGGCGAATTGAGTCCCCGGCAACGGCGCCAAATTTGATATGCTCAAATTAATACCCTATTTACATACTAAAGCAGTAGTTATAGTATACCTACGGGTCGAACACAAGGACTCACAGAAACACACAATAGATTATATATAAGAGAATTAAGCTAAACCAATAGATGTAATTGAAAGCAAAACGTAAATTAAAAGAGTTGTAATTCGATGGAGGAAAATATAGGCCCAGGGTATTTCTCAGGAAATCAATGAATGCAGACAAACTAACTAACTGTATTCAGATTTAGCGCGGTTCTTGCACTCAAATCACTAAAGTATAGCTAACCAACTCTCGTTTCGAAATCTATCTAAATCTAAACTTCAGAATCCCAAATCTCTTCGCAAATTCCTAAGAATAAATCAGCTTTAATATCGAGTTTGATATGTTCACAAATCAATTAAACCAAATCTCTTTGTGAATAATCAATTTACTCACCGTAGGTTCTATCAGGTAATTAATCGCACTCTCGTGCCTAATCAATTATCCTAAGATCTAAGTTCCAGATTCGTCAACCTAGAATTAGCATTGAGAACAACCTATGGCGAAGAACTAATTCAGATGGTGAATCCTAGACAGATAATCAATTTAGCATTCAGAGAAAACCCTTATGAGAACCCTGAACCTAAAGTGGATCTACTCAGACATGGAGATCGAAAACTACATGATTGAATAGATAATCAAAGAAATCTAAAGAAACAGGAGTTCAGAGTTGTCTCTCCAAAAACCAAAAGTAGAATCAAAGTAGAATAACGCATAGCCAACAAAGTGGCTGTAAAATCCTATTAAATAACCTAAATCACGTTTTGGGCCTTCTTGTAAATAATAATAACTTCTGGGCACTTTTCCAATTCTTCAACTCTTGGAAAAGTCGCGGGTCGTGTCTGCTGCGCTGGGTATCGATCGATACTGATGCTTCAAATCGGGTACTCAGCAATATGAACTTCTGCTTTGCTCCAGAATGCTCCAGAGAGCTCCAATATCTCCAATAATGCTCCAAATGTGCTAAAATCTGTAAAAGACTCAAAAAGACTCCAAAATACTAGAAAGACTCTATAAAACGGACTTATATCATGGCCTAAAAGGGGTAAAAATCATGATATATCACTAATCCTCATAGGAGACAAGCTTGTAACCGCACTATAGCCGATTTTGATGCACCGCATCAACACTTCCAAAACTGAGTTGCTATACAATTTCCTCTACCATATAGGAACGACTACAAGATCACGCCTCAAGTCATTACTTTGGTGAAGCAAAATCAGTTTCACGGAGTTCCTACCGGACATCCGATGGATCACATCGAGTTATTCGAAGGAATTTGCAGCACGACGAGAACAAACCAAGCTCCTGCCGATTACTTGAAATGTAAGTTTTTTCTTTTTCTTTGAGCGACAAAGCTCACCGTTTGTTGAAATCTTTTCCCGCATGATCTATCACTAATTGGAAAGAGTAAAAATACGCCTTTCTTAATCATTTCTACACCAAGTCGAGATCGAACTTGTTGAGAAACAAAATCTAAAGTTTCCAACAACGACCGGTCGAGTCTTTCCATGAAGCGTGAGAGCTTTTCAGGGAGTATGAACACGATTTCCCTCGTCACGGTTTTTCTCGGTCAAATTTGCTCAACACTTTTTACCGAGGATTACAACCAAAATATCAACTTTCTCTCGACACGAATAGCAATGGAGACTTCGTTACGAAGACCATTAACCAAGGAAAGTCTCTCATCGATAATCTTGCTATATCTAATAGCAACAATTGTCCCGACTATGATATATCGAACACTACAAGAAAACTGGTCGTTTATAACGCACAAAATCGATGTAAAACATGCTTTGGGACGATTTAGCGACGATTGTCAATTCGTCGTAAATCGTTCGTCGTTAATCCCAAATCGTCGTAACATCGTCGTAACTATTGGGACGCTTACAAATCGTCGTTAAATCGTCGTTAAGAAGTCGTCGTAAAATCTTCGTAATATTACGACGATTATACGACGTTTATACCAATGAGGTGTTACGACTATGTTACGATGATTTTTGTTACGACGATTATACCAATGATGTGTTACGACGATCATACGACGGTTTGTGTTACGACGATTATGATGGATGAGTTACGACGATCTTACGATGGTAGTTTACGACGAATTTACGACGGTTTATCGAATTAGCATATTTAATAATTTAATTAATCTTGATGTAATTAATTAAATAATAATTTAAATTATTAATATTAAAATTAAAAATTAAAATAAAATTAAAATAAAATTAAAATAAATAATTATAAAATACAAATTAAAGTTTGAATTACATATTACAAAATCCTAATTAATACCAAACTGTCCAAAAAGCTCTTCGTCGGTTCACCGCAACAATTCGGCTCGCTGTGCAGCGAACGGATCCACTTCCTGATCCGCATCCCTCGGTCCCGATGTCGAGGCTTGCTGCGCTCTCAGGGCCTTCTCCAATGCGGGATTATCCACCGCAAGAAGTTCGAACAGAGAATCGTATCCTTGGATCGTCTTATCTAATCCAAGGATCTTCTGTTCGGATTCCGCTTGCTTCGCTCGTAAAGTGTTGATCTTGGTATGGACGGTGTTCAACTCATTCCTCAACCCAACCGGATCGTCGTGCGGATGATGTGCGGAAGACGAGGCAACAAAACTACCTCGAATCGATCCCATCCCTAAAACTCTGCCCTTCTTCTTCGGGGCAAGCTAAAAAAAACGTTAAAATTAATAAATTAAATAAGAAATAATTACGTAAAAATATAATATGATTATTATTACCTCTTCAAATATCTCGTCCATTTGGGCTGTGGTCAAAGCCGTGTTGGACTGAACCGAGCTACCTCCAAGTGATAGATGCTGAGAGAGGTGAGTTTGACGCTCCTCAATCCGTGCTTGGGCGGTATTGTAGAGCTGCTCCGCTCGAGGATCCACCAAAGAACCGTCTTTCTTTTTGTGAGTTTCCTCAAAAACTCTAGTCATCGGAGGAAGTTCGCTTCCGTTTGCCTAAACAAATGACATTAACAAAAAAACCGGTTAAACATTAAATTTAATTAATTACAAACTAGGAAAATAAAATATATATTAGAAAAAATCATACCATTTGAAGACGCCTTCCCGCAAATGACGTCTGACCTGAAGTTTGTGGTAACACCGCCGGACGACCGTCTGGACCGACAGTGTTCCGAGAAGCCGAACACTTAGCAGCCACTTGCTGCGAATGCGGATCCATCCAGTATGTCTTCAAGCCGTTCCAGACATCGGAAGACATGAACGGGGGCTTCGCCGCATCGCCCTCAACCTCCCACTTCCGCTTCCAATCAGAGACGGTATTGTTGAGCCACAATTTTCCCTTCGCCTTAAACTCCATCTTCACCGTCTCGTTGATCGCAAAATCCCAGTGCCATTTTTGCTATAAAAACAAGAAAATAATTAGAAAGGATTAAATTAAAATAAATAATTAAATTAAAAAAGTAAAACAACTATTACCGCGAAACATTTGAACCACATATCAACGCCGTCGCCCGGAATGGTAGACCAATTGCGGTGAGGCTTCTCGAAGTAGGCTTTGATGGTGTTAGACACACTCCGCCCGACTTTATTGTCGTCCTTAAACCTGAAATATAAAAATTTAATTATAAGTAAAAACAAATTATTAATGAAAAAAAAAAATTAGCTTACATACCAAAAGGTATTCGGCAGCCGAAGCGGATCTAACTGGGGTAAACGATCATGACCCGGCGAATGCAAAATGTCCTCGACCGTCAATCTCGCATATAGCAAAGCGGGTCGAGGTGCAGTTGCAGGTGCATCTGCAGCTGGCGGAGGCGCCTGTGGGGCAGAACCGGAGACCGGAACCATAGACGGTGTGGCAGACGATGATGGGGCATCCGAATTAACACTCAGTCCCGAAGCGCCACCCATAAACGCGGAATAGTGAGTTCTACGAGGCCCCATATCTAAAAAAAAATAAACGACTATCAAAAATATAATTTAATATAATTTCAATACTATCTAATAATTCCATTCCTATCTAATTCAAATACTATCTCATAATTCCATTCTTATCTAATATTAACAATCATAAATACTTATCTAAAATTTTTATTAAAAAAAAAAAAAAAAATTACCTAGAGAGAGAAAGTTCCTAACGTAGAGAGAGAGAGAGATTGTGAGTTGTGAGGGAAAAATCTGGGCTCGCGTATATATAGATTTCGTGGTCGTCGTAATTTCGATGGTACATTACGACGATTTTACGACGGCTCCGTCGTAAAATCGTCGTAACCCATGAAACCAATCAGAATTTTTCATTCCACGCGGCAAAAGTAATTCCCGGTTACGAAGGATTTACGACGGATCCATCGTAAACTCGTCGTAATATACCAACGCCATTACGACAATTCTGTCGTAACATCGTCGTAATATCAGAAATGTAAACCCTAAACCCTAAACCCTAAAACACATAACCGTCTTTTATTAACGAAATATATTTGTACATCATAAACTTTTCAATGTACAGAATACAATCAATAATGACGATTGAATCTGACAAATATCAAATTTCCTTATATCTTCTTACTTCTCTATAACATTCGATGTAATACGTCTACGTAACATGCATGAAGTATAAATTGCTAATAATTTTTGTATTGTGTCAAACAACGAATCGAGAACTTATGTAAAACAATATAATTGATGATATACCAAACATATACAAACTATACTCAACCTTAAAACCCTAAACCCTAAACCCTAAACACTACATATTCGTCGTAAATGCGTCGTAATTCACACTTCGTTGTAAATTCGTCGTAACTCACAAATAATCGTAAATTTACGACGATGTTACGACGTAAATAGTGACATCGGTAGCACCACGATTTTACGTCGACTCTGAGAATTTGGTAAAACACGGTTTCTTATAGTTCACCTAATTTTTTACATCTAATATGTTCGACGTAATTGCGTCGTATATTCGATGTTAAATCGTTGTAATGATATTCGATGTAAAACCGTTGTAAATTTTCGTTGCAAATCCGTTGGTAATTTCGTAAAAAAAATCTATAAATACCTTCCACACCTTCTAAAGTAACTCAAAAAAAAATACACACTAAATATATACATACCCACGTTTCCTTGGGTTCTTATGCTGATCATTGTGTTCCCACTTCTTGATGATCTTGCCAACAAAAAATCATGTGGGATTTTGTTTTCATGTAAACACAGTCTTCATAACTACCATAGGTGAAAGATTCATAGAATTGGACATCTATGTAAATCGTAATATAAGGATGTCCAATTCTATGTATCTTGCACTTATGGTGGTTGGTCTTTATGAATATATAAAACTAGACCCCCAGAATTCTTGGTTGGCCAGATCATCAGAAGTGGGAATACAACGGTCCGCTCCTTAGCCCAAGATGACATTACGACGATATTACGTCGAAATATGCAGAAACCATATTCGTCGTAATATCGACGTAATTTTACATCGATATTACGACGACATATAATTACGACGAGTTTACATCGAAATTTCATCGTAAATCTGTCGTAAAATATCACAGTTATCCACCAGATATGGAATGTGTAATCCGAGCGATAAATGCTATTTTGGCACGTTCTAGACCCATGATCTTTGTTCACGCTATTGGTCCATCAAGGTAGAAATCTCCACTATTTTGGCGATTTCTCGGGTACCAGAGACGATCAAGGAAGGATCAATAGAAAGAAATCACAATAAAGTTACCTTTCCAGAGGAAAAATGAAATATTAGGGTTTATCAATCGTCGCTCTATCTTTCCAGATGTATTAGTTACGAGGGCATGACTGTGCGCAACTGTCGAGAATGTCATTTATGTTTTTAAGTTATATTATACGAATTAAAATAAGAGCAATTACATATATAAATCAATCAGATCGAATCAGCATCTCAGCTCGGTTCATCATCTTCATTGGGTTCATCATCTTCAGGTTGCGAATCATCGTCACTCTCATCAAACTCATCAGAATCGCCTTCTTGTTCAGTGTCGTCAGGTAGATATTCAAGTTCCCTGTTGCGGGGATCAATTAAAAGAACGTTCTCCGTAATCTTTGGTTCTGTAATGTCATACCAAGAATCTTGTTGCATTGGAAGATCGTCAACCCCAACAATTTTACCCCTTGGAGCAATTTTAATTACTGATAACCATGTGGGCCCAGTGGTTCGAACTCGCGGATATGGCACGAACGTTACTTGTTCTGCTTGTGATGCTAGGATAAATGGTTCAAACTTTTTATATCGTTGTGCTTTGTTGACGTCGACCACACCAAATTTGTTTATTCGAACCCCTCGACCGACTGTTGGATCGAACCAATCACATTTGAAAATAACGCATTTCATACTAACCAAGCCGGGGTACTCCACTCCGATTATTTCCTGCAACACCCTACAAAAATCTATTTCACCCCTAACACAAACTCCGTAGTTGGTAGTTGCCCGCCGAACGCCGTATTTGTATGTATGAAACACATAACCACGGGTGAAATACATGGGTGCAGTCGTAATCATCGAGAGGGGTCCTAGTAGTAACTCATGAAACCATATTGGATATTCGGGGTCACCATGATCCACCTATGAAATTTGGGAATGTTAGATCGAGCATCAATATATATACTTAGTGAAAAAATTTTATTACGTAAACTTACTTGCGTCTTCAACCACTTAGCAAAGTGACGATCTTTACGATCGTTTATTTCATCATCTGAAACGCCTTCAATGCATTCTCGTACATGACTAACAAATAAACTGCAAAATATAGATTGAAATTAACACATTTATCTTTATATATAATATTAAATTAATAGTGAATGATTAAATTGTCACGTTACCTCTCGAAAGGTTCCACTTCCTCGCAATTTAGGAGGATGTACGTATGTGCGCTGTGCTTGTCATTCTCGTTAGACCACCAAACTTCCTTCGCTTTTCCAGCAAGACGACCGATTGGTGAGAAGATGCATGGGACACCCTCTACTGCATAAGTTCTTCCCACACCACCATCATCATATCGTTGGGGTTTCCGTTTGCGTGTGCGAACTTTCGTAGCGAAATTGTATGAAGTGAAGTGTGAAGTTTCTTTGGTCAAACTTCCCGCAACAATTGATCCTTCAACTCTCGCTAGATTTTTAGCCTTTCCCTTTAAATGTTTCATGAACCGCTTGAATGGGTACATCCACCTAAACTAAACAGGCCCACCTAGTTTTGCTTCGTGAGGGAGATGAATGGGAATATATTCCATAACATAAAAAACGCCGGCGGGAATATCTTCTCCAAATTGCACAACAATATTGGAATATTAGCATCCAATTGTGCAATTACATCTTCTGACAACGTCTGTGTACTAAAATCCCGGAAAAACGCTCCGATGCCTGCAACACCAAAATTATATAGTGCAATATATATAGTTGAACAAATTATTTGGGATATGATGATGTCTCCCTTACCTCCAATTGCTTCGTGAATATTTCCTGGAAGGAGTTCGGCAAATGCGAAAGGAAGTAATCGTTGCATAAACACGTGGCAGTCATGACTCTTCATCCCTGAAAACTTTTGTCATGTCTCAACAGATTTAGCCATATTGGATAGGTACCCATCAGGAAACTTCACATCAGATGAAACCCAATTGAACAACGCTGCCTTTTGTTGGGCACCCAACCGAAATATAGGAACTTGTGATTTCCCATTGCCCATAATATGCAACTCATTTCTGTTGCAAATATAAGGCAAGTCCAACCTTGACTTTCTGATGTCTTTGGTTCTTCCTGTGACGTTTAACACTGTATGCATGATGTTATCAAAAAAGTTTTTCTTAATGTGCATGACATCAAGATTGTGTCGCAGCAGATGATCTTTCCAGTACGAAAGTTCCCAAAAAATGATTTTCTTGTGCCAATTGTGATTCTCCCCGTATCCATCAGGCATATTAGCTGGAGTGTGCCAATTTCCCCCACGATTCACAGTTTCTAGTCCTCCAAAATGATCTATTTGCGCTTCTAGATCTTCCCCAGATAAATACACTGGTGGGGGGACACACACGATTTTTTTCTTCCTAAACAATCGCTTGTTTCTCCGATATGTATGGTGGATTGGTAGAAACCGACGGTGACAATCAAACCAGCATGTTTTTCGACCATGTTTCAGCTGAAACGCATCTGTCCGATCGAGGCAATACGGACAAGACAACCTCCCATGCGTCGTCCAACCTGATAGTATCCTGTATGCAGGGAAGTCGCTTATTGTCCACATAAGCACCGCACGCATTGTAAAATTTTTCTTCCTCGAACAGTCGTATGTACGAACTCCTGTATACCACAACTGTTTCAACTCTTGTATGAGAGGCTGCAAAAACACATCAAGGGAACGTTTCGGATGCTTCGGACCAGGTACTAATATACTCAAGAATAAAAATTCTCTTTGCATGCACATATCTGGAGGAAGGTTGTATGGCGTTAGGATTACTGGCCATAAAGAATATTGTCTACCAAACATACCAAATGGACTAAATCCATCTGTACAGAGGCCAAGATACACATTTCGCTTAAATTTAGCAAATTTTGGGTGTACCGTGTTAAAGTGTTTCCAAGCTTTTGCATCTGACGGGTGAGTCAATTCTCCTTCTCTGTGCGAATGTTCTGCATGCCACCTCATCGATCCATCTGTCCTTTCAGATTGATACAATCGTTTTAACCTATCAGTTATAGGAAGATACCACATCCGTTGGTACGGTATCTTAATACGCCCAGAAGTTTGTGGTCTGAATCTCGGCTTTTGGCAAAATCGACATTCATGTAGCTTATCATTATCTTTCCAAAACAGCATACAATTGTCAACACATACATCTATCATCTCAGAAGGTAACCCAAGACTAAACACCAACTTCAGTATCTCATAGTATGTTTCGGCAGCCAAATTATCATCTTGCAAATACTCTTTAATAAGATCAGCCCAATCATCCATGCAAACCTCAGCTAAGTTATGATCAGTTTTAATTGTCATCATCCTAGCTGCTAACAACAATTTAGACTAACCTTCTGTACATCCATCGTAGAGTTGCTGATTTGCAGCGGCTAGCATATCATAAAACCGCTTCGCATCTACATTGGGTTCCTTAACACTATTATCAATATTTGTTTCATGAAATGCATCATTGACCATTTCATGCATCCTATCATGATCTTGACCCTGCTGATCAAATTGATTTTCATGACCATGATGATAACTACTACCCTGATCAAAATCTACATGACTTTGATAATTACTACTACAATCAGCTTGATCAGTAGTACTCCTTTCAAAACCCTCTCCATGTTGATACCAAACATAATATTGCGGCATAAACCCTCTATTTAGTAAATGCTTCTACACCGTCTCAATAAAAATATATCTCGTATTCTTGCATTTACGACAAGGACAGAACATCTTACCGCTTTCGAGGGTTGTTTGCATATTTCCGGCCTGATACATGAATATTTGAAGCCCCTCTTGGAATTCTTTCGTCAATGATCCATCCGAATCCTTTTGCGTATACATCCATCTTCGTAGTTCGTATATGGACATTTTATAAAAATAGTTTTTGAAGTGTTTTTTTTTATAAGAGATTGTTTGTTTTTTATAACTTTCGTTCGAAGTACGCAAGTATTTATAGAAATTTTTAGGATTTACCAACGGATTTACATCGACAGTTTACATCGAATTTACATCCAAATAAAATTTACAACAATTTTACATCGCATATACGACGGATTTATGACGAATATATTAGATGTAAATAATTAGGTAAGCCTGCTTAAAACGTGCTCACCTATCTAGACAAAATAGACGTAAACTCGTCGTAATTTACATCGAATAAAATTCGTCGTAATATCGATGTACAATTACATCGATATTACGACGACTTTTATATCGTCGTAATATCGTCGTAATTGCGACATACATTTACGACGATATTACGACGACCAATATTTACGACGAATTTACTTCGAATTTAAAATGAGTCGTAATGTCGTCGTAAACCCGATGTAAATTTACGACGGCTAATATTCGATGTAAAATTTCGTTGGTAATCGCCTGTTTTCTTGTAGTGGAATAGATCTAATGGATATGAATCTAAGGAGATAACCGAGCTAATGAATATGGTGAATCCACTTCTCAAGAACCAAAATCGCCAAGTACATGCTTGTGAAGCTACAATGTTTGCCAAGAAGTTAACTATGTCAGAGCGCAAGGTTCTTACCAAAATCGCTTTAACAATGGTTTCAACAACAACTTCAGCAACACCAACTTCAACAACCTCTCGTATCAAAATCTGAACGTAGAGAACTCCCAATATCATCTCTATCCTCAACAATCAAAACGTTTCAAAATGGGAACTACGGAGGTAACAAAAATTTTCAACCAAGACCGCCTTTCAACGCTCAAGCTGAGTCCTACAAAACCTCGAGTACGCAGCAACAAGCCATGTCTACAACTCAACTCGCTGCTCAAATAGCGAAGCTCGAGCAATTGATTCAACAACTCGCTAAAAAAAACGAGAAAACAGTTAAGGATTTTAACGTTAAATTCAATTGTATGTACAATGACTTGATGGGAAGTTCGAATCTCTCTGGACACATATCAAGAAGTTGGATATGCAAGTCGCTCAAACCGCATACGCTATGAAGAGGCCAACCGGAGTTTTACCAAGGAAGAGTAGAAGATAACCCGAATAGGTTTTGCAATGCGATTTCCACCACACCCGAAAAAGAAGTCGACACTAAGACGAGGCCTAGAGATGGTTCGAAATTCATCCCACTCTATGGACGTGCCAAACCGAACCTGAAACCCCCCAAAAACTGCCATTTAAGGTACCCAAGCAAATCCCGTTTCAAAGGCTAAGGAAAGCCGATGATCCGAGTCGTTTTTCTTTCTCTTGTTCGATTTCGGGAATCAATTTTGCAGATTGTTTATGTGATTCCGGAGCCAACGTCAACATCATGTCAAATATATTTTTCATGGTATGACGTATTCCGGAGAGTAGTCTTTGGAGATTAATCCATCCCAAAATATTATAAGATTGGAATCCACCAAATATTTTTGATCACAAGGTTGTCAAAGACAACAAGCTATGCACGCAGAAGTGGGGATGATGGTGAGATGGAAGGTGGTGGGTTGATTTACTCTCTCAATCGATGGTGATTGACTCTCTCAATCTTTAAACGAATGAGTTTTTGTTTGAATCTCACAAACAAAGTTATCCCGCAGTTTCTAGTGAATATGTGAATCGCACACAATACTCAAAAGAACAAAACAATTCTCACAAAGAACAAACTTTGTAGAAAAACGAAATACTTTATAAATACTTGATTCAAAAGTTGAGGTTGTACAAATGATCTAATGAGCTTTATATAGAGCTCTTACATGAATAAACTAAAGGTCTAAAGTCTAGAAACAAGAAACAAATCGTAAAACTAGTCATTGGGACAATTATGAGTGAATCGGCCCAAATATGGAAAACGAAGCTGTGCTTGAGTCTTTACAACTTGGCGACGAATGTTAAGTATCTAGTTGGGGAAGCTTCTGGATGGTCTAGATGATCTCATGGAACCCAAGTAAAGTGCTGGATCTCGTCAAGGGGAGAGAAATGGGCACTTTCCTTATTTAGACTCAATATGACTCGTGGAATATATTTGGCGATCATGGGTGGATTCGATGGACATTTCTTTGGATCTTGGGCTTGTTGGAACCATAAGAGAACCAGTAATATTCTCCAAGTGGTTATCGGTCAATATCGTTGCTGAGTTGGGTTGTATTTTACGATCTTTGGCCTAGTCATGGGATTGGGTTCGAAACAGGTCCATCGATTTGTAAAATCGATAACTTCCAAGTCTGAACCGTTTTTGAGATGAATCCAATTCTCGATTTTTCTATGATGTATCACGATTCCTGACCAAGTTTGTGTGTAGCTTAGTTCCTCTTGGTTTGGTTGGAAACCTTGAATTAATGCGTGTATGTCCAAATCAGGTAAGTTGGGGATCACCGAATTTGTAAAATACATATCTCCTTCCTCTGAACTAAGATTGGAATGATTTAAATTTAAGGCGCTCCTCTGATGCGTCAATATTACAGAACAATTCAGTTTGTGGCTGAACTCCTCTTGGGTTGGCCATATTCCTTCAAGAGATGCACCTTCTTTAATTTGATGAGTGTTGGGCGATAGTAGCTTGAAGCAACTGTCCCAACAACAAGAAAGGTTCCGTTGTCGCCAATTGGATCATGATCTAAGCCTGCCGTACGCACATTATAGTCCCTCTCTAAGGTGGTAGTAGTTCCATGAGCTTTCACATAGACGATTGAAACTATGACAATCATATCTTCTTTGACATCGTGATGTGATCATGGATAGCCTTGAACCAACAGATGAAGAACTTGTAGCCGAGAAGCCTGAATCAGCACAAGAAAAACTTGAAGATGATGAGCTTTTCGCCGAGGAGCCTAATATCATCTCAACTGGTCCTATGACACTAGCAAGGGCTAAGGAGCTCAAGGAAGCTGTTGCTGGCATTCTTAACCACATTCAAAAGCAACCAAGCTATCTAAGTCAAGAATACAACACCACAACTCCAACACTCAACCTGATTCAAGTACAAGATGGCTAGTGAGCTTGTGGTCTATCTTTGCACTCTTTTTCCCTATTTTTGTTTTTATCCCACTTGGATTTTTCAAAGATAGGTTTTTAATGAGGCAAGGATAGATCACCACACCTAGTTCACTAGCCACACCTGAGGCTCAAGATGCACAATCTCGACTAGCATAGCCTCATCTATCTCTATCTTTCCTTTTTTTATCTTATTTGCACAAAAGACCTTCTATTTGGTGCCTTTCTTTTATTTTCTTTTCTTTTGGTTTATTTTTCCAATTATTTAAACTTAAGGGCTCGTTTTTCCCTTTATATACTCTTGTAATGTCGCTGAAAACGATTACCCTACCTTTTATTATAGTTTGAGGCGCAACCTTCTTTGTTTCTAAGAAACGAGTTCTTCACCGTTCGTCATCTCTTTGATTCTGCTTAGTGTGTAATATCTAAGCTTGGTGATCTAGTTAGGTGTGTAATATCCTAAGTAGTTCCCACGGTATATCAGAGGTTTTTCACTACCTTTGTGCGACACCAATCAATCCCCACGCCTTGGAGCAATAGCTTGCAGGGATTATCCTTCAGTTTACCAGCCTTGGAGTTTCGATCTAGGGAGGGCTACGTCATGTGGTATCAGAGCTAAGCTCTAAGTCCCTTGGTAATCTCATTCCAACTTTGTTCTTAATTTGTTCCTTTCTTTTCAACTCTGTCGAGTTTTGCAGCACTGTTTTCTTTGATTTTCTGTGTTTAGGGAGTCATGTTTCTTTTAGTTCCCGTGTTAGTTCGACATTAGCAACATATTTTGATAGTTAGTTTCATTCAGAAAAAAAAAATAGATAGAGGAAGAAGAAGAACTTGTTCGCGGCGCAAGTAGGGTTTCTAGGAGAGATTGAAACTTTCCTTTTCTGGTCCTTTAGTTCATGCGATTTTTTTTTCTAAGGATTGTTGGCCAGTTCGTTTGTAAGACCATAAGTTGGATCACAGAGCATAAAACCCACGTTATAACAGTTAGATTCATCATACAAGCATTCGAATTCAACTAAAACATGTTTCCTTGTTCTTTGAGACTTGCGTGAGAAGCTGTTGGAATTGTTTTGTTTATGTTTTATCTTTCAAGGGAACTAGTTACTGGTTGTTTTTCTTGTATTCCCTTTGCAGATCAAAATGTTGCAAGATGAAGGAGACCAGCACCACCCACTACAAGAAAACACGCTAGAACCGACGGGAAAATCCGTCGGAAACTCGTCGAAAATGGCCGTTTCTGACGGATTTTGCCCGTCGGTTCTATGTCGTCGGAAAAGAAAATCCGTCGGAAATTTCCGACGGATTTTCGACGGCCTGTTTACCGACGGATTTCCGACGAGTTGTCCATCGGGAATAATTCCGACGATAATTCGAGGGATTTCTGACGGTGAATTTCCGATGGATTTCCGACGGTTTTAGAATCCACTCCGGCGGCTTATTTACCGACGGATTTCGGACGGATTTTTTACCAACGGATTTCCGAAGGATTATTTACCGACGGCTTTCCGACGGAGTGGGTTCTCAAGCCGTCGGAAATTTCCGACGGATTTCCAACGGTAATGTTTTGTAATTTTTGTAATATTTATTATATATATAATTAATATTTATTAAAATTATATATTAATTAAATTAAATGATTTTAAAAAACGAAAATTAATTATATAAATAAAATCTTACAAAAAACCATAAATATTTAAAAGTTTTAGAAAAATTTGAAATTACATTAAAAAAACATAATCAAAATAGATCCGGCGGCATGTCCGGGAACTTCGTCTTGAAGAAACCCGCACACTTCGTTTGCTTGTCCTCCAATACCGTGACCTTCGCCGTGAGCTCTTCGTTTTGCCGGATAAGGTCTTCATCCATCGAGAAACCGGCCGAAGAAGAAGCGGATTGGGTCGCAACCTTACCCAACCCCGGCCGACGACCTTTCCTAACCGGTACCTCCTACAAAAACAATTCAAAAAGTTTAGATTTTCATATATAAATATATATATATATATATATATATATATCAATTTTACAAAAAAAAGTTTTTAATATAACTATATAAAAAAGGTTTTTTAAAATTTATATTTATATAAAAAAGTTTTATATACATATTATATATATATATAAAAAATTACAAAAAATGTTTTTAATATATAACTATATATATAAACGTTTTATATACATATATATATAAATTTTACAAAAAACGTTTTTAATATATAACTATATATAAATAAGTTTTTATAAAATATATATATATATATATATATATATAAAAAGGTTTTTTCATATATCTAAATTTTATAAAACGTTTTTCATAAATATTTTCATATATCTAAATTTTCAAAAACGTTTTTCTTATATATAATTTTCAAAAAAAGTTTTTTAAAATTTATAGATATATAACTTAAGCTAAAAACCTAATCTAAATCCACATGCAAAATTTTCAAGAAATATATCAATCTAGATCTAAATCCAACCTAAATCTAAAACCCCAAACACCAAATCAAACCAACCAACAATCTAAATACAAAAAAAAAGTTCTTACATAGGGTATTGCCGGTGGAGACTTCGGCGGCGAGGATGAGCTCCGGCGGCGAGGCGGCTGAAGAATAAGAAGATTGAAGAAGAGATCGAGAAGAAGAGGGGAGAAGAAGAGGGGAAGAAGAAGAGAGAAGAAGAAGAGAGAAAAGAATAAGAGAGAAGAAGAAGAGTGAAGAAGATTGAAGAGAGAAGGAGAGTGTTATGAGAAGGAGATTGAAGAGAGAAGGAGAGAGTTACAAGAATGAAGAGATGAATAGGTTTTGGAAATTAAATTACGTCGTTTCCGACGGCCCGACCCGTCGGTTTCCCTTGGGAAATCGGAATAAATTAACTGCTTCAAATTTTCAACGATTTTCGTTACGCGGTTCAATTTCCCAGGCAAAATTTATAAAGGTCGTCCGAAATCCGTCGGAAATTTCCGACGGATTTAGGGTTTAGGGTTTTAAAATGAAAAATTAGATAAATTTTCATGTTTAATAACCATTTGTGGTATTTACTTATAAGAAAAACTTTTGAAAACCAATCAGAACAAGTTATATACGATTTTGTAAAAATCGATCGATGAACGATATCAAACATTCATAAAAACACATAGAACATCTAAGGACATGTACGTGATTGGTTCGGTTTCAATTAAAAAGTGTAAAATGTTTGATTCTTAGAATTTTTTTACAGAAAGTAGTTTAGATTTGTTACTTCTACACATATGAAGACCAAGTGTGTTCAAAATCTTATAAATTAGAGGTTTAATACCCTAAACCGTCGGAAATCCATCGGAAACTTCCGACGGATTTTCGACGGATGCTAGTATTTTCGGGTTTAGCTGAGGCATTTTCAGTTTTGGCTGAGACGGCTTGGTAAATGCCTCGGCTAAAACCGAAAATACTAGCATCCGTCGGATATGCCCAGTTTTGGTTTTAGCTGAGACATTTTCAAGTTTTGGATGGGGTTTTGTAAATGTCTCGGCTAAAACCAAAATTGGTCGTATCCGACTGAATTTTCCATGATTTTCACACAAAAATGCTAAGTGTTAAAAATATTTAACATTTTTAAAGGATTATTGAATATAAAAAAACTTTTTGGGACACTTTAGTATTTATATATAATTCCCGGGAAGAAAACTAGGTTTCGGGTTTTAGGCGGCGTTCGGAAATTGTATCAGCTAAAAATTATCTGGTAATGACATGTCTTCAGTAAATCAAACGCATTTCTTAAATACTGATGGAAATGACCTAAAACCACTTCCACTGGACAGATAACTCAATTTCTTATAAGTTTCATGAAGAGATCCCAAGCTAAATCAAAAGGCAAGGCGGTCATCCGACTAGATCTTTAAATATCCGTCGAAAATCCCTCGGAAATTTCCGACGGATTTTCGACGGATTTTTAATCATGTCTTCACTAATTCGACCATAGGTCTTTAACCATGGCTCGGAATGAGATGAATCCTATTCTCAAGTGAATCTAACTCAATTTTCTATCTTGTGACTGAATTTCAGATTAAACTGGGCAGGGAAAAGAATCAGTCTCACATGATCTTGCAGCCCCTTCGGATTGTAGCTGTATTTTCCGGTAATGACATGTGTTCAGTAAATCAAACGCATTTCCTTAAATACTGATGGGAATTACCTGAAACTACTTTCAATGAAGAGATAGCTCAATTTCTTATAGGTTTCACGAAGAGATCCCAAGCTAAATCAAAAGGCAAGGCGGTCATCTGACTAGATATTTAAATATCCGTCGGCAATCCCTCGGAAATTTCAGACGGATTTTTAATCATGTCTTCACTAATTCAACCATAGGTCTTTAACCATGGCTCGGAATGAGTTGAATCCAATTCTCAAGTGAAGCTAACTCAATTTTATATCTTGTGACTGAATTTCAGATTAAACTGGGTAGGGAAAAGATTCAGTCTCACATGATCTTTCAGCCCCTTCGGATTGTAGCTGCATTTTCCGGTAATGACATGTGTTCAGTAAATCAAACGCATTTCCTTAAATACTGATGGGAATTACCTGAAACCACTTTCAATGAATAGATAGCTCAATTTATTATAGGTTTCATAAAGAGATCCCAAGCTAAATCAAAAGGCAAGGCGGTCATCTGACTAGATATTTAAATATCCGTCGGCAATCCCTCGGAAATTTCTGACGGATTTTTAATCATGTCTTCACTAATTCGACCATAGGTAATCATGTCATTAACCATGGCTCGGAATGCGATGAATCCAATTCTCAAGTGAAGCTAACTCAATTTTCTATCTTGTGACTTAATTTCAAATTAAACTGGGCAGGGAAATGATTCAGTCTCACATGATCTTTCAGCCCCTTCGGATTGTAGCTGCATTTTCCTGTAATGACATGTGTTCAGTAAATCAAACGCAGTTCCTTAAATACTGATGGGAATTACCTGAACCCACTTTCCCTGGAGAGATAGCTCACTTTTCTATAAGTTTCATGAAGAGATCCCAAGCTAAATCAAAAGGCAAGGCGGTCATCCGACTAGATCTTTAAATATCCGTCGGAATTCCCATGGAAATTTCCGACGGATTTCCGACGGATTTTTAATCATGTCTTCACTAATTCGACCATAGGTCTTTAACCATGGCTTGGAATGAGATGAATCCAATTCTCAAGTGAAGCTACTCAATTTTCTATCTTGTGACTGAATTTCAGATTAAACTAGGCAGTGAAAGGATTCCATCTCACTTGATCTTTCAGCCGCTTCGGATTGTAGCTGCATTTTCCGGTAATGATATGTCTTCAGTAAATCAACCGCATTTCTTTAAATACTGATGGGAATTACCTGAAACCACTTTCACTTGACAGATAGCTCAATTTCCTATCAGTTTCATGAAGAGATCCCAAGCTAAATCAAAAGGAAAGGCGGTCATCCGGCTAGATCTTTAAATATCCGTCGGAAATCCCTCGGGGATTTACGGTTTTAGCCGGGGGAATTTACGGTTTTAGACGAGGGCGATTTACGGTTTTAGCAGGGGGGATTTACGGTTTTAGCCGAGGGGGATTTACGGTTTATGGGGAATCCCTCGGAAATCCCTCGGAAATTTATGATAGATTTCCGACTGATTATGGTTTTAGCCGAGGAAATTTTATTCCCCCGGCTAAAACATATACCGGGCAAGTTTTAGCCGGGGGAATAAGATTTCCTTGGCTAAAACCATAATCCGTCAGAAATTTCGCAAGGGATTTCCGACGGCCGTTCCGAGGGATTAATTTCCCTCGGAAATTTCCGACGGATTTCCGAGGGAATTCAGGTTCGTCGATATTCCCTCGGAAATCCGTCGGAAATTTTCGAGGGGTTTCCGACGGCTATAATCTGTCAAAAAATTCCGACGGATTTCCGAGGGAAATTAATCCCTCGGAATGCCCTCGTTATGCCCTCGGTATTCCGTCGGAAATTTCCGACGGTTTCAAACCCGTCGGAAATACCGTCGAAAATCCGGGTTTTTTCTTGTAGTGACCATGCGAAACAACAAACTCCTAACGGAGGCCATACTAGCACGTATGGACCAGATGATGGATGCTAAGCTAGATGCTCGTCAACAAGAACAGGACGGGGGCACCAGCTCAAGGCGTTAATCAGCGCAGGGGAGCTCGTAGGGGAGGCAGACACCAACCGGAGCAGCCTGGTGATGATGGCACAGCCAGCTACTACAGTGAAGAGAGTTATTCAACCAGAAGAAGCCAGAGGAGGCATAGACGTGGTGGAGAATGTAGAGACAGTTTTGGAGGTCTTAAGCTCAGAATTCCACCTTTCAATGGCAAGAGTGATCCTGATGCATACTTGGAGTGGGAGAAAAAGATAGAGCTGGTTTTTAATTGTCAGAACTATACAGATATCAACAAAGTGAGAGTAGCTGCAACAGAATTCAGTGATTATGCTCTCAGTTGGTGGGATCAACTTGTTACTTCTAGGAGACGCAAAGGAAAAGAACCAGTGAGTACTTGGACAGAGATGAAGAGCGTCTTGAGAAAGAGATTTGTCCCAAGTCATCACCACCGTGAGCTACACAGCAAGCTATGAAAACTCACTCAAGGGAGCAGCAGCGTAGAGGACTATTACCAAGAGATGGAGACACTTCTGATTCGTGCTGATATATCAGAAGATAGGGAAGCTACCATGTCACGTTTCTTAGGAGGGTTAAACCGAGACATCCAAGACAAATTGGAGATGCAACACTATGTTGAGTTAGAGGAGATGCTTCATAAGGCAATTCTGATAGAACAACAGCTCAAAAGCGAAGGTCCTTCACGATTTAACTATGAGAGTGGACATGCTGCTTCTAAACCAAGCTATCAAAGGGAGGACAGAGCAAACACTTAACGCCAAGACCAGAAATGAGGCCTTATCTGATCAATCAAGACAACAAGGGCAAAGGCAAAGTTGAAACCGCAACAACCAGAAACCGTGATGTTAAGTGTTTTAAGTGCCAAGGTAGAGGCCAATATGCCAATGAATGCATCAACAAGAGAGTAATGGTTCTGTTAGAAAACGGAGAAATAGAAACATAAGATGAAGAAGAAACAAACCTTGATTACTTAACTGAGTGTGAAGAACAGCCTGCACAAGGACAGTTACTAGTTACAAGGAGATCCCTAAGTGTGCAAACTGCTACTAATGAACAAGAACAGAGAGAGAACCTGTTCCACACTAGATGCTTGGTCGAAGGAAAGGTTTGTAGCCTCATCATAGATGGAGGAAGCTGTACTAACGTGACAAGTGAAACAATGGTAAGTAAACTCGGATTGAAAGTGATGAAGCACCCGAAGCCTTATAAGCTGCAATGGCTTAATGAAGACGGTGAGATGAAGGTGAGCAAGCAAGTGCTGGTCCCTATCGCCATTGGTGCCTAAGAAGATGAGGTACTATGTGATGTACTTCCCATGGCTGCTGGACACATTTTACTTGGGAGACCTTGGCAATCTGATCGCAAAGTGATACATGATGGCTTCACCAATCGTCATTCATTTGAGTACAAGGGTAAGAGGACTGTTCTGGTTCCTTTGACACCAAGAGAAGTTCATCAAGACCAGACGACTCTCAAGCAGAGAATGAAGCAGGATGCAAGCTCCCAAGGAATACAACAACGAGATCTGAGCTCATATCAGATGCAACAGACCAATCTCATGGCCAAATCAGGTGATATCAAACAAGCTGTAGCTTCTAAACAACCTCTACTCCTGTTTGTTTTTAGAGAAGCGAGCTGGACTAATCTTGCACCGGTGCTGCCGAGTGAAATGAAAACTCTTTTGCAGGACTATGAAGATGTATTTCCAGGAGAAAACCCAACTGGACTGCCGCCAGTTAGGGGCATCGAGCATCATATTGATTTTGTACCTGGAGCTTCACTACCAAACTGTCCAGCATACAGAACCAACCCTGTGGAGACTAAGCAGTTACAAAAACAGGTTGATGAGCTCATAGAGAAGGGACACATCAGAGAGAGCATGAGCCCATGTGCTGTACCGGTTCTGCTCGTACCTAAGAAGGATGGGAGCTGGCGTATGTGCGTCGATTGCAGAGCCATAAACAACACTACGGTGAAGTATCGACACCCTATTCCTGGACTAGATGATATGTTAGATGAACTTCATGGCACTAGGTTGTTCTCTAAAATCGATTTAAAGAGTGGGTATCATCAGATTAGGATGAAAGAAGGAGATGAATGGAAAACTGCATTTAAAACAAAGCATGGGTTATATGAATGGTTAGTTAGGCCTTTTGGCCTTACAAATGCACCTAGTACATTTATGAGATTAATGAATCATGTTCTGAGATCATTCATAGGAGTCTTTGTTGTAGTATATTTTGATGACATTCTGATATATAGCAAAGACATAGAAGAGCATATAGGACATTTGCAATCTGTTTTAAATGTACTTCGAGAGGAGAAGCTTTATGCCAACCTTAAGAAGTGCACGTTTTGTACAGATAACGTGGTCTTTTTAGGCTTTGTTGTGAGTGCATATGGCGTACAGGTTGATGAAGAGAATGTCAAAGCTATAAGAGATTGGCCTGTCCCAAAGACAGTAGGCGACGTGAGAAGCTTCCACGGCCTTGTTGGGTTCTATAGGCGGTTTGTTAAGGACTTCAGCACTCTTGCTGCACCACTTACTGAAGTGATCAAGAAGGAAGTTGGTTTTAGATGGGGAGCATCACAAGAAGAAGAATTTCAGACCCTGAAAAACAAGCTCACTCACGCTCCACTTTTATCTTTACCAAACTTTCTTAAAACCTTTGAGATTGAGTGTGATGCTTCTGGCGTGTAGGTATTGGAGCGGTTCTTATGCAAGATAAGAATCCCATTGCATTCTTTAGTGAAAAACTTGGAGGAGCCACTCTCAACTACCCAACCTATGACAAAGAACTCTATGCATTGGTGAGAGCTCTTTAAACGTGGCAACAATACTTGTGGCCCAAGTAGTTCGTTATTCACACTGACCATGAGTCCTTCAAGCATCTAAAAGGTCAGCATAAGCTCAACAAGAGACACACCAGGTGGGTAGAATTCATTGAGACATTCCCATATGTCATCAAGTATAAGAAAGGTAAGGAAAACATAGTTGCGGATGCACTATCCCGAAGGTACGCACTCCTTTCTACTCTTGATGCGAAACTGCTGGGTTTTGAGCAACTTAAATACTTGTATTCTTCCGATTCTGATTTTCAAGAAGTGTTTAAGTCTTGTGAAAAGTTTGCTGCTGGCCGTTATTATAGAAGTGATGGATTCCTCTTCTATGATAACCGCTTGTGTGTAACTAACTGCTCTATTCGAGATTTGCTAGTTAGGGAAGCACATGGAGGAGGTTTGATGGGGCATTTCGGTATTGATAAGACCCTGAAGGTGATGCAAGATCACTTCCATTGGCCTCACATGAAGAGAGACGTGGAGAGAATCTGTGGCAGGTGTACAACTTGCAAACATGCTAAATCAAAAGTTATGCCACACGGTTTGTATTCTCCTCTCCCTGTTCCTTCTCATCCTTGGACTGACATATCCATGGACTTCGTACTAGGGCTGCCTAGGACTAGAATAGGTAAGGACTCTATCTTTGTAGTAGTAGATCGATTCTCTAAGATGGACCATTTCATTGCTTGTCATAAAAGAGATGATGCATCTCATGTAGCAAGTCTGTTCTTTAGGGAAATTGTGCGTCTCCATGGCATGCCTAGGACCATTGTTTCTGATAGAGACACTAATTTTCTTAGTTATTTCTGGAAAACATTGTGGTCTAAGCTAGGAACTAAGCTGTTATTCTCTACTACATGTCACCCACAAACTGATGGACAAACAAAAGTTGTCAATAGAACTCTAGGGACTCTTCTGCGTGCTCTAATTAAAAATAACATTAGAACTTAGTAAGATTGTCTACCGCACATAGAGTTTGCATACAATCATGCTGTGCATTCTGCTTCTAAGTATTCCCCATTTCAGATTGTTTATGGCTTTAGTCCTTTATCTCCTTTGGATTTAACCCCTCTGCCTTTGAGTGAAAGAGTAAGCTTAGATGGGAAACAGAAAGTTGAGCTGGTTAAGCGGATTCATGAAGAACTCCAACCAACATAGAAGCAAAAACGAAGAAGTATGCTGAATATCAGAACAAGGGGCGACGCAAGATGATCTTTGAGGAAGGAGACCTTGTGTGGGTGCACTTGAGGAATGATCGATTCCCAGAACAGAGAAAGTCCAAACTAATGCCTAGAGTCGACGGTCCATTCAAGATCACAAGGAGGATCAATGACAACGCCTACCAACTGGACCTTCAAGGTAAGTATAACATCAGTCATAGCTTCAACGTTTCTGACTTAGCTCATTTTCTTGCAGATGATCCAGATTTGAGGTCAAATCCTTTTCAAGAAGGAGGGGATGATGTGATCATGGATAGCCTTGAACCAACAGATGAAGAACTTGTAGCCGAGAAGCCTGAATCAGCACAAGAAGAACTTGAAGATGAGGAGCTTGTCGCCGAGGAGCCTAAGATCACCTCAACTGGTCCTATGACACGAGCAAGGGCTAAGGAGCTCAAGGAAGCTGTTGCTGGCATTCTTAACCACATTCAGAAGCAACCAAGCTATCTAAGTCAAGAATACAACACCAAAACTCCAACACTCAACCTGATTCAAGTACAAGATGGCTAGTGAGCTTTTGGTCTATCTTTGCACTTTTTTCCCTATCTTTGTTTTTATCACACTTGGGTTTTTCAAAGATAGGTTTTTAATGAGGCAAGGATAGATCACCACACCTAGTTCACTAGCCACACCTGAGGCTCAAGATGCACAATCTCGAACAGCATAGCCTCATCTATCTATATATTTCCTTTTTTTATCTTATTTGCACAAAAGACCTTCTGTTTTGTGCATTTCTTTTATTTTCTTTTCTTTTGGTTTATTTTTGCAATTTTTTAGACTTAAGGGCTCGTTTTTCCCTTTATATACTCTTGTAATGTCGCTGAAAAAGATTACCCTACCTTTTATTACAGTTTGAGGCGCAGCCTTCTTTGTTTCTAAGAGACGAGTTCTTCACCGTTCTTCATCTCTTTGATTCTGCTTAGTGGGTAATATATAAGCTTGGTGATCTAGTTATGTGTGTAATATCCTAAGTAGTTCCCACTGTATATCAAAGGTTTGTTACTACCTTTGTGCGACACCAATCAATCCCCACGCCTTGGAGCAATAGCCTGCAGGGATTATCCTTCAGTTTACTAGCCTTGGAGTTTCGATCTAGGGAGGGCTACGTCATGGCTATGACATTTTCTTACATGTGCATCTTCTCCTCGCCATGGTCTACCTCATTTCTCATGTCCTCATCATACCCTCCCCCTTGAAAAGGTTTCATCCTCGAAACTTCTTGACCTGCACAAAGATAGAACTAGTTAGTATATCGGGATATGTGCGAGTTTAGAAAGTTACCTCGGGCAATATTTTGATAGGGGGTATGTGGGATTGATTTTGAGAATCTGGTGGTTCTTCTTTGATTAGAAAAGAGGCAATGAAGCCTCTCCAAGGCTTGTTGCAGACTTCCTTTGGCAGCAAGGTACTCGTTTTTGTGAAATCTCCTTTTTCACAATTTGTATCTTAATGGGTCTTTCGCGTTTGGAACTCTTGTTGTTTCTCCTTTGTGCATGCAATGATTTTTTTGATTTTGACAAGAAAAAGTGTGTTATGGCAGTCATGTAATCATAATAAGCAAATTAATAAGATTTTGCTTGAATTACTTTATCTAGTTTATCATTGACATGCATCTTAAGTCAAGAGATCCGATTTTAAACAAAGTTTATATTTTCCTTAGATTCTTCTGGATATAATAAGTTCAGTACCACATACCTCGAATCTTTGGAAATGAATGATAGTAGAGAGCTACTTACCTGGTAAAAACTCTCGATAAGTTTTGTTTCCTTCGTTTCTACGGTGAATGGATTCAATGCATGATCCGGTGGCTCTTCTTGTAACATTACGTTGTTGGTGCCAATTTCTTCATTTTCAGTGGCTGTCTCGGGGGCTACTCTGCTCAATGTGTGCTCCACTTCATGTTCTAGACTTGTATGAACAACCTTTGGCAAAGACAAGTGCATTACACAAGAATTGGAAATTTCAAAATTCAACTATTCTTTTACTATTTCACTAGTTTCTGGTTTTTCTGAGTCATTTGGTGGTTTATGATTTTCTAGTTGGTCAGGCCTTAGCAAAATGTCCTCTTCGATGACATCTGTAACAGATTGTGTTATCTACCTTAAAACGTTTAGAAGACTTACATTGACCTAGTTTGTCGTGTGGTTCAAGCTATGGTAAACGCATCTTTTGTTGAGTCTTCTTTTGCGTCTTTGAATGTGTCACCAAAGTGTTTTGGACCATCTTCTTTGGTTTGGAGCTACTGGTTGGGGAATGCACAACTTTGGGGTTTGGTGTAGTTGCTTGAATCCAACATGTTGGTTTTGCGTGTGACACACTCTTTGGGCAATGGTGATCTGGGGTTGTGGCGTTCTCTACAAATTCAATATACATGAGCCTCTTCATGTATTTCCAAGTGTAGGTTGGACCCTTGTAATTGATTCGAATAGCATCTTCTACTTCCCAATTGTGGAGAGCTTCTCCGGTTAAGGTTTCCTCGGCATAGGATGGCTTGTCTTCCTCTGGGATTTGTTGTGATTGAACCATTCCTCCATTTTTCTTTCTCACCTTAGATATGCTTCTGGTCCTTGTTCATGACCTGAAAAATATATGAGTTGTAAATCAAATTAATCATAACTATTAGGTTACTTGCTTTCGGATTGGTGGGTGTAATCATGAGAAGTCTGATCTGGTGGTGCTGACTCCATGTCACCACGTTCTGGTTCATCTTCTTCCCATGAAGAACAAGAAGTTACCGTAATGGAACACTGGTATTTACCGACACAAGGCCTGGTATCGATCGATACCAGGCTTAAGTTGACACATGAGACTTCTCTGTGCGTAGGGTATCGATCGATACCAAGGCGATTTGGCGATGGAAGTTCTGTTTCTCCTCGTCGAACCTGATTCACTAAAGACACAAGACACAAAAACGAAAAATAAAAAGAAAAAAAACTTATATACAAACTCACCAGTGGGTTGCCTCCCACCAAGCGCTTGTTTTACGTCACGAGCCTGACTTTACAGACGATCAGTTAGGATAAGAATGAGAACTTGCTCCAAAACAAGCTCCACAACTTGACATCTCCAGCTTCAGAATTCTGCTCAACTTACCCTTCACAACATCCTTTCCTTTCTCTTTTAGCTCTGAAGTGAGAATAGCTCTAACCTTAGAGAATGGTTTCGAAGTTTCCTTGCACTTCACCTTATATTCAATCGAATCTCCATCACACTTCTGAGGGATTAAGGTCACATGGGTATCACTCTCGACTCTTTTGTTCTTCACCTTCTTCTTTGCCTTAGCCGTTTTGATGTCTTAGGGGTCGATTGTAATACTTAGGGGTCGAATCCACAGAGACTCAAAGAAACACACAATAGATTTTAAGGGTTGAATTAAGCTAATTGATCAATGGAATTGAAAGCAATAAACAGTAAAAGAGTTGTAAAATCAATGGGAGAATATAGGCTCAGGGTATTTCTCAGAAAATTAATGAATGCAGATATATAACCAATCAGTCAGGATTCAGATTTAGCGAGGTTCTTGAACTCAAATCACTAAGTTATAATTAATCAACTGTCGTTGCGAGAATTATCTAAATCTAAACTTCAGAATCCTAAATCTCTTTGCAAATTCCTAAGAATAAATCAGCCTTAATACCGAGTTTGATATGTTCACAAATCAACAAAACCAAATTTCTTTGCGAATAATTAATTTGCTCACCCTAGGTTCTATCAGATTACTCAATTGCTATGTCGTGCCTAATCGATTAACCTAAGATCTAAGTCAACCTAGAATTAGCTTTGAGAACCACCTATGGTGAAGAACTAATTCAGATGGTGAATCCTAACTAATCAATTACCAGCAATCAGAGAAATCCCTATGAGAAAACCCTAAACCTAAGATGGATCTACTCAGACATGGAGAATGAAACAATCAACATAACTGAATAAATCCTTGAATAAATAATAAAGAAAAGAGTAACAAGAGGGTTCGAAATCTTCTCTCAGATGAACAGAGTTCTGATTTGTCTCCCTCGCAAAGTTCTCTCTCAAAACCAAAGTAAAATCAAGCGTAGTCCACAAACCTAATAAATAACCTAAAACACGAATTGGGGCTAATTGTAATTATTAAAGTCTTCTGGACCAAGGTGAAAACTTAAAACTTGTAAAAAGTCACGTTTCCTTTTTCCTGAAGTCGGTATCGGTCGATACTGACTAGTATCGATCAATACCCTGCTTGCGTGTCGACTCTTCTGCTCGCCAGACTGGACTGTCTCCACGAAAACTGGCATAACGTTTGATCGCACCGTTGGAATGGCCTCAAACCACTTACAAATGAAAGCTAATGCATTGATCTGTCTTGTATACAAATTTGAGCTCAATCCATCGGTGGGAAGTTCTTCAACGAATGCCAAACTTCAGACGTCTCTGCATGACTCTGTATCTCCATATGCTCATTTTCACCCAAAACAGCTCCTTTTCTCTAATTGTGCTCCAAACGTGCAAAAACCAGAAAAGACTCTAAAAGACTATGAAAACACTAGGAAGACTCTATAAAAAGGACTTATATCACGGCTTCGAACGGGAAAAAACCATGATATATCAAAAAGTTACCATGATTTTGAGGTTTTCCAAGGCATAACCAAGCTCTTATCTTTGTTGAATTCACCTCCACCAATCGCGTATTGTCTTCGTCCTTAGTGACTTAAAACTATGTCATTCCTTCATCTCCGCCGTTTTTGCACATATCTGCACATAAGACACAAAGAGAGTTGCATGAGGTTTGAACAATGGTTAAGTTTCGGGTGGGGTACCAATTAAAGATGAGTTGGCCATTCATCTACGACAAAGAGTTGTAAAAGGTAAAAGAACATCATGAAGCTATGATTCGTTATGTTTGCCTAAACCTATGATGAGAAAATTAAGTCAAAATTAAAGTCCAAGTATAATAGAGCTAGTATATTCCATCCTAAAGAATCTCTACGATCTAAATTCCTATAGGGATTTTGTATTAACAGAAACACTAGTTACCGCCAAATGTAGAACCAAATTACGAAAGAGCATGTTACTAGGGAATAGCGTAGAAGCACATTGGTCGGTTATCGTCATGGATTTCATCATTCTCTCAAACGTATTCCTACTTTATTAAAAAACGTGAAATTTTTTAAAGAAAAGCGCGAAAAATGAATCTAGTCTAAGATTTACTAACATATTCTACCTGAACCAGAAGATGAGCTAGAAGATGAGGAGCATGAACCAGAGGAGATTGTAGCCGAGGAGTCATTGACCATCCCAACTGGTCCTATTACACGTTCTAAGTCTAAGAAGCTCAAGGAAGCTGTTGCGGGAATGCTTAGCCAAATCCAGGAGCAACCAAACTACTTGTTCACATGGGAAATGAAGCTACATTGATGATGATCCAAGCTCAAGAAGGTTAGTGAGCTTGTGGTCTAGTTTTGTGCTCTTTTTCCCTATCCCCGTTTTTGTCCCATTGGGTTTTACGGAGATAGGTTTTTAACGAGGCAAAACTAGATCACTTCCCCTTTGCTCACTTGCCAACTTGCAGCCTTGCCCAGCACATCTCCATTGGCGAATTCTCAAGGCCCAATTTTACTTGTCATTTTCGAAAACTGTCTTTTCTTTTGTTTAGGCCCATTTGTTTTTGGCCCAGTTATTTTATGTTGTTGTTGTTTCTCCTATAAACCCTAGCAGCCTATCATTTTCGAGTTTCAACCTTCATTTTTATCAAAAACGATTTCTTATTCTTTCTTTGGTGTTGAGAGTGATTCTCTTCCCTTAGTTTTGGTGTGTAATATCCAGAGTTCTCGATCTATCTTTGGTGCGTAATATCCAGAGCAAATCGACGGTATATCAAAGGACCTTCCGCAATCCTTTGTGTGACCCTTCGTCTTCCCCGTGCCTTGAAGCTTCACCGCTTGCAAGGATTATCCGGTTACCTCTACCCATCATAGAGTGGCGATTCAAGGGAGTTCTTATTAAGTGGTATCAGAGCGTACGCTCTACACTCTGTGTAATCTCGTTCCTCTCTCTTTGCACATCTGTTCTTAGATTTACTTTTGAGTTTCATGTCTGCTCATCTCCTGATTTTGTTGTCGCAGCCATTCATCTTGTGTTTTGGTGATTTTCGTGACTGTCCAAGTACATGTGTGTGTGTGGAGTTTGTCTAGTCTTGTTTCTATAGGTTTTTCGCATCATAGGTGTTAGATTGAGTGTGTTTCGTTCCTGTTCCATAAAAAAAATCAAAAAAAATTAAAATTTTTTTAGTGTTTATTTTGGAAATTTCAGATTTTCAGTGTCTAAAAACCGTTTCTGCAATTTCTGTGTGTTAGGTCGTGATTTAAGGTGTTAAGATTCGAGTTTAAAGTCTCAGTTTGTTGTAAGAGTGAGTTTAGAGAGTCTGTTTGTTGTTTAGTTGCAGCAATTGATTTTCTAAGAGCAGCATAATTCGGTTTTAGCATCTAGTTTGTTGTAGCAAGTCTGTCCATGCTTAAAAACGTGATTGAAGCAATTTTTACAAAGAACTAGTGACTGGCTCTTTGTTTTGTGTTGTTCTTCAGGTTGAGATGGCTGAGGATGAACCAGAAACCAGTGTCATGCAAAACAACAAACTGCTGATGGAAGCTATAATGAAACATATGGAGCAGATGATGAATAACAAGATGGACGCTCTGCGTCAAGAACTACAGCCTAATGTAGAGCAAGTTCACAGTGATAACCAGTAGAGAAGAGATCGTCATAGAGCACCTAGAAGAGAAGCTGAACGACCTAGGCAACGCAGAGATGATGAGACCGCAAGTTACTACAGCCAGGAAAGTGATTCAACTCAAAATAGTCAAAGGCGAAACAGACATGCTAGAGAAGGAAGAGCACAACAACGAGACAGTCTTGGAGGACTTAAGCTCCGAATTCCTCCTTTCCATGGAAAGAATGACCCTGATGCGTATCTGGAGTGGGAAAAGAAAATAGAGCTCGTCTTCAACTGTCAAAATTACACTGAAATCAATAGAGTGAGAGTAGCAGCTACGGAGTTCTACGACTACGCCTTAAGCTAGTGGGATCAGCTTGTTACTTCTCGAAGACGTAATGGTGAAGATCCCGTGGAGTGCTGGACTGAGATGAAGAGTATTATGAGGAAAAGGTTTGTGCCTAGTCATCACCACTGTGAGCTGCACAACAAGCTCAGAAAGCTGTCTCAAGGGAGCCGTAGTGTGGAATAATATTATCAAGAGCTGGAAACTCTCCTAATACGTGCTGATGTATCTGAGGATCGTGAAGCAACTATGTCAAGGTTTTTAGGAGGCCTAAACCGTGATATACATGACATATTAGAGATGCAGCACTACGTTGAATTAGAAAAAATGCTTCACAAAGCTATTCTGGTTGAACAACAACTAAAGAGAAGAAGCAGCTCTAAACCAAGCTATGGAATCGGATCAGTTCACTCTAAGCTTAGCTATGGGAGTGGATCAGCTGCTGTAAAACCGAGTTACTAAAGAGAAGAGAGGTCTAGTGTCTTTCAGCGTGAAGGGAAGCAAATCATGACACCAAAACCAGAAACTAAGCCTTACGCAGCAAATCAAGATTACAAAGGCAAGGCAGAAACTACTACTAGGTCTCGTGATTTTAAATGCTTCAAATGTCAGGGCAGGGGTCACTATGCCAATGAATGCATCAATAAGAAAGTGATGATCATGCCGGATAATGGCGAGGTAGAATCAGAAGATGAAGAGCTTGAGTATGAATCATTATCTGAGCATGAAGAGCTACCTGCTCGTGGAGAACTACTAGTAACTAGAAGATCTCTAAGCTTGCAAACTAAGGATGAAGAACAAGAACAGAGGGAAAACTTGTTTCATACAAGGTGTGTAGTTCAGGGTAAGATCTGTAGTCTTATCATTGATGGTGGAAGCTGCACTAACGTAGCTAGTGAAACAATGGTTAAGAAGCTGGGATTGAGTGTGAGGAAGCATCCAAAGCCTTACAAACTTCAGTGGTTAAATAAAAATGGCGAAATGAAGGTGAACAATCAGGTGTTGGTTCCCATTTCTATTGGAGAATACGAAGATGAGATCATGTGTGACGTGGTCCCAATGGGTGCTAGACATATTCTTCTTGGAAGACCTTGGCAATCAGATCGTAAGGTTATGCATGATGGCTTCACAAACCGCCATTCCTTTGTGTTCAAAGGCAGAAAAACCATTCTGGTTCCTCTAACTCAAAAAGAAGTTCATCAAGATCAGCTGAGTCTCAAGCTCAAAGAAACATAAACCTCTACTCCAAAGCAATCAAATTTTTTTGCAAAGGTAGGTGAGGTAAAGAAAACTCTAATGTCTAAACAGCCTTTACTTCTATTTGTTTTTAAAGAAGCTCTTACCAGTTTGTCTAACCTTGAACCGGTGCTGCCGAGTGAAATGAAATCTCTATTGCAGGAGTATGAAGACGTGTTCCCTGAAGACAATCCCAAAGAGTTTCCGCCAATTAGAGGCATTGAGCATCAGATCGACTTCATGCCTGGTGCTTCTCTTCCAAACCGTCCAGCATACATAACCAATCCTGTAGAGACCAAGGAGCTGCAACGACAAGTTAGTGAGCTGATGGAGAAAGGACACATCAGAGAGAGCATGAGTCCGTGTGTTGTTCCCGTTCTGCTTGTACCTAAGAAGGATGGAAGCTAGCGCATGTGCGTCGATTGCAGAGCTATCAATAATATTACGGTGAAGTATCGACATCCCATTCCTAGACTTGATGATATGTTAGATGATCTGCATGGCTCTAGCATATTCTCAAAAATCGATTTAAAGAGTGGTTATCACCAGATTAGGATGAAAGAAGGGGATGAATGGAAAACTGCATTTAAAACAAAACATGGACTATATGAATGGTTAGTAATGCCATTTGGGCTAACAAATGCACCTAGTACATTCATGAGATTGATGAATCATGTTCTGAGATCATTCATAGGAGTTTTTGTTGTTGTATACTTCGATGACATTCTGATTTACAGCAAAAACTTAGAGGAACATATAGATCACTTGCATTCTGTTTTGAGTGTGCTTAGGAAAGAGAAGCTCTATGCTAATTTTAAGAAATGCACATTTTGTACATATAACTTGGTCTTTTTAGGCTTTGTTGTAAGTGCAAATGGGATCAGAGTCGATGAAGAGAAGGTTAAAGCAATCCGAGAATGGCCTAGTCCGAAATCAGTAGGAGAAGTTCCAAGTTTTCATGGCCTGGCTGGATTTTATAGACGTTTTGTTTGAGACTTCAATAATCTTGCTGCACCACTCACTGAAGTGATCAAAAAGGATGTTGGTTTTCGATGGGAAGCAGCACAAGAAGAGGCATTCCAGGCCTTAAAAGACAAACTCACTCACGCTCCTCTCTTGTCATTACCATATTTTATTAAAACTTTCGAAATTGAGTGTGATGCGTCTGGTGTAAGTATTGGTGCCGTGCTGATGCAGGACAAGAAGCCTATTGCATTTTTCAGTGAAAAGTTTGGAGGAGCCACTCTTAATTATCCCACATACGACAAGGAGCTGTACGCCTTGGTGAGAGCTCTCCAAACGTGGCAACACTACTTGTGGCCCAAGGAGTTCGTTATTCATACTGATCACGAATCCCTCGAGCATCTAAAAGGTCAGCAAAAACTTAACAAGAGACACGCAAGGTGGGTTGAGTTCATTGAGACTTTCCCTTATGTCATCAAATACAAGAAAGGTAAGGATAATATAGTTGCTGATGCACTATCTCGAAGGTACGCACTCCTTTCTACTCTTGATGCTAAGTTGCTGGGATTTGAACAACTTAAACACTTGTATAATTCTGATTCTGATTCTCAAGAAGTGTTCAAATCGTGTGAGAAATTTGCTACTGGTCATTACTATCGAAATGAAGGATTTCTCTTTTACGATAATCGTCTTTGTATTCCTAACTGCTCTATTCGATATTTACTTGTCAGGGAAGCTCATGGAGGAGGTTTGATGGGCCATTTTGGGATCGCTAAAATGCTGAGAGTGATGCAGGATCACTTCCATTGGCCTCACATGAAGAGAGACGTGGAGAGAATATGCAGCAGATGTGTAACGTGTAAGCAAGCTAAGTCTAAGGTTCAACCTCACGGTCTGTACACTCCTCTCCCTATTCCTTCTCACCCTTGGACTGGTATCTCAATGGATTTAGTTTTGGGGCTGCCTAGAACTAAGACAGGGAAGGATTTGATATTTGTGGTTGTAGATCGTTGTTCTAAGATGTCTCATTTCATTGCTTGCCATAAGACTGGTGATGCCTCTCATGTTGCTAGCCTGTTCTTCAAAGAAATTGTTAGATTGCATGGCATGCCTAGAACCATTGTGTCTGATCGTGATACTAAGTTTCTTAGTTACTTCTGGAAAACACTATGGTCTAAACTAGGTACTAAACTCCTGTTTTCTACTACTTGTCATCCACAAACTGATGGACAAACAGAAGTTGTTAATAGGACTCTAGGAACACTTCTGCGTTGTTTGATTAAAAAGAATTTGAAAACTTGGGAAGAATGTTTGCCTCATATAAAATTTGCATATAATCTTGCTATGCATTATGCTTCAAAGTTTTCTCCATTTCAGATTGTATATGGTTTTAATCCCTTATCCCTGTTGGATCTAACCCCTCTACCTGTGAGTGAAAGATTAAGCTTAGATGGGAAACAGAAGGCTGAACTTGTTAAGCAGATTCACGAAAAGGCAAGAGCAAACATAGAAGAGAAGACTAAGCAGTATGCTAAGCACGCCAACAAGGGCAGACGCAAAATGATCTTTGAGGAAGGGGACCTCGTTTGGGTGCACTTGAGGAAGGAACGATTTCCAGAACAAAGGAAGTCCAAATTGATGCCCAGAATCGATGGTCCATTCAAGATCACAAGGAAGATCAGCGATAACGCCTATAAGCTTGATCTCCAAGGTAAGTACAATATTAGTAATAGCTTCAATGTTTCTGACTTAGCTCCTTTTCTTGCAGATGATCCAGATTTGAGGTCAAATCCTTTTCAAGAGGAGGGGGATGATATGATCATGGACAGCATGGAACTTGAACCAGAAGATGAGCTAGAAGCTGAGGAGCATGAACCAGAGGAGATTGTAGCCGAGGAGTCATTGACCATCCCAACTGGTCCTATGACACGTTCTAAGTCTAAGAAGCTCAAGGAAGCTGTTGCGGGAATGCTTAGCCAAATCCAGGAGCAACAAAACTACTTGATTCACATGGGAAATTAAGCTACATTGATGATGATCCAAGCTCAAGAAGGTTAGTGAGCTTGTGGTCTAGTTTTGTGCTATTTTTCCCTATCCCCGTTTTTGTCCCTTTGGGTTTTACGGAGATAGGTTTTTAACAAGGCAAAACTAGATCACTTCCCCTTTGCTCACTTGCCAACTTGCAGCCTTGCCCAACCCATCTCCATTGGCGAATTCTCAAGGCCCATTTTTACTTGTCATTTTCGAAAACTGTCTTTTCTTTTGTTTAGGCCTATTTGTTTTTGGCCCAGTTAGTTTATGTTGTTGTTGTTTCACCTATAAACCCTTGCAACCTCTCATTTTCGAGTTTCAACCTTCATTTTTATCAAAAACGATTTATTCTTCTTTCTTTGGTGTCGATAATGATTCTCTTCCCTTAGTTCTGGTGTGTAATATCCAGAGTTATCGATCTATCTTTGGTGCGTAATATCCAGAGCAGATCAACGGTATATCAAAGGACATTCCGCAATCCTTTGTGTGACCCTTCGTCTTCCCCGTGCCTTGAAGCTTCACCTCTGCCCAGCATAGAGTGGCGATTCAAGGGAGTTCTTATTAGCGTTTCAGGTGACTGACAGAAAAGCTGAATAGAGTTACCAGAAGGGGCTCTGAAAACCTTTGCAAGCTCAGAAACGAAGAACTAGCAAGGAGGGTAAGGTCAATTCATGTAATCATGGACGATCAGAACAACGACCAACAAAACTTTGCATCTACCGAACTCCAGAGACTACAACAACAAGTGCAGCAGTTGCAAGAGATACAACAACAACAAGTATGAAGTTGTGTGCACTGATGTGAAGAAGCTATATACTCAGGTAGCTCAAACTGCTGAAGCAATCAAAAGACCCCATGGAACTCTTCCAGGGAAAGTAGACCAAAATCCAAGGAATGAGTTTGTCAACGCCATTACACTGAGAAGTGGGAATGAGTTGGAACCGACTGCATGGAAAGGAGAAGATGATGATGTCGTCATTGATCTAGGAGAGGTTGACATGGGGACAGCCGAAACGGGAAAACTTTCACAAGTGCAGACGCTACAGATGAGCCATATGTGTGATATGCTCAAATTAATACCCTAAACAGTACTAAAGCAGTTGCTGCAGTATATCAGGGGTCGAACACAAGGACTCAGAGAAATCACACAATAGATTATATAGTATCGAATCAAGCTAAGCAATTCAGATGTAATTGAAAACAGTGCAGAAATTAAAAGTGTTGTAATTCAATTGGAGAAAGATAGGCTTAGGGTATTTCTCCGGAAATCAATGAATGCAGATAAACTAACTAACAGGATTCAGATTTAGCGCAGTTCTTGAACTCAAATCACCAAGGTATAATTAACCAATTGTCGTTGCGAGAATTATCTAAATCTAAATCCTAGGAATTCCAAATGTTTTTGCGAATCCTAAAATCTAAATCAGCTTTAATATCAGGTTTGATATGTTCACAAATCAATTAAACCAAATCTCTTTGCGAATAATCAATTTGCTCACCTAAGGTTCTATCAGGTAATTAATCGCACAGTCGTACCTAATCAATTATCCTAAGATCTATATTCTAGATAGCTAATCTAGAGCAAGCTTTGAACATAACCTAAAGCGAAAAACTAATTCAGATGGTGAATCCTAATAAACTAATCAACCTAGCATTCAGAGAAAACCCTTATGAGAACCCTGAACCTAAAGTGGATCTACTCAGACATGGAGATTTAAAGCAACATGATTGAATAGATCATCAAAGAAATCAATAAAAACAGGAGTTCAGAGTTGTCTCTCCAAAAACCCAAAGTAGAATCAAAGTAAAATAAAGCATAGCCTAAACAAAGTGGCTGTAAAATCCCTATAAATAACCTAAATCACGTTTTGGGGCTTCTTGCAAATATAAAAGACTTCTGGACCAAGTTGCAATTCTTCAACTCTTCATTAAAGTCGCGGGTCGTGTCTGCTGCGATGAGTGTCGATCGATACCTCCTTCGTATCGATCGATGCTTGATGTGAAATCGGGTACTCAGCAACACAAACTTCTGCTTTGCTCCAGAATGTTCCAGAAAGCTCCAATATCTCCAATAATGTTCCAAATGTGCTAAAACCTGTAAAAGACTCTAAAAGACTCCAAAATACTAGAAATACTCTATAAAACGGACTTATATCATGGCCTAAAAGGGGTAAAAACCATGATATATCAACTCCCCCAGACTTAACCTTTGCTTGCCCTCAAGGAAAACAGAAAACTAAACCAGAGAAAGAGGTTTGAAAACGCGGAGACTCACATGTTCAGGAACCATCGCAGAGATCCTTTTCTCAAGCACCCAAATGTCAACTAACCAGCTTTTGATCTAACCGCCATGTACTTCTCCGTAGACATTCGCAGCTTTTCCATACTCCACACATTATCTCGCATCATTGTTCAAATAAAACCCTCATCGCCAGTTTCATCGCTGCAGCTAATGTTCAAGAACCTTCTAGATTCTTTACCATACAATATCATGACAAGGAACCACCCTTTTTCACACTTTTTGTATCAATTTCTCTCCCCCAGACTTATTTCTTATTATGTTCTCTTTTTTTTTTTTAGATATGCATATACACATCAAGGTCTGAAAAGCGAGTACTGATGGTGTTTGCCACCGAATCCCCAGTTCTTTCCTCTCTATGTATCAAAAGTTTAGGCGAATAGTGGTATCACGGGAAATTTTCCTAACCTCGCTTTCAACCTTTGTGTGATCATTCCCTCTTAAGTGGAATAATGGGATCGCTGAAAATTTTCCTAACCCTCTACTCAGAAGAAAATCATTTCAATCTTTTATGCTCTTATTTATCAACTTATAACATGGGAGAGAGATACCATAACTCTAAACACATGGGTTCCTTTATCAGATATGAATGATGAATCAAGTTCTTAAAACACTAACCACATTGATGAAGTGCAGAAATTTGGCTCAGGTTTCAGAAGAACTCTGCTGGAGACATGGATGTTTTCTAGTCAACTGGTCAGTCCTGGGATTTTTCATTAGTCGATCTAGAGCTGATCCTGTAACACTGTGCACTCAAAAACAAAATCAAATCAATAGGTTCAAGCACATGATCATCATCTCCAACAAGTTTTGACTCAATAAAACGACAATTGTTTTTTATTTTATGACTCTAAGAAAAACAAAAACAATGTCAGCATACACCTCCCCTAGACTTGAACAACACTATCCCCAGTGTTATCTAGCCTAGAGTAGGTAAAATAAAACAAAAGAACAGAATAAAACGAAGAGAAACAAGAAGTTACCGTGCTGGAACATCTGGTGTCGATCGACACACGGCTTGGTATCGATCGATACCAAGCTTAAATCGACATAATGAACCGTACATTCGCGATTGGTGTCGACCGATACCAATGGGGTATCGATTGATACTGAGGCGATTTCGAGTTTCGCTCCTTGTTTATCCTGACACAAACACAAAACGAAAAATAAAAAGAAAAAGAATCAAAAGCAGATTCACCAGTGGGTTGCCTCCCACCAAGCGCTTGTTTAACGTCATTAGCTTGACTGCAACGCCCTTCAAGAAGGATAAGAATGTGAGCTTGCACCAAAACAGGCTCCACAACTTGACATCGCTATATTCAGAGTTATGCTTAACATACTCTCCACAAACTCTTTTCCTTTCTCTTTCAGCTCAGAAGTAAGAAGAACTCTAGCCTTAGAGAATGGTTTCGAGGCTCCTTTGCACTTCCCCTTGTACTCAATCGAGTTTCCATCATAGTTCTGAGGGATTAAAGTGACATGGGGATTCTCGACTCTTTTACTCTTCACCTTCTTCTTTGTTGCCTTAGCCTTCTTGACAACTTCCTTGGTGATGCTGGGCGGTTCAACCGAATCGTCTATGACAGTTGGCTCGTCAGGAGGCTCTTCCAAAAGATTAACTACTAATGTCTCTCCTATGACAACTTCAATGCAAGAGACACGTGTGGGAGTTCCTCTAGTAGGTATGGCATCATAGTAGACATCTCCATCAATGTAAGAGAAATAGATTCTCTTATTAGGTGTGTCTATGATCGCGCCAGCAGTAGCCATAAACGGCCGTCCCAGGAGCAAAGACACTTCAGATCCTTCGCTCATCTCCACAACCTGAAAATTAGTGGGGACCAGACAATCTCCTACATTGATCATCAAATCAGAGATTGTACCATATGGAATTGAGGATGAAGAGTTCGTGAATGTGATAGATGTCGTGGGAGATCGAATATCAGCTCTCAACCGCTCTGCAATTGCCCTTGACATGATATTGACACTAGCCCCTGAGTCAACGAGAGAGTATTTGAACTCAACTCCAGAGATAGAGCATGGAACCGCGAATTTCCCTGGGTCTTCCCTCTGTGTCAACTGCCACAGCGGTAGTGACTTGCGTCTTGCCTCGATAAAGAGTGCCTTAATTTCCTCCTCAGTTTCTCTGTAATCTTTGAAGTGACTTAGCAGAGGACGATGTTCTAGAGCTTCTTCGAAAGATAAATCATGGGAGATCCTTCGTACCATCTTCTCAAAGCCACCCAGCTGCTTTGGAGAAATGGGACCTCTGAGGTGTTGAGGAATAGGATTCAGCTTCTTGGGCTTGCGAACTCGTTCTTCGATCAACTCAGGTGTTTTCACAATTTCTGGTTCGATCTGCGAGGGGTATCGATCGACACCAGGTAGGGTATCGATCGATACTCTTGCTCTTGAATTGTCCCTGGCAGATATATCATCAAAAGGAGGCTCCACAATCAGCATAACTTTACATCTGGCGTCCTCCCATTCCTTCTTTGTCATAATACGAGGCATAAGATAAGGTATCCTGGGTATATACACTCATTCTGCAAATACTTTAGGTACCACAGTCGAAATCTCAGACGTCTCCTCAGAAATCGCCTCAGTATCGACCGAAACCTTGGGAGTGTCGATCGATACACGAGTTTTTGGATCCTCTCGTGCAGATGTCTGGACTGGTATCGATCGATACAAGGGTGTATCGATCGATGCTCGGGCGATTTCAGAGTCCTCATCGAAATTTCCTGCACTTGAGGTAATGGCATTAACGTGTTCATTGTGTGAATGAACCATCTTTCCCTTGGCAGTTGCTGCAGTCTGAGCTACTTGCGTTTGCAGCATTCTCTGAGAACGGTTGACAGCTTCAATTTTTCCATTCAGATGGCCAATCTTCCCGTTCAGATCAGTGTACAGATGGTCAATCTTCCCATTGAAATCCATTTGCAGTTTTTGCTGTCCCCGAAGAATCTGTTCAAGCATGGATTCCATCTTATTTTATGTGGATTTTGGAGGGATGGGCTGGTACGAAGAGTTCCCGTAATTGCGAGTGTTGTTGTTGAAGTTACGGTTGTTGTTGTACCCAAATTGCTGACCCTGAAATACAGAACCACCAACATAGTTAACATCTTCCACTTCAGCTCCACCGATATTATCGACTCCATCAGCAAAGTGTACAGCTTTCTTCGACTTCCCAATCAGAATATCTAGCTTCGCTTGAACTTCAGCAATATGAGATCCATCAATTCCTGCAGCCTGCTTCTTCCGCTCGAAATCAGGATTCTTGGTGCTATTGCTAGACGCCAAGTTCTCAATTAGCACAATCGCATGATCTGGATACCTGGTGTTGAAGTTCCCATTACTCGCAGTATCCAAAGCCATCTGGTACCTCCAATCGATCCCTCAGTACAAAGTACCCAGCAGCTGAACCTGATTGAACCCATGATGCGGACAATCTCTCTGATATGACTTGAAACGAATACAAGCAGCCTTGAGTGCCTCTGTTGGTCTTTGAGAAAACTGAGAAATTTTGTTCCTGAGCTCTTCGGATCTCGCATCATCATAGAAATTGCACATGAATGCATTCTTCGTCTCATCCCATGTAGTTAGAGAACCAGGAGCCAACTGCTTCAGCCAATAAGCAGCATCCCCACTAAGAGAGTATGGGAAAAGTTTGCAGAAAAGAAACTCATTGGGTACTCCATTGTACTTCATACCAGTGACCAAATCTTCGAACCTCTCGATATGGTCCATGGGATGTTCATGAGATAGACCATGGAAAGGATTCTGACTCACAAGAGCGTAGTACGCAGGCTTCAGCTCAAAGTCGTTCCTCTGAAAAGTTGGGATGCGAATCGCAGATCGATTGGCATAGAACTGATCAGGTCTGTTGTGCTCACCAAGTGTCCTACCTCGATCAACTGCAGCATTCCGAACGTTGGCTTGCGCAGCTAGCGCGACAATCTGACCAACAACAGCAGGAGGGGCAATGACGTTTCCAGCCTCATCAAGTCGCTGCCCTCTCTCATTGCACACTTGACCCTCTTGGTCTCCCAAGACTCCAGCTTCATCAGCTCTTATAACCACTGGGTTGTTCATCCCTGATGTCTGCTTTGTCTTTCTGTTTGCGCGTTCTAAACGTGCTAGCTTCTCTAACGATAGATTGACTAGCGGAGTGCTCTTGTTTCTTCTGGTTTCACGATTAGGCATGCATCTGAAACACAAAAACCAAGAACGTTAGTAACAAAAACGCGATGAGTATCGATCGATACCAAGTGGTGTCGATCGATATCAACAAAAAGAAACGAAGAGTATCGATCGATACCGACGGGCTTAGTCGAAACTCGACAGCTAAAATCTAATGGCGAAATTGAGTCCCTAGCAACGGCGCCAAATTTGATATGCTCAAATTAATACCCTAAACAGTGCTAAAGCAGTTGCTGCAGTATATCAGGGGTCGAACACAAGGACTCAGAGAAATCACACAATAGATTGTATAGTATCGAATCAAGCTAAGAAATTCAGATGTAATTGAAAACAGTGCAGAAATTAAAAGTGTTGTAATTCAATTGGAGAAGGATAGACTCAGGGTATTTCTCAGGAAATCAATGAATGCAGATAAACTAACTAACAAGATTCAGATTTAGCGCAGTTCTTGAACTCAAATCAGCAAGGTATAATTAACCAATTGTCGTTGCGAGAATTATCTAAATCTAAATTCTAGAAATTCCAAATCTCTTTGCGAATCCTAAAGTCTAAATCAGCTTTAATATCAGGTTTGATATGTTCACAAATCAATTAAACCAAATCTCTTTGCGAATAATCAATTTGCTCACCTAAGGTTCTATCAGGTAATTAATCGCACTGTCGTGCCTAATCAATAATCCTAAGATCTATATTCCATATACGTCAACCTAGAATTAGCTTTGAGCACAACCTAAGCGAAGAACTAGTTCAGATGGTGAATCCTAATAAACTAATTAACTTAGCATTCAGAGAAAACCCTTATGAGAACCCTGAACCTAAAGTGGATCTATTCATACATGGAGATTGAAAGCAACATGATTGAATAGATCATCAAAGAAATCAATAAAAACAGGAGTTCAGAGTTGTCTCTCCAAAAACCCAAAGTAGAATAAAAGTAAAATAAAGCATAGCCTAAACAAAGTGGCTGTAAAATCCCTAATTTGATATGCTCAAATTAATACCCTAAACAGTACTAAAGCAGTTGTTGCAGTATATCAGGGGTCGAACACAAGGACTCAGAGAAATCACACAATAGATTATATAGTATCGAATCAAGCTAAGCAATTCATATGTAATTGAAAACAGTGCAGACATTAAAAGTGTTGTAATTCAATTGGAGAAAGATAGGCTAATGATATTTCTCAGGAAATCAATGAATGCAGATAAACTAACTAACATGATTCAGATTTAGCGCAGTTCTTGAACTCAAATCACCAATGTATAATTAACCAACTATCGTTGCGAGAATTATCTAAATATAAATCCTAGGAATTCCAAATCTCTTTGCGAATCCTAAAGTCTAAATTAGCTTTAATATCAGGTTTGATATGTTCACAAATCAATTAAACCAAATCTCTTTGCGAATAATCAATTTGCTCACCTATAGTTATATCAGGTAATTAATCGCACTGTCGTGCCTAATCAATTATCCTAAGATCTATATTCCAGATTCGTCAACCTAGAATTAGCTTTGAACACAACCTAAGCGAAGAACTAATTCAGATGGTGAATCCTAATAAACTAATCAACCTAGCATTCAGAGAAAACCCTTATGAGAACCCTGAACCTAAAGTGGATCTACCCAGACATGGAGATTGAAAGCAACATGTTTGAATATATCATCAAAGAAATCAATAAAAACAGGAGTTCGGAGTTGTCTCTCCAAAAACCCAAAGTAGAATCAAAGTAAAATAAAGCATAGCCTAAACAAAGTGGCTATAGAATCCCTATAAATAACCTAAATCACGTTTTGGGGCTTCTTGCAAATATTAAAGACTTCTGGACCAAGTTGCAATTCTTCAACTCTTCATTAAAGTCACGGGTCATGTCTGCTGCGATGAGTGTCGATCGATACCTCCTTGGTATCGATCGATGCTTAATGTGAAATCGGGTACTCAGCAACACGAACTTCTGCTTTGCTCCAAAATGTTCCAAAAAGCTCCAATATCTTGATGTTATTGTGTTCGCTTTTGAGAAGTTCAGATATTATCTTTTGGGGTCTAAGGTTATAGTGCATACTGATCATGCTGCTCTGAAGTATATACTTACAAAGAAGGATGCCAAACCTAGACTTTTGCAATGGATTTTTCTGCTACAAGAATTTGATCTTCAAATCAAGGACAAGAAGGGGATCGAGAATTGTGTTGCAGATCATTTGTCTAGGCTACGTGTAGTTGAAGAGACTCCCTTAGACGACAGCCTACCTGAGGAGAACGTGTACGCGATCAGTATTGGGTGCAATGACTACTACACATCTTCACACCACACCGAGCTCCCTGAAATTCCTTAGTTTGGTGAGAAAGCAAACTACTTGGCTGTGGAGAAAGAACCAAATGACTTTTTTGGGAACAAGAAGAAGAAGTTCTTAAGAGACATCATACATTATTTTTGGGACGAGACATACTTATACAAGCAATGCTCATATGGTGTCTTTCATAAATGTATTTCAGAGGAGGAAATTCCTGGTATTCTTTTCCAGTGTAATGGTTTGAAATATGCTGGACACTTTGGCACGTTCAAGACAGTGTCCAAAGCTCTGCAAGCCGGTTTCTGGTGGCCAACTATGTTTCGCGATGCACATGCTTTCATCTCCAATTGCGGTTCGTGCCAGAGGCATGGAAATATTAGCAAAAGGAACGAAATGCCACAAAATTTCATATTGGAGGTTGAAATGTTCGATGTGTGGGGTATTGATTTCATAAGTCCTTTTCCATCCAATTATGGAAATCAATACATCCTCGTTGCAGTCGACTATGTGTCTAAATGGGTTGAAGCGCTGGCTAGCCCAACAAATGATGCCAAGGTGGTCTTAAAGATGTTCAAATATGTGATCTTTCCAAGGTTTGGGGTGCCTACAGTGGCGATCAGCGATTGTGGGTCTCATTTCATCAACAAAGTCTATGAAGGGCTTATGAAGAAGCATGGAGTCAAGCATAAGGTAGCCACTCCTTACCATCCACAGACGAGTGGACAGATCGAAATTACTAACAGGGAGATCAAGGGTATCCTATAAAAGACCATGAACACGACGAGGAAAGATTAGGCTACAAAGCTGGATGACGCTCTTTGGGCGTACAGGACTGCCTACAAGACACCTTTGGGCACGACACCATTCCATCTTGTCTATGGAAAATCATGCCATCCTCATGTGTAACTCGAGTACAAGGCAGCATGGGCCGTAAAATTGCTGAACTTTGACATCAAATCTGCTTTTGAAAGACGGACGATACAACTACACGAGCTAGAAGAGATTCGTCATATGGCCTATGAGAGCTCGAGGATTTACAAGGTGAAGACCAAGACCTATCATGACAAGAAGATCATTCTCAGGAACTTCGCTGCAAATGATCAGGTGTTGCTTTTCAACTCTCACGTTAAACTTTTTCAAGATAAGTTCAGATCGAGATTGTCCGGACAAATAATAATTAAGAAGGTGAGACCGTACGGAGCTGTGGTGTTTCTGGGCACTACAGGGAATGAGTGTGTGGTTAATGGTCAGCGCCTAAAGCCATACCTCGCTGTCGTCGAAATCTCTGGGGAAGAAACCATTCCCCTTGGTGATCCGTCTCACGCCTAAAAGGCTATCAAGTCAAGCTAATGACTTTAAGCAAGCGCTGGGTGGGAGGCAACCCACCGGTACGTTTTCTTTTATTTTATTTTCTGTTATTTTATTTCATTTTTTTCTTGAGACTGTTTTGCCTTCCCTTTCTTTTATTTTCACACCGAGACAGTGTAAAGTAAGTCTTGGGGATGGTACTTGTCGTTACTAACGTTGTTTTCTTTCTTTTGTTTTCTCTTTTGAGTCATTTTAATGTTTTCTTTGAGTCAGTCTGTTTTATTGAGTCAAAACTTGTTGGAGACTATGATCACAACCTTTGAATTTTATGTGAATTTGCATCTAAGTGACCATTGTTGCAGGGCTAGTTTTAGATCAGACTAATGAAAAATCTAAAGGCTGGCCAGTTAATCAGAGGCATCCATGTTTTCAGGAAAATTCAAAAAGCTTGAGCTAGTTTCTGAGCTCTTCCTTTTACCTCATCATCGTGATTAGTGTCTTCAAAGCTTGATTCCTCATTCGTATATGACAAGACGACATGTGTGAAAGTATGGTACTCCTCTCCCTTATTTAAAATAAAAAACAGAAAAGAGATGATCACACTAAGGTTGAAAGCAAGGTTGAGGAAATTTTTTGGGGATACCACTATTTGCCTACGCATTAGAAATAAAGGGTGTCATTAAAATGAACCGGGGATTCGGTGACAAAAACCATCAATACTCGAGTTCCATCCGCCATTAACCCTACGAAAAGAAAATGAGAAAATAATAAGTCTGGGGGAGGGAAAAAGTTTCAAAGGTTGTGTTGTCGTCTCGTCACGATATCGAAAGGGAAATAGTCTAGAAGGTTCTTGACACTATGATCTTTGATTTGACCCAACGATGATGGCTTTTGATTATTCCGTGAAATAATGAGTTGAATCTGGGAGGCTGTGATGCTTGCAGAGAAGTACATGATGGTTCGATCTAGAGCTAGTTTGGCAATACGTGGATTACTAAGGTAATGGTCATTGCAGAGTTCTAAAGGAAATGTGACTCTCCGTGGTTTTCGTACTTTTTCTTCTTGCTTAGTTTTCTGTTTGCAAGACAGTCTGGGGGAATTGATATGCTTAGTTTTTACCGTTTTCTAACACATATTTTGGTGTTTCTTTTGAGTATTTTATCGAGTCAAAGTTCGTTTTTAGAGTCTTTTAGTCAGTTATTTAGTTATCTCAGGTAAAAAGGCGTTTAAGGAAGAAATTGGAGTTATGTGAGCAAAAACGCATGGAACAGTACAAAAAAGAGCAGAATCGATCGATGCAACACCATCAGAAGAACCAAAATTGATCGCTGCATGGAGTGGAACCAAAATTGGTCGGTTTAAGATTCCAACGTATTCCTCTTGATTTTTGTTTTTTTCTTCTTTCGTTCGAAAAATGTCGCATCTTCGGAACGATGCCAATCTTAAACCGTGTGGAACCACGCCTCCGTCTGCACCTTTTCAGAAAGCCACGAGAGTGCTCTCCGGCGTGCCCGATGGTCAAAAGACCATGGGTGCGGTTTACGATGCTAAAATTTTGAAATTTAGACCCTCTTCTGGGCCATTTTTCTAATACAGAACAAAACACGGGTCCCTGTTAAGTTTCGTCGAACGTGGTTTTACCTCGGCATGCATGCCCGTCGCAGTTGGACGTGAAAACACATGTATCAAGTAGGGGCCCACTACGAAAGATCTCATTTAATGAGTGAGTGATAGTAGGATTTATACTAATCAATTACTCAAACCCCACTCATGTAATCGTGGTATTTAAGGTATCAATCCAAATGGGTTTAAATGTCTCCATCACTAAGAATGCATAGAAATACATAATTCAAGCAAACAAAGTTGGGTTTGAAACAAAGTCTAGTTATCTAATTCAAATTAAACAAGAAACAAGAACTAGCAACACTAAACGAGATTAAATGAAATAAGCACCGCAAAAAAATATGAAGGCAAATCCAAGGATGAGGTTATGAAATTATGGTAATTCTATAGCTAATTTATGATGCCCAATACACAATCAATGCTAATCCCTAGGTTAAGTTTGCTAATTATGACTAACCCTCTCTCAAGGCACTAATCACTTTGCTAATCACTAAATCAAGAACAAATTATCATTTGTGATAGAATGATTAGAAAGCATTAAATTCATTATTCAAATCAACCAATAAACACCCTATACATCTATTCTCATAGGCTAGGAATTGAATATTTCTAACTAAGCTCTTTGGGGAATTTCATCGAACACCTTGTGGGCGTGAAATTCTCTAAATTCTAGATTGATTATCTCTAACCTAATCTAGCATTAAGCACACTTAGATAGAAGGGGGATCTATAAACTAAAGCCCTAAGCATCATAAATCAACCTAATTATCACCCTAAACCTACCTCATTCCAAGATTCTTGGTTACTACTCACTAATCATTAGGAAACCAACAAATCCCATTAAGAATATGTTAAATCACATGATTAAATGATTGGATGATTAAGAAAGAAGAGAAGGAAGATAGAAATCAAGAAATCCAAACTTAAATTGCATAAACAAAGAAGATGTCTCTTACAAATTACTTAGAACATTTAGAACTCTAGAAAGAAGGTTTTTAGCATGAGAAAAAGCTTAGATCCAAGAAAATTAGGTTTAGAATATTTATTGGCATTGCTAGGCGAATCGGGTCAACCCGGGACAAACCGGGTGTTGACCCGGCCAAAACTGGGTCTAAAGATTTACACTGGCCGGTGGCGGTCCGGTATGGCGGGCCGGTGTGGATGGTCTTAGGCGAGCGCTTCTGTGCCGAGTCAAGATGAGGCGGTGTGGAGGACCGGTATTTGGCATGTCCTCATGCTTGATGAATATCGGGCGGCCATGCGACTGAGAACGGGCTGGTGTAGCCGTGTCCTGAAGTTGCACACCGGTCAGTCGTGAAGGAGTGTGATGGGCCGGTATGGATTGTCTTCGGTGAAAGCTTCCATGCCGGGTCAAGATAGGGCAGTGTGAGGGACCGGTATTTGGCATGTCCTCATTCTTGATGAATATCGGGTGGCCATGCCGGACGAGAGCAGGCCGGCATTCTGTGTCCTGAAGTTGCACGTCGGTCAGTCGTCAAGGGGTGTGATGGGCCGGTATTTCTCCTGCCCTTGCTTCTTTGCAACACCAGTCGGTGGTGGCCAGGAATAACGGGCCGGTATGGTCACTCCAAATTCTCCATTGCTCCTAGCTATCTCCTCATGACCGACATCGAAGTGCAAGCTCCTCCAAGGTCTCCAAAAGCCTCCAAACACCTAAAAACACACTCTAAAACATGCAAGACACTCTAGGACCTAGTATGAACAACCTAAACTTTAAACGAGAACCAAACACAAGAAGAATGCTACGAGATATATGGAAAAAGGGCAAAACGTAGGCTAAATGAATGCTTAGAAGAGGTAAAATATGAGAATGTCAGTGAGCGCAAAAGGATATATGCTATTGCGATACATGTACTAACGGGTGCGAATATACCAGCACTAATGCACCAGATCCCATCAGAACTTCGTAGTCAAGCGTGATTGGGCGAGACTAGTACTAGGATGGGTGACCAACCGGGAAGCCCTCGGGTTGCACCCCTCTATTTTTCCTCTTGATTTTTGTTTTTTTTCTTCTTTCTTTCAAAAACGTCGCATCTGCGGAACGATGCCAATCTTAGACCGTGTGGAACCACGCCTCCGTCTGTACTTTTTCAAAAAGCCATGAGAATGCTCTCCGGCGTGCCCGATGGTCAAAAGACCATTGGTGCAGTTTACGATGCCAAAATTTTGAGTTATAGACCCTCGTCTAGGCCTTTTTCCTAATGCGAAGCAAAACACATGTCTCGTTTATGTTTCGTCGAACATGGTTTTACCTTGGCATGCATGTCCATCGCAGCTGGATGGGAAAACACATGTATCAAGTGGGGCCCATGCCGAAAGATCTCATTTCATGAGTGAGCGCAAAAGAATATATGTTATTGCGATACATGTACTAACGGGTGCGATCATACCAGCACTAATGCACCGGATCCCATCAGAACTCCGCAGTTAAGCGTGCTTGGGCAAGAGTAGTACTAAGATGTGTGATCTCCCGGGAAGTCCCCGTGTTGCACCCCCTCTTTTTCGTCTTGATTTTTAATTTTTCTTCTTTCATTCGAAAAACGTCGCATATTCGGAACGATGCCAATCTTAGACCGTGTGGAACCACGCCTCCGTCTGCACCTATTTAAAAAGCCACGAGAGTGGTCTACGGTGTGCCCAATGGTCTAAAGACCATGGGAGTAGTTTACGATGCCAACATTTTGAGTTTTAGACCCTCTTCTGGGCCATTTTCCTAATATAAAACAAAACTTCGGTCTCGTTTACGTTTCGTCGAACGTGGTTCTACGTCGGCATGAATGGCCGTCGCAGCTGGACGGGAAAACACATGTATCAATTGGGTTACACGCCAAAGATATCATTTCATGAGTGAGCGCAAGTGGTTATATGCTATTGCGATACATGTACTAACCGGTGTGATCATACCTGCACTCATGCACCAGATCCCATCAGAACTCCGTAGTCAAGCATGATTGGGCGAGAGTAGTACTATGATGGGTGACCTCCCGGGAAGTCCTCGTGTTGCACCCCTCTTTTTGTCCTCTTGATATTTGTTTTTTTCTTCTTTCGTTTGAAAAACATCGCATCTTCGCATCAATGCCGATCTTATACCGTGTGGAACCATGATAATGGGATTTTTGTCTATCTAGATATCAATTCTCTAGATTCTAAGTAGCATAAGAGGTATCGAATCCAATGGGTTCAGTTCCAATGCACCAAGAATACAAAGAACTACTTAAGTTAAGCAACAAAGTTGGTTTAGTTCAATTCTAGCAATCCTAATTCGAATTAAGCAAAGCAAACGAGTAACAAGATTAGATAAGCACTAAACGATATTAAATGCGATAATAAAAGACGAATCCAAGGATGAGGTTAATGGCTTAAGGTGATTCTATAGCTAATTTATAATGCCCAATACACTATCAATGCCAATCCCTAGGTTAAGATCACTAATTATGACTAACCCTTTCTCAAGGTTGATATATCATGGTTTTTACCCTGTTTAGGCCATGATATAAGTCATTTTTATAGAGTCTTTCTAGTGTTTTGTAGTCTTTTAGAGTCTTTTACAGGTTATAGCACGTTTGGAGCATAATTGGAGATATTGGAGCTTTCTGGAACATTCTGGAGAGAAGCAGAGATCCGTGCAGCTGAGACGTCGAAATCACATGAGTATCGATCGATACCCCCTGGTATCGATCGATACCCGTCGAGGAAACAGAAGGATCGCGACTTATTGAAGAGTTGAAGAATTGCAGAATTGGCCCAGAAGACTTTGATATTTACAAGCTGGCCCAGAACGTGTTTTAGCTATATAATTAGGTTTTTCAGCCACTTTAATGGCTATGCTTTATTTTACTTTTGTTTGAGAGAGACAAGTCTGAATCTCCATTCGTCCGATATCAGATCTCAAAACCTCTTGTTACTCTTTCTATTTTATTGATGATTTATTCAGTTATGTTGATTGTTTCATTCTCCATGTCTGAGTAAATCCACTTTAGGTTTAGTGTTTTCTCATAGGGATTTCTTTGAATGCTAGGTTGATTAGTTTCTTAGGGTACATAATCTAAATTAGTTCTTCACCTTAGGTTGTTCTAAAAGCTAATTCTGGATTGATCACCTAGAACTTAGATCTTAGGATAATTGATTAGGCACGAGTGTGCGATTAATTACCTTATAGAACCTTAGGTGAGCAAATTGATTATTCACAAAGAGATTTGGTTTAATTAATTTTTGAACATATCAAACATGAACTTTAAAACTGATTTAGACTTTAGGATTCGCAAAGAGATTTGGAATTCCTAGGATTTAAATTTAGATAGTTTTCGCAACGATAGTTGGTTAGCTATATTTTAGTGATTTGAGTTCAAGAACCGTGCGTAATCTGAATCTTGTTAGTTAATTTCGCTGCATTCATTGATTTTCTGAGAAAAACCCTGGGCCTATATTTTCCTCCATTGATTTACAACACTTTTAATTGCGTACTTGTTTTCGTTTACATCTTTTGATTTAGCGTATTTTGAATCTATATAATCTATTGTGTGATATCTTGAGTTCTTGTGTTCGACCCCTGATTTACTGCAGCAACTGCTTTAGTACTATTTAGGGTATTAATTTGAGCATATCAAATGTGCTAATCACTTTGCAAATCACTAAATCAAGATCAAATTTTCATTTGTGATAGAATGATTAGCAAGCATTAATTTCCTTATTCAAATCAACCAATAAATACCCTAGACATCTACTCTCATAGGCTAGGAATGAATATCTCTAACTAAGCTCTTTGAGGAATTTCATGGAACACCTTGTTTGCATGAAATTCCCTAACGTTTAGATTGATCATATCTAACATAATATAGCATTAAGCACACTTAGATAGAAGGGAGATCCATAATCTAAAGCCCTAAGCATCATAAATCAACCTAATCATCACCCTAAATCTACCTCATCCCAAGATCCCAAGTGACTACTCACTAATCGTTAGGAAACCAACAAATCCCATTAAGAAGATGTTAAATCCCATGATTAAATGATTGAATGGTTAAGAAAGAGGAGATGGAAGATAGAAATCAAGAAATCCAAACTTCAATTGCATAAACAAAGAAGATGTCTCTTACAAATCACTTAGAACACTTAGAACCCTAGAAAGGAGGTTCTTTCCTAAGAAAAAGCTTAGATCATAAAAAATTAGGTTTAGAGTATTTATAGGGGTTGCTGAGCAGACCGGTTCAACCCGGGTGTTGACCCGGCCGAAACTGGATCCAAAGTTTTACACCGGGCGGTGGCGGTCCAGTATTGTAGGCCGGTATGGCGGGTCTTTGGCGGGAGCTTCTGTGCCGGGCCAAGACAGGGCGGCGTGGAGAACCGGTATTTGGCATGTCCTCTTTCTTGATGAATATCGGGCAGCCATGCCGGACAAGAGCGGGCCGGTGTAGTGGCGTCCTGAAGTTGCATGCCGGATGGTCGCCAAGAGGTGTGGGAGACCGGTATTTCTCCTGGCCTTTCTTCTTTGCAACACCGGCCGGTGGTAGCCAGGTATGACATGCCAGTATGGTTTTTTTTAGAGCCTTCATGCCGGGCCAAGACAGGGCGGTGTGGGAGCACGGTATTTGGCATGCCCTTGCTTCTTTGCAGTACATGCCGACGGTGGCCAGGTATGACGGCCGGTATGGCTAGTCTGAAATCTCCATTTCTCCTAGATATCTCCTCATGATCCTTGCTGAAGTGCAAGCTCCCCTAAGGTCGCCAAACACCTAGAAACACACTCCAAAACATGCAAGACACTCTAGGACCTAGTATGAACAATCTACACACTAAATGAGAACCAAACACAAGAAGAATGCTATGAGATATATGCAAAAAGGGGTAAAACTTAGGCTATAGGAATGCTTAGAAGAGATAAAATATGAGTATATCAACTCCCCCAAACTTATTCCCTTGCTTGCCCTCAAGCAAACAAACACGAACAAGTAGAGAGAGAGAGAGAGAGAGAGAGAGAGTAGAAAGCGAGAGCTCAAATCCAAAAGTGTCATAAAAAGAATCCAAGTTGCAAATTCTTTGATGCGATCAAACAAGTCTACTCAAAAAGAGCTAGCCATATCTATCCGTACATGAATCAAGCTCAAGTCTCAACCTACACAAGCGTTCCTATCATCCAAATCCTTTGACATTCATTTAATCATTTCAAGTGAATCATGTTTATGCAAGGCAAGAGAATTCATTTGGCTTTGGGATGGTTTTGAGATGAAGGTGATCTCAATACAAGTGGTGGTTTCCAAGCAAGGGGATCCCTAAAAAAGAATCAAATAATGCAAAGTTGATATATCATGGTTTTTACCCCTTTTAGGCCATGATATAAGTTTGTTTTATATAGTCTTTCTACTATTTCGTAGTGTTTTAGAGTCTTTTACAGGTTTTAGCACGTTTGGAGCATAATTGGAGATATTGGAGCTTTCTAGAGCATTTTGGAGCAAAGCAACGTTCGTGTAGCTGAGTACCCGATTTGAAGTCTCAGTATCGATCGATACTGACTAGTATCGGTCGATACTCTTTAATGAAGAGTTGAAGAATTGCAAAATGGCCCAGAAGACTTTATTATTTACAAGAAGCCCCAAAACGAGATTTAGGCTATTTAATAGGATTTTACAGCCACTATCATGGCTATGCTTTATTATATGCTTTATTTTACTTTGGTTTTGTGAGAGAGGTTTCTGAGGGAGACAAGTCTGAAACTCTGTTTGTCCGAGAGAAGATTTCGAACCATTGTTTACTCTTTCTTATTATTTATGCAGTGATTTATTCAAACATGTTTATTTATTCAATTTCCATGTCTGAGTAGATCTCTTGTTAGGTTTAGGGTTTTCTCTTAGGGATTTCTCTGAATGCTAGGTTGATTTATTGTTAGGGTTCATAATCTGAATTAGTTCTTCACCTTAGGTTTTCTCAAAACTAATTCTAGATTGATCACCTAGAACTTAGATCTTAGGTTAATCGATTAGGCACGACAGTGCAATTGAGTAATCTGATAGAACTTAAGGTGAGCAAATTGATTATTCGCAAAGAGATTTGGTTTAATTGATTTGTGAACATATCAAACCTGAACTTTAAAGCTGGTTTATTCTTAGGAATTTGCAAAGAGATTTGGGATTCTGAAGTTTAGAATTATATAATTTTTGCAACGACAGTTGGTCAATTATAGTTCAGTGATTTGAGTTCAAGAACCGTATGTAACCTGAACCCTGATTAGTTAGTTTATCTGCATTCATTAATTTCCTGAGAAATACCCTAGGTATATATTCTCTCCATCGAATTTACAACTCTTTTACTGTTTATTGCTTTTGTTTCATCTGATTTGCTTAGCTTGATTCGATACTACACAATGTATTGTGAGATTTCTCTAAGTTCTTGTGTTCGACCCCTGATATACTGCAGCTACTGCTTTAGTACTTTTAGGGTATTAATTTGAGCATATCAAATTTGGCGACGTTGCCGGGGACTCAATTTCGCCATTAGATTTTAGCTGTCAATTTTTGACTAAGTTCGTCGGTATCGATCGATACTAATCAGTGTCGGTCGATACTCGTCGTTTTCTTTTGTTGACATCGATCGACACCACCCAGTGTCGGTTGATACTCATCATGATTTTTGATTACTTACGTTCTTGATTTTTGTGTTTCAGGTGCATACCTAATCGTGAAACGAGAGGGAACAAGAGCACTCCACTAGTTAATCTATCGTTAGAGAAGCTAGCACGTTTAGAACGCACAAACAGAAAGGCAAATCAAACATCACGGATGAACAACCCAGTGGTATTAAGACCCGATGAAGCTAGAGTTCTGAGAGACCAAGAGGGTCAAGTGTGCAATGAGAGGGGGCAGCAACTTGATGAAGCTGGAAACGTCAGTGTCCATCCTGCTGCTGTTGGAGAGATTGTCGCACCAGCTGCGCGCGCCAACGCAAGCAATGTTGTGGCTGATCGTGGTAGAACAATTAGAGAGTACAACAGGCCTGATCAGTTTTATGCTAATCGATCAGCGATTCGCCCTCCACCATATCAGAGGAATGAACTTGAGCTGAAACATGCATACTACACTCTTGTGGGTCAGCACCCTTTTCATGGTCTTTCTCATGAACATCCCATGGATCATATTGAGAAGTTCGAGGACTTGTTCACTAGCCTCAAGAGTAATGGAGTGTCCTACGATTACCTCTGGAGCAAGCTTTTCCCCTACTCTCTAGGTGGAGATGCAACTTACTGGCTGAAGCAGTTGCCTCCTGGATCACTGACTACTTGGGAGGAGACTAAGACTTCTTTCCTGAATAATTTCTATGATGATGCACGATCTGAGGATCTGAGGAACAAGATCTCCCAGTTTTCTCAAGGCCCGACTGAAGCGTTCAAGGATGCTTGGACGAGATTTAGATCGTATCAGAGAGATTGTCCACATCACGAGTAATCTGATGTTCAGCTGCTGGGTATTGTCTTCAGAGGGATGCTTTGGAGGTATCAGATGGCTTTGGATGCTTCGAGCAATGGGAATTTTAATACCAGGTATCTAGAAGATGCTTATGTGCTTATTGAGAATTTTGCGTCTAGCAATAGCACCAAAAATGCAGAGCTTGAGCAAAAGAGGCAGAATGGGAACATGGATGGATCGCAGATTGCTGAAGTTCAGGCCAAGCTGGATTTACTGATCGGGAAGTCGAAGAAGACTGTACACCTTGCTGATGGAGTCGATAATATTGATGAAGATGAAGTGGAGGATGTTAACTCTGTTGGTGGTTCTGGTTTTCAGGGTCAGCGATTTGGGTACAACAACAACCGAAAATTCAACAACAACACTCAGCAAGGTGGGTACAAGTTCGAAGGTAACCAATCTGGTTTTGGAGCAAAACAATTTACCCGACTTCACTCACAATTATGGGAACTCTTCGTACCAACCCATCTCTCCAAAGTCCACCGAGAATAAGATGTAATCCATGTTTGAGCAGATTCTTCAGGGACAACAAAAGCTGCAAGTGGATTTCAATGGGAAGATAGACCATCTGTAAACTGATCTGAATGGGAAAATTGAAGGTATCAATGTTTCTCAGAGGAAGCTGGAAACTCAGGTTGCTCAGACAGCGGCAGCTGTTAGGAGGAAGGAAGGTTTTCTTCCAGGGAAAATTGAGGATCCAAGGGCACACATCAATGCCATCACCTTGAGGAGTGGAAAAGAGGTGATTACATGAGTAAAGAACAGCCCAACAGCAGAGACTTTCGTCGATCTTGCTAAAGATGATGATTGGGATTCTGAAAATCCCCATGTATCGATCTATACCAGCCAGTATCGATCGACACCAGTCCAGACACCTGCACGAGGGGATCCAAAATCCCATATATCGATCGACACTCCTCTAGTGTCGGTCGATGCTGAGACTCAGGTCGAGAAAAGCCCGAGATTGTCAAGGAGAGGGTGTATATACCCAAGATACCTTATCCTATGCCTCCTAAGATGACAAAGAAGGAATGAGAGGATGCCAGATGCAAAGCTATGTTGGATAAGTTGGTCGTGGTGCTTCCTTTTGTTGATGCTAATAAGACTTCTCCAGCTTTCAATAGGTATGTGAAGAAGATGGTGTCTAACAATGTGAACCTTGAAGAAGGTGTCATGATGATTACAGCTGAGTGCAGTGCTATTCTACTCAACAAAATTCTCAAGAAGCTACCAGACCCAAGGAGTTTTGTTTTGGATTGCACTATATTCACAGAGAGATTCGAGCGTGCTCTCTGCGATATTGGGTCGAGTGTGAACCTCATGCCACACTCAGTTGCTAAGCGAATGGGAATGACAGATTTCCAATCTACAAGGATTTCGCTGGTACTTGCTGATCGCTCAGTGCGACTTCCAGAGGGACTACTCGAAGATGTCCCAATAAAGATTGGGAACTGCTTGATCCCAACAGATTTCATCGTCCTAATGTGCGATGCTGAGCCTAAGGATCCTCTTATCCTGGGCAGACAATTCCTTGCAACTGCTGGAGCCTTGATCGATTGCAAGAATAGACATATAGCCCTCAACATCGGTGATGTCCTTTAAAATGGAAAAGATGATGAAGAGACCAACCATCGATAGGCAGACGTTCTATGTGGACACCTTAAGTGACATAACAGAGGTGTACTTCCTGGAAATACACCCTGAGGATCCACTGGAGAGAGCATTGGTATGTTCAGCAACTTCAGAGATCTAATTGTGCGATGATATTGATGGATACTCGAAGATGCTCGATTCAGCATCGCCAGTATCGATCGATACTCCCCTAGTATCGGTTGATACCCTGCGACTAGAAGGAGAGTTGGCCGACAATTCTAAGCAATTGCTGGGCTTGGAGATTGGAGCGAGGAAAATGCTCCTAAGGTGGAACTCAAGCCACTCCCAGCCGCACTGAGGTACATTTTTCTTGGTCCTAATTCCATATACCATGTGATTGTTAATGCTTCTTTGAACAACGCTGAGATCACCTTACTGCTGAGCAAGCTGCGCAGGTATCGCAAAGCTCTTGGCTATTCTCTTAATGACATGTATAGCACCAGACTTGTGCATGCATCGGATTTACCTGGAGGATGAGTCAAAGTCTTCGATTGAGTGCCAGAGGAGGCTGAATCCGAACCTGAAGGAAGTGGTCAGGAAGGAAGTGATGAAGCTGTTGGAAACATGAATTATCTTTGCCATCTCAGATAGTTCTTGGGTTAGTCCAGTTCACGTTGTGTCTAAGAAAAGAGGCATAAATGTGGTGAAGAACGAGAAGGATGAGCTGATCCCTACAAGGACAATCACTGGTCACATGATGTGTATTGATTATAGGAAGCTGAATGCGGCTACAAGAAAGGATCACTTCCCCTTGCCATTCATCGACCATATGCTGGAGGTTAGCGAGTCACCCATACTACTGTTTTCTCGATGGGTACTCATGCTTTTTCCAGATTCCTATACATCCAGAGGACCAGGGAAAGACGACTTTTACATGTCCATATGGCACATTCGCCTACAGACGAATGCCATTTGGATTATGTAACGCTCCAGTGACCTTTCAGAGATGCATGATGTCGATTTTCACAGACATGACTGAGGAGTTTATGGAAGTATTCATGGATGACTTTTCAGTGTATGGATCGTCATTCAAAGATTGTCTGGATAACTTGTGCAAGGTGCTTCAACGATGCGAGGAGAAGCACTTGGTTCTTAATTGGGAGAAGTGCCACTTCATGGTACAAGATGGCATTGTTCTTGGGCATAATGTTTCTAAGGCAGGGATCGAAGTTGACAAAGCTAAGATTCATGTCATGACAAGCCTGCAACCTCCACGATCTGTATCTGAGATTCGAAGCTTCCTTGGTCATGCTGGGTTTTACAGGAGGTTCATCAAGGATTTCTCTAAGCTTGCACGCCCACTCACAACCCTGTTATGTAAGGAAGTCAAATTTTATTTCACACCTGGTTGTCTTACAGCCTTCGAGGAGATTAAAACAGCATTGGTAAGTGCTCCTATTGTCCAACCACCTGATTGGAGTTTACCTTTTGAGGTTATGTGCGATGCGAGTGATTTTGCTGTTGTAGCTGTGTTGGGTCAGAGAAAAGACAAGAAGCTTCATGCTATTTATTATGTCAGCAGGTCGTTGGATGATGCTCCACGAAATTAAAGCACCACTGAGAAGGAGTTACTTGCAGTTGTTTTCTCTTTTGAGAAATTTCGGTCCTACTTGATTGGAAGCAAGATTATTGTTCACACAGACCATGCTGCTCTCAGATACTTGCTGAAGAACAAGGGCCTCAAGCCTCGTCTTTGCCGATGGGTACTTTTGCTCCAAGGGTTCGACATCGAGATCAAGGACAAGAAGGGAGTTGAGAATGGCGTTGCTGACCACCTATCGTGAATAAAGGTCGATGAAGTCGTGCCTATTGATGATTACTTCCCAGATGAGGGTATCTACTTCATTGAAGCTCAGCTTCAGGATATTTGTCCCGAAAATCTGCACTTTTAGCGAGTGCAGACCTTCAGTATCGATCGATACTCACCTAGTATCGGCCGATACCCGACACGATTTGGACCTGTTTTGCCTGCAGCGTACTTCGACTCTTATGACGCCTATCTAACTGCTGTATCTAGTCCTGCACGACCATGGTACGCTGACATTGCTAACTACCTTGCTGTAGAGACTGAGCCCAAGCATCCCACAAAATATGCAAGGAAGAATTTTATGCGCGAGATGAGGCGATTCCTTTGGGATGAGCCTTACCTAGACAAGCACTGCTCAGATGGTATCTACAGAAGATGTGTTGCAAAGTCTGAGGTGCCTGCGATTCTTTTTCATTGTCATGGGTCTGAATATGCTGGACACTTTGCTACTTTCAAGACAGTGTCCAAGGTTCTTCAAGCAGGCTTCTGGTGGGCTACCATGTTCAGAGACGCGCATGCTTTTATTTCGGAGTGCGATGCCTATCAGAGGAGAGGGAATATCAGTAAGAGACATGAGATGCCACAAAATTTCATCCTTGCTGGGGCATCGGTTTTATGGGTCCCTTTCCCTCGTCACACAAGAACATATACATCCTGGTTGCTTTGGACTATGTGTCCAAATGGGTGGAGGCGATTGCTAGTAAAACCAATGACTCTGCGGTTGTTCTTAAGCTGTTTAAGACCATCATTTTCCCACGATTTTGGAGTGCCGCGTATTGTTATAAGTGATGGTGGCAGCCACTTTATTAACAAGGGTTTTGAGAGGTTGTTAAAGTAGTATGGTGTAAATCATCGCGTGGCTACTCCATATCACCCTCAGACCAGTGGGCAAGGCGAGGTCTCCAACAGGCAAACCAAGGAAATTTTGGAGAAGGCAGTGGGTGCTTCTAGGAAGGATTGGTCTACAAAGTTGGATGATGCACTATGGGCTTACAGGACTGCTTTCAAGACACCGCTGGGTACTACACCATTTCACTTATTGTATGGGAAAGCATGTCACCTTCCAGTGGAGATAGAGCACAAGGCAGCAAGGGCGACGAAGTTGTTGAACTTCGACATCAAGCCTGCTGCTGAGAGGAGACTGATTCAGCTGAACTAGTTGGATGAGATTAGGCACCACGTCTACGAGAACTCGAAGCTGTACAAGGAGAGAACCAAGGCTTATCATGATAAAAAGATTATATCCAGACACTTCGAGCCGAACGACCAGGTACTTTGATATCATCATATTTTGCATCATTCTAGCATCCGTTTCATTTAGGTTTTGAGTCATTTACATGTAGTTCATGATATCTCTTTAGCATTTTAGCCATTTTAGGAGTCTAGTGTGTCCACATTTAGTCCTAGAGAGTCCTTGCATGTTTTGGATCGCATTTCAGGTGCTAAAGAGGAGATTCGAGACCCGAGGAGAGGAGACGGAAACCGTACCGACGTCACTGGTCGGTATTGGTGCTCGGTATCAAAAGCAGAGGAGTTGCACCGAGGTCACTGCTTGGTGCAACTGATCGGTATAGCCCGCCGGAGCAAAACAGCCACAATACCGACGTATAACACCGAGGAGTGACGTCGGTATCGAAGCTTTAGGGGATTGTACCGATGTCACTGCTCGGTGTCACTGCTCGGTGCTGCCATAGGAAGAAACCCGGGTGTAAAGTCCTTAATACCGAGCAACGATACCGAGGAGTGACCTCGGTATCCACTTAAGATCACCAGCCAAACATCTCCTCAATACCGACGCCACTGCCCGGTGCTCCTCGTCGGTGCACTAACCCAGACTCAATACCAAGGTGTTACACCGAGCAGTGACCTCGGTATTGGCCGAACCATAACTTTTTATCCATTTAAACCGGGTCGGTACCCGGTTTGTCCCGGGTCGACCCGGTTCATCACTATTCACTATTTAAGCCCAAAAACCTAATTTGGAGGGACTAAGTCTTTTCTTAAGGAAAACCCCTCTCTAAGAGTGATTTGTAAGAGATTGATCCTTTTGATTTTATGCAATTTGAGTATTGTTTTCTTGATTGAATCCATCTACCTTCTATTTTCTAATCATCCAATCATCTTGATCATGAGTTTTAACACTTGTTATCTTGAATTTGTTAAACCCATGATGATTAGTGAGTAGTCCTAAGGACCTTGGGATAGGGTAGATTAGGGTGATCTAGGGTTTGATTAGTGGTGTTTAGGGTTAGATAATCTTATATTCCTTCTTTTCTAGAGTCCCCAATGCTAGATCTAGCTTGAAAGAGTGGATCTAGATCACAAGGCATTTCATGAACACCAAGTGTTTGGTGAAATGCCAAGACCAACTAGACAAGAGATTTATGTTCCTAACCTAAGACATTAGTTGTTTAGGGCATATCTTTGGTTGATCTTGTTATGATTCTTAATGCTTGCTAGTTGTTAATCCACAAATGATGATTTTCTAATGGACCTGATAATTAACATAGTGATTAGTTGCTTGAAAGAGAACTAATCTAGATTAGAGATCTATTGCCTAGGAATTAGCTTCTTGAGTAAATGAACACCACTAATTGGACTTGGATCACCTTATATCATTAACCTCATCTCTAGTTCCGCTTTTGTTATTTGAATTACAAATCGTTTAGTTATTGCTTCGCCTAATTTGAACTTGAACACTTAATCACCAATTACCTTGTTTAGCTTAAATTACTTATGAACCTTGCATTCTTAGTGTTTAGGATAAATCCCGATAAGGTTCGATAACCTCTTATGCTACAATTGCATTTTTAGAATTGACTCTAGAGATACCAAAATATCTTGTATCAATTTGGCGCCTTTGCCATATTGGGATTTGTTTTAACATTAAGGTTTAGGCTCTTAGTAAGATTAAGCTTTATTTGCTACAAAGTTACTAATCTTGTTTGCCTTCCATTGCTCTCTCTAAACCTATAGGTGCATGCATACACGATCTCGAGGCAACAACAATCTAGTTGGACCACGGGACGACATACATCGATCATACCGAGGGTTTCGAACAAGGGAAGCACATGTAAGACAACAAGAAGTTGAGACCAACATGGATCACTATGAGAATGTTCCACTTGGGAACATCAATGAACCCATTCCCCACCAAAGGAATGGTGGGAATGGGGATGGACACAACAACAACCAATGAGGTGGTGGTAATGGAAACCATCCCGCACAAGGTGGTAATGGAAACCACCGCGCACAAGGAGGGAACCCCCACAACGACCCTCATCCAGCCGCCCGGCCAAGAGTTCCCAACCATCCACCAAGAGCTAGAAACGTTGTTGGAGAAGGCGATGCCGCTAATGCTCACCAAAATCGCCAGTGCATTCAAGCTCCACCAGTGGAGAATAACAACTTCGAAGTAAAACCGGGAGTTATCAACATGGTTCAAGCCAACAAATTTCATGGCTTGTCCATGGAGGATCCCTTGGACCACATTGACCAATTTGACCGGATATGTGGTATCACGAAGATCAATGGGGTCTCCGAAGATGGGTTCAAGCTTCGCCTCTTCCCATTCTCTTTGGGTGACAAGGCTCACCAATGGGAAAAGACCTTACCCCAAGGATCTATCACTTCGTGGGATGATTGCAAACGCGCGTTTCTCGCCAAATTCTTCTCACCGGCTAGAACCGCCAAGCTTCGCAACGAGATCTCAAGTTTCACACAACGATCCAATGAGTCTTTCAATGAGGCTTGGGAGAGATTTAGAAGCTACACGTCTCAATGCCCACATCACGACTTTAGCAACGCCTCTCTTCTAAGCACACTCTACCGTGGTGCTTTGCCTAAGATCCGTATGCTACTTGACACGACATCTAACGGGAACTTCTTGGCTAAAGACGTTGAGGAAGCAATGGAGCTTGTCGAGAATTTGGCCCAAACTGACGGTACCTACGGCAACGACTATGACCGCGCCACAAGGACCACTAGTGACTTTGATGAGAACAAACGGGCCAAAGACATGAAAGTTCTTAACGACAAGTTGGACAAGCAAGCCAATTTGATTGATAAACTACTATTGTCTTCCCAAAAGACGGTCAACTTTGTGGATGCTTATGATGATAACCAAGGTTACTTTCAAGAGGAGAACGTAGACATGAATACTCAAGAGGAGGTTAACTACTTGGGGAATCAAGGGAACTTCCAAAACCAAGGGAACTACCAACGCCAAAGGTTCAATCAAAACTATCAGAACCACCCCAACTTCTCTTACCGGAACACAAATGTGGAGAACCCACAAGATCAAGTCTACCCTCCACAACCTAATCAACCTCAAGGAGCCCCACAAAAACAATTTCAACCTCAAGGGCAAGCTTCTAATACCAACAATCAAGCATTTGTCCCAAGGAATCAATTCCAAGGGAACCAAGGTGGATTTCAACACAAAGCTCCACCCAGTTTTCAAACACCTACGTCTAAACCGCAAGAACTTGATTTGAGCTCCATGTTCCAACAACTACTCAAGGGACAAGCGGAGATCCATACAAAGGTGGATTGCTCTTACAATGACCTCAACACAAAGATCGAGGCTTTGAACTCCAAGGTAAAACACATGGAAAACAAAGGTGTTGCTTCTTCTTCACGTCCACAAGGTCAACTACCGGGAAAATCCGAAGTGAATACCAAGGAGTATGTCAATGCCATAATCTTGCGAAGTGGCACGGTCTTGCCTACAAGAGAAGCTCCTTCTCCTCTCGATGCGGACATTGAGGACCAAAGTGGGGGGGTGGAACTTCAAGATGATGAGGTAGTAAAGGAGCACGATAAGGTTGAAGAAGTTGAGAAGATCAAGCCTAGAGTTGTTTTTGCTCAAGAGAAGCCAAAGAAGAATGTGTTCGTCCCTAAGCCATACGTCCCAAAGCTACCTTTTCCCGGTCGTTTCAAGAAACAACTCATGGACAAGTATAAAGCTATTTTTGATAGGCAAATGGAGAAAGTGGAACTCACAATGCCTTTGGTGGATGCATTCTTACTTGTCCCCCAATATGCCAAATTTTTGAAAGATGCTGTGAATGAAAGAGCTAAGGAGATGGAATCCAAGGTCATTCTAACACATGAGTGTAGTGCCATTATACAAAAGAAGATGGTACCCAAGAAGCTAGGAGACCCGGGATCCTTTAGCTTACCTTGTGCTCTTGGTCCTCTAGCTTTCAATCATTGTTTATGTGATCTTGGAGCAAGTGTAAGCCTCATGCCATTTTCGGTAGCTAAGAGATTAGGCTTCACACGCTACAAAGCATGCAACATCTCTCTAATATTGGCGGATAGGAGCGTGAGGGTTCCTATTGGTCTACTTGAGGATCTACCAATTGTGGTGAAGGATTTCAGCGTCCCCACGGACTTTGTGGTTTTAGAAATGGATGAGGAACCAAAAGACCCTCTTATCTTTGGTAAACCATTCCTAGCAACCGCGGGAGCGATAATCGACGTGAGGAAGGGCAAGATAGATCTCCATTTGGGTAAAGGAGAAGTGCTCGAGTTTGATATCAACAAAGTGATGAAGAAGCCCACTATAGACGACCAATTTTTCTACATTGAGACCATGGACGAGCTAGCCGATGAATTACTTGAAGAAATGAGAGTAGAAGACGGGTTATAAGTGGTTTTGACGAAGGAACACGGCGATCATGGGTTTTTGAGCAAGGAAAGTCAAGGTTATGAGCTCCTCATGGATTCTCAGAAACCAGTCGACAAGGACACCACATTTATTGAGTTGTGCATCCGTGGTACCACGGTTCAAGAAGAGTTCGTTCTAGCCGTCGAAGAGACTAGCAATGGTAAGACTAGTTTTGAGGAGGACGATTGGAGCGAGCTCAAAGCCCCAAAGGTGGACCTAAAGCAACTTCCTGTGGGATTAAGGTATGCGTTCTTAGGTCCAAATGAGTCATACCCGGTTATTGTGAACGAAAGTCTAGATGAAAACGAACTATCCTCCCTTCTCGTGGAACTTAGGAAGTATAGGAAAGCAATTGGCTATTCTTTAGATGATATCAAGGGTATTTCCCCAAGTTTGTGCACGCATAGAATACATTTAGAGGATGAATCAAGGACCTCTATTGAACATCAAAGAAGGTTAAATCCTAATTTGAAAGATGTTGTAAAGAGAGAGATTCTTAAGCTCTTGGACGCGGGCATTATCTATCCAATATCGGATAGTACGTGGGTCTCCCCGGTTCATTGTGTGCCTAATAAAGGGGGGATGACAGTTGTTAGAAATGACAAGAATGAAATGATTCCTACTAGGACAATAACCGGTCATAGGATGTGCATTGACTATAGGAAGTTAAACTCATCTACTCGAAAAGATCACTTCCCGTTACCTTTCATAGATCAAATGCTTGAACGTCTTGCTAATCATCCTTTTTATTGTTTCCTAGACGGTTATTCGGGTTTCTTTCAAATATCCATACACCCAAATGACCAAGAGAAAACAACTTTCACATGCCCTTACGGTACCTTCGCATATCGAAGGATGCCGTTCGGGTTGTGTAATGCTCCCGCAAGTTTCCAACGTTGTATGATGTCCTTTTTTCTGATCTTATTGATGACATGGTAGAGGTCTTTATGGATGACTTCTCCGTGTATGGATCTTCCTTTGGTGTTTGCTTGTCTAATCTTTGTAGGGTCTTGCAACGATGCGAAGAAGCAAACTTGGTGCTCAATTGGGAGAAGTGTCATTTTATGGTACGTGAGGGGATCGTGCTAGGACACAAGATCTCCGAGAAGGGCATAGAGGTGGACAAAGCCAAGATTGAGGTGATGGTTAGTTTGGAGCCGCCTAAGTCGGTCAAAGACATCCGGTCTTTCTTGGGTCATGCGGGGTTCTACCGAAGGTTCATCAAGGACTTTTCAAAGATTACTAGACCCCTCTCCCGGTTGCTTTGCAAGGAGGTCGAGTTTATGTTTGATGAGGAGTGCATGGGAGCATTCCTAGAGATCAAGAAAGCGTTGATTAGCGCCCCTATAGTCCAAGCACCGGATTGGGACCTTCCGTTTGAAATCATGTGTGATGCTAGCGACTATGCGGTTGGGGCCGTTTTGGGTCAAAAGAAAGACAAGAATACCAATGTGATCTACTATGCTAGTAGAACTCTAGACGATGCTCAAACTAGGTATGAAACCACGGAGAAGGAGTTGTTGGCCGTAGTATTTGCCATGGAGAAGTTTAGATCTTATGTTGTGGGTTCAAGGGTGATTGTCTACACCGATCACACGGCTTTAAGATACATTCATGCAAAGAAGGACACAAAACCGTGGCTATTACGTTGGATCTTGCTACTCCAAGAATTCGATTTGGAGATAGTAGACAAGAAAGGCATAGAGAACGGAGTAGCGGATCACTTGTCTAGGATGAGGATAGAAGACCTCGTCCCCATTGAAGACAAGCTTCCCGAAGAAAGTCTCATGGTTGTGAAGGTATTGAGAAGGGGGGTTGAAGCCGTGAATGGTATGGAGGAAGCTAGCGGTCTACAAGATGAAAAGCTCCCATGGTTTGCGGATATAGTCAACTACCTATTTTGTGGGAAGGAACCGCCTTTAGATGGGTATAAGAAGAAGAAGTTCTTCCACGACGTTACTAGATACTATTGGGATGAGCCATACTTGTACAAGTTGTGTTCGGATGGGTTGTATAGAAAGTGCGTAGCGGAGGAAGAAGTGCAAGGGATCCTACTCCATTGTCACGGGTCAAGCTATGGCGGGCATCACGCATCCTACAAAACCGCTACAAAGGTCTTGTAATCCGGTTTTTGGTGGCCTTCGTTATTCAAGGATGCACACACCTTTGTCTCCACGTGTGATGCTTGCCAAAGGAAAGGGAATATTGGGAGAAGAGATGAGATGCCCCAAAACCCAATCCTTGTGGTGGAGATGTTTGACTTGTGGGACATCGACTTTATGGGACCTTTCCCGTCATCATATGGTAACCAATACATATTGGTGGCAGTCGATTACGTCTCCAAATGGGTGGAAGCCATTGCAAGCCCGACCAACGATGCCAAGGTCGTTCTAAAACTGTTCAAGTCCGTAATCTTCCCAAGGTTCGGAGTCCCAAGAGTGGTCATTAGTGATGGGGGCAGCCATTTCATCAACAAGGTGTTTGAAAGCTTACTAAAGAAGCATGATGTGAAGCATAAGGTAGCAACGCCTTACCATCCTCAAACGAGTGTCCAAGTAGAAGTGTCAAACCGACAAATCAAAGCCATACTTGAGAAGACGGTTGGGGGTTCAAGGAAGGATTGGGCCAACAAGTTGGATGATGCTTTATGGGCATACCAGACCGCCTTTAAAACACCTATAAGGACTACACCATTCAAGTTGCTTTATGGGAAGTCATGCCATCTACCGGTTGAGTTGGAATACAAGGCCCTATGGGCGGTGAAGCTACTTAACTTCGACATCAAGACCGCACAAGAGAGGCGGTTGATCCAACTTCACGAGTTAGAGGAGACGAGGCTCGATGCCTATGAGAGCTCGAGGATCTACAAGGAGAGAAACAAAGCATTCCACGACAAGAGGATTGTGCACAAGGACTTCAAGGTTGGGGACCTAGTGTTGGTATTCAATTCCCGGTTGAAGCTCTTTCCCGGGAAGCTCAAGTAGAGGTGGTCGGGTCCGTTTGAGGTTAAGGAAGTAAGGCCGTATGGGGCCGTTGTGCTTGTTAACAAAGAAGGCCAAGATTTCATTACAAACGGCCAAAGACTCAAACCCTACCGGGCAGATCAAATCGTCGAGAAGGGAGGATCGATCCCCCTCGATGATGTCCCCTTAGCTTGAGAACGGTAACAAACGTCGAACTTAGTGACGTTAAACAAAGTGCTCTTGGGAGGCACCCCAATCTTATCATTGTACATATTTTCTTTTTGTTTATCTTTCTTTTCTATCTTGCTAGATCTTTTTGATGTTTTTGTTGAGTATGCATAGGGGTTCAAAAGCAAAAAGGCGAATACCAAGGAGTGACACCAAGGAGTGACCTCGGTATGGGCTTACCAAGAACAATACCGACGTCACAGGTCGGTACCACATCTCGGTATGGAAACAGGAGGAAAACCACCTTAACACCGACGAGTGGTACCGAGGAGTGACCTCGGTAGGCCAATACCGATGAGTGATACCGAGGAGTGACCTCAGTATGCCGTGTCGAACGAGGGACCAATACCGACGTCACAGATCGGTACCACATATCGGTATGGAAACAGGAGGAAAACCTCCTTAACACCGACCAGTGATACCGAGGAATGACCTTGGTATTGACCAATACCGAGGTGTGACATCGAGGAGTGACATCGGTGTTCGCCAAAATTTTTTAAAATATCAGTCAATACCGAGCAGTGGTACCGAGGAGTGACCTCGGTATTGACCTATTTTTTAAAAAATTCAGACCCGATCCAGGTAAGATCCGACCCGACCCAGGTAAGTCTCCTTCTTCTTCCTCTCCCACGCGACCAGACCCTTTTTTTTACCTTCTCTTTCGCGATTTCAAGAGAGAAAATTCCCAATCTCCCTCTTTTCTCAACAAAATTTGGTGATTCACAGTCCCATAATCTCGATTTTCACTGCTCTTTTTGGATTTATCATCATTTCAAGCATCTAATCCAAATTCCCCAAGGTATTATTCAATTAAATTTTTGAAAACTATGATTTTGTTCTTGAAGAAATATTGCTTGAATATGGTTTGATATTGTCGTTCATTTGTGCAAATACCTTGGGGATGGTTTATCTATGCTTAAACTTGATGATTCATATGCAAGATTTTGAGAAATTGGGATTTTGAGAAATTGGGATTTTGAGAATTAGGGATTGTGAATTGGGATAATTTGTTTGTTAGGTGCGAATTGTGACCTTCGTTCATTGCTCTTAGAGCATCTTTTTGTGACCCCTAGTTGATTTGATAAGAAATTGTACCTATTCTCATGAATTGTCTCAAGCATATTTGTAGGTACAATGTCGGACAAGGGCGCTCCATCGACACGGGCACGGACCAAGGTTTCAACAGTTGGGAAAGGGAAAGGAATTGCCCAAGCTACGGCCGCGGAAAAGGGAAAAGGGATTGCCAAAGCTAGTGCCAAGGCAAAAGCTAAAACCGCGACTACGGCTTCCAAAGCCACGGCCACGGCAAAGGGAAAAGGGAAGAGATCCGAAGAAGAGGTCGAGAGAGAGAACCCAAGTGGAGATGTCCCTATGCTGGGACGGACAAAGCCAAGTGAGCAAGATTATTTCGACAAATTTTGCCAAATGAAATGCGAGCAAGGCAAATTTGTCGATACGGAGACAATGGAGAGGATGGGTATAAGCGACGAAGTGTGGACTCTCTTTGAGAACATGGGGCTAAGGAAGTTCATGAGCATGATACACGAAGCTACCAAGGCACTCACCGGCAAGTTCCTAGCCTCCCTACGAGCTAAGTTCTATGACACGGAGAATGCAAACTCCGGATTTGGAGTTCTAATGTTCGGACTCGAGGGAACAACCTACGTCGTCAACTTCCACGAGCTTTGCGAGATATTCGGGTTTAAAGAAGAAGGTACTTACGGCGGGCAATACTTTGACTACCCGACACACGAGCTCCGAAATCTTTGGGCAACAATTACAAGCGGGGAGTTTAGAGCCGGTGACTCTAAGAGTGCGAGCATAAGGCACCCGGCAATCCGGTACGCACACAAGGCGTTGGTCCACAATTTCTACCACAAAGTAGAGATTGACACGGTTACTACGGAGGAGATGGAACTGTTGGGGCTTGGTCTAAAGCCTATCCTACCCGTTCTCGCAAACGGTAAGGCATTCGAGGGGCCGGAGAGACTTCCTTGTCTCGCAACACTTATGGTGAGACACTTGTTCCATTACCGGGATTGGGCTTGGAAGACGAAGTCAAAGAAAGCCGCGATTTGCCTCGGTTGGGTGATAACTCCAATTCTCATGGCAAAGGGGATCAAAATAGCACTTGGCCAATATGATTGGAAATCTTTGGATATGGCCTACCTTTCCAAAGTTAAATTCTTCAAAGGATACATCGAAGGAAAGATGGCTTACAACCTCCAACTCACCGAGACATCCTTGGCACAAATCCCCTTACCCAATCCCGCGCTCACCAACTTCCATGACCCAAGGAACATCATGTTCATCCCTCCACAAGAGTACATCTACAACTCCACCGTCGACCCACCTATGCAAGCGTTCCGCAAGAAAACACAACGGAGAACCGCTATCGAGGAGCCAATTGACCTCGACGAGGGAGTGCCCAATGAGTCATCACCCGAGACCGTCTACGGTAGTGAGCGCTACTACTTTGACCCCTATGACGGGGCTATCACTAGCCAAGCCACAAGACACGCTCACCACCAAAATCGTCTCCTCCAACGAATGTGCAAGTGGCAAAACAAAAACATGAAGAAGATGTTCAAAACGATCAAGTCTTTGAAGAAGACGGTGAAATCCATGGGTCGAACCATCAATGAGCTAAAAGACGGAGGTTGTGCAGCGAGCTCATCAAGGGCCGGTGAAGGAGGAGATGTCGTCACGGATGCTAACCTTGCGCCTCGAGGAGATGATTGGGAGCTAGCCATTGGCTCTAGCCGTGGGACGTCCCGACCGGAAAGGGCAACAAAGAGGAGAGCGATGCGGTCTCCGTCTCCCGTCTCAAGTAATCTATCCTACTCAATGGGGTCTACATCCCCATCCCCAAGCTTCTAGGTACAAATCCAAAACTCTTGTATATATTTTCTTTTAAGTCTTGCATTGTATAGCTATGTCTTGTTTTTGGTCCTTTCCTAAGGTTTATTTCACACCGAGATGGTGTGATTTAAGTTTGGGGGAGGGACCGGTATCTAATAACATTTGTTTTTGTCTTATTTTATATTTTTATCTTGAGTCTCATGCATACATCTAAGGCATAGAAAAACCAAACAAATTTGAAAAAAATTGAAAATGAAAAGACAAAAAGAAGTCATTTAGGATGCATTTGCACTTCATATAGAATTGAGTCTAGAATGCATAGCACGTAGATAATGCATTGCATGCGCATTAGGAGCTAGAATGATTCCCTTTTGTGAAGTATTGCTTTAAGAGTTTAAGTCCTATGCTCTAGATCTCGTGTGCGAAATTAAGGTCGAACCATGTTTGGATTTCATGTCTCATTACTTAGTTCTTAGCCAAAGCAAGTTGATTTGAGTCCATTCCTACTTAACTGATAACCATAATTCGACATTGTAATTATCATGTTTGTGCATTGCATAGTGAATGCATGGTTACCACATACATATTTGGGCTATCTTATCCGCTTTGCCACTCTCTTGTTAGCCCGAATAGCCGATTCTCATCATTGGAACGGTTAACCACTCCCTTAACCCAACCTCTTTTCAGGACAAATGCTACTTGTGAGTGATTGTGAGGCCTTTTTCGAATCAACTAGGCAAAAGGTGTTGAGTTTAGAACGACAAGGAAAAACTTCCATGTAGAACTAGCTCGGCATAAATGAGCTAGATATAGGATAAGGCTAGATAGGTTGGGAACTTGGGACAAGGTAAAAAGAGGAGATTGCGGGAATGAGAAAAAGGGATGAAGAAGAATAGGGGATAAGCAAAAAGCTTGAAATGGTTGGCTATAGTCGTTTATGGAAAAGGCTCTAAATGAAAAAGAAAAGAAAATAGTCTCTAGTCTTCAAAAAGAAAGAAGGAAAGCCAAAAAGGCTAAAGCAAAGAAAAGAAACAAGAGAGACTAGAGAAAATAAAGAAGAGCTAAGTAAAGAAAAATGTTGAAAGCCAAACCGTTTGGTGAAGAAGGAAATCCCCTAAGTGTTTAAGAAGAGAAGGAAAGTGAGATGATATGAGTAGTGAAGGCAAAATGCCTTGCAAAAAGGGTAGCTTAGGAGGATCTTCATTGGGGTTTAGAGATTAGGGGTCAAGTTCGATATGGAACATTTGGGTAGATGGAAGTCAACCTTGTATGCATATATTGGGCTTTACTCTTAGCATTTTGCATTAGTTGATTCCTTTTGAGAGAAACCCTCGCTCGGAAACCGTCACTTGTATCGAGATCACCTTTATCTCGAAACCTCTACCTAGCCAAATGCATTCACTTGCCTTGCATAAGCATGATTCACTTGGAAAAAGTCTAATAAATGTTAAAGGATTGGATGATTTGAAGGCTTTTGTAGGTTGAGATTTGAGCTTGGTTCATGTAAGGATGAGCATGGCTAACCCCTTTTGAGTAGACATGTTTGATCATACTTTAGAGTTTGCACTTGGACTTGAACTCTTTTAGTGATGCTTTTGCTTGAGGACAAGCAAAGAAGTAAGTTTGGGGGAATTGATATCATCATATTTTGCATCATTCTAGCATCCGTTTCATTTAGGTTTCGAGTCATTTACATGTAGTTCATGATATCTCTTTAGCATTTTAGTCATTTTAGGAGTCTAGTGTGTCCACATTTAGTCCTAGAGAGTCCTTGCATGTTTTGGATCGCATTTCAGGTGCTAAAGAGGAGATTCGAGACCCGAGGAGAGGAGACGGAAACCGTACCGACATCACTAGTCGGTATTGGTGCTCGGTATCAAAAGCAGAGGAGTTGCACCGAGGTCACTGCTCGGTGCAACTGATCGGTATAGCCCGCCGGAAGAAAACAGCCACAATACCGACGTATAACACCGAGGAGTGACGTCGGTATCGAAGCTTCAGGGGATTGTACCGATGTCACTGCTCGGTGTCACTGCTCGGTGCTTCCACAGGAAGAAACCCGAGGGAAAAGTCCTTAATACCGAGCAACGATACCGAGGAGTGACCTCGGTATCCACTGAAGATCACCAGCCAAACATCTCCTCAATACTGACCGCACTGCTCGGTGCTCCCCGTTGGTGCACTAACCCAGGCTCAATACCGAGGTGTTACACCGAGCAGTGACCTCGGTATTGGCCGAACCAGAACTTTTTATCCATTTAAACCGGGTCGACCCGGTTCGTCACTATTCACTATTTAAGCCCAAAAACCTAATTTGGAGGGGCTAAGTCTTTTCTTAAGCAAAAACCCTCTCTAAGAGTGATTTGTAAGAGATTGATCCTTTTGATTTTATGCAATTTGAGTATTGTTTTCTTGATTGAATCCATCTACCTTCTATTTTCTAATCATCTTGATCATGAGTTTTAACACTTGTTATCTTGGATTTGTTAAACCCATGATGATTAGTGAGTAGTCTTAAGGACCTTGGGATAGGGTAGATTAGGGTAATCTAGGGTTTGATTAGTGGTGTTTAGGGTTAGATAATCTTATATTCCTTCTTGTCTAGAGTCCCCAATGCTAGATCTAACTTGAAAGAGTGGATCTAGATCACAAGGCATTTCATGAACACCAAGTGTTTGGTGAAATGCCAAGACCAACTAGACAAGAGATTTTGGAGATTTGGTGCTTAAAGACTAGAGAGGAACCATCCGGAACGTCTCAAAGAACCGATCAGACGAAGGCGTTCCGGTTTGATCCAGCTCTTGGAATCTTCATGAACATTGTATAGGGACGAGTCAGCTCTCCAGAAAAATTCGAATCAGGTCATTCGGACATAAGGTTAGGAAGTTATCGCAGTTTTACCAAAGTGTGTGCGTCTGGCCAAGAAGCTAAAATTCCCCGCGGGAAAAATCCGACCTCGCTCCATCGGCAAGGTCCAATTAGGTCGGTCCTGGGACAGGGATTCTCCGAGATTCCGACCTGCCCGAAGAAGAAAAGCCGACCGACCCGAAGGATCAAGGTCCTCGGCTAAATTTCCCCAGGAGGAAATCCGACCTACCCCAATTAGCAAGGTCGGTTTTGGGCGGTTAGGACATCCAAGATACGGCACCGGCCGAAGTGACTCAAAGATCAGGCCAAATGAAGACCTTCCCGTGCCCAGTTTAATCTGAAGTCTTCATGAAAGTTGTATCCCAGTGTGTTAGCTGACTACAGGAGGTAGTTTCGGGTCATTCGAATACGTGGTTCGTTAGATATGGCCACTTTACTGAGAGTATGTCCGTCTGAACGAAGCCACCCGACATGCCTGAAATACCTGGCTGGAAGAATGGTCTCCAATCGGATTTAGCCTCGGTGGCCTTCACAAACGTTATAGCCATGTGTATTAGCTGTCAACAGGAGGTGGTTTGAGGCCTTTCGGACATGTATCCCAGGAGATATCACGGTTTTAGAAAAGATACTACACAAGACCAGATTTGACCCATTTCGACCGGGTCAGTACCCGGTTTGTCCCGGGTCGACCCGGTCCGCCCCATATCTCTATAAAACCCCTAAAAATCTAATTTTCATGTTAAGTTTTCTTCTTTCTAGAGTTGGGTTTATCCCAAACTCTTCTTATGATTTTGAGAGGGATTTTGATTGTTCTTCATACAAATGCCACTCTAGAGAAGATTTCTTCACCCTTATCTTTATATTAATGCATCTTCTTTACCTTTATTTCTTCTTCTTTTATGTTCTTCATATTTAGGCCTTAGGCTCCTTTTTGTTGGACATTAGATTTAGCTTGATTTAGATGGTTTGATGGTTGATTGTTAATGCTTAGGACTAGATAAACATTTGTTCTCATGTTAGGAAGGATCTCAATGCTAGGATTGAATTAAAAACTCATTTTCTAGAGCTTAGACATTTCATGCACAGAAGGTGTTCGATGAAATGTCTAGAAAACTTCTAAGCATGCTTTTCATTCTAAGTGATTGGTGGATGCTAACTTTATGATGAATTGTTGACTAAAGTGGACTTGTGGTAAACTATGGATTATCTAAGTGATCGGTGGATGCTGACTTTAGATGATTCATACAATGATTAGTGTCATGGAAGTGAACTAATCTACTTGAAAGTGTTCCATGTCATAAGAATAAATGTGCATTGAATGTTTAGGCATCGTTAGTCAATTGTCTTGATGGTTAGATGATGATGATTTAGGTTTATTCTTGTTAGGTCCTTCACTTAGGTTTACCTTAAAGCTAGTTTTGGATTGAGAGATCAAATCTAGAACTTAAGCATTTCACGCCCGATAGGTGTTCAATAAATGCTTGAACCAAACCTTTTGTGAGCTTTTCATGCCTAGCCAACGAGAGTTGATGTCTAGGGTGATTAGTGAACTAACTGGGATTGGATTTCAATGCTTGTTAATCATCTTATCACAAACGATAGTTTGTTCTTGATTTGGTGATTAACAAAGTGATTAGTGCCACGACGGTGGATTAGTCATAATTGTGAATCCCATGTTCTATGATAGTGATTCATTGTTTGATTGTTACCCATCTCATTGATAGTTTAGTTCATGATCCACATTTCTATCTTTGTTTTCTTTAGTTTAAAAACATAAAAACCCAAAAACATTTGATCTAGCTTAGGAATCTTAGTGCTTCAATCTTAACCTCTGTGGTTCGATATCTCAAATACTACAATACCATGAGTGGGATTTGAGTAATTGACTAGTAAAAATCCTACTATCAATTTGGCGCCGTTGCCGGGGATCGAACCCGGGTCACTGATACAAGACTTTTTAGTCTCTAGGAGGTATCAATAACTCCAATACGTGTAGTATGAAGGTTATCAATCCATAAAGGGATTTATCCTAATCACTAAGAATGCAAGGTTCATAAGTAATTTAAGCTAAACAATATAGTTTATGACTAAGTATCCAAATTCAAATTAAGTAAGGCAATAACTAAACGAGTTGTAATTCAAATAACAAAAGTGGAAATAGAGATAAGGTTATTGATATAAGGTGATCAAAATCTAATTTTTGGTGTTCATTCACTTTAAAGAAGCTAATTCCTAGGCAATATACCTCTAATCTTGATTAGTTCTCTTTCAAGTAACTAATCACTATGTTAATTATCAAGTCCATTAGCAAATCATCATTTGTGGATTAACAACTAGCAAGCATTAAGAATCATAACAAGATCAACCAAAGATATGCCCTAAACAACTAATGTCTTAGGTTAGGAACATAAATCTCTTGTCTAGTTCACCTTGGCATTTCATTAAACACTTGGTGTGCGTGACACTACAAGAAAACAGGGTTTTCGCGACTACAGTTTGCGACTACATGTGTAGTCATAAATTATGACGACTAATTAACGACTATTGTGCGACTAGGTTACGACTACATAAATAGAGTCGCAACATAGTCGGTAATTTGCGATCAAAACTATTAGTCGGAGAGTAGTCGCGTATTTACGACTAATCTACGACTACTGTTGAGTCGGAAAACTTTAGTAGTAAAGTAGTCGCAAACTTTACGACTAATCTGCGAATTTTTCGGCGGGTCGCAAACGAGTGGTTTGTTGGTCGTAAAATAACAGCATTTAACACGAGTAATTGTTGCTGTACCTACTTTTTGCGACTACAACTCGTAGTCGCACAGCATTCGCTATGTAGTCGCAAAACAGTCGGAAAATTGTGCATAAATGAAAACTTCATACCATCGTTTTCCTCATTCTCACAATCTCCTTTCTCTTAAACAAAACAAAAACACGAAATTTTGAAGAGAAACAATTTTTTTTTTATAATGTCGGGAAATTCTAATTATAGTAATTTTCGGGAGTGGATGTATAAGCGGATCGATGAAGAGACGGGAAATTTCTCGGTAGAGTTCAGCACGGGGGTGGAACAATTCATGGCTTTTTCAAATAACCAGCCTCTAGCGCAGAGCAATGGGGGTAAGTTTTACTGCCCTTGTAATGTTTGCACGAACGAAAAATTTCTCCCGGGGACTAGAATTTGGAATCATCTATATAGTAGAGGATTTATGCCAAATTATTATGTTTGGTATAAGCATGGAGAAGAAATCAATATGGATTTAGGAACGAGTTATGTTGATCCGACGCATTTAAGTGGGAGTGAAGAAGTGGGTAATGTAGTAGAAGATAGATATGTGGATATGGTGAATGATGTATTTCGTGATAACATGAGTTTTGATGGTTATCAGAATGTAGAAGAACCTGTACATAACCATTCAAATAAATTCTACGACTTGTTAGAAGGAGCGAATACTCCATTATATGATGGTTGTCGTGAAGGTCACTCGCAGTTATCCTTAGCTGCTCGAGTCATGCAAAATAAGGCAGAATATAATATGAGTGAAAAGTTAGTGGATTCGGTTTGCGGAATCTTGACAGACTATTTACCAGAAGGAAACAAGTCAACTGGTTCACATTACGAGACAGAAAAATTGATGCGCAATTTAGGTCTCCCATATCATACAATTGATGTTTGTATTAACAATTGTATGATCTTCTGGAAAGAGGACAAGAAGGAGGATAAATGTCGGTTTTGTGGTGCACAAAGATGGAAGCCTAAGAACGACCGGCGTAGAACCAAAGTACCATACAATCGTATGTGGTATCTACCTATTGCTGACATATTAAAGAGAATGTATCAAAGTGAGAAGACTGCAGCGGCAATGAGATGGCATGCCAAGCACCAAGCAAAGGAGTGAGAAATGGGTCATCCTTCTGATGCGGCGGAGTGGAGATATTTTCAAGAGCAAAATCCCCGGTTTGCCGAAGAACCCCGTAATGTTTATCTTGGATTATGTACGGATGGGTTCAATCCATTTGGAATGTCTCGTAATCATTCACTGTGGCCTGTGATCTTGACTCCATATAATTTACCCCCTGGTATGTGCATGAATACATAGTATTTATTTCTTACTATTCTGAATTATGGGCCAAATCATCCGCGAGCTAGTCTCGATATCTTCCTCCGCCCTCTTATTGAGGAGTTAAAAGAGTTGTGGTCTAATGGCGTCGAAGCATACGATGTGTCCTTGAATCAAAATTTCAATCTAAAAGCAGTGCTAATGTGGACGATAAGTGACTTTCCGGCGTATAGCATGTTATCTGGATGGACAACCCATGGTAAATTGTCTTGTCCAGTTTGCATGGAAGATACAATGTCTTTTTATCTACCTAAGGGAAGTAAGACGTGTTGGTTTGATTGTCACCGAAGATTTCTTCCTCATGGTCATCCACTGAGGAGGAATAAGAAAGACTTCTTAAAGGGAAAAGACGCTTCGAGAGAGTATCCACCTCCGTCTTTGAAAGGTGAGCAAGTTTATTATGAGCGGTTGGCTGGTGTAAATCCATCAAAAACAAAGGACATCGGTGGAAACGGTCACGAAAAGAAGAAGCCGGGCTATGGGAAGCAACATAACTGGCACAAGGATAGCATATTCTGGGAGCTGCCGTACTGGAGGGACCTCAATCTCCGTCATTGTCTTGATGTGATGCATATAGAGAAGAACTTTTTTGACAACATCATGTATACTCTTATGAGTGTGAAAGGTAAATCGAAAGACAACATAATGTCAAGATTGGATATAGAACAATTTTGTTCTCGGCCACACTTACATATTGATAGTGATGGTAAAGCTCCTTTCCCAGCCTTCACTTTGACAGAAGAAGCCAGGAAAAGTTTATTGGAATGTGTGAAACATGCAGTTAAATTCCCAGATTGTTATTCTTCAGACTTAGCTACTTGTGTTGATATGAACAACCAAAAGTTTTCAGGCATGAAGAGTCATGATTGCCATGTTTTTATGGAGCGGTTACTTCCATTTATCTTTGCATAACTCCTAGACCGGAATGTCCACCTTGCGTTATCAGGTACTAATTGCGACTATTTCTTTAAATATATATGATTATAGTAATTTATATAGTAACCTCATGCAGTTTGAATTTATATTGTAGGGGTTGGAGCATTTTTTCGGGACTTATGTTCAAGAACTTTGCATAGAAGTCGCGTTCAAATTTTAAAACAGAACATAGTTTTAATCCTATGCAATTTGGAAAAGATATTTCCACCTTCATTTTTCGATGTGATGGAGCACCTGCCTATACATCTCCCCTACGAAGTTGAATTAGGAGGCCCTGTCCAGTATAGGTGGATGTATCCTTTTGAACGGTTTTTCAAAAATTTGAAAGGTAAAGCAAAGAACAAAAGATATGCGGCAGGATCGATTGTTGAATCATATATCAATGACGAGATTGCTTATTTCTCAGAGAGCTACTTTGCTGCGAATATACAAACGAAATCAAGGTATCTGCTAAAATCAATCACATCATGTCCACTTTGCCATTTAATTTGTATACACATGCTATGTATTTTAATGTGAATTACTTTTTCACTCATTTGGTCAGGTTAACAAGATTCAATGAAGGTGAAGTCCCCGTATATCATGTCCCTGGAGTACCTTATATATTTACTCACGTAGGCCGTCCAAGTGGAGAAATGCAAGAAATATGGCTCTCAGAGAGAGATTATCAATGCGCACATGCATACGTTTTACGAAATTGTGACTATTTTCAGCCCATTGAGAGGTATATCAGTTGGCATCTCTCGCAGATTGCGTTTTAATATATATAATCCTTGTTTAATTTCTCATATTTATGTTGGTCTTGTGTAGAATGTTCGAGGAATTTATTTCTGCAAAATATCCAGGACATTCCGAAAAAGAACTATCTGCGAAAAGAGCTGACGAATATCATTTATGGGTGAAAGAATATGTATGTCTAAAAAATATTCATAACTATGCATATATTTATACTTATATATATATTTACACTATTTATTTATATGTATGCAGGTTACTTACTGGAACACCACGAATCCATTTCCTACTTGGGTTCAAGAGATAGTGCATGGACCCTTGAATAAGGTCAAAACATGGCCAATGTATTTTACCAGAGGCTATTTGTTTCATACGCAGAATCACGGCGCTGGACGAAAGACATGTAACTATGGGGTCTGTGTTAAAGGTCAAAATTACATTGATGCATCTGATGAAGCGGATTTCTACGGGACTTTAAATGATATCATAGAACTCGAGTATGAGGGGATGGTCAATTTAAGAATCACACTTTTTAAGTATAATTGGTATGACCCTGTTATCGGTAGAGGCACTCGGAGGAGCAATGGTGGTGTTGTAGACGTGCTTTCATCGAGAAAATACAACAAATACGAACCATTTATTCTAGGTACGTACTTATTAATGTCGATATCATATATATATATACATATGTATAACTTATATATACATTTTGTTATATAAACAGCCTCACAAGCGGATCAAGTTTGTTATATTCCGTACCCATACATAAAGAAACCGAAGCAGTTGTGGCTCAATGTTCTAAAAGTGAATCCGAGGGGAAACTTTTCAGGGCAATTATATGAAAAAAAAGAACCGACTCTTTTGCAAACAGAAAATGATGATGCTGTATTGATGACTACAATTGAATATCTCGTACTCGACGATTTCGTACAAGGAGACCAAATAAACCTCGATTATGATGTCGGAGATGCGGAACCAGAAGATGAATTTCGGTGTAGTTTGTCGTCTTCTGATGAAGAATCAGATGACGAAGAGCCCTACTAATTAACTATGTCATTTATGTACCAATTTCGGTGTAATTTTACTTTTTCACTTATTTGTCGTTTTAAGTAAAAAAACATTAAAAAACTTGTCCTCACAAGAATTTGAACCGTGGGGGGGGGGGGGGGGGGGGGAGAGGAACTTGAGTGCGAGATATACCAATGGGCTAAAGTAATTAATTTGTATATATCACACATAATAATTGTTAACTAGATCAGCATTTAATAATCAGAAAAAACAAAACTAAACTTTTGTCCTCTCACCCAGCTCGAACCGTGGGGGGAGAAGAACATTTATTTGAGATTTACCATTGGGCTAGAGTAACTAATTGGTATAAGTCATACATACAAATTCTTAACTAGATCTTTGTTTATTCAGATTAAAAAAAAACAAAACCTACGAAACCCTAAGTCCCAAATCTCTTCGCCTTTCGTCTCCTTCGTCTCCTTTCAATCGAGAAGCTATTCTTCTTCCAATCTCTTCGCCTTTCATCTTCGTCTTCTTCAATCTCTTCATATTCTTCAATCTTTTCGCCTTTCATATTCATCTCTTCGCCTTTCATCTTCATCCCCTTTCAATCGAAGCACACGATGCCGGCAGATAAGAACGGTGGTAAACGCCGGAAGAAATTTTGTCCCAACATCTCTCAGAGAGCCGGAGCTTCGTCGCGACCAGTGAACCCTTTACCGCCGCAGTACACCTTCACGCCGGCGCAACAAGTGAACCCTCTACCGCCGCAATTTCTTCTAAATATGTCGTCACCTCCTATGAACCGTCAACCGTCAACGCCAGCAGCAACCATCAATGTCCGGGACTTTCCACCTCCAACCCAGCTCTTCCGGAGCACCTCAGAGCAACCACCTGAATGCTCTCCATCTCAAGGTCCGACAATCCATCGACAATCCATCGACAATCATCTGAACCTCAAGCGCTGCCGACTCCAAGATCTTCCAATTCGAGTGTTCCTCTGCAGAACTCCGACGGTCATAGCAACCACTCAGTCAACCACTTCGAAGATGATACGATTGACGACAATGCACAGTTTCAAGCCGACCTCCAGGATGAGCAACTTAGGGTGCTTGAGGCGCTGCTAAGGGTGCCTAACCGGGAATCGGTTACAACGGTGTTGTCTCCGACACGCCCTCAGCTGCCAAACACCACATGGTAAGTATTTCAACATCCTGTCTAAATTCATGTCTTAATGTGTGTAGTTTTCTTTGTCTCTGTTGATGGTTGTCGATGATGTGTGTAGTCTTTTGTGTCTCTTGTTATGGTTTGTGTCTCTAGTTATGGTTCGTAGCATTACTACAGAAACAGGAACAACTTTTTGCTTGTTAGTATTTGGGTTTTGTGTTTTGTGTCTAGTAGTTATGTGTCTAGTAGTTGTGTATCTTCTGTGTCTAGTAGTTATGTCTCTTCTGTGTGATTATGTCTGAAATTGCTTGTGTTTGAAAATGTCGGTTTCCATTCCTGTCTAAACGTTAACTTCAATTAAGCATCAAAATCTGGTTTTCTTCGTGTTAACACAAGTGTTTTGTTTTGTTTTGTTTTTGTACTGATGAAGCTAGATATGTTTTGTTTGTAGTTGTTATTTTTCAAGATTAGAATGTTTGTAATTCTTTGGTTAGTTTACGGTCTTCTTTGTTTTGGTGTAATGAAGATTATGTACTAGGGAAAGTAATTAGTTCATATCAGGTTTGGATCGTGTCTTCTTTTATTTGTTTTGCTTTTGTAGTGATGAAGCTAGATATGTTTTGTTTTTGTTCTGATGAAATTTGATCTCTATCTATGTACTGAATGATGTCTTAGTCCTTTATGTATGTAGCATGTTTTTGTATGATGTTGGATTTAGATTGTGGTTTCCTACGTCTTCAAGTTCTGGTCACTGAAAAGCTTTGAGAGTGATCACTGAAAAGCTCTAAGTTTAGTGTCATTCTCTCTTGGTATTATGCTGCGTCTTCTAGTTCTGGTCACTGAAAATCTCTTACTTGTTGACGTTGCTGGTAGAGTTCTTTTTCAAGATTAGAATGTTTGTATTTGTTTGGTTAGTTTATGGTCTTCTTTGTTTTGGTGTAAAGAAGATTATGTGCTAGGGAAAGGTTTAGTTCATATCAGGTTTGGATTGTGTCTTCTTTGTTTTGCTGTAATTGTGAGGTTTTTAATGTTCAAGGCACTTATTTGTCTCTGTCTAGGTTTGGCCGTGACAAGGGAAAGCTGACAAGGAAGATCACCAAGGTGTTCAGAAACAAGTTTGATGGTCCATACTACAGTTGGACTGTTGTGCCTCGGGATAGACAGGAAAGGTACTTCGTCGAGTTCGCGGTAAGCATTTCTCTTCTGTCCATGCTATTCTATGCCTTTCTTTCTATTCTGTTCACTAACTCGAATCACACTTCTCTTGTAGAAAACGCACACCTGGGATCCCTTAATCTCAAGGGTAGTACAACAATATTTCGAGAGGATTTGTCAAAGGCGAATGAAGGATATGGTAAGCACCGCGAGGACTTCTCGACAGCGACCACACTGGATTAACCCAACTCTCTGGACAACAATGACAGAGTGTTGGGACACTGAAGAAGCTCGAGAGAGGAGTAAGACCACATCCGCTGCTCGGAAATCTGACCGTAAAGGCCTTGGTGTGCACAAGCACGTATCAGGCCAAAAGTCATATCAACAAATCCAACAAGAAATGGTAAGTGTAAATTCACTATCTAATACTTTTGCAACTTTCTATTATGTAACAAATTTATATGTTACATTTTCAGGAAGAGGTATTGGGAAGACCGGTTAGTATCGGTGAGGTTTTTGTGAAGGCTCACACAAAATTAGATGGGACGTTTGTTGATCTGAAGGCTGAGAGGATCGCCCAAACTCACGAGAAGAACTTGCAAGCTAGGATGCAAGAGATCGGGCCTGAAACTTCAGACGGTAGGTCGTAGCAGCGAGAGCTTTCCACAGAGGACTACAACGACCTATTTCTTCAGGTAAATACATGTTATCTTTGTCATCTTTGGTTTTCTGTCTTTTGCGTTTCATAAATATATGTTTTATTTATGCAGTCAACTTTCACGGATGAAAGAGGCAGGCCATATGAAATAGGAAGCCTCGCAGAGTCTCATGTTGGTGGAAAACGCAAGTTCGAGGATAGCTCTTCATCGTTTCAAGCTCTGCAAGACAAGTTGGAAGAATCTCAACGCCAAATAGAAGAAAAAGCTGCTTCTAACGCTCGGCGTGAGGCAGAGCTTACCCAAATTGCAGCTGACAACCAAAGCAAGCTTACCCAACTTGCAGCGGACCACAAAGACAAGTTCGAGCATTATTCACTGGTGGAAAGGTATCTTCGTGAAACCGATCCAAATTTTCTGGACTTCATGGCTTCTCAATCTGGTCGGCAGCATGATTCTACACCCTAGTCTATCATTTTATTTCATGTATTTGAACTTTAGAACATTAAGTTTTCTTTGTATTGGTTTGTACTTGATATGTTAAAATAATATATGATGATTTCTTTGTATTAATTAATTGTTTTTTCATTTTAACGTGTGTAGTATTCTTATTAGTTTGCATATGATTTCCAAATTGCTAGGTAATACAAATATGGTACAGTATTACCATTTTGAATTTCGTCAATAAAATCAGTCGCTATGTAGTCGTAAATCAGTCGCTACAGAGTCGCAAATCAGTCGTAAACGATGACCAAATCACTATTTCGATGAACATATTAGTCGCAAATGAGTCGCTAATACAGGCGCTTATTAGTCCGGACGTAGTCGCACAATTTTACGACTCTTTAACGACTACAGCAAAACGACTTCCACACGACACAATATATAGTCGCATGTTGGTCGTCAATTTAGTCGGTACATGGTCGCATATATTTACGACTGATTTGCGACTAGTATGCGACTGAATTATGTAATCGCACCTAAGTCGCAAATCAGTCGTAAATTTACGACTGATTTGCGACTACTTGTTTTTACGACTTAACATTTCCGACTATGTCACTTAGTCGTAATGTAGTCGTAAAACCAGTTTTAGCGACTACATTACGACTGTTTATGTAGTGGCAAAAACCCTATTTTCTTGTAGTGTGAAATGCCTTATGATCTAGATCCACTCTTTCAAGCTAGATCTAGCATTGGGGACTCTAGACAAGAAGGAATATAAGATTATCTAACCCTAAACACCACTAATCAAACCCTAGATCACCCTAATCTACCTAATCTCAAGATCCTAAAAGACTACTCAAGATCCATCAAGAAAACCTCAAAATCGATATGGATGGGAGATGAATTCATTGATGGGTGATTGATAATCAAGATGAAAAGAAGATAGATGGAAGAGATTGATGAAAATAAATACCAAATTGCATAAAAACCAAAGATCCTTCTTACAAATCTCAAGTTCTCTCTCAAAGGTGAGGGTTTTTAGAACCAAAGAAAACGCATAAAAAAGGTAAAAATTAGGTCAAGTTATGTCTATAGTTATGTCTATAGTAAAATTAGGTCAAGTTATGTCTTCACGGGTGCTGGTTGGTTGTGCTTGAGCTTCGGGGCTTCCCGAACATCTCCGAGCTGCTCCAAAGTACCTAGTGCAAAATGTCCTATTCTCTAAACAAGAACGAAACATGCATGAAAGACTTAGATATGCTCGTATGCGACTCAAAATGCAAAGTGAAATGTATGTTATGAAGGCTAAAATGAGAGGATATCAATTCCCCCAAACTTAAACCCTTGCTTATCCTCAAGCAAACAAGATCAAGAATGAGAGATGCAATGTAATGCAAGCGGAGCTCGAACCTATAAGAAGTATAAGAAACAATCGCACTCAACGTCCAAGTTACTAGTTTTAGGATGCACCAAAGTTGTCTACTCAAAAGGAGTTAGCCATTTCCTTCGCAACAAGCAACAAAGCCAAACCTCAACCTAGACAAACCATCATATTCTCTAGCCTCTTAACATTGATTAATGATTTTATCCGTGAATTGTGCTTATGCAAAATCAAATGAAACCGCATGGCTAAAGGACCAGTTATGAGATGAAAGTGATCTCATCAATATGTATGGGCAATCAAAAACAAGGATCTCTCAATGAACGAGCAAACTTCGACAAAATGCTAAAGGTAAAAGGCAACCTATGCATACAAGGAAAAACTCTCGTCTACCCGAATGCCTAGAGTGTTTCTAACCTAAATCTCTTAATCTGTCGTGCCCACAACTTAAGTTACCATTCTTTCATGAGGCATTTTGCCTTTTTAAACCCGCACATCCTTCTTTTCTCTTCACTTCACCTTCTTCTCAAGTGGGGATCACTTCTTCTTCCTTGTTCCTCATGGGTTGGTGCTTCTTTGTTGTTATCTAGCTCTTCTTTTCTTCTTTTTGGTTTCCGCCTCTTCTCATTCTTTTGATGCTTTGGCATTTTTGGCCTTCTTCTTTTCTTTGTATCTTTTGAGACTATCTTAATCTTAGAGCTAGTCTTATGATCTTTGCACAATCCATTCTACAAATTCGATCCCCTTTTCCATACTCCTTGTCAACCTTTCCATTCCACAATCCATTCCAATCATACCCGTTCACTAAGTCTAAAACCGTTTCCCCCAAACTTGAACCAAGAACCGCCATAATAACTAGCATATTCCTAGATTAGCCCCTTGATGATGGAGCTAAGTCTACACAAGAGTGCTTCCTTGTCGCCTTAAACCTAACACTTTTTGCCAAGTTCACTCCAAATAAGGCCTCACAAGACACACATGATAGATATGGGGCTAGAAAGGAGGTAATTGGCATGGTAGGGAAACCAATCCAAAGATGGGATTTGGCTATTTGGACAAGCAAGAGTGGTGAAAGGGATAAGAATGTCCAAATATGTGTATGTGATCTACGAGTTCATCTAAGATTTCATAAGCACAATAATTACATGTCAAATTATGGTTATCACTTAGATTAGGCTAGATTCAATTCAAGCTTGCTTCAATCAAAGAAAGGCAATGAAACATGCGCTCTAACAAATGGTTCGTCCTTGATTTCGGATTCAACTTCAATGCATCAAACAACTAATCACTTGGGCGTTGAATCAATTGCTAATTAAACTACTTTCAAGGTTGTCATTACTCCATGCTTATGCAAATGCGAGCTAAAATGCAAACTAGACACCACCTACAAGTGAATATGCAATCCTAAATGTTCTAAAAAATTTCAAATTTATTGAAAATGCATGATATGCATGAGACTCAAGTGCAAAAGAGAAGATAAGAGAAAACAAACGCTATTAGATACCGGTCCCTCCCCCAAACTTAAATCACACCGTCCCTGATATGATTCCGGACACGAAGGTTCAACCCGAAACATTGCATGTACCGGAAGGAGCAATCACCCACGCAAAGGCACGGAAATTGGAGGAAGCAGTTCGGAGCTTACTTGGCGAAATTCGGATCAAGTCGGATCAACTTACGCATCCGATCCTCAACTCCGTATCAACGAGTTCTTCTTGAGGTTCGTCCCGTTGAGTAAGTTGTGTTGTACTCTTTTTCCTGTTACGGTTTTATCCCAATGGGTTTTCCGTAAGAGGTTTTAACGAGGCAACCGGCTTACTCCGCTAACGGTTCGTTTCCGAAAGAAAAACTCCGCGGAACTTTTCCCGGGGAAATTCTCGGTGGGAATTTCGGTGGGAATTCTCGGTGGAATTCCATGGGTCATTTTCGAATTCAACCTTCATTTAATTTCAGTCTTTAGTCAATTTCCTTGTAATTTGTTTTTGTAATTTTCGAGGCAAGTGATTACTCACTTTGACTCACACCTTCCCCTTCTCTTCTTTTCTATAAAAACCCCCCCTATGTAATCGCAAAACACATCAATCATTTTAATCAAAAATTCTGTCTTTTCTCTCTTCTCCTTGTCGAGAATTTGTTCTTTATTTTCGTTTCTTAGAAGGTGTATTCTTCGAAACAAAATCGATCAAACCGTGAAGTGTTCTGCGACTTTACGACGTGATCTTCGATCCGTTGTTGTGAGTATTCTTCGCGCAAGGCTGGGGCATAAGGATCTTCGACTTAACCGTCACGCCTTATCATCCGCTTTCCAGAATTCTCCCTTAGGCGTAGCCACCGCCTCGTTTCTTTGTATTCTCTATCGATTGGGCCTAAGGAATTTCGGAGTAAAATCCACGCCTTAGCATCTTTCGACTTGGATCCTTCGAAGTCAAGGATTATCCGATCATCACCTTTAGACAAGCAAGCCGGTCCTTAGTCGATTCGTATCAAGTGTTATCAGAGACACTTGCTTCACAAAATCGGTGATATCATTTCTATCTCTTCATCTTCTTATTTTTTTTTATTTTCTGCAATTTTCGTTTTTAATTAATATTTAAAATATATATATATATATATATATATATATATATATATATATATATATCTAGATCCTATTTAATTTCCGCAATTTAAATTTTAAAATTACAATTCAAAAAAAATATAATAATTATCACCATTGTTTTCGAAAAATTCAGAATTTTAAAGGTCAATTTATTTGTTCTTTAATTTCTCTTGAATTTTGTTCATTCACCCCTTTGTTATTTTTCTTACGAGGTACCATGGACGAGGAAAGCATATCTGCGACATCACGGTCGAGGAGAACACGTGAGGAAGCCATAAACCGAAAGGTCGAAGGTATGGACCGAAAGGTCGAAGGAATGGACCATAAGGTCGACGGCATCGCCCAGCTACTCCGAGAGATGCGTGATCGCATGGCAGCTTTAGAAGTGCATACCCCCGCACAAAATCCCGGAAACCATGGCGGAGAAAATCGGTCCGATCGGAGCATTGGCCGAGAACCGGCAAGAACTAGACGCGATCGACCGCGACGTCCCGAACCCGAGGAAAATCCGTACTACGATTATGGTGAATCGTCCGATGAGAACCAGCAGCGACGTTTGCCGAACCGAAGGCGAAACGATGATTTAGGTGGAATGAAACTTCGAATCCCGGCGTTTCATGGAAAGAACGACCCGGACGCCTTTTTAGAATGGGAAAAGAAAATCGAACTAGTTTTCGATTGTCAATACTTCTCCGAGAGAAAGAAGGTAAGTTTGGCCGCAACCGAGTTTCACGACTATGCAGTAGATTGGTGGGACCAGATCGTGACCAACCGTCGGAGAAATAGAGAAAACCCGGTGGAAACGTGGAACGAAATGAAGCATCTAATGCACAAACGATTCGTACCGAATCATTATTTCCGCGATCTTCATCAAAGGTTGAGACGTTTGACACAAGGTAATAGGAGCGTTGAGGATTATTTCCAGGAAATGGAAAAGCTAATGCTAAAGGCGGACATCGAGGAGCAAAGAGACGCAACGATGGTAAGGTTCCTCGCCGGCATGAATCGCGACCTACAAGACCGTGTCGAAATAGAAACTTACGGAAACATCGAGGAGATGTTACACAAAGCCGTTCTGTTCGAACAACAACTCAAGCGCAAAGGCATCACACGCCCAACATTTAAACCAAGTTTCCCGAAAGGAGACAAGTCGACTTACCCTCCCCGGATCGATTCAAAACCGAAAACCGACTACAAACCAAGCTCATCCGGAAACGATTTCAAAGGTAAGATCGAATCCAATGTTGTTCGTAACCGTGATATAGAATGTTTTAAATGCAGAGGCAACGGACATTTCGCGAACAAGTGCCCAAATCCGCGAGCAATGATGATCCTTGCCAATGGCGACATCGTTACCGACGACGAGGAGGATGACAAAACCGAAACCGCCCCGATCTATGACGAATACGAGGAGCATGCGGTTGATGGTGAGTTATTGGTAGCAAGGCGAGTCCTTCTTGCTCAAGAACCGGTCGTTGAGAACGAGCAACGAGAAAATCTATTCCACACCCGTTGCAAAATTTAAAACAAGGTATGTTCTCTTATCATTGATGGTGGTAGTTGCACTAATGTTGCGAGTACTACTCTAGTGGAAAAGTTAGGTATGGAGACAAAGAAACATCCCCGACCATATCATCTTCGGTGGTTGAACAACCAACGTCAACTCAAAGTTACCCGGCAAGTTTCGGTCCCGTTGACGATAGGCCGATACGAAGACGAGGTCGTGTGTGACGTCTTGCCTATGGAGGCTGGCCATATCTTACTTGGACGTCCGTGGCAGTATGACCGCAAAACCGTTCATGACGGATTTACCAACAAGCATTCGTTTGAGCATAAGGGTCGAAAAATCGTTTTGGCACCTTTATCTCCCCGTGAGGTATTTCTCGACCAACTCAAACTCGAACAAAATCAAGGTAAAAGCATTGTAAGTGATCCCTCACCCACTTCTTCTCTTAAATTCAAAAGTGATGGATCTCATAAAAATGATAAACCCCTCGTAAATGAATCTTTGCTTATCAAACCGAGTGAACTTAAGCATGCTCTTATTTCTAGGCAACCGTTTGTTTTGTTAGTTTTTAGGGAAACTCTTTCGAGTATGTCTAATCCCGAGCCGGAAATCCCGAGCAGCATCTCATCTCTTTTGCAGGATTTTTCCGACGTTTTCCCGGAAGACGGTCCGATTGGATTGCCCCCGATTCGCGGAATCGAACACCAAATCGATTTCGTACCCGGCGCGACACTTCCGAACCGTCCGGCCTACCGTACCAATCCTGTCGAGACAAAGGAACTTCAGCGTCAAGTTGACGAGCTGATGGCCAAGGGACATATACGGGAAAGTATGAGCCCGTGTGCCGTACCCGTTTTACTCGTACCAAAGAAGGACGGAACATGGCGAATGTGCGTGGATTGCCGAGCAATCAATAACATTACGGTAAAGTACCGCCATCCGATCCCCAGGTTAGACGACATGTTAGACGAGCTTTATGGTTCAAGCGTGTTCACCAAAATAGATCTTAAAAGTGGTTACCACCAAATTCGCATGAATGAAGGTGATGAATGGAAAACTGCTTTTAAAACTAAACACGGCTTGTATGAATGGCTTGTAATGCCGTTTGGTCTAACTAATGCGCCTAGTACTTTTATGCGTTTAATGAACCATCTTCTTAGATCGTACATAGGTCTCTTTGTGGTCGTTTACTTTGACGATATTTTAATTTATAGCAAGAACCTAGACGAACATGTCGAACATTTGCGATTAGTTCTAGAAGTGCTTAGGAAAGAACGTTTATTTGGCAATCTTAAGAAGTGCTCTTTTTGTTCAGATAACGTGGTCTTTTTAGGTTTTGTTGTGAGTTCTCAGGGCATACAGGTTGACGAGAACAAGATCAAGGCCATCCGCGATTGGCCGACTCCATAAACCGTTGGCGATGTGCGAAGCTTTCACGGCTTAGCCGGATTTTATCGACGATTCGTCCGTGACTTCAGTACTATTGCCGCGCCTTTAACCGAGGTCATCAAGAAAGACGTGGGATTCCTTTGGGAGCAAGCTCAAGAGGACGCCTTCCAACTACTCAAAAACCGACTTACTCACGCCCCTTTACTTGTTTTACCAGATTTTAATAAAGCATTTGAAATTGAATGTGACGCATCCGGTGTTGGTGTAGGTGCTGTTCTAATGCAAGAGAAGAAACCCGTGGCGTTCTTCAGCGAAAAACTTGGAGGTGCAACACTCAATTATCCGACTTACGACAAAGAGCTTTACGCCTTAGTCCGCGCACTCCAAACATGGCAGCATTACCTATGGCCGAAGGAATTCATCATTCATACCGATCATCAATCCCTCAAACATTTGAAGAGCCAGCAAAAGCTTAACAAAAGGCACGCACGTTGGGTTGAGTTTATTGAAACGTTTCCATACGTTATTCAATACAAACAAGGAAAAGAAAACGTGGTCGCCGATGCCTTGTCGCGGAGATACACGCTAATCTCTACACTCGACGCTAAGGTTCTCGGGTTTGAAATGATCAAAGACGCTTATGCAACCGACTCCGACTTTCAGGAAGTCTTTCTTTCCTCTTCTAAATTCGCTTGTGGAAAATATTTTCAAAGCGACGGTTTCTTGTTTTACGAGAACCGTCTTTGTATTCCTAATTCCTCTTTGCGAGATTTACTTATTAGGGAAGCTCACGGCGGTGGACTCATGGGTCACTTCGGAATAGCTAAAACCCTTCACATTGTGCAAGACCACTTCTATTGGCCGCATATCAAACGTGATGTGGAACGCATTTGTAGCCGATGCACGACTTGTAAGTACGCTAAGTCCAAACGCCAAAACCAAGGTCTGTATACTCCCTTACCCATTCCTAGTGCACCGTGGACTGATATCTCTATGGATTTCGTTTTGGGTTTGCTTAAGACTAGGAAAGGTAGTGATTCTATTTTCGTGGTTGTTGATAGGTTCTCAAAAATGGCACATTTTATTCCATGTCATAAAACTGATGATGCATCGAACATAGCTGATTTATTCTTTAGGGAAATAATTCGATTGCATGGCATGCCTAGAACCATTGTTTCGGATAGGGACACAAAGTTTTTAAGCTATTTTTGGAAGACCTTATGGTCGAAATTAGGAACAAAACTTTGCTTTTCCACAACTTGTCATCCCGAAACCGATGGGCAAACTGAAGTAGTCAATAGGACTTTAGGCACTCTTTTGCGAACTGTTGTTAAAAAGAATCTTAAAGCATGGGAAGAATGTTTGCCGCATTTAGAATTTGCATACAATCATGCGCAACATGCTACTACTTTGTTTTCGCCATTTCAAATTGTTTACGGCTTTAATCCGCTTACTCCACTTGATTTAACTCCTCTTCCTTTGAGTGAATTCGTGAGTTTGGACGGAAAGAAAAGAGCTGAAAAGGTTAAGCAGATGCACAAAAAGGCGAAGGCGAACATCGAACACAAGACGGAACAATACAGTAAACACGCCAACAAAGGACGAAAGAAAAAGACGTTCGAACCCGGTGATCTTGTGTGGATTTATCTTCGAAAGGAACGGTTCCCGAACGAAAGGGATTCCAAACTCAAACCGCGAGTTGATGGACCGTTCACTGTTTTGGAAAAGATCAACGACAACTCCTACAAACTTGATCTCCAAGGTAAGTACGCCGTTAGTTCAAGCTTCAATATTGCTGATATCATTCCTTATTTTGCAGATGAAATAGATTTGGGGTCAAATCCTTTTCAAGAGAGGGAGGATGATATGATTCCGGACACGAAGGTTCAACCCGAAACATTGCATGTACCGGAAGGAGCAATCACCCGCGCAAAGGCACGGAAATTGGAGGAAGCAGTTCGGAGCTTACTTGGCGAAATTCGGATCAAGTCGGATCAACTTACGCATCCGATCCTCAACTCCGTATCAACGAGTTCTTCTTGAGGTTCGTCCCGTTGAGTAAGTTGTGTTGTACTCTTTTTCCTGTTACGGTTTTATCCCAATGGGTTTTCCGTAAGAGGTTTTAACGAGGCAACCGGCTTACTCCGCTAACGGTTCGTTTCCGAAAGAAAAACTCCGCGGAACTTTTCCCGGGGAAATTCTCGGTGGAAATTCTTGGTGGGAATTTCGGTGGGAATTCTCGGTGGAATTCCATGGGTCATTTTCGAATTCAACCTTCATTTAATTTCAGTCTTTAGTCAATTTCCTTGTAATTTGTTTTTGTAATTTTTGAGGCAAGTGATTACTCACTTTGACTCACCCCTTCCCCTTCTCTTCTTTTCTATAAAAACACCCCCTATGTAATCGCAAAACACATCAATCATTTTAATCAAAAATTCTGTCTTTTCTCTCTTCTCCTTGTCGAGAATTTGTTCTTTATTTTCGTTTCTTAGAAGGTGTATTCTTCGAAACAAAATCGATCAAACCGTGAAGTGTTCCGCGACTTTACGACGTGATCTTCGATCCGTTGTTGTGAGTATTCTTCGCGCAAGGCTGGGGCATAAGGATCTTCGACTTAACCGTCACGCCTTATCATCCGCTTTCCAGAATTCTCCCTTAGGCGTAGCCACCGCCTCGTTTCTTTGTATTCTCTATCGATTGGGCCTAAGGAATTTCGGAGTAAAATCCACGCCTTAGCATCTTTCGACTTGGATCCTTCGAAGTCAAGGATTATCCGATCATCACCTTTAGACAAGCAAGCCGGTCCTTAGTCGATTCGTATCAAGTGTTATCAGAGACACTTGCTTCACAAAATCGGTGATATCATTTCTATCTCTTCATCTTCTTATTTTTTTTTATTTTCTGCAATTTTCGTTTTTAATTAATATTTAAAATATATATATATATATATATATATATATATATATATATATATATATATATATCTAGATCCTATTTAATTTCCGCAATTTAAATTTTAAAATTACAATTCAAAAAAAATATAATAATTATCACCATTGTTTTCGAAAAATTCAGAATTTTAAAGGTCAATTTATTTGTTCTTTAATTTCTCTTGAATTTTGTTCATTCACCCCTTTGTTATTTTTCTTACGAGGTACCATGGACGAGGAAAGCATATCTGCGACATCACGGTCGAGGAGAACACGTGAGGAAGCCATAAACCGAAAGGTCGAAGGTATGGACCGAAAGGTCGAAGGAATGGACCATAAGGTCGACGGCATCGCCCAGCTACTCCGAGAGATGCGTGATCGCATGGCAGCTTTAGAAGTGCATACCCCCGCACAAAATCCCGGAAACCATGGCGGAGAAAATCGGTCCGATCGGAGCATTGGCCGAGAACCGGCAAGAACTAGACGCGATCGACCGCGACGTCCCGAACCCGAGGAAAATCCGTACTACGATTATGGTGAATCGTCCGATGAGAACCAGCAGCGACGTTTGCCGAACCGAAGGCGAAACGATGATTTAGGTGGAATGAAACTTCGAATCCCGGCGTTTCATGGAAAGAACGACCCGGACGCCTTTTTAGAATGGGAAAAGAAAATCGAACTAGTTTTCGATTGTCAATACTTCTCCGAGAGAAAGAAGGTAAGTTTGGCCGCAACCGAGTTTCACGACTATGCAGTAGATTGGTGGGACCAGATCGTGACCAACCGTCGGAGAAATAGAGAAAACCCGGTGGAAACGTGGAACGAAATGAAGCATCTAATGCACAAACGATTCGTACCGAATCATTATTTCCGCGATCTTCATCAAAGGTTGAGACGTTTGACACAAGGTAATAGGAGCGTTGAGGATTATTTCCAGGAAATGGAAAAGCTAATGCTAAAGGCGGACATCGAGGAGCAAAGAGACGCAACGATGGTAAGGTTCCTCGCCGGCATGAATCGCGACCTACAAGACCGTGTCGAAATAGAAACTTACGGAAACATCGAGGAGATGTTACACAAAGCCGTTCTGTTCGAACAACAACTCAAGCGCAAAGGCATCACACGCCCAACATTTAAACCAAGTTTCCCGAAAGGAGACAAGTCGACTTACCCTCCCCGGATCGATTCAAAACCGAAAACCGACTACAAACCAAGCTCATCCGGAAACGATTTCAAAGGTAAGATCGAATCCAATGTTGTTCGTAACCGTGATATAGAATGTTTTAAATGCAGAGGCAACGGACATTTCGCGAACAAGTGCCCAAATCCGCGAGCAATGATGATCCTTGCCAATGGCGACATCGTTACCGACGACGAGGAGGATGACAAAACCGAAACCGCCCCGATCTATGACGAATACGAGGAGCATGCGGTTGATGGTGAGTTATTGGTAGCAAGGCGAGTCCTTCTTGCTCAAGAACCGGTCGTTGAGAACGAGCAACGAGAAAATCTATTCCACACCCGTTGCAAAATTTAAAACAAGGTATGTTCTCTTATCATTGATGGTGGTAGTTGCACTAATGTTGCGAGTACTACTCTAGTGGAAAAGTTAGGTATGGAGACAAAGAAACATCCCCGACCATATCATCTTCGGTGGTTGAACAACCAACGTCAACTCAAAGTTACCCGGCAAGTTTCGGTCCCGTTGACGATAGGCCGATACGAAGACGAGGTCGTGTGTGACGTCTTGCCTATGGAGGCTGGCCATATCTTACTTGGACGTCCGTGGCAGTATGACCGCAAAACCGTTCATGACGGATTTACCAACAAGCATTCGTTTGAGCATAAGGGTCGAAAAATCGTTTTGGCACCTTTATCTCCCCGTGAGGTATTTCTCGACCAACTCAAACTCGAACAAAATCAAGGTAAAAGCATTGTAAGTGATCCCTCACCCACTTCTTCTCTTAAATTCAAAAGTGATGGATCTCATAAAAATGATAAACCCCTCGTAAATGAATCTTTGCTTATCAAACCGAGTGAACTTAAGCATGCTCTTATTTCTAGGCAACCGTTTGTTTTGTTAGTTTTTAGGGAAACTCTTTCGAGTATGTCTAATCCCGAGCCGGAAATCCCGAGCAGCATCTCATCTCTTTTGCAGGATTTTTCCGACGTTTTCCCGGAAGACGGTCCGATTGGATTGCCCCCGATTCGCGGAATCGAACACCAAATCGATTTCGTACCCGGCGCGACACTTCCGAACCGTCCGGCCTACCGTACCAATCCTGTCGAGACAAAGGAACTTCAGCGTCAAGTTGACGAGCTGATGGCCAAGGGACATATACGGGAAAATATGAGCCCGTGTGCCGTACCCGTTTTACTCGTACCAAAGAAGGACGGAACATGGCGAATGTGCGTGGATTGCCGAGCAATCAATAACATTACGGTAAAGTACCGCCATCCGATCCCCAGGTTAGACGACATGTTAGACGAGCTTTATGGTTCAAGCGTGTTCACCAAAATAGATCTTAAAAGTGGTTACCACCAAATTCGCATGAATGAAGGTGATGAATGGAAAACTGCTTTTAAAACTAAACACGGCTTGTATGAATGGCTTGTAATGCCGTTTGGTCTAACTAATGCGCCTAGTACTTTTATGCGTTTAATGAACCATCTTCTTAGATCGTACATAGGTCTCTTTGTGGTCGTTTACTTTGACGATATTTTAATTTATAGCAAGAACCTAGACGAACATGTCGAACATTTGCGATTAGTTCTAGAAGTGCTTAGGAAAGAACGTTTATTTGGCAATCTTAAGAAGTGCTCTTTTTGTTCAGATAACGTGGTCTTTTTAGGTTTTGTTGTGAGTTCTCAGGGCATACAGGTTGACGAGAACAAGATCAAGGCCATCCGCGATTGGCCGACTCCATAAACCGTTGGCGATGTGCGAAGCTTTCACGGCTTAGCCGGATTTTATCGACGATTCGTCCGTGACTTCAGTACTATTGCCGCGCCTTTAACCGAGGTCATCAAGAAAGACGTGGGATTCCTTTGGGAGCAAGCTCAAGAGGACGCCTTCCAACTACTCAAAAACCGACTTACTCACGCCCCTTTACTTGTTTTACCAGATTTTAATAAAGCATTTGAAATTGAATGTGACGCATCCGGTGTTGGTGTAGGTGCTGTTCTAATGCAAGAGAAGAAACCCGTGGCGTTCTTCAGCGAAAAACTTGGAGGTGCAACACTCAATTATCCGACTTACGACAAAGAGCTTTACGCCTTAGTCCGCGCACTCCAAACATGGCAGCATTACCTATGGCCGAAGGAATTCATCATTCATACCGATCATCAATCCCTCAAACATTTGAAGAGCCAGCAAAAGCTTAACAAAAGGCACGCACGTTGGGTTGAGTTTATTGAAACGTTTCCATACGTTATTCAATACAAACAAGGAAAAGAAAACGTGGTCGCCGATGCCTTGTCGCGGAGATACACGCTAATCTCTACACTCGACGCTAAGGTTCTCGGGTTTGAAATGATCAAAGACGCTTATGCAACCGACTCCGACTTTCAGGAAGTCTTTCTTTCCTCTTCTAAATTCGCTTGTGGAAAATATTTTCAAAGCGACGGTTTCTTGTTTTACGAGAACCGTCTTTGTATTCCTAATTCCTCTTTGCGAGATTTACTTATTAGGGAAGCTCACGGCGGTGGACTCATGGGTCACTTCGGAATAGCTAAAACCCTTCACATTGTGCAAGACCACTTCTATTGGCCGCATATCAAACGTGATGTGGAACGCATTTGTAGCCGATGCACGACTTGTAAGTACGCTAAGTCCAAACGCCAAAACCAAGGTCTGTATACTCCCTTACCCATTCCTAGTGCACCGTGGACTGATATCTCTATGGATTTCGTTTTGGGTTTGCTTAAGACTAGGAAAGGTAGTGATTCTATTTTCGTGGTTGTTGATAGGTTCTCAAAAATGGCACATTTTATTCCATGTCATAAAACTGATGATGCATCGAACATAGCTGATTTATTCTTTAGGGAAATAATTCGATTGCATGGCATGCCTAGAACCATTGTTTCGGATAGGGACACAAAGTTTTTAAGCTATTTTTGGAAGACCTTATGGTCGAAATTAGGAACAAAACTTTGCTTTTCCACAACTTGTCATCCCGAAACCGATGGGCAAACTGAAGTAGTCAATAGGACTTTAGGCACTCTTTTGCGAACTGTTGTTAAAAAGAATCTTAAAGCATGGGAAGAATGTTTGCCGCATTTAGAATTTGCATACAATCATGCGCAACATGCTACTACTTTGTTTTCGCCATTTCAAATTGTTTACGGCTTTAATCCGCTTACTCCACTTGATTTAACTCCTCTTCCTTTGAGTGAATTCGTGAGTTTGGACGGAAAGAAAAGAGCTGAAAAGGTTAAGCAGATGCACAAAAAGGCGAAGGCGAACATCGAACACAAGACGGAACAATACAGTAAACACGCCAACAAAGGACGAAAGAAAAAGACGTTCGAACCCGGTGATCTTGTGTGGATTTATCTTCGAAAGGAACGGTTCCCGAACGAAAGGGATTCCAAACTCAAACCGCGAGTTGATGGATCGTTCACTGTTTTGGAAAAGATCAACGACAACTCCTACAAACTTGATCTCCAAGGTAAGTACGCCGTTAGTTCAAGCTTCAATATTGCTGATATCATTCCTTATTTTGCAGATGAAATAGATTTGGGGTCAAATCCTTTTCAAGAGAGGGAGGATGATATGATTCCGGACACGAAGGTTCAACCCGAAACATTGCATGTACCGGAAGGAGCAATCACCCGCGCAAAGGCACGGAAATTGGAGGAAGCAGTTCGGAGCTTACTTGGCGAAATTCGGATCAAGTCGGATCAACTTACGCATCCGATCCTCAACTCCGTATCAACGAGTTCTTCTTGAGGTTCGTCCCGTTGAGTAAGTTGTGTTGTACTCTTTTTCCTGTTACGGTTTTATCCCAATGGGTTTTCCGTAAGAGGTTTTAACGAGGCAACCGGCTTACTCCGCTAACGGTTCGTTTCCGAAAGAAAAACTCCGCGGAACTTTTCCCGGGGAAATTCTCGGTGGAAATTCTTGGTGGGAATTTCGGTGGGAATTCTCGGTGGAATTCCATGGGTCATTTTCGAATTCAACCTTCATTTAATTTCAGTCTTTAGTCAATTTCCTTGTAATTTGTTTTTGTAATTTTTGAGGCAAGTGATTACTCACTTTGACTCACCCCTTCCCCTTCTCTTCTTTTCTATAAAAACACCCCCTATGTAATCGCAAAACACATCAATCATTTTAATCAAAAATTCTGTCTTTTCTCTCTTCTCCTTGTCGAGAATTTGTTCTTTATTTTCGTTTCTTAGAAGGTGTATTCTTCGAAACAAAATCGATCAAACCGTGAAGTGTTCCGCGACTTTACGACGTGATCTTCGATCCGTTGTTGTGAGTATTCTTCGCGCAAGGCTGGGGCATAAGGATCTTCGACTTAACCGTCACGCCTTATCATGCGCTTTCCAGAATTCTCCCTTCGGCGTAGCCACCGCCTCGTTTCTTTGTATTCTCGATCGATTGGGCCTAAGGAATTTCGGAGTAAAATCCACGCCTTAGCATCTTTCGACTTGGATCCTTCGAAGTCAAGGATTATCCGATCATCACCTTTAGACAAGCAAGCCGGTCCTTAGTCGATTCGTATCAGTCCCGGTGTGAAACAAATTAAAGGAAGAGACCCAAAAAATAAAAGATAAAATAAGCTAAAAGATGTAAGACTCAAGGTAAGAAAACTATGTACAAGTGTCACGGAGTGTTACCTAGATACTTTGAGATGGGGAAGAGGACCCCATGGAGTATAAAGCGTTGCTAGACCGGGAGATGGGGTCGGGATGTTTACCTCCTCGTCCGTGTTGTCTTCGTGAATACGTTGAGCTCGTTTCCCGTCATGAACCATCAAGACTTCTTGATCAATCCCTTTACCACGTGATGTGCTTGCTTCTCCATCCTTCCCTTTTAGCTTTTTAACCACCTTCTTCAAGCTTCTCACCGTCTTAACCAACTTGTGGATGGTAGCATCTTGCCACTTGAACCATCTTTGGAGAAGCCGCGTTTGGTTATTGGCGTGGCGGGTTGCGGTGTTGGGCATAGTCCCATCAAAGGGGTCGAAATGATATCTCTTTCCACCATAGATGGGCGAGGGAAAAGAGGGCTCGGTCTCTTCATTTTCATCCTCACTTCACCCTATTGGTGACATCGGAGTCTCCTTTCTCATCGCACCTTTCTTCACCTTCGCTCTACTTGTCACATCGATAGGCGGATCGGTGGCCGGGTTGTACAAAAGATCCCGTTGGATGTAGAAAGAGATATTCCTACTCTCATGAATGTCGGTGAGGGGAGGGTTAGGAAAAAGCACTTGGCCCCTGTCCGGTTGAGCAAGCTTGACATTGTGTGCAAGCTTATCTCTGACTCTCCCTTTTAAGGACAAGGTTCTAGTTAGGTAAGCTTCATCCAACAAGTCCCATTCTAGGTTCTCAATTGACATCTTCCCGCCTTTGGCTCTTAGGATCGGTGCAACTAGCCATCCAATCTCTATCTTGGCCTTGAGAGTTTTTGTCTTAAACGCCCACTCCTTGAGGCAAAAGAGATTTCTCACCAAGAGAGTAGCTAGAGAAGGCATTCGCTCACATCCCTTGAATTCACTTCCATCTCCGAAAGTCTTGAGAAGAGGTTTTAACCCGACGCCTAACAACTCCAATTCGTCAAGTCCAACATTTCCAAATTCGATCTTAGCGAGCGAGCATGTGAGCGAGCACCTTGTGTGCATAACGGATTGCCGGATGACGAATGGAATTGGACTTGTTGTGCCCGGCATTATACTTCCCATGGCCAATTGTTTCCCACAATTTCCTTAACTCATTCTTCGTATATTGGAAGTAGACACCGCAATGAATACCTTCCTTTTCGAAACCAAAGATTTCGCATAGCTCTAGGAAAATGACCCGGTAGTCGGTTTGGCTAATAGTAAAGTAAAGGACTCCAAACCCGGTTTGAGCATTCGCCTTGGAGGATCTCTCATTGTAGAACGTCACTCTAAGAGATGAGAGGAATTGGCATGTATAGATTCGGTTAGATAGTTCCTTCATGAAGACTAACTTCCCAAACCCAATGTTCTCGAAGATTGCGGCAACATCTTCAAGAATGCCCATTCTCTCTAGCACTTCCGGATCCAAAAACCTCATTTGCTTAAAGTCCATTTTTATGAACTTGTCGAAACACTCAATGACGGGTGGATCCTCATCCATCTCCTTTCTTTTCTTCTCCTTAACCTTGGTTGAGGCATCCAAAGCCACATCCTTCCCTTTCTCCTTTCTTTTCTTCCCCTTAGCCGTGGTTGATTCCTCCAAAGGCACACTCTTTCCTTTCTCCTTTGTCGTGGCTCTCTTCTTGGGTTTAGAGCTTGAGGCAATGTCACTTGTTCCAGCTCGGACTAGGACCTCCTTGCCTTGTGCATTTGCTTTCTCTCTTCCCATATCCTACAAGTTCTCAAAGATCCATTAAAATACAAAACAAATTCAAGAAAAATCAAGAAACAAAATTTTGAAGAGATTATCCATTTGAGATTTTGCACCACGAACAAGAGTAATTAAACCTAGCACAAACAATTTAAATTATCAAATTATCTAGATTAAATTTCCCTTTTTCTCGAAAATTTAAGAAAGTGACCATCATGGGAGAAAATAATTTCAATTAATCCATATATCAAATATTTCTCATAAGAATGCACAAACTTTTCCATGTATCCAAGATATCTACCCCTTTTCAGCCCTAATCCCAAGGATCTAATCCCATATGCTAGCTAACTTCAAGAGAAAACAAATGACTAATCAAAAGCTTGAGTTTTTGCTAACCATGGAGATGATGAATCTTTTATGAAAATACCTTGGGATCTTGGGCTTAGGTTGTCAAAACAATGTTGAATGCACAAAATAGAGTGAAAGTCGAGCCTATAGCAACTTGAATCTCGATTTTTTCTTGAGAGATGAGAGAGATATGAGCAAATGAAGGTGAGAGAAGAGAAAGATTTGTCTTAGCCTTTAGGGGAGAGAGAGAGAGAGAGAGGCGGGTCGGATCTGTGCAATGGGGCGGGACACCGGGCGGACCACTGGGTAATAGATCTACTTTGACTGGTCAAAGGTCTCAACATTTTGAATTTTGAAAAATTTCGACCGCCCCCCATGAGCATGGTCGGATCTGCGCGGTCGGTTTTTCCGGGGAGTCCGGGGGAAAAATTTCGACCGCCCCCCATGAGCAAGGTCGGATCCGTGCGGTCGGTTTTTCGGGAAATTCCTGACCTACGACCGACCCAAAACCGACCATGCCGAAGGAGCGAGGTCGAGATTTTCCCAAAATTCCCAACAACCTAGAAACACTTAGCAAAAACATTAAAACGAACTAACAAAGATTTAAAAACATATGAAGAGAAATATATATAAAGATAAGCTTGGGGTGTCTCCCAAGAGCACTTTGTTTAACGTCACTAAGTTCGAAGTTTGTTACCTCCCTCAAGCTAGAGGAACATCATCTAGAGGGATCGAGCCTCCTTCTTCGATGATTTGGTTTGCTCGGTAGTATTTGAGCCTTTGGCCATTAGCAATGAAATCTTGGCCCTCCTTGTTAACAAGTACCACGGCTCCATAAGGTCTTACTTCTTTAACCTCAAACGGAGCCGACCACCTTGACTTGAGTTTCCCGGGAAAGAACTTCAACCGGGAATTGAAAACCAACACTAGGTTCCCAATCTTGAAGTCCTTGTGCATAATCCTCTTGTCATGGAATGCTTTGGTCCTCTCCTTGTAGATTCTCGAGCTCTCATAGGCATCGAGCCTAGTCTCCTCTAACTCTTGAAGTTGAATCAACCGTTTCTCTTGAGCGGTCTTGATGTCAAAATTTAGAAGCTTTACCGCCCAAAGAGCTTTGTATTCCAATTCCACCGGAAGGTGACAAGACTTCCCATAGAGCATGTTGAACGGTGTGGTTCCTATGGGTGTCTTGAAAGCGGTCCTATATGCCCATAAGGCATCATCAAGTTTGTTTTCCCAATCCTTCCTCGAGCTACCGACCGTCTTCTCAAGGATCGCCTTGATTTGGCGGTTGGAGACTTCTACTTGCCCGCTCGTTTGAGGATGATAGGGCGTTGCAACCTTGTGTTTCACCCCATTCTTCTTAAGTAGGCTCTCGAAGACCTTGTACACGAAGTGCGATACACCATCACTAATGACTACTCTTGGAACCCCAAACCTTGGAAAAATGATTGATTTAAACATTTTGAGCACAACCTTTGCGTCGTTTGTGGGACTTGCGATAGCTTCCACCTATTTTGATACGTAGTCTACCGCAACCAAGATGTAGTAATTTCCATATGAAGATGGGAAAGGGCCCATGAAGTCAATTCCCCATACATCAAACATCTCTACCACAAGGATCGGGTTTTGGGGCATTTCGTCTCTCCTCCCAATGTTCCCTTTCCATTGGCAAGCATCACATGAGGAGACATAGGTGTGTGCATCTTTGAAAAGAGTTGGCCACCAAAACCCGGATTGAAAAACCTTTGTCGCCATTTTGAAAGAAGCGTGATGACCTCCGTAGCCTGACCCGTGACAATGGAATAGAATCCCTTGGATCTCCTCCTCCGCTATGCACCTTCTATACAAGCTATCCGAGCAAAGCTTATACAAGAACGGCTCATCCCAATAATATCTTGTTACATCATGGAAGAACTTCTTCTTTTTGTATCTATCCAAAGGTGGCTCCTTCCCACAAACTAGATAGTTGACTAGATCTGCAAACCATGGGAGCTTCTCATCTTGTAGACCACTAGCATCCTCCATACCATTCACGGCCTCAATGCCTCTTCTCAATACCTTCACGACCATTAGGCTTTTTTCGGGAAGCTTGTCTTTAATGGGAACGAGGTCTTCTATCCTCATCCTAGACAAGTGATCCACTACTCCGTTCTCTATGCCTTTCTTGTCTACTATCTCCAAATCGAACTCTTGGAGTAGCAAAATCCATCGTAATAACTGCGGTTTCGTGTCCTTCTTTGCATGAATGTATCTTAAAGCCGCGTGATCGGTGTAGACAATCACCTTTGACCCCACAACATAAGATCTAAACTTCTCCATGGCAAAGACTACGGCCAACAACTCCTTCTCTGTGGTTGCATAACGAGTTTGAGCATCGTCTAGAGTTCTACTAGCGTAGTAGATCACATTGGTTTTCTTGTCTTTCTTTTGACCCAAAACGGCTCCGACCGCATAATCGCTAGCATCACACATGATTTCAAACGGAAGGTCCCAATCTGGTGCTTGAACTATAGGGGCACTAATCAACGCTTTCTTGATCTCTAGGAATGCCTCAATGCATTCCTCATCAACCACGAACTCCACCTCCTTGAAAAGTAGCCTTGTAAGAGGCCTCGTGATCTTTGAGAAGTCCTTGATGAATCTTTGGTAGAACCCCGCATGACCTAAGAAAGACCGGATGTCCTTGACCGACTTAGGCGGTTCCAAGCTAACCATCACCTCGATCTTTGCCTTGTCTACCTCAATCCCCTTCTCGGTGATCTTATTCCCAAGCACAATTCCTTCTCGTACCATAAAGTGTCATTTCTCCCAGTTAAGCACCAAGTTTACTTCTTCGCACCGTTGCAAAACCCTACAAAGGTTGGACAAACAAACACCAAAGGAAGATCCATACACGGAGAAGTCGTCCATGAAGACTTCTACCATGTTTTCAAAAAGGTCGGAGAAAATTGACATCATACATCTTTGGAAAGTTGCGGGAGCATTGCACAACCCAAACGGCATCCTTCGATATGCGAAGGTGCCGTAAGGGCATGTGAAGGTGGTTTTTTCTTGGTCATTCGGGTGTATGTGTATTTGAAAGAACCCCGAATAACCATCTAAAAAACAATATAAAGGGTGATTGGCTAACCGTTCGAGCATTTGGTCTATAAACAGTAATGGAAAATGATCTTTACGCGTGGATGAATTCAATTTCCTATAATCGATGCACATCCTATGCCCGGTTATCGTCCTAGTAGGTATCATTTCATCCTTTTCATTTTTAACGACTGTTATCCCCCCTCCCTTTCTTGGGCACACAATGAACCGGTGAGACCCAAGTACTATCCGATATTGGGTAGATAATACCTGCGTCTAAGAGCTTGAGAATCTCTCTCTTTACAACATCTTTCAAATTAGGGTTCAACCTTCTTTGATGTTCAATAGAGGTCCTTGATTCATCATCTAAATGGATACTATGTGTGCACAAACTAGGGGAAATACCCTTGATATCATCCAAAGAGTAGCCAATTGCTCTCCTATATTCCCTAAGTTCTACAAGAAGGGAGGATAGCTCATTCTCATCTAGACTCTCATTCACAATAACCGGGTAAGACTTGTTGGGACCTAAGAACACATACCTTAGTCCCGCGGGAAGTTGCTTTAGGTCTACCTTTGGGGCTTTGAGCTCGCTCCAATCGTCCTCCTCAAGACTAGACTTACCCTTGCTAGTCTATTCAATGGCTAGAACAAACTTCTCTTGAGCCGGGCCAACCCGTGAGCCATCTTCAACCTCGGTAGTATGAACATCCAACTCAACAAACGGCGTATCTTTGTCGACCGGCTTGTGCAAGTCCATGAGTAGCTCGTACCCTTGACTCTCTTTACTCAAGTACCCATGATGCCACGCTCTTTAGTCAAAACCACTTCCAAACCGTCTTCTACTCTCATTTACTCAAGCAATTAAGTCTCGTCGGACGTGGTTTCGTCCCGGCATGAATGCACGTCGCAGCTGGACGGAAAAACGTATGTATCAAGTGGGGCCCACACCAAAAGATATCATTTCATGAGTGAGCGCAAAAAGATATATGGTATTGCGATACATGTACTAACGGCTGCGATCATACCAGCACTAATGCACCGGATCCCATCAGAACTCCGCAGTTAAGCGTGATTGGGCGAGAGTAGTACTAGGATGGGTGACCTCCCGGGAAGTCTTCGTGTTGCACCCCTCTTTTTTCTAAATGTTTTTGTTTTTTTTCGTTTTTCATTCGAAAAACGTCGCATCTTCGGAACGACGCCAATCGTAGACCGTGTGGATACACACCTCCGTCTTGACCTTTTCGGAAAGCCCCGAGAGTGATCTACGGCGTGCCTGATGGTCTTAAGACCATGGGTGCGATTTACGATGCCAAAATTTTGAGTTTTAGACCCTCTTCTGGACCTTTTTCCTAATACGGAACAAAATATGGGTCACGGTTAAGTCTCGTCGGACGTGGTTTCGTCCCGGCATGAATACACGTCGCCGCTGGACGGAAAGACGTATGTATCAAGTGGGGCCCACACCAAAAGATATGATTTCATGAGTGAGCGCAAAAGGATATATGGTATTGCGATACATGTACTAACGGGTGCGATCATACCAGCACTAATGCACCGGATCCCATCAGAACTCCGCAGTTAAGCGTGCTTGGGCGAGAGTAGTACTAGGATGGGTGACCTCCCGGGAAGTCCTCGTGTTGCACCCCTCTTTTTTTTTCCAATTGTTTTTGTTTTTTTTCTTTTTTCATTCGAAAAACGTCGCATCTTCGGAAGGACGCCAATCGTAGACCGTGTGGATACACGCCTCCGTCTTGACCTTTTCGGAAAGCCCCGAGAGTGATCTACGGCGTGCCCGATGGTCTTAAGACCATGGGTGCGATTTACGATGCCAAAATTTTGAGTTTTAGACCCTCTTCTGGACCTTTTTCCTAATACGGAACAAAATATGGGTCACGGTTAAGTCTCGTCGGACGTGGTTTCGTCCCGGCATGAATACACGTCGCCGCTGGACGGAAAGACGTATGTATCAAGTGGGGCCCACACCAAAAGATATGATTTCATGAGTGAGCGCAAAAGGATATATGGTATTGCGATACATGTACTAACGGGTGCGATCATACCAGCACTAATGCACCGGATCCCATCAGAACTCCGCAGTTAAGCGTGCTTGGGCGAGAGTAGTACTAGGATGGGTGACCTCCCGGGAAGTCCTCGTGTTGCACCCCTCTTTTTTTTTCCAATTGTTTTTGTTTTTTTTCTTTTTTCATTCGAAAAACGTCGCATCTTCGGAAGGACGCCAATCGTAGACCGTGTGGATACACGCCTCCGTCTTGACCTTTTCGGAAAGCCCCGAGAGTGATCTACGGCGTGCCCGATGGTCTTAAGACCATGGGTGCGATTTACGATGCCAAAATTTTGAGTTTTAGACCCTCTTCTGGACCTTTTTCCTAATACGGAACAAAATATGGGTCACGGTTAAGTCTCGTCGGACGTGGTTTCGTCCCGGCATGAATACACGTCGCCGCTGGACGGAAAGACGTATGTATCAAGTGGGGCCCACACCAAAAGATATGATTTCATGAGTGAGCGCAAAAGGATATATGGTATTGCGATACATGTACTAACGGGTGCGATCATACCAGCACTAATGCACCGGATCCCATCAGAACTCCGCAGTTAAGCGTGCTTGGGCGAGAGTAGTACTAGGATGGGTGACCTCCCGGGAAGTCCTCGTGTTGCACCCCTCTTTTTTTTTCCAATGGTTTTTGTTTTTTTTCTTTTTTCATTCGAAAAACGTCGCATCTTCGGAAGGACGCCAATCGTAGACCGTGTGGATACACGCCTCCGTCTTGACCTTTTCGGAAAGCCCCGAGAGTGATCTACGGCGTGCCCGATGGTCTTAAGACCATGGGTGCGATTTACGATGCCAAAATTTTGAGTTTTAGACCCTCTTCTGGACCTTTTTCCTAATACGGAACAAAATATGGGTCACGGTTAAGTCTCGTCGGACGTGGTTTCGTCCCGGCATGAATACATGTCGCCGCTGGACGGAAAGACGTATGTATCAAGTGGGGCCCACACCAAAAGATATGATTTCATGAGTGAGCGCAAAAGGATATATGGTATTGCGATACATGTACTAACGGGTGCGATCATACCAGCACTAATGCACCGGATCCCATCAGAACTCCGCAGTTAAGCGTGCTTGGGCGAGAGTAGTACTAGGATGGGTGACCTCCCGGGAAGTCCTCGTGTTGCACCCCTCTTTTTTTTTCCAATGGTTTTTGTTTTTTTTCTTTTTTCATTCGAAAAACGTCGCATCTTCGGAAGGACGCCAATCGTAGACCGTGTGGATACACGCCTCCGTCTTGACCTTTTCGGAAAGCCCCGAGAGTGATCTACGGCGTGCCCGATGGTCTTAAGACCATGGGTGCGATTTACGATGCCAAAATTTTGAGTTTTAGACCCTCTTCTGGACCTTTTTCCTAATACGGAACAAAATATGGGTCACGGTTAAGTCTCGTCGGACGTGGTTTCGTCCCGGCATGAATACACGTCGCCGCTGGACGGAAAGACGTATGTATCAAGTGGGGCCCACACCAAAAGATATGATTTCATGAGTGAGCGCAAAAGGATATATGGTATTGCGATACATGTACTAACGGGTGCGATCATACCAGCACTAATGCACCGGATCCCATCAGAACTCCGCAGTTAAGCGTGCTTGGGCGAGAGTAGTACTAGGATGGGTGACCTCCCGGGAAGTCCTCGTGTTGCACCCCTCTTTTTTTTTCCAATGGTTTTTGTTTTTTTTCTTTTTTCATTCGAAAAACGTCGCATCTTCGGAACGACGCCAATCGTAGACCGTGTGGATACACGCCTCCGTCTTGACCTTTTCGGAAAGCCCCGAGAGTGATCTACGGCGTGCCCGATGGTCTTAAGACCATGGGTGCGATTTACGATGCCAAAATTTTGAGTTTTAGACCCTCTTCTGGACCTTTTTCCTAATACGGAACAAAATATGGGTCACGGTTAAGTCTCGTCGGACGTGGTTTCGTCCCGGCATGAATACACGTCGCCGCTGGACGGAAAAACGTATGTATCAAGTGGGGCCCACACCAAAAGATATGATTTCATGAGTGAGCGCAAAACGATATATGGTATTGCGATACATGTACTAACGGGTGCGATCATACCAGCACTAATGCACCGGATCCCATCAGAACTCCGCAGTTAAGCGTGCTTGGGCGAGAGTAGTACTAGGATGGGTGACCTCCCGGGAAGTCCTCGTGTTGCACCCCTCTTTTTTTTTCCAATGGTTTTTGTTTTTTTTCTTTTTTCATTCGAAAAACGTCGCATCTTCGGAAGGACGCCAATCGTAGACCGTGTGGATACACGCCTCCGTCTTGACCTTTTCGGAAAGCCCCGAGAGTGATCTACGGCGTGCCCGATGGTCTTAAGACCATGGGTGCGATTTACGATGCCAAAATTTTGAGTTTTAGACCCTCTTCTGGACCTTTTTCCTAATACGGAACAAAATATGGGTCACGGTTAAGTCTCGTCGGACGTGGTTTCGTCCCGGCATGAATACACGTCGCCGCTGGACGGAAAGACGTATGTATCAAGTGGGGCCCACACCAAAAGATATGATTTCATGAGTGAGCGCAAAAGGATATATGGTATTGCGATACATGTACTAACGGGTGCGATCATACCAGCACTAATGCACCGGATCCCATCAGAACTCCGCAGTTAAGCGTGCTTGGGCGAGAGTAGTACTAGGATGGGTGACCTCCCGGGAAGTCCTCGTGTTGCACCCCTCTTTTTTTTTCCAATGGTTTTTGTTTTTTTTTCTTTTTTCATTCGAAAAACGTCGCATCTTCGGAAGGACGCCAATCGTAGACCGTGTGGATACACGCCTCCGTCTTGACCTTTTCGGAAAGCCCCGAGAGTGATCTACGGCGTGCCCGATGGTCTTAAGACCATGGGTGCGATTTACGATGCCAAAATTTTGAGTTTTAGACCCTCTTCTGGACCTTTTTCCTAATACGGAACAAAATATGGGTCACGGTTAAGTCTCGTCGGACGTGGTTTCGTCCCGGCATGAATACACGTCGCCGCTGGACGGAAAGACGTATGTATCAAGTGGGGCCCACACCAAAAGATATGATTTCATGAGTGAGCGCAAAAGGATATATGGTATTGCGATACATGTACTAACGGGTGCGATCATACCAGCACTAATGCACCGGATCCCATCAGAACTCCGCAGTTAAGCGTGCTTGGGCGAGAGTAGTACTAGGATGGGTGACCTCCCGGGAAGTCCTCGTGTTGCACCCCTCTTTTTTTTTCCAATTGTTTTTGTTTTTTTTCTTTTTTCATTCGAAAAACGTCGCATCTTCGGAAGGACGCCAATCGTAGACCGTGTGGATACACGCCTCCGTCTTGACCTTTTCGGAAAGCCCCGAGAGTGATCTACGGCGTGCCCGATGGTCTTAAGACCATGGGTGCGATTTACGATGCCAAAATTTTGAGTTTTAGACCCTCTTCTGGACCTTTTTCCTAATACGGAAGAAAATATGGGTCACGGTTAAGTCTCGTCGGACGTGGTTTCGTCCCGGCATGAATACACGTCGCCGCTGGACGGAAAGACGTATGTATCAAGTGGGGCCCACACCAAAAGATATGATTTCATGAGTGAGCGCAAAAGGATATATGGTATTGCGATACATGTACTAACGGGTGCGATCATACCAGCACTAATGCACCGGATCCCATCAGAACTCCGCAGTTAAGCGTGCTTGGGCGAGAGTAGTACTAGGATGGGTGACCTCCCGGGAAGTCCTCGTGTTGCACCCCTCTTTTTTTTTCCAATGGTTTTTGTTTTTTTTCTTTTTTCATTCGAAAAACGTCGCATCTTCGGAAGGACGCCAATCGTAGACCGTGTGGATACACGCCTCCGTCTTGACCTTTTCGGAAAGCCCCGAGAGTGATCTACGGCGTGCCCGATGGTCTTAAGACCATGGGTGCGATTTACGATGCCAAAATTTTGAGTTTTAGACCCTCTTCTGGACCTTTTTCCTAATACGGAACAAAATATGGGTCACGGTTAAGTCTCGTCGGACGTGGTTTCGTCCCGGCATGAATACACGTCGCCGCTGGACGGAAAGACGTATGTATCAAGTGGGGCCCACACCAAAAGATATGATTTCATGAGTGAGCGCAAAAGGATATATGGTATTGCGATACATGTACTAACGGGTGCGATCATACCAGCACTAATGCACCGGATCCCATCAGAACTCCGCAGTTAAGCGTGCTTGGGCGAGAGTAGTACTAGGATGGGTGACCTCCCGGGAAGTCCTCGTGTTGCACCCCTCTTTTTTTTCCAATGGTTTTTGTTTTTTTTCTTTTTTCATTCGAAAAACGTCGCATCTTCGGAAGGACGCCAATCGTAGACCGTGTGGATACACGCCTCCGTCTTGACCTTTTCGGAAAGCCCCGAGAGTGATCTACGGCGTGCCCGATGGTCTTAAGACCATGGGTGCGATTTACGATGCCAAAATTTTGAGTTTTAGACCCTCTTCTGGACCTTTTTCCTAATACGGAACAAAATATGGGTCACGGTTAAGTCTCGTCGGACGTGGTTTCGTCCCGGCATGAATACACGTCGCCGCTGGACGGAAAGACGTATGTATCAAGTGGGGCCCACACCAAAAGATATGATTTCATGAGTGAGCGCAAAAGGATATATGGTATTGCGATACATGTACTAACGGGTGCGATCATACCAGCACTAATGCACCGGATCCCATCAGAACTCCGCAGTTAAGCGTGCTTGGGCGAGAGTAGTACTAGGATGGGTGACCTCCCGGGAAGTCCTCGTGTTGCACCCCTCTTTTTTTTTCCAATTGTTTTTGTTTTTTTTCTTTTTTCATTCGAAAAACGTCGCATCTTCGGAAGGACGCCAATCGTAGACCGTGTGGATACACGCCTCCGTCTTGACCTTTTCGGAAAGCCCCGAGAGTGATCTACGGCGTGCCCGATGGTCTTAAGACCATGGGTGCGATTTACGATGCCAAAATTTTGAGTTTTAGACCCTCTTCTGGACCTTTTTCCTAATACGGAACAAAATATGGGTCACGGTTAAGTCTCGTCGGACGTGGTTTCGGCCCGGCATGAATACACGTCGCCGCTGGACGGAAAAACGTATGTATCAAGTGGGGCCCACACCAAAAGATATGATTTCATGAGTGAGCGCAAAAGGATATATGGTATTGCGATACATGTACTAACGGGTGCGATCATACCAGCACTAATGCACCGGATCCCATCAGAACTCCGCAGTTAAGCGTGCTTGGGCGAGAGTAGTACTAGGATGGGTGACCTCCCGGGAAGTCTTCGTGTTGCACCCCTCTTTTTTTTTCCAATTGTTTTTGTTTTTTTTCTTTTTTCATTCGAAAAACGTCGCATCTTCGGAAGGACGCCAATCGTAGACCGTGTGGATACACGCCTCCGTCTTGACCTTTTCGGAAAGCCCCGAGAGTGATCTACGGCGTGCCCGATGGTCTTAAGACCATGGGTGCGATTTACGATGCCAAAATTTTGAGTTTTAGACCCTCTTCTGGACCTTTTTCCTAATACGGAACAAAATATGGGTCACGGTTAAGTCTCGTCGGACGTGGTTTCGTCCCGGCATGAATACACGTCGCCGCTGGACGGAAAGACGTATGTATCAAGTGGGGCCCACACCAAAAGATATGATTTCATGAGTGAGCGCAAAAGGATATATGGTATTGCGATACATGTACTAACGGGTGCGATCATACCAGCACTAATGCACCGGATCCCATCAGAACTCCGCAGTTAAGCGTGCTTGGGCGAGAGTAGTACTAGGATGGGTGACCTCCCGGGAAGTCCTCGTGTTGCACCCCTCTTTTTTTTTCCAATGGTTTTTGTTTTTTTTCTTTTTTCATTCGAAAAACGTCGCATCTTCGGAAGGACGCCAATCGTAGACCGTGTGGATACACGCCTCCGTCTTGACCTTTTCGGAAAGCCCCGAGAGTGATCTACGGCGTGCCCGATGGTCTTAAGACCATGGGTGCGATTTACGATGCCAAAATTTTGAGTTTTAGACCCTCTTCTGGACCTTTTTCCTAATACGGAACAAAATATGGGTCACGGTTAAGTCTCGTCGGACGTGGTTTCGTCCCGGCATGAATACACGTCGCCGCTGGACGGAAAGACGTATGTATCAAGTGGGGCCCACACCAAAAGATATGATTTCATGAGTGAGCGCAAAAGGATATATGGTATTGCGATACATGTACTAACGGGTGCGATCATACCAGCACTAATGCACCGGATCCCATCAGAACTCCGCAGTTAAGCGTGCTTGGGCGAGAGTAGTACTAGGATGGGTGACCTCCCGGGAAGTCCTCGTGTTGCACCCCTCTTTTTTTTCCAATGGTTTTTGTTTTTTTTCTTTTTTCATTCGAAAAACGTCGCATCTTCGGAAGGACGCCAATCGTAGACCGTGTGGATACACGCCTCCGTCTTGACCTTTTCGGAAAGCCCCGAGAGTGATCTACGGCGTGCCCGATGGTCTTAAGACCATGGGTGCGATTTACGATGCCAAAATTTTGAGTTTTAGACCCTCTTCTGGACCTTTTTCCTAATACGGAACAAAATATGGGTCACGGTTAAGTCTCGTCGGACGTGGTTTCGTCCCGGCATGAATACACGTCGCCGCTGGACGGAAAAACGTATGTATCAAGTGGGGCCCACACCAAAAGATATGATTTCATGAGTGAGCGCAAAAGGATATATGGTATTGCGATACATGTACTAACGGGTGCGATCATACCAGCACTAATGCACCGGATCCCATCAGAACTCCGCAGTTAAGCGTGCTTGGGCGAGAGTAGTACTAGGATGGGTGACCTCCCGGGAAGTCCTCGTGTTGCACCCCTCTTTTTTTTTCCAATGGTTTTTGTTTTTTTTCTTTTTTCATTCGAAAAACGTCGCATCTTCGGAAGGACGCCAATCGTAGACCGTGTGGATACACGCCTCCGTCTTGACCTTTTCGGAAAGCCCCGAGAGTGATCTACGGCGTGCCCGATGGTCTTAAGACCATGGGTGCGATTTACGATGCCAAAATTTTGAGTTTTAGACCCTCTTCTGGACCTTTTTCCTAATACGGAACAAAATATGGGTCACGGTTAAGTCTCGTCGGACGTGGTTTCGTCCCGGCATGAATACACGTCGCCGCTGGACGGAAAAACGTATGTATCAAGTGGGGCCCACACCAAAAGATATGATTTCATGAGTGAGCGCAAAAGGATATATGGTATTGCGATACATGTACTAACGGGTGCGATCATACCAGCACTAATGCACCGGATCCCATCAGAACTCCGCAGTTAAGCGTGCTTGGGCGAGAGTAGTACTAGGATGGGTGACCTCCCGGGAAGTCTTCGTGTTGCACCCCTCTTTTTTCTAAATGTTTTTGTTTTTTTTCGTTTTTCATTCGAAAAACGTCGCATCTTCGGAACGACGCCAATCGTAGACCGTGTGGATACACGCCTCCATCTTGACCTTTTCGGAAAGCCCCGAGAGTGATCTACGGCGTGACCGATGGTCTTAAGACCATGGGTGCGATTTACGATGCCAAAATTTTGAGTTTTAGACCCTCTTCTGGACCTTTTTCCTTATACGGAACAAAATATGGGTCACGGTTAAGTCTCGTCGGACGTGGTTTCGTCCCGGCATGAATGCACGTCGCAGCTGGACGGAAAAACGTATGTATCAAGTGGGGCCCACACCAAAAGATATCATTTCATGAGTGAGCGCAAAAAGATATATGGTATTGCGATACATGTACTAACGGGTGCGATCATACCAGCACTAATGCACCGGATCCCATCAGAACTCCGCAGTTAAGCGTGCTTGGGCGAGAGTAGTACTAGGATGGGTGACCTCCCGGGAAGTCCTCGTGTTGCACCCCTCTTTTTTTTTCCAATTGTTTTTGTTTTTTTTCTTTTTTCATTCGAAAAACGTCGCATCTTCGGAAGGACGCCAATCGTAGACCGTGTGGATACACGCCTCCGTCTTGACCTTTTCGGAAAGCCCCGAGAGTGATCTACGGCGTGCCCGATGGTCTTAAGACCATGGGTGCGATTTACGATGCCAAAATTTTGAGTTTTAGACCCTCTTCTGGACCTTTTTCCTAATACGGAACAAAATATGGGTCACGGTTAAGTCTCGTCGGACGTGGTTTCGTCCCGGCATGAATACACGTCGCCGCTGGACGGAAAGACGTATGTATCAAGTGGGGCCCACACCAAAAGATATGATTTCATGAGTGAGCGCAAAAGGATATATGGTATTGCGATACATGTACTAACGGGTGCGATCATACCAGCACTAATGCACCGGATCCCATCAGAACTCCGCAGTTAAGCGTGCTTGGGCGAGAGTAGTACTAGGATGGGTGACCTCCCGGGAAGTCTTCGTGTTGCACCCCTCTTTTTTTCTAAATGTTTTTGTTTTTTTTCGTTTTTCATTCGAAAAACGTCGCATCTTCGGAACGACGCCAATCGTAGACCGTGTGGATACACGCCTCCATCTTGACCTTTTCGGAAAGCCCCGAGAGTGATCTACGGCGTGACCGATGGTCTTAAGACCATGGGTGCGATTTACGATGCCAAAATTTTGAGTTTTAGACCCTCTTCTGGACCTTTTTCCTAATACGGAACAAAATATGGGTCACGGTTAAGTCTCGTCGGACGTGGTTTCGTCCCGGCATGAATACACGTCGCCGCTGGACGGAAAGACGTATGTATCAAGTGGGGCCCACACCAAAAGATATGATTTCATGAGTGAGCGCAAAAGGATATATGGTATTGCGATACATGTACTAACGGGTGCGATCATACCAGCACTAATGCACCGGATCCCATCAGAACTCCGCAGTTAAGCGTGCTTGGGCGAGAGTAGTACTAGGATGGGTGACCTCCCGGGAAGTCCTCGTGTTGCACCCCTCTTTTTTTTTCCAATTGTTTTTGTTTTTTTTCTTTTTTCATTCGAAAAACGTCGCATCTTCGGAAGGACGCCAATCGTAGACCGTGTGGATACACGCCTCCGTCTTGACCTTTTCGGAAAGCCCCGAGAGTGATCTACGGCGTGCCCGATGGTCTTAAGACCATGGGTGCGATTTACGATGCCAAAATTTTGAGTTTTAGACCCTCTTCTGGACCTTTTTCCTAATACGGAACAAAATATGGGTCACGGTTAAGTCTCGTCGGACGTGGTTTCGTCCCGGCATGAATACACGTCGCCGCTGGACGGAAAAACGTATGTATCAAGTGGGGCCCACACCAAAAGATATGATTTCATGAGTGAGCGCAAAAGGATATATGGTATTGCGATACATGTACTAACGGGTGCGATCATACCAGCACTAATGCACCGGATCCCATCAGAACTCCGCAGTTAAGCGTGCTTGGGCGAGAGTAGTACTAGGATGGGTGACCTCCCGGGAAGTCCTCGTGTTGCACCCCTCTTTTTTTTCCAATGGTTTTTGTTTTTTTTCTTTTTTCATTCGAAAAACGTCGCATCTTCGGAAGGACGCCAATCGTAGACCGTGTGGATACACGCCTCCGTCTTGACCTTTTCGGAAAGCCCCGAGAGTGATCTACGGCGTGCCCGATGGTCTTAAGACCATGGGTGCGATTTACGATGCCAAAATTTTGAGTTTTAGACCCTCTTCTGGACCTTTTTCCTAATACGGAACAAAATATGGGTCACGGTTAAGTCTCGTCGGACGTGGTTTCGTCCCGGCATGAATACACGTCGCCGCTGGACGGAAAGACGTATGTATCAAGTGGGGCCCACACCAAAAGATATGATTTCATGAGTGAGCGCAAAAGGATATATGGTATTGCGATACATGTACTAACGGGTGCGATCATACCAGCACTAATGCACCGGATCCCATCAGAACTCCGCTGTGAAGCATGCTTGGGCGAGAGTAGTACTAGGATGGGTGACCTCCTGGGAAGTCTTCGTGTTGCACCCCGCTTTTTTCTAATTGTTTTTGTTTTTTTCGTTTTTCATTCGAAAAACGTCGCATCTTCGGAACGACGCCAATCGTAGACCGTGTGGATACACGCCTCCATCTTGACCTTTTCGGAAAGCCCCGAGAGTGATCTACGGCGTGACCGATGGTCTTAAGACCATGGGTGCGATTTACGATGCCAAAATTTTGAGTTTTAGACCCTCTTCTGGACCTTTTTCCTAATACGGAACAAAATATGGGTCACGGTTAAGTCTCGTCGGACGTGGTTTCGTCCCGGCATGAATACACGTCGCAGCTGGACGGAAAGACGTATGTATCAAGTGGGGCCCACACCAAAAGATATGATTTCATGAGTGAGCGCAAAAGGATATATGGTATTGCGATACATGTACTAACGGGTGCGATCATACCAGCACTAATGCACCGGATCCCATCAGAACTCCGCAGTTAAGCGTGCTTGGGCGAGAGTAGTACTAGGATGGGTGACCTCCCGGGAAGTCCTCGTGTTGCACCCCTCTTTTTTTTTCCAATTGTTTTTGTTTTTTTTCTTTTTTCATTCGAAAAACGTCGCATCTTCGGAAGGACGCCAATCGTAGACCGTGTGGATACACGCCTCCGTCTTGACCTTTTCGGAAAGCCCCGAGAGTGATCTACGGCGTGCCCGATGGTCTTAAGACCATGGGTGCGATTTACGATGCCAAAATTTTGAGTTTTAGACCCTCTTCTGGACCTTTTTCCTAATACGGAACAAAATATGGGTCACGGTTAAGTCTCGTCGGACGTGGTTTCGTCCCGGCATGAATACACGTCGCCGCTGGACGGAAAGACGTATGTATCAAGTGGGGCCCACACCAAAAGATATGATTTCATGAGTGAGCGCAAAAGGATATATGGTATTGCGATACATGTACTAACGGGTGCGATCATACCAGCACTAATGCACCGGATCCCATCAGAACTCCGCAGTTAAGCGTGCTTGGGCGAGAGTAGTACTAGGATGGGTGACCTCCCGGGAAGTCCTCGTGTTGCACCCCTCTTTTTTTTTCCAATGGTTTTTGTTTTTTTTCTTTTTTCATTCGAAAAACGTCGCATCTTCGGAAGGACGCCAATCGTAGACCGTGTGGATACACGCCTCCGTCTTGACCTTTTCGGAAAGCCCCGAGAGTGATCTACGGCGTGCCCGATGGTCTTAAGACCATGGGTGCGATTTACGATGCCAAAATTTTGAGTTTTAGACCCTCTTCTGGACCTTTTTCCTAATACGGAACAAAATATGGGTCACGGTTAAGTCTCGTCGGACGTGGTTTCGTCCCGGCATGAATACACGTCGCAGCTGGACGGAAAAACGTATGTATCAAGTGGGGCCCACACCAAAAGATATCATTTCATGAGTGAGCGCAAAAAGATATATGGTATTGCGATACATGTACTAACGGCTGCGATCATACCAGCACTAATGCACCGGATCCCATCAGAATTCCGCAGTTAAGCGTGATTGGGCGAGAGTAGTACTAGGATGGGTGACCTCCCGGGAAGTCTTCGTGTTGCACCTCTCTTTTTTTCTAAATGTTTTTGTTTTTTTTTCGTTTTTCATTCGAAAAACGTCGCATCTTCGGAAGGACGCCAATCGTAGACCGTGTGGATACACGCCTCCGTCTTGACCTTTTCGGAAAGCCCCGAGAGTGATCTACGGCGTGCCCGATGGTCTTAAGACCATGGGTGCGATTTACGATGCCAAAATTTTGAGTTTTAGACCCTCTTCTGGACCTTTTTCCTAATACGGAACAAAATATGGGTCACGGTTAAGTCTCGTCGGACGTGGTTTCGTCCCGGCATGAATACACGTCGCCGCTGGACGGAAAGACGTATGTATCAAGTGGGGCCCACACCAAAAGATATGATTTCATGAGTGAGCGCAAAAGGATATATGGTATTGCGATACATGTACTAACGGGTGCGATCATACCAGCACTAATGCACCGGATCCCATCAGAACTCCGCAGTTAAGCGTGCTTGGGCGAGAGTAGTACTAGGATGGGTGACCTCCCGGGAAGTCCTCGTGTTGCACCCCTCTTTTTTTTTCCAATGGTTTTTGTTTTTTTTCTTTTTTCATTCGAAAAACGTCGCATCTTCGGAAGGACGCCAATCGTAGACCGTGTGGATACACGCCTCCGTCTTGACCTTTTCGGAAAGCCCCGAGAGTGATCTACGGCGTGCCCGATGGTCTTAAGACCATGGGTGCGATTTACGATGCCAAAATTTTGAGTTTTAGACCCTCTTCTGGACCTTTTTCCTAATACGGAACAAAATATGGGTCACGGTTAAGTCTCGTCGGACGTGGTTTCGTCCCGGCATGAATACACGTCGCCGCTGGACGGAAAAACGTATGTATCAAGTGGGGCCCACACCAAAAGATATGATTTCATGAGTGAGCGCAAAAGGATATATGGTATTGCGATACATGTACTAACGGGTGCGATCATACCAGCACTAATGCACCGGATCCCATCAGAACTCCGCAGTTAAGCGTGCTTGGGCGAGAGTAGTACTAGGATGGGTGACCTCCCGGGAAGTCCTCGTGTTGCACCCCTCTTTTTTTTTCCAATTGTTTTTGTTTTTTTTCTTTTTTCATTCGAAAAACGTCGCATCTTCGGAAGGACGCCAATCGTAGACCGTGTGGATACACGCCTCCGTCTTGACCTTTTCGGAAAGCCCCGAGAGTGATCTACGGCGTGCCCGATGGTCTTAAGACCATGGGTGCGATTTACGATGCCAAAATTTTGAGTTTTAGACCCTCTTCTGGACCTTTTTCCTAATACGGAACAAAATATGGGTCACGGTTAAGTCTCGTCGGACGTGGTTTCGTCCCGGCATGAATACACGTCGCCGCTGGACGGAAAAACGTATGTATCAAGTGGGGCCCACACCAAAAGATATGATTTCATGAGTGAGCGCAAAAGGATATATGGTATTGCGATACATGTACTAACGGGTGCGATCATACCAGCACTAATGCACCGGATCCCATCAGAACTCCGCAGTTAAGCGTGCTTGGGCGAGAGTAGTACTAGGATGGGTGACCTCCCGGGAAGTCCTCGTGTTGCACCCCTCTTTTTTTTTCCAATTGTTTTTGTTTTTTTTTCTTTTTTCATTCGAAAAACGTCGCATCTTCGGAAGGACGCCAATCGTAGACCGTGTGGATACACGCCTCCGTCTTGACCTTTTCGGAAAGCCCCGAGAGTGATCTACGGCGTGCCCGATGGTCTTAAGACCATGGGTGCGATTTACGATGCCAAAATTTTGAGTTTTAGACCCTCTTCTGGACCTTTTTCCTAATACGGAACAAAATATGGGTCACGGTTAAGTCTCGTCGGACGTGGTTTCGTCCCGGCATGAATACACGTCGCCGCTGGACGGAAAAACGTATGTATCAAGTGGGGCCCACACCAAAAGATATGATTTCATGATTGAGCGCAAAAGGATATATGGTATTGCGATACATGTACTAACGGGTGCGATCATACCAGCACTAATGCACCGGATCCCATCAGAACTCCGCAGTTAAGCGTGCTTGGGCGAGAGTAGTACTAGGATGGGTGACCTCCCGGGAAGTCCTCGTGTTGCACCCCTCTTTTTTTTTCCAATGGTTTTTGTTTTTTTTTCTTTTTTCATTCGAAAAACGTCGCATCTTCGGAAGGACGCCAATCGTAGACCGTGTGGATACACGCCTCCGTCTTGACCTTTTCGGAAAGCCCCGAGAGTGATCTACGGCGTGCCCGATGGTCTTAAGACCATGGGTGCGATTTACGATGCCAAAATTTTGAGTTTTAGACCCTCTTCTGGACCTTTTTCCTAATACGGAACAAAATATGGGTCACGGTTAAGTCTCGTCGGACGTGGTTTCGTCCCGGCATGAATACACGTCGCCGCTGGACGGAAAAACGTATGTATCAAGTGGGGCCCACACCAAAAGATATGATTTCATGAGTGAGCGCAAAAGGATATATGGTATTGCGATACATGTACTAACGGGTGCGATCATACCAGCACTAATGCACCGGATCCCATCAGAACTCCGCAGTTAAGCGTGCTTGGGCGAGAGTAGTACTAGGATGGGTGACCTCCCGGGAAGTCCTCGTGTTGCACCCCTCTTTTTTTTTCCAATGGTTTTTGTTTTTTTTCTTTTTTCATTCGAAAAACGTCGCATCTTCGGAAGGACGCCAATCGTAGACCGTGTGGATACACGCCTCCGTCTTGACCTTTTCGGAAAGCCCCGAGAGTGATCTACGGCGTGCCCGATGGTCTTAAGACCATGGGTGCGATTTACGATGCCAAAATTTTGAGTTTTAGACCCTCTTCTGGACCTTTTTCCTAATACGGAACAAAATATGGGTCACGGTTAAGTCTCGTCGGACGTGGTTTCGTCCCGGCATGAATACACGTCACCGCTGGACGGAAAGACGTATGTATCAAGTGGGGCCCACACCAAAAGATATGATTTCATGAGTGAGCGCAAAAGGATATATGGTATTGCGATACATGTACTAACGGGTGCGATCATACCAGCACTAATGCACCGGATCCCATCAGAACTCCGCAGTTAAGCGTGCTTGGGCGAGAGTAGTACTAGGATGGGTGACCTCCCGGGAAGTCCTCGTGTTGCACCCCTCTTTTTTTTCCAATGGTTTTTGTTTTTTTTCTTTTTTCATTCGAAAAACGTCGCATCTTCGGAACGACGCCAATCGTAGACCGTGTGGATACACGCCTCCGTCTTGACCTTTTCGGAAAGCCCCGAGAGTGATCTACGGCGTGCCCGATGGTCTTAAGACCATGGGTGCGATTTACGATGCCAAAATTTTGAGTTTTAGACCCTCTTCTGGACCTTTTTCCTAATACGGAACAAAATATGGGTCACGGTTAAGTCTCGTCGGACGTGGTTTCGTCCCGGCATGAATACACGTCGCCGCTGGACGGAAAGACGTATGTATCAAGTGGGGCCCACACCAAAAGATATGATTTCATGAGTGAGCGCAAAAGGATATATGGTATTGCGATACATGTACTAACGGGTGCGATCATACCAGCACTAATGCACCGGATCCCATCAGAACTCCGCAGTTAAGCGTGCTTGGGCGAGAGTAGTACTAGGATGGGTGACCTCCCGGGAAGTCCTCGTGTTGCACCCCTCTTTTTTTTTCCAATGGTTTTTGTTTTTTTTCTTTTTTCATTCGAAAAACGTCGCATCTTCGGAAGGACGCCAATCGTAGACCGTGTGGATACACGCTTCCGTCTTGACCTTTTCGGAAAGCCCCGAGAGTGATCTACGGCGTGCCCGATGGTCTTAAGACCATGGGTGCGATTTACGATGCCAAAATTTTGAGTTTTAGACCCTCTTCTGGACCTTTTTCCTAATACGGAACAAAATATGGGTCACGGTTAAGTCTCGTCGGACGTGGTTTCGTCCCGGCATGAATACACGTCGCAGCTGGACGGAAAGACGTATGTATCAAGTGGGGCCCACACCAAATGATATGATTTCATGAGTGAGCGCAAAAGGATATATGGTATTGCGATACATGTACTAACGGGTGCGATCATACCAGCACTAATGCACCGGATCCCATCAGAACTCCGCAGTTAAGCGTGCTTGGGCGAGAGTAGTACTAGGATGGGTGACCTCCCGGGAAGTCCTCGTGTTGCACCCCTCTTTTTTTTTCCAATTGTTTTTGTTTTTTTTTCTTTTTTCATTCGAAAAACGTCGCATCTTCGGAAGGACGCCAATCGTAGACCGTGTGGATACACGCCTCCGTCTTGACCTTTTCGGAAAGCCCCGAGAGTGATCTACGGCGTGCCCGATGGTCTTAAGACCATGGGTGCGATTTACGATGCCAAAATTTTGAGTTTTAGACCCTCTTCTGGACCTTTTTCCTAATACGGAACAAAATATGGGTCACGGTTAAGTCTCGTCGGACGTGGTTTCGTCCCGGCATGAATACACGTCGCCGCTGGACGGAAAAACGTATGTATCAAGTGGGGCCCACACCAAAAGATATGATTTCATGAGTGAGCGCAAAAGGATATATGGTATTGCGATACATGTACTAACGGGTGCGATCATACCAGCACTAATGCACCGGATCCCATCAGAACTCCGCAGTTAAGCGTGCTTGGGCGAGAGTAGTACTAGGATGGGTGACCTCCCGGGAAGTCCTCGTGTTGCACCCCTCTTTTTTTTTCCAATTGTTTTTGTTTTTTTTTCTTTTTTCATTCGAAAAACGTCGCATCTTCGGAAGGACGCCAATCGTAGACCGTGTGGATACACGCCTCCGTCTTGACCTTTTCGGAAAGCCCCGAGAGTGATCTACGGCGTGCCCGATGGTCTTAAGACCATGGGTGCGATTTACGATGCCAAAATTTTGAGTTTTAGACCCTCTTCTGGACCTTTTTCCTAATACGGAACAAAATATGGGTCACGGTTAAGTCTCGTCGGACGTGGTTTCGTCCCGGCATGAATACACGTCGCCGCTGGACGGAAAGACGTATGTATCAAGTGGGGCCCACACCAAAAGATATGATTTCATGAGTGAGCGCAAAAGGATATATGGTATTGCGATACATGTACTAACGGGTGCGATCATACCAGCACTAATGCACCGGATCCCATCAGAACTCCGCAGTTAAGCGTGCTTGGGCGAGAGTAGTACTAGGATGGGTGACCTCCCGGGAAGTCCTCGTGTTGCACCCCTCTTTTTTTTTCCAATTGTTTTTGTTTTTTTTCTTTTTTCATTCGAAAAACGTCGCATCTTCGGAAGGACGCCAATCGTAGACCGTGTGGATACACGCCTCCGTCTTGACCTTTTCGGAAAGCCCCGAGAGTGATCTACGGCGTGCCCGATGGTCTTAAGACCATGGGTGCGATTTACGATGCCAAAATTTTGAGTTTTAGACCCTCTTCTGGACCTTTTTCCTAATACGGAACAAAATATGGGTCACGGTTAAGTCTCGTCGGACGTGGTTTCGTCCCGGCATGAATACACGTCGCCGCTGGACGGAAAGACGTATGTATCAAGTGGGGCCCACACCAAAAGATATGATTTCATGATTGAGCGCAAAAGGATATATGGTATTGCGATACATGTACTAACGGGTGCGATCATACCAGCACTAATGCACCGGATCCCATCAGAACTCCGCAGTTAAGCGTGCTTGGGCGAGAGTAGTACTAGGATGGGTGACCTCCCGGGAAGTCCTCGTGTTGCACCCCTCTTTTTTTTTCCAATTGTTTTTGTTTTTTTTTTCTTTTTTCATTCGAAAAACGTCGCATCTTCGGAAGGACGCCAATCGTAGACCGTGTGGATACACGCCTCCGTCTTGACCTTTTCGGAAAGCCCCGAGAGTGATCTACGGCGTGCCCGATGGTCTTAAGACCATGGGTGCGATTTACGATGCCAAAATTTTGAGTTTTAGACCCTCTTCTGGACCTTTTTCCTAATACGGAACAAAATATGGGTCACGGTTAAGTCTCGTCGGACGTGGTTTCGTCCCGGCATGAATACACGTCGCCGCTGGACGGAAAGACGTATGTATCAAGTGGGGCCCACACCAAAAGATATGATTTCATGAGTGAGCGCAAAAGGATATATGGTATTGCGATACATGTACTAACGGGTGCGATCATACCAGCACTAATGCACCGGATCCCATCAGAACTCCGCAGTTAAGCGTGCTTGGGCGAGAGTAGTACTAGGATGGGTGACCTCCCGGGAAGTCCTCGTGTTGCACCCCTCTTTTTTTTCCAATTGTTTTTGTTTTTTTTCTTTTTTCATTCGAAAAACGTCGCATCTTCGGAAGGACGCCAATCGTAGACCGTGTGGATACACGCCTCCGTCTTGACCTTTTCGGAAAGCCCCGAGAGTGATCTACGGCGTGCCCGATGGTCTTAAGACCATGGGTGCGATTTACGATGCCAAAATTTTGAGTTTTAGACCCTCTTCTGGACCTTTTTCCTAATACGGAACAAAATATGGGTCACGGTTAAGTCTCGTCGGACGTGGTTTCGTCCCGGCATGAATACACGTCGCCGCTGGACGGAAAGACGTATGTATCAAGTGGGGCCCACACCAAAAGATATGATTTCATGAGTGAGCGCAAAAGGATATATGGTATTGCGATACATGTACTAACGGGTGCGATCATACCAGCACTAATGCACCGGATCCCATCAGAACTCCGCAGTTAAGCGTGCTTGGGCGAGAGTAGTACTAGGATGGGTGACCTCCCGGGAAGTCCTCGTGTTGCACCCCTCTTTTTTTTTCCAATTGTTTTTGTTTTTTTTCTTTTTTCATTCGAAAAACGTCGCATCTTCGGAAGGACGCCAATCGTAGACCGTGTGGATACACGCCTCCGTCTTGACCTTTTCGGAAAGCCCCGAGAGTGATCTACGGCGTGCCCGATGGTCTTAAGACCATGGGTGCGATTTACGATGCCAAAATTTTGAGTTTTAGACCCTCTTCTGGACCTTTTTCCTAATACGGAACAAAATATGGGTCACGGTTAAGTCTCGTCGGACGTGGTTTCGTCCCGGCATGAATACACGTCGCCGCTGGACGGAAAAACGTATGTATCAAGTGGGGCCCACACCAAAAGATATGATTTCATGAGTGAGCGCAAAAGGATATATGGTATTGCGATACATGTACTAACGGGTGCGATCATACCAGCACTAATGCACCGGATCCCATCAGAACTCTGCAGTTAAGCGTGCTTGGGCGAGAGTAGTACTAGGATGGGTGACCTCCCGGGAAGTCCTCGTGTTGCACCCCTCTTTTTTTTTCCAATGGTTTTTGTTTTTTTTCTTTTTTCATTCGAAAAACGTCGCATCTTCGGAAGGACGCCAATCATAGACCGTGTGGATACACGCCTCCGTCTTGACCTTTTCGGAAAGCCCCGAGAGTGATCTACGGCGTGCCCGATGGTCTTAAGACCATGGGTGCGATTTACGATGCCAAAATTTTGAGTTTTAGACCCTCTTCTGGACCTTTTTCCTAATACGGAACAAAATATGGGTCACGGTTAAGTCTCGTCGGACGTGGTTTCGTCCCGGCATGAATACACGTCGCCGCTGGACGGAAAGACGTATGTATCAAGTGGGGCCCACACCAAAAGATATGATTTCATGAGTGAGCGCAAAAGGATATATGGTATTGCGATACATGTACTAACGGGTGCGATCATACCAGCACTAATGCACCGGATCCCATCAGAACTCCGCAGTTAAGCGTGCTTGGGCGAGAGTAGTACTAGGATGGGTGACCTCCCGGGAAGTCCTCGTGTTGCACCCCTCTTTTTTTTTCCAATTGTTTTTGTTTTTTTTCTTTTTTCATTCGAAAAACGTCGCATCTTCGGAAGGACGCCAATCGTAGACCGTGTGGATACACGCCTCCGTCTTGACCTTTTCGGAAAGCCCCGAGAGTGATCTACGGCGTGCCCGATGGTCTTAAGACCATGGGTGCGATTTACGATGCCAAAATTTTGAGTTTTAGACCCTCTTCTGGACCTTTTTCCTAATACGGAAGAAAATATGGGTCACGGTTAAGTCTCGTCGGACGTGGTTTCGTCCCGGCATGAATACACGTCGCCGCTGGACGGAAAGACGTATGTATCAAGTGGGGCCCACACCAAAAGATATGATTTCATGAGTGAGCGCAAAAGGATATATGGTATTGCGATACATGTACTAACGGGTGCGATCATACCAGCACTAATGCACCGGATCCCATCAGAACTCCGCAGTTAAGCGTGCTTGGGCGAGAGTAGTACTAGGATGGGTGACCTCCCGGGAAGTCCTCGTGTTGCACCCCTCTTTTTTTTTCCAATTGTTTTTGTTTTTTTTCTTTTTTCATTCGAAAAACGTCGCATCTTCGGAAGGACGCCAATCGTAGACCGTGTGGATACACGCCTCCGTCTTGACCTTTTCGGAAAGCCCCGAGAGTGATCTACGGCGTGCCCGATGGTCTTAAGACCATGGGTGCGATTTACGATGCCAAAATTTTGAGTTTTAGACCCTCTTCTGGACCTTTTTCCTAATACGGAAGAAAATATGGGTCACGGTTAAGTCTCGTCGGACGTGGTTTCGTCCCGGCATGAATACACGTCGCCGCTGGACGGAAAGACGTATGTATCAAGTGGGGCCCACACCAAAAGATATGATTTCATGAGTGAGCGCAAAAAGATATATGGTATTGCGATACATGTACTAACGGGTGCGATCATACCAGCACTAATGCACCGGATCCCATCAGAACTCCGCAGTTAAGCGTGCTTGGGCGAGAGTAGTACTAGGATGGGTGACCTCCCGGGAAGTCCTCGTGTTGCACCCCTCTTTTTTTTTCCAATGGTTTTTGTTTTTTTTCTTTTTTCATTCGAAAAACGTCGCATCTTCGGAAGGACGCCAATCGTAGACCGTGTGGATACACGCCTCCGTCTTGACCTTTTCGGAAAGCCCCGAGAGTGATCTACGGCGTGCCCGATGGTCTTAAGACCATGGGTGCGATTTACGATGCCAAAATTTTGAGTTTTAGACCCTCTTCTGGACCTTTTTCCTAATACGGAACAAAATATGGGTCACGGTTAAGTCTCGTCGGACGTGGTTTCGTCCCGGCATGAATACACGTCGCCGCTGGACGGAAAAACGTATGTATCAAGTGGGGCCCACACCAAAAGATATGATTTCATGAGTGAGCGCAAAAGGATATATGGTATTGCGATACATGTACTAACGGGTGCGATCATACCAGCACTAATGCACCGGATCCCATCAGAACTCCGCAGTTAAGCGTGCTTGGGCGAGAGTAGTACTAGGATGGGTGACCTCCCGGGAAGTCCTCGTGTTGCACCCCTCTTTTTTTTTCCAATGGTTTTTGTTTTTTTTCTTTTTTCATTCGAAAAACGTCGCATCTTCGGAAGGACGCCAATCGTAGACCGTGTGGATACACGCCTCCGTCTTGACCTTTTCGGAAAGCCCCGAGAGTGATCTACGGCGTGCCCGATGGTCTTAAGACCATGGGTGCGATTTACGATGCCAAAATTTTGAGTTTTAGACCCTCTTCTGGACCTTTTTCCTAATACGGAACAAAATATGGGTCACGGTTAAGTCTCGTCGGACGTGGTTTCGTCCCGGCATGAATACACGTCGCCGCTGGACGGAAAAACGTATGTATCAAGTGGGGCCCACACCAAAAGATATGATTTCATGAGTGAGCGCAAAAGGATATATGGTATTGCGATACATGTACTAACGGGTGCGATCATACCAGCACTAATGCACCGGATCCCATCAGAACTCCGCAGTTAAGCGTGCTTGGGCGAGAGTAGTACTAGGATGGGTGACCTCCCGGGAAGTCCTCGTGTTGCACCCCTCTTTTTTTCTAAATGTTTTTGTTTTTTTTCGTTTTTCATTCGAAAAACGTCGCATCTTCGGAACGACGCCAATCGTAGACCGTGTGGATACACGCCTCCATCTTGACCTTTTCGGAAAGCCCCGAGAGTGATCTACGGCGTGACCGATGGTCTTAAGACCATGGGTGCGATTTACGATGCCAAAATTTTGAGTTTTAGACCCTCTTCTGGACCTTTTTCCTTATACGGAACAAAATATGGGTCACGGTTAAGTCTCGTCGGACGTGGTTTCGTCCCGGCATGAATGCACGTCGCAGCTGGACGGAAAAACGTATGTATCAAGTGGGGCCCACACCAAAAGATATCATTTCATGAGTGAGCGCAAAAAGATATATGGTATTGCGATACATGTACTAACGGCTGCGATCATACCAGCACTAATGCACCGGATCCCATCAGAACTCCGCAGTTAAGCGTGATTGGGCGAGAGTAGTACTAGGATGGGTGACCTCCCGGGAAGTCTTCGTGTTGCACCCCTCTTTTTTTCTAAATGTTTTTGTTTTTTTTCGTTTTTCATTCGAAAAACGTCGCATCTTCGGAACGACGCCAATCGTAGACCGTGTGGATACACGCCTCCATCTTGACCTTTTCGGAAAGCCCCGAGAGTGATCTACGGCGTGACCGATGGTCTTAAGACCATGGGTGCGATTTACGATGCCAAAATTTTGAGTTTTAGACCCTCTTCTGGACCTTTTTCCTAATACGGAACAAAATATGGGTCACGGTTAAGTCTCGTCGGACGTGGTTTCGTCCCGGCATGAATACACGTCGCCGCTGGACGGAAAAACGTATGTATCAAGTGGGGCCCACACCAAAAGATATGATTTCATGAGTGAGCGCAAAAGGATATATGGTATTGCGATACATGTACTAACGGGTGCGATCATACCAGCACTAATGCACCGGATCCCATCAGAACTCCGCAGTTAAGCGTGCTTGGGCGAGAGTAGTACTAGGATGGGTGACCTCCCGGGAAGTCCTCGTGTTGCACCCCTCTTTTTTTTCCAATTGTTTTTGTTTTTTTTCTTTTTTCATTCGAAAAACGTCGCATCTTCGGAAGGACGCCAATCATAGACCGTGTGGATACACGCCTCCGTCTTGACCTTTTCGGAAAGCCCCGAGAGTGATCTACGGCGTGCCCGATGGTCTTAAGACCATGGGTGCGATTTACGATGCCAAAATTTTGAGTTTTAGACCCTCTTCTGGACCTTTTTCCTAATACGGAACAAAATATGGGTCACGGTTAAGTCTCGTCGGACGTGGTTTCGTCCCGGCATGAATACACGTCGCCGCTGGACGGAAAGACGTATGTATCAAGTGGGGCCCACACCAAAAGATATGATTTCATGAGTGAGCGCAAAAGGATATATGGTATTGCGATACATGTACTAACGGGTGCGATCATACCAGCACTAATGCACCGGATCCCATCAGAACTCCGCAGTTAAGCGTGCTTGGGCGAGAGTAGTACTAGGATGGGTGACCTCCCGGGAAGTCCTCGTGTTGCACCCCTCTTTTTTTTCCAATGGTTTTTGTTTTTTTTCTTTTTTCATTCGAAAAACGTCGCATCTTCGGAAGGACGCCAATCGTAGACCGTGTGGATACACGCCTCCGTCTTGACCTTTTCGGAAAGCCCCGAGAGTGATCTACGGCGTGCCCGATGGTCATAAGA